>CM076584.1:1277766913-1279089319 GCA_034641835.2 Pinus albicaulis | reverse complement strand
AAAAATAAGGTAGATCAAGGAAAAGGATGGCCAGCAAAGAAGGAAAATAGGAACAGTGTTGGATTCAAAAAGGGCAAAACCAGTAACTTCAGGAATTCAGTCAAGAATTCAATTAATAAGAAATTCGGCAGAAACCATCAAAGGATTAGATGGCCAGGTGAAGATAAAACTGTGGAAGCTTCAAATAGACCAGAGCAAACTCCAAACCAGAGACCACCACTGCAATGTTGGGGCTGTGGGGCAGCGCATTACTACCGAGATTGCCCACAACGTGGAAAAGCTGAAACAGTGAATAATTTGCAGGAAGCCTCTACGGTGGGGGACGTTGCCAGAAGCATACCAAGGATTCACGCGACATTGGAGGATCGGCAGGCTGATTTCCAACCCACCATGATAGAACTGGAAGGTAAATTGTTTTCTCAAACTGTTTCTATTTTAGTGGACCCAGGCTCAAGTCTGAGTTATATAAGTCCTAAACTTGTTGAAATCTGTAAACTACCAAGTCAGAAGTTTAAGAAGAGCTGGTTGGTTCAGTTAGCTACAGGAGCTAAAAGAAAAGTTAGTGCTAAAATAACAAATTGTGCTCTGCAAGTCGGTGGACAGCAGTTGACAGTGGATTTGAATATTCTGCCCTTGGGTTCTTATGATGTGTTGCTGGGAATGGATTGGCTGGAAAAGCACTGGACACTCCTAGATTGTAAGGAAAAGAAAATTTATTACAGAGATCAGGAGGGAAATCGCCAAGAGATTCAGGGCATAAGGAAGCCTATACAACTACGTCCAATTACAACTTCTCAAATGGGAAAATGTATTAGGAAGGGATGCCAACTGTATTCCATACAGGTTGGACTATCAGGGGCTAAGGGTAAGACTGCTCTGCTGGAAAACATACCTGTGATACAGGAATTTAAGGATGTGTTTCCGGAAGAGATTCCCGGATTACCACCAAAAAGAGAGGTTGATTTTACAATAGAGCTGCTACCAGGACCTTCACCAGTATTCCGGACTCCCTACCGAATGAGTGTACCGGAGTTGACAGAATTAAAAATGCAGCTCCAAGAATTACTGGATAAGGGGTATATACGACCCAGTGTATCCCATTGGGGGGCACCAGTACTGTTTGTTAAAAAGAAGGATGGAACCATGCGCATGTGCATGGATTACAGGCAGCTGAATAAGCTGACTGTTAAGAACAGGTATCCTCTACCCCGTATAGATGACCTGTTCGATCAGGTAAAGGGAGCTACTGTGTTCTCGAAGATTGATTTGCGGTCTGGCTATCATCAGATCAGAATTAAGGATGAGGATATACACAAAACTGCCTTCCGCACAAGGTACGACCACTATGAATTCGTGGTATTGCCTTTCGGTTTAACTAATGCTCCAGCCACTTTCATGAGACTGATGCATAGTGTTTTCCATCCTTACCTGGACAATTTCGTGTTAATCTTCATTGATGATATACTGATTTATTCCAAGAATGCAGAGGAACACCGGAAGCATTTGCGCATGGTGCTAGAGTTATTAAGGAAGCACCAGCTATATGCAAAATTCAGTAAATGCGACTTCTTCAAAGAAGAAATACAGTATCTTGGACATGTGATATCTAAGGAAGGTATAGCGGTGGACCCGGAGAAAATCAAGACCATAATGGAGTGGAAGGTGCCACAAAACGTAGCAGACATACGATCGTTTATGGGTCTCGCTGGGTACTACCGGCGATTTATAAAAGGGTTTTCCAAGATAGCTTTTCCCATTACTTCCTTACAGAGGAAAGGAAAGATTTTTAAATGGACAAAGGAATGTCAGGACAGTTTTGAAAGGTTGAAGCAGTTACTGACAACTGCACCTGTATTGAGTGTGGCAGACCCAGATAAGGAGTTTGAGGTTTGTACAGATGCCTGCAAGGAGGGAGTGGGAGCTGTACTATCACAAGAGGGAAAGGTGATAGCGTATGAATCTCGCAAGCTGAAGGATTATGAGCAGAAATACTCAGCTTATGATTTGGAGCTGACAGCGATGGTGCACGCTCTCCGAGTATGGAGACACTATCTACTTGGAAAGAGATTTGTATTAAGGACTGACCATAGTAGTCTAACCAACTATTTCAAACAAGCTGATTTAAATTCTCGACAAGCGAGATGGAATGCTTTTTTGAGCGAGTTTGACATCGATCTGCAACATGTAAAAGGAAAAGAGAACCGGGTTGCGGATGCATTGAGCAGAAGAGTGCACAGCATTTGTGAGTTGTATGTTAATCAAATTGAAACCAGATTTCTGGATCAAATCAGAATGGAGGCTGACAAGGATCCTGAGTATAAGTACCTGTGGCAGCAAACGCAAGCACTTGAAGGCCAAGGTGAGCATGGGGATTATGAGATTAACCAAGATGGGTTGCTAGTTTTCAAGAGGAGGATATTTATTCCAAACAGGGTGGAATTAAAAACCATGATACTAGATGAATATCACAGAAGCAATTATGCTGGACACCCTGGATATCAAAAGATGCTGACTGCTATTCGAAAGGATTACTGTTGGTCCGGTATGAGAAAGGATATAGCGAATTATCTGAATAAGTGTTTAGAGTGCCAGCAAGTGAAGGTGGAGCATAGGCATCCTGCTGGATTGTTGCAGCCCATACCCATCCCTGAATGGAAATGGGAGGTAATCTCATTAGATTTCATTACGGGACTACCGAAAACAAAACGAGGTAATGACTCCATAATGGTAGTTGTGGATCGACTAAGTAAGTCGGCACATTTTATACCTGTCCACTCTACTTTTAAAACAGTACAAATAGCGGATTTGTTTATGCGTGAAATCTTCAGATTGCACGGCATCCCTAAGACTGTTATCTCAGATAGAGATGTAAAATTTACATCAGCTTTCTGGAAGACTCTGTTTTCAGGATTGGGAACGCAAGTACATTTTAGTACAGCTTATCACCCGCAAACAGATGGTCAAACAGAGCGAGTAAACCAGGTACTGGAGGACATGCTGCGAATGTATGTCATGCAGCAACCAGTTAAGTGGGAGGAGTATCTTCATTTGATAGAGTTTTCCTATAACAATGGATACCAAGAATCATTAAAGATGAGCCCGTTCGAGGCACTATATGGGCGACAATGTAGAACTCCCATCAATTGGAGCAGTCCCGAGAATAGACTCATGCTGGGACCAGACATGTTAGCAGAGATGGAGGCAGAAGTGAGGAAAATTCGTCAGAACTTGAAAGCCGCACAGGACAGGCAGAAAGTGTACGCGGATAAAAGGAGATCATATCGTGAATATGAGATCGGGGATCATGTTTATGTCCGGATTAAACCAAAGAAAAGCACTTTGAGATGGGCGTCTTGTGCAAAGTTAGCACCTCGATTCTGTGGTCCTTTCCAGATACTGGAGAGAATAGGACCGGTAGCATACCGTTTGGCTCTACCTAGTCACATTCGGGTGCATAATGTTTTTCATGTATCATTACTAAAGCGATATGTTCATGATCCAAGACACATAATACATTGGCAGAACATACAGGTAGTAGGCGAACCTGGTTATTAATGTTTTTATAATATTAAAGACTTATTGAAGTAATATAGGTTTGCTTTGTGCAGGTAGAACCAGACGGGGAATTTCTGGTCGAACCACACAGTATAATCGACCGGAGGGAGGTCATGCTCCGGAGACGAGTCATCGCCCAGGTTAAAGTGAAATGGAAGCACTTTGGACCCGAGGAAGCTACCTGGGAAGATGAGAGCTTTGTTCGGGAAGCTTATCCTGAGCTGTTTGCAGGACTAGAGTGATAACACCGAGGACGGTGTTCTCTTCAAGAGGGGGAAAACTGTAACCACCCTCTTAGCCATTAACAAATGGTTAATTTTTTGTTAATTATAAACTAATTAAGACTGTTGTTATTTGGTTCTAATTGGAATATTGGGATAAAAGGAATTTTGATATTTAATAAAAGAAAGGATTTTATTGTGGAATTGGTTTCTGAATAAAAACTGATGGTAAAAGTAAATCAAGATTCTGAAGGCAGTTGAACAGAAAAGCAGTTCCACAGCTAACCAAGAAAACCCTGGGGAATAAGTAAAGGATTCGAAGGAGGGTTAGGGGTTCTGTGGAGAAGATAATACAGTCATAGAGGAAGGGTTTCTCCTCTAGGAATAAGACTGTGGCTGGAGTCGGAGAACTGGACCGGATTGTCCCGAGTACTCCTCCAGAATATACTGCTGACAGAGCTGGGGAAAGTGGACCGGAATGTCCTAGTTTTTCCTCCTACGGAACTCTGCGTTCAACAGGAAGCCAGGACTTGAAGCTAGGGGGGAACTGAAGGACGTAATAGCCCTGGTTCATGGTTGGGAGGAAAAGCACACCATCAGACGATTGGATCACAGATGAGTAAAAGTTTCTGAAGCATTTTAATAGGTTTAAAATTAAGTTATTACTGTGCATGTTTTTTTTTGAAAGTAAACTATGTTAAGAATTAATAAGTTACTGAATAGTATAACAGTATTCTTTAAAGTTAATATGCTCAAGAAAATATAGTACAGTAGCAGAGGAAGAATCTGGAGTTTTCTTGATAGTAAATCCAGTTTTACTGATTAGTATAATAGTATCCTTTTACAGTTAATATGCTTTAGGAAAAAGAATACATTACAGTAGCAGAGGAAAAGTCTGGAACTTGCTTGATAGTAAGTCCTGTTTTATACTATGATATCCTAAAGTAGTTGGTTCTGGAAACGATGATTCCAATAGCAGTAAGCTGGAAACTGAAATTTCAAGCAACGAAGAGAAAACAAGTGCAGTAAACTCTAGCATACAAGACTACAGAAATGTTAATGTCGTAAACAGAAGAACCCTGATTAAATTTCTAGAAGATAAACAACACCGGAATAAGTTAAAACTTCCTCAGAATGGCGGAACACCTTGTCAGCTAACTGTCGAGATTGAAACCCTCTGGAAATTTAGTAGGAAATAATTAAGCAAAACACAGGCAAGAAGATAGTAACAGAAACCAGTAGATAATCATACGATATTTGCGAGTTGAGCAAAATAGGAGAACTCGCAGTATAACAAGCCATATTATACCCTTGAAACGAACATGTAAATACACCGACAATTTTTGAGGCAAGGTTATATGTGAAACCAAATTAACCACAACTCGTCACATAGTTAAAACAGAGTATGTATTTGCAATTAAACGGATGGAACAAGTTCGCAAAACCACGGAAGACATCGTATCAATGCAGCTAAGATAAATATGGTGCACGGGAAAACAGCCCGGCGATGTTCTGAAAACAAATTATACATATCAATAATTTAAACAGATTGAAATCGACCATGGAACCTATTGGTCTAACGGCAGCGCCGTAACCATTAACCGAATTCCAAACAAGTTCGGAACCTTCCGGCCTAACCCAAATCAGTATTACGCCGACGGTGAGGCACAAGGCCACAGGTTCGAAACCTGGGCAAAACAAAAGAAAACCAAGATAGGTATCATGAACTTACACCAGAACCCTCAGGGTTAATACTGAAACCGTGCGCTGGGGGTAAGTACCTGTGGAACGGCTGCCATGGCCAGGAGAGGGTTTGAGCCGTCAAGTTCCCGTGGACAACCGAGTTCCTCCGAAGGGCATGGCGCAACAGAAGAGGGTACCTGTCAACAAGAATTCATCATGCGGAGGTAAATACCAAACCCTGTTGCAGACGCACAGATAAAAATAAACACAACAGAAAACTGAACCAAAACCGTCATACCTGTAGCCAGCATGGTGAAAACCGTTCATGATAAACCGGAACCCCAAAATCAGTATTGACAGTGCACTGCCGCAGGAAGCGAAATCAAACGATGCCAGGGTTAGAAGATGGGTTAAATCGTGGTATTAATCTCTTTCAGATCTGAACGAAACAAAAAGAAATCTAAGTTGAAACCTGTGAGAGAAATTTGAGCTTGTACCTGAGGGTTAAAACATTTTTTTTTCTTCCGGACGCAAGACCGAGAGGGTTAAACCACGCAGTGACAGTAAACAGAAAAGCCTGAAGAAAATCAGCAGGAAACCTCCTCTCCAGACTCTCGCCGGAGCGTAACAATGAACAAGGAAAGCAGTTACAAACCCCAAGTCATCAAAACCCTAAAGGATCTCCACCGTATGATCATCGAGAAAATCGACGGTGCGATGTGGGACACTTGTCAAGTAGCGGCAGTGGGCCAGTGACCGGATAAATGAACTTAATGAATCTCGTATATCAAAGTTAGAATAAGGGTAGAGTTGCTGTACGTGAACAAAAACCAAATCACATGGAAACCAGACCATCGACCAATCAAGCTTAGCGTAAGTACATTACTAGGGTAAGTAATTCCATGTGTAAATAGTTAACTCGGCCTTGCCGCCAATTAACAACAGTTCTACGGAACACATATTTAAACTCTGCCATAATATCACTGTACCGCATTGTAGATCGGTGTATATAATAACCCTATCCATATTCCAACCATTTAATTATTGTCATGATTATACAGGATTCGATATGGTAAGTAAATTTTTTTATTACTGTGGTAAGTCTATGTGTTTGATTGTTACATAAAATCAAAATTTAAATTTAAAGTAAAAAACGAAAAAATAATAATAATAATAAAAACATTTTCATAAATATTCCTACCAATTTATTTACAAGTTAATATTTAAACTAATATATTTGTAATTTAATAATCTAATATTTATATATAGAAATAATGATAGTAGTCATAAATAAATAGTCAAAAAATATATTCACACAAATTACACTCATATATCTACAAGTAATAATACATATATAAATATAGCAAACAAAGAATCAAACACACATAAAAGAATATATTCATACACATACAAAAAAATACAATTAAACAAGACATATACAAATGTAGCAAAGAATAGATTCATACACACATAAAAAATACTTTCATATACATACAAAGAATACAATGAAACAATACACATACAAATGTAACGAAGAATAGATTCATACACTCATGAGGAAAAAATTCATACACATCCAAAGAATACAATTAAATAAGGCATACTCATACACATCCAAATAATACAATTAAATAAGGCATACAAATGTAGCAAAGAATAGATTCATATATGTAAAGAGTACATTCATACTTTCATAGACATGCAAAGAATACAATGAAGAAATACATTCATACACATTTAAAAAATACAATTAAATAAGACATAAAAATGTAGCAAAGAATAGATTACATACATGAATAGATTCATACATACGAAGAATACAAGTAAACAAGACATATTCACAAGACACATTCAAATCCAGCAAAAAAACATGTTCACACAAATAAAGAATGTATTCATACACATACAAAGAATACAAATAAATAACATACATTATACCCCAAATACACTCATTCATATATAGGTATATAATAAAAACAAAATTATATTTATTATATATAAATAATAAAAATGAATACACAAACATTTAGATATAATAAATTTATGAAAATGAATAATAAAAATATTTAAATATTTACAAACATTCTAAATAATATATTTCTATTTAATCTAGATCTATACAAATATGAATGTAAATTTTAATTAAATAAAGTAAAAATGAAAAAACGATAATAAAAAATTATAATTAAAAAATAAATAAAAAAAACCAAAAAATTAAAAAAAAATTAAAGAATTTATATAAATATAAGTTATAAATGGTATTTAATTTATGTCAATAAGAGTGATTTTGTCATTTATGTGTATGCAAGAAAGATGTTTAAAACATTGAGAAAATATTAAGTAATTTATGTGAATAAAAGGGATTTTGCCATTTGTGTGTATGTGGTGAAGATGTTTAAAACATTGAAAAAAATGTTAAATAATTTATGTGAATAAATGTTAAATGTTAAATAATTTATTATAATAAAAGAATATATTTGTATTTGATCATATTGAAGTAAATAATTTATGTGAATAAGAGGGATTTTGCCATTTGTGTGTATGTGGTGAAGATGTTTAAAACATTGAAAAAAATGTTAAATAATTTATAAGAATAAATGTTAAATATTAAATAATTTATTATAATAAAAGAATATATTTATATTTGAGCATCTTGAAGTTACTATAAACTAAAGATCATGAAAACCATGAGCAGAAGGAACACAACTCAAAAAAGGGTTATAATTTAACCTTCCTAAGAGTCTTTTGGAGGGGTTGAATTCCCCTCCACAAAAAAATAAAGTCTACTCCTTTTATTAATGATAGTTTGTGTTCATGTACATTCTTTGATGGGCCCATCTAAAAAATATATATATATAAATTGTTCCAATTACAACTTTATAAAACATAAAAATAGATAATGTCTTCCACTCAGGAGCAACTTGGCATTCATATATAAATTTTCTGCAACATACAACATCAAAATGATAATGTTATTATACAAACTCTTCCTGATAACTTGTAACATAATTAAATGCACAATACATAAAGAAAATCCATTTATATTATCATAAACACATAATAGTAGATTAAGGAAAAAACATTAATACAATGTTATTGTGCAAAGCAATACAAGTATAATATAATTTATATATTTACCATAATAACAATTAAATTTAAGGAAGAAGAAAGATAGCTTGCATAACACTTGTTCAAACATTTGAAAGTGGTTTGACTAAAAGAATATTGGAAATAATAATTAAATAATTTAGTTAGAGTAAATGAAGAAGCTAAGAGTATCATACTCAAGATGAAATCACATCTACAAATTGAAGAGAACCCAGAGATGCAAGTTTAGTGTAGAGTGTGAAGTGAAAGTGAGTGAAAAGAGGTGAGCTACAAGGAATATATGTATAAGAAGAAGTTAGTTGTAACAGTCAACTAACCCAAAACTTTACTCATTAAAAAAAAAATTTATCCTAACCCTTTTTGTAATTCTTTAGCTTTGGTTTACTAACATCATCGTCCTTATGGTGGGTTCTATACATCCAATAATTTAATCATTTTCACAATAATACTTAATTCCACATGCGCATTATCATAAGGCTCGGGTTATGATGTCTGTCAATCATTTAATTCTTGTGAACGTCTATAGTTATATCGACTCCAATCATTTATACTCTTGTGAATATATTTATATGCATCCGGTTGTTATAATGGTTGGTTTGACTATATGCTGGATGGCTCGGTTTAACGTTGCACATATAATATGAATGGGCATCATTGCGACTGTGATGTGAGTACTCTCCCGTGCATTCATACCTTAGGTTTACACATGGCATTCATAAATTCCTCGGGCTGTCAACCAATCTTGATTCTATCAATGGACACCTGGCTCATTTCTCATCGTCGATCGGAATTAGAATCCGAAGGTGGTAGCGCCCTAGGGTTTTGTAATGACCTCCACCGTAATGAATTTCCCAAGTCATTGTGTTCTCCGTCGGTTGGCCTCCGGAGCGCCTCCGTCGAGGGTTTGGCAGCTTCTGGAGAATTCATGGCGATCGGTGTCGTCCCAGTCTTCTGCAGCCTCGTTCCGCCGTGAGCACCGGTATGCAAATTCCCTCCTGGTCCACTTAATTCCTTCTTAAGCTTATACCTGGTCTTCTCTGCACAGGCGTAATTTAACAGTTTGTTCTTTTATTTTACCGGCTGGTTCCCTCTAGTTGTTTTTCCGTTGCTTAACTGGCTCCTTCCACCTACTGTTGACAGGGTTTCCATAGCCCGGCTTCCAACGCTTTCCAGAAAAACTACAGGTATTATTTTCTTCCCTTTGTTTTAATTCTTCGTGCTTAATTTCATAGCTTAAACTATGTATTATACCAACAGAACCATCTCTTCTGTGTATACATAACTTTTCTAATCAAACTCTCGTTTTCGTTTTCAGGTATTCACTCTCTGCTCCGTTGCATGTTCGAGCTCGCTCATGATTCTGGCCACGGCGGCTTCTGACCTCTCAATTTATCACAGGTACCCGGTTAATGGTGTGTTTGGGGTTCCATGGCTCTTTGCAGACTGGAACCCTCGATTTAAACAACATTAAATAGGCAACTAGTTCTCTTAGGCTTTTGAAGCTATTTTACGATTAGGATTGAGATGGTGTAATGTATCTGTTTGTTAAATCATCGTGGCAGCTACGATCGAATGACTTGTTTTTAGACTACCCTTACGGATGTTACCTATTCGCTCGAAATAGGGTTTTAAGTTTACTGTTTTTTCTGATTAAGTGACAGTGAAGTTGTATCGGATCTTTTGTTTGGTTTACGAACTATTCCGGTTAAGCTATGATCTATTTTGGCTAAAAACTGTTCCAGTTTCTTTATGCTTAAGGATGGCCTGCGAATTTGGCTGTAGCTCCTTCTTTCTTTAATGCAATGGAATGCTTGTTTGAACATACCCTCTATGATTTTAGGTTTGAATGTTTACAGAATGTTTATATTATCGTTACACGAGCTAATAAATATATATTGTTTGAGTGCGTTTATTTTTCGTTTTTTATCTTTGTTTCATCTCTTTTCTTAAATGATGTGTCTGTACAAGATTCTCCCAGGTTCTGTGTTCTTTCTGTAGAGACGGAGATGGATATCTAATTTTCTTTGTTCAATAGTTAAATTGCTATTTTTCAGAAGTAGCCTTTTCATTTGGACCACCTAATTCTGAATTACCCATAAGCGGGGGCGATTTATGTCTCACCTCATACCGAACGTCATTTGGATTATGACCACACAAGATTAATGTCTTGTGTAGGTTTTTTTAATGGATTATTTTATGACACCACTATGGAAACGGTGGAGACACTTTGTCGATGTTTAACCTTCTCGGAGTCCTCTACGACGATCTCTTTGCCTTATGAACTCCTATACTAGCATTCTTGGCTATCATTTACTACTTACGATCCTAATTTTTACAAATTATCTTTGGTTTATTATCTGCGAGCTTGATTAGTTGAAGTAATTAAACTACTGTTAAATACTACTAAATTAGCCAGTTAATAAACTTTCTGAAATACAGATAAACTAACTGTAAAATACTTAAAGAAGTACTCACATCTACTGCATCAGTCAGAAATTAATCTTAAACAAGAATTAAATTCTTTAACAACTACTCATCTGATTCCGAATCCTGAATTCTCTGATGGTACTCGATTCCTCCCATCCACGAACTGGGCGATTACGTCCACAGTTCTCCCCCGAGCGTCTAGCCTGGGTCTTGTTGAACACAACTTCCCGGAGACGAGTTCTCAGGACAGTCCGGTCCAACTCGTCTTCTCCGATGTGAGATTACGGGAGACTCGGACGATCCGGTCAATGTAACCGAGCTTAATACGTTTCTAGAAGTATCCTCTCCAGTTCTTGGAAGTCCTTCACTTTCTTTTTCTGAGCCTCACTCTTCTTAGAATTTCCTCTTTATTCAAAGGTTCCACTGAGTATTTGTAGAAAGCATTTTAAGTTCAGCGACTCCAGATTTACTTTTACCATCAATTTTTACTCATAAGTAAATTTCACAAGTTAAATATTTTATTCAAAAATCAAAAATAGTTTTGTTCAGATATTTAATTAATTCATCCTTAATCAATAAAGCGTAACCATTAGTCAGCGGCTAATATGGTGGTTACAGTTTTCGCCCTCTGGGAGAGAACACCGTCCCTGGTGTTCTTATTCTAGCTCAGAAAAAGTTCAGGATAAGCCTCACGGACGAAACTCTCGTCTTCCCAGGTAGCCTCCTCTGGTCCAAAGTGCTTCCATTGCACTTTAACCTGGGCGATGGCTCGTTTCTGGAGCATGATTTCCCTCCAGTCTATTATACTGTGGGGCTCGACCAGAAATTATTCGTCCGGTTCTACCTGCACACAATAAACTTAGTTTAATCAATAAGTCTTTATCATCATGTTATTAATTGAACTGTTATGCTTACCCTCTACCTGAATGTTCTGCCAATGGATAATGTGTCTTGTATCATGAACATATCGTTTTAATAACGATACGTGGAAGACGTTATGCACTCGAATATGACTCGGAAGGGCTAAGCGATATGCTACTGGTCCTACCCTTTCCAATATCTGGAAAGGACCACAAAACCGAGGTGCTAACTTTGCACAGGAGGCCCATCTCAGTGTACTCTTTTTTGGTTTAATTCGGACATACACATGATCGCCAACCTCATACTCACGGTATGACCTTTTTCTGTCTGAGTACACCTTCTGTCTGTCCTGTGCTACTTTCAAATTCTGTCGTATTTTCTTCACCTCTGCTTCCATATCTGCTAGCATATATGGGCCTAGCATGAGTCTATTCTCAGGGCTGCTCCAATTAATGGGAGTTCTGCATTGCCGCCCATATAGCGTCTCAAATGGACTCATCTCTAATGATTCTTGGTAACCATTATTGTAGGCAAACTCTATCAGGTGTATGTACTCTTCCCATTTTACTGGTTGTTGCATAACATACATTCTCAGCATGTCTTCCAATACTTGATTCACTCGCTCGGTCTGACCGTCTGTTTGCGGGTGGTATGCAGTACTAAAATGTACTTGCGTTCCTAATCCTGTAAACAGCGCTTTCCAGAAAGCTGATGTGAATTTCACATCTCTGTCTGAGATAACGGTCTTAGGAATGCCATGCAGTCTGAATATTTCTCGCATGAATAAGTCTGCTATCTGTACCGTCTTATAGGTGGATTGGACAGGTATGAAATGTGCCGACTTACTTAGTCTATCCACAACTACCATTATGGAGTCATTACCTCGCTTTGATTTTGGTAACCCAGTGATAAAATCCAATGAGATCACTTCCCATTTCCATTCGGGAATGGGTATAGGTTGCATTAAGCCTGCTGGGTGCCGGTGCTCCACTTTCACTTGCTGGCACTCTAAACACTTGGTTAGATAGCTTGCTATATCCTTCCTCATGCCTGGCCAACAGTAATCCTTTCTTATAGCTGTTAGCATCTTTTGATATCCTGGGTGCCCTGCATAATTGCTTCTGTGATATTCGTCCAGCAACTTAGTTTTTAATTCTACTCTATTTGGAATGACTATCCTTTTTTTTGAAGATCAACAACCCATCCTGGTTGATCTCATATTCTCCATGTCCACCTTGGCCTTCAGGTGCTTGTGTTTGCTGCCACAAGTATTTATATTCAGGATCTTTGTCTGCTTCCATTCGGATTTGATCCAAAAATCTGGTCTCAATTTGATTAACATACAACTCATAAACGCCGTGCAGTTTTCTGCTCAATCCATCTGCTACCCTGTTCTCTTTACCTTTTACATGCTGCAAATCTATATCAAACTCACTCAGGAAAGCATTCCATCTTGCTTGTCGGGAGTTTAAATCAGCTTGTTTAAAATAATTGGTTAAGCTACTATGATCAGTCTTTAATACAAATCTCTTTCCCAGTAGATAGTGTCTCCATACTCGGAGAGTGTGCACCACTGCGGTCAGCTCCAAATCGTAAGCTGAATATCGCTGCTCATGGTCTTTTAGCTTGCGGGATTCGTATGCAATCACCTTCCCTTCTTGTGATAATACAACCCCAACTCCTTCCTTGCATGCGTCTGTATAAACCTCGAATTCCTTATCCGGATCTGCCACACTTAACACAGGTGATGTTGTCAATAACTGCTTCAATCTTTCGAAACTCTCCTGGCACTCTTTTGTCCATTTGAAAATTTTCTCTTTTCTTTGTAAGGAAGTAATGGGAAAAGCTATCCTGGAAAATCCTTTTATAAATCGTCGATAATAGCCAGCAAGGCCCATAAAAGATCTAATATCTGCCACACTCTGTGGTACCTTCCATTCCATGATAGTCTTTATTTTCTCTGGGTCTACCGCTATACCCTTCTTAGATATTACATGTCCAAGATACTGTATTTCTTCTTTGAAGAAGTCGCATTTACTGAATTTTGCATATAGCTGGTGCTTCCTTAACAATTCTAGCACCATTCGCAAATGCTCCTTGTGTTCCTCCGCATTCTTGGAATAAATCAGTATATCATCAATGAATATTAGCACGAAATTGTCCAGGTAGGGATGGAAAACACTATGCATCAGTCTCATGAAAGTGACTGGTGCATTAGTTAAACCAAAAGGTAATACAACGAATTCATAGTGGCCGTATCTTGTGCGAAAAGCAGTTTTGTGTATATCTTCATCCTTAATTCTGATCTGATGATAACCAGACCGCAAATCAATCTTTGAGAACACAGTAGCTCCCCTCACCTGATCAAACAGGTCATCAATACGGGATTGGGGGTATCTGTTCTTAACTGTCAGCTTATTTAACTATCTGTAGTCCATGCACATGCGCATGGTTCCATCCTTTTTCCTAACGAACAGCACAGGTGCTCCCCAGGGTGATACACTGGGTCGTATATACCCTTTGTCTATTAATTCCTGAAGCTGCATTTTTAACTCAGTCAATTCTGGCACACTCATACGGTAGGGAGTTCGTGAAATTGGCGAAGCTCCTGGTAGCAGCTCTATAGTGAAATCAACATCTCTTTTAGGTGGTAATCTTGGTATTTCTTCAGGGAATACGTCTTTGAATTTCTGTACCACAGGTATGTTTTCTAACACAACTGCTTTATCCTTAGACTCAAATATTCCGACTTGTATGGCATACATCTGGCATCCTTTTCTCATGCATTTTGCCATCTGGGAAGCGGTAATTGGTCGCAGATGTACAGGCTTCTTTATGCCCTGAATTTCCTGGCGATTACCACTCTGATCTCTGTAGTAAACTATCTTCTCCTTACAGTCTATAAGGGTCCAGTGCTTCTCCAACCAATCCATACCCAACAGTACGTCATAAGATCCCAAAGGCAGAATATTTAAGTCCACTACTAGCTGCTGTCCACCAATTTGCAGTGCACAGTTTGGTATTTTGGCAACAACTTTTCGTTTAGCACCAATAGCTAACTGGACCAGCCATGTCCTTTTAAACTTCTGACTTGGCAATTTACATTTTTCTACTAATTTAGGACTTATGTAACTTAAACTGGCTCCCGGATCTACCAAAATAGAAACAGTTTGGGATAAAAAATTACCTTCCAGTTCTATCATGGTAGGCTGAAAATCGGCTTGCCAGTCCTCCAATGCTGCGTTAATTCTGGGTATGTTTCGAGCGACATCTCCCACAGTAGAGGCTTCCTGCAAATTTTTTACTGTATCGGTTTTACCCCGCTGTGGGCAATCCCGGAAGTAGTGCGCTGCCACTTTTTGACCTTTGCGGAGGTGGCCTGCGGTTTGGTGGGTGATCGGGTTTCTTGGAAGCTTCCTTTATCTTGTCTTCTCCCAAGCCATCTAATCTGCGATGGGTTCTTCGAGAAACTATTTAATAGCGAACACGAGTGACTTCATAAATTCACCGGTTTTACCTACAAACTCCATGTTGCTTGTTTTCTTTCTTTGACCATACCCTTTTCCTTGGTCTACTTTGGTTTTCGCTTGCTGATAACACAGCCTTGCCTTTCTAATGGCCTCATCCATTGTCTTAGGATTAACAAACTCGATACGCTCCTTCATATGGGTGGGTAAAATGCTCAGAAATCTTTGGACCTTGGCCTTCTCATCTCTTAAGTATGGTACATAGCGCAGTAATGATGTAAATTTAGTGATGAACTCATCCATGGTCAACTGTCCTAGTCTCAATTCATGGAATTCTCGAGCCTTTTCATCATCGTCGGTCTAATGCTTGTCCTTGAAATGTTGTTGAAACATCATAACCCCACATCCTGATCTTCTATACCCCGCACATTCTTCACTTCTTCCCACCATAGGGTGGCTTTATCCTTCAGCTGGTAAATGGCTAACCGTGCCTTGAGACCACTATCATAATCATACACCTGAAAGTATTTGTTCATATTAATCAACCATGCCTCTGCCGCTTCCTCCTTTTCGCCCTCGAACGTAGGCGGCTTTATTTTTCTGAATTCTCCATGCAGCTCCACCTTCTATTTTTTGTTTGTCTTTCTTTCAGTTTCATTTTCAGATTCAGCCTCATTAAAGTTTCTGTTTGGATGATTTCACTGTGACACGCTTCTTTCTCTTCTAGTTGTACCTTGCTCCTCTGATTGCTGTTCGTCTTCTCCTTGAAATTCTCTGTCAGCACTGGGCTTTTCAACCCTTTGATTCTGTTTATCGGAGAGGCTCTTTAAGATCCTCTCCTGTTCCTGCATCATCCTTGCATTATCTTTGCGTACTCTATCCATCTCCTCCTGTAGCTATTGTACTGTGTGCAGCAAAATACGAGTTTGATGTTGCTGTTATTCAATCAATCTATTAGACCGCTGATGCTGCTCTATTCCCAGTTGAACCCACATTTCGGGATTTCCTTCAGGTGGAGGTGGAATCTCTCCGGCATTACGTTGTTGCTGTTGGGAGGGTGTCCATCTTGGTTGTCGTTCCATCTAATTATCTCACTGTGCATAGAAGCATACAATTTGTAACGTCAGTTGACCCAATAGGGCCCAGCGTTGTAACGCCGCTCTGATACCACTTGTAACAGTCAACTAACCCAAAACTTTACTCATTAAAAAAAAAATTTATCCTAACCCTTTTTGTAATTCTTTAGCTTTGGTTTACTAACATCATCGTCCTTATGGTGGGTTCTATACATCCAATAATTTAATCATTTTCACAATAATACTTAATTCCACATGTGCATTATCATAAGGCTCGGGTTATGATGTCTGTCAATCATTTAATTCTTGTGAACGTCTATAGTTATATTGACTCCAATCATTTATACTCTTGTGAATATATTTATATGCATCCGGTTGTTATAATGGTTGGTTTGACTATATGCTGGATGGCTCGGTTTAACGTTGCACATATAATATGAATGGGCATCATTGTGACTATGATGTGAGTACTCTCCCGTGCATTCATACCTTAGGTTTACACATGGCATTCATAAATTCCTCGGGCTGTCAACCAATCTTGATTCTATCAATGGACACCTGGCTCGTTTCTCATCGTCGATCGGAATTAGAAACCGACGGTGGTAGCACCCTAGGGTTTTGTAATGACCTCCGCCGTAACGAATTTCCCAAGTCATTGTGTTCTCCGTCGGTTGGCCTCCGGAGCGCCTTCGTCGAGGGTTTGGCAGCTTCTGGAGAATTCATGGCGGTCGGTGTCGTCCCAGTCTTCTGCAGCCTCGTTCCGCCGTGAGCACCGGTATGCAAATGCCCTCCTGGTCCACTTAATTCATTCTTAAGCTTATACCTGGTCTTCTCTGCACAGGCGTAATTTAACAGTTTGTTCTTTTATTTTACCGGCTGGTTCCTGCTAGTTGTTTTTCCGTTGCTTAACTGGCTCCTTCCACCTACTGTTGACAGGGTTTCCATAGCCCGGCTTCCAACGCTTTCCAGAAAAACTACAGGTATTATTTTCTTCCCTTTGTTTTAATTATTCGTGCTTAATTTCATAGCTTAAACTGTGTATTATACCAACAGAACCATCTCTTTTGTGTATACATAACTTTTCTAATCAAACTCTCATTTTCGTTTTCAGGTATTCACTCTCTGCTCCATTGCATGTTCGAGCTCGCTCATGATTCTGGCCACGGCGGCTTCTGACCTCTCAATTTATCACAGGTACCCGGTTAATGGTGTGTTTGGGGTTCCATGGCTCTTTGGAAGTGGAACCCTCGGTTGAACAACATTTAATAGAACGACTAGGTTCTCTTAGGCACCGAGTCTGTTTTTACGATTCGGATTGAGATGGTGTAATGTATATTGTTTATTGCGCCATCAGACTGTTTATTGCGCCATCAGCGCGGCTACCAGTCGAATGACTTGTTTTTAGACTCTTCTTACAAGATGTTACCTATTCGCTCGAAATAGGGTTTTAAGTTTACTGTTTTTTCTGATTAAGTGACAGTGAAGTTGTATCGGATCTTTTGTTTGGTTTACGAACTATTCCGGTTAAGCTATGATCTATTTTGGCTAAAAACTGTTCCAGTTTCTTTATGCTTAAGGATGGCCTGCGAATTTGGCTGTAGCTCCTTCTTTCTTTAATGCAATGGAATGCTTGTTTGAACATACCCTCTATGATTTTAGGTTTGAATGTTTAAAGAATGTTTATATTATCGTTACACGAGCTAATAAATATATATTGTTTTGGGTACTGGTTACTTCTCGTTTTTTATACTGTTTCATCTCTTTTCTTAAATTTTGTATCTGCTTACAAGATTCTCCAGGATTTCTATGTTCAATGTTTCCTGTAGAGACAGAGATGGATATCTAATTTTCTTTTGTTTTCAATAGTTAGATTTGCTATTTTTCAGAAGTAGCCTTTACTACGGTGACCGGACCACCTTCCTGTCCGATATTATCATAGGCAGGGGCGATTTATCCAGAAGCCCGGGTTACCCGGCATTTGGATTAACAGCCGCCTGAATTAATGTACTGTGCTAGGTTTGTTTTTTTGAATGGATTATTTTCTGTATTACCACTATAGAACAGTGGGAACTGTCCATGATGTTTAACCTTCTCGAGTCCTCTCTGACAGTCTCTTTGCCTTATGAACTCCTGTACTAGCATTCTTGGTGACCTATCATTTATACTTACAGAGTCTAATTTTCTAAATTATCTTTGGTTTATTATCTCTGAACAGTTAGTTGAAGGAATTAAAACTACTGTTAAATACTACTAAATTAGCCAGATAATAAACTTTCTGAAATATAGATAAACTAACTGTATCATTCTTAAAGAAGTACTGACATCTACTGCATCAGTCAGAAATTAATCTTACAAAAGAATAAAACTCATTAACAACTACTCATCTGATTCCGAGTTCCGAATCCGGATTTCTCTGATGGTACTCGATTCCTCCCGTCCACGAACTGGGCGATTACGTCCACAGTTCTCCCCCGAGCTTCTAGCCTGGGTCTTGTTGAACACAATTTCCTGGAGGCGAGTTCTCAGGACAGTCCGGTCCAACTCGTCTTCTCCAGTGAAAAACAGGATTTCTGGGAAGACTCGGGACAGTCCGGTCCAATGCTCCAACCCAGAGCTTATTATGTTCTGGAGTATCCTCTCCAGTTCTTACAGAGTCCTTCCTTTTCTTTTTCACAGAACCCTCCACTCTTCTTGGAATTTCCCCTTTATTCCAGAGTTTCCTCAGGTAATTGTAGAAAGCTGTTTCGGTTCAATGTCTCGATTTACTTTTACCATCAATTTTTTTACTCATAATAATTTCCTGAAGTTAATTTTATTCAACATCAAAAATAATTTTGTTCGAGACATTCAATTAATTCATACTTAACTTGATAAATTATAACCATTAATTGCTTGCTAATATGGTGGTTACGGTTTTCCCCCTTTGGGAGAGAACACGAGTCTGGGGTATTCTTGTTCAATCGGAAAAAAAGTTCGGGGATAAACTCACGGACGAAACCTTCATCTTCCCGAGTAGCCTCCTCCTGGTCCCAAAAGTGCTTCCATTGCACTTTTAACACCGAGCGTGGCTGCGTTCCGAGCATGATTTCCCTCGGGTCTGTTATCTTGTGGGGTTGGACCGAAATTCTTAAAATCAGGTTCTGCTGCACACCGTAAAAGCTTGGTTTAATCAATAAATCCTTGTCATCGTGTTATTAATTGAGCATTATGCTTACCCTCTACCTGAATGTTCTGCCAATGGATAATGTGTCTTGTATCATGAACATATCGTTTTAATAACGATACATGGAAGACGTTATGCACCGGAATATGGCTAGGAAGGGCTAAGCGATATGCTACTGGTCCTACCCTTTCCAATATCTGAAAAGGACCACAAAACCGAGGTGCTAACTTCGCACAGGAGGCCCATCTCAGTGTGCTCTTCTTTGGCTTAATTCAGACATACACATGATCGCCAACCTCATACTCACGGTATGACCTTCTTCTGTCTGCGTACACCTTCTGTCTGTCCTGTGCTACTTTCAAATTCTGTCGTATTTTCTTCACCTCTGCTTCCATTTCTGCTAGCATGTCTGGGCCTAGCATGAGTCTATTCTCGGGGCTGCTCCAATTAATAGGAGTTCTGCATTGCCGCCCATATAGCGCCTCAAATGGACTCATCTTTAATTACTCCTGGTAACCATTATTGTAGGCAAACTCTATCAAGTGTATGTACTCCTCCCATTTGACTGCTTGCTGCATAACATACATTCTCAGCATATCTTCCAATACTTGATTCACCCGCTCGGTCTGACCATCTGTTTGCGGGTGGTATGCAGTACTAAAATGTACTTGCGTTCCTAATCCTGTAAACAACACTTTCCAGAAAGCTGATGTGAATTTCACATCTCTGTCTGAGATAACGGTCTTAGGAATGCCATGCAGTCTGAAGATTTCTCGCATGAATAAGTCTGCTATCTATACCGTCTTATAGGTGGATTGGACAGGTATGAAATGTGCCGACTTACTTACTCTATCCAAAACTACCATTATGGAATCATTACCTTGCTTTGATTTTGGTAACCCAGTGATAAAATCCAATGAGATCACCTCCCATTTCCATTCGGGAATGGGTATAGGTTGCATTAAGCCTGCTGGGTGCCGATGTTCTACTTTCACCTGTTGGCACTCTAAACACTTGGTTAGATAGCTTGCTATATCCTTCCTCATGCCTGGCCAATAGTAGTCCTTCCTTATAGCGGTCAGCATCTTTTGATATCCTGGTGCCAAAATTGCTCTGTGATATTCGTCCGGCTTAACTTAGTTTTTAATTCTACTCTATTTGGAATGACTATCCTTTTTTGAAATTTGAAGATCAACAACTTATCCTGGTTGATCTCATATTCTCATGTCCACCTTGGCCTTCGGTGCTTGTGTTTAACGCCACAAGTATTTATATTATAGATCTTTATGCTTCCATTGGTTGATCCAAAAATACGAGTCTCAATTTGATTAACATACAACTCATAAACGGCGGTTTTACGCACAAGTATCTGCTACCATTCTCTTTACCTTTTACATCTATGCAAATCTATATCAAACTCACTCAGGAAAGCATTCCATCTTACTTTTCGGGAGTTTAAATCAGCTTGTTTAAAATAATTGGTTAAGCTACTATGATCAGTCTTTAATACAAATCTCTTTCCCAGTAGATAGTGTCTCCATACTCGGAGAGCGTGCACCACTGCGGTCAGCTCCAAATCGTAAGCTGAATATCGCTGCTCATGGTATTTTAGCTTGCGGGATTCGTATGCAATCACCTTCCCTTCTTGTGATAATACAGCCCCAACTCCTTCCTTGCATGCGTCTGTACAAACCTTGAATTCCTTATCCGGATCTGCCACACTTAACACAGGTGTTGTTGTCAATAACTGGTTCAATCTTTCGAAACTCTCCTGGCACTCTTTTGTCCATTTGAAAATTTTCCCTTTTCTTTGTAAGGAAGTAATGGGAAAAGCTATCCTGGAAAATCCTTTTATAAATCATCGATAATAGACAGCAAGGCCCATAAAAGATCTAATATCTGCCACACTCTCTGGTACCTTCCATTCCATGATAGTCTTTATTTTCTCCGGGTCTACCGCTATACCCTTCTTAGATATTACATGTCCAAGATACTATATTTCTTCTTTGAAGAAGTCGCATTTACTGAATTTTGCATATAGCTGGTGCTTCCTTAACAATTCTAGCACCATTCGCAAATGCTCCTTGTGTTCCTCCGCATTCTTGGAATAAATCAGTATATCATCAATGAAGATTAGCACGAAATTGTCCAAGTATGGATGGAAAACACTATGCATCAGTCTCATGAAAGTGGCTGGTGCATTAGTTAAACCAAAAGGTAATACCACGAATTCATAGTGGCCGTATCTTGTGTGAAAAGCAGTTTTGTGTATATCTTCATCCTTAATTTTGATCTGATGATAACCAGACCGCAAATAAATCTTTGAGAACATAGTAGCTCCCCTCACCTGATCAAATAGGTCATCAATACGGGGTAGGGGGTATCTTTTCTTAACTGTCAGCTTATTTAACTGTCTGTAGTCCATGCACATGCGCACGGTTCCATCCTTTTTCCCAACGAACAGCACAGGTGCTCCCCAGGGTGATACACTGGGTCGTATATACCCTTTGTCTATTAATTCCTGAAGGTGCATTTTTAACTCAGTCAATTCTGGCACACTCATACGGTAGGGAGTTCGTGAAATTGGTGAAGCTCTTGGTAGCAGCTCTATAGTGAAATCAACATCTCTTTTAGGTGGTAATCCTGGTATTTCTTCAGGGAATACGTCTTTGAATTGTTGTACCACAGGTATGTTTTCTAACACAGCTGCTTTATCCTTAGACTCAAATATTCCGACTTGTATGGCATACAGCTGGCATCCTTTTCTCATGCATTTTGCCATCTGGGAAGCGGTAATTGGTCGCAGATGTACGGGCTTCTTTATGCCCTGAATTTCCTGGCGATTACCACTATGATCTCTGTATTAAACTATCTTCTCCTTACAGTCTATAAGGGTCCAGTGCTTCTCCAACCAATCCATACCCAACAATACGTCATAAGATCCCAAAGGCAGAATATTTAAGTCCACTACTAGCTGTTGTCCACCGATTTGCAGTGCACAGTTTGGTATTTTGGCAACAACTTTTCGTTTAACACCAGTAGCTAACTGGACCAGCCATGTCTTTTTAAACTTCTGACTTGCCAATTTACATTTTTCTACTAATTTAGGACTTATGTAACTTAAACTGGCTCCCGGATCTACCAAAACAGAAACAGTTTGGGATAACAAATTACCTTCCAGTTCTATCATGGTAGGCTGAAAATCGGCTTACCGGTCCTCCAATGCTGCGTTAATTCTGGGTATGTTTCGAGCAACATCTCCCACAGTAGAGGCTTCCTGCAAATTGTTTACAGTATCGGTTTTACCCCACTGTGGGCAATCCCGGTAGTAGTGCGCTGCCCCGCAGCCCCAACACTACAGAGGTGGCCTCTGGTTTGGTGGTTGTTCAGGTTTACTGGAAGCTTCCACTGTCTTGACTTCTCCCGGCCATCTAATCCTCTGATGGTTCCTTCCAAACTGTTTATTAACTGAACTTCTGGCTGAGCTTCGGAAATTACTGGTTTTACCCCTTTTGAACCCAGCACTGCTTCTGTTTTCTTTCTTTGACTGCCACCCTTTACCTTGGTCCACTTTGTTTTTCGCTTGATGGTAGCACAACCTTGTTTTTCTGATGGCCTCATCCATTGTCTTTGGGTTAACAAACTCGATACGTTCCTTCATATGGGCAGGTAAACTACTCAGAAATCGTTGAACCTTGGCCTTCTCATCTCTTAGGTACGGTACATAGCGCAGTAATGATGTGAACTTAGTGATGAATTCGTCCATGGTCAATTGTCCTAGCCTTAAATCATGGAATTCCAGAGCCTTTTCATCATAGAAGCGCTCAGACAAGTACTTGTCCTTGAAGTACTGTTGAAACTTATCCCATGACACATCCTGATCTTCTATACCCCGCACATTCTTCACTTCTTCCCACCATAGGGTAGCTTTATCCTTCAGCTGGTAAATGGCTAACCGTGCCTTGAGACCACTGTCATAATCATACACCTGAAAGTATTTGTTCATATTAATCAACCATGCCTCTGCCGCTTCCTCCTTTTCGCCATCGAACGTAGGTGGCTTTATTTTTCTGAATTCTCCATGCAGCTCCACCTTCTGTTTTTTGTTTGTCTTTCTTTCAGTTTCATTTTCAGATTCAGCCTCATTAAAGTTTCTGTTTGGATGATTTCGATGTGACACGCTTCTTTCTCTTCTAGCTGTACCTTGCTCCTCTGATTGTTGTTCGTCTTCTCCTTGAAAATCTCTGTCAGCACTGGGCTTTTCAACCGTTTGATTCTGTTTATCGGAGAGGCTCTTTAAGATCCTCTCCTGTTCCTGCATCATCCTTGCATTATCTTTGCGTACTCTTTCCATCTCCTCCTGTAGCTATTGTACTGTGTGCAGCAAAATGCGAGTTTGATGTTGTTGTTCTTCAATCAATCTATTAGACCGCTGATGCTGCTCTATTCCCAGTTGAACCCACATTTCGGGATTTCCTTCAGGTGGAGGTGGAATCTCTCCGGCATTACGTTGTTGCTGTTGGGAGGGTGTCCGTCTTGGTTTTCGTTCCATCTAATTATCTCACTGTGCATAGAAGCATACAATTTGTAACGTCAGTTGACCCAATAGGGCCCAGCGTTGTAACGCCGCTCTGATACCACTTGTAACAGTCAACTAACCCAAAACTTTACTCATTAAAAAAAAAAATTATCCTAACCCTTTTTGTAATTCTTTAGCTTTGGTTTACTAACATCATCGTCCTTATGGTGGGTTCTATACATCCAATAATTTAATCATTTTCACAATAATACTTAATTCCACATGCGCATTATCATAAGGCTCGGGTTATGATGTCTGTCAATCATTTAATTCTTGTGAACGTCTATAGTTATATCGACTCCAATCATTTATACTCTTGTGAATATATTTATATGCATCCGGTTGTTATAATAGTTGGTTTGACTATATGCTGGATGGCTCGGTTTAACGTTGCACATATAATATGAATGGGCATCATTGTGACTGTGATGTGAGTACTCTCCCGTGCATTCATACCTTAGGTTTACACATGGCATTCATAAATTCCTCGGGCTGTCAACCAATCTTGATTCTATCAATGGACACCTGGCTCGTTTCTCATCGTCGATCGGAATTAGAATCTGACGGTGGTAGCGCCCTAGGGTTTTGTAATGACCTCCGCCGTAACGAATTTCCCAAGTCATTGTGTTCTCCGTCGGTTGGCCTCCGGAGCGCCTCCGTCGAGGGTTTGGCAGCTTCTGGAGAATTCATGGCGGTCGGTGTCATCCCAGTCTTCTGCAGCCTCGTTCCGCCGTGAGCACCAGTATGCAAATGCCCTCCTGGTCCACTTAATTCCTTCTTAAGCTTATACCTGGTCTTCTTTGCACAGGCGTAATTTAACAGTTTGTTCTTTTATTTTACCGGCTGGTTCCCGCTAGTTGTTTTTCCGTTGCTTAACTGGCTCCTTCCACCTACTGTTGACAGGGTTTCCATAGCCCGGCTTCCAACGCTTTCCAGAAAAACTACAGGTATTATTTTCTTCCCTTTGTTTTAATTCTTCGTGCTTAATTTCATAGCTTAAACTGTTTATTATACCAACAGAACCATCTCTTCTGTGTATACATAACTTTTCTAATCAAACTCTCGTTTTCGTTTTCAGGTATTCACTCTCTGCTTCGTTTCATGTTCGAGCTCGCTCACGATTATGGCCACGGCGGCTTCTGACCTCTCAATTTATCACAGGTACCCGGTTAATGGTGTGTTTGGGGTTCCATGGCTCTTTGCAGACTGGAACCCTCGATTTGAACAACATTAAATAGAACGGCTAGGTTCTCTTAGGCACCAGAAGCTATTTTTACAGTTCCGGATTGAGATGATGTAATGTATACTATTTATTGCGTCATCGGCACGGCTACCAGTCGAATGACTTGTTTTTAGACTTTTCTTACAAGATGTTACCTATTCGCTCGAAATAGGGTTTTAAGTTTACTGTTTTTTCTGATTAAGTGACAGTGAAGTTTTATCGGATCTTTTGTTTGGTTTACGAACTATTCCGGTTAAGCTGTGATCTATTTTGGCTAAAAACTGTTCCAGTTTCTTTATGCTTAAGGATGGCCTGCGAATTCGGCTGTAGCTCCTTCTTTCTTTAATGCAATGGAATGCTCGTTTGAACATACCCTCTATGATTTTAGGTTTGAATGTTTACAGAATGTTTATATTATCGTTACACGAGCTAATAAATATATACTGTTTTGGGTACTGGTTACTTCTCGTTTTTTATACTGTTTCATCTCTTTTCTTAAATGTTGTATCTGCTTACAAGATTCTCCAGGATTTCTATGTTCAATGTTTCCTGTAGAGACAGAGATGGATATCTAATTTTCTTTTGTTTTCAATAGTTAAATTTGCTATTTTTCAGCAGTAGCCTTTACTACGGTGACCGGACCACCTTCATGTCCGAGATTATCATAGGCAGGGGCGATTTATCCAGAAGCCCGGGTTACCTGATATTTGGATTAATAGCCGCCTGAATTACTGTACTGTGCTAGGTTTGTTTTTTTGAATGGATTATTTTCTGTATTACCACTATAGAAAAGTGGGCACTGTCCACGATGTTTAACCTTCTCGAGTCCTCTCTAACAGTCTCTTTGCCTTATGAACTCCTGTACTAGCATTCTTGGTGACCTATCATTTATACTTACAGAGTCTAATTTTATAAATTATCTTTGGTTTATTATCTCTGAACAGTTAGTTGAAGGAATTAAAACTACTGTTAAATACTACTAAATTAGCCAGATAATAAACTTTCTGAAATACAGATATACTAACTGTATAATTCTTAAAGAAGTACTGACATCTACTGCATCAGTCAGAAATTAATCTTACACAAGAATAAAACTCATTAACAACTACTCATCTGATTCCGAGTTCCGAATCCGGATTTCTCTGATGGTACTCGATTCCTCCCGTCCACGAACTGGGCGATTACGTCCACAGTTCTCCCCCGAGCTTCTAGCCTAGGTCTTGTTGAACACAATTTCCTGGAGGCGAGTTCTCAGGACAGTCCGGTCCAACTCGTCTTCTCCAGTGAAAAACAGGATTTCTGGGGAGACTCGGGACAGTCCGATCCAATGCTCCAACCCAGAGCTTAATCTGTTCTAGAGTATCCTCTCCAGTTCTTACAGAGTCCTTCCTTTTCTTTTTCACAGAACCCTCGACTGTTCTTGGAATTTCCCCTTTATTCCAGAGTTTCCTCAGGTAACTGTAGAAACTGTTTTTCAGTTCAACTGACTCCAGATTTACTTTTACCATCAATTTTTACTCATAATAATTTCCACAAGTTAAATTTTATTCAACATCAAAAATAATTTTGTTCAGATATTTAATTAATTCATACTTAACCAATAAAGTATAACCATTAGTTAATTGCTAATATGGTGGTTACAGTTTTCCCCCTCTGGGAGAGAACACCGTCCTCGGTGTTCTTATTCCAATTCAGAAAAAAGTTCAGGATAAGCCTCACGGACGAAACCTTCGTCTTCCCAGGTAGCCTCCTCTGGTCCAAAGTGCTTCCATTGCACTTTAACCTGGGCGATGGCTCGTTTCCGGAGCATGATTTCCCTCTGGTCTATTATACTGTGAGGTTCGACCAGAAATTCTCCGTCCGGTTCTACCTGCACACAATAAGCTTAGTTTAATCAATAAATCCTTGTCATCGTATTATTAATTGAACTGTTATGCTTACCCTCTACCTGAATGTTCTGCCAATGGATAATGTGTCTTGTATCATGAACATATCGTTTTAATAATGATACATGGAAGACATTATGCACTCGAATATGGCTAGGAAGGGCTAAGCGATATGCTACTAGTCCTACCCTTTCCAATATCTGGAAAGGACCACAAAACCGAGGTGCTAACTTTGCACAGGAGGCCCATCTCAGTGTGCTCTTTTTTGGTTTAATTCGGACATACACATGATCGCCAACCTCATACTCACGGTATGACCTTTTTCTGTCTGCGTACACCTTCTGTCTGTCCTGTGCTACTTTCAAATTCTGTCGTATTTTCTTCACCTCTGCTTCCATATCTGCTAGCATATCTGGGCCTAGCATGAGTCTATTCTCAGGGCTGCTCCAATTAATGGGAGTTCTGCATTGCCGCCCATATAGCGCCTCAAATGGACTCATCTTTAATGATTCTTGGTAACCATTATTGTAGGCAAACTCTATCAAGTGTATGTACTCTTCCCATTTTACTGGTTGTTGCATAACATACATTCTCAGCATGTCTTCCAATACTTGATTCACTCGCTCAGTCTGACCATATGTTTGCGGGTGGTATGCAGTACTAAAATGTACTTGCGTTCCTAATCCTGTAAACAACACTTTCTAGAAAGCTGATGTGAATTTCACATCTCTGTCTGAGATAACGGTCTTAGGAATGCCATGCAGTCTGAAGATTTCTCGCATGAATAAATCTGCTATCTGTATCGTCTTATAGGTGGATTGGACAGGTATGAAATGTGCCGACTTACTTAGTCTATCCACAACTACCATTATGGAGTCATTACCTCGCTTTGATTTTGGTAACCCAGTGATAAAATCCAATGAGATCACTTCCCATTTCCATTCGGGAATGGGTATAGGTTGCATTAAGCCTGCTGGGTGCCGGTGCTCCACTTTCACTTGCTGGCACTCTAAACACTTGGTTAGATAGCTTGCTATATCCTTCCTCATGCCTGGCCAACAGTAATCCTTTCTTATAGCTGTTAGCATCTTTTGATATCCTGGGTGCCCTGCATAATTGCTTCTGTGATATTCGTCCAGCAACTTAGTTTTTAATTCTACTCTATTTGGAATGACTATCCTTTTTTTTGAAGATCAACAACCCATCCTGGTTGATCTCATATTCTCCATGTCCACCTTGGCCTTCAGGTGCTTGTGTTTGCTGCCACAAGTATTTATATTCAGGATCTTTGTCTGCTTCCATTCGGATTTGATCCAAAAATCTGGTCTCAATTTGATTAACATACAACTCATAAACTCCGTGCAGTTTTCTGCTCAATGCATCTGCTACCCTGTTCTCTTTACCTTTTACATGCTGCAAATCTATATCAAACTCACTCAGGAAATCATTCCATCTTGCTTGTCGAGAGTTTAAATCAGCTTGTTTAAAATAATTGGTTAAGCTACTATGATCAGTCTTTAATACAAATCTTTTTCCCAGTAGATAGTGTCTCCATACTCGGAGAGCGTGCACCACTGCGGTCAGCTCCAAATCGTAAGCTGAATATCGCTGCTCATGGTATTTTAGCTTGCGGGATTCGTATGCAATCACCTTCCCTTCTTGTGATAATACAGCCCCGACTCCTTCCTTGCATGCGTCTGTACAAACCTTGAATTCCTTATCCGGATCTGCCACACTTAACACAGGTGCTGTTGTCAATAACTGCTTCAATCTTTCGAAACTCTCCCGGCACTCTTTTGTCCATTTGAAAATTTTCCCTTTTCTTTGTAAGGAAGTAATGCGAAAAGCTATCCTGGAAAATCCTTTTATAAATCGTCGATAATAGACAGCAAGGCCCATAAAAGATCTAATATCTGCCACACTCTGTGGTACCTTCCATTCCATGATAGTCTTTATTTTCTCCGAGTCTACCGCTATACCCTTCTTAGATATTACATGTCCAAGATACTGTATTTCTTCTTTGAAGAAGTCGCATTTACTGAATTTTGCATATAGCTGGTGCTTCCTTAACAATTCTAGCACCATTCGCAAATGCTCCTTGTGTTCCTCCGCATTCTTGGAATAAATCAGTATATCATCAATGAAGATTAGCATGAAATTGTCCAGGTAGGGATGGAAAACACTATGCATCAGTCTCATGAAAGTGGCTGGTGCATTAGTTAAACCAAAAGGTAATACCACGAATTCATAGTGGCCGTATCTTGTGTGAAAAGCAGTTTTGTGTATATCTTCATCCTTAATTCTGATCTGATGATAACCAGACCGCAAATCAATCTTTGAGAACATAGTAGCTCCCCTCACCTGATCAAACAGGTCATCAATACGGGGTAGGGGGTATCTGTTCTTAACTGTCAGCTTATTTAACTGTCTGTAGTCCATGCACATGCGCATGGTTCCATCCTTTTTCCTAACGAACAGCACAGGTGCTCCCCAGGGTGATACACTGGGTCGTATATACCCTTTGTCTATTAATTCCTGAAGGTGCATTTTTAACTCAGTCAATTCTGGCACACTCATACGGTAGGGAGTTCGTGAAATTGGCGAAGCTCCTGGTAGCAGCTCTATAGTGAAATCAACATCTCTTTTAGGTGGTAATCTTGGTATTTCTTCAGGGAATACGTCTTTGAATTGCTGTACCACAGGTATGTTTTCTAACACAGCTGCTTTATCCTTAGACTCAAATATTCCGACTTGTATGGCATACAGCTGGCATCCTTTTCTCATGCATTTTGCCATCTGGGAAGCGGTAATTGGTCGCAGATGTACGGTCTTCTTTATGCCCTGAATTTCCTGGCGATTACCACTCTGATCTCTATATTAAACTATCTTCTCCTTACAGTCTATAAGGGTCCAGTGCTTCTCCAACCAATCCATACCCAACAATACGTCATAAGATCCCAAAGGCAGAATATTTAAGTCCACTACTAGCTGTTGTCCACCGATTTGCAGTGCACAGTTTGGTATTTTGGCAACAACTTTTCGTTTAACACCAGTAGCTAACTGGACCAGCCATGTCTTTTTAAACTTCTGACTTGCCAATTTACATTTTTCTACTAATTTAGGACTTATGTAACTTAAACTGGCTCCCGGATCTACCAAAACAGAAACAGTTTGGGATAACAAATTACCTTCCAATTCTATCATGGTAGGCTGAAAATCGGCTTACCAGTCCTCCAATGCTGCGTTAATTCTGGGTATGTTTCGAGCAACATCTCCCACAGTAGAGGCTTCCTGCAAATTGTTTACTGTATCGGTTTTACCCCGCTGTGGGCAATCCCGGTAGTAGTGCGCTGCCCCGCAGCCCCAACACTGCAGAGGTGGCCTCTGGTTTGGTGGTTGTTCAGGTTTACTGGAAGCTTCCACTGTCTTGTCTTCTCCCGGCCATCTAATCCTCTGATGGTTCCTTCCAAACTGTTTATTAACTGAACTTCTGGCTGAGCTTCGGAAATTACTGGTTTTACCCCTTTTGAACCCAGCACTGCTTCTGTTTTCTTTCTTTGACTGCCACCCTTTACCTTGGTCCACTTTGTTTTTCGCTTGCTGGTAGCACAAACTTGCTGTTCTGATGGCCTCATCCATTGTCTTTGGGTTAACAAACTCGATACGTTCCTTCATATGGGTAGGTAAACTACTCAGAAATCATTGAACCTTGGCCTTCTCATCTCTTAGGTACGGTACATAGCGCAGTAATGATGTGAACTTAGTGATGAATTCGTCCATGGTCAATTGTCCTAGCCTTAAATCATGGAATTCCCGAGCCTTTTCATCATAGAAGCGCTCAGTCAAGTACTTGTCCTTGAAGTACTGTTGAAACTTATCCCATGACACATCCTGATCTTCTATACCCCGCACATTCTTCACTTCTTCCCACCATAGGGTGGCTTTATCCTTCAGCTGGTAAATGGCTAACCGTGCCTTGAGACCACTGTCATAATCATACACCTGAAAGTATTTGTTCATATTAATCAACCATGCCTCTGCCGCTTCCTCCTTTTCGCCATCGAACGTAGGTGGCTTTATTTTTCTGAATTCTCCATGCAGCTCCACCTTCTGTTTTTTGTTTGTCTTTCTTTCAGTTTCATTTTCAGATTCAGCCTCATTAAAGTTTCTGTTTGGATGATTTCGATGTGACACGCTTCTTTCTCTTCTAGCTGTACCTTGCTCCTCTGATTGTTGTTTGTCTTCTCCTTGAAAATCTCTGTCAGCACTGGGCTTTTCAACCCTTTGATTCTGTTTATCGGAGAGGATCTTTAAGATCCTCTCTTGTTCCTGCATCATCCTTGCATTATCTTTGCGTACTCTTTCCATCTCCTCCTGTAGCAGTTGTACTGTGTGCAGCAAAATGCGAGTTTGATGTTGCTGTTCTTCAATCAATCTATTAGACCGCTGATGCTGCTCTATTCCCAGTTGAACCCACATTTCGGGATTTCCTTCAGGTGGAGGTGGAATCTCTCCGGCATTACGTTGTTGCTGTTGGGAGGGTGTCCGTCTTGGTTGTCGTTCCATCTAATTATCTCACTGTGCATAGAAGCATACAATTTGTAACGTCAGTTGACCCAATAGGGCCCAGCGTTGTAACGCCGCTCTGATACCACTTGTAACAGTCAACTAACCCAAAACTTTACTCATTAAAAAAAAAAATTATCCTAACCCTTTTTGTAATTCTTTAGCTTTGGTTTACTAACATCATCGTCCTTATGGTGGGTTCTATACATCCAATAATTTAATCATTTTCACAATAATACTTAATTCCACATGTGCATTATCATAAGGCTCGGGTTATGATGTCTGTCAATCATTTAATTCTTTTGAACGTCTATAGTTATATCGACTCCAATCATTTATACTCTTGTGAATATATTTATATGCATCCGGTTGTTATAATGGTTGGTTTGACTATATGTTGGATGGCTCGGTTTAACGTTGCACATATAATATGAATGGGCATCATTGTGACTGTGATGTGAGTACTCTCCCGTGCATTCATACCTTAGGTTTACACATGGCATTCATAAATTCCTCGGGCTGTCAACCAATCTTGATTCTATCAATGGACACCTGGCTCGTTTCTCATCGTCGATCGGAATTAGAATCCGACGGTGGTAGCGCCCTAGGGTTTTGTAATGACCTCCGTCGTAACGAATTTCCCAAGTCATTGTGTTCTCCGTCGGTTGGCCTCCGGAGCGCCTCCGTCGAGGGTTTGGCAACTTCTGGAGAATTCATGGCGGTCGGTGTCATCCCAGTCTTCTGCAGCCTCGTTCCTCCGTGAGCACCGGTATGCAAATGCCCTCCTGGTCCACTTAATTCCTTCTTAAGCTTATACCTGGTCTTCTCTGCACAGGCGTAATTTAACAGTTTGTTCTTTTATTTTACCGACTGGTTCCCGCTAGTTGTTTTTCCGTTGCTTAACTGGCTCCTTCCACCTACTGTTGACATGGTTTCTATAGCCCGGCTTCCAACGCTTTCCAGAAAAACTACAGGTATTATTTTCTTCCCTTTGTTTTAATTCTTCGTGCTAAATTTCATAGCTTAAACTGTGTATTATACCAACAGAACCATCTCTTCTATGTATACATAACTTTTCTAATCAAACTCTCGTTTTCGTTTTCAGGTATTCACTCTCTGCTCCGTTGCATGTTCGAGCTCGCTCATGATTCTGGCCACGGCAGCTTCTGACCTCTCAATTTATCACAGGTATCCGGTTAATGGTGTGTTTTGGGTTCCATGGCTCTTTGCAGACTGGAACCCTCGATTTGAACAACATTAAATAGAACGGCTAGGTTCTCTTAGGCACCAGAAGCTATTTTTACAGTTCCGGATTGAGATGGTGTAATGTATACTGTTTATTGCGCCATCGGCGCGGCTACCAGTCGAATGACTTGTTTTTAGACTCTGCTTACAAGATGTTACCTATTCGCTCGAAATAGGGTTTTAAGTTTATTGTTTTTTCTGATTAAGTGACAGTGAAGTTGTATCGGATCTTTTGTTTGGTTTACGAACTATTCCGGTTAAGCTGTGATCTATTTTGGCTAAAAACTGTTCCAGTTTCTTTATGTTTAAGGATGGCCTGCGAATTTGGCTGTAGCTCCTTCTTTCTTTAATGCAATGGAATGCTCGTTTGAACATACCCTCTATGATTTTAGGTTTGAATGTTTACAGAATGTTTATATTATCGTTACACGAGCTAATAAATATATACTGTTTTGGGTACTGGTTACTTCTCGTTTTTTATACTGTTTCATCTCTTTTCTTAAATGATGTATCTGCTTACAAGATTCTCCAGGATTTCTATGTTCAATGTTTCCTGTAGAGACAGAGATGGATATCTAATTTTCTTTTGTTTTCAATAGTTAAATTTGCTATTTTTCAGAAGTAGCCTTTACTACGGTGACTGGACCACCTTCCTGTCCGAGATTATCATAGGCAGGGGCGATTTATCCAGAAGCCCGGGTTACCCGGCATTTGGATTAACAGCCACCTGAATTAATGTACTGTGCTAGGTTTGTTTTTTTTAATGGATTATTTTCTGTATTACCACTATAGAACAGTGGGCACTGTCCACGATGTTTAACCTTCTCGAGTCCTCTCTGACAGTCTCTTTGCCTTATGAACTCCTATACTAGCATTCTTGGTGACCTATCATTTATACTTACAGAGTCTAATTTTCTAAATTATCTTTGGTTTATTATCTCTGAACAGTTAGTTGAAGGAATTAAAACTACTATTAAATACTACTAAATTAGCCAGATAATAAACTTTCTGAAATACAGATAAACTAACTGTATAATTCTTAAAGAAGTACTGACATCTACTGCATCAGTCAGAAATTTATCTTACACAAGAATAAAACTCATTAACAACTACTCATCTGATTCCGAGTTCCGAATCCGGATTTCTCTGATGGTACTCGATTCCTCCCTTCCACGAACTGGGCGATTACGTCCACAGTTCTCCCCCGAGCTTCTAGCCTGGGTCTTGTTGAACACAATTTCCTGGAGGCGAGTTCTCAGGACAGTCCGGTCCAACTCGTCTTCTCCAGTGAAAAACAGGATTTCTGGGGAGACTCGGGACAGTCCGGTCCAATGCTCCAACCCAGAGCTTAATCTGTTCTGGAGTATCCTCTCCAGTTCTTACAGAGTCCTTCCTTTTCTTTTTCACAGAACCCTCCACTCTTCTTGGAATTTCCTCTTTATTCCAGAGTTTCCTCAGGTAACTGTAGAAACTGTTTTTCAGTTCAACTGACTCCAGATTTACTTTTACCATCAATTTTTACTCATAATAATTTCCACAAGTTAAATTTTATTCAACATCAAAAATAATGTTGTTCAGATATTTAATTAATTCATACTTAACCAATAAAGTATAACCATTAGTTAACTGCTAATATGGTGGTTACATTAGTGATTTGAAAGGAAGTGTGAGAGGGATTTGCAATGATGTGTGAAACTGGTTTAAAACAAGAACATCTTGTACTAAAGTATGAATGTGGTGAGTAGAAAAATATATGGTTTACAATGAAATGGGAGGTAAAATGGTAAACTTTTCTAATAATTCATCTAAATAATAATTAAATACATAATTTTAAATATGATAAAGTAATTCATCAAAATAATAATTGAATACATAATTTTAAATATGATAGTAATTAAATTCATAGTTTTAAATATGATAATTTTTTTTACGGAGAAAAAATAAAGAAAATGTTGAAATTTTCTTTAACAAATATCTAATGAGCCAAAATCAATGAGCTAATTTTTTAAGTAAATCATGAACTTACCTCTTTAATCAAGGAAAGGGAACTAAAATGACAGGCTAGAAATTCTTGGAATGTAAACTACCTAGCGGAGGGGAGTGCTTTAGAGGAATTCCAGTATGCAAAAGGAGGGAGCACCATATGAATGTAGTTTCTTTGTAATATAAAAATGCCACTAGAACCCTGAATCATTGAACATGACTGTTATGATATGGTGTTATAGCATGGAGTGTGATTAAAATCTATAGCAATGGATTGAATTAAATTTGGGACAGTTGTCATACACATTGGCTCTTGGTGTATTTTCTGTTTATATTATGATTTATTCCATTGTATTGCATTGTTGAATTTTCATAGTCTCTGTCATGACCTGTGAGTAGCGTTAAAGAGCTTCCCAAATGGAACTACCATGGCTCCCGCCAGCACTGACAGTAACACCCAATATTCAACTTTAGGTTTCTGTTTTTCCTGTTCTCCTCATTTCATCCTCATGCATAGGCCTAGTTATATCGTACTTTTATTTTATTAATTTGATTCTATATGGCCCAAAATACTCGCCCTCTTGTTATTGTCTTCCTGTGTGCAAGATAAATTAACAGTTTAGAATATTCTTCCCTGTACTCTGAAATTTCTATGATATTACTCTGTTTCCAATACTAAATGTACATGTTCTCATAGTTTAGAACATATATAACTCAATTGGGTGGTACTCTGTTTCCAATACTAAATGTACATGTTCTCATAGTTTAGAACATATATAACCCAATTGGGTGGTTTTTTCCACAAGCTACCTTCCCTGGTCCATTTCGCAGAGGAAAGCACATTTAGGTAAGAGTCATGTTGAAGATTTTATTGATTCTTTCACACGCAGATTCTCCGGGCTACTTTTGATAAGTTCATGGAAAAATGCAGGTAATCAGTGACACCTATTCTCCTAATGGAAATCTCAACATATATACTCTGCAATGACCTTTTCTATCACGTGGCTCTGGTCAAGGTTGAGAAGGTTTGTTAATATGTCGCTTAGGTCAAGGTTGAGAAGCAAACTGACAAAAAAAAATTGAACAGAAGAAATTATTGGTGTGTGTGGAATAATAGTAGAATTACACTAACTTCTATAACTACCAAATATCTTTTCCCTCTTCACTCTTTCATTCATAAATCCCAGAAACAGAAACTCTCACCATTTTGTGTGGTTAAGAATCGGACGCAATAAAGGAAATGGTCAGAAAAAAATATTATTTATATATTATTTATTTTCTGGCTTTTCAATCTCTAAATTTGTTAAAGTTCCCTCAACCCAATCTGCATAAGGTTCCCTGAATACAGTCTACATAATGTATAAAGAAAGGCTGGACAAGTTAATTTCAGAAGTTTTATAAATACCGAGATATATATTTATTAACATAAAATATTGTTTATTGTAAATGTAATGCAACAACATCAACAATATGTTACAAATATCTATACAAAGAGCGCAGACAACAAATATTTTACTGTGTTGGTTGCATTAGAGGACGACACTGGAGGGTCCTGCATGGTTGTCATGGAAACAGGACACAGGGAGTTTATTGGCATTGGATCGGAGGGTATGCATCTTGTCTGCGCCCTAGAATTTCAGAATTTCTAGATCTAGCTCTACTATAGGGTATGTACCTTTAGAATTTCAGAATTTCTAGATCTGGCTCTACTGTAGGGTCTTGCCCTGTACATTTTTTGGCGGTGTGTGGCTCTTCAACATTAAGAAGCCATCAAGGGAAGCGTCGGAACAGAGCCAACTATTCCACAACAGATCCCTGTCACCGCTGGAACAGAGTGTGGGAACTGGGAACAGAGCCCTGTCACCACTGGAACAAGCGTGGGAACATAGCCCTGTCAAGTGGAATTGCAAGAGATTTATGGTAACAGAGAAAATTCTTGTTAGCCCTCATCTTTCAGTCCTGAACCTGGTCATTGTTAAGAAGGGAGAAAATATCTCTACTAGAATTGCAGAAAAGAAAAAGAGGATATCTCAGGCCAAGAGCGAGGCAGCTGAATTAATTTAATTGCAGAAAAGAAAAAGAGGATATCTAAGGCGAAGAGCTAGGCAGCTGAATTAAAGGTACCCAGGCTGAATTGGGGATTCATGATTTCTTTCACACACCAAAATTAAAAAAACCAAGTAGTCTACATAGGGGCTGATATGTAAAATTAAATCTAATAAAAATCCTTTAAATTATTCAGGAGAGCCAGCAAAGCTTAAAATCCTATAAAAATGGCTGCTGCGCAATGTTTAAATTATTTGAAAGAAAAGTTACACGACCCTACCTGAATTGGATTGGGGATTCTTTCATTTCTTCAGCCACCCTCAATAACATCCTCAATGACCTGTATCATTCAAACATTTAGCAACAACATTAGCTACATGAATTTACAATCAAGAAAGATATATACATGGCAATGAAATATAATTGATGCATACACAGAATATAAATGGAAAATCGATGGCTCTCTTGCATACCATATTGAAAGAGGATCTGAATTGATCTCTATGAGTCCAGACAGACATGACTGACACCTATACCCATACTCAGACTCAGACTCAAACCTGCACACAGCCAAGCACACAAAGGATATCAATGCCATTCTGAACGTACAAAGATAGAGGAGGACAAAAACCCTGCAAAATGAGCTTCTAATGATATATATATATATATATATATATATATATATATATATATATATATATATATATATATATATATATATATATATATATATATATAAGTTTACCAAATTTGTTCAACGGCTATTCTAGCTCTTGCCTCTCATCTAGAACATTCACCGGATATATATTTTTACGGTGTGGTTTGAAAGTTTTATCAACTCAAGTTTCAGGAATAGTCCACCGGATATATGTTCCATAAAAATATATTCTGACAAACCCGCACCCACTACTTGGAATCTACCTTCAAACCCGTGCCCACAACTTGGTAATTACATGCTTACTCTCGCCCACTACTTGGAATTTACCTTCAAACCCGCGCCCACAACTTGGTAATTACATGCTTACCCTCGCCCACTACAAACTTCTTTGATAATTTAGTAGTAATTTGATTTGATTTGATTTACATAGGGGTATTCATGAAGGTACCATATAGCATGTACTCGTTAAAGATGTAAAGAATATACCCACTATAGTAAGCCTAATATCGTTCCAATTTTGTCATTTGGAGTTGGAGCTAAAGCTTGCAAGCAGGAAGAAGGAAAGAGCTTGCATTGGTTCCCAAATAACTCGTTCTTCCATATTTCAAATTTCTCTAGGGAGAGCATAGTAGTTTTCGTCTTAGTTGTTCCTTGATCAAGCCACTAGGATTGGGGAGATTGCTTCTCTCTGAAAAAGGAATTTCTCTAAAAATAATCCTTCCAAAAGTCCCATAAATATTCCCTTATCTTGAAATTCTTACACAATCCGAAGGACGATTATCACCTTATAGCGACCATGCATTTGACCTAGTAATTAGGTAGAGAGGTACCTTATAGTTAAATATAAAAGATATTATCGATTTAATTAATGTTATATAACATTATGTTAAAAGTAACAACAAATATTATAACTTGACTCTCGGTCATGACATCAATATACTAATTATAAACTTAACATTTTATTTGCATGAAATGAAATTAGGTGAGGTTGATAACAGTCATTCCTTCCATAATAATAGTAATATGGCTACGATGAAGTAATATGCGAATTGATCGACATGTTTTTGGTTTTTATTGACCTATTTAACTAATAACTTCTTACTTTGTCATGGGCTTCATTGGGAGGCCTTTTAGATCATCTCCCCATTGTCTTTTGTATGGTTTAAGATGGTAACAAGCCTCCCGTGCTTTCTTGATACAACCGCTCTTAGTTTCAGGAGGATGAATTTAAAAGTGTAGTTGAGGATTCTTGGGTCCATATGATAGATCCTAATCCACTTTCTTTTATAGCTTAAATAGTAGAAAATATTTCTAGGCTCAAGGATGTTGTAAAAATTTTGTGTTTCCTTTAGAAGGAGAAATAACAATCTCATCTAAAGGTTGTGGAATAAGCTATAAATACTCTGTGTGATGCTTACCCTAGTGATGTTTTCTTTGAAGGAAGCATAGCATGGATTTGGTATATGGAACATCAAAGATAATATATATTGGAAAAGGAGGAAATTGAATGGGGGTTGAACAACATAACTACCTAGATAAAGGAGTTGGATGATAACACCAAGTTTTTCCATCATTTATTTCCTTATAGGAGGAATAAGAAAAATAATTTGGGAAATCCTAATGGATGATTGTTCAAGGAAACACTCTTTTAAGGAGATTACACTAGAAGAGGTCATATATTTCAATTTTTTATTTCAATATCTTCTTGGATGTCCCATTCAAGTAATCATGTAGGTGCTCTTAGAAATTCCTCTGTTTTAACTAGGAAATGAAGAAGGCTCTAGAGGAGGACATATACAAAATTGAGTTAAGGTGATACAGGTGGATCTTGGTGGCTACTCTCCTATTCCACCTGGAGCGCCCTAGTATTACACCAAGAATCCTGCAACTCCCAGAGGATGCCCTACTTTAATTTATCAATCCGGCGTTCATAAAAAAATTGAGGTGACAATGCTACATACACAACAAATGCATTCTACTCATGTCATATTCTTCCAAGCTTTACGAAAGAGTGCTACTTCTAGGGTTTCTAGATGAAGTTTGTCACACTTCTGAAATTAGGCCTAGGGCTACAAATGATTCAAAGCCATGGTGCTATCCGCAAGTACAAAAATACACTACAACAAGCAAGTGCATCTAACTATTCTGCAATGAAAGAAATCTACTCATTAAACTATCATCATCTACACTAGCATCATAAGACCATAGTATAATTAAAATGCAAAAAAAATAGAATTAATAAGGAAAAAAGGTGACTATTAACCCCTTCAAATGTAACTAATGATGGAGCTCATCATCACCCGCCTACTAAATGGTTGCTCATCCTCTGAGAAACTAGTCCTTCTTCTGCATTTATTTTAAGGCTTTGATGGACCCTCTGACTTCCCAAGGAAGAAGTGTTGGAGTCCCTTCAGGAGGGTAAAATCCATCATTATTTTCTGCTTCCTCCCATTCTTTGTTCTGCTCATCTTGGTCCTTTCCATCACTCAACCCCAATAGCAAGGGTGGACTGAGATTCAAGCCAAGCCACTAAATATTTTTGGTCTTCATGGCCCTCTTGTACAATGGGGCTCTCTCCAAGACCCCCCATAAATATTTTTGGTGTGTAGTACTCCATGTTTCTAAGGCTGTGAGGGAGTTTGTTCCATCTTCTTTGGCTAGCCATTATGCACTCATATCCAAACAACCTAGAAACATCATCAAATTGAGGCATTGCTTGAGCTTGTGTATGGAGCTATCTTTTAGCAAGTTCATGATCCTTTTCAATATTCATATGGTTATTGATGACTCCTCTAGGGCTGAACAGTTCTTCCCTAATGTGTAAGGGTTCTTTGTTTTCTATTCTCATAACCCTTCTCATCTCTTATGCTCTTGTATCCTCATTAACCATCCATGATTCGAAAGACATTAATTTCATATCCCCCATCCTAGGATTGGGGTCCCAAATATTTAAATATGTAAACACAAGGTTATGCATGTAAAACTTTTCCATTTTCACCTTGTTTTCCATACTTGCTTGATTGCAAAAATCAATGAGCTGTCTACAGTTTTGGAAAGGTAAGGATCCATGGGAGGCTAATGTTTTAATTTCAAAGAGGAGCCACTGCTCCTTGAGGTAAATTGAAAATCTTCCATGGTGTCCACTTGTTTACCCTTTTACTGAAGCTACTCTTGTAGTGCTACATTCTTTGTATGTGCCTTTTGAAGCTACTCCTTCAAAATTGACTCTCTAAGCCTCACATCAGATAAATACTTCCCCAACTCAGCTAATTTTCCTTCCATGACTCCTATGTCATACACTCCTTTAGATGTGGCAAGCTTCATCCAATGATGAGTGCACGACCTCTCTTCCTCTAACTGATAAAACAAAGGAATTGTGAAATTTTGAGGAATTAATCTACCCCCCTCAATGTATGTGTAGTAAGAGCTGAGATTGGGTTAAGGGCTAGGGTTTGGCACTATTGCACCATCTTTGAGGATTGGTTTTTATGAGGTGGAATCTTCCTTATCATATTTTCCTTCCTCTTTTTCATCATCTTTTTCCTCTTTTGTCTTGCCCTCAACTTCCTTGACCTCTTGCCCCTCTATGGCTATATTTTCCTCTTCAACCAAGACCTTTTTCTCCAAATCTATGATTGCTAGAGTTTCCTATAGAAAAGACATATTTTCCTGTATAAAACTCTGTTTTGCTTGCTGAATACCCTATTTTCCTTGTTTTTCACTCGTTTCACTCCTTAGAGGGTCTGTGGTGGTTGCATGAGGTTTATGGGATGCTAATCTGGTTGAATTTCTTCTAATATATGTTACATGGGTCCTTATGTTTTAAGTGACCTCTTGCACCCTTCCTTCCTCTAATATGATTTCTTCCTCCTTTGGTGATTCTTCAATGGTGATAGGGCTCTTGGTGGGATTTTGTGGTTTTCCCTATCTCACCCTCTGACTCTTCCTAGTTAGGAAGTACATAGGTGTTTGCCTCTTTATTTTTGTTTTCTAAGGTGTGCTTAATGCAGTTAGGGTGGTAGCTACCTCTTGATATGTGATGTCAGGTGACATGCTAGTGTCTTGAGGGGAGGTTTCACTTCCTAAGATAGGGTCCACATCTTCCTTTTACTCACTCCGTTCTTCCTCCTTTCCCTCAGCTTTTTCCTGCTCTCTCTCTATTGTCTCTATGTTTTCTACCTCAATTTCCATCTCTTCTTTTTCTTCCTTGTTTTTTTCCTCCTTTTCCTCTTCTTCTACCTCCTCTTTAGCCTCTTCTTCTTCTTCTTATTTTTCTCTTTCTCGAAGGCTAGAAGCATAATTTTTCCCTGTTTGGGTAGCTATAAAGGTTTCCCTATCCATGTATATGAAATGAGACCAAGATATAGGTAGGTTCAACCTTCTCAAAGCATCATTTACAATTATTTTTATTAGGCCATGATGGGCCAAGTGTTGATATTTCCTTTGCCTCACTTTATGGCTCATGTCAGTGATGGAGTTTAGGAGAAAGTGAGGGACACTTAATCTTTGTTCAAGTGGGAGCTCTCCTTGAAACCTTATTTCATTTAAAAATATGAAATGATACCCATAGACCAAACTAAGTCTACCTTCACAAGAAATAAACCTCATGATGTGGAAAGCTACTTCATCCTAAGGTTATGGAAGTCTTTCTCTCCTCACTCCATTTTTATCTTCAATGTAATCCTCTCCTCGTAGAAATAAATTCTTTTTAGTTACAGTGCTAGGAATTATTTCCTTAACCCATTTGACTCCTAAAGGAAATTTTGTAACTCTCCTTATGAGTTTAGGATATAATGTGATGGTTAGGCCTTTAATCATAGTGGTGGCTCTCTCTTTTGAATGTGACTATAGAGCCACTGCAAATTATTTAGCTATCTCATCATCATAACCTTTCAATAGCTCAAAGAACCCTACCCATTGGTGATTTCAGAATATTTCCATAACCTAATGGTGTTGCCTAATTCTCTTAATGCCAGTAGGCTCTCTTCTCTTGAATCTCCCCTCCCCCTCCCCCCCCCCCCCATTTTAATGTTGTGAGATGAAGGTGGTGATAGGTTTAAGAGTATGTCTTGGAGATGGAGGTTGTTATCACAAAATCAGACCTGATAGGCTACCAATCAAATCAATTTCATGTAATTATTTCAAACCAATATTTTGATTGAGGCTTAACCTCCTCAACCTAAGAGGGCTTTCTCAAAGGGTTAATTATTTTTGATAGAAATATAGATGGCTAACTCTATGTGGGGTAATAAGCAGATAAATGATAGAAATTGGTTGTAAATCACATTAGCAAGTGCACATTGGGATTATGGAGTCATAATAGCTTCAGTAAAACAAAAAAATCTACTTAGCATGGAATTCAAGGCATATCAGAGTTCTAGTCCAGAGATACACATGTGGAACTGTAAAACACACAGTCAGTTTGTTTATGAAGGAAGTCAAAGCATCAATGATGAATTCTGAGTAACATAAGCAAAAACCACTGCAATAGGATAGTAAAATGATGCCATTAGAACAAAAACACACTAAAACTCTTTATGAATCTTGAGTTGGCTAAGTAGAAAAATCTATATTAAGCTGAAAACCAATCACTTACAATAAACACAGTCTTTTTGCTAAAAATGTCCAACCCCTACATCTTTGACTTCTTGATCTTTTATAGATCATTTAAAATATAGGATAACCTTATCCCTAACTAGATACATTGAATTCCTACTTTTTGACACCTTTCCTAACTATATATCGTGGTATTTATTACAAAATGACAACTGCAAACCTAATGAACAATCCTATTACAAATAGGACTGAAACTCTTTAACTCTACTCATAACAAACTTATCTAAACTAGATTACATAATTTTCCAACTATATTCCCATAGGGTTGAATCTAGATGATAAGCTCCAACGCTTTATGACCTTAATGTTGATCTCCTGCAAACTAGGAAACTCTCCCCTGTTTTTTAGGCTTAGGATTCTTTGTGTTCTTGAGACACTCTGACCACTATGAACCCATGACTTCGAGGTTCTTTGCTGTCAGGAACTGAAATAACATATGCCCAAAATCATCCTTAAGTGCCAGCTATACAAAATCACCATCAAACTGTCCAAAATAGCAGAAACAGACTTGCGCTATGAAAACATCATAGTTTCGTAGCGCAGTCTTTTAACTCATTTTCTTTCAAAATTTTGGTTTCTTTATTCTAGGGTTATCTTCATATTCACTTGACATAGCTTCCCTAACAATTTCAGGTCAAAATACATACATTTTCCTTCCAAAAATTTATAAGAAAGGGTGAAAAAAGCTGCTACAGTAGTTTCATAGCGCATTTCACCCTTTTTGCACTGTTTGCACTACGAAACTGCTGAGTGAGCAGTTTTGACCAGATTTCTTCAAAATGTGAAACAAAAATGTGCCAAAACTCCATAATACCACTGGTTTCATCAAAACAAACTGCCATATGAACTAAAAACACAATTTTCATGAGATTTATTCTTCATTTTCCTTTTAATTTAGCCTTTGACTTTTTAATAATTTTTCATTCTACACCTTTGTTTTTTAGTTCATCCTGAGTTAGTTTCAGCTATAGCTCCAAATCCTCCACTTGGTTTCTTAGTCTTATATTACTGGCTCTTAAGTGAGTATTGATCACTCTAACAAATTTTGCTTCTTTGATGGCTGGAACTGTCCATGTAAAAAACTGTTATGTACTGCTTGGAATCTCATACCTAGAACTAGTTTGACCTTCCCAAAGTGCCGTCACTCTTTTAAACTCTGTTTTTTCAATGTTTTTCTTTCTAGCCCTCTTTTTCATCATTGCAATCTCTTGGTTTGATAGCTTCAATCTCTCCTCAAGATGTTGACACCTTGTCATGTGTCCTTTTCCCTTCATTGTCTTGTTGGCTGCATGCTCCACTATTGGTGATGAGAGATCAACCACCTCCTCAGGGACTATGGCTATTTCAACAATTTCTTAGACCTCCTTGATGCCTTCCTTAAGCTTATTAGCATGCCTAGTTAAGGGCTTCCTTTCTTGAAAGATAAAGGCTGCATTTTCACCTTCAAATTCAAGTTTCTTTGCTGACTTAATCCTTTTATGTTTGTGTTTATCTACTCCAATGAAATCAGCTTGCACAATGGGTGATTCCTCTATATCAATTGCATTAAGTATGTCATCAAAATTTCCTTTTATCACTGGGTTGTCCTTTATACCTGAAAAAATTGTTTTTCCCTTTCATGCCACCGCTTGGCTTCTTGTCACTCTCTTGACTTCTTGCTTACTGGCAACTTGTTTTTTTTTTTATTCTTTGACACTTTTTGACCTTTGTTTTTCAGGTGATGGAGTTGCTACAACCAGAAATTGTGTCTTCTCTATTTTATCTCAACCTGTTTCCTTGGTTTCAACTTTACAAACCTCTTTTCTTTTGCAACCACAGGCTGACTAGACTCTACGACTGGTGTTGAAGAAGTTCCTTTAGGTTTAGGGTTTCTAGCTGGGGTTAGGTTCTCCAATTCAAAACCATTCATAAATAAAAAATAAGACCAATCCCTGCTTATTTTATGAAGCTCATTTAACACCAACAAATTTATCAAACCATGGTGAAACAAAGATGTTTCACAACCATCAGACTTGGCTTTTACTTCATAGGACATTTTGGCAAGGCTCCTATGCAAGTAGAAGGGAAAATCTAGTGATATCATACCTGTGAAATGCAGAAGTAGCTTGAAATGATAACCATAAACTTTATGGTACCTGCCTTCACATGTAAAGTATATTTGAATGTTGAACAACAACTTGGCATATGTGTCTTTGATAAAGCTTCTAGATATTGCATTGTTCAGGTCCATATCTGCATACTCAGGTTTCATGAATTCCTTGCATGGTTCCATATCAAATTTAAAACCTTTTAACCAAGTCCCTTGCCCCCTTGGTATTTATGTCACAGAAGCAATGATCTCAGGAGTAACTGGCACATTTAACATCCCAATCTTAGTAGTTGTTCCACTGAAGTGTAAGGAAAATTCTTTAGACACCTGAGTGTGGCAACCCTGCAGCTTTTCAAAAACCTGAGACAACCTGCTTTGCAAAAATCCTCCATCACTGTTTGATCTTCAATAATAGCCTTCACATTTTCAGGCTCATATCTTAAGCAATGTCCCCCTTTGTGGACTTTCTTCTCCTCTGCCATGTTTCTTAGGAAAAACCTGTCAGGTTCTCTTAAATATGTAAAACAACCTCGCTTGAATATATGTTCAGGATCTCTTGATTATGGAACAACCTCGCTTGTGAATATGGAATATAGCCTTTGTATAGAACACCCACAGGTTTATATTGATAGCTTCAAAACTTAGGCACTTGTATGGAAGCAAATGAAAACGAGAATGACCAAATTAAGCAAGAATTTGAATTTAAGGTGTCATCTCGTAACTAAATGATGCTTCACTGATGCCCTATCATGAAAATGATGACTATGAGAAAGGTAAGTATATTGAATCTAATCTCTAACTAACTCAGCATACCCCTATCCTATCATTCCCCAATGGATTCTGATAGATTTTGGCTTAATTGACAAGAAGTTTAAGAAACCGTGCTTTCGTAGCGCCCATAGTATATTTTTCGCAGTTTGTGCTACGAAAGTATTAGCTCTTTCGTAGTGCAAATCCTCTTTTTTGAACTAGCGGCGCTACAAAATGGAGGATTCTTGGCTAATTACAGAAATTTAACCCAAAACCTTATGAAATGATCCCTAAATTGAAAATGTAAGTATTTAATCATGGAATGGACCTCTAAAGACTTTTTTTTGAAATAAATGGTGGCCTTTAAACTTATAAAAAAACTCTAACTTACCCTTAACCAAAACCTAAAGTGACTTTCAAACCCATTTTAAGACCATGATAAAAAACAGAGTTGACACAATGATGTTTTGAAAATTGTTGGGTGATAACAGAGGTCTTGAAACAAAATGAAAGAAAATTTCTTTTACCGGTTAACTATAAAATTTACTTTTGCTGAGTGTGAATTATATTGGAAATTTCAATGCTGGAGGATGACAATCCACTTACCATGGTCCTCTGCTATTTTGGTTTAGGAGATGGAGGCTTTGGGAAGCCAATTCACCCATAGGTGACTCTGTGTTTCCTTCTAAACCCTTCATGGTTTTCTTATGAAGTTTCCTGTAGCAAAACTCTATTTCCTATAGCACGATGGTGCATGCAAGAACAAACCTCAATTATGCTCTTCTAATGGCTCCCATTTCTTTCCTGATTTTTGAAATTCTCAACGCAATAGCGGAAATGAGACAAAAATTACCTTTATTGGATTTTTAACTAAATTTGGAGCGTTTTGGTGACTCGTACTGAACACGAGTTTCCTCTTTGAGACCGTTGGCCCCCACTTCAATTAATCATTTCTGATCTCTTGATCAATTCACTTCATACCCATCCACTCTTGATTCAATTTTCCTTTCCAAGGTGGCATGCACTTTTACTTTTCCTCCAGTTTCACTTTACCAAGGTGGCCAAGTTAATTGGCCACCTTTTTTTCAACTATTTTTTCCATTATGGATGGAAAACAAGAGGTGACAGGCCATACCTGAGCTTACCTGGTCTTGGTAAGGTGCTGAAGGAGTTGGATTTGGTGGTGGAAGCCTTAGTATTTTATGTTTCGTGTCTTCATTTTTTTATTTTTTTCTGAGTGAGAAACTTTTTTTGAGTGAGCTACTTGTCTTTTTTGAGTGAGTTTCTTACCCTTTTTTTCTTTTTTTTTTCTTTTTCAGGTGTTGAATGGAGGGCGTTAGGTGCCATGGGTGGTATGCTTATCCTTATGGAGTCTAATGGTGGTCTCCTGGAGTCATTCTCATCATTTTTCCTTCATCTTTTGGCCTTGTTGTGCCACACACAGATTTTCTATAGGAAAATTTCTGATACTTGTAGTAGTTTGTTGCTTGCCTCTTCTTGCTTCAGTTTTCTCAGAAATGGAGGGATATGGTTAATGGAAGCTATGGAGGAAGTATTGGAATGAATAAAGTGGAGGATAGGAAAGTGAAAGGGTTCTCATGCCAAGTTTCCAATGATTTAGCCACTAAAGGTGCAATTGAGGGTTTAGATAGGGACAACTTGTGCATGGAGTGAAATAGGGTTTTGGGAATGGTAGGTATAGGCAAAAAATGAATTATAATACCATTCTTGAAGTTCGTAAATCCATAAGAAACCTTTTTCCTTAATGAACGAGTTTCCTGTAGCATTTACTGGAGTTTCCTGTAGTGCTATAGGAATCCTGTAGCTGCATGATTTTCCGATAGCAATTACAGTTTATGGGAGAAAATGAAATTGTTGCCTACATGAAGAGTGAAATGGATGAAGGGATGTATTATGGAGTGTCTTATGGAGTGTGGAGGCAGAGAACAAGAGATAATGAAGAGAAATCACTCCTTTGGATCCCAAAAAACTTCTTTAATAAATAAGCTACAAAATAGAAAAACACATAAATGCATAGGTATTTTTTCATTTTCATTTTCTTTCTTTATTTTTTTCTAATTTTTTCTCTCTCTTTTTTGAAGGAAACTGGGCTGCCTCCACAGAGTTTTTCAACCCACAAACCTGCCATGGGTGACTCAAAGAGGTTTTCACCCAAGTATATTTTATTATTTGTTTTATTATTTTTTTCTTACTCCAGGACTGCCTCATGGAGGTTTTCAACCATGGAGTTGGCCTAGGACGCCTAAGAGAGGTTTTCACCCATGCCTCTTTATTTTTTTTCCCTCTAGGAGGCACTTTAAACTGTGGAGTTTCCCATGACATCCACCTACTTGTTTATCGAATTTATAAATTCTGCCCTAAATAGGGGCTTCTTGTAAACCTTGAGATGGTAACCATTGACAAGTAGGGGAATTCCTTCCTCATCCATGGTTCTGATCTAAACTACACCATTATCATAACATTTTTCCACTTTGTAGGGTCCTAGCCATCTTGTCATTAGTTTTCCTTTGAATTCCTTAAACCTTGATTCGTACAACAACACCTAATTTCCTTCTTGAAAGGTATTTTCCTTAATGTTTTTGTCATGCCAAATCTTCCTTTGCAGCTGAATTACCTCTATGTGGAGGAGTGCTTTCATCCTGAACTCATGCAATCCATTTAATTGCATAAACCTCTCCTTTTTGGTATTTGATATATCTAGGTCTAACTTAGCTGCCATCCTTAAGGTGTTGAATTCAAATTCAACTAAAAGCAGAGCTTTCTTGCTATAGACTAGGTCATAAGGAGTGAATCCTGTTGTTGTTTTCCAAGTAGTGTTGTAGGCCCAAGTAGCTTCTACCAATATGTCCACCCAATCTTTCTTGTTGTTGCTCACAACCTTGGTGAGGATACTTTCCAAGGCTCTATTATTAACTTCCACTTCACCATTCACCTGAGGGTGGTACGCAGTAGAAGTCTTATGCTTTATCTTGTGCCTCTTTAGAATATTCTGAATGATATGAGAAGTGAATTGTGCCCCCTGATCAGTAACTAATTCTCTAGGGTATCCAAATTTGTAAAACACATTCTCCCTCAAAAATTCTTCTACATTCTCCTCGGTTTCTACCTTAACATATTTCGTTTTAGTCCACTTTGTTAGGTATTCAGTGCAGACTATGATATACTTTTTCTATCTAGATGGTGGATCAATAGGTCCAATGAAGTCCATGCCCCATTTTTCAAATGGCTCAAGAGCCACCTGAGGGTGCAAAGGAATCTCATTCCTTTGTGTAGGTTTCCCCATCCTTTGGCACTAGTCACACCTGCTAGTTTATATTTTGGAATCCTAGGAAAGGGTAGGCCAATAGTATCATGCCTGCAAAAATTTGAAGGTGGTCCTTTTTGTAGAAAAGTGGCCTCCACAAGGGCTATCGTGACATGCAGAGATGATATCAAAAACATCTTCTTCCCTCACACATCTTCTGAGAATTTGGTCAGGGCTTAACTTGAAGATATTTCCCCCAATCCATGTGAAAGGGACACCTTTTATGATGATATTTCTTTTCTATTGAATGAGAGATTAGGAGGGAAATTTCCTGCAACCAAGTAGTTAGCTATGTCAACGAACCATGGTGAGAGTGTTGATATAGCAAAGAGATGTTCATATGGCAGCTGGTCATCCACCATTCCTTCTGCATATGCAGATAGAGCTAACCTGGATAAAAATAGCTCAAAGAACCTGAATGGGTATGGTTATTTGAGCTATTTAAATGTTCTAATGATGAGATAGCTAAAGAATTTGTAGTGGCTCTGTAATCACATTCAGAAGAGAGAGCCACCACTGTAATTAAAGGCCTAGCCATCACATTATATCCTAAACTCATAAGGAGAGCTACAAGCTTTCCATTAGGAGTCAAATGGGTTAGGGAAATAATGCCCAGCACTGCAACTAAAAATAATTTCTTTCTACCAGGAGAGGATTAAATTGAAGATACAAATGGAGAGATGAGAGAAAGCCTTCCATACCACTAGGATGAAGTAGCCTTCCACATCATGACGTTTATTTCTTGTGAAGGTATACTTAGTGTGCTCTATGGGTATCATTTAAATTTTTTAAATGAACTAAAGTTTCAAGGAGATCTCCCACTTGAACAAATATTAAGTGTCACTAACTTCCTCCTAAACTCCATCACTGACATAAGCCATAATGTGAGGCAAAGGAAATATTAGCACTTGGCCCATCATGGCCTAATAAAACTAATTGTAAATGATGTTTTGAGAAGGTTGAACCTACCTGTATCTTGGTATTATTTCATAGACATGGATAGGGAAACCTTTATAGCTACCCAAACAGGGAAAACTTTTGCTTCTATCCTTAGAGAAAGAGAAGAAGAAGAAGAAGAAGAAGAAGAAAAATATAAAAAGAAGAAGAAGAGGCTGAAGATGAGGTAGAAGAAGGGAAGAGGAGGCAAAAAACAAGGAAGAAAAAGAAGATATGGAAATTGAGGTAGAAAACATAGACACAATAGAGAGAGAGTAGGAAAAAGATGAGGGAAAGGAGGAAGAATGAACTGAGTAAAAGGAAGACGTGGACCCCATCTTAGGAAGTGAAACGTCCCCTCAAGAAACTAACATGTCACTTGACATCACAGATCAAGAGGTACCTTCCACCCTAACTGCATTAAGCACACCTGAGAAAACAAAAAGAAAGATGCAGACATCTATGTACTTCATAACTAGGAAGAGTCATAGGGTGAGACAGGGAAAACGAAAAACTCCCACCAAGAGCCCTATCACCATTGAAGAATCACCAAATGCGGAAGAAATCATATTAGAGGAAGGAAGGGTAAATGAGACCACTTCAACCATAAGTACCCCTCCAATATATATCTGAAGACATTCAACTAGATTAGCATCTCATACACCTCATGCAACCACCACAAACCCTCCAAGGAGTGAAACGAGTTAAAAACAAGGAAAATAGGGTCTTCAGCAAGAAAAACAGAGTTTTCTATAGGAAAATCTATTTTTTCTACAGGAAACTCTAGTAAGCAAAGATTTGGAGAAAAAGTCCTTGGTCAAAGAGGATAATATAGCCATAGAGGGGCAAGAGGTCAAGGAAATTGAGGGCAGAACACAAGAGGAAAAACATGATGAAAAAGAGGGAGGAAAAGGTGATAAGGAAGATGCCACCTCATCAAAACCAATCCTTAAAGATGGTGCAATAGTGCCAAACCCTAGCCCTTAACCCAATCTCAACTTTTACTACACATACATTGAAGGGGGTAGATTAATTCCTCAAACGTTCAGAATTACTTTGTTTTATCAGTTGGAGGAAGAGAGGGAATGCACTCATCATTGGATGAAGCTTGCCACATATAAAAGAGTTGATGACATAGGAGTCCTGGAAGGAAAAGTAGCTGAGTTGGGGAAGGATTTATCTAATGTGAGGCTTAGAGAGTCGGTTTTGAAGGAGTAGCTTCAGAAGGCACAAGCAAAGAATGTAGAGCTACAAGATCAGCTTCAGCAAAAGGGTAAACAAGTGGCCACGATGGAATATTTTCAATTTACCTCAAGGAGTAGTGGCTTCTCTTTCAAATTAAAACATTAGCCTCCCATGGATCCTTACCTTTCCAAAACTATAGACAGTTCATTTATTTCTACAATCAATCAAGTATGGTAGACAAGGCGAAAATGGAAAATCTTTACATGCATGACTTTTTGTTTATAGATTTCAATATTTGGGACCCAAATCCTAGGATGGGGGATACGAAATTAATGGCTTTGGAATCATGGATGGTTAATGAGGATACAAGAGCATAAGAGATGAGAAGGGTTATGAGAAGAGAAAATAGATAACCTTACACATTAGGGAAGAATTGTTCGGCCCTAGAGGAGTCATCAATAACCATCTAAATATTGAAAAGGATATTGAACTTGCTGAAAGATAGCTCCATACAAAAGCTCAAGCAATGCCTCACTTTGATTATGTTTCTAGGTTGTTGGGAAATGAGTGCATAATGGCTAGCCAAAGAAGATGGAACAACCTCCCTCACAGCCTTAGAAGCATGGAGTACTACACACCAGAAATATTTAGGGGTGCCTTGGAGAGATCCCCTTCATACAAGAGGGCCATGCAGACCAAAAATATTTAGTGTCTTCGCTTGAAGCTCAGTCCACCCTTGCTATTGGGGTTGAGTGATGTAAAGGACCAAGATGAGCAGAAAAAATAATGGGAGGAAGCAGCAAAGAATGATAGGTTTTACCCTCCTGAAGTGACTTCAACACTTCTTCCATGGGAAGTCAGAGGGTCCATCAATGCCTTAAAATAAATGCAGAAGGAGGCCTAGTTACTCAGAGGATGAGCAACCATTCAGTAGGGGGTGATGATGAGCTCCATAATTAGGTACATTTGGAGGGGTTAATGGTCACCTTTTTTCCTTATTAAGTCTCTTTTTCTTGCATTTTAATTATATTATGGTATTATGATGCTAGTGTATATGGTGATTGATTTTTATCATGCTTCGAGTACCTAACATGAGTTAAATGCAGGAAAATCATGAAGATATTTCATTTTTGTGAAGATTTTATCATCAAGACTTGGAGTATACAGTAAGGAGATATTCTAGGGGGTTTTCCACCCTCCTTAACTCCCAAATGTAGCTAAGGGATCCTCGATATTCCATCCAAAAACTCAAAATCAAAGGAAGCCAAGCAAACTCAAGATCAAGTGCACTAAAGCCATACTTCACTTGCAGTCAAGTGGACTCATCACCTAATTTTTAGGGAGTTTTTGGTAGCCACCCTTTAGGCTAAACAGGGTTGAGCAAGAGCTCATTATGATCCGAAATTTGGAGAAATCCATTAGGTTATTTTCTCTTGTAATCATTTTTCAAGACCTTTATATTGATGTAATGAGACAATATTTTGAAATGAAATGAGTATTCATATTGTGCTTTACTGATCTAGTTTAAGAGAGCTAGGCTTGTGGCATAGGGCCCAATCCATGTGCCTCGACCTCTCTTGTGTAATAATTCCTTACTTTCATGTCATTTAACTATTTTTTCTTATGAGTATTTAGCTAGTTTGTTTTTAGTTTCATTTACCATTTTTTTTATTCCGTTTATCTTTTATTTCAGATTTAGCTTGCTTACATGTTGGTAAAATAGGTTATAAATTCATAAAGTTGTGAGTCAAGCCTCCCCCTCTCATCTATGTCATTAGAGCTTGAGGAGGGTAGATCTTCCCCATAGACCAAAAGTGATTTTTAGTTTATGATTCCTTGGAATAGTTAAGATTAGTTGTTGTGATTCCATGGACATGCGTAGAATGTTGTGTCAGATCTTTGTTTGTAGATTAGAGTAGATTTTCTTTAGAAATTCAAGTCATATTTTCCATTGTCTTTATCATGAATTTGTCCATTTTTATTGCATGAATAGGTAGTTTTCTTGTAGGTGCAAGTAGCACAACCAAGGAAAACTTCACTAGCACCTTCAAATTCATCTCTCACCCTTCATCAACCTTTTGTTCATCAAAACCACCATCAACCCTGTTTTCAGATTTTTCATCCCTACACTGTGAGCAAACCCTAATGGTGCAAGATAGGCCTCCCAAAAGCTTCTGAGCTTGTCTAAGGGTTGGTCCAGCTTCCTCTCATCCTAATCAACCTTCACTCCACCTTCCCTACCTTTTTCCACCTATTTTTGGCCTCAGATTGCCGTTAGACTATTTCATGTAGCAATTCAAGAATTTCCCTATAGCACAATAAGAAACCTGTAGCAACACTCAAAATAGCACCAGTGGGCCCGCCTTAAGCCCAAAAACCACCATCCACATCCTATAGAGCTGTAAAAACCACTCATACACCTTCAGCCTCGCACCCATGTGTTCAAGCCTTCCATAAGCCACCTTAGCACTTTCTTCTCCTACTTGCAAAACAATGCATTTACAAGAATAGTTAGGTCATGAGTAGTTGCATGATTAAAAGAATGATAGATAGATCATAGAGTAAGTAGAGTGTGTTTAGACATTTCACCCAGCAAAGTGTGATTGGATTAGTTTTCTTTATGCCATTTAAATTTAGCAATTTACTTCATGCAAGATGCCTAGGTTGCTTTCATTTCTTATGATAGTTTAATGAGTAGATTTATTTCATTGCAGAATAGTTAGATGCACTTTCTTGTTGTAGTGTATTTATGTACTTGTGGATAGCACCATGGCTTTGAATCATTTGTATCCCTAGGCCTAATTTCAAAAGTGTGACAAACTTCATCTAGAAACACTAAAAGTAGCACCCTTTCGTAAAGCTTAGAAGAATATGACATGAGTAGAATGCATTTGCTATATATATAGCACTGTCACCTCAAAGTTTGTACGAATGCTGGATTGATAAATTAAAGTAGGGCATCCTCTCGGAGTTTCAACATTCTTGGTGTAATACCAGGGCTCTACAAGTGGAATAGGAGAGTAGCCACCAATATCCACCTGTATCACCTTAACTCAAATTTGTATATGTCCTCTTCTAGAGCCTACTTCATTTCCTAGTTAAAACAAAGGAAATTTCTGAGAGCACCTACATGATTACTTCAATGGGACATCCAACAAGATCTTGAAATAAAAAAATGAAATATATGACCTCTTCTAGTGTAATCTCCTTAAAAGAGTGTGTCAATGAACCATCATCCCTTAGGATTTCCCAAATTATTTTTCTTGTTCCTCCTATATGGAAATAAATGATGGAAAAAATTGGTGGTTTCATCCAACTCCTTTATCTAGGTATTTATGTTGTTCAAACCTCATTCAATTTCCTCCTTTTCCAATATATATTATCTTTCATGTTCCATATAGCGAACCCATGTTATGCTTCCTTGAAATAAAGCATCACTAGGGTTAGCATCACACATAGTATTTATAGCTTATTCCACAACCTTTAGACGAGATTGTTATTTCTCCTTAGAAAGGAAACACCAAATTTTTACAACATCCTTGAGCCTAGAAATATTTTCTACTTTTTAGGCTATAAAAGAAAGTGGATTATGATCTATAAGATGGACCCAAGAATCCTCAAATACGCTTTTAAATTCATCCTCCTGAAACCAAGAGTGGTTGTATCGAGAAAGCATAGGAGGCTTGTTACCATCTTTAACCATACCAAAGATAGCACGGAGGCAATATAAAATGCCTCCCAATGAAGCCCACAACTAAGTAAGAAGTTATTAGTTAAAGAGGTCAATAAAAACCAAAAACATGTCTATCAATTCACATATTACTTCATCATAGCCATATTACTATTATTATGGAAGGAATGATTGTTATGAACCTCAGTGAATTTCAATTCATGCAAATAAAATGTTAAGTTTATAATTAGTATATTGATGTCATGACCGAGAGTCCTGTTATAATATTTTTTTTACTTTTGACATAATGTTATATATCATTAATTAAAATCGATAACATATCTTTTACATTTAACAATAAGGTACCTCTTTGCCTAATTGGTAGGTCCAATAGGTAATCACTATAAGGTGATAATTGTCCTTCGGATTGTGTCAAGAGCACAATGTGTAAGAATTTCAAGATAAGGGAATATATATGGGACTTTTTGGAAGGGTTTTTTATGGATAAATTTATTTTGCGAACAGAAGCAATCTCCCAAGTCCTAATGGCTTGATCAAGAAATAACTAAGATGACAACTACTATGCTCTCCCAAGAGAAATTTGAAGTATGCAAGAAAGACTTTGTTGGGTACCAATGCAAGCTCTTTCCTTCTTCCTTCTTGCAAACTTTAGCCCCAACTCCCAATGAAAAAAATGGAACATATTAGGCTTACTATAGTGGGTAGAAGCCTAATATTAAATCATTTCCCTTGTACCTCTTATTAATTAGTTTTGGTTGTGTATATTTGTAATTATGGAAATTTGTAGGATATTAATTGATGTTTGGTTCTCGATAAAGAACATTGCAAGAGTAAGTACCATAGGTGTAATGATTTACCCTTGTGATGACTTTAGCATTAGGACCCCAAGAGATATGAATAATTTTGACCTGGTATGGATGTGGAAGAATATGAATACTATTGGATTTGTTATGGAAGTGGAGGAAGATGAATACTATTGGTGTGGGTGGTTTTACAATTAGGTGATCCAAGTGGTTGATGACACACACTAGTTTCATAAGACTTGACCCTCCTATGACTTAGTATGGTTTATTATACTGAGTTGTTCCTTTTGTTTCTTTCCCATTTTTATTTAATATTTGTTAGTTTTCTTCTTTCATATGTTCTAGCTTGACATGAGGGGCGGTATTTGTGGCTTTTATGCCCCCAAAAGACACTAAATTAAATTATATAAAGGTCTTTTAATTTGATAGGATGTCAACAATGTGTAGGTTTTGTCTTTCTCTGAAGTGCCAAATGGGGGTTGTCAAGGTGCATGGTGCACGACAACATTTTTCTCTATTTCTTCTGCTCCATAAACAAGTATTAATGAGTTTTTTTCTCATCCTCTATTATGATCAATTCAATGATTCTAGATATATAAAAATTTTATAAATGGTGGGGATTTTTATGGTTTCGAGTTGGTCATAAATATATTTTGATGTCCCTAGAGTTGTAATCTAGGTATGAAATGCAATATGCCACCAAAAATTATAGAATCTAATCATTGAGGTTTTAAATGAAGGGGGGAATCTAGGACACCACAAAATGAGTGAATCATGTGTTTCCTTCACTTTGTAGGTGCAAAAGAATGACATAGTAGGCTCAAAAACTACTCAATCAAAGAAAACTACAAAATATCCAACATAAAATTCAAATGTTTAGTGGAATTTATCAAAGAGAGGCACCTATAGAAATATAAACAACAAATTGTACACAATTTTTGGGATTAGGTCTTAGACTCCAGGTTCTCTAAGTTTGAAGTCCCGAAAGTCATTTACGCTCTCGAATTTTAGTAGTTGACCAAGAGCCTATTAGCTATCACTTTAGAGAACTAATGCAATCATGATTCGAAGTGTCAAATAAACTAAGAAGACTAGAAGCGGAGTTCATAGTACTGTGCAAGGTTATTTTCAAACATAGTTTCAAGGTCTCTGAGTGGGGATTAGGTAAATAGGAAGGTATATTGGAAGTCATGGGAATTTTTCTTGGGGTAACAAATCTAACTTGATAATCATTAAGAATGAACCAAGAAAGAAGCTCTTACAACAATACAAATGGTTTGAGACTTCTTCTATAAAGGCCCTTGTTAGCCCACTCCACCTTGATCTTGTTACTGTTAATCATTTTATATTTTTACCTAGTTTTACTATATTTTTTGTTTTAATATAACATTTATAATGTAAACTTATATAGAAAACTTTTGAAAAATAACTAAAGCATTAATTTCCATTTTAATTAATGTTTAATTTAAAAATACTATTTCATAAAATTTATTTTCATCTCAAATTTTTAAATTACAAATTAAGTTTCTCCCATAAGTTTGGCATAAAATATGTTTTCATCAAAGCCATTTCTCTACCATTTAATAACTAAGTTGTATACATAGAAAGAAGTAATATGATATATTTATAATAATTTATTTTCTCTTTTAAATAGCTTAAATGATCATATTTAAATAAATAAAATTCTATTATATTAATTTGTTTTAATAATTTTATGTTATTTTTAATTTATATTTTCAATTGAGAAATTATTTTTTATCTTGAAAAAAAATGGTTAAATTTTCAATTTTATCTCAGCAAAATGCTTAAAGTTAAATATTGGTCTAGTGAAATTTAGATTGTAACCACAATAATTAGGGCCATCTACAATCTAAGAATTATAATTATAATTATGATACTTAAAAACATTAACCATTAGAATTATAATAATTTATCATTATAATTAAAAGAATTATATTTAAAAAAAAAATCAATAAAATAAAATTATCTTTAACTTTTTAAATGTCTATAAAATTATATTGGTGATATATAATGATATTTTAAGTTATATTTTTTTATTTTTTAGTTTTATATTAAAAAAATTGAAAAAAATAAAATCATGTAGTTTGATTAATTTGTGGCTTGAGTAATTATTACCAGTGGGATATTTAAGCCATCATATATGGGGATCAAATGACTAGATTTTTTCCCTTTCTAACAAGTCACCTTTACTAAAAAAATAAAAATAGTAAAACAGTGTATTCTAAAAAAAAAAAAAATTATTATAATAATTTTCTTATTAAATTAAAAATATATATAAGGTTTATATTAAATTAAAATAATATTTTTTAATTAATAAAAACTATATTATTCAATCACCAAATCAAATTTTTAATCCATTATGACGGGTAACCTGCAGGCACGTGATTGACTAAAGTTGAACCAATAGATAAAACACAAAATAAATATGTTGCACCAGATTCCTTCTTTGCATTTGATTATGGTTCAAGATTTCTTCTTTACATTTGATTCTAGATGAATCTTGGCATGCCCTCATCATTGGATGAAGCTTGCCACATCTAAAGGAGTGTATGACATAGGATTCATGGAAGGAAAAGCAGCTGAATTGGGGAAGTATTTATTTGATATGAGGCTTAAAGAGTCAGTTTTGAAGTAGTAGCTTCAGAAGGCATAGGCAAAGAATGTAGCACTACAAGAGCAGCTTCAGCAAAAGGGTAAACAAGTGGCCACCATGGAATATTTTCAATTTACCTCAAGGAGTAGTGGCTCCTCTTTCAAATTAAAAGCATGATAGATAGAGCATAGAGTATGTAGAGTGTGTCTATCCATTTGGCCCAACATAGTGTGATTGGATTAGTTTCCTTTATGCTATTTAAATTCAGCAATTTACTTCATGCAAGATGCCTAGGTTTCTTCCATTTCTTATGATAGTTTAATGAGTAGATTTCTTTCATTGCAGAATACTTCGATTCACTTGCTTGTTGTAGTGTATTTCTGTACTTGTCGATAACACCATGGCTTTAAATCATTTGTAGCCCTAGGCCTAATTTCAGAAGTGTGACAAACTTCATCTAGAAACCCTAGAAGTAGCACTCTTTCGTAAATCTTAGAAGAATATGACAAGAGTAGAATGCATTTGTTGCGTATGTAGTATTGTCACCTCAATGTTTGTACAAACCCCAGATTGATAAATTAAAGTAGGGCATCCTATGGGAGTTGCATCATTCTTGGTGTAATACTAGGGCTCTCGAAGTGGAATAGGAGAGTAGCCACCAAGATCCACTTGTATCACCTTAACTAAATTTTGTATATGTCCTCCTCTAGAGCCTTCTTCATTTCCTAGTTAAAACAAAGGAAATTTCTGAGAGCACCTACATGATTACTTGAATGGGAAATCCAACAAGATCTTGAAATAAAAATTTTAAATATATGACCTCTTCTAGTGTAATCTCCTTAAAAGAGTGTGTCATTGAACCATCATCCCTTAGGATCTCCCAAATTGTTTTTCGTGTTCCTCCTATAAGGAAATAAATGATGGAAAAACTTGGTGTTATCATCCAACTCCTTTATCTAGGTAGTTATGTTGTTTAACCCCCATTAAATTTCCTCCTTTTCCAATATATATATTATCTTTGATGTTCCATATACCAAATCCATGCCATGCTTCCTTCAAAGAAAGCATCACACAGAGTATTTATAGCTTATTCCACAACCTTTAGATGAGATTGTTATTTCTCGCTATAAAGGAAACGCCAAATTTTTACAACATCCTTGAGCCTAGAAATACTTTCTACTATTTAATCTATAAAATAAAGTGGATTACGATCTATAAGATGGACCCAAGAATCCTCAATTGTGCTTTTAAATTCATCATCCTGAAACCAAGAGCAGTTGTATCGAGAAAGCGCGGGAGACTTGTTACCATCTTGAACCATACAAAAGACAATGGTGAGGCGATCTAAAAGGCCTCCCAATGAATCCCACCACTAAGTAATAAGTTATTAGTTAAAGAGGTCAATAAAAACCAAAAACATGTCTAGCAATTCACATATTACTTCATCATATCCATATTACAATTGTTATGGAAGGAATGATTGTTATCAACCTCACCCAATTTCATTTCATGCAAATAAAATGTTAAGTTTATAATTAGTATATTGATGTCATGACCGAGAGTCATGTTATAATATTTTTTGTTACTTTTAACATGATGTTATATAACATTAATTAAATCGATAACATATCTTTTATATTTAACTATAAGGTACCTCTCTGCCTAATTACTAGGTCCAATGCGTGATCACTATAAGGTGATAATCGTCCTTCAGATTGTGTCGAGAGTGCAATGTGTAAGAATTTCAAGATAAGGGAATATTTATGGGACTTTTTGGAAGGGTTTTTTAATGGAGAAATTCCTTTTTCGGAGAGAAGCAATCTCCCCAGGCCTAGTGGCTTGATCAAGAAACAACTAAGACGAAAAATACTATGCTCTCCCTAGAGAAATTTGAAATATGGAAGAACGACTTCGTTGGGAACCAATGCAAGCTCTTTCCTTCTTCCTTCTTGAAAGCTTTAGCTCCAACTCCAAATGAAAAAAGTGGAACGATATTAGGCTTACTATAGTGGGTAGAAGCCTAATATTAAAATATTTCCCTTCTACCTCTTATTAATTAGTTTTGGTTGTGTAGATTTGTAATTATGGAAATTTGTGGGATATTAATTGATGTTTGGTTATGGATAAAGAAAATTGCAGGAGTAAGTACCATAGGTGTAATGATTTACCCTTGCCATGACTTTAGCATGAGGACCCCGAGAGATATGAATAATTTCGATCTAGTATGGAAGTGGAAGAAGATGAATACTATTGGATTTGTTATGAAGTGGAGGAAGATGAATACTATTGGTGTGGGTGGTTTCACCTATAGGTGGTCCAAGTGGTTGATGACTGTTGGAGAGGTAAATCCCCTCTGCGGACAGAGGCGATCCCCACTAGCCCAGATCGGGTATAGCAACAATCAAACACGCTACAGTGCAGGTTCCTAATTGTAAATAAACCGACCTGCGAGGAAGGCTTACCTGGAATCCAACACTGTCGTCTATAGAAGAGGTAGTGCTCCCGTTCCTTTGCCTTGGTAGATCACAATCCTCACGATCTCCGTGATCAGACACCTGCACATGCAAGAAACAACACAAAAGCAAGCATAAAATCCAGTACGTACAACTATATGTCAGTCGAGGAGGAAATAACTCATGAACATAATCAAGAACTGGAGTGGAACCATAACAAATAGTCGCTTAACATTAATGAGTCAAAAGAAGAATACAACCATAGCTTCGACGCAGCATTCCCCTTTGATGGGTCGTCAACACAACATGTCTCTATAAGCCTGTCAAGGAAGGGACAAGCCTCTCTCTCCGGATACTTGGCAATAGTCTCCTTTCTTGGATTTGGCCTTAAGGAATCAAGAAGGCTCTTGCAGCATAAGTGTATGAACGCTCTTGGGAACTTGGAGATTAGCTTGCCATGGAGAAGAGCAAGCTTTTATAGAAGGAGGAAGGGGATTTGGGATCCCTATAATTATGGGATTGGCCCTATCATCAAGGAAGCTTCCATGAGAGGTGGCAAACCACTTCCTCTCTATGGAAATCCGTAGCCAAACCTCCCAACTCAAGATAGATATCAGTCCAGGAATTTGTTAGGACGAAATTTCCGCCTTTTATTTTTAAAAAACACCTCTTAATATGGTTGGCGTGGGTGCGGCTCTATGACAAAGCACCAATTGGCGCGCCCTCTTTGAAGGATTTTCCCCCTTGGTGCGAGGGCTGAACTGTGGAACCGCGCCAATGGAAAAAGAGCTATTTTTAGGGTTTTTTGCAAGGAGATGTTTTCAAGGCAATTAAAGCTCATCTTCAGAGGGATGCAATGAAAGTATTTTCAAGTCTTGTCTCTGCTCACAGGTCACAGAATGAGCCCTCCAATGTGCGGGATAGGGAATGGTAGGGATGGTGACAAATTACTGTGTAACAGATGCCCCCTAAAGCATGAGGCCCGAGAGGGAGAGAGGGGTGAAATGCTTTACGAGAACATGCCGACTGAAAACACCACCATCGGAAAACCTACGGAGCGAAATACAACTGATGTCTCAGATACATGATATATATACGTGGTATGGGCGCAACCATCCATTAACAGAGCATGCAATAATCAAGATCCAAGGCATGGATGCAGCCATCCAGTGAGGATCGATAAATGGACTCAGGTATGGTTGCAGCCATCCAATCAGTGAGTCATGTACGTAATGATAATAATCCACAATATCGCAGCCTGGATTACAACAGACACAATCCAGGGTCTTGTGCTCCATCTCAACCCGAACGAAGTACAAGTTCAATTATGTGAATATGTGAGCTGAAGTCGAACATGCAAGAACATCGTCTGATTACCAGCCAATGATGAGAGCTGTTAACAGACGCGAGAGGAACCACCAATAATGAAAACGGCCCTCAAGGTACTACAGGTACAATCTACGGCATGTGAATCAATGAGCTGGCATCGAACACCCATAGAATCACTCGATCGGAGGCCAATGATGAAAACCCCACGTCGAATGCGGTGAACCTGCCATTGAGGCATGCAGGCTCCAAGGTACCATAAAGGACTCTCTAGATCAGCTTCCTGGATAATGAGCTGAAGTCGATAGGAAGTGACCTTGATCGAAGGTGGGCCATAATGTTTCCCACATCATCGACACAAGACAGAGGAACATGATGTTTTTGTGAATCAGGATCATACCAGAATCAGAGGAAGGTTGATACTTTGCAGAGGTCAACTTCTCTTGAACATATGAACGGCACGACAGTGGACTTGGCAGTATTTGACATCAAAAGATCAAAGGTCATGATGACGAGGCAAAGAGTAGATGAGAGGTCAAAAAGGATTATCCAAACCCATGGAGGCAAATGAAAAACGAGATGAGATGTCGCCAACCCGACACGAATGCAGACAAGTGCCATGTTCAAGAGCGACATACTGCCGACACGACAATGATGCTGGTTCCATTTTCCCCGCCATGCTTGGCGAGTACCTCTTTATTTTTACACAAGCTTGAAGAGGATACCATATGCTTGTCATATAAATCCGTCCTTCGGACGAATCCGTCCTAGTACATTTAACGAGCCCTAGGAAGGAGAAACTCGACTAACGTCATGATTGACAATCCCCGATGTCATTTTTGTTTAACGAGTGTGACAAAGGAAGAACTCGGCGTCTTTTCATGTTTAGAGAGTTTGAAAAAACAGCAGAAAAGTAAACTCCAATGGTCCCTTTTCGTAAATAGTTCCTCGGACCCGAAAAGGTAGAAAACAATATCCGAGAAAACCTCCTAGTCACAATAGGCTAGGGTATTCCTTTTTCGTAAATAGTCCACCCCAGCTCGAAAAAGGGGTAAACGTATACTGGGTAGATGTCGATTCGTGTCCACTTTAACGAGATCGAAACGACAAGGGCCTCGGCAATCTTTTCATGTTTAGAGAGTCAAAAAAGAGATGAAAGATGACTCCTCCTAGAGGAACGAGTGGTATAAAGGGTAGAAACTGGTTCCGGTAATGGTGGAACTACTCAGAACAAGTAAAGGTTAAGAGGCTGGCTAACAAGACCACTTATCACAGCAGTTCCTCAGGAACGGGTAAAACAACCAAGTGAAGGCATATAATCAGCCAAGCAGGTAATGATGATGGAGTGAGAAAACCAAGGCTCATCTGGTAAAAACAGGCTGATAAAATGGCAATCACAAGAGGTAAAATAGGAAAGGTTTCATTTTTACACAAGCTTGAAATCAGAAAACTCTGCTTGAAGTTGGTTTCATTTTTACACAAGCTTGAAACAAAGATAAACTATGCTTGAAACCGGTTTCATTTTTACACAAGCTTGAAATGGAAACAAACTATGCTTGAAAAAGTAAGCATCCCCCCCAGCATGGTGACTCAATTCGAGGTACATGCCCCCCAAGCTTCAGTCCATATGAAAGTCAGATGGAGTGAAGGTTCAAGTTACGAGATCAAGAGAAAGACTCGACTAGGATTTTACGAGATCTTATCAAAGACTCAAATTGAACAAGGACGTGTTTCATTGTTTTAACGAGGTTGACAAATTAAAAGAACTATCCTCAGGACACCTTGTTTCACGGTTTAAGGAGCTTGGCACAAGACAAGGAACTCTGCTCTGACCAACTTGTTTCATTTTTTAAGGAGCTTGACACAAGACAAGGAACTCTGCTTCGATAACCTTGTTTCATTTTTTAAGGAGCTTGACACAAGACAAGGAACTTGCTCCGACGAATTTGTTTCATTTTTTAAGGAGCTTAACACAAGACAAGGAACCATGCTCCGACAACCTTGTTTCATTTTTTAAGGAGCTTGACACAAGACAAGGAACTCTGCTCCGATGACCTTGTTTCATTTTTTAAGGAGCTTGACACAAGACAAGGAACTCTGCTCCAAATGACCTCATCATAATGAACAAGAATTCATTGCTTCCAAGAGTTCCACTCTCGATGGAAGGAAAAAATCCTGGAAGTCAGGACCCAATGCCCCCAGCACACTATGCACGACACCATCTTCACTGAGTACAAGCACGGGGTAGGTAGCCACATAGTTGACCTGCGGTGGGGCAGATACAACGGGTGGATAAAAACTAGGAGGGGGTGATGGCAGGCCAGATGCCACATTAGGACCAAAGAACGAAAGTTGATCAATGGTCACGATCTATCCTTGATGCAAAAATAGGCCACACGAAAGAGGGAGGAGATGAGTGCTCCCATGGCATAGGTGTAATCACGCCCCAGGAGCAGATTAAAATCCAAGGGGCCCGGAATGACCATCACGTCCATATGAACAGTTTTACCTCCCAAAGTAATAGGTAACCTTGCAAGGATCCCCAATGGTTGACTCTTCCTTCTGTTAAAAGTCAACAGATTTTGCGTAACGGGCGCAAGCGGTGGCGAACCGAAATCTTTCTAGGTAGTTGAGGACAGGATACTAATAGAGGTGCCTTCGTTGCTATAGGGTAAACTGCTTGGGTGGTTGGTTTTCGTATATCCCTCTCAGGGCTTTCCGGTGCCCGAGGCAGACAGTAAGATTAGCTATGTTGTTCACAAAGATGGCATGAGTATGTTCATATTAGCTTGAAATAACTTGAAGAAATACAATAGAGAATTACCTCTTTGACAGTCTTGGAATCCCTTGGAGAGCGCTGTGCAGCAAATTAAGAGTCCTTCTTCGCCGGCTCCAAATCTGAGACCTGCAATCAGTCAAAGCACCCGTTTAATTTCTAATATAACAAGTATCCTATCAATTAAATCAATATACTACAAACATATAGATTATACACATCTGAGCCATTCATATCATACTAAGTAAATATTGAAACAACAATGATAACATTAAGCATTGAATGGACAAAACAAACATAGTTCTATTGATTTTGAAAGAAGGAGGATTACAACCATCGGTTGTACCAAGCCCTCCTCAGTCTCCCAATCTCTCTTCTCTATCAAGTGAAGAAGTCCAAGCCAACAAGCTCTCTAGGAGCCTCTTTGACTCTTGGCCTTCACAATGTCACACTATTCTCTATTCCACAAGTATGCAAGAACTTTTGAGCAATCCTTCGACTTTCAATTAAGAGCCTTCAGCTCCTTCTTATAGGAGAGGGAGAAAGCCATTGTTGCCCTTCTCTTTCCACTAGTTTGGAATGGAAAAAACTTAGATGTTTCTTTGATCTCCATGCTTTTTTCCCAATTCAAACTTAAAACACGGGTAACGCTTCCCTTCAGTGTAAACAGAGCGTTTCCCTAGTCACTAATGCGGCCAATGCACTACTTGCCTGTGTTATAATTCTCTTGTTCTATTCTACATAGGCGTTACCCTGCCAGAAATAGGTTTAACTTAGGTCTTTGTACTTTTTCCATATTTGTCTTCCCCTCTGAGCTGATGAGGAGGTATTTTGACCTGTAACAAATGCCCCCTAAAGTGTGAGGTTAGAGACGAAGACGATGGCCGAAATACTTTATAATTTGTAGAGATAGAGAGAGATTGAAAGACTGAGGAAAACCTGAAACAACAACATATGTCAGAAAATATAGTATTTTCCTAGAGTCAGGCATGTCCCATGCTCAGTAGCTTTAAACAACATGATTTCTCTAGAATAGAGATATGAAGAATCTGTCCACCAATAGGTACAATGTGGAAGTGTCTGTCATAACAGGATCAGGCTGAAGAAGCTATCTCCATAAACAATATCGCAGCTTGGGGAAGGGAACACAACTTTAATGATGTAGCCTTTGCCCCAAGGTCTTGACCGCCGATTCACTTAAACTGCATATTTCTCAACATGTGAATGAGGGAGTTGTCGTCGAACATGTGAGAAATCGTCTGATTACCAGTCAATAATGAAAACTGTTAACAGACGCGAAGGTGGCCACCGATAATGATGATGGTCCCTAAGATGCCCAGTACAATCTAGCGAGTGTGAATAAAAGGAGTTGAAGTCGAACACTCGTAGAATCATTTGGCCAAGAGCCAATGATGAAGACCCTTGATCAAACACAAGACTACGTGCCACTGATGTCTGCAAGTATCTGGGTACTGATGGGTTTCTGGATCAACTTCCTAGATAAGGTGTTGAAGTCGATAGGAAGTGATCTGTTGAAAGGTAGGCACTGAGGCGTCCTACATCAGTCAACACGAAACGGAAACCAACTGATTTTGTTTATGATTTGAGATAAGGAAGAGTAACTGGGAACATCAGACGACAAATAATTTCTGGCATAATGAACAGTTTGGTTGATAACAGGAGTAGTAGATAACGAGATCTGCTTGAATAATAGAAGGCACTCTAGCAGGGTACTAGGCAGCTGAAGCGTGTTGAACACCACAGAGTGTGTTAGGATTTTACCAGTGCAGGGACACTGGGAAATGAAGGCTAATACTCATAGATGGTAGGGTTTGGCTAACTGCGAAAGGGTTTTCTGGGAAGTGTCATGTTCAAGAATTTTGCTGCCAAATCGACCTTTTTGAAAATGTAACAGAGGTAGTATCCATTTTTTCCAAATTTTTCCCCGTCTGATTAAGTTTAACGAGTCCAGACGAGTAAACTCGGTGAATTTTTCATGTTTAGAGAGTCTGAAAAATGTCAGGAAAGACAACTCTGTGCCCCATCTGATTAGATTTAACGAGTCCAGATGAGCAAACTCGGTGAATTTTTCATGTTTAGAGAGTCTGAAAAATGTCATAAAAGAAAACTCCATGTCCTGTCTGATTAGGTTTAACGAGTCCAGACGAGTAAACTCGGTGAATTTTTCATGTTTAGAGAGTCTGAAAAATGTCGTAAAAGACGACTCCATTGGGGTACCTTTGTCATGTCTTGATAACCGGGAATGGCAAAGGGGTAATAGTAAGCCCGAAACAGTTCATTTTCCATAAGTTAGTCCATCGAATCCGGAAAAGTGAGAAATCTATGTCAATGGACGTCTACCTCATTTTGTTATGAGTACGAGGAGACGAAGTAAACTCAATATTCTTTGTGAAATTTTAACGAGTCCAACAAAGAAAACTCGGTACCTCTGTGAAATTTTAACGAGTCACACGGAGAAAACTCGATTTACTTTTTCTGTTTAAAGAGCTTTGAAAAAGAGGAAAAGAATGGCTCCTTGTTCTTTGTCTCAATAGTTTAACGAGTCTGACAAAGGTGACTCGGGATTTTTTCGATTCTATAAGCGAGAAAAATATTCCTAAAAAGAATGCTCAGTACTTCTCCATAGTTTTAATGAGTCTGAAGAAGAAAACTCTAGGTTTTTCGGATTAACGAGCAAGAAAAGACCAAAAAAGAACGCTCGATTCCAACTTCGTATAAGTTTAACGAGCCCGAAGAGGAGAACTCGAGGTTTTTCAGATTAACGAGCAAGAAAAATACCGTAAAAAGAATGCTCGAAATTTCTTGATCTCTTTCTCTTCAATAGAAGGATCTATGTCGAGAATTTCATCATAATACCAAGCAAAGACATCGTGGAATTCTTTAAACAGAGACGTGAAGGATGCAATTTCCTCAGGATTGCAGTCAGCTTCAATCTGAATATTTTCCACGATACCAGTTTTGACCGAGATATCAATGAGCAGTGTCTTGGAAAGATTACCCATGTTCCCTTCTGAATCGAGAGTGTGAACAGTCGTATAAGGGGAGGGAACTATCTCTGGTTGGTCAAAAGACGGGATTTCAGTTTTTATCGCCTCCGAATAAATCGTCGAAGCGTGATGGTGGAACTCTCCCCAAGGTCGTTCTTCTAATGACATGATCTCTTGAATAGCTTCGTCTGTAGGCCAGACATCATTGAGGAGATCCTTAGAGGGAACTGTTATGGGAGAGAGGGTTGTACCTATGGTCGAAAGCATATCATTGGAGGGTTCAGATGCAGTTTGGATGGCTTGGTAAGCCAACTCAACCGACGAAAGCGGCATCTGATCTCCATAGGAATCAATATCTGAAGGTGTCGGGATGATCCATGGGTCGATAGAGCCATCCGAAGAGGTGGATATCATTGCAACCGTGTTTGGGATCTGCGGCGGCGGTAGAGGAAAACAACCCGGTAGGGAAGATGCCTCCAGAAGACCGATACTAATACTGACGTAAGAGTCAGGGACACCTCCTATTAGGGGTACAGAGCTACTTGGTAAAGTGGAATAATCATGGGTGCAGAAGGATAGCTGGTCGACCGTGACTATTTTCCCATCCAATGGAAATAGGATGAGTCGGAAGACCGAAGACACGATGGCGGTCATAGCATAAGACCAACTGCGACCGAGCAATAGATTATAGTCGAGATGACGCTCTATGACTTCAACGTCCACGTTTACCGTTTTCCCACTCAGAGTGATGGGAAAGCTAGAAAGGTATCCTTTTGGTAGGAAAGTGTGGCCATCGAAAGCTTTGAGGGAATTCGATGGCGGGGTTAGAGTAGGAGAACCTAAATGGATCCAGCAAGCTTGTGACATAACGCAGGTTGAAGCACCTTCGTCTATGACAGTACGATGGATTGGTCTCCCTTTCAACACAACCTGCACCTGGAATGTGAGTTGATGTGAGAGGCGAGGTTTAGCCTTTTCCATATCAAAGATTGCTAGCATGGAATCTTGGGGATCTATTCCACCAATGGCCGAAAGCAAGGCTTTCCTTTGTGTTGGACAGGTTTGTAATAATTCAAGAGCAGACATGGCTGACGGTGCCTGTGCCAAATCTTCTACAATATTGTAGTTTTGGGCTACACGTGCAGAGGTATTATGAGTCGTGCGTCGAAGTGTCCCTTTGGGGGGACGAATTACAGGTTCAACAGTAGGCCTTTCGATATGTAAATCGTTGGGCGGCGGAAGATTGGAACTAGTTCCCGGTTCCTGAGCATCTATGGTAGGAGTTCCATAAAGCTTGGCGCGAGTTTGAAGGTCAATACTCTCGATGCCATAAATGGCAGATGGTCCTTCGCCGGAAGGATACGAACCACCATTGCCCCATTGATGGGGTTGTGGTGGGTTGTCAACCATATGTTGATGTTGCTGCTCTTGATTGGGGAAAGGATTGTGAAGAATGACAGGTGTTCTCCCAGAATCCTTGTTAGCAATAAAATCGGTGCATTCCTGCAACCGAGGACATTTGTATGTCGAGTGGTCCTCCGCACAGATTTTACAAAGAAATTTCATGGGTTTATCCTTTCCTTTTTCATTTCTAGCAGCATTTTTCTGATTAGCGTTATTCTGATTATCAAATTGCTCTTCCGAAGAAGATGTTTTCTTCTTATTCTTCCTATTTTTTCCGCTAGGTTTTTGTGAGGTTTTCACCGAATTTACCTCAGCGGAAGGGAGAGGAGTCGTTTGGTGGGGGGCGGTGGCAGCCGAGGATGGCTGGGAGGTTTTCCCCCGAGACTTATTGGTGGCCACACTAGAGATCGTGCCAACGAGACCATCGGCATGAGCTCCGGTTTTCTGAGTAGCCAGAGGATTTGGGTTACCAGGGGCATGGGGGAGCAGATCGTAAAGCGTGCCAGATTGTGAATAGATTAAATCCAAGTGTTGGGCACGATGAATACATTGATCTTCTGTCACTGCACCAGAAAGGCCAATGTCTTTATAGATGTGGGGTAAAAGAGACTTGCAAAACCAATTGGCCAAGAGATGGTCCGGTATGGGCGCTTTGACGAGCCTCCTCCTACGTCTCCATTCATGAATATGGTCGGAGATGTGGGTGGTGGTGTCTTGGCGCAGCGATGTTAACAATTCTGTTCTGGTTTCCACTCTAATTGGTAGTTGGAAGTTCTTTAAGAACTCCGTCGCTAAAGCGCCAAACGTATTGATGGCGGCACGTGGTAATTCAATGTACCACTTGGCGGCATTGCCTGTAAGGGTGCGAGAAAACAGTCGAAGTCGGACACTATCATCTACCATGGAATTGGATATGGACCATAAATGGAAGGTAGTGATGTGTGCGGCCGGGTCGTCCCCATGCTTCCCGTCGAACTTCGGGATATCGGAAGGAATCTTATGCGGTATTGGAGGCCAAAGCGAGTTATGGTTGATGGGGCCATTCATCAGCTTATGGATGTCGGGTATGTCCAAAGCTACCAAGAATGGCAATTGTGGATTTGTCCCCGAGTCTAACCAAGGCAGTGTGGGCTGACTATTTGGACCATAGGGTCCCCCCATCCATGTGTTACCAGAAGGGTAAGTGGGACTTTGATAAAAACCTCCCATAGGTAGAGGAGTAGGAACATACGGTTGTTGTCCATAGGGCATAGTGTATTGAGGGGAAAATGGTTGGTTTCCCCCAGCATAAAAGTGCCCTCCCACTCCAGACGGAGGTTGGGGTTGGTTAGTCCAAATGGATGCAATAGAGTTTCCCAGAGGTATACTAGTATTTGCATAATTTGGCAACGGTATAGATCCTACACCTATGTTTGAACCACTTAAGGGGATAGTATTTACAATGGGTTGTCCCATTTTTCCTAAGGATTGCATAGGAAGAGAAATATTCCCTGCTACCTGTGTACTGATAACACTGCCTCCTGGTATAGTGGCCAGGGGGTTTGAACTCAACAGAGGGTTCCAACCGAAAGGGTTGCTAAAGGGCACCGAGGTAGTCGTGCTCATGGGAGGAGCTATTGTGGTCCCCAACGTGGTCACGGTAGGAGTAGATGCCGAAGGGTTCGGTAAACTACTGACAGTTGTGTTGACCATAGGGTTGGGGGTAGGCATATGTTGACTACTAGGGTTACCCAGTAATGGCATAGAACTGACCACTGGCGGGGAGGATGGTGGCGAACCAAGGATGGTTGCCATTGGCATTGTCCCTGTGGATGCCGGTGGTGAAATAGATGTTGGTGTGGCCACAGACATATCTGGGCGTGGTGGAATCTGGACTATCACAGGTCCTAATGGATCAGTGAGCGAAGGATTGTAATTAGGTACAACGCCTTCAGTGAAAGGGTCCTCCGGGAGTTCCGGCTGATAAGGGTCTATGTGATAATCCAGATTAGTCAGAGGAGACTGCTCTTCCGTAGAAGGCCCGGGTTCACCAAGGTTCAATCTTTCCTCTAGGGTGAGAGGAGGTAGACCTTGCTGTCGTCGAGACAGACGGCGTGGGTCAGGGGACGCCACGGTGACTGGTTTAATTTTAACAAATTTTAAAATTTGATGTATTATGAAGTCTCAAATGACAGTAACCACACACCTACTAAAAAGAAAAGACTCTCTAAAATCAATCAGCAAGCAGCCAGAATAGGGTGCCCAGTCTAAGTACTACCGCTCACTGGTGATGAAATCCAGTATCACAATAGCATACAGAGAGGGTTGGTCGAAAGTACAGTTATGGTCACTCTAGAGCTTCACCCGAACCTCAGACGATAGGTGTAAGCACTCTCGTAAAGACGAGTACCCTCCTAAAGACCGAAGACAGAGTGGGTCCGTCTGTTTTAGGTACCAGGACAGCCCGTCCCAGTCACCTTGTGTAAGTCCCTAAAAGTATGGCCACTAAGGATACCTCAAATCACAGACATCATCAGGGGGGTCCAAGGTCAAGGACAGTGTGCTATATGGGCAGAATACCTAGATCCCCGATCTAGTTTCGACATCCCCGAAGGGAACCCCAATATATAACACACCCACAGGATGCAGTTGAAGGCAGGCTACCTTCTAGTGCACCCAATTGTTGTCTCGCGCTGAGCTCCGGTAAAGGAACGGTCCCAATAATGTGAGTGCAGCAGGATTTCACTCGTTAATGACTCTAGTTTTCAAGTTTTGAGATCTTGGTTAGTTTTCTCACTTTCCTAACCCAAGATCCTAGCCTGAACTATTGTTTGTGTGAGCTCAAAAAAGAGTTATTAGATTGATTTTATTATCGCTTTGTTTTTAGTGTACTTTGTTATTAGTCTTGCGGAGGGGGAATGGACGTATGAAGTATAGTGAGACTCTGACTCACGAAACCATGCAAAACATGCTCTAAATATTAACTTCAATGAAGAGTGTTTCTACAAGGAGAGGTTTCTTTTTCAATCATCCATGCACCAACATGTAAATAACACAGCTCGACTTTTAAGATTCAGACTTCTATCTACCTCTTTTAACAGTCTGTGAACTAAACTTTCAGAATAAACTCAGCTAAATGCAAAAAAAAAAAAGAAAAATTCTCTTTTAAAAAGTAAATGTTTTGCACACTAACTAAATAAGAGAAACAAATAATCAATGCCAGCTTAGCAGACAAGCACAGGGATTCAGTCAGTGAAAGGTACTGGTGGCCAAAAAACTCTACAGCTAAAACACAGTCACAGTAGTGAACAGCAGGGTTTTTGGCTGAGTAACGCTCTGTCTGTGAGAAAATACAGCGTTATAACGCACTGTATTTAAGTCGAGACCGCGTTATAACGCACTGGATAAACTGCATAGGTCGCGTTAACCAGGGAAAAGCTCTTCAGTTGGCCAGACAGGAACAGGATTGAACTCTGCAAGCGTTTGGTATGTCTACTGGGCATCAAAAAATGGTCGGAAGGATACTGAAGAGAGGAGAGAAGAAATGAAGGGAAAAATAGTCCGGAAACTATGGGGAAACTCCCCAGCGGAGTCGCCAATTCTGCTATAGGGTAAACTGCTTGGGTGGTTGGTTTTCGTATATCCCTCTCAGGGCTTTCCGGTGCCCGAGGCAGACAGTAAGATTAGCTATGCTGTTCACAAAGATGGCATGAGTATGTTCATATTAGCTTGAAATAACTTGAAGGAATACAAATAGAGAATTACCTCTTTGACAGTCTTGTAATCTCTTGGAGAACGCTGTGCAGCAAAGTAAGAGTCCTTCTTCGCCGGCTCCAAATCCGAGACCTGCAATCAGTCAAAGCACCCGCGTAACTTCTAATATAACAAGTATTCTATCAATTAAATAAAAAATAAACATCTAGATTATACGCATCTGAGCCATTCATATCATACTAAGCAAATATTGAAACAACAATATAACATTAAGCATTGAATGGACAAAATGAACATAGTTCTATTGATTTTGAAAGAAGGAGGATTACAACCATCGGTTGTACCAAGCCCTCCTCAGTCTCCCAATCTCTCTTCTCTCTAGTGAAGAAGTCCAAGTCAACAAACTCTCTAGGAGCCTCTTTGACTCTTGGCCTTCACAATGTCACACTATTCTCTATTCCACAAGTATACAAGAACCTTGAGCAATCCTTCGACCTTCAATTAAGAGCCTTCAGCTCCTTCTTATAGGAGAGGGAGAAAGTCATTGTTGCCCTTCTCTTTCCACTAGTTTGGAATGGAAAAAACTTAGATGTTTCTTTGATCTCCATGTTTTTTTCCCAATTCAAACTTAAAACAGGGGTAACGCTTCCCTTCAGTGTAAACAGAGTGTTTCCCTAGTCACTAACGCGGCCAATGCACTGCTTGCCTGCGTTATAACGCTCTTGTTCTGTTCTACATAGGCGTTACCCTGCCAGAAATAGGTTTAACTTAGGTATTTTTACTTCTTCCATATTTGTCTTCCCCTCTGAGCTGATGAGGAGGTATTTTGACCTGTAACATTCGTCTATAATGGTGCTGGGTACGACCAGACCAAGAGCCTGTACTGTGATCTCGAAAGGCAGATAAGATGGAAGGCGGAATCCTGTAAATTGACTCCAATCAAAGGAAGCGACCAAACTACTTGGAGGGGCTACCATCGAACCAAGAAGGTTTTCCCCTGATGTTACAGAAGCAGGAGCCTCCTCCATGACCTCCAAATCGAAGGCGGGAGGAGTATCCTCCGGAACCTCCATCACGGGAGGTGGAGGAGCTGCTTCTTGAGGTGTAGGGATAGGATAATCTCTCTCCAAGTCTGAAGAATCTAAAGAAACCAGAAGAACATGGGGGGTGTGAGATCCACTCTCTATGGAAAAGACGTGGTGTACTGTAGACGGAGCTAGTTTAACCGATCCCACGACCAATGGTTGGTCGGGAACGGATTCCTGAATTTGAATTTCCGAGGGAGCGGGATCGACCAAGGATGACTCTTGACCAATCGTAGGATCAACTGGCGGAGGACTCGAAGAAAGCCGTTTATAACCAACCGGAAGGCATGGTGTAGAAACAGTCGCGTTGTCCAAGACTCTTTTGGCTTCATCCATATACAGACAAAGGTGAATGGCATGGTGCCCTTCACACAACTTACAGGGATTGGTAATCTTACCCTACTTCTTAGGAGCCTTATCAGTACCAATTGGAGATGTGCCCTCAACCTGACTCTCGGAAGTCAAAGGCAACGGCGAATGGCCGTTGGACCATGCTTCAAGCACCTTGGGAATGCCAAGACAGTCTCGAAGAAGATGGTCTCCCGTGCACAACATGCAGGGGAATTTGAATTTTCGTGGAGGTTTGGAAGGCATATCAAGAGGAGATTTCTCAGAGGCAGTAGCTGTACATTTAGCCTCTCGCTTATCAGACTTCTTCTTCTTTGTCTTCTTCTTCTTCTTCTTCTTAGCCACCTAGTTACTCAAATCCAAACTTTCACCAGGCGAAGTAGAAGATGAGGACGCAGAAACAGGCGAAGAAGGGGAGAGGTCCACCTTGGAATCAACATGATGTTGTTCATGTGGGGGAACTGATTGACCAGTAGTTGAGACATTCGAAATTACAGAGGTTGAGAATAACCAAATGGGCAACCCAACAGTTAACCTAGGAAGGGACAACGTTGCCATGTAAGGAGCACCAACATTTCCCAAAAGGAGGAAAATGACCAGGATTCCCTTCTGAGGGGATTCCTTGGTTGGTAAACTCTGAAAAAGTTGCCATCAAAACTCAAAACCACACACGGGCTGAAAAAGAGTCAAGGCACATGATCAAACGGTCAACAAGAAAAATCTAACTGGGCGTGTAATCGTGGGTGATTAATTTTTACCACATTGAAAAATAAGAAACTTCACCGTTTCATGTTTTAAGAGACGAGAAACGGTTGAAAAGGTGACTCTATCTGTTTCAGATTTGACACAAGCGTGAAAGGACAAGCGCTTGGTGATCCTTTCAAGTTTAGGGAGTCAGAAAAGATTAAATGACTGCTTAGGAATACTAGGCAAAAGGGTGTACCAAATAACCGTGAACTGCAATATACACCTTGGTTTCAATAATGAAAGAGAAATCAACCAAGGACTTTCTGTACGTGTAGGAAATCTCCCCGAATGTTGTGTCCGGTGTATCACGGGTATAGGGCAGCAGACTCAGTTTCCTATGGATAAAGGATTGAAACCTAATGGGGTCTCCCTTTATATACGCGACGGTACGGGGAGCACAAGTCCGTACTAGCGCTGTCTAAAGCCAAAAGGCGAACGACAGCTACTAGGTTTTAAGACGCTGGAACACGTCTCTAGCCTAGACCTCTAAATGTGTTTTGTTAGATTTCAATGCTGCCTTAGTGTAAATTGAGCAAATTTTAAAGTTTATCTTCAATTACGTTTCAGTTTTCAGGCCCTAACGAATGTGATGTCTCAAAAAACTCCTAAATGCAGCTATATGAGAAAATAAATCTTTTCAATTCGATGAATTCTATCTAGTTAAAGGAATAGTTTCAAACAATGATGCAAAAACAACAACACTGCAAATGAAATATTTTTCCAAACTAGATGACTTTCGCTATCCAAAAGTAATTCTAAACATTCAACGATGCGAATAATGCAATTTAATCTATGCAAAATCCTCTTTTTCCGAAAACTATGCAATTGTAATCTATGCACAATTTCCTTTTTCTTTTCAAATGATAAGGATGCACTCAATGCATTTTTCGATGAAATGAGAATCTACTTAATGCACGCTTTCAATGAAAGAGAATGCACTCAAAGTGATTTTTAGCTTTCAATGAAAAAGAATGCACTCAAAGTGATTTTTAGCTTTCAATCATTAAACAATGTGATCTAAGTTCAATGATAAATCTCAAAAATACTTTTCAATGCAATGTGATCTAATGCATTTTAACAAAAAGGACACTTTGAGACGAAAACTAAAAGAACGCAAATCTCCTTAATGAAGGATGAATGCAAAAGAGATGCAAACAAACACTAAGAATGCAATCGTTGTTTCAAACACTTTGTCACGAAACCCCTCAAAAGGCTACAAGACAAATGAGGTCAAACACAAAAAGGACTTCCAAAGCAAGAGATCAAAACAAGGCATTCATTCCCTTTTACATCAAACAATCATGGAAATAAGACATTCCAACCAATGAGCAATGTAATCTATGCTCATACAGTGAAAAGACCGGAAGGGAAAGACACACTGGTGAAGGATTTAGGGAAAAAATCTCAATTTTCATACACCCTGAAATTGGCTCGACTTGTACATTGACAACTAGCGCCAACTGGCGCTACTTGTACACTGACAACAAGCGCTAACGCTTGAAAATGAAAAAACAAAGAATTTCTCCCAACCAAGACTAGACTCACCACTTCAAGATGAATCTCCAAGACTCAAATGAACCATGTGATCTAGGCTCAAGGCGAGACAGACGCAGATCAAGCTCAGAAAGCTCAAAACAGAGTAAACCCTAGTACCTTACAGGATTGGCGCGACTGTAAGGTTGAAGCTAGTGCCAGAATAGAATTGGCGCGGGTAATACACTAGCAACCTGCGCCAATGGGCGCGACTGTCAAGCGGAAAAGCGCGCCAGTCGAGTTTACCAGTCAAAAATAAAAAAGAGCAATCCAACAAGTAGACCAGTGATGATCAAGCTATCCAAAAGCCAAACAAACAGGAAAATCCAGCCCAAAGAGCTGACCAAGCAAGCAAGACCAAGAAATTGACCGGAAAGAGAAGACAAAACTCCAAGTTGTTCAGTCCGTAAACCAAACCGGAGATTGACTGAAGCAACGTTGATCTACTCCGCTAATGCAGAGAAAAAGCGTTTCGAAGGCTATCTGGCTGTACTTCAGGCTCCGTCTATGGTTTACAAATCAAACAACAAGCTGAGTTACCCAGTGGAGTCGCCAAATTGTTGGAGAGGTAAATCCCCTCTGCGGACAGAGGCGATCCCTACTAGCCCAGATCGGGTCTAGCAACAATCAAACACGCTACAGTGCAGGTTCCTAATTGTAAATAAACCGACTTGCGAGGAAGGCTTACCTGGAATCCAACGATGTCATCTGTAGAAGAGGTAGTGCTCCCGTTCCTTTGCCTTGGCAGATCACAATCCTCACGATCTCCGTGATCGGACACCTGCACATGCAAGAAACAACACAAACGCAAGCATAAAATCCAGTACGTACAACTATATGTCAGTCGAAGAGGACATAACTCATGAACATAATCAAGAACATGAGTGGAACCATAACAAATAGTCGCTTAACATTAATGAGTCAAAAGAAGAATACAACCATAGCTTCGACGCAGCATTCCCCTTTGATGGGTCGTCAACACAACATGTCTCGATAAGCCTGTCAAGGAAGGGACAAGCCTCTCTCTCCGGATACTTGGCAATAGTCTCCTTGCTTGGATTTGGCCTTAAGGAATCAAGAAGGCTCTTGCAGCATAAGGGTATGAAAGCTCTTGGGTACTTGGAGATTAGCTTGCCATGGAGAAGAGCAAGCTTTTATAGAAGGAGGAAGGGGAGTTGGGATCCCTATAATTATGGGATTGGCCCTATCATCAAAGAAGCTTCCATGAGAGGTGGCAAACCACTTCCTCTCTATGGAAATCCGTAGCCAAACCTCCCAACTCAAGATAGATATCAGTCCAAGAATTTTTTAGGACGAAACTTCCACCTTTTTTTTTTTAAAAACACCTCTTAATGTGGTTGGTGCGGGTGCGGCTCTTGCATATTAATTTAATTTAATTTTTTAAATTTGCATATTTATTTATTTATTTTTTAATGTAATTCATCATTTATTTACACTTCCCTGGTTTTTAAATTATTTGCATGTTATCTTACTTTCTTTCTTTCTGTTTGCATCTTATATCCCCATAATAAAATATACCATGAATAAAATATCAATTTTTTTACTTCCACTTATGTATAGTAATGAAATCCCCCTTACGCTAGCTCGGATATAGTCTGAAAAAGAATATTAAACATTACGTTGGTTTTATTTATCCTTACATTTTGAGGGTTCTAGATACACACTCATCCTCTTCCCGAAAGTTACAAGTGTGAAAAAGGGTAATTCACCAATGGAGAAAGGGACCTCTCTCTGCGACAATTTTTTCTTTTTCCAGCCTTGTTTATATTTGTAATTTCCTCATTGCTAATGTTGTGTGTTGTAACTATAATTTTTTTATAAATTCCTGTATGCTGAAATATGTTATAAATCACAGATTCAAGGGTTTCCCATTGCAAGGTTTTTCGGTCATTCTTTTCCAGATGAGTCGTGTCAAGGCCTATTCCAATCCACGTGAAAATGGCCATGCTCTCGTGTCTAGAAAGAAATTTATTATCGATGTGTACTTCAACAGTTATGACCGCTTATTTAAAAAATATCTAGACACTATTAGTTATGACTTTTGTAACTTAGTTATTACTAGTTATCTAATCATTCTACGAAAACATTTTAAAAGCGCAGTATTCAGCACTACCAAAACATTTTAAAAGCCAAGTATCTCGTAGATTCCAAGTAGTGGGCGGGAGTAACCATGTAGATTCCAAGTAGTGGGCGCGGGTTTGAAGGTAGATTCCAAGAAGTGGGCACGGGTTTGTCAAAAGAATTTTTTTTTACAAAACGTTCAAACCACACGGTAAAAACATATATCCGGTGCACTGTTCCTGAAATAAAACTTTCAAACCACACGGTAAAAATATATATCTGGTGAACTGTTCTAGATGAGAGGCAAGCGCTAGAATAGCCGTTGAACGAATTTGGTAAACTTATATATATATATATATATATATATATATATATATATATCGTTAGAAGCTCATTTTACCAGGTTGTTGTCCTCCTCTATCTATGTATGTTCAGATTGGCATTGGCATCCTTTGTGTGCTTGGCTGTGTGCAGGTTTGAGTCTGAGTCTGAGTATGGGTATAGGTGTCAGTCATGTCTGTCTGGACTCATAGAGATCAATTCAGATCCTCTTTCAATATGGTATGCAAGAGAGCCATCGATTTTCCATTTATATTCTGTGTATGCATCAATTATATTTCATTGCCATGTATATATCTTTCTTGATTGTAAATTCATGTAGCTAATGTTGTTGCTAAATGTTTGAATGATACAGGTCATTGAGGATGTTATTGAGGGTGGCTGAAGAAATGAAAGAATCCCCAATCCAATTCAGGTAGGGTCGTGTAATTTTTCTTTCAAATAATTTAAACATTGCCCTAGGATTTTAAGCTTTGCTGCCTCTGGTGAATAATTTAAAGGATGTTTATTTATTTTGGTGTGTGAAAGAGATCATGAATCCCCAATTCAGCCTGCTTACTTTTAATTTAGCTGCCTAGCTCTTCGCCTTAGATATCCTCTTTTTCTTTTCTGCAATTAAATTAATTCAGCTGCCTCGCTCTTGGCCTGAGATATCCTCTTTTTCTTTTCTGCAATTCTAGTAGAGATATTTTCTCCCTTCTTAACAATGACCAGGTTCAGGACTGAAAGATGAGGGCTAACAAGAATTTTCTCTGTTACCATAAATCTCTTGCAATTCCACTTGACAGGGCTATGTTCCCACGCTTGTTCCAGTGGTGACAGGGCTCTGTTCCCAGTTCCCACACTCTGTTCCAGCGGTGACAGGGATCTGTTGTGGAATAGTTGGCTCTGTTCCGACGCTTCCCTTGATGGCTTCTTAATGTTGAAGAGCCACACACCGCCAAAAAATGTACAGGGCAAGACCCTACAGTAGAGCCAGATCTAGAAATTCTGAAATTCTAAAGGTACATACCCTATAGTAGAGCTAGATCTAGAAATTCTGAAATTCTAGGGCGCAGACAAGATGCATACCCTCCGATCCAATGCCAATAAACTCCCTGTGTCCTGTTTCCATGACAACCATGCAGGACCCTCCAGTGTCGTCCTCTAATGCAACCAACACAGTAAAATATTTGTTGTCTGCGCTCTTTGTATAGATATTTGTAACATATTGTTGATGTTGTTGCATTACATTTACAATAAACAATATTTTATGTTAATAAATATATATCTCGGTATTTATAAAACTTCTGAAATTAACTTGTCCAGCCTTTCTTTATACATTATGTAGACTGTATTCAGGGAACCTTATGCAGATTGGGTTGAGGGAACTTTAACAAATTTAGAGATTGAAAAGCCAGAAAATAAATAATATATAAATAATATTTTTTTCTGACCATTTCCTTTATTGCGTCCGATTCTTAACCACACAAAATGGTGAGAGTTTCTGTTTCTGGGATTTATGAATGAAAGAGTGAAGAGGGAAAAGATATTTGGTAGTTATAGAAGTTAGTGTAATTCTACTATTATTCCACACACACCAATAATTTCTTCTGTTCAATTTTTTTTTGTCAGTTTGCTTCTCAACCTTGACCTAAGCGACTTATCAACAGACCTTCTCAACCTTGACCTGAGCCACGTGACAGAAAAAGGTCATTGCAGAGTATATATGGTGAGATTGCCATTAGGAGAGTAGTTTACATTTCAAATATTTCTAGCCTTTCATTTTAGTTCCTTTTCCTTAATATGTTAATGATTTACTAAAAAAATTAGGTCATTGATTTTGGCTCATTCTATTTGTCAAAAAAAATTTCAACATTTTCTTTATTTTTTCCAGTAAAACAAAATATCATATTTAAAACTATGAATTTAATTATTACCATATTTAAAATTATGTATTTTATTATTATTTAGATGAATTACTTTTTCATATTTAAAATTATGTATTTAATTATTATTTAGATGAATTACTAGAAAAGTTTACCATTTTACCTCTAGCTTCATTAAACCTTATTTTTCTACTCATACATTCTGCTTTAGTACAAGATGTTCTTGCTTTAAACCACTTTCACACATCATTGCAAACCCCTCTCACACTTCATTTAAATCACCAACTTCTTCTTATACATATATTCCTTGTAGTGCACTTCTTGTTACTCAATTTCACTTTCACTTCACACTCTACACTAAACTTGCATCTCTAAGTTCTCTTCAATTTGTAGATGCCCTTTCATCTTGAGCATGATATTCTTAGCTTCTCTATTTACTCTAACTAGATTTTTTAATTATTATTTCAAACATTTTTTTAGTCAAACCACTTTCAAATGTTTGAACAAGTGTTATCCAAGCTATATTTCTTCTTCCTTAAATATAATTGTTATTATGTTAAATCTATTAATTATATCATACTTGTATTGCTTTGCAAAATAATATTGTATTAATGTTTTTCCTTAATGTATTGTTATATGTTTATGATAATATATATGGATTTTTTTTATGTATTGTGCATTTAATTATGTTACAAGTTATTAGGAAAAGCTTGTATACTAACAATGTCATTTTGATGTTGTATGTTGCAGAAAATTTATGAATGCCAAGTTGCTCGGAGTGGAAGACATTATCTATTTTTATGTTTTATAAAGTTGTAATTAGAACCTTATACTATATATATATATATATATATATATATATATATATATATATATATATATATATATATATATATATATATTTAGATGGGCCCATCAAAGAATGTACATGAACACAAACTATCATTAATAAAAGGAGTAGACTTTATTTTTTTGTGGAGGGGAATTCAACCCCTCCAAAAGACTCTTAGGAAGGTTAAATTGTAACCCTCCTTTGAGTTGTGTTCCTTGTGCTCATGGTTTTCATGATCTTTAGTTTATAGTAACTTCAATATGCTCAAATACAAATATATTCTTTTATTATAATAAATTATTTAACATTTAACATTTATTCTTATAAATTATTTAACATTTAACATTTATTGACATAAATTATTTAATATTTTTTTCAATGCTTTAAACATCTTTACCACATACACACAAATGGAAAAATCCCTTTTATTCACATAAATTATTTAACATTTTCTCAATGTTTTAAACATCTTTCCTACATACACAAAAATGACAAAATCACTCTTATTCACATAAATTACATACCATTTATAGCTTATATTTATACAAATTCTTTAATTTTTTTTTTCAATTTTTTTGTTTTTATTTTTTTATTATGTTTTTTTTTTTAAATTAATATTTACATTCATATTGGTATAAATCTAGATTAAATAAGAATATATTATTTAGAATGTTTGTAAATATTTAAATATTTTTATTATTTATTTTCGTAAATTTATTATATCTAAATGTTTGTGTATTGATTTTTATTATTTATATATAATAAATATAATTTTGAATGCTATATATTATTATTATTTATGTAATAATTATAATTTTGGAATGTTATTTATTATTTATATATAATAAATATAATTCTCTTTTTATTTTATATATATATGAATGAATGTATTTGGGTTATAATGTATGTTATTTATTTGTATTCTTTTTATGTGTGTGAACATGTTCTTTGCTAGATTTCAATGTGTCTTGTTTACTTGTTTTCTTTGTATGTATGAATCTATTCATGTATGTATTCTTTGTATGTTTGAATGTCCTCTTTAACATGTATGAATCTATTATTTGCTACATTTGTATGTCTTATTTAATTGTATTCTTTGAATGTGTATGAATGTATTCTTCATATGTGTATGAATCTATTCTTTGCTACATTTTTATGTGTATTGTTTCATTGTATTCTTTGTATTTCTATGAAAGTATGAATGTATTTTTTACATATATGAATCTATTCTTTGCTACATTTCTATGTCTTATCTATTTGTATTCTTAGGATGTGTATGAATGTTTTCCTCATGTGTGTATGAATCTATTCTTTGCTACATTTATATGTGTATTGTTTCATTGTATGCCTATGAAGGTATTTTGTATGTGTGTATGAATCTATTCTTTGCTACATTTGTAAGTCTTGTTTAATTGTATTTTTTTGTATGTGTATGAATATATTATTTTATGTGTGTTTGATTCTTTGTTTGTTATATTTATATATGTATTATTACTTGTACATATATGAGTGTAATTTGTGTGAATATATTTTTTTGACTATTTATTTATGACTAGTATCATTATTTCTATATATAAATATTAGATTATTAAATTACAAATATATTAGTTTAAATATTAACTTAAATATTAACTTGTAAATACATTGGTAAGAATATTTATGAAAATATTTTTATTATTATTATTAATTTTTTATTTTTTATTTTTATTTTTTTTTGGGTTTTTTACTTTGATTTTATTTTTTAATTAACATTTTGTTGTTTTATTGTTTTATTTTAGTTTTTTTTTAACAAAATTTTATATACTAATAATATTAATTTATCATTTTAAAATTATAAATAATATACATATTACAATAACATTAAAAAGTACATAATATTAGTCCACGGGTACAACTCAATTAACCATTGCCATGTCATAAAATATTTATGGGAACCATTACATTCAAGGTTCAAAACCCTTGAAAGAAAGAAAAACAATAACATAATATTTAGAATAGCATCAATTTGCAATAACACATATTAATTAATTAATTATACTAAAATCAATACAATAAATAAATTTTATAAAATTTTATTTCAAAAATAATAATTAATTTTAATAATTTATAATTTTAGTCCAAAAAATATTTATTAAAAATTTGTTAACCATAATCCTTTTCTTAAATAGAGTAAAGAAATTAATACTTACTAATTTTAATATTATACCAATTAACATATAAAATAAATTTAATTATCAACATCATATTTTTACTCAATCTTAAGCACATGCAACAAAATAATGTTAAATACTAATGTTCATGGTAAATGTAGTGTGTGAACATGTCACCTTGTGATTCAATGTGTAATGTTTGTGGGTTATGTATGGTTGTGTTCACCCTATGTTTGTTGTGTGCATGTATGATAGTCATTGTGCCTCATTGGCAATGGATTGTGTGGATGAGTGTCAGTGGTTAGTCCCATGCCAATGATGGACCGTTTTTGAGGTCATATAAGCTCTCACCTTTACGTGGTTGACCTTGTTAGTAGAGATTTTACATCTCAAAACTAAGAAGAGCTTTCTATATAATACTTTTTAATTTATTTAAAACATAACATTAACTTCAATATACTAAAATATATTTTTAATAATATTTAAATAATATTATTATGTTAAAAACATAAAAATATACCAACTTAATAAAATTATAACACAATTATATATATATATATATATATATTTAAAAATTAATTATTAAATATTATTTTAAATTATATATATATATATATATATATATATATATATATATATATATAATTTGACTTTACAACAAATTTTTAATTATATTAATTATAAAAATAAGTCAATATAATTGTTAATTATTATAATATTTTATTTTAAAAAATATTTATAAAAAATGTGTTATTATATGTAACATTCATATTTAATTACTAAATCATAATAATACTAATATTAAAATAAAATAAATTTAATTATTTATTATTATGGGTTTTATTAAAATTAAAAATATATAAAATGTAATTAAGAAAATATAAAAAATTAAATAAATAAAAATATTTTAAAATAAAAATTATAATTATCTATATATATTTAAATTGAGAGATTATACATGTGTGTGGAGTAGAGATGATGTAACATAATGTAGAAATAAATAAAACAAAAAATTAAATGAAAAGACTAATATAATGTATTGCAAATATTTTAACACATTCAAAATAAAATAAAATAATACAAGTAAAAATAACAAAAAAAAGTGGTGTTGGGAACCATTTCATGTGGAATATAGCTTATTTGAAGGGTGATTTTAACTCTGGAACTACAACACATCGAGAAATATTAAATCCCTTTTCAATCTAAAAGAGATTTTCATCTTAAAAGATTTGAATCTATTCTTTGATATTTTAATTCAATTATATTAATTAAAAAAATAAATCAATATAATTGTTAATTATTATAATATTTTATTTTTAAAAATATTTATAAAAAATATGTGTTATTATATATATCATTCATATATATATATATATATATATATATATATATATATATATATATATATATATATATATATATATATATAAACAATATTTAAAAACTAATTATTATATATATATATATATATATATATATATATATATATATATATATAATTGGACTTTACAACTAATTTTTAATTATATTAATTATAAAAATAAGTCAATATAATTGTTAATTATTATATTATTTTATTTTAAAAAATATTTATAAAAAATAGATTATTATATGTAACATTCATATTTAATTAATAAATCATAATATTAATAATATTAAAATAAAATAAATTTAATTATTTATTATTATGGGTTTTATTAAAATTAAAAATATATAAAATTTAATTAAGAAAATATAAAAAATTAAAGTAAGAAAAAATTAAATTAAAAATTATAATTATCTATATATATTTAAATTGAGAGATTATAATGTGTGTGGGATAAATATGATATAACATAATGTCTAAATAAATAAATAAATAATTTAAATGAAAAGACTAATAAAATAACAAAGTAAAAATATGGTTTCTATTTTTATTTTTATTTTGGGTTTTCTAGTTTAATTTTGATTTTGATTTTATTTATCAATTAACTTTTTATTATTTTATTTTTTATTTTCCAATAAACTATATTCCACATGAATTGGTTCTCAAACCATATTTGTATTTTGTTATTTTTATTTCCTTATTTATTTATATTCCACATGAATTGGTTCTCAAACTCTATTTTTATTTTGTTATTTTTACTTTCCTTATTTATTTTATTTTAACTCACTTAAAATGTTTACATTATATTATATTAGTCTTTTCATTTAAATTTTTGTTTTATTTATTTAAACATTATATTTATCAATACCTCTAACATTATATATATATATATATATATATATATATATATATATATATATATATATATATATGGGTTAGAGGTGATGTAACATAATGTTTAAATAAATAAAACAAAAATTTAAATATATATATATATATATATATATATATATATATATATATATATATAATTTTTTATATTTTCTTAATTACATTTTATGTATTTTAAATTTTAATAAAGCATATAGTAATAAATATTTAGATTTATTTTATTTTATTATTATGAATTGATAATTAAATGTGAATATTAAATATAATAACATATATTTTTTAAATATAACATGATAATAATTAATAATTATATTGATTTATTTTTATAATTAATATAATTTAAAAAATATTGTAAATTCAACTTATATATTAATTTTAATTTAAAATAATAAAATAATTTATTTATTTATTTTATTTATATGTTTTTAAGATAAAAATATTATTAAAAAAATAATTTAATATATTGAAGTTAATGTTATGTTTTGAGATGTAAAATTTCTACTTAATTGGGTGTAATACCAAGGATAATATGGTTGATATCCTCACCAAGACTCTTGGTAAACTAAAGTTTGAAGTTTTTAGAAGAAAATTAGGTGTTATAGAAAATCCATTTCTCCATTAAGGGAGGATGTGAGAATAATCTAAAACAATGTAGAAGTAGGAGTGGTTATGGTTTTTTGAATGAGAGTTTTATAATTAGAGTTTAGTTCCACCAGTTCATGATTGTTGCCTCAAACTTAGGAAGATTAGGTGAGTGCTTATTCGCCCTAATGACAAGTTGTGTGAGCTCGGTCTCACAGTTGTGTGTGTTGCATTTGTTTTGTTTAATTTTAACAACAAAATGATTCAAAATAAAATATAGTTTTTCCAATTTTGATAATGCTAAAAATAAATGAATAATAAGAAAAATCATTAATATAATGAGTCAAATTTGAAAGTATGCTCTGGTTTAAGTACACTTAGAAACAAAATTAATTTTAAAAATGAATCAATGTTGACTTCTCTCATATTTCAACGTTCTATAATCTTTCTATAGTCACTTAAATCATGCCATTTTTTCTACACATTTGGATTTTCCTGTTCTTAATTTTTTACAAGAGGCTAGTAATGAACCTGATGATTTCTCTAGAAGGATAAAGCAAATTATTGAATTTAATGAAAATAGAGATGAGATTCAACAAAAATAAAATATCAAAATAAGATGAAAATTATTTTTGTCAGAAAGGCCAGGGAAAGAGACTTTAGGGAAGGATATCTAGTGTTGAGATGGGATGCTAGGAGGGAGGATAGAGGTAAACATCATTGCTAAAGTGAAATGTAACAACACCTTCATTCTACAAAATTTGGAAGGACAATTTTCGACATTTCCTGTCAATGGAAGATTTCTGAAACATTACATTTAGTATTGAAGACTCTGAAGAAGACTCAAAATCATCATTTTAATTTTTTATTTTTTTTATTTTCAAGTTTTTATTTTTATTTTTTTTCATAGCAAATACTCCATTAGCCCAAGGAGAAGGCACTTGGATCTTCTTGTTCTCTGCATCCCACAGGAGGAAACAGTTCCTAGTTGGAGCCAATGTTGTAACATTATTTGGTTTTGATAAGTTAGCATATTAGAAAAAAATAAAATTAAAATGCTAAGTTAGGATATGAATGATAAAGAATAAGAAATAAAATATGTTAGCACTATGACTCATTTTATGTATTCATATCAATAAAATGTTAGAAGTATACTTCCCTAAAGAATGAAGTCATCGAAAAATGTTAGGAAATAAAAATAAAAAATGGATGCTTTAGTTTCAAAAGAAGTAAATTGAAAGGATGCTTGTTTAAATGGGCCATCCAAATGTTAAATTTCATTAACTTATGATTAAATTTTCTTTAAAAGCTTTAATCTTTGGTTTTGTATTATTAAACACTAAAATTTATTGTTATATGGCGCATGTATTTTTAGCCAAGGTCGCTAAATGAAAAAACATCTTGTCGGCTTTGAATAAAGGGCACTCAGTTTTCAACGGTATATCTTCTACCCAGCCAGATAAATGATGAGTAGAGACTTCACACCCCCTTCTTCCATTTCCCATTAACGTGGAGGGGGGATAGGTGTCCAAAAAGTTGTTTTAATGTCGAGTGGGCCACCCTTACAAATGCTCTCTATCGTGACTACGCACCCCCCACCCCGCACAATACCACAAACGATCTGCTACCCCCTCCAAAATCTGCTTGTGGTTTCCTTTTCACCAACAGTTATTAACCCCGCGCTTTGATCGTTAACCCTCGTCCAACCAAAAACTGCCACCTCAAATTCCTGTTGCCTAGTTGTTCCTACCCATTCATCCTATTCGTCCGTTGCAGCTCCGTTCCTAGACCATTAAATTCCGTGTCATAACTCCGCTCCCAGACCATTAAAGATGGTACGGTCACAAATCAAACTGTTAGCATAAACTCTGTATCCTATAATTAAACTAGACCTTTCCTATTTTTCACTTTTCCTTTGATCATCTACTATTTGTTGCAAGTAAAAAGATACATTGTGCATAGTCGCCTACAAGTCAATCGAACACACACAATATTATTTGTTTTCCCTATGTCATCCTATCATCTAGTCATGCATTAGCCATTTATTTTCCTTCTTACTATCATCATGGCTCCAAAGGGAAAGTCTAAAAACTCAGAATTGGAATAAAACCTTGCTACTACCACCTCGGTCGACCTCGACCATGTCCATCTTGTAGACTCAGTTTTCAAAATTGCTGAAACAAAGTGTGAGTTTGATTTCCATGAACTACACTTGTGGCTTAAGAAAAAATATCTCGAGAAATAAGATCCCATAAGATTCTGGGAATCACTCTTACCTTTCTTTAGCTTTCCTAAAACTTATGAGTTCGATGACCTGGTTATCTAGTGCCAAACTAGATATGACCCTATTAAAAGGGAAGTTGTGGCTTAGAATGGAGACATTCTAATCACCATTTCTGCTGAAACTATTAACGTGATCTGAAAATGAAATTAGTTGTACTGTTGTTCAAAGTATTCATTTCCAATAAATTAAGTGTGCAAAGTGTTTGTAAGGTCTTGAAAGTAAAAAAAAGTGTTCTTGGTAAATTTTTATGAATTTAAGTGTGAGGGTATGTTGTTTAAATTTACTATTTAACAACTTGAATCTGAATTACACAGTAGAATAATTTCACCATAAGCACACAACAACATGATGAGGTAGTTCACCCCTCCTGGGCTACATCTGTTGGGTCCAATGCTCCCAATGGGCATGTCCTTGATATATTATGATGCTCAAATTGGTAATACAGTGATAAAAAGGCCTAAATATACCAAAAAAGCTGTGAAAATGAATTCAGAATGTAGAAATAAGCTAAGAATGACTCTTATTTCACCTAAAACAGTGAAGTGTAGTCCAATGCAGCTCCATTTCCCCCATGGCCCTAATGCCTCTCCAAGATTATCTGAAGGAAAATGGCTGAAATACACCTTTTTTGGCTCTACAACCTATCCCAAAGGCTCTAGAATGCTCAGAATAGTCAAAATTGACTAAAATTTCATCCAAAAAGGTTCAGTATCCTAAAAGTTATGATCAAAATAGTATTTGCCCAGTTTGCTAAAAAATCTCCTCCAAATCTGGGAGAATTGCAGCTAACACCGCCATTTTGGCTAACTCCACTGGTTGAGGGGGACCGCGCTCCAAATTAGGTGGAAACATTAAACTTAACTGTTAGTTTCGGGGCGTGTTCTCATGCGTGGTTTCCAGACGGTTAAAATTGTTGGCGGCTAATGCTTTAGCCCCTGCCCATGGTCATGGGTTGGAGGTCCCGTGGTAATAGTGCTAGCACCCGAGTGCTAAACCAAAACTCTACTGGTTCATTTATTTTAAATGCCAGGTTATGCGAGTTGGTCATTTGTGACAGGGGCTTAGCCCTGAGGGCTAACCCATTTAAACTTTCCGTTCCACTTTCTGCATGAGCCCATTTCTTTGTGACCCAAATGCGTTCGGGTCAAGTCATCCTCCTCCTGACTGACCCGATGCATTTAGAAACTTTGTTTAGACGTGACCCACCATTCAACCATGACCTGTGTTCAAACGAACTCCACTCTCAGCTGCACGTAGTCTCGTTCAGTGGTGACCCGTGACCGTTTGGGTCGGGTCGTGCCCGACTGACCTGAACGTGTTCAGCTCGAGTCGGTGCTACCCAAAAACCAAATTTTTAAATAGTAAATGAACCTTTGGCCTGGGGCCATGTGGCAGCCTCCGGGCAGGCGATGTGGCACCCTATGATAGGCCCTCAAATCACCCATAAAAAATAAAATTTTCCATTAATTCTTTTTTTCTGAAGATGACAAACATAGGAGTTCAAAGGTACTATTTTGCAGGTTATTGTGCAACTTAAAATTTGAATATCTTTCACATCTGACATTGTATTTGAGTGTCGTTCACGGTGCCAGGATTGCAACGACGAACGCTATCTAGTTGATCAATTTGTTACCAATTCTGAGCGATTCCAATTTTGAGCATTTTTTCCCTCTTGAAGATGATCACCTAATCATAACAAGATGTTATTAATTCCCTAGTCACACTCCATGAGCCAAGTTTCACCAATATAACTTATGGATCTGTACCATAAATTGACCTTTCCCCAGAGAGCCCAAATTTTTATTACCTTTCTGCCAGAAGATGTTGAATTGCCAGAAAGAAATCCACCCTACCCATCTTCAATATTTCCTAAAGCCTCTAGACATTATATTTCTCTACTTTATTACCTGTTAGGCTATCTAGATGAAAAAACTATCGATGAATCCATCCTTGGATTCTTTTCCATTTTTAACAAAGATCAACAACCATATTTCATGTGCAATTACAATCAATTTTTGGCTGATAATATACATGAAGAATTCATGAATTTGACTACACAGGGAGTGTTCAAGTATAGCTCGGTACTTGTTCACATGTTTTGTTTCCAACAAGGATATATAATACCAATTACACTCAGCATACAGGATGAACAGGGAGTGAATCAATTAGTGATTCACTGGACTGAGATAGTGAAAACTCTCTCCAAAAAATTCACTTTCTCAAACTTCATATATGAATTTAGACACCCATTGGTACAATTCCTTAGCAGTCAGACAAAGCCTAAAATTGGTGAAGAACTTAAATGGATTTTACACTTAAGTGATGAGGTCAAGACTAATGACTAGTATTTATACCAGAACTATACAGAAATTAGGATATATGGTTGTAAACCTGCACCATATAAGCTGCCTATGTATGTTCCTATGATAATATTTTCTCTAGAATATATCAGGCAGATGATCAACATGGATGACCTGCACTTTGTGTCAGGCAAGAGAAAATATCTGTTAGGATGAATCCTTAGTGTAAATGTACGAAAAAAGACTCTTTTAGATGTGCATAACAAACAACCCTAACAACAAAATATGGCTGCTAATATCTTCAGATCTGCAGTTAATTAATCAAGACAAATGCTGCAAAAATCTAGATCTATGCATAAAAATAAATTAAGCAACAAAAATAAGGTTTTTCTCCATGCATCCAATAGACAAGATAAGAACAATATTTTTTAAAAAAATTTATATTAATGGCACCTGGGAGGAAAACAAGAAAGGTGTTTCCAATTCTCCTCAATGGGATGGGTTCTTGGAAGTCTTCAGCACTTCAGATCTAGAATTTCTCTCTCTTGTTGGTGTAGAAAACCCAGACAAACATAGAACTCAAAGGGAGCTCACAAAGAAAATAATAGAAAATATGACAATGATAATGGCTCAAATTCAGACCAAGAGTATAGATCCAGAGTGATCTAAGAGGCAAAAAAAGGTGATGAATGGTAGGAAAAACCCTTCTATTTATAACAAAATATTGGGTCATTCTAGATCTTGGTGCATGATTAAAATAATATTAACCAAATCTAGATCCACCTTTTATGGAATATTTTATTATATTTGTTGGAGGGGAAAGGAATTTGACTTGGGTCAAAGCCCTTTATTTGTAAATAATAAATAAATAAATGATTTATTTATCATTTTAAGGAAGTGGTTGAATTATAATTAAATAAATAATTATTTATTCAATTATTTATAAATGATTTAGTCAAATTTAACAAGGAATATTATTTAAATAAGGTTTAAATAATTATTCCTAGAAAATAATAAGATAAATAAGGATTTATCTAATTAATTTCCTTGTTTTGGGTTAAATATGACCAGGAATAATAATTAAATTACTGTTTAATTAATTATTCCATGAGGAAAACCAAACAAATATAGATTTTTTTAATATTTCCCCTTGGGGTTTCCTGTTTAGACCATAAACAACCTAATAAATGTGTTTTATTAAGTTATTTTACATAGTGAAAGCAATTTTATGTAGGGTAAAATTGGTCTTATATGGTGTACTTGGGTCCATATAATGATAATAGGTTAGATGACCAAAAATTGGTGTAACAATATCAATTCAAAATAAAATCAATTATTGGCTCATTCATATGCAACACTAGATCAGTTAGTGTTGAGGCAGATACAGTGTTAAATAACATGAAATTTCAGCCAAGTTTTAATTGGTCTTATGACACTTTTGGTATAATTTAAGCTTTAAGCGTTGAACTAAAAACAACTCCCTACAACCATACTCCAAGACCAGAGATAGAAAAGTTCATGAACGAGGATTAGTGGATTTATGGTACACTTCAAGAAGCATAAGAACATGTTTTTCCTCCTCAAATGTACAAACTCCTCTTGCTCAAAGTAAGCAACAGAAGAGGGTAAGAGAAGAGACTTCATCTACCATGGAGCTAATAAGAGAAGTCATTGTTCAGTAGAAGAAGCCAAATATTGGATTGATAGTATCTACAGAAGAGAAACAACCAGATATTATTGACCTTGGAGATCCAAAGGTTACCACTTCAACATGAACCAATGTTACAAACACTCCTCCTACAACTTCACCTTCAAGAGAACCTCTGGAAATCATTCAGGCTATAGGAACTAGTTCAACAGATGACCAAAATATCTTCTCAAAGTTCCTAGAAATTAAACAAAAGAATGAGGCTCTGAAGTCTAATGTGTATAACTAGTTTTGGAAACAAAATTCCACTTCTCAACACAAGCTTCTCTCTGCCTTTGACAATGAGAAATGCATGATGTAGATTGATTTCTTACAAGCCCAAGTTCCATTTCCAAAATCTCCATCAGACTACAAGAAGACCATATTTTCATTTTATACCAATAAGATACATCTAATTGACTAAATGGATATGCACAGACAATCTGGTGATATGTTGTTTTCCACCATGAATACTACATCTATGTATCTTTATAAGCTTATGACTGCCTTATCCAATGTTCAATCTCATCTTAAGATTGAAAATTTATCTTCCTTAGCTAAAGATAACAAACACAAGTCCTTAGAAAACCTTGTAGTAAAAATTGGATATGATCCGAAGGACTGTAAGGCAGTAGAAGAAATTATTAAAAAGAAGAATAAAGATATTTCATCTCTATGAAAATAGTTGAAGCTGCCTTCTACAGGGGAACCGTAGACTAAGGAAATTGAAGAGAGTGAGCAGAACAGATAAGACATTCTCAATCTTATCATTGAGAAAAACATCCAGATAAATCAAATGGAGGAGAAGATTGAAGGATTACTCAAGGAGAAAGAAGTAGCTCAACTTGCCATGGTTCCGGTCACATTATTCCCAATAGCAATTGCAGGTACAAAGCCCAGTTCATCATCAACAATAGCTGATCCAAAAAAGTTAGCACAAGAATTGGCCACATAGAAGAAGGAAAATGAGAAGTTACTGCAAAGGTTTCAAAACTTAGAAACATATAAAGTCAAGAATGATACTCTGTATATGGAGGAGATGCAGAAGTCCCATAGATTAGGACTCGAGATTTCAAAGTTAGAGAGTGAGTTGTTAATGGCAGATGCCTTGGCCCAAGCCAAGGAAATTATTTAGATAGAGATCGACCAATCCATGAGAGATGTATGTCCATCCATACAGATCATATTTGAACAACAGGAACTCATTACCAGAAGCAGAGCAATGATAGAAAAAGATAAAGCGGCACTGAAGGCCAAACCAGTAGAAGCCACATACATGATAAACATACTAAATACAAAGAGCAGAACAGAGCTGGAACAAATAAACATAATTGACAGAACAACCACCATCTTAGAAATTAAGGTCTTACAGAAGAAAATTTTGATTAATCAATTAGAAACAAAATATCAGACCTTAGACATTGTTGTCCAAATATTTCATTCGAAGTTTAATGTTTTGAACGAGAAAGGACTACCTAGAGTGGTAGCTCCAAATGATAAGTTGGTTAATTTAGAATATTATTGCCAAAAATTGTATACCTTTGCAATAGATAAAGAAAAGTTTGCAGGAATCAAATGACAGAGAATAAGGAAGGAATTTCTGGAAGCCTTAGAGTTTGATTTGGTCATGAAACATGAAATCAAACATCTGCTCATCAACAAGCCAACTTTCGAAAGGTACAGAAAGGTGGATGAAGTGTTTAGAAAGGTGGTGAATTTAGAGATCCCAAGTGAAGAAAGATGGGATTAATTGTGTGAAACAATTGAGTAACTTTTGATCCTAACAACATGCCAACACAACAACATTTTGAGGGCCATATCATCAACTTTTTCCTTCAAAATAGTGACAAATCATCCAACAATTTCCTTTTTTCTATTATTTGATACTATTATTGTAATTAGTTCTAGATATTTTTTTTTTCTTAGAACTAGTATGAATAACTCTCATTACGAGTTATTATGGGTTTCACCCTTGGATAAGAATTTTTTAAGAAACAATGTACAAACTTTGATCATTAATGATTAATAAAGGATTCTAGATTTGTTTCATACAACTTTTTTCTACTGTAAGTTTTCTTGTTTTTAATTACATCTTGTTATATACATGTATTTAACTATTATGAAGACCCTTTCCTCTCCCTTGTACCCTCTCCTAACCCCTGATCCTTATCCAATCTGAATCCTAACCCTGAACCTTATCTTGAACCTGACCCTAATCCCTTATTGGGACGCTGAAGAATTTTAGTCTTTTTTATAGCCGTTTAAAGGGAAAAAAAAAACAAGAAACAAGAGGGAGAGGGAGAGGGAGAGGGTGAGGGAGAGGGAGACTTCACCTCTCTTGACCCCACTTAGGAGAGAGAGGGAAATCTCCTTTCTCCCTTTACCTAGTTCTTTTATCCATATCTCGCTTTCTGAACCATCAGGAGAGAAACGGGGCTGTTCTCGACCGATAGGGAGAGATCAGTTCTTTACATATGATGCACCTATCTCAACCACCAAGAGAGATAGGGAAGTACTTTACCATTCCTTGAAATGAAGAAGTGAAAGCTCCTAAAAAGCTTGAACTTATTCATTGAAAGGTATTACACCAGTCCTAGAAATGGAGAAGTGAAAGCTCCTAAAAGCTTGAAATTATCCATTGAAAAGGCAGTACTAGGTAAGAAATAACTGAGTTTTAGTTTATCTTAAATCCCTTGAGGTTATCATTTACATTAGAGAGTGGTAAACTGAACCGTCTATTTAAGTAATTCCCTCTACATCAATAAATTATCAGCATCTTCATAATATTAAATATGTTTTGTTAATCTTTTGAAAATTGTTTAAAGGTTTTCACACTTACTGCTATTTAAAACATTCGATTTGAATGCTTAAGTAATCATATCTTCTTACATTTTCTGCTTAAACACCTGAAAATCTTAAATTACTGTGTGAAGTAAAGGAACAACCATTTTCCTTATTAATTAATATTATCTAGAGTTTAGACACAATTGTTGCAAATTGTTTTATTCATTGGTCATCCAAAAATTCCAAACTTAAAACAAACAAAACAAAATATTATAGATTCTCTAGCATAATTTATTTACCCCAATTATCTCAAAGGACAACACAATGAAGATTATATTTTTCACTTTGAGCTTGTCTGCCCCCCTTCCTTTGAAATTTCTCTTCGGCCACCTCTTCCTCTGGAAGAATCTTGAGCATGATTCTTCTCTGTATGTGTGAAACATACATCTTCTTCATCACACAAAGGGGTTGTCTTCATTCCAAAATCCTTCTCTCTCTGTAAAATTTTTATCAAGGGAGTCAAAGGTGATCTCCTTGGGATTTCCACTTGCATGCAATGACTCAAGGTAGTGTGATTAAGTGGGATACAATGGCTTAACATAAGCTATGAGAGGTATTCCAACTTCTACACTAGTATTTTTCATATCATGCAAGATAGATCTTACTTCTAATGCTAAAGCAAGAGGGTCATCATTTTTCAATTCAAGGCTGAATAGCTTAATCATTAATTGAAAAATTTCTAGTTATGAATGTAATTCATAGAGTTATTTTTAATTTCCTCAAGGCTTCATATGCATTTGAAAATGGTGTAATATGGAGACTGAAGTCTTCATTTACAGGCTCAAATTTTTTTTTGAATATGGAATACAACATATTTGAGAAGACGCAGGAGTTGCAATGGGCAGTGGGACAATTATTCCTGGATAAGGAAGAGGGAAAGGTCTGCCAAGAGAAGGATGGAGTTACAGGGGCAAGAATGTCAGAAATAGATCTGGCTTTGATAGCATGTTAGGCTAGGAGGTAACTCCACATAATGAATCGTGTGAATTGACTGAGGGTGCACATGAATATATACATGGAGGTGAGATTGTTTGGATTCATTTCCCAATGTCTCTTAGAATTCCTTATTTCCTATTTTACACTAATGTACAATTTCACCCAATCCCTTAGGATTATGTGTCAACAAGAAATCACCATCTACATGGAAATAAATTAATTTAGTGCAAGTAATCAAATAGGATTAGAAATCATTTACAATGAAATCAATGCATTTACAAAATACTAAATCAATTTCATTTGATTCAATCTTCTCTCGTACAAAGTGGTATTGTAGCTCAATGTGTTTTGATCTAGCATGATATATTGGATTGTGTGCTAATTTGATAGCACTTTGATTATCAAAATTTATGCATGTTGAACCACTTTTCCATTTGGCTCCTGCATTCAAATTAGTTTCTCACAATGCAGGAATATGATATACTTGAATTAATTCACACTGATGTATGTGGACATATGCAAACTAGGTCGCTTGGTGGCGCTTCCTACTTTATTATTTTTGTTGTTGATAGATCTAGATATACATGGGTCTATTTCATACAAAGAAAAAGTGATGTCTTTGAGTATTTTAAGAAATTCAAAACTTTTATTGAAAAGCAAACAGGCAAATACATTAAAATTCTCAAATCAAATCAGGGTGGTGAATATAAATCAGGGGCATTTAACAACTATTGTAAATTTCATGGGATCCAATAACAATTCACAGTACCCATACTCCTCAGCAAAATGGTGTTTCCAAGAGATGGAATAGAACACTGGTGGAGTGTGATCACAGTATGCTTCAAGGTAAAAACATTTTTAATGGTTTCTAGGCAGAAGCCATTAATACTGTTGTTTATTTGAAGAATTGAAGTCCCATTGAGAAATTAGCTTTTCGAGCTCCTCTTGAGATTGTTTGTGGTCATAAACCCGATGTCATTATTTTAAGAGTATTTGGATGTACTGTCTTTGCACATATTCCTAAGGATAACAGAAGAAAGCTTGATGCACTCACATCAGGTTTGTATGAAACTACTAATGCAAACCGCATTTTATTTTTAAAAACAAAGCTACTATCTATCAAAATGGAAGCCAATGAAAGTATCAGCAACTTTATTTCTAGAATTAAAGACTTAAGCGATATGCTTGGTGACATTGGTGAAAAATTGTCTAGTAGCAATTTACTAACTGTTTCTTTCAAGATGTATAGTCTCGAATGTGAGGAATGATGTTGTCCTTTACAAACATGCACAACATCATTTTCACTTTCATTTCTCTATTATCCAAATCTAGAATCGCAGTGGCAGCAGTAGGCTTGGGCTCGTCACCTTTGATAATCGTCCAGAGGTTGTATGCCTCGACAACGGTGACCAGCTTAAACTTCCAATTGACGTAGTTTTCGCCATCAAGTTTGGTGGATTCATTTAAATATGAATTGACAAGAGGATTAGCCATTGAAAAGTTTTCAACAGCAAATGCAAGAAATCAATTCACTGAATTTCATTGATTTCACGCTGAATTGGCAGCACAACCACGTGGCGTACACTGCTCACAACTCGATCTATACGCTTCTTCAACTCTAACAATGGCTTCAACGTTCCTCTTAACACTACTTAACTCAGTTCAACGGTCGATGTCTCAGTTGTCAATCTTCACCAAAGCACTTGGAAGAGAAAAGTTTGAAAAAATCATAACGATGCTTGGACTCACCAACATCCCTTTAGATTAAGGGGGGCAATGTTGACACCTAATCCTAAGGGATTGGGAAAAATTGTACATTAGTGTAAAATAGGAAATAAGCAAGTCTAAGAGACATTTAGAAATGAATCCCAACAATCTCACCTCCATGTATATATTCATATGCACCCTCAATCAATTCACCCGATTCATTCCATGGAGTTACCTCCTGGCCTCACATTTACAATCTCGTTTGATTGCTTGCACTAAATGCATTGATTTCAATGTAGATGTTGGTTTCTAATCCTATTTGCTTACTTGAACTAGATACATTGATTTGGGTGTAAATGTTGATTTCTAATTGTATTTGACTGCTTTCATTAGATGCATTGATTTCAGTGTGGAACTTGTTTTCTAATCTTATTTTATTTATTTCATTAGATGCATTGATTTAAATGTAGATGTTTATTTATGATTTGATTTTATTAGATGTGTGATGGTACATTAATTTTAAAGTGATTGGATTAACAATGTGCATTGATTCCATTGTAAGTACAAAAAATAATTGACAATGTACATTGATTTTTGTGTTATAGTAATTCAACCTATTAATATTGGAGAGAAATAGAGACAAGGTATGATGTTTACTACAACAACTCGAGCTAAATATTTAAATGGTTTACGATATGAAAAAATGACAAATCTAACAAGGGTGACAATAAGAATAATAGAAGAAAATAGCTTGACATTGATCACAATGAAGACTATTTGTAATTGACAACATTCTTATTATTCACATTTTATATCATTCAACACTATTATTGCCACTTTGCATTCAAAATTTGTATTTCATCTTTTTTCACCATTAAAGTTATTAACAATATTTATCATCTCAACAAACCGAGGTAACTAAGAAAATTTAAAATTAAAATTACAAGGTTAATATTAGACATATTTATCATATTTAAAAATATTATATTAATATTAGATATATTTACATATTATTGTTAAAAATTCATATATTCGATAAATTTTCCTTGGTCGCACACGACTAAAACTAGCCTAGCTCCATGTTAACGCCAGATCTATCAAGTGTCGAGAGAGATCAAATCTCTCGAGGTGCAAACATTTCCTCAAATTTTGCTGTCGAAAAAAAGTTTTCACCTCGAGAGATTTGATCTCTCTCGGCACTTGATAGATCCGAAGTTAATATAAATCTAAACTAATTTATATATAGTTAAAGAGCAAGAACAACATCTAACAACATTTGTTAAACCATAGAACTAACTACAACAAACCTCTACAATCCATATAAGTAACCACACATATAATAACTAAGCTAGAATTCTTATATGTGCATGAAAAGTAACGAGTATGTTAAGATTACAATTGACACATGTCTAATAAATGCACAAGGGTTTTATTTCATCCTAATGTAGCTTGTTTTTCTATAGATCTAACTTAGTCTAACTAGCTAGTGTAATAGTTCATCACACCAAAAATATCACACCCAAATTACTATATATATAAAGCTTTTTACGAACAATATGTGTATGTGAAATAGGTGATATTATATTTTTATAAGTTAAAAATGTTTCTTTTTATTTTAAATATATTTAAAAAAAATTCATATTTCCAAACTAATATAAAAATGATTAAACTAATTATAATTTTTAGCTCCAATTAAATAATTTAGAAATCGTCTTTTAATAGGAAATTCTTATTTCTAAAATTTTCTTTCTACGCTTGGTATTTGGCATTGAATCTCCAATGTTTAAAGTCTCAACATTTGGTTTATATATATATATATATATATATATATATATATATATATATATTCATACATTTTGTTTTGCAAAATATTTTATTTAAACCATGAATTTTAATTATGAAATCATGAAATCTAATTTTGAAAGTATTAGTAGAGAGATTTCAAGAGTAAAAATAATATTATATTTAATTTTAAAAGAATTCATATTTAGTTTATGATTAATAGTATTTTTTTTTGCAAGAGATGATAAGATTTATTTCATGGACAAAGTGCATTAATTTTAAATTTAAGATTTTTTTGATTCATAATTTAGATAAATGTTTTTCCGATGAATCACATTATTAGGATTTAACCGACGTTTCAAACCATCCAATGTGGTTCATCCTCAAAACAAGGTTAAAAAAGAAGATTGATCTTAAAAAATAAATAGTGAGGATGCATCATTGCCTAGAAAGAACTGCTAGAAACCAATCATTAAAAACTAGTCATTGATAACTAATCGTTAAAAACTAACCTTTAATTAATAGATTAGTTTAGAAAATTTTATTATTTTATTACAATATATTATTTTTATCATTTAAAAATCATTATAAAATTATGAATATTATAAAAATTAAATAAAAGGATTTATTAGTTTATTTTATTTTAATAAAAGTTTTTAAAACCCTTCTTCATAATTGAGGATTATAAGCCATAAGAAAATACAAAGGTAAGCCTAATTAAATGATAAATAAAATAAAAGAGAGTTATATAATATTGTAATATGTAAATATAAATTATTATTATAATAGGGTTTTCTTAATATATAATTTATTTAATTTTAATAAAAGTTTATAACAAACTTTTATTTATAAATCGAGAATGTAAAAATCATAAGAAAAAATAAAATGTACTAAAACTAAGAATATAAGAAAAAGAAAAACTAAAGAGGAGAAAAAAGGAAAAAATAAAAATAAGGACCAAATCATAAACACAAAAGGGCGCAATCAATTAGAGAGAGTTCGAGTCCAACGCTTACTCAATTTCCTTCCACAATCCCTATTGAGATTCTTAGCATGTCTCTCAATCTCAATGTCTTCCCTAAGCTTCCTATGGTGGAAGTGGCCAACCCTTGCAATAAATTTGGAGTCCTAAATGCAAACATGGTGACACGATTTTTCTGCATGCTCGGCCAAAGCTGAAGTGTGGGATCCATTGTGTCTGATGTTTTTCGCATGCTCCTACATTCCCTGTCTAATAGACCGACTTGTTTCCCCAATATAGGGAGTACCACAAGAGCAAGGAACCATATAAACACCCTTCATGTCCTTAGGGTCAATAAAATTAGGTTTACCTTCATATTTTCTTATGCCTTATAATCCTGCATTATGAAGAAGGGTTTTAAAAACTTTTATTAAAATAAAATAAATTATAAAATAAACTTATAAACCCCTTTATTTAATTTTTATAATATTGATAATTTTATAATGATTTTTAATTGATAAAAATAATATATTATAATAAAATAATAAAATTTTCTAAAATAACCTACTAATTAAAGGCTATTTTTTAATCGTTAGTTCTCAACGGCTAGTTTTCAACGGCTATTCCCAAGCAATGATGCATCCTCACTATTTATTCTTTAAGATCGATCTTCTTTTTTCACCTTGTCCTAAGGATGAACCACATTAGATGGTTTAAAACTTCGACAAAATCCTAATGATGTGATTAATCTGAAAGACATTTATCTGAAGTGCATTAACTTTGCATTTTTTTGTTTTGTTTTTGCAATATTAATCAAAGTTTCAAGAAAATGCTTCATATTTCTATTTTTTCAAAAATTCAAAAAATATATATATAATTTTCTAGAAATATTTTTTTTTCTAAATTTCTCTTGGTTGAGCGAGCTCTGATGGGACATAATTCCCCTACTGGAAGCAATTTTATTTTCAGTATTTTTTAGTGCATGAAAGTTCATTTTAAAATAAAAAGGATTAATTTTGTGAGTGACCATTCCGTCAGTGAGTGCTGTGAGATTGACACTAACACAAACATTTTTATGCTAATGCTATGCCTAATGATGTCATAAATGACACAGTTGTAAGTCCTTTATGTAGGCGGGGGTCGAGGGGTAGTGGGGGGCTGAAACAATCTCCAATTAATATTATTATGTTTCATTAGGTAGAGATTCCTTGTGCAGAACTTTCCTTGCATGGAGCTTTCACTATGCACAAGAAAACAAAAGCTCCAGACAAGGAAAATTTTGCATAAAGAAACTCCACCTAATAAAACATAAAAATGTTAATTGGAGATTTGTTCAAACCAACAATGGCACAAATTAAGAAATTCAAATGTCATGTGAGGTAGTTCATTTCTGCCATGCTAAGAATCTAACTAGAACTTTAAATTTAAAATCAAATTCTATTCTTTGTACTTGTCACTACACCTTTTATTCTACTTTTCATTCGATCGCCTATATTGTCAAACTTATTTCTAATTCTTCTCTTGGCCCCGTTGCAATGGGATACAAACAAGTAATTTTTTTGAAGTGCGGGATAACGGACGGAAGACAATGGAATACACATTTTATTTATTTATTTTTATTTTTGCATTTGTCTTGGTAAATGACGCCTATGATTCTAACACAACGCATGCACTAGCCCTGGCGACTTTCACATAAAGACACCAAGCCGTCGGTGAATATTTTAGAATATCATTCTTTCAATGAAACTGGATGATCACATTTGATGATAGAGGGGTTGAAGTAAGCATGTGACAATTCATCCATATATGCAATATACAATAATCAACATGTGAGATTCAATGGGTCATTAAGTTTAATAAAAAATAAAAATGGAACAAGGAGAAGTGTTTTAGCATAAGCATCTAAGAAAAATGAATTAAACAACTATCCACAACTAATTCCATATTGTAATGATTTAATTCAAAGTATAATAAATGTATGCAGTTGACTAACAACTTAAACCAAAACTACCAATACGGAAGGCAGCCTTCCTGGGCTACAATATAGATGTATAAGTAGAAATTTTGAGTCCATTGCTAAAGCATTTACTATATCTAATTTTCCACGTGAGAGAGCATTAGTCGATGAAACTCGAGTGGTGCTACCTTTCCACATAGCTTAAATGGAGAAAATAATGGCTCTAGGTAGGAAAAAGAGAACATCCAAATGAAAATGACATCATGTAAGATGTCATTTGCCACTGGGAGGGAAGAATGGTGCAAAATTATTAGGACTAATAAAAAATATATATGTTGGTCCTCCTAGAGTAGATATATTCATCGATGCGATAATTACCTCTTCTATCTCATTGATGATATATACTCTTTATTGGGAATAAAAGTTTGCTTTCCCTTCACAGGTGCATGCAACGACTATTCATCTAGACATTTTACTAAAAAAATCTAAGCCAAGATACTACCTATGCCAGGAGAGTCTAGGTCTTTCGATCAATAAATAAATAAATGGCTAAGCACCTTCTTTAGGAAGTCTATTTTAGCCTTGAAATTCAATCATAATATTTAGGAAGAAACATAAAGCTAGACTAGGTGAATGTAAGGAGGGTTAGAGCCCTACCATTAACTTAATAACACAAGAAAGAAAATGAACTAAGGGAGTTCAGCCTTCGGTTCTTTCTCAAGGTTTCTATTTACCTATTTTACTAATTTAAAATCGAGGATAAATTTATATCAATCTTCACTCAAAGATATGCCTTTACAATGGGTTTCAAAAAATACACCATTGATAAATATTTTTTTTCATTTCTCTTCCAAATAGATAGCATACTTAGTTGTCTTTGTTGCTCACCTTGAACCAAGAACTCTTCCTGAGTTAACCATTTTCTAGGTTTTTCACATTCTAATGCCGAGAAATTGAGTGGTTATATAAGAATGGTCAAGAGTGAGTTTCACTCACAATCTCATGCAAATTGTATACCATTATAATATAACAAAAATTCACATATCATAACTTTAATTATCTACCCAAAGGTCAGGGTATGGATGGATCAACCAACTAAACAACGTGAGACTCTTAATTGATGTAAAGAATAGATTGAATAGAAATAAAATGAGTTAGCATGTCCAGTTTGCATTGCAAATTAGAAGACTCATGATGCTCCTAGGAATTAAAAATATTAATTAATTGTTTATTTGGAAATTGAGTGTATTTGAAATCTTTGGAAAAAATTTAATTCAACTTTATTGTGTGTGGAGATGTAGAGTAACCATTGTGTGGAGGCTTTCATTGTGAGTAGGTGCAGAGGAGTTACTCGACACCTTTGCATAATGAAGCCCTCCGCACAATGGTAAGTCTGGACCATATGTGTAGCCATATTAGCAATGGTTACACATAGCTCTTGCGTAAATTGATACACCAGAGAGCGAGGAAATATTGATGAACATTCATTGGATTTCCAAATATTTCATGGTTTCCAATGTCCATCAAAATATTATCACCCTTATTTTGTTGCATTGACTATCTCAACTTGGGAATTCATGTATATCTATAAGGACTAGGGCCTCGCCTCTAACGAAATGAAGAGGGTATCATTCCTATCGAGTCAAAGGTTAAGAAATGGACATTGACCAAACATATTTTGGTATAATAAGTCGAGCAGGAGGCAGTTCCATAGCAACATTTTTCTCCCACACCTTGTAGGGCCTACCTCTATGGTAGTGTTGGAACAGGGTCTCCTAACAAGTTGCGAAACTGGTCCATTTTGGATATTTTTGATTAGATTTAATCTAGTGGAGGGGTTTTGGGGTGGGTCAAACCCCCGAAAAGCGTTGTATTGGGTAAAAGGGTAAACCAGGGGTCCGAAAACCACGATTTGCGGACCATAGGAAAGATTAGGATAGATTGTTATAAATAGAGGACCATTTTTGTATTGTAAGGTAGGATATGATGAGCTATTGATGCGAATTGTGATTTAAGCTATCTGTTTGGGTTTTGGGGAACAGACTCCTGCTCGCTGTGTGCACAGAGATTGAAGTCCAGCTGTGTGCAGACCCTGCTACTATGTGCGCAAGTTGGGAAGGGAATTGTAAGGAAGAATTGGTGAATGAATGAATAAGAAGGATTGATAGAGAACTGAATCTATGAGTAATATTGTAAAAAATTGTTAGTAATTGTTGTATTGTGTATTTTCTGTCTTTAAGCTACGAAGATCTGTGTAATTTTGTTTTGGATCTGGATCTATTTTGTTCTGTTTATATCTTGCGTGTTATTGTCATAAAAGCATATAACTATAGATCTAGCGCACGTGGATGCGAACAGAGACCTAATTAACCCTGTGTAGAACAAGGTAATCGGGGATTACAGGACCTATCACAACTCTGCTTGCTTTACCCATCCTTTCTTAGGGTGCGGAAACCTGGTTCCAGCACCCACCCATACTACTTCGGGTGAGACTTTGACCTGCGCAAGCAGGTCACTACCGAAAAGGCCAGTAGTATAGGGGTTTGTTGGCAAACCTTGCACACCAATCCTGGGTCAAGACCCCTCGAGCCAAAAAATGGTTCAGTTACTGGGACCGGAAGAAGTCTGAGAAAGGGATCGGGTAATGACAAGAGAATACTGGAAGCTTGAAAGAAAGGAGATCGAAGACTAGTTCGAAAGGCAGATCTAGGAGTTCGCGGTAAAAGAAAATCGCAGTAAGGAATTAACAACGGAAAGGTGGAAAAACAGTTATATTCTTATAGAAAGCTACGAAATTTTATTTGTGACATTCGCGATTGAGCTCCAGGAGTGGCTGGCCAGACTTGTATAATTCCAGAAGTGCTAGAAGGACGAGCGAGTCACTCAGTGGACCCCGGAACTGGTCCAGCAGCTAGAAAAGACTGATAATACTATCACGCGTATGGTAGATCACTGGGTGGATAGCGCGTTAAGAGGTTTTGTGATGGAATTTTCCATTGATCATTTTGTCTCATATTCTGAAGCTTAGCGACAATTCTTTAAAGGGTTCCGAGGAAAATTCCTGAGGACATTACCATTGTTCATCAAGATATTACTGTGTGAAAAGAGAATTCTGTGTAGTGATACCGAATGACCTCGGATCTAGACGAGAGCATGATGCGCAGTGATAAGTACTATCGAACCAACCTTGACGAAGGGAGATCTGCCTATAATCTATTACAAGAACCAACTACGCAAGATCCCCCAATTACATCGCCATCTAGGCCGCACAACGGTAAGAATTCACCCATACCACCCCCCCCCCCCCTAAACAGTGATATGGTTGCGCACCTGAAACTACCTACCTTCAAGGGGGTAGGAGATGAGGATATGGAGCGGTTTTGGTTCATTTCTGATTCCATATGGACTGTGCAGAATGTGGCGAGTGATACAGTGAAGAGGGTGTAGCTATCATTAGCATTCGAGGACAGGGCCCTAGACTGGTGTATGCGATACATTTCCTAGAACAGGGGCGCATCCATTCAAGATATCAAAGACACTCTGAAGCAACAGTTCCAGAAACCAAAATCTTATTCCCAGCTGGTAGCAGAGGTAAAGGACTTCAAACAAGGTGCATCTGAGTCAGTATGGGAGGCTGATCAGTGATTAAAGAAGGCAATCAGGGAAGGAGGATTCGAGTATGATGATAGAAAGCATACGGAATGGTTCATCGCTATGTTGTTACCTCACCTGTGCACGTCGATGATTCATCAAACTTTTGAGTCACAAGAGAAAGTTGTGGAAGTCGTTATGAAACTAGAAGCTGCCCCCTGAGAAGATATATCGACAGGGGTACAACAAATTCAGGAACAGCTTGGGGCTATGCACATGGAAATACAGAACCTGCGAAAGGAGTGAGGGAAGAACGGTTGCGCAGATATTTGGTGCATATGATGTCACGTGTCTGGCCACACAAAGGATCAGTGCCTTATACTAGCGGATTACATGCAAGTGGGAGGACCTAGTCCGATACGCCCAGGAGAAAATAGGGAACCTATTATGTCGCGACCAGGGTCAAGCGAACCTATGCTTTGGTGTGATGACTATCAGGTAGCAGGACTGCATGATACAAACCATTGCCCTCGGCTAGGTTCGTATGCCCCAGAACTGAAGCAACAATGGTGTAGATTCTGCTGATCAGTGGGACACGATGAGCAGAACTGTCGTACTTGTGATTTAATGATGGATCATGGGAACTTATATAGGGTACAATCGGACCCTGCGTTGCCACGAATCTCTACGCACTTTGGAGGATCACCAGCCAGAGGCAGAGGAGGCCGGGGAGGAAGCGCAGAATGAGGACGTGGGCAACTAGTCTGTTATAACTATGGGGAAATCAGACACTTTGCCAGGGAATGCCAAAATCCCACCAAGCCATCGTGTAAATATTGTAGGTAGCTAACCATGAGGTAGAGGACTGCCCTATTTTAATAGCCAAGATGTAGTAAAATCAACCCACCCATACGCAGAATGTACAAAGAGTTAAGACCGAGCTAAGAAAGGCGGATCACTATGTAAAATTTATGACACGCAGCGGGCTGGTCACCCAGGGAGAAAAAGAGGAGCTTACCTTCCGGGAAGGAGTGCCTTTCAAATAACACACACCACTGGCAGCCCCCGCGCAACTGCGGATGCAACCTCAGATAGAGGAAGGAATTGAGCCCTTTTTAAAGGCATGTCTGAATCTACTACGAAATCCGCAGGCTATAGGAAATCTCCAAGTGCTACTGAATACCTGCGCAGCTCAGTCCAATTTGATCCCTAAGACCAAGGATGTATACGAACTATACAGCTATAAGAAGTGCACCAGAAGAAAGATGTGATTGACTGCGTAGATTGGTGACTACGATATGGATCAGGTTATCTTAGATCTAGGGTTAGATGCGAATGTATTACCAAAACAGACATGGAAACGAATGGGAGAGCCTAAATTAGAATGGTCCACCATCCAGCTGTGAATGGCCAATCAACAAAAATTCATCCCTCTAGGGAGGTTACCAAAATTCATGGTTGACATCGTAGGGGTAAGGGTCCTAGCTGACTTTGAAGTAATAGAAATTGTGGAAGATGTGGATCCCTCACCTGCGCTCCTTGGATTGGACTGGGCAATTGACATGGGGGGTGTCATCAATCTCAAGAAGCGCAGCATGGTGTTTGAAATCAAAGGTACACGTGTCATAGTACCACTAGATCCGGAAGAAGGTGCGTGGTATATAGAGCCAGTCTTTGAGGAGGAGGAATTAGATCACATTTATAAATTAACCGCGCAAGATGAAGATTGGGTTAACCCCATGGATGAAGTAATGCTTTGCTGGGAAAAGGACAGTAAATGTTTTTCCGAATCCGATGAGGAGCTGGAAAAGTGGCAAGGACGATTGCACGAGGTTTCAACGCTTCAATGTCTTCAAACCATCAGGAATTTTTGTCGCATCTCTACCAAGGAAAGAAACCTACCCTACCAGGAGGACGCAGATGATAGATAGAAAATTTTTGAACCTCAAATTCCCACGGAATGCAGGCTAGGAGCACTGCCACTAACACTGCACAAAGCACCTACGCAAGGGTCAATATTCTTCACTCAGGAGAAGTATTGGAAGAGGGTGATCCTGCGCGTAGGGATCCCAGTTGCTGGATGGGCCCCACAATCAGTCGACGTATGCAGATACTTGTTGACATATAACACTCAAGGGTGTGATCGAACCCTGCCCTGACAGGCTCACCTGGCTACCACTGCCCTAAGTAGGTGTTCGGTTACGGACCCACCTGGATCCACGTGAAATTGGGAAAATTGGCGCTCGCTTCAAGTAGAATATGGCACGAAGGCGCTTGATGCAGCTCTACCATCCTAGGACGTCCCGCACGAGGATGCAGAGCTTGGCTCGAAAATATTGGTGGCCAACTCGCAGACACACTTTGCTTCGACCTTCATTCAAGGTACGTGAACGATATGCAGGCACCATCCATGGTCTGAAATTCCGTGGAAACGACCTCAGGCACGAAGGACAACCGTTAGTACATCCCGATTTGATAAAAAAGGAATCTTACAAGTACGCAAAATAGGCGGCAGATCATCAATGCAGCCATTTATGGTAAGATTGATCCACTTGATCGATGGTCAGTCGCACGCATGGGCTACTCCACCATTAAATAGCTCCAGACGATGTGCGGTTGGCTGGATAACTTCACACCAGGCTATTTATTCACCCTACAACATGCTCCTGCTATCTTCGTACTGGGTGTTTGTGCTCATTAACATTCTTTGGGATTCCCATTTTCTTGTTGCTCGGATGGACCCTAACCTTCGCACTCCAGGGATAGCTGCGGGACCCAGCCGGCTGGCCTTAAAATATATCACAGAAGAAGGTCTGCTAGTACCACAGTCCCTCGCCCGCAGCATCACAGACAGGTCCCAACTGGTTCTGTGCCAAGAAGGAACGCTAGGATACAGGGACATGCTGCGACTTCTCTGCAACTCTAGAGTACCGCCCAGAAGAAGCAATGTGTGTTCACTCCCTCGCATTGCCCTAGTCAACGCTCCTGATCCAACTATTGGGGACATCCACATAGATTTAACGTAGCTATCTCGTACAGAGCTACAAGGACTATACGCCAGAGTGTTGCATGAAGTTCACCACCATAACCGAGCCACGCAATAGTAGTATGACATACCTCCGAAAGTACGGGACCAACGGATTGTAGTGGTCATAGATGAAATGCATATTATTCAGGAGCAGCTGACGCGGGGCGCACAATTGGTAGAAATAGCTACCCAACTATGGATGGCCATCCAGCACCATTCTACACTTCAGCATATCCAGAAGGAATTATAGAAGGTAGAAGCTACTCTGGATCAAGTTAAAGCCTCCACTGCCTTCGCACCGCATCTAGCTGTCTTGGACAAGCTTGAGAACCTTCGCCACGACAGGCATGTCATCCGAAAACGGTTGAAACCATGGGCCAACACCGCACTCCAACTCGCCGAAGATGCTCAGTCCACCGTTGCACGCCTCCACCGGCTGTTAGAAAGGGTTACCGTGGCTCCAGATGGCCCTACCTCCCTGACACTCGTCAACATTGCGTATCACGCTGCAGCCCAGAGTCAAGAAGTGCTCCCTCCGCTCGTCTGCACTCTTGATATCTTGCACGTGCAGATCAAAGCTACACCACCGTAGTGACTCGGGACAAGTCACAAGATTGTGTTTGGGAACTTTTGGAACAGGGTCTTCTAACAAGCTGCGAAACTAGTCCATTTTGGATATTTTTGATTAGATTTAATCTAGCGGAGGGGTTTTGGGGTGGGCCAAAGCCCCGAAAAGCATTGTATTGGGTAAAAGGGTAAACTAGGGGTCCGAAAACCATGATTTACGGACCATAGGAAATATTAGGCTAGATTGTTATAAATAGAGGACCATTTTTGTATTGTAAGGTAGGATATGATGAGCTATTGATACAAAATTTTATTTAAGCTATCTGTTTTGGTTTTGGGGAATGGACTCCTGCTGGCTGTGTGCGCGGAGATCCAAGTCCAGTTGTGTGCGGACCCTGCTGCTGTGTGCGCAGGTTGGGAAGGGAATTGTAAGGAAGAATTGATGAATGAATGAATAAGAAGGATTGATAGAGAACTGAATCTATGAGTAATCTGGTGCGAATTGTTGGTAATTGCTGTATTGTGTATTTTCTGTCCTTAAGCTGCGAAGATCTGTGTAAGTGTGTTTATGGGTCTGGATCTATTCTGTTCTGGTTATATCTTGTTCTGTTATTGTCATAAAAGCATATAACTATAGATCTAGCACACGTGGATGCGAACAGAGACCTAATTAACCATGCGCAGAACAAGGTAATCGGGGATTACAAGACCTATCACAGCTCTGCTTGCTTTACCCATCCTTTCTCAGGGTGCGGAAACCTGGTTCCAGCACCCACCCATACTACTTCGAGTGAGACTTTGACTTGCGCAAGCATTTCATTGCCGAAAGGGCCAGTAGTATAGGGGTTTGTTGGAAAACCTTGCACACCGAACCTGGGTCAGGACTCCTCAAGCCAACAGGTAGGATTGATTATCACTTGTTTTGTAGTATCTTTTTTTATTAGTAAGAAGGGACTGAAATTTTATTTTGGTGTCATTGCATTCATGATAATGAGAGTAGATATTGCATTGTATTCCTTTGAAATCACATTGAAGTGTTCATGCCACGCATAGCCAATGCATGTTATTATTGAGTTATTTTTCTTTCCTCAACATATTATTGATCATATAATGTTTATCATTCCAAAATATTCCTTCTACAATCAAATTAGTGTTGTTTGGAATTTCATTGTGCAGAGGAATTCCACACAATGAACTTCATAATTCACTTCCTGAGGATGGATCCTCGTTGGGAATTGAAACGTCGACAAATGTTTCATGATACTATGGATAATTCGAGAAGTTCTTCAAAAAATGATAACCACAGGAATTTGAAAACCAAAATTCATAATTCACATTGAAAATGGGAGGTTGCCATGGCTAGTTCCTTCAAAACCTTTTCAATCGCTTACCAAACAAGACCATATTATAACTTTGTCCACTCTTAAGTCATCTTACGATAATTAGACTATTTTTCCCTACATTGCTTCCAAGGGATAAATCCTGCTATGTTTCACTTCCGTTGGGGCTTGGAGATGAGTTTCAATAAATTAATAAGTCATACTTTACCCTCGTCATTGGAAAAGCTATTTATTTCATATGTAACCTTATATTAATAAAGAGACGATCTTCCTCCCCCAATTTGAACAAGCTCGGAGTACTTTCCAATTTAAAGTAAAATAGTCTACATATAACTGTAATTTTTTAAGTTTTCATCTATAGGTCCCTTCTGTAATCATATAAAATATTGATTCTTGTGAGTGGCTCTACAAGTGAAAAAGTCACAAGATATTTCAGTGTATTATGTCACAATGATAATGGATAGGCCTCATGCGAGAATATTATCATATCATAAAAACAATCTAAGCTTTTAGTAAATAATAATAATTTTAAATTATTTCCGAATAAATGATAATGATAATTTAATTTTAAATAAATTTTAAGCATAAATTCATTGTGCAAATGCTTTTGCGTAGAAATTCATTATGGTAGAGAAACTCCACAAAATGAACTTCAGAATTCACATTGAAAATGAGAGGCTACCATTGTTAGTTCCTTCACAACCTTCTCAATTACTTACCAAACAAGATCATCTTATAATATCTTCCACTCTTTAGTCACCTTTCTTACGATCCGTTGACTACTTATCACTAAATTGCTTGTAAGGGCTAAATCCCACCATGTTTCGATTTCGTTGGGGCTTGGGGTTGCATTTTGGGCTAGTTAATAAGTCATAGCTCACCCGTTGTCAAAAAACCTATTGATTTCATAAGTAAGATTATATTAATAAATGCTTGATCTCCCTCCCCCTAATTGAAAAAGCTTAGAGTATATTTTTTATTTTCGATATACAATAAGCGTGCTGCATGAATAATGGAGCAAGTCCCTTTTTTAATGTTGACTAAAAAATATTTTTGCCACATCATATGACTCCGAGAGTTAGTATGGGAACCCATTTCTGAAAGCTTTTGATAAAAATGGATGTGACTTTGGGTGTGACACAATTGTTTTTTTGGATGGTTACATATTTAATTTACATTCACTTGATTGCAAAAAATTTTCCTCTTGCTTTTTCACTGTATTGTTTTGGATCGAGGTCATGGTACTTGTGTTGATTTGATACAATGAAAGTTTTTCATGAAGCAGTGGATGCATTAGGATGTGAATAAGGACGACAAACAAGAATATTGCATAATGTGTTTTTTATAGAGTATTGTCATAATGTAATCACAAATTAGATATCGTTGGTTATGGTTGTAACCAAAAGATGATATGCATGGTTTATGTTTTTAAAGAAATTCCCAAAACACTATTTACTTAACTGACTCTACAACGATTAAATTGATCGAAGAGCCCCTTATAGTGGGATAGGATAAAGCATTTTGACTTTTTGAATAGTTGGTGATAGATGTAGTAAAAGGGAAGAAAATTGGTGTTTTTCATAACTGTTGATGCGAAAATGTTGGAGTAATCACTGCATCTCTATGGAATACATAATTCTCACCATGGGGATCCTAGTTACTAGTTTGGAATTTTACCAACACGTGCGGGTTTTGGTGTAATGACAAACCTCTTCATGGTATCAAGCCTAACCCCAGTTCGATTCCCCCGAGCTGCGTTTGAGGGTATGGATTCCCCTGAGCTATGTTTGAGGGGGGGTGTTGGAGTAATCACCACACCTTTATGGAATCTGTAATTCCCACCATGGGAATCCTAGCTACCAGTTTGGAAATTTACCAACACCTACAGGTCTTGGCGTAATGGCAAAGATCTTCAGAAAAAACTCTTTGGCATGTTGGTGTCTTGGGAATAACCCAACACAACAAAGGGAATATAATGAATGGTGTGAGATTCAAACATATGACATATTGATGCCAAATCATTACCTAGAATGTTAAATATTTCAACATTAAAAAAGACCACCCTCTGTGAGATTTGTGCTTTATATACAAGCGATGAAATAGAAAATGTTTGAACTCTAGATACAATTCTATACCAAACTTACCCCAACACATGGCCATCACCATTATAGACTTCTTGTGACATCAGGCCTATGAGCCCCACACTTCCTCCACTCTACACCAGGTCCATGTTCTGTTAAACCTTGCAAATCAAAAAATAAACAAATGAGGTTGAGCTATGATGCACTCAACTATGAGGTTATTAATATGCAATTGTGATTTTCATGTGTAGTTGCAAACATCTGGCATATCCGTCATAAGAATACTCGAAATGATATCCAAACCTCAAGAATGCTTTGTATAATTATCCAAATCTAGATTTTCCACTGAGAATTTCTTATAGGGGGTGACTCTTTTTTCCCATTGGGGGAAGGGCTTAACTAAATCTCGAGGTGGAAACTATGAACCCTTACCTGCACTCCATTCCTCATAGCATATAATCAAATGCTAAGGCTATTTCCTCCAACATGATGTTATTATTTAGATATATATAGTGAGTTCTTTCAAAGGTGCAATATTAGTTGATTCTCTATTCTTATTCGATGATGAAAGTCCCTGATCGAGTGGGTAATAATTCAAAGACTTATCGAGGGCTTAAACCTAAAACACTGTAGCCAACGACTATGGAGAAAAGTGAAGGTATAATGTTGAAAAAAAAGAAAATAGCATGTGAACTTTGAATCTCACCTTTTATGGCTCTATTGAGTCTATAATGTGGGGTTGTTTTCTTATGGGAAAAATAGTGGTAATTTCGAGGATGAGCATCTACAATAACTATAGTGGTATTTTGGAGAGTGAGGTTGTGGTATTATGGGAAAAGTAGTGGTAGAGCACCTACAATAACTATAGTGATAATTTTGAGAATGAGAACTTACAATAACTATAATAGTTTAGTAAACATAAAAAAAACATTGTTGTCACTTGTAGAAGCACTATTTCACTACAAATCATTTAAATACAAATAAGAGTGCTAAACAATAAAAGAAATATAATCATAGTTGTCTCACTAAAAAGAAATCAGAATTAATGTTTGTTCATTATGTGGGAGTGTGGAGCTTCACAAAATGACCTTAGTTTATTATGTGGAGCTTTGAAGTCTCACACAATGAGTCAAAATACATGCATATGAATATATATTAGCATTACCAATGAACCTATTAACCTATGCTATCTACATGGACATGTTATTAACTTATGAGTAAGCATGTCAATTAAACTAGATCATTGAAGCTTATGTTGAGATCTTTGTTTAGAGAGCTATCATTGTGGGAAGAGCTTTGTGTAAAGATTTTTGTACAAAGAGATTTTTATTTCATTATGTTGATTTTTCTCGATTGTCACAATCTTTAATCAATTAATTAGTGATAGCAGTAGAGGCGGACTGTGTTGCATTGCATATATTACCATTTTTTTAATTATTTTTTTATCTTTATATATATTATATATTAAATAATTATTTAGAAGTTCACAATTTTTAGCCAAGTAGTAATCTTTTTATTTTAAGAATAAAAGAGTTTTATAAATCAGTTTGATATTCATAATTTAAAACAATTTATTATTAAAATAAAAACATTATACAATTAATATTATATTACAAATAAAGTGATAGATATCAATTTCTAAATAAGTAAATCTATACCCAAAATATTTATTTGCAAGATTACAGATAAAACAAATTCAAAATATATCAAATTAAATTTAGTAAATTATCTTCTTCGATGATTATGATTAAAATTGAATTAATTTTATTCAATGATTATTATTAAAATCTAATTAATACAAATGAGATCGAGAAATATGAAAATGTTTAAAATATTTTTGAGTATTATGAAATTTCATTAATAGAGTTTGATTTTACAAAATTGTTAATAATGATGGTATTATCTACTTTATACATCAAAAGGTGATATGGTGTAATTTTATATTACATAGATTATTCATTAGTTTTAACTACATAATTTGACGTTTTTAGTATATATATCTATTTAATGCATTTAAAAATGCTAAGCAAGATAATCATAATTTTTTTTCCCATTTAGTTCTCAGCCTACTATGTTGTTTATAATTATGGTTATTGTTTTTGTTATATAGCTTATTATTTCTAGCATATTTCTAGTCCTTTTTTTATATCTCTATGTTGTTATAATTGTCTCATTTTGTTTTATGCATGATCAAATGAAGGAGGGGTTTGTGGGTTCCCACCACACAACTGTCTCTTGAGACAAATGAGGGTCTGCATGGTCTGCCCCTCAAAACACCATACCTGTGGAGGATGATACTTGTCAATATGGTTCACATGATGTTAGTTTGTTGTATATTGTTCCTTTGAATGGTTCAAATGCCAATGCATTTACAACAAGATCATCATGCACTGCAAGAAAGTAACTTCGATATATATATGCAAGCCCAGATTATGGTCTAGCCAAGGCTATCAACCTAGTTCTGAGGGAGTCTGTAAAGAAAATTTTGGAGTGGAGAAGGGATTATAAATATCATATATCTATGTTTCGTCACAAACATGGAAGTGCTTTGTCTTATCTTCTTCTTGTATATGGTTCTTGCATGGTGGTTTCAGGTCACATAAATAAATTTGGTGTTAAGCATAACTTGGTGAGTTGCACAGACCCTATAATTGTTTGGAGGGTGTCTCCGTCTTGGTGTTTTAAAGAGTGTATGTGGATTGATGCTTCCCGTCGTTCTAGGTTGTGTTTTGAAGAAACACTATATTCATGGCTCTGTGTGTCTTTTTATCCTATTTTTGTTAGTTTCTTAGTGATATTGGCCATTGTTATCCCTTTTATGGTAGCCTCAAGGGATACATTGCTAGGGTGGATTTTATAGGTTCCTTTTCCTTTGAATTTTATTTCTTTTCCTGAGATAATTATATATCACCTCCATCTCCTTTTCACCCTTCTTTTGTGGTGTTGCCTTTAGTGTGTTGGTATTGCTTTGGTTATTTCTAATTCTCATTGTCTCTTAGCCCTTGTGAACACCAAGGCCAGGGGAAATTAGTAGATGCATATGGTCACTGTTCATTGACAATTGAAAACAATAATGGGGAAAGTTATTAAGGAGAAGCATGATGATATAAATGAAATCATTTCATTCCTTAATGGGCTTCAGACGAACCAATGGAGAATGTAAGGCATCCTATATTGTCTTGAAGATCATATGAAGCATTTTAAAAAGCACATTTTTTGTGAACTCATGTTTCCATCACCCCCAAGTACTAGATTGGACAATCCTACTCTTGTGACATCGTCATATTCATAGATGAGTGTATGTTTGATATGTTTATGTTATTTTTCCTAACTCTCTAGATATATAGTATGCTTATTTGTGCAATCAATGTAGTTGGATGTAAAAATTTTAACAATTAATATATCAACCCAAAATTCTAAGTCTAAAATTCTAAGTCTAATTAGAGTGAAGCCCATATAATTTTTTTGAAAAAAATTGTATCATTATGTTTTAATTCTTTTTTTGTATTAATAAAAGACATATATACCAAAAATAATTTGTTTAAATTTTAATTATCAATAAGTTAATCAGTTTGAATTAAAACTTTAGTGTATTTTCAACATTTATATTAATATTTTTTAATGAAATTATAAATTATAAATTGATTTATTGAATTTAATGTTTCAAATTAAAAATATTAAAGTTATATTCCAATTTTTTATTATATAATTTATTTAAAAATATGTTACAAGTATTTTAATATATATATAATTTTAAAATTCAATTAAACAAAACATATGAAATAAAAATAATTTAAAAAACAAATAAATGAATACCTACTTAAAGCATCTTTAAAAGGAGGTAAACAAATTTAAATTCAACTCAAGAATATGTAAGATTCCTTTAATGTTTTATAAATCCAAGTTTCTAGTAAATACCAACTAGTGTATAAATATATTTTATTTGAGTTTTAATTATTTTTATATTTCATTTGTGTTTTAATTAAAATTTTATTATTTTTATAGATATAGAAAATTGTTAGGATAACTATGTATCTACCTAAATGTTAGGATAATAGTGTATTTAAAGATAAGCAAAATGTTAGGATAATAGTGTATTTAAAGGTAAGCAAAATGTTAGGATAATAGTGTATATATCTAGCAGAAGGTAATTGTCATACGCCCGTTTCACAGGTAATAATTACATGTACTTGATTTCGATATCGTTAATAAATGTATTTGCATGGTTTTGTTATATGGGAGATCTTATCTCAAATACTGAAAATCATTCCAGCAGCATGGAAAGAAGTTCTGTATGATTTTTGTGGGTTGGTTTTTTATCATTCATATTAGGTTAAAATAAAATAATGTGATGGGTAAATATTTTATGATTATTGCAATCTGTGATTTTCATTATGGAAATACTTTCAATTTTTTTAAGTATTGATGTAGATTAAATCATTACTTTCTTCTTTAATCCAATTTTAACTTGTATATTAATTAAACAACCGTGGTTAGTATTCAAATCATGAAAAAGATAAAACTTAATTTTAATCAAATTTTAACTTGTAAAGTTACTGAGAACAGAAGTGGTTGATTTTGAAATAATGAAAAACATAACGCTTATTAAGCTATGGAACTAATTAAAACAAAGGTGTAAAATGTGTTGGAAAATTAATTTTAATCATATTTCAAGTAAATGTTTTGCACGTTGAGGATTTTAGTTTGAATGTTAAAGGACATGGTGTAAATGAAGTTGAGCAAAGTACATAACTCATTCCGCAATAGAATAAACTATTAAAGTCAAATGGAAAAACTATTAAAGTCAAATGGAAATTTATTAATGGTTGGTAGAAACGCATAAGCAAGATTTACTTAAATATTGTCTTAAATATTTTCATTCATGAATTGATGTGTTAGTAAATATATGTTTTGAATATACATGTATGTAGATCATATTATGCAACAAGAGTTACAGGGTGTTTTATAGTGTGGTGAATGTAAATCTCAATAGGAAAATTTGTTTTAAATAATAATATAAAGTATTGTTAGTTGCTATATGGTTCTGGGAATTTTAAGTGTGAATTTTACCACCATCACTTTGTTTTACTCTGTTTCACAGTGAGTGAATCAATTTGATTTTCTTTGCTCCCTTATAGTTGATATTTTAATCTTTGCACCTCCGTATTGAAAGGAAGACTGCTATGATTTGATTTCCTCAATTGTGTTGTTCTTAAACAAAGTGTCTGCAAGTTATTTTAACATAGTCAACATCTGCACCAAGTGTGTGATGAACAAGGGAAACTATGGAAGCTCTATGTATTCAGGGCGCGTCATCTTTTATCTTTCTGAATTATTTTGTTTGAAAATTTTCTATTAATTTGAAGCTCCTTTTTCATGCATTGATACATTGTTAGTGTGAAAGAAACCTACAGTGTTTTGGAGGGCCCGTTATGGAGGGTCGGCCCGTTGTGGAGGGCCCCTGCACGTAGATCGGGTCATTTGATTTCAGTGTTTCGAATTATTTTCAATCGCATTGACATTTCATAGTTAGAATCTGATCAATGCTCTATTTTGTATTTCATTTTCAAGCTTGGTTTGATTAGTTCAATGTTATGTCTTTACTTGTTTGGAGAGTCACTCTTTTATTATTTTCATATTTCAGATAGTTCAGTTTATTTCTTTTATTTCGTTTACATTCCAAGTTAAAATTGCAGTAGATAAAAGCTTTGTATTTCATAAGAATTTTGATTTAGTTTTAGCTAGTTTTCAATTCTCATGCTTTCATAAAACTAGGACTTGTACAATATCTCATGCTTTCATAATTAATTTAGATTTAGTTTTATTTTTCGCTGCAGCATAAAATTTCAAAACAATTTGATTAAAAAAAAAACAAACAAACAAAGTAGAATTTGATCTAACATATCTTTTGAAGAGAGTTATCTCACAAACCATTTTTAAGTAGAAGATATTTCTACATGGTATGATAGTAGGAATCAGTATAGAAGAGAAGAGCCAGAGTTTGTTTTGAATAGGTGAATCGAATTTGCAAATTTATTCTTCAAGACGAACAACACATCGGGATGTCCTTCTATGGATTGAGACTTGAATAGGCCCTTGAGGGTAGTTCGAATTACATAGAATGAAAGGACAGGATGCAGGTAGTGTTGGAGGACAACGATTTGAAGGAATTCATAGAAAGTGATATTCCCAATCCCGCAGCAGCAGATGCTCAAAATCTTGATGCATGAAAGAAGAATGTAACAAAGGTGAGAAGGATCCTGTTATAAGGATTTCAAGATCATATTGTCTCAAACCTCCATGGAAATGTAAACCCATATGATATGTGTAAGGCCTTAACATATATTTTTCAGAATAGTAGTGACCACGAGAAGTTGGTACTAAAGGAAAAGCTCAGAAAGATCAAGATGGATGAGGGTGTGATGATACCAAAATAATTGATGAACTTCACTCAATGTCGAGATGAGCTTGGAAGTGTTGGTGTGATAGTAGCCCAAGATGATTTGGTGAGCCTATCACTTCCAAACCTTCCCAAGATCTGGCACAGCTACCAAGATTCCTTAAATGGGATTATGGTCCAACTTGGTACAAGAAGAGATAAGGCGGAGCGCTAGAGACAATAACTCTTCCAAAGAAAAAGAAAAATATTTTGCATTAGTTGGAAAAGGAAAGAAAGAAAAGGGAAATAAGTCCCAAGGTGAAGAGGGTAAGAGATACTTGTCCAAGATCAAGTGTTTTCACTGTCACAAGTATGGGCGCTATTTCACGAAATGTCCACAAAAAGCAAGCAAGAAGGAGCATGTAGTTGCAACAATAGTTGAAGCTCTAGTTTCACAGTTCAAGCTTGATTTTACTCTCATTTCATGCATGGACAACATGGTGATGGGATACGTGTAGTATCTCGAAAACAATGCTTTGCTCCATATGACAGGGAATAGACATCTCTTCAGTGACTTGGAGGAGAAGGACCTCCAATAGAACATAGAGCTTGGAGATGAAAAAAGGTATAGTGCGACTGACATAGGTACAATTACCTTTCAGAGGGAGTTTGGCTCCCCTCTCAGATTGACAGATGTTTTTTTTGTTCTAGGACTAAAGAAGAATCTTGTTTCCATGGTTGTATTAGAAGGCTGTGGCTATGATGTGATATTAAGAAAATGAAAGGTTTTCCTTAGATACATCGCCACGATATATGTAAAATAGATCTGTGTGTGAGTCAAGAACATGTATGCTCTCGAGGAAGAAGATGCATGCAAAGCTTTTAAGAGAAAATAAAAGGTTAAAGACTTGGTAGTTGAGAGGGAGCATAAATTACCTTTCAAAATGCAACCTCCAAAAAAGCCTCAGAAGGTTTTCGAGCAGCCACAATTGGAGAAGTAGAGAGGAGACCAATTAGTGGCATCCACTCAGGTAGAGACCTCCAGTAGAGGGAAGTTTCAAGCCAAGTGGTCAGAGGGAGCCCATGCATCCATACCTCAAGGTGAGATGTGGGGCAATGTGAAGCAATAGTCCCAACAGTCCAGAAATTTGGGCAAGGTCCATTGAGATGCCTTGTCCCATGGATTAGTACCTATCTACAGGGGGCCAATAGTACATAGTAGTAGGATGAATCAATGGTGGTTGATGCAGTCAGATGTCAGATACTAGAGTGAAGATCAGAGTTGGAAGCAATGTAGATGGCACAAATGAAGAGTCAACAGAATCGCATAGTTTTCAATAGACACTGCAATAGCTAGCAGCATTCATATACTCTGGAGACAGATGCATCCTGATTCAGTTTGGATGTTTTTTTAGTTTCAGAATTTGCAGTAGCAAACAATAGTAGAGAAGTGTTGCATGTAGAACATTCCAAACGTACAGGATCATGATAGATTTGAATTCCTTTCTTGTTGAGAGGGAGTGTTTAAATTGGCAACAAGAAATATTGAAAATGGCACATAATAGGCTTCTAGTTTAATTCTCCCTTAATTAAATTAAGGGAAAATATGTTCCCTTGATACCATGAAGATATAGGCAGTCCATACCCAATAGTGCAATGTATGATACTAATGAAAATATGTTCAAGTGTGCTTCTATAAACATGACATTAAACTCAAATGTACAAGCTCTTACCTAGTGATGAACTCTCTTCTTGGTACCTATATCCAACTTCACTAACCATGAATCTACATGAATTTCTCTATTCAAACCACACGTATCCACTAGGTCAGGACTAACATAAATATAATTAGATCTATGGTCAGACAAAATAGAAATATCTTGATCACAAATCTTATCGTCCATATCGATAATAGATGCCTGGTGATTCGTCTATATATTATCCAATGCTACATAGATCCTAGTGATATTATATCCAACATATCCCATTGTCTGTGCCTCCTGTGCACTATATATATACATCTTAAACCCCTGATGTTGTGGACAATCTCTCCTGCGATGATATTTTCCACGAGTCCAACATTGTATAGGCTTCCAACCTTCATCCTTAATTTTCTCCTCAGATCGAAATCCATGTCCTCAACCAGATGTGTTGAACTTCTTAGGTGGTGCAACATTCTCCTTATTACCTGTATCCTAAGGCCTTGCTCATTTCTTGTCCCATTTTCATTTTTTATTATCACTACCTTTCCAATATGGATTTGCCTTAGATCTGCTCTTAGATTATTCATAACAATCCTTGAGATTCTGAATGGTCTCCTCCAGTGATCTAGGCTCATCAAACTCAATCATGTGTTTGAATGTTATCGGTAGTCCACTGATGAATCTTTGGATCTTGGCATTCTCCTCCTTGAGGTAAGTCACATATCTCAATAAATCCAAGAACCTGCTAGTATACTCATAACATTACATGGAACCTGTCTTCATCTCATAAAACTATTTTTCCATGTCATTGTAGTATCTCTCTAATAGATACTTGTTCCAGAATATCCTCTTGAACTCACTCCAAGTCATCTCCTCCTAATAAATATATTTGACGTTCTTCACATATTCCCACCAAATATTTTCTCTACCTCTAAGGCTGAATGTAGTGATTTTGGCTTTCATTTTTTTTTAGTAATCATGAAAATTGAAAAACTTCTTCACACCAAGCAACCATGCCTCTACATCCTATGGTTTCTTCATCTCTACATAAAATGTAGGTGATTTTTCCTTCTTAAATTCATCCTGAAAATATCCCCTGTCACTCCTCCTGTAAAAATGATAATGATGATGATCATGATGTATGTCTAAACCAAAACTAGAATGATACATGTGTATGTCACCTATCATATCTGGAGTGTCCAAGAACCTATCATCTCTAATCTTGGCATCTCTATCCGACCTATGAACACCAGGAGACCTACTTCCATATGCTCCATTGCTCCCATCCTATTGTCCATAGTTGATCTAAAGTGGTCCCTATTTCTGAAAAATTGAAAAACTTTGAAGGATGACTGCATTAACCTTTGCTTGCTTTTCCTGTGCCTGTATGAGTTTGTCACTATCTGCCTTGCAACTCCTTATTTATTCCTTTAAACTTATCAGTGTGTTTTCCAAGTCAGAATATTTCCCAACACCATGTTGTTCATCTTATTCATATTTAGAATCTTTGTAGTCTACCATCTTGTTATTCATATTTGATTTCTTTCCTACAATGCAAATTGTGTTAGCTAAACCAAATCACAATAAACCAATGCACCTTAGTATAATTCGGGGAGGATATCTCAGTCTACAAGATCAACCAATTAGCGTAATACATGTATAGATATAATCATATCAGCATATAGACATATAACACATAGATGTATCAACACATAAACATCATTCTAGTTAGAGTCCAGTAGTCAATACATGACCACATCAATACACATACCATGATCACATGCATGACAACATCCACCATACCAATGCACATGGACAATACCCAAGCATAGACACAGAAAATACACAAGCATAAACAACATGCAATCAATCATAACTGGACAATACACAAGCATAAATAGATAATACCTGTGACAACATGTAACAACATGTAACCAAACATACACAGAAAATACATGTAACCAAACATACACAGATAATACATGTAAGCACTTGGAATGTATAAACAACACGTAACTAGTCATATAATCATGATGAAACAGTGCACAACAATACCATCAGCCTACACATGGTGACATCACTACAATCATGACCAACACTACACGGATGCAACAAGCACATAAACCATAGGTATGAGAAACACATATGAAACCAACATAAATGCATGACCAACAAACCGCCTATCTAGTCCAAGGGTTTCACCATGCTTTTATACCACTCTGTAACACCCTCCTCCCATATCTACCCAAGTAATAGTCCAACCAGGGTAATCATGTGACGAGTGGCTACTATGATCAGATTCAACCTCCTAGGGGACCTTAAGGAAGAAGAATGGACGAAAACATATCATACAGACTTTCCACATCAACAACAAGACTCCCAATAACCATCCAAACCACAAAATTAACTGTCCTCTAGGTCCCACTAAGTTTTTAACCCACTTAACCCCCATACACTCCCAAAATCTAGGCATGGGTGCATTTGGTAGGCTCTGTACGCTCCCATGACATAGGCATGCATGCGTCCATGGACTAAATTTTCCAAACATTTGCCTGCGTTTTGCGGGATTTAAGGAACTTTTTTAGGCCCAAGGCCCAAGCCACTGCCCAAAACTCAATGAAAATTTCATAAATGAAATAAAACAATGAAATAATGGTGCATAAGCAAAGATTCGAACAAGAACTTGATTGGACCCCTACTATCCATGAAATGCATTTCGTCAAACATGTCACAAGGATGTAATATACATGTTTATATAACATATCTAAGCATGAGGGTCTCATTTATACTTATCTAAGAGTCACTAAGAACCATTTTTACTACATCACATTAATTGCATTATATTCTATTTAGGCATAGATACATTGTTCATTAAATTATGAATCGAAACATGATGAGAACCATATTTCATCACCATCATAAAACTCAGTCATAACCAACATATAATCAATATAAATTATAAGCACATAACAACCATATAAACCATAGAATAACAAGCATATTTTCCCATCAATACAAGGGAAAAAGAGCCATTATTTCCATAAGCAAAATGCAAGCAAGTATGTGACTTCCACGTTCCACCCGACCATAGATATGGTTGAGCCGAATCTCTCTTCAGCCAGTCACCCTTGTGCCATATTCCAAGCATGAATGTGGGATCTCATTAACCAACTCCATTAAAACCAAATCAGGGCTTCCAAAGGCCAAACCACCTCAACCCTAAACCAATGATTCCACCTCATGATCATACATCACAACCATTATGAATTTGTCTCTACCCAAGCTATTCCAAGGCTACAAAGCATTTGTTCCAACCAAGGCCTTCAGGACTAGTAACTCAACCCCCATAGGGCTTCCAAAGCGTTTTTCCAGCCAAGGATTCCAAGACTAGCAACTCAACCCACAACTGTTTGTTGGCCTTCCAGAGCATTTTTCCAACCAAGGCTTCCAGGAAATAATAATTCAACCCATAGCTAAAGGAACATGAGAACCAACCAGAAAATAAACAATGAAAATGAACCCACAAAACCATGGTTATCCAAGAAATGGAAAGGCTAGGAAAATCCACTGTCAATCTAAGAAATCATCCATGCCAATGAAATATCATGACCAAGAAACCACATACATACACCATGCATGTCAAAAATAGTGAGGAAAACATACATGCAACTTCGTACCTACAATCAAAACTCATTGTAGTTGTTGATCCCGATGTCCTCTTGCACTTTCCTACTCTTCCTTTTCCTTCTTTCTCCAAACCACCAATTATGACACACCCTCTGAGAGTTCTCCAAGAAAAATCTAAGTATCCAATAGTATGAGAGAGAGAGAGAGAGAGAGAGAGAGAGAGAGAATAATGAGAGCTCCAAAACTGCACTGAACAAAAGCCATGAAATGATCCTCATAAGCCTTTTTATTAATGAGGCATTTAATTTTCTTCAATTTCCGATTGTTTTCCTTCATTTTCCTCCTCACATGAAATATGTGACCTTCCACCTCCCTTTTCTCCTATTTTCCATTATTTTCATAAATAAATGCCAATAAATTCCACTTTTCCTTTCCAAATCCTTAGCCATTGCCTTTTCCAATTTCCATAGCCATAATAAACCATATGAACACCCACACTAGGATTTTTTTCCCAACATTCAGCTTGGAATACATATCCCATGAGCTTGGTTATTATTTTTCCTTTATTAAATTTTATTACATGGAATTTTTACTAGGGTTGTTACATGGATCCTCCAAGCTTGAAAATGAGTCATAGCCTCCTCCTTTAGATGCCATATAACCACCACAAATAACCCAATATCATTTAAAAATAAGGTTTAGCCTCAAATATCACTCTAAATCACTATGAAGAGACAAACTAGATGTTGTTCCATTTTTTCCAAAATAGTAGGCCACTTGGATTTTTCCGTACAATCCTATTTCCTTTCTGCAAGCATGTACACATCAGAAAAATTTCCTTTTCTTGATAGTTCTGTAAAACAACATTACTCTTCCCACCTCTGCCTTGCATGAGGGAATTTGAGGGTAAGGCTTGAACTCCAACTCACCATTGCTAGCCAATTACTTGTCATATTTAACAACACTCCATGGGAGCATGGTGATTTTGAATTGGAGGGAAAATTTAACATTGTCACAAGTTTCATAGTATCCTCCTACTATATCCACCCCATTGGCCGATCCATCGCGCAGACTAGAATAAAACCTCAAAGTAACTCTTTAGTTGCTAGGAAGCTTTCAAGATCTCTTAGCATCGTAAAAAATGATAAACTTTCTCAATGTTGAACTATATTTGTGACCAACTGTTGTAGCTATGATGTATAGCACCAAACTCAAAACATATGTATATGGATGATGAGCTCCATCATTAGACATATTTGGAGGGGTTAATAGTCACCTTTTTGCCTTCTTAAATCTCTTTTTCTTGCATTTTTTATTATTTTTTGGTTTGAGGATGCTAGTATATGTGGTGATTAAGGCTAACATAATCTGAGTTCTTAATATAAGGTTGTGTACAGAAAATCATGAATTATTAATAATTTTTATAAGGATTTTATCATAAAGACTTGGAGGAGACAACAAAGAGGAATTATAGGAGGATTGTCCACCCTCAAAGGCAGCTGAAGGATCCCAAAGATTCTCTCGAGCAATTCGAATTCCAGAGGTAGCCAAGCAACTCAAAGAGGAATCCACCCAATCCTTGTGCATTGGGATTCAAGTGGACTCAATCACCATGTTCTAGGGAGATGTTGGTAGATGCCCTGTAGAATAAATAGAGCAAAGCTATAACTATGAAGAGTTAGTCTGATCTAGTCTCGATTCCATTCAGAACTATTGTTGTGAGCTATTGAGCTTTTTGTTTTATTCAATGATCAAACTCTCAGAGATGTATGAATTTATTCTTTTATGAAATGAGCAGATTGATTTCATTCGATTGATTTAAGTTTCATTGGGCTAGGCTCATGGGTTAGGGCCCAATCTATGTGCCTCAGCTTCTATGTTGTTACTATCTTTTCCTTTTTGTCATTTATCTAGTTTTGCTTCTGCCATTTAAGTTAGATCTGCTTCTGATAAGTTTCATTGTTTTTTAGTTTTTGTGTTGATGTAGTTTTAATTTCTTATGTGTATTCAAATAGAGGAAAAACCCCAAAAAATTGTGGTCAAGTATACCCCCACTCATCTCTGTCAATAGAGTTTGAGTAGGGCAGACCTTCCCATGGGCCAAAATTTATTTCTGTTTGAGTTTTTGGAAGAATTTGTATTACAATGTCCAAGCCTTTCTTTCATTGTTTCATCCCGCATTTCTGTCTCTTTCCTGTGCATGAATCCACATGTGTGTCTCACTTCTGAGCACTGCTCTTACACCTCCATTACCCTCCTTTTCTTCTCATCTTAACATTGTACTTACCTCTTCTTTTCCTAACGCATTTAAGCCCTTCAAAGCCTTATTTCTCTGTTTTTCTCCGTTGACGGCCACTATTGGGCCACTAAATTGTCATACTTATTACCATTTCTTAACATATATTTCATCCATTCCTATCATTATTTTACCACATTATTTATCATAATTTATCTTTTAATCCCATTTTATAATTATTTATGCTCTTATGGATAAGTAAAATTTATTCTCCTTTATTTTTAATAAATTGAATATTATTATGAATTATTTTGTAAATGATGGTTTATTAATGAATTTGTTATAACTCACTATTTTAGCCCCCAAGATCTCTTTCAGATTGCAAATTCGATCTTCAAGTTCATAATTAAATATTTGAACTCAGAAATTGGTTGGAATAACAAGTGACAGTTTTTCGTTGGACATTTCGGGCAAACGAAGTAGAATATTGAAAATCCGAGACATGGGTTTTGTGCAAAACAGACCAAAATAGTTCTTTGAAAAGCAATTTTCCAAAATTTGGTCTTCATTGGTAGAAACACAAGGTTCTTTGAATGACATATTTTCATATTTTCTGTTGTGGCCGTTTTCCAAATTTCCTCAATTGCAATAAGTAGATTTGACGTGTTACAGCTGAATCATGGTGGAAAGATCTCTTAGATTTTGTAATCAGTTGGTTGGAAATTTCCCTTTTGTATCTTTTATATTTAAATAACAAAAATCAAAGAGAGAAGGGGAGGAGATCATCATCTTGACTCTGTAACTTTCAATCATCATAATACATAAATATTGTGTTGTTGTTACATGCGGTATCTGATTTAGTTTTTGTTAAGTTCTTTCTCTTCCTGTGCCCTGCTAGGGAGGAAGGGACCTCATCTTTAGCAAGGACTGTAGCAGTTAAGGTATTGTACATATTTCTTCTTTGATTTACGTATTGGTGGAAGTGTTGTTGTTGTTGTTCTAGCTGTGAATAGATCTGCTTCAATTTCAATGTTTTATATGTTGTTACACATATGAGATCAGAGATACCAGCTGGTTAATTGTTGTGTGGCACGCTAAGACATATTAATTGAGGTTTGATTACAGTCTTGTAGATCATTTTATTTCTACATGAATTATTTCCTTCCAGCATTTACTTCAGCAATGATTTCTTTTATGTGGATTTTTTTTCTGGTTGGGTGTATCGGCACAGATAGTGCAGCTGTCATTGAAATAAAAGACAACCCTGGATTGATAATTTATGTGTACTGTTTTATTAATTTAATAGTGATTAATACAGCCCAACATTTTTGCATCATTGCTGGGGATGGTAGTAACGATCCAATCAACCATATTTGTTTGTTAGAGGATAGAGTGTACCTAGTCTGCAATTGTCGGGCGATAAGACGAGAAGTAAGAACCTGTGCAGTGCTCTAACATACTTGAGAAGGCTCACTAATGCTACACTGGGGCACTTAGAGGTGAAATTTCTGTGTGTTTTTTTAGCGTGTCTCCAGCGACACATTTTCTAAGCGGTAATACAAGAGGGTGTCTTTAGCTATACAGTCGTTGGGCGATAAGACGAGAGGTAAGAACCTGTGCATCGCTCTAAAGAACTTGGGCTAGCTCACCGCTGTAGAAACTGAAGCACTTGTAGGATGAATTGATACACATAGGGTCCATGTGTGTCAGTGGGACAATAGAAAAATCCACAAACACCCCCCACTCTAAAAAGCCCCTAAAATTCATGGGATGAGGTCAAGGAACAAAGCATCAACACAATCTGGAATCCAGTCGAAGAACTTCACGATATAACAACTATGGGAAATCAAGACTATATTGAAGACTAGTTTCACTCTGTTCTTTTCTCACAACATCACTCCATACGTCAGCAATTCTTGGCACCATCCTTAACAGGGAAGTTGGTCTCTCATACCCTAATACTTATTAGCATACATCTTTCAATTATGGGTATGTGAATACTGAAGCCTTATTTCGAAAATGGCTTCATTGGAGGTACTCCTATACGTAATTATATTTTATTTTTCAAGTTAGAGTACTGTAGTGTAGAAAATATAATAAATGAAGACATAAATAAATAAATTTCTTTATATGTAAAGATAGTTGTTTTTGTTGCAACATGCTGTGAAATTTGACATCGATGATCAATATTCGAATTTATTTATGTATGTACATGTTTTATATTGGAAAATGAAATTTGTACAAACACTCATATTCATTTTGATCACCTTCTTGGAAAAATTCCTTGATTATCATATCTTATGGCTTGTGCGATTGATGAAAATTCTAGAAAAACAATTGGGACAGTCATGTTTTGAGGGACCAAATGTGAATATTTTCAAGACCTATTTCTATCCTACATAGCCATTTATATCTACTTTCTAACCCAATTTGAATCACTCGATTTGGATTTTAAACGAAAAATTTATGACCAAACAATGACAGGATGTCTAGTAGGCAGCTCAGGAATACTGTTGGGACAGTCTGTTTTTGGAGGCCTAAATGACTATATTTTGGAAACCTGTTTCTATGGGATATTTCCTATGAATCTAGTTTACAATGCAGCTATGGGATATTTTCCTATGAATCTAGTTTACAATGCAGCTTGAATCACTTTATTTAGATATTTTATGAGAAAGTTATGACCACAATACTAACTATTTATCACAAATCGACACTCTTGAAACTCTATTTTCCCGGATGTTCACTAGCATATTTGATTGATCAATTATTCTTTCCTAAAAAAAAATTTGCTATTGGGGATAGCTACATGAATATAATTAAGTCTCCAATTTTAATCAGTTCAATTGGTCATCAAATGAAAAAGTTATGCTTAAAATATCAACTGTTGGTCTGAGCTGGAAAATAAAAAATGACTCAGTTATACAGGTTGTTCTAAGAAACTTTAACATACCATTACATGGAATTTTTAAAACCTGTTTCTATTGGATAAATCTTGCTGAATTCAATTTCAGTTGGTTTTGGAATCACTCAAATCGGACAAAAAATAAAGTTATGATTGAAACACTATTGGTTAGGATGGTTGGCCACCACTCTACCACGGGTAATAAACTAATTTTTCTTTGTTTATCTTTCCATGGATTTGTTTTACGGAGTAACTACTTATTATTTTTTTTCATATGCCTTGAATTGGGAGAGCCTAGGGATCTCTCTTCTTCCATGATTTTATGTATTATTGCAAGTAGATGCTCATTTTTTACAGGTCCCAGGAGAATAAACGAGGTCAATTTACGAACAAGTGATTTTTGAAGACAATGATAATGAAATGAGAACATTTTCAAAGACGTTTCCTCATACGGAGAAAAAAACATGACTAATTTTCATCACTTAACAGATTTATAACATGAGAAATGAGGAATTGATTTCCATTTGAAGATCCAAGTCATTTCTGAAAAAGAATTTTCCCATTCATTCACCATTCACAAACAACATTGCTGCAACAAAAATCACAACCAATAAAGAGTCGTTTATTTTCTGATTTATCTTATGTTTTTATGCTTCAGGTATTGTTTAATTCAAGGTCACATTTTTGTTTTTTTCTCAAAATAAAAGAAGCTAGTTCTTAAGTTTCATGATGATGTTACTCTGGAAAATTTTTCTAAGTGTTGGATGTTGTCACTCTATCGGTGCTATCACTCTGTCACTATTGTTACTTTGTCACTGTTGTTACACCGTCAGTGTTGTTACTCCATTACTGTTGTGACTTCATCACTATTGTTACACCATCAGTGTTGTTACTTTGTTACTGCTATAACTCTGTCACTGTTGTTACACCGTTAGTGTTGTTACTCCATTATTGTTGTGACTCTGTCACTGCTGTTACATCGTCAGTGTTGTTACTCCATTACTGTTGTGACTCTGTCACTACTATTACACCATCACTGTTGTTACACCGTCACTGTTGTTACATTATCAGTGTTGTTACACCATCACTGTTGTTACTCCATCACTGTCGTTACTCCTTCGGTGTTGTTACTCCGAAAATTTTTCTAGTATCCTATGTTGTTACTCCAGGAAATTTTCTAAGTGTCTGATGTTGTTACTCCTCCAGTGATGTTTCTCCATGGTGATATTTTTCTAAGTGCTTGGTGCTACTACTCCTCTAGTGTTGTTACTCCACCAAGGTAAGTTTCCAGGTACGTTCTCAACCGACTCTGTGGATTTCATTGGCATTTTACTTATGACATGACCAACTATGACTGAAGACAAACATACTTTAGTTTGAGGGATGTCTCGTATTTAGTAATAAGGATGATTATTATGGTAAGTCTTGTCAGGAATGGTTCACTCTTAATTCCGCATTATTTTGTAACGTGACTAATCCTCCTTCATGTCACCTTCCTAACATCGTTCTTTTTCCCCTTCCCCTATTATTACCTAAGTCATAGTTGTTGTTACCACAGCAAAACTATTTTTGTTGGCCAATTTTCACGTTGAATTCAACATATGAAGGTCTTTTTGATTTGTTTTTATCTTTGGTGAATGGGAAATACTTTTAATGGTCTAGGCCCTCTTTGACGTAATGATTGGGTAGTAATTTATATTTGTTTATCTATAAACATAATCTTATTTTTAAGGAACAATTATGAAAACATGATTTCATCGTGCCATCTTTCAACTTTCCAAATGGGTCAAGTCCCTAATCTTCTAAAATTTATTATGATGAACACAAAATTGTATTTAAATCTTTCAACCATTATCTAATGAATTGTTCTTCAACCCCTATGTTAGCAATGAAAAATATATTTATCGGTAGTCATTTGAAGGTTATTAGTTTTTGAGAAGCAAAACTATCAAATTTGAAAATAGTTACTAGACAACGTTTTACGCCATCCCTAGCCCTTAAGGAGATAACCTGCCACCCCATCTATTAAGTAATTTTTTATTGATTAACAATAACCATAGTTGAATTTTAAACATGAATAGTCAACTAGAGGATAGGAAGTTTCATCACGAGATGACCTACCATGATCATAGGTCCTAATAAAGTGACATTACCACTGCTGGTCACCAAGCCACGATAATGGCCTTCAATCATAAAACTAAAGGACAAGAGGTCTCATCACGAGCCAGATTTTTCACTTTTGTTAGCTCCCGTGAATGGCATTGTTATTAACTGGTTACCACGCCAGAACAATGATCTTCAGTTTACAAGTAAGCAAATTGAAAGGATTTTTGTAACTATGTACTTATTTCTAATAGATGGGACACTGGCATCTCAATGGGTTAAAAAGGCATCCTTGTCGGGGAAATGGATGCCTGCTGGTAGCAGTGGCTATGCCTATGGTATAGAAGTTAATTTAATAGTATAATCTACTTGGCTACCTTGTTTTCTCAAAGCCAATTCCCGATAAAGCTGACTGTTCCATATACAAGGTTTTCCATAACTCATGGTTCATGGGGTAATTTTTAATCAGTTCTTAGATGATGGAGGTTATGGTTTATATCTATTATTGAGTTATAAATATTTACTTTGCATGTGAGGGTTGAAACTTTTAGGATATTTGATAGTTGACATTTTGTATCATCTAATCCATCATTCCTTTATTCTACAAGTATCATATCTTTAACCAAAGATAGTTTCTTTTCCCAATCAGTCACCATTTATTCATAGCTTAACAACACCACTACTATCTTGACGTGCAATAAAGAGGCCTAATTCTGATTTTGAATCCCAGGTAATTGGACAGACCTTGAGAAGCATAATTTTTTTTCTCATAACAACCAAAGCTTATGGGAATAGGGAATGCATCTTTTCTCTTCTTATCCATTATTATCCCATGCCATTCACAATATGATTACGTCACTTTTATATGTAATGAGGTAATTGAGGTGATGAATTAATGATTAAGGATACTCATTAGATGTTTTATAGATGACGGGGTAACTAATCAGTTTGGTGGAAGGAAACACTGCTACACTTTCTTATTACTTTTTTCAGCTTGCATGGCTTCCATCTTCCGCATCAGCTCAGCCTCCAACAACTTCAAAAAATGTCAATCCATAAATGTCATTCCAAATTTTTACGGAGGTAAAACTTGAGGTAAAATAGCATAAGTTTTTTATTTATTAAAAGTTTATGAGAATTTCATGAAAAACCATTGAGAATTATTCACCCATATTTTTGAACCATTATTTCCCCTTCTTTACCACTTCCCATTTTTCAGAGACATAAAAATTTTCAGTTTGGGGGAGTGTTACTTTCATTATCATGAACATGCCATTAATATTCTTTACCATCCATCAATCTCCTTATTCATCTTTTAAATCTCCCTTATTCCATGTTGTTATACACCAAACAAATATTTCATACATTATTGTAGCAACCACCTCAATTTTTTTTCAAGTGTAGCATGAGGGCATGCTAATTCTCCAGTTTGGGGGAAGGGTTGATATGCATGATAAATGATTTCTCATTTATTCTTCATTTAAGGTATACAATCCTAAAATTGATTTGTTTATCTCCTTATAACTATTAATTGGATTCTTGTGATTGTTTTGGACAACAAAGAGGTATCATTAAACCCAAAAATTTTCAAGCTAGACCAATTTTTAAATTCCAAAAAAAAAACATGTATTATTACCTACAACCATTTTGCTGACATATTGAAATCCGTTCATTGCTTTGATTTGATTTTCGGATTAGATTTACTTACAAAATTTCAGCAAACTCTGGTTTGTAATGAAGTTTGTTTTTACTTGTATCATACTTTGTTGCAATCTCATATACATATGGAGTAAATATGAAAATTGTTTTAAGGAAGCATTTGGGGAAAGAAGCCTTCTCTTCCATCAATATCATGCGCTGGGGTGACATTTTGATTATTGTACTACAACTTGGTTAATACAAAGGCATTGGGTTGCATGAGGACATGCAACATGTTCAGTTTGGGGGGGATCTTGGGCCACTAAATTGTCATTCTTATTACCATTTATTAACATATATTTCATCCATTCCTATCATTCTTTTATCACATTATTTATCATAATTTATCATTTAATCCCATTTTATAATTATTTATGCTTTTATGGATAAGTAATATTTATTCTCCTTTATTTTTAATAAATTGAGTATTATTATAAATTATTTTGTAAATGATGGAATTAATGATTTTTTTATAACTCACAATTTTAGCCTCCAATATCTCTTTCAGATTTCAAATCTAATCTTCAAGTTCATAATTAAATATTCCAACTCAGAAATTCACTGGAATAACAAGTGGTAGTTTTGCGTTGGACATTTCACGCAAATGAAGAAGAATATTGAAAATCTGAGACATTAGTTTTCTGCAGAACAAACCAAAATAGTTTTTCAATGAGCGGCTTTCCAAAATTCGGTCTTCATTGAGAGAAACACAAGGTTCTTCTAAGGACATATTCGTAGATTTTATGTTGTGGCCATTTTCCAAATTTCCTCAATTGTAAAAATCAGATTCGACTTGTTACCGTTGAATGATGGTGGAAAGATCTCTTAGATTTTGTAATCAGTTGGTTGGAATTTCCCTTTTGTATCTTGTATATTTAAATAACACAAATTAGAGAGAGAAGGGGAGGAGATCATCATCTTGACTCTGTAACTTTCAATCATCATAATACATAAATATCGTGTTGTTGTTACATGAATTATCTGATTTAGTTTCCGTTAACTTCCTTCTCTTCCTGCACTCTACTAGGGAGGAAGGGCCCTCCTCTTTAGCAGGGACTGCAACAGTTAAAGTAGTTGTACATATTTATTCTTTGCTTTACGAATTGGTGGAAGTGTTGTTTTTTTTTTTCTAGTTGTGAATAGATCTGCTTCAATTCCAATGTTTTATATGTTGTTACACATATGAGATCATAGATACCAGCTAGGTAATTGTTGTGTGGCACGCTAAGACAGATTAATTGAGGTGTGATTACATTCTTGTAGATCATTTTATTTCTGCATGAGTGATTTCCTTCCAGCATTTACTTCAGCAATGATTTCCTTTATTTAGATTTTCTTTTGGTTGGGTGTATCAGCACAGATACTGCAATTTTCATTGAAATAAAAGACGTCCCTACATTGATAATTTATGTGTATTATTTTAGTCATTTAATAGTGATTAATACATCCCAATAGCTGCCTTACCATTTTTATTCAAAACACGTGAAAAACCATTCAAAACCACCGAAAACCTGACCTCCACCTTTGCTCCTCGAGTCTCCCACCATCGTACATCGCACTTCGCAAATCGCAACTTTTAGCTTTTACCTTTAATCACTTACCGCTTGTTCTTGCGATTGTGATATTGTGAAATCGTGCCCTGCCGTCGGTCCCACCACCACATAGCCCATCACAAATCACACTTCACACATTTTATCTTTTACCTTTAAACACTTACCGCTTGTTCTTGCGATTTCGATAATGCGAAATCATAAATCGCACCATTTACCTTTTTGCATAACACTTACCGCTTATTCTAGCCGATGCGATAACTACACCACGTCACTCATCGCACTTCGCACTTCGTTGAACTTACCACATCAAAGATCGCAGCCCGCAACTTTTACTGCATTGCAAATCGCACTTTGCATCATTTATCTTTTCGCATAAAACTTACTGCTCATTCTATCAATGAGATAACTCTGCCACATCATTCATCGCACTTCTCACTTCACTGAAATTACCACATAGTAAATCATAGCCCACAACTTTTACCGTGTCACAAATCACACTTCGCACATTTTAGTTCGTTCTGTTAACATTTACCGCTATCCCTTTAAACTTGCGATATTGCGATTACGACATCGCACATCGCAAATTTTGTCCTCCATCGCACTCTATCATCGCACTTTTGAATTCTTTCCATTCCAAAGCTATTTCTCATGCTATAATAAATTTTCATAAGGGTTTAACCCCCTCTTTTTGCTTCCAAACCTCGTTTCATGTGTTAAACCCCCCATTAACCTCATTTAGTCCTTTTTCTTCCCTCCAAGCTACAAATTAACTCTTTTTAATTAGAATTAAATCATGGATAGCCTAGTTGCATGGATAGAAGCATGGTAGATATATCATAGGGTAAGTAGAGTGCATTTAGCCATTTTTCCAAGTTAAGTGTGGGTTAGAATCAGTTTCCTTTCTACTATTTGTTTTCTGCAAATTAAATTAGCTTCATTCTTGTCATTTCCTTTCAAAAATTCAATTTAGTTTCATTTCTGTCATTTCCTTCTATCAATTTACTTTCCAGTTGTTCTCATAATTTAAGAAATAGAACCCTTTCATAAAGAAGAAGAGGATGAAATGAACAAAATGCATCTGTTGTGTATATAGCACTGTCACCTCAAAGTTTGTATGAACCTCAGGTTGATAAAGTAAAGTAGGGCAACCCCTAGGAATTGGAGCACTCTTGGTGCAATACCAGGGCTCACCAATGGATCCATGGAGAAACTCAATTGAAATAAACTAGATGGACCCACTTCAAATAAGGCCCCTTTATGAGAACCATAAAGTTTGTTATTGTTGATAGGATAACATGTAATGGACGAGGAGGAGATAGTAATTGAAAGAATAACGTAGCAAGCTAAGTGAAAGTTGGAAATCAATCTCAATGTGAATCAAATACAAATATATGAAGCCAAAATGTCTCGTCTCAAATCAAGCATATCATAAGTCATACTCAAAACTAATATCTTGTATGACTAATGCAGTTCACTGCAACAAAAAAAACCCCAAATGACTAGATATGAATGTAGGCAAGATGAGAAATCTAAGCTCCGCTGCTAGCTATCATGATTAATATTAAAATGGTTCACCATATATATCTATATGTCCCAACACATCAAAATTGCATTCATCAAATTGACCCTAAATAAAAACATATCTCAGAGACTAGCTACAAAAAACACCCACAATAATGGACAATGTAGCTTCAACAAAAGAGGCACAGCACCCAAAACCAAGCCTACAACTAGAAAAAAACAATACATATCTTATGCATAATAAAGATGCATAACATTATGCAGAAATAAATGAGAGCATTGCTTAATTCTTTAGCAACCTACACCAAAGCAGACAACATTTTCTGTCATCATTGCTTATAGATCACAAAGCCACCATGCCCATCAGCAAAAGCACTTGCTCAAGGTTGACATACACACAATGGATAAGGATTATGGGCTCTTCTTCTTCGCAAAATGAAGAAATAGGGCAAGAGGGATAGAAAAAAATGAGATGAGGATTGAATAAAGGCTAGAGAAATGAAAAAAATATATGCACAACGTTGGAGGAAATTTCCCATTGTCTAATAATTAACAAAATATTATATTATTTTATGAAAATATAGTAACTATATTTTCTTTAATGTCATTGAAAAACTAGTTCCAATTTCCCAGTAATATTCCTTCTGACATCTTTTCACACTCCCTATCATACCAATCGGTGCACATTAAATTCCAAAATTTACTTCAATCCCATTGATCCCTTGACCTTAATTCACCTGTACCCAACTATATAAAAAACCCATTTCATGTTCTCTCCTAATTTTTCCATTTTTACCATTAGAAACTAAGATTAAGACAAACAGTGAGATCCTGAACTATTCGCCTTTGAAAAAAAAATAACAAAAAAACTCCTACATGTATATCATTCCCCTCTGCCCATTACCCATGATCACAAATACATTAAAAATGCCTTTTTTTCAACAACCTTCTACTTTTTCCCCTCGGAAAACAATGGAATTTTAAGTAGGTTATGTATAAATGGGATATTAAACACTTATTCTTACAGTGAATTTGATATTTGTTCTTCCAAACTTCTAATTTTACTTCTTCTTTTTTCAAATCAGGAATCAAATTATATAGATGTGTCTTAGAAGGTGGGTGATTTTAAAATATGCTATTAGTTTATGAATTTTTCTTGGGGCCATTCCTTGACAATGGATTTTTGTTACTCTGTCACTTATAACTGTGTCTCTCACAGGGAGTTCGGTTCAAGTATTTATTCCAAACATCATCATAATTGAAGAAGGGTAGGTACATATCTTTTAGTTTCTCTTGGATGGTTATGCAATTTCTTATTTTAGAAGTCATATGTGTTGTATTTTAGTATAATGGGCCTCATTTAAATTAAACACACATAAAACAATGAATGTATATTGAACTTGCATCTTTGAATGAATTTATGAATTAAGTAATTCAACGAGGTTAATCTAGTTAATTCATTCTTATTTATCTTCTTCATTATCAATGACGTCATAGGATGAATTGATAGTTTGCCTTGGGTTGGTGCTCTCCACCATTAGTTGTGATTGCATATTTAGTAATGTTTGTGCAAAAACATATTGAATGGTGAAATTAAGTATTGCAAAGCAAGCCTTTCCAATGATCATAACTCCCAAAGAATTTTTTTTTAATCATAAAATCAGTCACCAAAGGTTTCCACGTAGGCCCATGCTCCATGATATGGATTATTAGTTTGAATTGCACATATACATGTTCTCCTTCAGGATGGATTTCACTTGCACTTTCACTTGACCTTCTCGAACACGTCATATTAAAGTGATCCTTGTTAGAATTGATTGTGCTCTTTATTTCCTGCAAAGACTTGATAACAAATTGTCTAGCTAAAAGCAATTTCATACTAGTGATAACCAAACTAGAAGGAAGTTCATGCTCTTTTACTTGACACTACTTTTTTTACTCCACTCTTTTTTTCTTCTTTTCCTAAATATTGATTGTGTCTCAACTCCCATATTTCCATCCACCATTCCAAAACCTTTGACTAAATGCATTGGTAGGCACCTTATCCTCATATTAGTGTTCTACGTCGCTCAACCAAAAATATATTCTCCCAAACCATTAAAGTATTTTTGAAAATTTAATACTTATTCCACTGGTGGAAAAGTTCAGGGATGTAAGAAATCAATGTTAAATGGTATTTCACCCTATCACTAAAATTTTTGAAGCATAACATAACAATTTTTTCATATTACTTCATACGCAACAAAAATAACCATGGAAAATAAATAAAATTAATGCATTTCCTTAAACAAGGATTGGATTCGAATGAATTATACTTGCCTTCATTACCTTCCTTGTGTAACTGTAAAAAGCATTGTAGTCTTGGAGAATTCTTTACGCGCCTCAAGGACATGTGCACCTAGTATTTGGGAAGTGTTCTCACATTTACAAACATTGTATTTTTCAATAGTGGATTAAGTTGTTATGCATGGGCAACGTAGAAAGATGATCATAGAAAGGTTGAGAAACTTATTTAACAAGCATATGCTACTAGTTTGTAGCCCGATTAATGAAATAGATGCAACACTCGATCTGTATTATAGGATTGTTGTTGGGAATGTGATTAAGCACCAAGAATATAATGCAAACACAAAATTTATATGAATGAAAGGTTATTAAATTAAATAAATAATAATACCAAACTAAAAAAAGAGCTTCACGTGAGTCAAATCACAGAGTAACAAGACTGTCTCTGAGTACACCACATCATTTGAACAAATTTATAATACGAAACGTTATGTGGATGAGAATGAACCTATTTCCCAATTCCTTTCTGCCAATGGAATTCCTTTGTTGGGATGGGATTTAGAGTGTTACTTGAAAGGGTTATGGCAGACAAATCCCTCTTGTAGACAAGAGCGATCTCCCTATATTCAAAAGATATCTAGTAGAAAACAAAACAAGTGACTTCTATCTTTCCTTAATTTACAACTGAAGTATGAAGTACGGGATATGCAAGATCCTCTTACCTTTCTACGAAATTCTTGTGGAAGTCCTTTTGATGATTTCAAAATCATTTCCTCATTGCTTCAAAGGAAGATATGCATGAACATAAACAAAAAAATCATAAAAACATATTTTAGATAAAGATGAAACTCAAAGTGAATGAAAATTGGGGCATAACATATATTATAATATTAAAATAATATTCAGTTATAAATTATGAAAAATATCAAGGAACTTTGCAAATAGAATTAAAACAAGTGAAATTAGGAAAGAAACAGTTGCTTGTATTAATATTTGAACAAGAAAAAGAAATACAACCTTTCCTTGATGATGTAAGCCTCCTCCCAATAGTCTCCAATACTCCCCTTAGTTGACAAGATTTCCAACCCTATTCCAAAAACATAAGTTTACATTCAAAAGTCCCCCATTAATCCTATCTCCTGTGTCAAATTTATAGGCCAAGAGGAGGAGGTTTGAGATCCTCTTCTCAAGGGATGAGATCCTTGAAGTGAGGGATTAAGGCTCCACAAAGGGATGGATTTTGATCCATAAACAGAGGGACGAGGCCCAAGTATGTAGAGGCTCGAGGCCTTCACTTGCGAAATATTCCTCCAACAAGGCTTATATAGATCGTTTTTTATTTTTCACTATCGTTAAGAGATTTTCATAGCTTTTAGTGGAAGACAAAGCACAAAATTGTGTAGGCCACAATGGTCAAAATTTCACTTGCATAAGCAATGGCTAGGAAGACTACGCAAGTGCTTAAAAATAGGTTTTTGAGCAATGTAATCCATTATTCTTGTTTTCTTTGGGATTTTTCTGCTTCCAACATTGTATGGGAATGCTTGGAACACTTCATCAGATAGTGAGAGATCCATATTTTGTGGTCATTTTCTCAATGGTGACAAAGTTATGCGTAATATATTGTCCCATAAAGTGTGAAGTCAGAAAATATGTTTGAGGACTGAAGCATGTTATCATGCCAAAGTTATGATTACAGACCGATTGGTTGGAAACCTGAAACAAATAATCAATAATTATGACACAATATATTCATATAAACATCACTGAGGTAGGAATTCCCATAATAAAAGTAAAATTATCTCAAAGAATCAGTATGGAAATATACAAATATCCATGTCAATAGTAGAAACATTATGGACACAACCATTAAGTATGGATCCATATTTACAATCATAAATATTTGAAACTCAATGCGCACTGGATGGATGAAAATAGATCTAGGGTTTTGGTCTTCGTTTCTATCGATCTATAGTATGAATCTAACCATGTGAGTGAATGTATCAAAGCGAACATCGTAGAAACCACCTGATTACCATTCAATGATGTGAATCCTTATTAGGTGCAAGAGAAACTACCAATAATGACAATGGTTCTCAAATTACCTTAATACAAGCTATGAGGTGTGATTAAATTTCTTGAGGTCAAACACTCATAGAATCATTTGATCAACGGTCAATGATGAAAACATGTCGTCGAAGGCGAGAAACCTGCCATCGAGGCATGCGGGCTCTAAGGTACTAAAGGAGGTTTCTAGACCAACTTCTTCGATAATAAGCTGAAGTCGATAGGAAGTGATCCATCACAAGAGGGCTTAAGACACGAAGCTCATGTCAAGTTTTGCAGAGTGAATTTGAAGTAATTTAGGACTGACTCAAGGATGGCCAACGTGATTGAAAACTATGAATTGCAAGGTAATTTTGACTGAGGTTGGACTTCTCTTGAACATATAGGTGACACAACATTTGGACTTGGAAACATTTCGCTGAAAAATAAAACCCAAAACCAAACTTAAGACTTTTAATGAGGTATGATTAGCTAAGAGTCAACTTTCAATACCATAGTAGGATATTTTAAATTTTTTATGGAGTGCATCCATTTATGTATCGAGCCAACACCATCATGAATCTATATATTGAAGAGGAATCTAAATTACTCTTATGAGATAAGCCATGATAATACCTTCTTGAATTTATTTTCGATGATTTTAGTGATTATCTTATAAATTGAGTAACAAATATATTTATCATCATAAAAAATATTTCAACGTATTATTCTTTAGGATTTATATATAATTTCTAATCATCGCCCCTTTAATACTCTTTATGTCCTAAACTCATACATAACCCTCAAAAGGTATTCTTCTAATGTATCATAAAAACCCAAATAAAATTCCACCTTCCAACCATATTAACTAGGATTTTGGAATTTTAAACATGTTCATAATATATTTTACTTCTTATTTGGATAGTTCATTCACTAATTCCCCATTCTATTACTCATTTGTTAGAATAGGAATTAGAGAAACAATGATTGAGACTCAAAAATATTTTCCCTATCATGCTCTTGAACTAAGCACAAAAGTGCTTTCTTCCTTCTTCAATAATATCATTGCACGATATAACAAAAGAACCATCTTGTTTCTTTATTTCTTATGTTCTATTTATATTTTTCTTCTGATTTGCATTGTTCAAAAAAAATTAGTTTGCCCATCCCCTCATCATACAATATAATTCGAGTTGAGGGTCTAAATTGAGTCATGTAGAGTGTCTCCTACAAAATAGGAGCCCTGGTTGAGTTTATTTTGAGCTGTAATTAATTATCTCAGTTTATCTAAGTTAAAATCAGTTTAACTAATTCTAAATGATGGAGGAACTAGTGAGAGGTTAAAGAGTGGAACTTGGAATTGAACCACATCTATTGATCAATTATTTAATTGATTATTCACTCATATATAACTTGTGCATGTCAATTCTGAGAAATACCTCGTTGATATTGCATTTCAAGGGTAGTGTATTATCAGTTTTATAATCATGAAAATTATGCAGGTGGTGCATGCAGTCAGACGAAGGCTCCTAATGGATTGTGCAAGGATTTTGAATTTCCCTAATTAATGGGGCCTAATTACCCAAGGAAACAATGCAAGGAAATAGGGATCCTGGAGGGCAGAAAATTGGTTAAGTATTGAACCAGGCTTGTCTAGGAATCAGTGAGATAGATAGAGATAGTGCAGAGGTTTCTCTGTTTGGAGAAAATCATTTTAATATTCTCATATTTTCTAACTTATGAAATATACAGATAGCAGGGTTTTTATTTGAGCCTTTCCCCAAGAAATATTTTTGTGTTATGTGATTGAAATTCTCTCTTTCATGTTTTATGATTTCGTGATCCTAATTGGTTTCCTCAATCGGTAGAGTAGATTCAAGTATAATTTTTTAGCATATTACAACTATCAGTTTGAATCTACATGTATTTTATACATGGTACCCGAGAAGAAATCACTATAGAATATAAGAATACGAGTTTGTTTTGTGCAGGTGAATCGAATTTGTAGATCTACTCTTTAGGACTAGCAGCGGGATCAAGATGTCTTTCTCTGGATTGAGACTCGAATATGCCCTTGAGGGCAGTTTGAATTACATATCCTGGAAGGAAATGATGGAATCATTGTTGGAATACAACAGGATGAAGGAGCTCATAGACAATTATATTCCTAAGCTTGCAATAGCAGATGCTCAAGATCTGGCGGCCTGGAAGAAGAATGTAGCAAAGGCAAGATGGATTCTATTGGAAGGTGTTCAAGATCATGTTGCACTGAACCTCCATGGAAAGGAAACTTCATATGTTATCTGGAAGGCATTAACAAATTTTTTTCAGAACAATAGTGACCATATAAAGCTAGCACTGAAGGACAAGCTCAAAAAAATCAAGATGGAGAAGTGCAACACAATATTAAAGTACTTGAAAATTTTCACCCAATGTTGGGATGAGCTTGCAGTGTTGGTGTTATAGTTTTGAATATGACCTAGTGAGCCTAACACTTCTATTCCTTCCCAAGAGCTAGCACAACTACCAGGATTCGATAAATGGGGGGGGAGAAGCTACTGGAGTGGGAGCATTTGTGGTCTGACTTGGTGCAATAAGAGATTCAACGGAACAACATAGATGGGAACTCATCCAAGGAAGTGGAAGAGTATTTTTCATTAGTTAGAAAAGAAAATAAATCCAAGGGAAATAAGTCGCAAGGCGAAGAGGGAAAGAAGAAATACTTTTCCAACATCAATTTTTTTCACTGTCACGAGTTCGGGAACTATGCCACGAAATTTTTACAGAATAAGGCAAGCAAGAAGGAGCCTGTAGTAGCAACAGCAGGTGAAGATCTAGCTTCACAATTTGAACTTGATTTCAATCTCATTGAATGCATGGAAAAAATTGTAATGGGATTCATGTGGTATCTCGACGACGGTGCCTTGTTCAATATGACGAGGAATAGAGATACCTTTAGTGACTTGGAGGATAAATACCTCAAGAAAAACATGCAGTTTGGAGATGATGGGAAGTATAGTGCTACTAGTATCAGTAAAGTTACTTTTCAAATGGATTCTGGCTCCCCTTTCAAACTCACAGATGTGTTATTTGTTCCAGGACTAATGAATAATCTTGTTTCTACCGCGGTATTGTAAGACCATGGCTACGATGTGATTTTTAGCAAAGGGAAAGTTTTCCTTCGACACATCGCCACAGGATGGCTGAAGTAGATCGGTGCGTGATTCAAGAACCTGTATATAATTGAGGTCAAATATGCATGCAAAGCCTTGAGGAGGAAGGAAAAAGTTAGAGACTTGGTGTTTGAGAGGGAGCATGAATTACCTCTCAACATGCAACCTCAGGAGTAGTCTCAGCAAGTTGTGGAGCAGCCACAATTTGAGAAGCAGAAAGGAGGTCGAGTGGATACTTCCACTCAAGCAGATACCTCTAATAGAGGGAAATTTTGAGCCAAGTGAGCACATGCATCCATACCTCCAGGTGAGAGGTGGGGTGATGTGAAGCAATAGTCCCAAGAGTGTAGAAATTCGGGCAAGATCCTTTAGGAGTCCACCTCATGGATCATTACCTGGCTACAGGGGCCCAAAATATTCAGTAGCAGGATGGATCAATGGAAGTTGATGCAGTCATATGCTAGAGTGACATATGCAGAGACTAGCAATAGTCAGATATTGGGGAGCGCAATGAAAATTTGGTAGCAATGCATATGGCACAGTGCAGAGTCAGCAACAACATAGATTTTTCAGTAGACAATGCAATAGCTACTAGCAGTCAGAAACTTGGGTGACGGATGCATCATATTGATCACAGTTGATTGAGTTTGTTTATTTTTTTTATGTTTTTCAGTTGCAGATGTTGCAATCGCAACAACAACAGTGAGAAGTGTTGCATGAAAAACATTATGAAGGCACCGAATCAAGATAGAGTTGAATTCCTTTCTTGTTGAGAGGGAGTATTGCAAATGGCAACAAAAAATATTGAAAATGAAACCAAGAAATATTCTAGTTTAATTTTCCCTTGAATTAAATTAGAATTAAATTGTAATTCCACATCACAAGACAACTTGTACGAGTTAACTAAGTTAGCATGACTTAGTTGGTTCAGTTAATTCGATTTGAGGGTCTAAATTGAGTCATGTAGAGTGTCTCCAACAAAATAGGAGCCCTAATTGAGTTTATTTTGAGTTGTAATTAATTCACTTAGTCTATCTGAGTTAAAATCAGTTTAACTAGTTCTAACTGATGGAGGAACTAGTGAGAGCTAAAAAAGTGGAACTTGGATTTGAAGCACATCTAGTGATAAATCAGATAATTGATGATTCACTCATAAATAACTCATGCGTGTCAGTTCTGAGAAAGAACTAGTTGAGATTGGGGTTCAAGGGCAGTGTACTATCAATTGTATAATCATCCAAATTATACAGGTGGTGCATGCAATCAGAGGAATGCCCCTAATGGATTGCGTATTATGAATTGGGAATTTCCCTAATAAATAAGGCCTAGTTACCCAAGGAAACAATGCAAGGAAATAGGGATCTTGGAGGGCAGAAAATTAGTTAAGTATTGAACTAGGCTTGTCTAGGAATCAGTGAGACAGATAGATATATTGCAAAGGTTTCTCTGGTTGAATAAAATCATTGTAATCTTCTCATATTTTTTTACTTATGAAATATAAATATAGCGAGGTTTTTAGTGGAGGATTTCCCCAAGAAATATTTGTGTACTGTGTGATTTAAATTATTTCTCTTTCATTTTTTTTTATTTCATGATTATATTTGGTTTCCGCAATCGGTAGTGTAGATTCAAGTATAATGTTGTGGCATATTACAATTATCAATTTGAATCTACGAGGATTTTCTAGAGGATTTATCACCGCAAATCTAGTTGAGAAAGTTTCAATATAGCAGAGGTCACTCCCAGTATTTTGATACCCAAGGTGAGGGCCACAAGGAATTTATGCAAAGGAAGGAGTTAATATGGGCACAAACATTTCGGCTTGGAGAATACATCAAGGGTTTAATGTCCAACGAAGTAATTTGAAGTAGTGAATTTTTTATCCAACTAAAGAATTCTTGGCCACAAAGTCGTATACTAAGATTGTAGGGGTCGCAGGTCATAGGAAAAAGTTGCACACTACACAAGCATTAAATCTATATTACTGTCTGAATCAATTACAACACAGAAAACCAATATACTAGTTATTCCCAAGGAAAATCTGCCTTCTATTGTTGTAAGATAAGAATATCATTAGTTAGTATATTGACATAGTATATTAGCACAAAGAATTGGAAAATGGTATTACAATATTGATTTACCAAATTAGAACTCTAGTGGATTGTTGTTTATGGACAATTAGCCTAATTTTATTGTGTTATTGAGGAAGTTATATTATTATTGGAATTTCTAGTTTAACCAATGATAGAAATTCTATAGGTTCTTTCCCTATAAAGATGTCTGAAAATAGAGAAAAAAATGAGACTAGTTGTGTGAACCAATAGGATGGTGCCAAAAATAAATGAAGGGTCAACCATGATTGTGCTAAAGTACTTGAGGAAGGTACATCTGCATATGTGAAGGAAATTGACACACAATATAAGGGTCAAGTATCCACCACTAAAAGTCACATTTGTGCAAAGGTTTCCCAACTTCAAGTGTTATCTTTTCCTGTTGAAAGTAAAGGCAAGTAGGATTTAGTAGGTGGACTGACATAAAGGGAGAGTGAAGTTTATTCCAATATTTCAACCAAGAATAATGTTACAAATATTGGTGATGGTTCCAAGGTAGTTGTCAACAATAAGAAGAAAAAGAGTGCACTTCTCCATGAGGTAGATGTTGCAGCTCCAATAAGTAATTTGTGTAATTCTTATAAGGTTCAAAGGGAAGAGCAGGAAGGTTTGAACCCTCTAGAACCATCTAAAATAGAAATTGATATTGTCAAGAGTAAGACATATTTAAGGGGTCTTGAGAAGAAAGTCTTGAAATAATTAGATGACTAGGAATATGTAGTTAAGTTTTCAACTACTATGAATCAAATAATTATTTTAGTTATTAAATGTTCAACAGACATAAAATACTCCAGAGATTTTTTTTTGACAATCAGTAATCATTGCAAATACCCACTAAACCATTTTTAAATTTGTGCATACTCTATTGAACTACTTGGAAATTCTTGAGCACTTTACATGGATGTTAATGCATTAGCAAGCACTATAAGAAGACATGACAGGTTGTTGAGTGGGAATTACTAACTTGCACATTAAGAGGGAAATAGGACCATATTTGAAGGGTATAAATGGGGCAAGCGAGTGGATGCTTTTGGTGTTGATCGTGATATATAGATGGATGTAGGCCTTAGTGGTTCCTTTATTGTGTTTGACCTAGCCAAGATTATAATACTGGATTTGGAAGAAATGTTCATACAACAAAAATAAATGTGAATCAAATCCTCCTAAGGGGACCTTATGTGCAAGCACCACTTCCACAAGTTGGACTAGTGAGAAATAATTTTGATGTTGATACGTCGCAGGGTGCTTCTATTTTGCAGAAGGATTTGAGTCCTCTTCTGATCCATAGGATCCAAAAGATGCTCAAAGTTTCAGAAATTGCTCAAAACTAAAAGTTCTCAATTTCAGATGAAACCAAGGTCAATGTGTAGTTCTCATCATTCTGATTCCAATGCAACTTGAATGGGTTAAAACCGACTTCGTATGAAGATTTTATGGAAGGTAAAAGTTGAGGTCAAATAGGGCAAAAATTCAATGGTCAACACTCATTGTTCCAATGGTCATTCGTCAATGCTCGTGGTCAAAGTCAAGATTGATGGTTCCATAGTCGCCATGTGGCATCACTAGAAGGTGACAAGTGACAATTTATGATTGGCACAAATAGAACAACGCGACATTGACAAGTGGAAAGTTGTGGTTGGTTGTATGGGGACCAATCCCAAGGTGACACATGGCCCTATCATAGGGTGACAAGTAGCCTCGAAGTATGGCCAAAAATTTGTTTAATGCTCTAACAAATCAAAATGGATTTGATCCCCTGACTTTCCGCTGACTAATGCCACACCTTACCACTAGACCATGATCAGGTGCTTATAATGCAAAGATCAAATTTAATATTTAACATTTATTGCCGATGAGATGGGGGGGTAGGATATGGCGATAGCCCACCATAAATGGAATCTCTGTCATATCCTTGACATGGTTATCACCATATCCAAAATCTAAATATTTGGAAAGGACTACAAGCCATGTTTTAATTTTATATTCAATGTATTATGGTGGGAGGTGTGGGGTGGTGGGTCCATTGACCCTGCCACCAAAACTATTTTTTTTTTTTTTATCCAATATAAATTGTAATCCAACCAACGATGGTGGAGAGTTCACGATTTGATCACCTGAACTCCACCTTTATAACCAGTGCACCAAATCACTAAGCCACAAGAGGCCTTGTTGTAAATTTTTCAGGGCCAAGTTCTCTTAAATTGCAGACAGAGACAATTTTTTGCCTAATTCGGTCATTCAGAGGCCAAATTGAGCATTTCAAAAGCCAAAACAAGGGTTTTTAGGTCTTTTTAATGCATTTTTTTGATGAGTTGGATCTTGTAAACAGATGTAATTGAGAATTTGAGCATATTAATAAAGTTTTCACACTGGAATCAGACCCGGAGATGTAGCCCAGGATGGGTGAACTCCGTTATCAACTTGTCTTCTTTTCCTTACTTCTATCTTCAGTCTCAATTCTTTTATTTTTCTGCAAATGTTTATCAAGTTTATGTGTTTTTGCAATTTCGATCTGTTGCATAGTAATACATAAACTAACTGTCAATTTGTTCAGTAATACCTTCATTTCAATTTGGATCATCTTACATTGTTTTCTCTACCCAAGGTTTTTAATGAGGATTAATTGAAACAAAGAAAAATTAAGTCCATCCTTAATAAATTAACTCCCCAAATCTTTGACAAAATTTTTGTATAGGTTAAAGAAGTTAACATTGAATTTTCATCATGTATTCATGGCATAATATCTCAAATGTTTGACAAAGCCTTGATGAAGATGAATTTTTATGATAGGTATGTAAAATTATGTTTCCAACTTGCTGCAAGATTACCAAAATTTCATAAGGATAATGTAAATATTTTTTTCAAGTGATTTCTTGTGAACAAAAGGCAAGAGGAATTTTAAAAAGATGAAAGAGTAGAGGCATAGGTTGGGAAAGAAATAGATCATGGTGAAAAAAACCTTTCAACAAGAGAAATATGGAAGAATAAGGCTACAACATGACATAAAATGTTAGGAAATATAAGGTTTATTGGTGAAATCTGTAAAGAAAGTATGATGACCGAAAAAATTATGCATGAAGGCATCAATAAATTAATGGTTGAATTTCATCATCTACAGAAGTAAAATGTTGAATATTTGTGTAAACTAATGAGCATCATTGATCATATTATTTACCATTCAAAGACCAAGGAACAGATTAATTCTTACTTCGACAGGGTGACAAAATTTTCCAATAACCAAAGACTTCCCTTTAGGTTGAGGTTCATGTTAAAGGATATAATTGATCTGAAAAATAATGGATGGAAACAAAGGAGGAAAGAGGAGGACCCCAAGATAATAGAGTAAGTGCATAAGGATGTTGTGAAAAAATATACTTCTCAAAGGACTCTGACTTCACAACTCACTGAGGTTCAAGAGGATGAAATAACAACAAAATAATATTACAGTGAGAGAGGTTCAAAGGAGGAAACAATTTGTATAAATGATCTTAAAGAACCATTATTCTATTTAACTATGGTTTCACTGTAAATATTAGATTCTTTTGTCGAAATATGTCAAGGTTGATATTTTGGAGAATATACTCACATATTTGCACAAGTTTGAGCCCTTCTTGCTAAATCAGGATTGGCATACAAAGGGAGCTAGAGGGAGATGTTCGAAAAAAAATCCATATAGGAAGGCATTCCAAGAGACTAAAAAGACAGATAAAATAAGAAAGATTGAAGTGATCAAAAAAATAAAACCCTTAAAATATCTACCTGCACACACTCCTCAAGATGCCTTAGTATCTATGGGGTTGTTTGACAGCAATTTGATTGACATTAATGATGTAGATCTAGCGTTCTTAGCTCCAGAAACCTTAGAATGGCCACTGCCTAAGGGTGATCATAATATACAGGTGAAAAAATAGTTCTCCTCATCGACTAGTAGCTATCATTCAGTGTCAAAGGAATAAGGTTCTAGAAATGATGGTAAGAAATATGAACCCTTGATGATTGATAAAGAATGTAACAATAATTAAATTATTGAAAATGCATGTCTAAAAGCATTAATTACCTCGGTAATAGCACATAGTTGTACTTTTTCCAAGAACTTACCTATGATTTGGAAGGTGTAAGAAACGACTATTGCATGATGACATATTCAACCAAAATTATGGTCATAAGACTACAAGAGGAAGGAGAGGATGTTGGTATTATCTATATGAAAACTATGAGGCACCTAGATGTGCCATTGCTTGAGGGAAATCAATGTACAAAAGGGGGGACTATAATGTCCCCAATGGATTAATTTCACATCGGAAGATGAAGTAGCCTATCCAACCCCATAGGACATAGTATTGATAAAATGGGAAAGCCCAATTACACAATGTTTGGCACAACATTAGGTAAATCTTGGGTTGTATAGGGAAAAAAGCTTGAATTTGGGTTTGCCGTTGCAACCCATCACATTTGAGGAACTCCATGAGGAAATATATAAATAAAAGAGAGTTGGATTCATTTATCATCATAAATTTGGATTGGAATATATATGATTTTCTTTAGCCTTAGAAGGGTTCTAATACCCCTTCTTCTTGATTAGTTTCCGTGGAGGTGATCCCACCCTAGCTAATCCATATGTATAACTTCGGTGGAGTTGATCCCACCCTACCTAGATACCCTATTTTTTTCTTCTTTTGCCACAACAATAGAATTTGGAACACACTCTATCTATATAAGGAGGATCATAAACAATGATTCTCCCTCTGTGACTTTTACTAGATTGATCACCACAAATTTGGTTGAGAAAGTTTCAAGATAACAAAGACTACTCCTAGTACTTTGATACCTGGGCTGAGGGTCTGTTGTGGCAAGCAACAACCCCCCCTTCTTATTTAGTATTAGTAATACTAAATAAGTGGGGACCCTTAGTTTAAAATCCAAAAAATTTATTGGTGTTTGTTTTCAATTTCAATAAAACTCACTATCATTGACTTAAAGAAATTTCTTTGGAAAAGCTTTAAATAACTTAAGTTTGTGATAGATTAGAATAAAACCTTTCTTTGAATTTCACATCCATCGCACACGATCCAAAAAATTATGCAGAAAAATATCTATCGCAAATCGCATATCGCAGAAAATACATTAACAAATATTTTTCATATGTTATATTTTGCGATATTGCGATTTCGCGATATTGCGATGTCGCGATATTACAATTTCGCGATGTTACTAATTGTGAGTTACGAAATTTGCGATATTGCGATGATACGAAAGTTGCGATATTGCGATGATACGAAAGTTGCGATTTGCGATGATTTGAATTTACAAAAGCTGCGATTTGCGATACTGCGATTTTGCGATATTGCAAGGCAAATCGCAGATCGCATTATCGCAAATTCTTGAAAGCTCGTTATACGAAGTAAATCTTTCCATAAATCGAGACCTGTTATGCGCCTTAATGTCAATTTAATGAATGGATTGTCAATTATTAATGAAAAAGGATTTTGTTTTGATCGAAGGGTTATTTCACGATTGATTAATATATTTCATACGCCTTCAGCATTTAAAACTATCTAGTCACCTTTCTCATGTCATTATTCTCACTTAATTTGTAAAACTGTAGGTGCGAAGAACAGGAGACTATACAAGGCAATTTTCAGAGCATTATGGGAAAGAAAGAGAAAGCTCTGAGTTCTGGAAGGAAAGAGAAAGCTCTGAGTTCTGAAAGCAAAGAGATGGCATCTTTGTACACAAACACTGCTTGCAATAAAGACGCTGGCAACGCCACTTGGGAGGGTATGTTTAATCTGCTTGAAGAAGAAAACCCAAGGGTAATGGATGTTTCAGCTACCGCTGGCTCAAGTAATTCTTCTGAAGCATCTCTTACAGAACTGGCTTGTTCATTTTTACACCAGATAGCAGCAAGACCAAGAATTCTTCCATATACATATATGGTAAAATGGGTGCTGGATAGCACTGATATCACAGATAGATAGTTAAAAACTCTAGGTCAAGAGCTCATCGGGTCATTCACTCCAGAAGATTTAAGGCTTATGTATCATTTTCCGGAGCCTCAAGCAACTTACAACAAACAATTTATGGAGAAATTTTCCAAGGAAAATGCCAATTTGGCGGAATGCACTAAAGAATGGTCCAGAAGAGATGAACCACTGAAGAAAGATAAACACGGTATGTACAGTACCAGTTCACTCACTTCTCCATATTGTTTTGATGTTGCTATGTTATGTAGGCTTTTTGGAAAGCCTGACATTAATAAGTTTTTGCCTGAATGGCTTCCCCTATTGAATGCTGCTGTTAACGCTACCATTGTGGACTGGGCTAAAATATTGTCTGATAATTTAGCCACTGCTATTTTCAATTACCGGTCTAAACAGATTGTGTCTCAGAGGATTTATCCTCCTTTTTATCTATCTGCTTATGTTATGGATTCCATCTGCTTTGTTTCTAAGTTCCCTTTAATGGGTTGGCAATGGAAAATTCAGGATCCCCTGCCCATCCATGTTTATCACAAAGAATTGTGGGAGTCAAAATTCATTCCTCATTTTTACAAGATTTTCCATGGCATAATGTTGCCACTGTATAGAGTGTTGTATAATAAGGATGCTCCAAGGTTGTCTCCTGAAGCAGAAGTAGACATTCTCCCTGTCGCAAGATGGTTTGGAGAAGAACTGTTTACTTATGTGAGGGTTTTTGGGAGCTTTGCTTCTCCTCTTGTTTTGCCCAAGTATGTTCCGGATAAACTCATAGCTTGGGAAATTGCATATCAAACCTGTGGAGACGGAGGTTTGACAAAAGAATTAAAGGATAAAAATAAAGCCATTTGGCCACAATTTCCTGTGTCCTGCGGAGCATTTTCATTATTTGATGTTGGTCACACATTTAAGGAAGTAAGCAATGTTACATGTTTAAAATTGTTTAAGTTTCCGAGAAGGCTATTTGATCCATATGGTATTGTCAAGGATTTCACCACTGTTGTCAAAGTCAGAGTATTTTCTGGAGAAGAAGATCTTTTTTATGATATGTTTCAAGAAAAATGTTCATTTAAAGACATTTTGAATTTATCTCAAACACGGTTCTCCCCAGAATAATTTCAAGAGTTTAAAGTATACAAAGAAAGAAGATTGACCACTATCCCTTTGGATAATTTGCGCTTGGAACCCGCAAGGGAACCAACTCCTAGTGTCAGTCTCAGTGGCAGCTCAGATTCAGAAAGGTCTAAGTCAAAGTCTGACAAATAAATTTCTGAACATTCTAAAAAATCTAATCAGGACAAAAGTGAAGGCTCAGTCAAGGATACAGCTCAATCAAAAGAGCTTTCACAAACTACCCCACAGTTGAATCTTCCACCTCTTAATGTACAGCAACCATCTATCAACACTCAGTTGGATAAAGAATGGGAAACATTTAATGATTTGATTAATGTTGAAGGACAGAACATACAAACTCCTGTACAGATAGAAAAAGGTTTGGTTACAGAAATAAGTGGCAATGTCACAGAAAAATAACATATACCCATTACTCCCTCTGCCGAGCTTGTACTTAAAATAGAGGAAATTCCTCCTCTGGATATATTCTACAGCCCGCAACATAAAGCAGTAGTAAGGAAGAAAAGAAAGAAGAGAAAATTAGAAAGTGTGCTCTCTACTAATGCAGAACAATTATATGTTTTATGGAAAGATCCTACTACAGATCCCACTAAAAATCTTACTAAATTATCTCAGATAACAGGAGCTTATGCCTCCGCGACTATTGACAAAGCATCTGAGGTAAGGCTGTTATGAAATGAAAAAGAGGATCAGATACAAGTTCTGCAACAACAATTGCAACAAGCACATGCCAACAGTGAATCACAGGTGAAATTTGAAAAGTTACAGCAAGAGTTTCAGCAAATGAAGATCGGGTATCAGAAAAGCTTGGCTGAAAAAGAAAAAAAAATACAGATTATGCAAGAAACGCATAAAGACAACCCCAAGCTTACAGAATTTATCTCAGAGTCTATTTCTTTGAATAATCAACTGCTGCAACAACAAGATATATTATGCCATAAAATCTCACAGTGGAACTCTTTTTGTCAAGAAAGTGATAAAATCACTAATCATGTCGTAGAATTACGACATGATTATGATTTAACTAATGAAAGAGTTACTAATTATTTGGCATGGCAAAAGCAGAGGAAGGAAAAAGAGTAGGATAACAAATTATCAATGACAATCATAAAGAAATTCTCTTCAATAAATGGGATGCACAGATCAGAGAGGAAGAAAAAGCAGCAGAGGAAGCAGCTACAGCGGCGAGCAACATTACTGATTGTGTAAATGAGAATTTGCACAAGGTTAATTTAATTTCAGAAACCATTCCGGGATACCTACCACAAGCACAACAATTGCAAACAGAGTGGAAACAGAAAGCGGAAGAGAAGGCAAAATCAATTCAAGGATTGACAAAATTAAACTGGGATTCTTACTGGACCTGTCTAGTAAAACCACACAGTCAATGCAGTACTCTTAATTGCATCATTAATTCTGCTGAGAAGATCGCGCCAACACTTGCTGACTCCGTCTTTTCGGGACAATTAAAATCTGAAGTCGGCCAGCCCCCTCTTCTCAAATCAATGTTGGATGCTTGCAAATTCAAAGACCAAATTCATAAGTAGTTAGTTGTTAATTTTAGTTTTAGATTTAGTGCTAGTTTTACTTTATTTTTGCCTAGAAAAAGGATGGTCATTTAAACCAAATTCTAATTTTTTGTAATAAACTATAATTAGATTTAGTTAGTAGTATTTAAACCCTTCTCATGCATTTAGAGAAGGGTCCTGAAATTTGTCAAAAACTTATCCTCAGAACATGCACTTCTGCACCCTCAGAGGAGGTTTTGATGAATGAATGGAACGAGATTTATAGATATTTGTGTCTAATATCTGCTACTGATGTTGCATTTCTGTACTCTTAGTAGATGTTGGATTTAGAAGATATAAATCATTATTGCTTCTAGCTCATGAGTAGAACCAGTTATAAATGGTACTTTTATCTCTTAACTTTTTCTGCTTCTGTGTTAAAAGTGATATTTATGTTCAGTTATTTATATATTGATGCTTGAATGCTTCAGTTATAATTTGGCACTTTTGTACAGTGGTGACTATTTGTTTATGCTTAATGTATGAATAGCTTATTATGTGATATGTTTTCCACAACTGTTTCATCTAAATTTTTATATGAAGTGGTTTATTTTTATTAAATTCTTTTCTTATAGTAGTTGAACGATCTTTATTATCAATTTTTATTCGAAATCATTTTAGATCACATAAATAATATTTTATCCCCGGTTTAGTTTAGAATTAGATATTTCTGTTTTAATTAGAATACAATTTGCATATATTAGAAATAGAATAAAAGCATTTCACTTAGGAACTTTTTTAGAGAGGAAATATCTATTTTTAACACACACACATATTGGGAAACTGGTCCCATTATCCCCAGTCGGACCCACTACACCAAACGGAAAAGGAGTTGCTAACCAAGGTCCGGACTGGGTGGGTATCCCCCTTGTTGTAAGACCCGATTTTCAGGGCTTCAACATATTTGGCGCTAGAAGGAGGGCCACGAAATATGAATGGCAAGTAAATCAAAATCTAAATACCATTCTAAGAGTAAAACACCCTCACTATCTCCCCCGACTTCTCCATCGCACTCAGAAATTGTAAATATAGAGTCAGATGTCGCAAGAGCAACAGACACTGCCACAAACCCTGAATTTTCAGAAGAATCTGCTATTGAACCTCCTAAAGTTGAATCTTTGATTCATAAACTTCAGCGATTTTCAATATCACCTCAAAGATTTGATAAATCTCAAGGCAGTGTAACTTCACAATATAATCCTGCTCATCCTCTTACCAGATTACAGAGTGAAAATCTTGGCATTTAGCCAATTGAGTTACCTCTACCTACAAGGAAGAGAGCTAGGAAATCACCTAAAGGGTCTAACAGCGAGACTCTTTCCTCATCATCATCCATCTCGACCTCTTCACCATGAAGTCAACCGTCCACCCCTCCACTTCAGACTATTGTCCCTCATTCCACTAGAACTTCCACATCACCTTCTCAATCATCTGTAATAGTAATATCTTCATCTTCCCAATCACAGACATCATCTTCTGCACTTTCCTCTGTTAGTAGTTTAGCGATGGCCCAAATGCAATGGAATAATCCAGGGACAGTCTTAATGCCTGCACCCTTGAGTCAATTACCAGCCCATCTTGAAAAATGGCTTCCTAAGTTTAATCCTGAAGCAGGCATGTTAGCAGAAGAACATATAAACAATTTTATGCTGTCTATAAATCTCAATGGAGTTATTAATGAAGATGTTGTTGTTCGACTTTTCCCTTATACTCTACAAGGAGCAGCTGGATCATGGTATTTTTCATTACCATCTGGATCTATCACTACTTGGGATATCTTTCAAGATCAATTTTTGACTAAATTTGGTGATGACAGGTCTACAGCGACATTAATCAATGATCTATCTAATCTTAGAGCTGACTCAAAAGAACTTGTCAAGGATTTTAATTCACGTTTCAATAAATTGTTAAACAAAATTCCTACTGCCTCCAAGCCTAGTGAAGAAGTGCGAAGTGAATGGTACATTTCTGCTCTACCATCAAACATAGAAATCTTCGTTGATAGGGCTAACAAAACAACTTTAGCAGATAACATGAAGGAGGCAATAGCGGTAGAAAAACGTATCATTGATTTAGACAATAAAAATGCGATAGAAGAACGAAAATCCAAGAAAGTCACTTTTAAGGAAGATCCCAAGAAAAAGAAATCAAAAGATCCATTTGATTTAGAAGGACTGCAAAAAGTTTTGAAAACCATGTCTAACGAAATGATTGACATTAAGAAACAAGTGGCAGAAACATCTTCTAAAAAGTCTTTCAAGCCTTTTAGAAGAAACCCTTCAACTGATCCAAAGCCACCAAATGCTATACCTAATGCTGAATCGGAAGAAGAAGAAGAGGAAACTGCTACTGAAGAAACTACTGATGAAGAAGAAGTCGTAGAAGTACAAGGTATGTGGGATTTTATCCTCCCAGATGAGGAAGATCAAGAAGCATCCCCGGTTAGCACTCGAAGTAGAAATCAACTTGATCCTCCTCAAACTACTCCTAAGTCAAAAAGCGCAAGCTCATTGACTAAAGATAGAGTTGCACCCAAGAAGACAACATCTAAAGCAATTCAAACTAGCCCAGTCCAGAAAGATTCATTAACTCCATCGAGAACACTAATTTTCCCAGATGAAATGGAGTATAATATCATAGAAGACATGAATAAAACTAGGGATAACATCACTTTTTATGAATTAAGCAAGTTAAAACACCAACAAAAGGTATTTTTGAAATAATTACATGTCGTACCAAAAAAACCTTTGCCCGATCCTGTAATTTATCGAGCTTCAAACGAGATGGGAAGACCTCCAGCTAATGAGATTAGTAAATTTGATCTAGAAAATATCACTTTAATTGGGGGAAGGTCGATATCTCATACTCCTCCATTTCTTCTTACTTATGAAGTTTTCAATAAAAAATTTCATAATTTTTTAGTGGATTCTGGAGCTTCATCTAATATTCTACCAAAATCAATATGTGCAAAGCTAAACATTCAACCACAAAAATCTGTTGTGTGCATAGTTCAGTTAGATCGATCACAAGTTGAAGTGATTGGTGAATTAAATCAGGTTACCATAAGATTGTCATCAAATCCAAAGGTATGTCAAGTCATTGATATTTTAGTTGCAGATATTCCAGAATTTTATGGCTTAATTCTTAGCAGAGATTGGTCAAAAAAACTTCATGGATATTTTGCAACTGATTTGTCTCATATGTGGCTTCCTTACAATGGTAAACCAAATCAGATAAAGGTTGAACGATAAAAACATCAGAAATACATAGTAACAGAATTGGAAGGAGAGAATGAACCAGTGGCATACAGCAGTAATATTATTAGCAATTATTCAGTTGATTCTTTCTTAGGAAATTTCAATGCTCATACTTCACCTTATTTAGAACATTCTTTTTTATCCCAAATAGAAAATTTTTCTCAAACAGATAGTTCTAAATGTATTAATTTTGTAGATACTCCTGTAAATAAATCTTTATTTTGGAAATTATATTTTGATGGTTCTAAATCTAATGAAGGAGCAGGAGCAGGATGTGTTTTGGTTAGTCCAGAGGGAAACAAAATTATGCTAACTTGCAGACTTGAATTCGATTGCACTAATAACACCGCAGAATACGAAGCTTTAGTCCAAGGATTATACAAAGCAATCGGATTAGACATCAAATATCTACAAGTTTTCGGAGATTCGGAAATTGTAATTAAACAGGTAAAAAATACTATACATTGTTTATCAGGTCATTTAAAGCATTATCAATCTTTAGTCCAAGATCTGACTGAACATTTTATAGCATTTAATATTTCATCAATTCCCAGAATTCAGAATTCTAGTTCAGACCTCCTAGCTAATGTAGCTTCCAAGCTCATTCCTGCAGAAGACTTTAGTCCTGATTGATTTTCAATCGAATTAATCTTTAGACCCTCAATTCCTGATAACGTTACCAATTGGAGGATTTTCAATGATGATCCTGATATTGTAAGCTTTCTCACATCTGAAGGATCTTACACCAATCAGATAATTGATGAATACCAACATGACAAACAATTTCTCCAAGATAGCACCAATAATGCTATGCCGAAATCAGTAGTCAAGTTAGAAGACCTTTATGATTTGAAAGATCGATTTAAAAGATCTACCAATTCAAAACTTCAAAGTTCGACTTTGAATTATGAATTAGTAAATCTAGAAACTAATGCCAAACCACAGAATATCAACCTAGGCCTTGGCGTAGCTCCTGAAGAAAAGTTAGCATACATTCGTCTTTTGAAACAATATAAAAGTGTCTTTGCTTGGAACTACGATGAACTCAAAACTTATGACACTTCTATCATCCAACATACTATCCCAATGATCAATGATGAAAAACCTGTCCAACAGAAGTTGAGAAAGATCCACCCCAATCTAGAAAACCAAATCAAATCTGAACTTAACAAGTTATTGAAAGCCAAGATTATTTTTCCCGTTCGACATTCTAAATGGGTTTCCAATATGGTTCCTGTTAGAAAGAAGAATGAAGACATTAGAATTTGTATTGACTTTAGAAATCTTAATAAAGCCTGCCAAAAAGATAATTTTCCTTTGCCTCCCATGGAGCAAATATTACAGGCAGTTGTAGGATCAGAATTAATGTCTTTCTTAGATGGTTTCTCTGGATATAATCAAGTGTTAGTCCATCCTGATGATCAATTGAAAACTACATTCAGAATCAAATGGGGCACGTATGCATATCAAAATATGCCTTTTGGTCTGATCAACACTGGTGCCACATTTCAGAGAGCTATGGACATTGCTTTCAAAGGATTAGTTAAAAAATCGGTGGTAATTTACTTGGATGATATAACTGTATATTCCAAAAAACGAAGCAATCATCTTAAATATTTGAAGTAGATCTTCCAACGTTGTCAAAAGTATGGAATTTCACTCAATCCGAAAAAGTCCTTTTTTGCATTAAGTGAAGGAAAAATTCTTGGATTCATAGTATCAAAATCTGGAATTCATATTGATCTTGATAGAATCAAGGAAATTTCTGAAATATCTTTACCTCGCAACAAAAAAGCTATGAAATCTTTTCTTGGCCAGATTAATTTCGTAAAAAGATTTGTGCCATATTTTTCAAGAATTGTATCTCTTTTACAAGCAATGATTAAAAATAATTCAAACTTCAAATGGGGCAAAGACGAATATGAGGCATTCAATCTAATCAAACAAGAAATTATCAATGCTCCATCTTTAGCAACTCCAAATTTTTCTGATCCTTTTATTTTGTACACATTTGCCTCTGATAAATCTTATGCTGCGATACTCACTCAAGCAAATCAAGACAAAGCAGAAGCTCCAATTGCCTTTTTTAGTTCAAATTTATAGGGAGCTAAGTTGAATTATTCAGATGTGGAGAAACAAGCTTATGCTTTTTGTTAGGTTTCTGTAATTTATTAGCAATATTGGCATAGTCCAATTACAGAAACAACATCGTTTCAACCAACTTTGGGATTCTAGGATCTAGCCCTCCTGAATCCGGAGAGGGATCTCTCCAATATGTACAAAGATGGATTTGTCTTTGAAGTTTGGGGTTTTGATATTAGGCTAGTTATGAAGGCCAAGGGTTTATTTTTTTTTTTGGATGGTTGAGCATGATTACTATTTGAGGCGTAAAGTCCTAAATGCAAAGAGTTTCAAAGGTGAGAAGTTGCAAGAAAATAGAACATCTTTGGCTAAAAGATAGATATAACGCTAGTTTTTAGTCCATTGGGCTATGGAGTCATAACAGGGCTTTAATTGGGCAACAACATCAAGAGTGATCCAAGGGGCAAGTTATCTATATCACAAGATTATTGAGATTAGAGTGATGGAATGGAAACAATAAAGTGTTGAAGGGGTGGAAAAACTGATAATAATTTCTCAAGGGATTTATAGTCAGTCCAAACAAGAAAAGCCTCTTAAGTAACTGTTTAAAACCAACCAAGGACAGGGCTAACCATAGACTTCTTGGGCAAGTTTGTATTAAAGAAGCTTAATTGACAAACAATCCAGTAATCCCCATGATTACTTTCAGAAAGTATGAAAACACATAAGAGAAACAAAGTGCAACTTAAGATCAGATAAAGTACTTTTAAACCTAGTTTTCTTTCAGTCAACACCAAGGGAAACTTTCAGAATCTGCATTTCGAGAATAGAAACTAGGAATCAGGGCAAACCATATCTTCTCTAGTCTAACTTTAATAGCAAATAATGGAAATCACATTCAAGAACAATATTTAAGAAAATAGAAGGACGAGGGAACGCCAACATTCCTAACTGTTTAAACTGTATTGAATCATTCTTGAATAAACAAGTTAAAGGAAAACATTAAGATAAAGATTTCTCAGCCAGAGAAGGTTACTGATATACAACAGATCCTAACCCTGTTTAAACTGTTTTTTACGCGTAGGAATATGGACAATATGGTATAAGCATGTATGAAAACAATTAACAAAGAAAGAGGCACTTCACCAGTAATATAGACCAGGATCCCAAGAAACAGCTTTATATTGATGTCAAACTAGTTACAATCTTCAAGTCCAATGTTTCAGTTCAGCAATCATCTTCACTACTTAGCCTAACAAATCTATCACAAACAGAGCTCCAAGGGCTAGTGAACACTATTTACAATCAGAAGTTTCTAGCTCAAGTGTATGTCAAAGTTTTGCAACCAACTCAACCAATAATTTCTCATCTTCTACAGAAGTATTTATAGAAGAATGAGGAGAAAATATATGAGGAAAGATCTCTCAGGAAATCAATACAGGTTCAAGACTTCTCGGCCTGTTGAGGGGCTCGAGGGAGAAGTGTACAGGTGGACTATTGTATTAATGTTCACAATTAATATCAAAGCTTGATGGGAGCTTTATTTGACTTTGAGGCTTTGTGTGCTGTGTGGAGTAACTTCTGCAGATTTTTATGCATTTACTTCCTGGCAGAAGTAACTCCCTGGCTGCGCTGAGGCGAATATCTGATTTTCTTCAATAACTTCGGCCACTATTTTGAAAGGTTTGAGGCAACAGGTGGCTCTGTGGTAGCTGAGGAATCAATTTGCATTAGATGTGGCGGTGGAGGCTTTCTGTCTGATAAAACACTTTAGGTTTTCTTTAAACTGTGTTTTGAGTTGGGGATTAGGTTTTTGATAACCGTCTTAGCCGTAATCCCCATAAAACTATCTTCAATCTTCATCTGTTGTTCTTTATCTTCAAAACTGATACTCTTTAACTGTTCTTTTGAATAAAACAGTGTCTTGTCGATGTGCAGGGCCGCACAGGGCTCTTTATGCTATCAACGCTCATGAAACATTAATAAATCATTGAACAGAGCCCGTGAATGGTTCTTTTAAATAGCTCGAAGGCACAAGAAACGTCTTTCCCAACCCTCGGCTCTCCTTCATTATATAATGGAAAACCATTAAAACACCTGCAAAACACAAAAACAGTTAAGAAATCCTGTGTTTTTAGGTTTTAACTGCTTCAGAGGGTGGGAGAGGAGCGTGGCCGTCGGATCGTGGAGCGGGGGCGCAGATCAACGGCGGAGATGCGGCGGATGGACGTAATGAACAAAAACCTTTATAAACAATGAAAAATGGCATTTTTCAACTTTACAAAGGGAAAAGGTGTAATTTATATGAATGGCCCGATCGTACGGTGGGCCCGACCGGACTAATCGCAAATCGAAAAAGTGGAAAACGCGATGGCGGATTATGCGACGGAGAGAAAATGCGATATTGCGATTATGCGATGGGCGGAAACTGCGATGGATCGCATTGCATATATTTGCGATGGGTGCTTTAAATAAAATCGCAATTTTGTGATTTGCGCTTTGCGATGGAGGAGGGAATATGCGATTATGCGATCAGGCGGATCACATCACAAATATTTGCGACGCGATCGAAACGTATCGCAAATATTTGTGATGGATCGATTAATTTAAACGAGACGAAATGTGATACTGCGATTTTGCGATTTGCGATCGGGAAGAACGATCGCATCGCAAGTTTTTGCGATGGGTCAGTTAAACAAACCGCGGAAAATGCGATTTTGCGATATTGCGATTTGCACTGAGCGCCAAAGGGTTTAGAACTCGGTTCCAGGGTACAGGTATATGGATGAAAAGGGTTAGGGGCTTAAGCTCGAGGGGGCTTAAGTCCTATACATAAAAACATGTATTTTCATGGTTTTTTGAAGGGTTTTTTGAAGGAAATGAAGGTTCCGATAAGGCTAAGAAGGGGTCTTAGACCTTGTAAAAATGAATTTTGATGAGGGGAAGAAGTAGAAAGGTGAAAATGAGGGATTTTTGTGGGAAAGAAGGGGATAGACATATGAAGTTAATTTTGGAATGAGGAAAATGGAAAATAGGGTTTGCAGCAGTATCTTGGCTTTGGAAAATAGCAGGATTTTTGAGTTCTGAAGGGAAAAAGCAGATGCAGATTTTGGACAGAGGCATGAGGCCTTCTAGAGTCTTCAAGAGCCAAAAAATTTTAGTGATAAAATTTGTTCCTTGGAGGCTCAAAAAGTCTTAGCCACCTTTTGGTATAAAAAAATATTATAGGTGGCTAACAGTGGCTCCACTTGGGGATGGTGCCTTCTTGAAGGCATCAAGAATTCAGACTTGATTTCTCTGGGACGCTGACTTGTGCCTGATCCATTGGATTGCTCTTCTTTTGATGGATGGTCTTGTTTTGCTTCTGAAAAATAATATCAGTCATGAAAGAATACTGGACTTCATCAATACAACTTTCTACCTACCCAATCCTACTGATCTAACATTTTTTCTTCATCAGAGTGCACTTGGATTGGCAAACTCTTTCCACAACATTTTATTCTTTTGAAAGCATAAAAACTAATCTACTTCTACTCCTTATTTCTCCCTGAACTCAAATTAAACAGTTGAGCTCAGATATTTCTCTACCTAATCTACTGTCTGTTGGGATTAAACTGTCCAACAGATTTTATTCTCTAAATTCTACAACAAAAATTTAAAAACAGTCAAGTCAAGATTAAGCTGTTTGACTTGCTGTGATCTATGGCATAAAAACAAGCTACACATAGATTATTATTCGTAGAAAATTAAAATCAAAATGGAAGGCTTAAGATATGAAAGTCTCTCATCATGGCCTTCTCTTTTCTTCACAGCTCTATTTTTGCTTTTGTTTGAGTTGTCCTTACTTTTCTTCTGGTTCAGATTTTAGGTTGATTAGAACCAGATCTCCTCTCTTGTGACTTAGAAAATAAAACAGTTTTGAGTCATCTCCCTTTGGAACTTTGGTTCAGATTTTGAGTTTGTTTGAACCTTCAATTTCTATCCTAACCTTTCTACCGATAAGCCAAGATTGAAAAGTTTGGCAAATCAAATTCACTATCCTATCAGCAGAAAAATTTAAAGCTAATTTAGTCATGATTAAACAGTTTGACTAACTAGAAGTGTGTTTAGTAGGAGTGGCATTTGAGCTTGCACACTTTCACAATTTGTTTCTCTTTTTGGCATGGGGCTTTGCCTTTCTTGTTTTCATTCTGCCCTCTTTTCTTTCTTTTCTTTGTTTTTTGTATTTCTTGATTTTTTATAACTTTGAATGCAATGGTGGATGGAATATTCATAATGGAAAAGGATAAAAAGGCTTCATAACATAAAATGGATCAAGAGAAGTAATGCTTAAGCATCCTGCCATTGACAGGACCCCCAAACAATTCTGTTCCATCCAGTTCCTGTAAGAAAAAAGCATTGTTACCAGCAACTGAATGAATAGAGTAAGGGCCAAGCCATAGGTTGTCAAATTTTCCATGCTTGCCCTTTTCTTCCCTCCTTGAGTCCCACTTTAAAACTTTGTCCCCAATCTTGAAATTGTTGGCCTTTGTTCTTCTGTCAAAAAGCTTCTTGATGCTATCTTATTTCTGTAATGCTTTGTTATACACTTCCTCTCTGGTCTGTTGAAGATGAATGGTCTGATTTATTCTTCTGATCATGTCATTTTCTTCAGTTTGCAACTCTTGAATCAACTTCATCACTGGTAAACCAAGGCTATTTGGAAAAATTGCATCTATACCATACACAAGCTGGAAAGGTGACATACCAATAGATTTCTTCAAAGTTAATCTGTCAGCCCAAAGTGCATGGACCAGCTTTGTGTGCCAAGACTTTTTGTTGTCCTCCAACAGTTTCTTGATTATGTTCACTAAGCTTTTGTTGGAAGATTTTGCAAGTCCATTTCCTTGACGGTAATAGGCTATGGAATGCCCCAATGATATCTGATATCTGTGACAGAACTCAACCATCTTCTTTGATCCAAATGCCGCTGCATTATCAGTGATGATCTTGGTAGGACAGCCAAATCTGGAGAGAATGTTAGTCTCCATAAATTTGATGATAACTGAATCATTGGCCTGCCTAGAAGGAATGGCTTCTATCCACTTAGTGAAGTAGTCTGTGGCAGTAAGAATCCACCTATGCTGGGCAGAAGATGGTGGATGGATTTCTCCTATGCATTCAAGTCCCCACTGTTGAAAAGGGGCTTCAACAGTGATTGGATGCAGTGGAAGGGGTAGCAATTTTCTCTTGCCTTCAAACAGTTGGCATTTATGGCAAGTAGTGGTCATCTTGTGTATATCAGGAAAAAGAGTAGGCCAATAGAAACCAGCCCTCAAAATTTTGTTGGTTGTTGACTTCCAGTACAAATGACCCCCACACTCTCCTTTATGGAATTCCTGCTTAACCTTCTCTGCATCAAACTCAGGCAAACATTTAAGCAATATACCACTTGAATTTTTCCAATAAAGACATCTATCAATAATGCAATAGTTTACAGCTTTCAATTTCAGGAACCTTGCCTTCGTTTTTGTCAAACCAGGTGGTGTATTTAAATTAAGCAACACATAAACAATATCAGCATACCAAGAGGAATTCATAAAATGGTCTTCAACAATGGGAGTTGATAATTCTACTTGGTTATCTAAAGCATAAATCGTATTAATATCAAGAACTTCACAATTTGATTCAGCCATCAATCTAGCTAGACCTTGGCCTTTGATCAGCTTAGTGGGTTTTATCTCTAAGTCATATTCAAGAATAATAGCAATCCACTTGCCTCTCTTACCATCTGGGTCCTGGGTTAGAATGTCTTTAACAACTGAATTTGGGACAAAGGCAATGATGTGTGAATGAAGGATGTATACTCTGAAGTCTTTCAATGCTTTAACCAGAGAAAAATCTTGCTTCTCCATAATGTTATACTTCAAAGGAGCGTCCCTTAATGCCTTGCTAAAGAATGCAATAGGCTGCTCTTGCCCTTGTGGGTTTTTCTGTAAAAGGACAGCAGCAATGGTATGTTCTGATGCAAATGAGAAGATATAGAAATATTTTGAAAAATCAGGACTTATGAGAACCGGTGTTTTGTTTAAGGCTTGTTTTACCAGTTCGAAGGATTTCTTTGCTTCCAAGGTCCATTTTACCCCTTGCTCCTTCTTCAACATGTTTGTGATATTCCTAAGGAGCTCGGCTAAGTTGGGGATGAACCTTCTAAAAAATTTAATCTTCCCAATGAAAGATTGCAACTCCTTGATGTTTCGAGGATGAGAGATTTGTAATATGGCCTCAATCCTCTTTGGATCTATCTTTATACCCTCCTCAGAAATAATGTGTCCAAGAAGTTTACCTTCTTGGAGACCAAATAGTGTCTTCTTAGGGTTTAAAGATATTCCAAACTTTCTGCATTTCTCGAAAACTTTTCTTAAATGTTCTAAGTGCTCTTCATCTGTTTTTGAAAACACAGTGACATCATCGAGGTAGATAATGATGACGAAGCCCAGTTCTTCCGAGAATGCTATGTCCATGGCTCTTTTAAAGGTTGCTCCAACATTCATTAGACCGAAGGGCATTTTCACATACATGAAGGTGCCCCATGGTGTAGTAAAAGCCATCTTTAATTGATTAGCAGGGTGGACTAAGATCTGATTATACCCTAAATAGCCATCCAGCAAAGAAATTCTTCTAGACCCTACCACCCTTTGTAGAATGTGATCCATCTTTGGTAAAGGGTAGTTGTCTTTTAATGAAGCTTTGTTTAAGTCTCTAAAGTATATACAAAGCCTGATTTCTCCAGTTTTCTTCCTAATAGACACTAGATTAGATACCCATTTAGAATATCTAATAGGGACAATAATAACAGCATCATACATCTTCATGATTTCCTTTTTAACCAAAGGCAATTGTACAGGGTTTGTTCTGCACAATTTCTGTTTGAATGGTTTTTGGTTTTATTTAAGAGGGATTTTGTGTTGTATTAGTTCAGTGTCATAGGACTTAAGATCTTCGTAACTCCATGCAAAAACATCAGAAAACTCTTTGAACAGCTCTATGTATTTGAGTTTAATGTGAGCTGGCAAATTTTTAGACAGCTTAATCATTTTCGGTTTTTCCTTACTGCCTATATTTCACTCCTCCACTTTAGTCTCTATAGGCTCCAGTTTTAGCTTTTTGGTCGCATCGTTAAAATCAAACAACTCTTCTAAAGGGGTCAGACCCGTAGGCAAGCTTTCATCTTTGGAGTGCAGAGTTTCTAACTCTTATGTTTCAGACTCTGCATTTGTTTCTGTTTTACCTTCAAGTTTGCCAGATAAAAGGTTTATATTAGCGAGTTCAGGGGACGGTTCTTCTTCATCAAGAAAATTTTCTTCGCTGCAGTCTGTATCATGATCTGAGTCTGAACCGTGTAGTTCGAATTCATTTCTGAATTGCATGAAGTCGTCTATTTGTTTGTCGTTTTCAAACACCTGCCAATATTTTTTGTTATCAGGAACGACTGGTCTAAATTTTATTGGAGTTGTGTTGTCTCCGGTTTCATATGGCGTTAGACATGTTCTAGCTGCATAGGCTAAATTGTGAGCGGCAATATTACTTTTTCTTGGGACAAAAATCAGTTTGGACTCCTCGAATGTTTTCAAAAGGTCCATGACATCGTTTCGATAGGCCCTGAGTCTGGGATGATTTGCATTATACTCCACATTGACTTGCCTAATGATTAACTCGGAATCCCCATACACATTAATTCTTCTGGCTCCTAACTTCTTCAAGAGATGCAAGCCTAAGAGAAGGGATTCATATTCTGCTATGTTATTTGAACAGTGAAAGTTTAAATTGCATGAAATGCATTCAGTGTGGTTGTTTTCATTGTTAGTAATCCAGACACCTGCACCAGCGTTATTTCTAGTGCATGACCCATCAAAATACATACTCCACAGAGGAATGGTCTTGGTTTCATCACGTTTATTGTCCTCTTCAACTATCGTGGTTCCTAATTGTTGTAGAGTTTCAACACTTAGTTGAATTTGTTTTGATTTCTCGTGATTTTCGTTCATTTGAGGGTCGTTTTCTTTAATGACGGGGTTGAATGGCGAAGGACGTGTGACCTGTAACTCAAGACTCTTGTTTAGTTTTCTAACGTCTCCCAACGCAACAAACTATTCTGTCGTTTTTGTGGTATTAAACTCCTCCTCCCTGTCGGCCATTAACTCGGTCAAAGTTGTTTGTTCACCTAATGACTCTTCGTTAAACAGGATAAACGAATCAAGGTCGGTATCTACAGAGTATAAAGGGGAGTTCTACAGTCTGTCTTGACTTGTAACAGTGTATTGCATATGAGACTCCCTGTAGAGTCTTCTGGTTTGATTGAAAACAGGGATAGTCGCATAAGTCATGTCCATTTGCATAGTCCCCTGTAACTTAGCTCCCCAAGATCTTGATAAAAGCATCCCATACTTTGGGGGCACATCAGCCACAACAATATCCATGAGTAAGCATTTGGCTGGGATCTGGGCTAAGTTAACACAGAGGTCTTTGATCAATCCTATACATTTTACTCTACTTGAGTCAAAGGAGTAAAGGTCTTTGTAAGGTCTGGTGATTTCTAGCCCGAGGCTCTCCATCACAGCTTTAGGCATTAAATTATGAGAAGCCCCGGAATCATGCATAGCGTTGTGAAAAATTTTGTCATGAATGTTTAAACTCACGTAGAAAGGAGGAACAGGTCCCTCTTGGTATCTACCTTCAATCTTTGGACCAAAAATAAGCTCGGGCTGGTCATCACTAAGATTGACTGTATCTCCATTTTCCTCTATATTTAAAGCCTTCAAAATTTGAGTTCTATATACGTGTTGGGCAGCCAACTCGGTTAAGGGAACAGAGATTTTAATCTTAGAAATTTCCTGTTCCAGGCTGAAAGGAATTTGATTCTTCGAAGTGCTAGTTTCAGCCTTGTTAGCTGTCACTTTATCAGCAACAACAGCTTGCTGATTTGTTTTATTTACACTTGACATAACAGTTGTAATAGGAGTACTAGCTGAAGTGTTAGTACTGCTAGAGCCTGCACTCTGTTTTTCAGTGTTTTGAGTGCCTTTCTCTTTACCTTTATCAGAATTTACAGCCACCTCTTTTTCCTTGTGTTTGATCGTTTTAGGCTTGGTTGACGTGTTGTTTTGTGAAGACTTGTCAGAGGTTTTGGTGTTAGGGGCTTGTTGATTAGTCTTGCTTCTAAGGTCATATTCCCTTTGAGTTTCTATGATGACATTTTCCATGTCTTGATAATGATTTTCATCATCATCTCTTTTGTCATCATACGGTGTATATAGACCTTGTTTTCTATCATAATGAATCTAAAAATCATCATCATCGACCTCAAGCATGTTGATAGCACCTTCCTCTGTTATTTCGTCTGTTTCCTCAACCTCACTTATATAGTTCTGATGAAAGGGAGGAGTGATCTGTTGATCATCTTCCCTAGGTCTGTTTGGAGGTTGGTTCCTTCTAACATTCTGATTCTGGTTTTGGTTTCTGTTTTGAGGAGCAGTTTTATTTTGACTTACTTGTGCTCTTTTAATTATGCTCATCTCTTTCATCATCTCCTCCATCATTCTTTCCATCTTTGAGTTGGAAGTAGAAGGTGTGGACTCCTCTCTAAAAGATACTCTCTTTTCAGCTTTCATCCTTTCTCTCTTCTCCATTAAGTTGACTTCCACAGAAAGAGCGCCTCTTTGCATATCTTCAAGGGTTGCAAAATCTCTCTCTCTAAGTGAATAGGTCATGTCAGCATCAAACCCTTCAGGAAACTTGTTTAAGGCTGAGCCTTGTAGAGGTTTTAATTCTGGGGAGAGTGCATTATACACACTTTTAAATCTAGTACAATAGGCTTGTACACTTTCCCCGGGGTTTCTATGGAGATTATTGTAGTCAGCAAGGACCTGGAGAGGATTCTTCCTCACTTCCCATTTTTCTAAGAAAGTTTGATGGAAAGCTTGGAGATCATTAATGCTATGGGGGGCTAAGCTTTTAAACCATTTTCTTACTTCTCCCCCAAAGCTTTGAGCAAATAATCTGAGTTTGACAGAATCATCATCAATTTTGTTTCTGTCAAAGTAATCATTCATCTTATCCACATGTTGTGATGCAGTTGTAGCATTGCTAGCATCATATAATGGAATTTTGGACTGATAGTCTTGTGGAAGATTGACTAGTGGTGCAGGAAGAACTAGGGGGGCATACCATGTTGCCATGATATGTGGTGGAGGTGGATTTACAAGAGACGGATTAACCAAAGGGAAAGTGAGATGAGATGGAGTGGTTTGGGCAGTGGATGAAGGGTGAGAAGAAGTGGATGGAACAATAGTAGATTGCTGAGCTGATCTTGGATAAGAGACACCTAAGTTGTGAAGGAAATGTAAATCAAGAGGTGTTGTTTCTCTATCACCAGGATGTTCACTTGTGTCTGGGGGTGAAAGTGAAGACTCAGAGTCTAACTGTATTATATCATCAAATGACCTAGTTCTAAATGGATTTACTAAGTCAGCGTGTGATTGTTGTAGAGCTGAAAGATTTTCAGGAACTGATTTAGCTCTCAAGGGTGACCTGAAAACAGTTGATAATTTAATCTTAGGAGACTTCCTAAGGATACTTTCTGGGTTATCAACTACTTCAGGTGGATCAGGGTCAGGATAGGCTCTAGTATGAATTTTTCTAGGAGCCACTATTCCTTGTTTTTCAGATCAAAATAAACAAGAAAAGTCCAACCAGATATGACAATCTTTGAGAGGTTAACTAATCTGTTTACACAAATCCTAATCCTACAGTCCTCTATCTGAGTTTGAATGATATTATAATGATGTGGGTTCTTCCCAGTGGAGTCTTAAGGTCTGCTAAGGATTGTGGAGTCGCAAAGTGTAATTTTTTAGCTCCTAAGGAGGTAAAAGGTTCTATGGTCCACCACCATGTTTATTGAATACCAATATGAAATATTTTTAAGGTTTTTCTGAGTTTTTTTTCAGTTGTGTGGTTTTTAAGAATATCCTAACTTTGCTTCAAAACTTAGCTACGGTTGTGAGACAAAGACAGTCTACTCTTATGGCTAAGCTAGCTGATTTTTCAAGGTTAGATGAAGACTTATCAGAGTCCTAGGGTTGACCTAGTTTGTCACTGATTCAAACAAGTTCCATCATGATTACCATTTCTTGGTAGTGCTTGAAAAGGCTGCTTTTTACTCTCAAAGTCTTATGAAGGTTTTGGGTTTTCGTTCCTTAGCGGAGTCGCCATAAATGTTAGGTGACTCCAGCTGATTAATAAAGCAAATGCTCTATGAACCAAATCTCTGATGTCGTATGATTATCTTTAAATGAAAATGATTTGGGGTTCGTTCCCCAGTGGAGTCACCAGAAATGTCAGGTTTCTGTAATTTATTAGCAAGATTGGCAGAGTCCAATTACAGAAACAACATCGTTTCAACCAACTTTGGGATTCTAGGATCTAGCCCTCCTGAATCCGGAGAGGGATCTCTCCAATATGTACAAAGATGGATTTGTCTTGAAGTTTGGGGTTATGGTATTAGGCTAGTTATGAAGGCCAAGGGTTTGTTTGTTTTTTGGATGGTTGAGCATGATTTTTACTTGAGGAGAAAGTTCTCAGTGCAAAAAGCTTCAAAGGTGAGAAGTTGCAAGAAAATAGAACAGCTTTGGCTAAAAGATAGATATAACGCTGGTTTTTAGTCCATTGGGCTATGGAGTCATATCTGGGCTTTAATTGAGCAACAACATCAGGAGTGATCCAAAGGGAAAGTCATCTATACCACGGGATTATTGAGATTAAAATGATGGAATGGAAACAATAAAATGTTGGAGGGGTGGAAACTGATAATAATTTCTCAGAGGATTTATAGTCAGTCCAAACAAGAAAAGCCTCTTAAGTAACTGTTTAAAACCAACCAAGTGTAGGGCTAACCATTGACTTCTTGGGCAAGTTTGTATTCAAGCAGCTTAATTGACAAACAATCCAGTAATCCACATAATTACCTTCAGAAAGTATGAAAACATATAAGAAAAACAAAGTGTAACTTAAGATCAGATAAAGTACTTTTAAACCTAGTCTTCTTTCAGTCAACACCAAGGGAAACTTTCAGAATCTGCCTTTGGAGAAAAGAATCTAGGAATCAGGGCAAACCATATCTTCTCTAGTCTCACTTTAATAGAAAATAATGGAAATCACATTCAAGAACAATGTTTTAAGCCAACAGAAGGACGAGGGAACGCCAACATTCCTAACTGTTTAAACTGTATTGAATCATTCTTAAATAAACCAATATGAGGAAAATATTAAGATAAAGATTTCTCAGCCAGAAAAGGTTACTGATGTACAGCAGATCCTAACCCTGTTTAAACTGTTCTTTACAGAGGAATATGGACAATATGGCATACATAGAAGGAAAAAAATTAACAAAGAAAGAGGCACTTCACCAGTAATATAGACCAGGATCCCAAGAAACAGCTTTATATTGATGTCAAACCAGTTACAATCTTCAAGTCCAATGTTTCAGTTCAGCAATCATCTTCACTACTTAGCCTAACAAATCTATCACAAACAGAGCTCCGAGGGCCAGTGAACACTATTTACAATCAGAAGTTTCTAGCTCAAGTGTATGTCAAAGTTTTGCAACCAAATCAACCAACAATTTCTCATCTTCTACAGAAGTATTTATAGAAGAATGAGGAGAAAATATCTGAGGAAAGATCTCTCAGGACAATCAATACAGGTTCAAGACTTCTCGGCCTGTTGAGGGGCTCGAGGGAGAAGTGTACAAGTGGAATACTGTATTAATGTTCACAATTAATATCAAAGCTCGGTGGGAGCTTTATTTGACTTTGAGGCTTTGTGTGCTGTGTGGAGTAACTTCTGCAGATTTTTATGCATTTACTTCATGGCGGAAGTAACTCCCTGGCTGCGCTGAGGCAAATATCTGATTTTCTTCAATAACTTCGGCCACTGTTTTGAAAGGTTTGAGGCAACAAGTGGCTCTGTGGTAGCTGAGGAATCAATTTGCCTCAGATGTGGCGGTGGAGACTTTCTGTCTGATAAAACACTTTAGGTTTTCTTTAAATTGTGTTTTGAGTTGGGGATTAGGCTTTTGATAACCGTCTTAGCCGTAATCCCCGTAAAATTGCCTTCAATCTTCATCTGTTGTGCTTTATCTTCAAAACTGATACTCTTTAACTGTTCTTTTGAATAAAACAGTGTCTTGTCGATGTTCAGGGCCGCACAGGGCTCTTTATGCTATCAACTCTCATGAAACATTAATAAATCATTGAACAGAGCCCGTGAATGGTTCTTTTAAATAGCTCGAAGGCACAGGAAACATCTTTCCCAACCCTCGGCTCTCCTTCATTATATAATGGAAAACCATTAAAACACCTGCAAAACACAAAAACAGTTAAGAAATCCTGCGTTTTTAGGTTTTAACTGCTTCAGAGGGTGGGAGAGGAGCGTGGCCGTCGGATCGTGGAGCGGGGGCGCAGATCAACGGCGGAGATGCGGCGGATGGACGTAATGGAAAAAAACCTTTATAAACAACGAAAAATGGCATTTTTCAACTTTACAAAGGGAAAAGGCGTATTTTATATGAATGGCGGGGGTATCGTACGGTGGGCCCAGCGGGACTGATCGCAAATCGCAAAAGTGGAAAACGCGATGGCGGATTATGCGACAGAGAGAAAATGCGATATTGCGATTATGCGATGGGTGGAAACTGCAATGGATCGCATCGCATATATTTGCGATGGGTGCTTTAAATAAAACCGCAATTTTACGATTTGCGCTTTGCGATGGAGGAGGGAATATGCGATTATCCGATCAGGCGGATCGCATCACAAATATTTGCGACGCGATCGAAACGTATCGCAAATATTTGCGATGGATCGATTAATTTAAATGAGACGAAATGCGATACTGCAATTTTGCGATTTGCGATCGGACGGAACGATCGCATCGCAAGTTTTTGCGATGGGTCAGTTAAACAAACTGCGGAAAATGCGATTTTACGATATTGCGATTTGCGCTGAGCGCCAAAGGGTTTAGAACTCGGTTCCAGGGTACGGGTATATGGATGAAAAGGGTTAGGGGCTTAAGCTCGAGGGGGCTTAAGTCCTATACATAAAAACATGTATCATGTATTTTCATGGTTTTTTGAAGGGTTTTTTGAAGGAAATGAAGGTTCCGATAAGGCTAAGAAGGGGTCTTAGACCTTGTAAAAATGAATTTTGATGAGGGGAAGAAGCAGAAAAATGAAAATGAGGGATTTTTGTGGGAAAAAATGGGATAGACATATGAAGTTAATTTGGGAAGGAGGAAAAGGGAAAATAAGGTTTGCAGCAGTATCTTGGCTTTGGAAAACAGCAGGATTTTTGAGTTCCGAAGGGAAAAAGCAGATGCAGATTTTGGACAGAGGCATGAGGCCTTCTAGAGTCTTCAAGAGCCAACAATTTTTAATGATAAAATTTGTTCCTTGGAGGCTCAAAAAGTCTTAGCCACCTTTTGGTATAACAAAATATTATAGGTGGCTAACACTTGTTTCAAAGAAATTAAATATTTCAGACCCTTTCTACTTAAAACCCATTCAAATATCATAGTACCGTTTCCAGCGGTAAGAAATCTTTTAGTCCAAAAAGATGTGGGTGAGAAAAGAGCCAATTGGGTTACTGCCTTACAAGAATATGATGTAGAAATCAAACCAGAAAATATTGTAAGAGGTCAAGGTTTTTGCAAAATACTAGCTGGAGCATCGCTTATTTCTGAAAAACCATCTGAAGAGATACAAACATATGAGGTAAGGCTAAACGATGTTGAATCATTATATGCTAATATCATATTTTATCTGAAGAATGGATATGCTCCTCAAAATCTCGATCACACCAAGAAAAGAGCTCTAAGGTTGAAGGCTAGACAATATCAGCTTGTAAATGATGTTCTTTTTAAAATTAATTATGATTCTGTTCTTCTTAGATGTTTGGAGAAATCTGAAGCTGAAAAGGTCTTGCAGGAACTTCATGATGGGCCAGCAGGTGGACATTATGTTGGAGATTCTACTGCACATAAGATCCTCAGTGCAGGCTATTACTGGCCTACTTTATTCAAATATTCACATAACTATGCAAGGAAATGTCAAATTTGTCAAACCGCAACTGGAAGAAAAAAGAAACCATCATTACCATTACAACCAATTAACATTGAGCAGCCTTTTGATCAATGGGGATTGGACATAATAGGTGATATCGTTCCTCACTCTTCTAAACAACATAGGTATATCATTACAGCAACTGATTATTTTATGAAATGGGTAGAAGCAGTCCCTCTCAAGACTGCTAATGCTGAGCACATCATCGAATTTATAGATTAGTTCATAATCACCAGGTTTGGTTTACCTTCTGCTTTAATGTTTGATAATGCATCATATTTTTCCGGTAATGCTATGACTGAATTTGCACTCAAGAGAGGTTTCAAACTTAAATATTCTTCCAATTATTATCCACGGGTAAATGGGTTAGCTGAATCCACGAATAAAACCTTAATCAGAATCATTAAGCGAACCATTGATCAAAATCATAAAAATTGGCATAAATATTTAATATATGCTTTATGGGCAGATCGAATAACGCAGAAGGCTTCTATTGGCACTTCTCCCTTTAATTTAGTTTATGGGAGAGAAGTGGTTCTTCCAACTCATCTAGCGATTCCTTCTCTAGCCTTAGTCCAATATATTGATGAAGTACCAACTTCTTCTTTACAATTAAGGCAGATGGAAATAATTAAGTTAGAAGAACAACGAGAAAAAGCCAAAGTAACTCATGCTCATCATCAAGCATTAGTTAAGGCTTCTTTTGATTCAAACATGATAACTAGGAAGGATTTTCAGATAGGAGATTTAGTTCTAAAATGGGACAAGGCTCATGAGGAAAAAGGAAAACATACAAAATTTCAACGAATGTGGCTTGGTCCTTTCCAAATTGCAGAGATCATAGGTCATCAACTTTTATATTACAGGATTTAACAAGGAAAAGAGAATCTTTACCTGTTAATGGAAAGATCCTTAAAAAATATTTTCCATAGGAGATCATTCTTCTATTTTGTAGATTAGTTTTCTTTGTTTGTCATAATAAAACCAGTTGTTAATGGTTACATTTGGAATTCATAAAAAGATACAAGTTCTCTTTTTTTATTTTATTTCTTCACTATATAAATAGAATTCTTTTTAGAATATTGATCATTATTATTCAAAGATACAGTTAAAAGTTCTAAATCTAGAAATGATATTAGTTTCAACTTTGAAAATTTTGATGAAAACAACGTTTGGTGAAAGATTGTTTTATATCAGTCCAATAAAAGGTATCAATAACAAAATGAAGATTCTCTGTAGAAAATTTCTCTTCAAAAAAACTCTATTATTTTCGTCCAGAGCTATCTTAAGGAAACAATGACTTCCTCCCCACCTAGAAAATTACAAAGTTCATAGAATAATCCAATGATACAATTTAACTTAAAGAGTAAGAGGTCTCATCACGAGTCGACTTATCATGATCATAGATATTATAGCTTGCTAACTTTGCCAATACTGCATACCACAACAGGGCAATGACTTAAGATTATTGCAATCGAAAGGCAAGGGGTCTCATCACGAGCCAGCTTGTTCAACAAAGTTATAAATCAAGTGAATGGCACTGTCATAAATTGGCTACCAAACCAAGACATTGTTCTTTAAGAATAAAAAAGAAAATAAAAGCAATAAGTGTGAATATGGATTTCTCTTTGAAAATTGTATATTTTTCTAAGTAGGACACAGGATCATTGCTGGGTAACAAGTAACCCTGTCAAGGCTATAAACGCTTGTTGGCAGCAGTGGCTCTACCTACGACAAATGAGCATATTTAAAAAACTGATTTATAGAGAAGCCTTTTGTTTTCATCTTTAAAAACCAAGTAATGACTGATGTAGATTCAAAGACTAGCTTGAGGAAGTGAATAGTCAAAGTTGATCATAGAAGAAATGAAATATCATTCATAGATTGAAGCATAATGTACTTTGTCTTTTTATAATAAAGTTTGATTTTCTGGAAAATTTTCTATTTTGAAAATTTTAGAAAATTCAAAAGAAAAGCAGAGATAACTGGTTCTTCCAAGTGAATCGCCAATTGTTGTGGCTAGAAACAACCCCCCCTTCTTATTTAATATTAGTAATACTAAATAAGTGGGGACCCTTAGTTTAAAATCCAAAAAATTTATTGGTGTTTGTTTTCAATTTCAATAAAACTCACTATCATTGACTTAAAGAAATTTCTTTGGAAAAACTTTAAATAACTTAAGTTTATGATAGATTAGAATAAAACATTTCTTTGAATTTCACATCCATCGCACGCGATCCAAAAAATTATGCAAAAAATATCTATCGCAAATCGCATATCGCAGAAAATACATTAACAGATATTTTTCATATGTTATATTTTGTGATATTGCGATTTCGCGATATTGCAATGTCGCGATATTACAATTTTGCGATGTTACTGATTGCGAGTTACGAAAGTTGCGATATTGCGATGATACGAAAGTTGCGATTTGCGATGATTTGAATTTACAAAAGTTGCGATTTGCGATACTGCGATTTTGAAATATTGCAAGGCAAATCGCAGATCGCATTATCACAGATTCTTGAAAGCTCGTTATACAAAGTAAATCTTTCCGTAAATCAAGACCCGTTATGTGCCTTAATGTCAAGTTAATGAATGGATTGTCAATTATTAATGAAAAAATATTTTGTTTTGATCAAAGGGTTATTTCATGATTGATTAATATATTTCATACACCTTCAGCATTTAAAACTATCCCGTCACCTTTCTCATGTCATTATTCTCACTTAATTTGTAAAAATGCAGGCGCGAAGAACAGGAGACTATACAAGGCAATTTTCAGAGCATTATGGGAAATAAAGAGAAAGCTCCGAGTTCTGGAAAGAAAGAGAAAGCTCCGAGTTCTGAAAGCAAAGATATGGCATCCTTGTACGCAGACATTGCTTGCAACAAAGACGCTGGCATCACCACTTGGGAGGGTATGTTTAATCTGCTTGAAGAAGAAAACACAAGGGTAATGGATGTTTTAGCTACCGCTGGCTTAAGTAATTCTTCTAAAGCATCTCTTATAGAACTGGCTTGTTCATTTTCACACCGGATAGCAGCAAGACCAAGAATTCTTCCATATAAAGATATGGTAAAATGGGTGCTGGATAGCATTGATATCACAGACAGACAGTTCAAAACTCCAGGTCAAGAGCTCATCGAGTCATTCACTCCAAAAGATTTAAGGCTTATGTATCATTTTTCGGAGCCTCAAGCAACTTACAACAAACAATTTATGGAGAAATTTGCCAAGGAAAATGCCAATTTGGCGAAATGCACTAAAGAATGGTCCAGAAGAGATGAACCACTGAATAAAGATAAACACGGTATGTAAAGTACCGGTTCACTCACTTCTCCATATTGTTTTGCTGCTACTATGTTATGTAGGCTTTTTGGAAAGCCTGACATTAATAATTTTTTGACTGAATGGCTTCCCCTATTGAATGTTGTTGTTAACGCTACCATTGTGGACTGGGCTAAAATATTGTCTGATAATTTAGCCACTGCTATTTTCAATTACCGGTCTAAACAGACTATCTCTCAGAGGATTTATCCTCCTTTTTATCTATCTGCCTATGTTATGGATTCAATCTGTTTTATTTCTAAGTTCCCTTTAATGGGTTGGCAATGGACAATTCAGGATCCCCTGCCCATCCATGTTTATCACAAAGAATTGTGGGAGCCAAAATTCATTCCTCATTTTTACAAGATTTGCCATGGCATAATGTTGCCACTATATAGAGTGTTGTATAATAAGGATGCTCCAAGGTTGTCTCCGGAAGCAGAAGTAGACATTCTCCCTGTCGCAAGATGGTTTGGAGAAGAACTGTTTACTTATGTGAGGGTTTTTGGGAGCTTTGCTTCTCCTCATGTTTTTCCCTTATATGTTCCGTATAAACTTATAGCTCGGTAAATTACATATCAAACCTATGGAGATGGAGGTTTGACAAAAGAATTAAAGGTTAAAAATAAAGCCATCTGGCCACAATTTCTTGTTTCCTGCGGAGCATTTTCATTATTTGATGTTGGTCACGCATTTAAGGAAGTAGGCAATGTTACATGTTTAAAATTGTTTAAGTTTCCGAGAAGGCTATTTGATCCATATGGTATTTTCAAGGATTTCACCATTGTTGTCAAAGTCAGAGTATTTTCTAGAGAAGAAGATCTTTTTGATGATATGTTTCAAGAAAAATGTTCATTTAAAGACATTTTGAATTTAGTTCAAACACGGTTCTCCCCAGAATAATTTCAAGAGTTTAAAGTATACAGAGAAAGAAGATTGACCACTATCCCTTTGGATAATTTGCGCTTGGAACCCGCAAGGGAACCAACTCCTAGTGTCAGTCTCAGTGGCAGCTCAGATTCAGAAAGGTCTAAGTCAAAGTCTGACAAAGAAATTTCTGAACATTCTAAAAAATCTAATCAGGACAAAAGTGAAGGCTCAATCAAGGATACAGCTCAATCAAAAGAGCTTTCACAAACTACCCCACTATTGAATCTTCCACCTCTTAATGTACAGCAACCATCTATCAGCACTCAATTGGATAAAGAATGGGAAACATTTAATGATTTGATTAATGTTGAAGGACAAAACATACAAACTCCTGTACAGAAAGCAAAAGGTTTGGTTACAGAAATAAGTGGCAATGTCACAGAAAAATAACATATACCCATTACTCCCTCTGCCGAGCTTGTGCTTAAAATAGAGGAAATTCCTCCTCTGGATATATTCTACAACCTGCAACATAAAGCAGTAGTAAGGAAGCAAAGAAAGAAGAGAAAATTAGAAAGTGCGCTCTCTAATGATGCAGAACAATTAGATGTTTTATGGAAAGATCCTACTACAGATCCCACTGAAAATCTTACTAAATTATCTCAGATAATAGGAGCTGATGCCTTCGCGACTATTGACAAAGCATCTGAGGTAAGGCTGTTATGAAATGAAAAAGAGGATCAGATACAAGTTCTGCAAAAACAATTGCAACAAGCACATGCCAACACTGAAGCACATGTGAAATTTGAAAAGTTACAGCAAGAGTTTCAGCAAATGAAGATCGGGTATCAGAAAAGCTTGGCCGAAAAAGAAAAACAAGTACAGATTATGCAAGAAACGCATAAAGATGACCCCAAGCTTACAGAATTTATCTCAGAGTCTATTTCTTTGAATAATCAACTGCTGCAACAACAAGATATATTATGCCATAAAATCTCACAGTGGAACTTTTTTTGTCAAGAAAGTGATAAAATCACTAATCATGTCGTAGAATTACGACATGATTATGATTTAACTAATGAAATAGTTACTAATTATTTGGCATGGCAAAAGACAGAGGAAGGAAAAAGAGTAGGAGTACCAATTATCAATGACGATCATAAATAAATGCTCTTCAATAAATGGGATGCACAGATCAGAGAGGCAGAAAAAGCAGCAGAGGAAGCAGCTACAGCGGCGAGCAACATTACTGATTGTGTAAATGAGAATTTGCACAAGGTTAATTTAATTTCAAAAACCATTCCGGGATACCTACCACAATCAGAACAATTGCAAACAGAGTGGAAACAGAAAGCGGAAGAGAAGGCAAAATCAATTCAAGGATTGTCAAAATTAAATTGGGATTCTTACTGGACCTGTCTAGTAAAACCACACAGTCAATGCAGTACTCTTAATTGCATCATTAACTCTGCTGAGAAGATCGTGCCAACACTTGCTGACTCCGTCTTTTCGGGACAATTTAAATCTGAAGTCGGCCAGCCCCCTCTTCTCAAATCAATGCTGGATGCTTGCAAATTCAAAGATAAAATTCATAAGTAGTTAGTTGTTAATTTTAGTTTTAGATTTAGTGTTAGTTTTACTTTATTTTTGCCTAGAAAAAGGACGGTCATTTAAACCGAATCCTAATTTTTTGTAATAAACTATAATTAGATTTAGTTAGTAGTATTTAAACCCTTCTCATGCATTTAGAGAAGGGTCCAGAAATTTGTCAAAAAATTATCCTCAAAACATGCACTTCTGCACCCTCAGAGGAGGTTTTGATGAATGAATGGAATGAGATTTATTGATATCTGTGTCTAATATCTGCTACTGATGTTGCATTTCTGTACTCTTAGTAGATGTTGGATTTAGAAGATATAAATCATTATTGCTTCTAGCTCATGAGTAGAACCAGTTATAAATGGTACTTTTATCTCTTAACTTTTTCTGCTTCTGTGTTAAAAGTGATATTTATGTTCAGTTATTTATATATTGATGCTTGAATGCTTCAGTTATCATTTGGCACTTTTGTACGGTGGTGACTATTTGTTTATGCTTAATGTATGAATAGCTTATTATGCGATATGTTTTCCACAACTGTTTCATCTAACTTTTTATATGAAGTGGTTTATTTTTATTTATTTCTTTTCTTATAGCAGTTGAATGATATTTATTATCAATTTTTATTCGAAATCATTTTAGATCGCATAAATAAGATTTTATCCCGGGTTTAGTTTAGAATTAGATATTTCTGTTTTAATTAGAATACAATTTCCATATGATTAGAAATAGAATAAAAGCATTTCACTTAGGAAATTTTTTAGAGAGGAAATATCTATTTTAACACACACACATATATTGGGAAATTGGTCCCATTATCCCCAGTCAGACCCACTACACCAAACGGAAAAGGAGCTACTAACCAAGGTCCGGACCGGGTGGGTATCCCCCTTGTTGTAAGACCCGATTTTCGGGGCTTCAACAGGGTCATAGGGAATATTTGCAAAGGAAGGAGTCTGTTGAGATTCAAAAATATGATGAGCTTAGTGAAAATGAGTCTCCTTCACTAAGTGGGCCCGCAGGCTATTTTTAGGTGCAAGTCTATTTTTAGACATGGTGATCATATTTCAGAAGTTGCAGGATGCCATTTGTGGATGGTTGGTCAAGTTGGAAAAATAGATGAAATTATATTTTTAGAATATTGGGCGAATTCTATCTATAGATCATCGATCTAAAAATAGAAATGTTGATTATTATTAGCTCTTAATAATAATCTGACAATAAACAACAACTTATTCTCTTGGAGCACTTAATTTTAGTGTACAGATTTGGAAAATCAGTGGGTTGAAGGAATTACACAATTCCTAGATTTTACTGGTGGTTCATGCATGAGGAATCAGTTAGAACTGAAGTGGCAAAGTTATGACAGAGTTTGAAGAGTAGTTCATGGAGTCGTTATTCAGTTTTAACTCAATTAATGGAGTTAAATTCAGTTGAGCTAGTTGTATCTAGTCTAACTTAATGATACACTAGTGGGAGTGGAGTGAATTAATTAGTTAATTAATTCACAAATAATAACTCATTAATAAACTGAAAAAATAAAGCAGTTAACTACAGTCCATGTCAATTCCAGTTGAAATCCAGTGGAGAGATAGGTGAAAGGGCAAGATGGACTATCTGTTGTGACTATAGTGATGCATTGATTGCACCACACACAAATTGGAGTTGCCAATGAGGATTTCACATTCAAGGCAAAGGTAATTCGAATTCATTTAGAGCTATTCTTCAGCAGGGATTGCGCAGTGGAGGCAGGCTATCAGGTGACAAGAATTCAGTGCATGGATTTGAAAATTTCTTCTGTTAGTGTGTGACGATTGATTGTACTGAGAGCTTGATGTACTAAGCTTTGTATGAGATTGTTACATTATCTCCATGATACATAATATATGATAGTTGGGGTTTTCAGCTTCAAGCTTTCCCATTAAACAACTGTGTTATGTGTCATTGTTTTTATTGTTTCATGTGTTTGCAATTGATTTTAATTTCCGCAAAAGATTAACAGTGGAAGGATTCTGTATTTAACAAGAAGATAAAATATTGTTAGATTAGGAGAATCTGGATATATACATGCATCTTCTATATAATTTCTACATGGTATCAGAGGAGTGTTAATTCTTGAATATTGCAATTGTGAAGAATTGTTGAGTTTGTGCTAGTGGGCAATTCGAATTTGCTACAGAAATTTTTTGGCGCGACAGCCAAGTATACATTGAAATGTCTTTCAATGGGTTGCGATTGGAGTATTCCCTTGAGAGCAACTCGAATCACATAGCTTGGAAGGATAGGATGGAGGTGATGCTGGAAGATAATGGACTAAAGGAGTTCATCGATAGCGATGTTCCTAAGCCTATTTCTAGCGATGCTGCATTACTTGACGCATGGCAAAGGAAGATAGCAAAGACAAGAAGAATTCTGTTGGAAGGTGTGAAGGACCATATTGTGTCTAGCCTTCATGGGAAAGCCACTCCATTTGCAATGTGGAAGGCCTTAACAGATTTTTTCCAAAGCAGTAGCGACCAGAGGAAGTTGGCGCTGAAATATAAGCTCAGAAAAATAAAAATGGAGAAGGGCGGCAGTATTCCGAAATATCTCACGAATTTTATCCACTATAGAGATGAACTGGGAAGTGTGGGGATTATTGTTGATGATGAAGACTTGGTGAGCTTGACTCTCCTTGGGCTTCCGAAGAGTTGGCATAGCTACGAAGAATTTGTCAATGGATGGGAGAAACTCCCAGGATGGGAGCGACTTTGGTTGGATCTTGTGCAGGAGGAGATAAGGCGAAGTACCAAGGATGGCTCTTCATCGAAGAATGAAGATGAAGAAAATTGTGCTTTGGCTACCAAAGCAAGGAAAGGGAAGGGGAATAAATTTCCTTCAAAGTCCAAAGAAAAAGGCAAGAAGTAGGATTTGTCCAAGGTGAAGTGTTTTCACTATCACGAACATGGGAATTTCGCCACTAACTGCCCATAGAAGAAGAATAAAAAGAAGGTTGCTGGAGCTGCTGCTAAAGAGCCCTTAGCCTCACAATTTGAACTTGATTTCTCTTTGATCACATGCTTGGTTTCAAGCTATATGGGATCGATGTGGTATCTTGATAGTGGTGCATCTTTCCATACGACGGGAGACAAGGATCTATTTAGTGACTTGGAGGAGAAGGACCTTCAAATCAATATAGAGATGGGCGATGATGGTCAATACAGTTTGACCAACATTGGGACCATTACCTTTAAGAGGGAGTCAGGTAATACATTTCTATTGAAAGATGTGATGCATGTTCCAGGTCTGAAGAAGAACTTGGTCTCGGTCGCAATGTTGGAAGACAAAGGTTATGACGTTGTTTTTAGCGATGTAAAAGCTTTCATGCGACATAAAAAAATGGGTCAAACCAAGAGGATAGGGATTCGAGTTAATAATATCTATAATTTGGAGGTAGATGGCTACGCTGCAATGATGGGAAAATCAGAATAAGTGGTGAGCCGGGATGAGGGTGAATTATGGCACAGGAGATTGGGCCATCTTCACCATGGCGCTTTGAAGATTTTGCAACAGATTTATACTGGACTTCCCAAGGGTACTCTTGCACAGTCAGATCAATGCAAGGGGTGTACTATGGGTAAGTTTGTGAAGACCACCTTTCATGAGAAGGAGAACCGTGCTTCAGTGATCCTTGAGAGAATTCACATCGACGTGTGTGGACCTTTCTCGGTTGCTTCAACAACAAAACATAGTTATTATGTTATTTTTGTTGATGACTATTCTCATAGATGCTAGATCTTCTTCATGCAGAAGAGGAGCGAAACATTCTCAAAGTTCTGTGAGTTTAAAGCATTGGTGGAGAAGGAGTCGGGGAAGCAAGTGAAAGCTCTACAGAGCGATAATGGTGGTGAATATATCGAATTCAAAGACTTCTGTAGCAAAGAAGGAAGTTGAAGATAACTCATAGCGCCACATAACCCACAGCAGAATGGGGTCACAGAGAGGAAGAACATAACGGTCGTGGGTGTTGCACGAGCTATGCTTGATAGGTAGCTAGACTTGCATGCAGAGGAGGAACTACCTGTTTCGAAAGATGAACCTCCAGATGTGGATCAGCCACTGGAGGCAGTTCATGGAGTGGAGGATTCCACTCATGCAGAGCCAAACATCATAACTAGCAGAAAGCGTACCACAAAAGATGAGAGACTGAAGCTTGATGCGGCACAAAATGTAGGAGTCCCTACATCATAGCACAGACAAAGACAGTCACCTGACCGATTTACTGGATACATGGCTCTCATGAACAAGTGTATCATGACAGAGCCATCTTCTTTTGAAGAAGCAGTGCAGGAGCCCACATGGGTAGAGGAGTATGACTCCATTGTCAGAAACAGTGCTTGAGAGATTGTTCCAAGGCCGGTGGGTAAATCAATTGTAGGGTCAAGATGGATCTACAAGGTAAAGCAAGTTGTTGATGGGAGCATCGAGAAGTATAAGGAAAGATATGTTTCCCGGGGCTTGTCACAGATTGAGGGGATTGATTATGAAGAAACCTTTGCATCTGTCACACGGTATTCTTCCATAAGGACAATCCTTGCTCTCTCAGCGCAGATGGGTTGGCACATTCATCATATGGATTTGAAGACTGCGTTCCTTAATGGGATCATTGAGGAAGAGGTATACATTGAGCAACCTAAAGGATTTTAGATCTTCAGTAGCGAGTCACATGTGTGCAAGCTCAAAAGAGCGTTGTATGGGTTGAAACAAGCACCTTGTGCTTGGTACACACAGATTGACAGTTATTTCACTATATTTGGCTTCACCAAGAGTGAGGCGGATGCAAACCTGTACCAAATTGTGGTGGAGGGTAAGATTTTAATCATTGTTCTTTATGTTGATGATTTAATACTAATGGGCAATGAGCAGTTGATACACTCATGCAAGGCAGATCTTGCAAAGGAGTTTGAGATGAAGGATTTGGGCCTCCTTCATTATTTCCTTGGATTGGAAATATGGCAGCGGGAAGGTGAACTATTTGTGTCTCAAGGAAAGTATGGCCGGGAGATACTGGAGAAGTTTCACATGCAAGGCTATAAGCCTATCGACGCTCCTCTTCCAGGAAATTGGAGGAAATAGGATGCTACATCGGCATAGGTAGTGGATGCCACTATTTATCGATAGTTGGTGGGTTCACTCATGTATTTATTTAATACAAGACCGAACATATGCTATGCTGTGAATCATATTTCACAAGCGATGGTTAAGCCTACCAAGCTCTTTTGGAAGGCAAGCAAGAATGTCCTAAGGTATCTCAGGGGCACATCTGAGTATGGCTTATGGTAAAGACAGACGGAGGAGGTGAAGTTGCATGGCTTCACAAATGCAGATTAGGCAGGAAGCCCAATAGACAGAAAGAGCACATCAGGAAGGATTTTCAGTATCAGATCTACAACAGTTTCTTGGTACAACAGGAAACAAAGATTTGTGGCACTCAGTTCAGCAGAAGCAAAATACATGGCATCAATTCAAGCTGCATGTGAGGCTATCTGGATGAGGAAGATCCTGGTTAGTTTGTTCGGTTCACATTTAGATCGTACAGTGATACATTGTGATAACCATAGTTGCATTAAACTCTTGATTAATCTTATGTTTCATGATATATCTAAACATATTGATATTCAGTATCATCATATCAGAGATTGTGTGCAGTGGAAGATCATGTTGCTTCAATACATTCCTACGGAAGATTAGGATGCAGACATTTTGATGAAGGCACTCACCAGGAGCAAATTCGAATACCATGGAGGTAGGATCAGGGTGAAGGATAATCCCTATCTTGTTGAGAGGGAGTGTTAAGATTCAACAAGATGATGAGCTTAGTCAAAATGAGTTGCCTTCACTAAGTGGGCCCGCAGGCTATTTTTAGGTGCAAGTCTATTTTTAGACTATGTGTATTTTTAGACATGGTGATCATATTTCAGAAGTTGCAGGATGTTATTTGTGGATGGTTGGTAAATTTGGAAAAATAGATGAAATTATATTTTTAGAACATTGGGCGAAGTCTATTTATAGATTGTCGATCTAAAAAAAGAAGTGTCGATTATTATCAACTCTTAATAATAATTTGACAATAAACAACAACTTATTCTCTTGGAGCACTTAATTTCAGTGTACAGATTTGGCAAATCAGTGGGCTGAAGGAATTACTCAATTCCTAGGGTTTACTGGTGGTTCATGCCTGAGGACTCAGATAGAACTGAAGTGGCAAACTTATGACAGAGTTGGAAGAGTAGTTCATGGAGTTTTTATTCAGTTTAAATCAGTTAATGGAGTTAAACTCAGTTGAGCTAGTTGTATCTAGTCTAACTGAATGATACACTAGTGAGAGTGGAGTGAATTAATTAGTTAATTAATTCACAAATAATAAATCATTAATCAACTAAACAAATACAACAGTTTACTATAGTGCATGTCAGTTCTAGTGGAGACCCAGTGGAGAGATAGGTGAAAGGGCAGGATGGACTATTTGTTGTGACTATAGTGATGCATTGATTGCACCACACACACATTGGAGTTGCCAATGAGGATTGCATAGTCAAGGCAAGGGTAATTCGAATTCATTTAGAGCTATTCTTCAGCAGGGATTGCGCAGTGAAGGCAGGCTATCAGGTGGCAAGAAATCGGTGCATGGATTTACAGATTTCTTATGTTAGTGTATGACGATTGATTGCACTGAGAGCTTGATGTATTAAGCTTTGTATGAGATTGTTACATGATCTCCATGATACATAATATATGATAGTTTGGGTTTTCAGATTCAGGCTTTCCCATTAAACAACTGTGTTATGTGCAATTGTTTTTATTGTGTCATGTGTTTTCAATTGATTTTAATTTCTGCAAAAGATTAACAGTGGAAGGATTCTGTATTTAACAAGAAGATAAAATATTGTTAGATCCAGAGAATCTGGATATATACATGCATCTTCTATATAATTTCTACAGAGTCAATATGGGAACAAACATCTTGGTCTAGAGAAAATGTCAAGGGTTTAAGTTCCAACGAAGTAATTTGAAGCGATGAAGTTCTGCCAACTGAGGAATTCTACGATGCAGAGGTTGTGGGCTGCATGACCATTCAAGCTCTATTACAATATGAATCCATTACAACACAAACAATCAATATTCAAATTATTCCCAAGGAAACTCGACCTTCTATTGTTATAAGAGAATAACAACATTAGTTAATAGATTAACATATTATATTAGCACAAAGAACTGAACAATGTTATTAGAAACTAATTTATTGAATTGTAACTCTAGTAGATTATTGTTTCCAGAAAATTAGCCTCATTTTATTGTTTTGTTGAGGAATTTATATTGTTATTGGGGATAATTCTTATTGTGGAACATATTTATGTTGCTCAGTGATAACCTTTGTTAAATGAATGTATATGTATTGTAGTCATATAATATGTTTGATTGATTAAACAAAACCTAGTCAAAAAAGTATCCCCAAGGGTAAAATTACTCTAGGACATTACTACAAGCACATTTGTAACCTCAAGAGGTCTATACCACCCATCTAGCAGGTCGTGCATCTCACAACGAATGCATGCACAATGAGGTTGACACATTGACAAAGTGTATGCATGGTGGACATGCACAATGGGAGTGGTTGGCATGATGGGTCGGCTTGGTTGAACCAATGTACACACGTGATTGAGTTAGAATGATCATTGCATTCTACACTTGGAACGACACCGCCTGTGTAGAGGGTGAACACACACACACACACACACAGTTGGTACAAGCAAGTATATTTATACACTGAACGAACACAATAAGACATAATAGTGCACAATATGTAGTAAGGAGGATAGTTCAAACTGAAGTGTGAGTGCATAAATTGGATAGCCTGTGAACTTGTGACATGAAGAAACATTTTTTGGGTTAAGTGTTGGCACACATTTGAACCAGCACAGGTTTTGGAACAAAATTCAGGGATTGAATTGTCATTAAGTAGGTGTGCCCCAGGTGACTATTTGTTAGTTTCATAGAGTCCGCAATAGTGCCATAATCCCACCACAAATTAAACATGGCATGAACCGATCCATCCCACATGAAATTTGGGGACAGGAGCTATGGCACATATCGAGCCATCCCACACATAATTTGGGGATAGGACCTATGACACGGTTGGTTGGATTTTGGCATGGTTGAGCAAGGGAGAAGCTCGAGTTCACTTGAGAGCGCCTGTAGACAGTTGTAGGTTGACAGAATTGAGTTTGAGGGATTGAAAAAAAGAAGGAGAAAGCAATGTGTGTTGGCTTGTTGGGTGAGCTAGAGTTTGTCTTAAAGTGCCTATAGATGACCACAGGTCAAGACAATCGAGTTTGAGGACTTGGGACAATGGAGTAAGCGATGCAAGTTTTTTTTTAGGTGTGCACCACCTAAGTCAATGTGTGATTAGGCAAGGTGTTGTGCGAGTTGTATTATAACTACACGACTTATGTTTGACTATGTATTTTAATCTTTGAACCAAGAGACTTCCTAAAATTTATCCTAGGTGTTAGGCCAATTGCGCCACCCGACATATACAAAAATCACATGTGGATATTCTATATGATTGTTATTATTCACATTATTTAAGAGAAGAACTTTGAAAGTTTTTAAGTGAAATTTTACTTAATTTGGGTAAGGCATGGTCCAAACACAATATGCTCATATTACTCTAGCCCTCAAATCCGAAAGGTTGCGATATTGTAGAACTTATATAAAATTTGGATTTTTTTTCGAATGGGTATTTGTGGGAAAAAGAAAAAGAAAAAGTAAAAGTAAACTAGTATTTTTGTCTAATTAAAAAAATAAAAATAAAAATAAACCAATATATATATAAATTTTCAGTGATAATCACATTTAAACATAGTATGTCTAGGCGCTTCAAATTAGCTAATATGATTCATCATCAGAAAAAGATGATAAACCAATGTCAATGTTGAATATTTTTCACAATAAAATGGAAAAAAAAAAGTGAACCAATGTCAATGTTGAATATTTTTTGTCCAATAAAATGGAAAAAAAAGTGAACCAATGTCAATGTTGGGTATTGTCCGCGCCAAAGCCCTGAAAGTATTGTCCCGGCCAAAGCCCTGAAATAGTTTCTTTATTAGTTATTGCGCTTCTATTTTAGATTTGTTCCAAGTAGGAGGTATGTTTATAAGTTTTCAACACAAAGTCATATCCCTGAGGCATGTGGCGAAGAGGCTGAAGTCTCTGCAAACATTCGTCACGCTGGCCCCGGAATGGCAGGTAGCAAGGTGCCAAGGAACAGATCAAAAGTTTGACAAAACCATTCTGTGGATATCGAGGTTTCCCGGTGGATAGGGATGAATTTGAAGATAAGTAACCTTGCGGATTAAAACCCAAATCAAATAAATGGAACACTGGGCCTGTAAAAGTTGAAACGAATTCCCAAAAATGACCTTTAAACGACAGTCTGAGCTCTTCTGATGCCAAATAGCCCAAGATATTAGGGGTATTTCCTAAGGCGAAAGTGATAGCACAACCAGATTTAAGAAAGAAACCGATGAATATATCAAGAATGAAGATGATAAGGTTTCTCTTGTTCAGTACATGAAGAAAGGTACTCATCCTGTGCCAAAGGGATCAGTTCTGGAAGCTCCATTAGCAAAGCCTGCACTGAAAATAGTTGTCAAGGAAGAGGGGAAGTGGACAACTTTGGAGCACAATGGAGTAATTTTCCGTCCCTTTTACCAACCTCATGAAGTCAAGACGCTTTACAATGGCAAGCATTTTGTTGTTCTTACTCCTGGAGAAGAAGATATTGCCACTATGTTTGCTGTCATTTAGGACACAGACTCTGCGACAAAACCAAAATTTATAGATAATTTTCGCATGAATGGAAGCAGGGTCTTGGGAGTGGCCATGTCATTCACAAGTTTGAGCTATGTGATTTTACCCAATGTATCAATGGAATTTTCGAGGAGAGAAGAAGAAACAGATGGGCGCAGAGGAAAAGAAGGCTCTCTTCTAAAAAGTCAAATATGTGGGAAAATTGTTGATGAAGTGAAAAAGAGAATTTTGGGGTAATTGTTGATGAAGTGAAAGAGAATTTTTAGAGTTGAGTCACGGTTTTTTTTTCCTCGGCTATGGATATCATCAAACTGGTGATTTATAGTTTTTTAAAATACTTCGTAACCCCATCTATAAAAAAAATTGAATAATTAAATTAGTTAATCTCATCCTCATAATGAAAATCCAAAATTTTGTAAAGAGTATATTACAATCAATATAGTGATTGCCATTGCATAATGTACCACGTCTAGCAACAGGTGGAAAGATACCATGGGGGGAAGAGATAAAGCATGATAAGACTAGCATGGCTGGGGATGGTGAACCTGTAAGCCTTCTTTTTCTTTTTCTCATATCATCTTCAGCATCTCAGAATGTAAGATATACTTTTCTGCAATTTGTTTTTTGTAAGCTTGCAAAAATTCAGTACTCCGTGTCTTTTGGGGTTGGGGGGTTTTGTGATTTCTCTATTGTTTTTGCTTGTTGTGAGGATGTGTTGGTTGACCAATAAGGATGAAAATTGGAATTAAGGGGTTGTGTGGGTTAGGGTTTGATTTGAAGGAGAAAAACTACTAAAGTTTATATTACATTTTGAAATACAAAAGGTGGTGTGTGGGAAAAGACATAGCTTACATGTTCACATTAGCCACCCATGTTATAGTCTTATCATGCCTGATATTTTTCCACCTTTGGCCAGACATTGTACATTCTGCTATGGTAGCCATCCGTTGCTATATTGATTGTAATATCCTCTGGACACATTCTCTATTTTATAACTTTGGGGATATTTTAGAAATGTATAGATAGGAGTGAAATTAATTATTTGACATTTATATATAGAAGGATATTACAATTAATATAGAGGATTGATGTTGCCATCCCAAAATGTACAATGCTTGGCCACAGGTGCAAAGAGATTAGACATGATAAGGCTATAGCATGGCTGGCAATGTGAGCCTCTAGGTTGTCTTTTCCCACATCACTTTCAGCATCTCAGAATGTAAGATAAACTTTCTGCAATTTTCCTGCCTCCAATAAAACCCTAAACCCATTAAACCTTTGAATTTCATCCTTATTTTTTAACAAATACATCCACACAACAATTTAAAGCAATAGATAAATGAGTTGTCTTTCATGTGACTTTTTCGAGTTTCTAGTGGAATTTTTTGCCAGAATCTGGCAGAAAAAATTGAGGTGAAATCTTGATTTGTGTTATTTAAACTGGTTTTTTTTATTGCATATATAGATTCAGCAAGCTGAAAAACTCCTAGGGTACTTTGATTGTGCAGAGTTTAGCCATCAAACTTATGATTTCAATGAATTCCTCCCCGATTTTAGAGAAATCAAATAGGAAAAATAAATGGGAAAACTTTTCAAAAAGTCATAGAAGAAAAATAAATCTAAAAACTTTTCAAAAAATAGCATTAAAGACAACTCTGAAAGATAAATAACAAAGCCCCCAAAAAAACACAAAATACTAATATTTGCAAGAGAAAAATATAAGGACATTCATATCAAGATCGATCGTGGATTCTCACCTCTGGAATAATAAGGATCGAAGGTGGATTCCTCACCTCTAGAATACTGAGTAATTTTTTTTTGAACTGAAATTTTTTATGTGGAACAACTCAGAGATGCATAGTCTTGTCTAGAATTGAAACACATAATCTTGTTTAAGATTTAATCATAAGATTCGTGAAAACAAATTGTCTCACCTAACCATTAGAGCATATCTTTAGAACTAACTTAAAAAAACAATTTGAAATAACTAACAAAAAGTCAATTTGACATAAAAATTCAGCAGCCTCGTCAACTTCTTCTTTTTTCAGAAAGAAAAAACTAATGCTTATATTATAATAGATAAATGTTGGAATGTGTAATTCCTACTTGTCTTCAGTTGTAATTCTTTCTATGTATAGAGTTTGTTTCTATTCCATAGGTTAGCTAAAACTAAGTTCATAGTTTGGTGTGAGGTTGAGATATTCCCTCAACCAACTTATTGTGCATCCTACAATACATCATGTATATATGTAACTTTATTTGATTAATGGAATATAACTTGTATATGAGTTATTTTATCTTGGTATCAGAGCCCGTTTGGGCCTGGCCTTGGGCTGAGGGAAATAAAGAGTTTGTTTTTCTATTCACAATTTTTTTTAGTGTCCATCATATTATTAAATTTACTCTGGAGCTGATTGGTGGATGTGGTCTGAAAGGATCGATTTGGCACAGCGGAAGCATCCTAGTTGAGATCGCTTGCACACAGAAAAGAGGAGCAACGATTTGCTGGTCTTTGTTGCTGATTTGCTAGTCTAGCAGAGCGTTGATTAGGTTGTTGGGGTGAGAAAGTAATGAAATGTTGCTTGAGCAATGAGCTGAGGAACGCTGCCTCCAAAGAGACATGAAGGGACATTGCCAAGAGGTGAGGAGCGTTGTGCTGCCAGCTCTCCAAGGTCGTGAGCTCAATGCTGCAAGGATGTGAGCTCAACAAGGAAAGGTTGGTGAAGGATCTACTTCCCTCAGACAGGAGGAGCGTGAGGAGGAGCCTTGTTGGCTGCCTCTGCCCTCTGCGTGTACACTGCCTACGATGCCCGTGCCTGCAGCTCTCTACAGGAACGTTGTCTGCCTGCAGCTCAGTGCTTCCTACTTGATGACTTTTGATTAGTGCTGCCTAAATGCTTAGTGCTGCCTGAACACTTTTGCTGCCTGAGGCTAGAGTTGGGCCGAGGCCAGAAGAAGAGAACGCCTGGTATCACAGATCCCCAGATCCTAACACTGCAGCCTTATCGAGGGTGCTGTTGCGTGAAGAGGCTCTCTTCCCTCTGTGTAGAGACACGGATGATCGAAGGGTGTTAAAATATATAATTACTTCCTCATGCAGAAGTTAGACAGATAGTTAGATTTGGTGAGCGAGTTAGACAGTGAGTTAAGTGAGTTGATCAAGTTCAGTTATGAGTGACAGTGTGTACATGTCAATTAGGTTAAATACCCTTCATGGGTTCATTGTTTTAAGAAAAAAAGAGATTAAGAGAGAGTTTTATGATTCAAAGTTTTAGATTAATTGAAGAGTCGCAGCTCATTGTTCATGTGTGAAATCTTTGCGTTATTGTGTGATTAATCCTCTGCCTTTCCAACAGATTGGTATCAGAGCGAGGTCACAGAGAACGTAAGAAAAATGGATTAGCAATCCTCCGTGTGTGAGAAGGAATTTTTTTTCCACGTTTTTACGTTAGAACGCAGTTGTTAATTCTAGACAGAGCGTTATAACGCGGGTTCCCACTGTAGAGAACCGCATTAAAAATGAAAAACTTAACGCGATCTTCAAGCACGCGGGTGCCTTCACTTTTCAGTGCGTTAAGGCACTAACACAGCACAAGGGTGTCAGAGGTGCATTAGCACGCTAGCATATTCAAGCTCGGTTGCGTTAACGACTTGAAAGTCAATAAATTTCCACGGTTTCAAACGTGTTCAGGTTTGGAGTATTTCAAAAAAGGCTCTTTTAATTATATGAGTATCTCATAAAAGCACGTGAGTTTTGGTTTGAAAAGGAGCTTTTTTTTTAAAAGAGGAAATTTCAAAGGTATTTGAAAACGTTTTTTTAAAGGGGCTTTTCATAAGCATCTTATAAAAAAGCTTTAAAGAGTGGAGTTTTTATAATAATTTTTTTAAGACAAGGATTTTTTTTTATAGAAAGATTTTTTTTTTGAGAAATTTTTATATAAATAATAAAATAATAAAACCTAGGGTTTTATTATAAGGATATTTTTTGGAGCTTTGCAAAGCATATCAAATTTTTTAGGGTTTCAGCAGTGAAATTTTGTTTAAAGAAAGATGGCTACAAGCAGCTTCCAGCCACAACTTCCTTCTTTCAATGGGAAGGATTATTATGTGTGGGCCATTAAGATGGAGACTATGCTAAAAGTGCATGATGTCTGGGATCATGTCAAGTATGGGTTTGCAAAACCTCAAGATGAGGCAGAAGAACGAGCCCTCAGTAATGCAGAGAGGGAACAGTGGAAGAAAGATAAGCGAAAGACTGCACAAGCATTTCTTCTAATCCAGCAGGGAGTAGATCGAGCCATGTTCCAGAAGATCATGATAACCTCGTCAGCAAAGGAGGCATGGGACACCTTGGCGACAAGCTATCAAGGTATGGAAAAAGTTAATATTGTTAAATTGCAGAATACTAGGAGAGATTTTGAAGTTCTGCAGATGAAGGAGACAGAGGACATTGATTCCTTCATGAATAGGGTCATGTCTGTCGTCAATCAGTTAAAAATATATGGCGAAGATATTAAAGATCGAACAATGATCGAGAAGGTTCTTCGATCCCTGTCTACCAAATTTGATGTTGTGGTAGCAGCCATAGAAGAAGCAAAGGACTTGGAAAAACTCACAATTGATGAGTTGATGGGATCCCTTCTATCGCATGAGGCAAGGATAGACAGAAATAAGGATTCCACATTGGAAACTGCCTTCCAAAGTCAATTATATATTTCAAGAGGTCGAGGCAGAGGTCGATCGAAAGGCAGAGGACGAGGCAGCAACTATGACGGTCACAGAGATGGCCGAGACGATCATGAGCATCAACATGGAAGCAGCAGCAGCAGAAGCTTTCATAACAATCAAAGGTCTGACAAATCTAAGGTAAAGTGTTATTACTGCAATAGGTTTGTTCATTATGCTCGTGATTGTAGGAAGAAGATTGCAAATCTAGGAAATCAGAGAGCTAATGTTAGTACAGAAAATACTGACTCTATGTTCTAGCATGCAACACCATGCATGCACCGTCTGATAAGGTCTGGCTATTAGACAGTGGTTGCAGTAACCACATGACAGGAAACAAGGATTTGGTTGCTAATTTGGATGTCTCGGTGCAGACAAAGGTAAAGTTGGGGACTGACAAAACCGTGGCTGTAGATGGCAAAGGAGTGGTCAACATTGTGACCAAGTAGGGGGAGCCAAAGACCATGTCAGAGGTATACTATGTCCCTGGACTCAAACAAAATTTGATTAGTGTTGGTCAACTGATGCAGAAAGGATACAAAGTTATCTTTCAGGGGCAACAGTGTGTTATTTACGACAAATCCCCAAGCAAGCAGCTGATTGCAAAGGTGCAGATGACGAGGAACAGACTCTTTCCTCTCATTATGAACTACAATGATCAGGTTAGTTCTTTTACAACTGCATGTTCTGATGCATACTGGTTATGGAACTTTCGGTTTGGACACTTGCATTTTTCTGGTTTAAGATTGTTGCAGCAGAAACAGATGGTCAGAGGTTTACCTCCCATCAAAGAACCTGCTAGCACTTGTGAGTGTTGCATCTTAGGCAAGAAACACCGTGAAAGTTTTCCAAAAGGAGTTTCTTACAGAGCAAAGAAACCACTTGAATTGGTGCATACCGACTTGTGTGGACCTATGAGGACACAGTGGATTGGTGGAAGTTGTTACTTCCTCACCTTTATTGATGATTATAGTAGGAAGACTTGGGTTTACTTTTTGAAGCAGAAGTCTGAAACTTTTGCAAAGTTCAAAGAGTTCAAAGCTTTGGTGGAGAATCAAAGTGATCGACAAATCAAGGTATTGAGATCAGATCGTGGTGGAGAATACAATTCGAAGGCATTCCATGAGTATTGCAAACAACATGGAATCAAAAGACAGTTTACGACCAGATACACACCACAGCAGAATGGTGTAGCAGAGAGGAAAAACCGAACAATCATGAACATGACAAGGAGCATGTTGAAATCAAGACACTTGTCTAACGAGTATTGGACAGAAGCAGTTGCATGTGTTGTTTATGTGATAAATAGATCTCCTACAAAGAGCGTGATGACCAGAGTTCCAGAAGAAGCATGGTCAGGTATGTCTTGCAGTGTATCTCATTTCAGAGTTTTTGGATGTGTAGCCTATGCACATGTGCCTAAGAAAATAAGAGGAAAATTAGATGATCAAAGTGAAAAATGTATATTTACTGGTTATAGTGAGCAGTCAAAAGCTTACAAATTGTATAACCCTGTCACAAAGAAGACAATAATTAGCAGAGATGTTGTGTTCAAAGAACAAGAGTCAGGGAATGGGACTGTAGACACACTAACCGATGCTCAAACACCATTGATGGAGGATGCTCTTGTAGAAGAAGAGGAGCAGCAAGAATCAAAAGAGCAGACACCAAACAGAGTCACACCAGCAAGGACTCCAATATTTTCAGAGCAGCATGGATCTTCAAGCAAATCCACAGATCAGAATTCTCCAAGCAGCGAATCAGGTAAGAAAAAGATGAGAAGTTTGAAGGATATTTATGATGATTTGGATGTTAGTTCAAATTTTGCATTGTTGACATTCCAACCTTCTTTGTTTGAAGAAGCAATCAGAGATGACAATTGGGTGCAAGCCATGGATGAAGAGATGAATTCAATTAAAAAGAATGATACATGGGATTTGATTGATTTACCAAATGATAAAAATCTCATTGGTGTGAAGTGGGTGTACAAGACTAAAGTGAATGAGAAAGGTGAGATTGACATATTTAAAGCAAGACTTGTTGCAAAAGGATTCTCGCAGCAACCGGGAATAGACTTTGGAGAAAATTTTTCTCCGGTCACCAGATTGGATACTGTAAGAGCAATTCTAGCAACATCATCTCAGAACAAGTGGAAAGTATATTAGATGGATGTCAAATCAGCCTTCTTGAATGGAATTTTAGAAGAAGAAATTTATGTGCAGCAGCCTCCAGGTTATGAAGTTGAAGGACAAGAAGATAAAGTTTACAGATTGAAGAAAGCACTCTATGGACTAAAGCAAGCACCTAGAGCATGGTATAGCAGAATCAACAGTTATATGATCAAGAATGGATTTTGCAGAAGCAGCATTGAGCCTACCTTATACATAAAGGTAAATGAGCATGGACAAATTTTGATAGTTTGCTTATATTTTGATGATATGATTTTTACAGGTGATCTTGAAATAGATGAATTTAAAGCAGCCATGATGAAAGAATTTGAGATGACAGATCTAGGTCTCATGAAATATTTTCTTGGCATTGAAGTTGAGCAATCTGAAAAATTCATTTTTATCTGTCAAAATAAGTATGCAACAGATTTGCTGAAAATATTTAGGATGGATAATTCCAAACCTGTACCTACACCAGTTGCAACGGGTACAAAGTTAAGTAAGGATGATGAAGGGGCAGATGTCAATCCAACTCTATTCAAAAGATTGGTTGGTAGCCTCATGTATCTCACAGCTACAAGACCAGATATTATGCAGGGAGTGAGTCTGATTTCCAGATTCATGGAGACTCCAAAAGACACACATTGGAGTGTTGGAAAAAGAATTCTGAGATACATAGCAGGAACCAGAGATTATGGCATAATGTATGCAAGTACAAAAAAGAAAGAATTGATTGGATATACAGATAGTGATTTTGCAGGAAGTTTGGATGATCGGAAGAGCACATCCGGTTATGTTTTCCATCTCGGTTCAGGAGTGATAGCATGGGCATATAAGAAGCAGCCTATTGTTACACTATCATCAGCAGAAGCAGAATATGTAGCAGCAACTTCAGCAGCATGTCAAGCAGTATGGTTAAGAAGAGTATTGGATGGACTCAAGCAGAAACAGCAAGGATCAACAGGGATATACTGTGACAACACATCAGCGATTTCACTATCCAAGAATAGTGTGTTTCATCAAAAGAGAAAGCATATTGATACTAGATATCATTTTATTCGAGAACTTGTGAACAATGGAGAAGTTCACTTGAAGCCTTGTAGAACAAGTGATCAATTGGCTGATATCTTTACGAAGCCATTAGCAGTAGATTTTTTTGAGTTTCATAAAAGAAACTTGGGAGTTGTAAGCCTAGCTGAGACATAGACCAGCAGGCATGTTTGAGTTTTCATGAGTTATGTTTTAGTTTAGAGGTCGTAATTAAGGGGGAGTGTTAAAATATATAATTACTTCCTCATGCAGAAGTTAGATAGATAGTTAGATTTGGTGAGTGAGTTAGATAGTGAGTTAAGTGAGTTGATCAAGTTCAGTTATGAGTGACAGTGTGTGCATGTCAATTAGGTTAAATACCCTTCATGGGTTCATTGTTTTAAGAAAAAAAAAGAGTAAGAAAGAGTTTTATGATTCAGAGTTTTAGATTAATTGAAGAGCCGCAGCTCATTGTTCATGTGTGAAATCTTTGCGTTATTGTGTGATTAATCCTCTGCCTTTCCAACAAAGGGAACATCCGCCATAGATAGTTGTGCTGGCTACTGTGGTGCGGTGACCGAACGGTGAGAAGCGCTGCTACAGTTGCAGTCTCACCGCCTCGGATTCTACGTCCGCTGAATACTCGGATCATCTCATACATCCAATGGGCATATCAGCTGTAATTGTCCTATTTGGAGCAGAGAAATTTCCCCCCATAAATGGAGAGGTGGAGGAGCTATTCCGTGTCGTCGTTGGATTCAGGATTGCATATGTGCAAAGCCTCTGCGAGATTGCTGGAAAGGTTAAAGTTGATGTTGTGTTTCTGAGTCTATTCCATCGACACTATGGCGGCCGTGAAAAAAGCATGTCCACATGGCCTGACAGGGAAAGGCTCCGCAAGGTGAATCACATTGCATCGTCATTGTTATGGAATGGAAATATGCATGGCCATCTAATCTACAGAGTATTAAAGACACTGCAGCCAGGTCAATAGCCCTCGCCCCCTGGCCGGTAACTGTCGTCATAATTGGTCATAGGTGCCACGTTTTTATCTTCATGGCCTACGCTCGTTTGTGTCAGCGTGGATGGGCGGGATATTAGGTCGACGACTACCTTAAGTATGGTTCCCACCGCCTCGACTCATTCCTTTGCGATTGCTAGGTCTCTCCTGTATACGAACTGCAAGTAAAGATCGACACAGAAGCGACCTATTTTCATTGATCTCAGATCCAGCCGAGTTTTTTGTTGTTATTTATGTTTCGGTATTTTGAAAAAGTGACAAGCGGGCAATCAAGGAAGCGGCGTTAATAGCAAAGAGTGTATCTGAGATTTTATCTTGGTCATATTAACGTCGTCCCATCTGGTAATTGTGATGGAATATGCAGCAGGGGGTGAGCTCTTTGAATGGATATGTAACACTGGCCGCTTTAGTGAAGACGAGGCACATTTCTTCTTCCAGCAGCTTATATCTGGGGTGAGCTATTATCATTCTATGCAAATTTTCCACCGAGATCTGAAACTGGAAAATACTCTTCTGGAGCCCTGCCCCTCGCCTCAAGAGCTCTGATTTTGGCTATTCCAAGTCTGCTCTGCTTCATTATCAGCCGAAATCCACTGTGGGAATGCTTGAGTACATAGCCCTTGAGATTTTGTCCAAGAAAGAGTACGATGGCAAGATTGTGGATGTGTGGTCCTGTGGTGTGGTGAGCGTGGAGCCGTGTTGGCTGTTGTGCTGTGGTGAAGGCTGGTGCCGCTGCCTAAGATCTCTGCCATCAAGAGCTTGAGCTTACGTGGACTGGGCTGAGCTTGCCATCCTTGCAACGCTGCCATCCAAGTTTTAATTAATACAATGAGCATCAATGGACAAACGTCTCTTCTGGCAATTGATAGAGGCTTCACGGTGCTTTATTTCTCTGCATCCATGCTCAATGTATGACTTTAAATTGACGTGGATCTTAAACACCAACTGTTGTTGGATCTGTCTCACCCCTGCATGATAAATGAAACAATACAACTATGATATGTCTCACCCATGGTCGCCAATTGGGTGGAGCTAAGAATTTAGAGCGGCAACGAGACTGTCGAGCTTCTGAAACGATGTTGCCATATTGCTATTGGAGCGGCAATAATATTCTTTGTGTGCAGTTGACAGAATTGGAAAGGGAGGACTGGCATGCTGTAAGGTTTCGCCAATAGTTGAGGGGGCGAGCTGCTGTGTTTTCTCCCTGGTTGTTGCGAAGAGCTGATGCATGTTCTCCATGGTTGTTGTGAATAGCTGTTGCATGTTCTCGCCGATTGCTATGAAGAAACGACTGGTGGAAAGTAGCAAAGCATGGAGAGTCTGAGCGCAAAAATTCAAGAATTTTTTCATGCAAACTAGATCCAAGTTTGCCTTCAATTCTGTTTCATGATTTTTATGTTGTAAACGTATTGACGTAGAATGATATGTTGGCGAAAGGGTGGACGAGGCCACTGACAAGGGCCAAGTCCTCGAAGGCTGGCTGTGATATGCTGTCAGTAAAGGTGCTGTGAGTCTAGCATAAGGGGAGCCCACTGTTGCATTTAAATTGCATATGAATGAAGAGTGTGCATTATTTAATTTTAAGACACCGTTTGACCAGGTTTATTGCATTCGACTCTAGCGTTGTTGCTACTTGATTGATCCCAATTTTTTGGTTGAGGAGGCCAATTGTGAAGGCCGAGTGCTATGAGTACTATGAAGGATGATTTTGTGCTAATTCGCCTTGAAGCTTCTGGTGGAATGAATCAGTGGAACCTGGGTGATCGAGCATCTGTACTAGGTGATCGAGAGTGGTGTGTTTCCTGGCGTTTGTTTCTGAATCACTAAGTAGTTCCTGTGTGTTTGGATGGTAGACAAGGCCGCTTGGAGAAGTCAAATGTCAACGAAAGTCCTGGAAGAGATTGTTTTTTTGCTCAAGGATCGTTTGGCATTTAAGGATTATTGTGCTCGTTCAAGCACCATTTGGCGTTACAACTGTTTTGTTCTACAGATGCGCGACAAAAGTATGGATTGCAGCTGATAATGGGGACAAGCATTCCAATAATGGCCTGAAAACAACTTCAGCTTTCTGAATTTACTTGGAGTTTGGTTGAGTGGCATGTGTGTCGCATCAATGTTGCTGGATCCGAGGAGGAGTTGCAGAGAAGGATATCTCTATTTGTAGAGACCGCAAAGTCGAAATTGTTGTTGTGTGAGGAGGAGCCTAGCGTTTCCTGCCTTAAAGGAGCGATCTACGCTGCCTACTACTTACTTTGAGGAGGAGCATTGCCTACCTACTTATCTGCACTGCCACTATTGCTGGCGTGTGAGGAGGAGCGTTGCCTTGCGCTGCTTGCCTACTTATCTGCACTGCCAGTGTTACTGGCGTGTGAGGAGGAGCACTGCCTTGCACTGCCTACCTACTTATCTGCACTACCATTGTTGCTAGCGTGTGAGGAGGAGTGCTACCTGCCTACTTATCTGCACTGCCACTGTTGCTGGTGTGTGAGGAGGAGCACTGCCTTTCGTTGCCTGCCTACTTACTTAGAGGAGCAATCTACGCTACCTACTTGAGTGCTGCTAGAGCGCTGAGTCATTGATCGCTGCCCTATGTGTGGAGAGGAGATCTGTGTGGAGCGTGAACATAAGTGAGCAGCACAATCAGAACCAACAACTACAATAACAATGATAATCACAGTCAAAGTTACAGATGAGGATCTATTAGGACCAAGAAAATATTTGTAGGGGGATTGCGAGCCAATCTAACGGAAGAAGATTTCAAGATATTTGTTAATGCATGCTTGGGTAATTGGGATTTGTTTTTTTAATGATGAAAGTATTTTGGAACAAAAATTAATATATGTATTGAGATTAGTCACCTCAATATGAAGTTATTTTTGTTAGAATTGACTATAACAAATGACAGGTTAAGGATGGAGTTCCAAATTCTAATTGACAAAGAAAAAGATTCCGAAGATGTGAACATTTCAAAATATGATGTAAAGGAGAAGCGACAACATTTAAAGGATGATGGACAATGAAAGTGAAAATCGAGTTTGTGTGAGTTTGTGGAATAGACTCATGACCATGGTAGAGTATGAGTCACAATTTGTAATTAGAGCAAATCTACATGTCATTTATTGTTTGTACGTGTTGTAAGACCCAGAGAGGCATGCATACCCTTTGTTATATGTTCACTCTGTTAGAGAGTTTTAACACCCTGAAAGAGTGTGTCATGTGGGATGGATACACTTGGGGGGCCATATTGGTTTTAGACTCCATGAGGTGAATTCTATATCTAAGGGGAGTTCATCGAGAGGTTGGATGAACCATGTATGTGAAGGACTTCCTAATAGACTGACGGGTACAGTGGTTGGGAACCCATGCATTTCAGTAGATGGTTGTTCCTTTATATGGACATCGACAATAGCATGAACAAGATACAAAGTGTAATTACCAAACAAAACCAGTGTAATTACCAAACAGGACCAGATGTATATTTTGCAGATGGATATTGAGATAAGTAGTCATTAAGGGGGTGTGTTGGAATGTGTAATTCCTACTTGTCTTCAATTTTAATTCTCTCTATGTATAGAGTTGTTCCTATTCCATAAGTTAGCTAAAACTAAGTTCCTAGTTTGGTGTGAGGATGAGATATTCCCTCAACCAACTTATTGTGCATCCTATCTTGAGACAATACATCATGTATATATGTAACATTATTTGATTAATGGAATATAGCTTGTATCTGAGTTTTTTATCTATAAACAATACATCAATCATGGATCATCGATCTAAGATTATATATACAGCATAGCATTTCCATTGATCCACATCATTACAATGATCAAACATGAAGAGAGCAGAAAAGTAACATAAAGACATCATTGGCCATCCTAGGTTCAAAATCAACATGACAGAGAATATAAGCTTCTTAATACATGTTCCTATAGATATGAAATGAAAATGCCTAATACAAAAATTAAAAAGACTATGTAAGCCAGAATTATCATCATGTGTCCATGCCCTATATGAGGACCTTCAAAAGGCATCTCAGATACCAATTAAACAGGAAGCTGCCCATCGTGGATGAGCAATCTACGAAGTCACGGATTTTGTAATAGAGGAGGGATGTTGTTCACATAAAGCTAATTAAAATATAATATATTTTTATTACTAAATTTTAATTGTAAATTAATTAATGAGCTAAAATTTGTAATTTTTTTTATTCATTTAAAATTTATTATAATTAGTTGTTAAATTAACAAAAGGGATAATTATTAATAGAACTACTCTATTTTGGTATGTATTTTTAGGTGGTAGGTTTTCACTTTTTCAAATGCTTTTAGATTTTACTTATATTTTTATTTTATCTAAATTTAATTAAATCTTTTTTAATAAAAATCTTTTGAGATAATATAACAAATAAATAAAAATATAGAAAACGGATATTCTATATTCTGTTTTCTATATCCGTTTTCTAAATGATGATGATATTATATCTTGTTGCCATCAAATCTTGTGTTTTGATTGTTTTTAATAAAAATCTTTTTTGAATCTATAATTTTTCAAGAGGAAACGGATATTCTTAAACATTATAACATGGTGGATTCCCCCAAATAAACAAGATATGTTCTAATTTAATTACAAAGATTAAACCTAATCCAAATATACTACTTGCAAGACCAAATTCATTGTAATTCCAATGTGAATCTCTTACGTTGAATTGCATAAGGTTATTTGCAGTACAACGTATCATTTTTTGCTCCACTACATTAACATGCATAAATACATTAAATTAATAGAAGATGTTTTAACTGGTTTATATTAACTAAATAAATTAAAATCCTTATTTTGTACCTCTAAACATGTGCCAAATTCATTCATCTCTACTTGAACAAAGTATTTCTAAATTAGAAAACATCAAGTTGAAACACATAAGCATATAGCAAAAATTTAGAAATTTCTCATATATAAATACTTTAAATTAATACAAGATGTTCTAACTTGTTTATATTAACTGAATAAATTAAAATCCCTATTTTGTACATCTAAACATGTGCCAAATTCATTAATCTCTACTTAACAAAGTCTTTCTAAGTTAGAAAACATCTTTGAAACACAGAAGCATGTAGCAAAAATTTAGAAATATCAAGTTGACAAATCTCACATAAAATATTTTACTTCTTATTGCTCAAAAGACAAGATTTGATGGCAACATATATAATATCATGGATTTCAAAGCATCAAGTTGACAAATCTCACATAAATATTTCACTTCTTGGTACTCAAAACACAAGATTTGATGGCAACATATATAATATCCTTGATGGATTTCAAAGCGCTGCAACTACCTGTTCAAAATTAAAATCATATAAGAATATAAAATTGCATTGAGGTTATCTAAAAATATAAAATTGCATTAATTATAGATGATAGATTAATTAAGACCAACAGGGATTCATCTTAACTTCGGATCAAACAAGAGCCTAGAGGGATCAAATCTCTTGAGATGTATGATCTCTCTAAGTGCTTGGTAGATTTAGAGTTAAGATATGATCTAAGATGGTTTGATTCCCCCCTTTAAATAGGATTTATTCCACATGAATACCATGGGTCAATACCATGGGTTCTCAATACCATGGGTCATTTTTATTTTTATAGGGTTATTTTTATTTTGACTGAGTTAAAATATTTACATTACATTACAACATCTCTACCATACTGGTTATAGTTATTTCTATTTTGACTAAGTTAAAATGTTGAGTTTTGATTTGTCGCACTCTATAACCTAGAATGGGGGTAGATCTTACGTAAGCCCATAAACATGTAAATGTAAAAAAACGTAAACACAATGTTTAACATTTAACATTTAACATTTTTAATCTAATGTCGGCCCTATCTAAAAATCAATCTAATTATTATTATGTATAAACACAATGTAAATTTAAAATATAAAGAGGTTTACTAACTCTAAAAAATGAGGTTTAAATAAATAAGAATATAAATAAACTACAGGTATCGTAAATAAATAAAACCATTTTTTATATTTATTCCATAAACCTATTTATATTTTAGGAAAACTCAAAAAAAGAGGTTTTATTTAGGTGAAGCATGTGGACCAAATACCATTTTAATGCCATGGACTAAAATACCATGGACCAAATACCATATTTATAAAAGAGGTATGGTAAATAAATAAAATATAAATAAACAAGAGGTATGGTAAATAAATAAAACCTCCTTTTATATTTACTCCATAATCCTAAAAAAAAAAAATATTTAGGTGAAGCCTATGAGCCAAATACCATCGGCCAAATTATTATTAATACCATGTAAAAAAAACATTATTAACCCTAATTTTAATATTAAAAGATTATTATTATTATTATTATTATTATTATTATTATTATTATATATTAACTCTAGATATATATGGGAGGGAAGAACAAAGGCATATAGTGATAGAGGTGGAGAGATAGGGGGAGTCACAAGGGAAAGATGGAGATAAAGTGAAAGAGAGGGGAGAGAATGAATGAAGAGAGAGAGGGAGAGGAGTAAGAGAGGGAGTCACAAATATGGAAGGGGGGGAGAGAGAAGGAGAGAGGGAGGGAGATAGTGAGAGGATTGGAGGGACGTAGATAGAGAGAGAGAGATGGGGGGAGGGACAAGTAGATAGGAGAGAAATGGAAAGAGAGGAAGGACAAAAGACGAGGAGAGAGGGAGGGATAGAGAGATGGAGTTGGAGGGAGGGAAGAGGGTGGGAAGAAGAAATACATAGAGAGTGAGAAGTGGAGAGAGAGAGGGAGTGACAAGGGATAGATGGTGAGAGAGTGTGCATGTTTAGGGGTGAGATAAAGGGACAAATAAGGAGAGATGGAGAGAAGGGGGTAGATAAGGGGAGAGAAAGGGAGAGAGAGGAAGGATGAGATAGAGGACTTGAGAGAGAGGAAGGATGAGAGAGAGGAGGAGAGTGATGAGGGAAGAGAGAGGGAGGTAGGAGAGAAAGGGAGAGAGAGGAAGGATGAGATAGAGGAATTGAGAGAGGGAGGGAGAGATGAGGAGAGAGGTACGGATAGAGAGATGGAGTTGGAGGGGGAGAGAAGGAGGAAAGAAGAAATACATAGAGAGTGAGAAGTGGAGAGAGAGATGGAGAGAGAGTGTGTATGTTTGGGGTGAGATAATGATACAAAGAAGGAGATATAGAGAGAATGGGGAAGAGAAGGAGTGAGAAGGAGAGAGGGAGGGATATAGTAACAAAATTGGAGGATGAAGAGATAGAGAGAGAAGTGGGAGAGAGAGGGGGAGAGAGGATGTGAGAGGGTGGAGAGAGGGAGGGAAAGAGAGATGAAGTTGGAGGGGGAGAGAGAGGGAAGTAAGAAGAAATACATAGAGAGAGAAATGTGGAGAGAGAGAGAGAGAGAGGAAGTGGTAAGGAAGATGGAGAGAGAGGGAAAAAGGACAGCAGGAGGAAAGAGAGAGAAGCGAGGGAGGGAGAGAGAGAGAGAGAGGAGGAGGGAGGGAGGGAGTCAAAGATATATTGGACAAAGAGAGTGTATGTTTTGAGGGTGAGATAGAGAAATAGAGGGATATAGAGATATTGATGGAAGGTGAAGAGATGGAATAAGGGAGAGATGGAGAGAATGGAGAGAGTGAGGGAGGTACAAAGAGATTGATGTGAGAGAGTGTGTGTGTTAAGGGGGGGGTGAGATAGAGAAATAAATAAGGAGAGATCGATGGAGAGATAGATATAGATGGAGGGGGAAGATACATAAGAAGATTTCTTGCACTAGATGTATTGATTTTAGTGTAGATGGTGATCTCTAATCCTATTTGATTGCTTGCACTAGATGCATTGATTTTAGTGTCGATGTTAATTTATAATGATATTTGATTGCTTTCACTATATGCATTGATTTACTTGTAGATGATTTCTAATCCTATTTTATTTCTTGCACTAAATGCATTGATTTCAGTGTAGATGGTGATTTCTAATCCTATTTGATTGCTTGCACTAGATGCATTGATTTCAACGTAGATGTTGATTTCTAATTATATTTGATTGCTTGCACTAGATACATTGATTTCAATGTAGATGATCTATAATCCTATGTGATTGCTTGCACTAAATGCATTAATTTCAATGTAGATGGTGATTTCTAATCCTATGTGATTTCTTTCACTAAATGCATTGATTTCAGTGTAGATGTTGGTTTCTAATTCTATTTGATTTCAGTGAAGATGTTGGTTTCTAATCCTATTTGATTTCTTGCACTAAATGCATTGATTTAAATGTAGATGGTGTTTTCTTACCCTATTTTATTGCTTGCAATAGATGCATTGATTTCAATGTAGATGTTGATTTCTAATTATATTTTATTATTTGCACTATATGCATTGATTTCAATGTAGATGATTTCTAATCCTATTTGATTGTTTGCACTAAATGCATTGATTTCAATGTGGATGTTGGTTTCTAATCCTATTTGCTTACTTGCACTAGATAGATTGATTTGAGTGCAGATGTTAATTTCTAATCATATTGATTGTTTGCAATAGATGCATTGATTGCAGTGTAGAAGTTGTTTTCTAATTTTAGTTAATTGCTTGCATTAGATGCATTGATTTTAGTGTGGATATTGATTTCTAATTTGATGTAACTGGATGTATAATGGTACATTAATTTTAAAGTGATTGGTTTAACAATGTACATTGATTTCAATGTAAACACAAAATATTATTGGCAATGTACATTGATTTTTGTGTCATATTAATTCAACCTATTAATATTGGAGAGCAAGAGAGACAATGTATGATGTTTACTACAACAGATCGAGCTAAAGATTTAAATGGCTTATGATTTCAACTATCCTTTTCATATAATTGATATGACAAGATGAAAAAACTAACAAGGGTGAAAATAAGAATAGTAGAAAAAAATAATTTGAGATTGGTCACAATGAAGACCATTTGTAATTGAATCCATTCTTATTGTTTACTTTTTTTATCATTCAACACTATTACATTGTCACTTTGCATTCAAAAATTTTATTTAATCATTTTTCATCATTAAAGTTATTAGCAATATTTATCATCTCAAAAAACTGAGGTAACTAAGAAAATTTAAAATTAAAATGATGAGATTAATCTCATATATATTTAGCATATTTAAAATGATTATGTTAATATTAGAGTTATTTACATATTATTGATAAAATTAATCATGCCTTTGATAGATTTTTCCTTGGTCACACATGACTGAAACCAACCTAGATCAATATTAACTCTAGATCTATCAAGCATGGAGAGGGATCAAATCTCTCGAGGTGCAAACCTTTCGTCAAGTTTTGCACTCAAAAAACTAGTTTGTACCTCGAGAGATTTGATCTGTCTCGATGCTTGATAAATTCGGAGTTAAGATAGATCTTGGTTTAAAGATTACATGCCCATGGTATTAACCCATGGTATTTGATGTGATGAAGTTAAAGGGATGTAATAAGAATTCAAAATTAAATTCTTTAAGAATATAAAATTGATTTACAACTCAATCATAGATTAATTAAAATAATTTTGATTAAGTATTGAGATTATATAAAAATATAAAATTGCATTATAATTGGATTAATTAAGATAATTTTGATTAAATATATCATGAAATTACTATTGATAATTTAAATTTTATAGACATATCATATTTGCATGAAATTAAAACTCCATAATAAAATTTCAAACATAAATTGTTTGAAAATGTAACCACAATTATATTAAATTTAACAATTTAAATCAACAATCAAACAAAAACAATAATCCTCACCTCACTTCTCATAGTTTAAAACTTACATGTCCATGTTATTAGCCCATGGTATTTGATGTGATGAAGTCAAAGTGCTACAAAGAGGATTTAAACTTAAATTATCTAAGAATATATAATTGCATTGAGGTTATCGAAAAATATAAAATTTCTTTATAAGTGGACAATATATTAGTTAAGATAATTTTAATTAATCTATCCTCAATTTACTATTACTAAATTAAAGTTTATAAAACTATCATATTTGCATGAAATTAAAACTCCATAACAAAATTTCAAATATGTAATCATATTATATTATTATTATTATCCAATTTTAAGGTCATGACCAAGATAGACACCAAATTGGTGTATGAGACCCCCTAGTTTGTGGGAAAATGGACCCACCTTCGCGCAGTGATTTGACTGCTAAGTCTAAAAATGCATACATACTCTATCCCCCTCTAGTTTTGAACTTGTGACCTCTTAGGAGGAAACACACTCTTAACCATAAAACAAAAACAATAATCCTCATCTTTTGTCAGGCGAGAAGGTAACTCCACCAAATTGAATTGTTTTGTATTAAATAGTGCATACAAATATATACATGGAGGTGAGACTCTTGGGATTCATCTCCCATTGTCTCTTCATCTTCCTTATTTTGTATATACATTATTTTTACAATTTCACCTAATCCCTAGGATTAGGTGTCAACATTCCCCCCCTTAATCTAAAGGGATTTTTATGATTCCAATCATCGTTCTGAATCTTTCGAACTTTTCTCTTCCAAGCGCTTTGATGAAGATGCCTGCAATATTCTCATTTATGGAACAATGGCGTAGATGGACTGTCTTGGTATTAACATGATGTCAAATCAGATGGCATTTTGTATTGATGTCCTTTATTCGATCATGGAACTTTGGGTTCTTGGCCAACTTTATTGCAGAAGTTTTGTCGATCATGAGTGGAGTTGAATGCATTTGTTTCATCTGCAAATCTTCCAAAATTTTCCTGAGCCACACAATTTCCTTTGTTGCTTCAGCTGCTACCACATATTTTGTCTCAGTTGTGGAATCTACTAGAATTTATTGTTTGCATGATCTCAAGGAGACATCTCCTGATCCAAAACTCATAGTATAACCTAAAGTAGATACCACTGTTTCTTTGTCTCCATCAAAATCTTAATCAAAGTATCCAATCAAGCTGAAGTCTCCCACTTGTGTATACTTGAGTCTAAATTCTTGAGTCTCTTTCGAGTACTTTAGAACTCTTTTTGCAGTAGATCAATGTCCCTCACAAGGCTTTTTCATAAACCTGGAGAGGATTCCAATAGAAAATGAGATGTTTTTTCTTGTAGTAGTGAGGTATATGAGGCTTCCTACAAGCTGTCTATACTTTGTTGCATCCTCAAATTATTTTACTTCAATGGTTGTGAGCTTTGAGTTTTTTTCCATTATAGTAGTTAAAGTATTGCACTCATCCATGCCAAACCTGTTTAATAGATCTACATTGTGCTTCTCAGAGAGGAATATAAACTTAAAATGTTGAGTTACTTCAATACCAAGATAGTAGTGAACATAGCCCAAATCAGCCATTTCAAAACCTTTCCTCAATTCCTTCTTTATGGATGCAATATAGCTCTTATTTTTCCCTGTCATCAAAATATCATCTACATACACCACAAGATATACAAGTGTTTTTCCAAATTTCTTGACAAAAAAAGTTTCATCATCAAGATCATAATGTTTGAATTTAAGTTTCAGAAGATGCTTAGTTAACTTCTCATACCAGGCTCGTGGTGCTTGTTTGCGGTCATACAAGGATTTTACAAGATTTTATATTTTTTGTTCATAGCCCTTTACAACAAATCCTTCTAGCTGGGACATAAAAACATTCTTCTTTAGATCTCCATTCAACAAAGAAGTTTTTACATCCATCTGATGGACTTTCCAACTGTTCTAAGCTTCTAAGGCAAAGAGTTTCTGGATGGTAGCTCATTTTGTTGTGGGGGAAACTGTCTCTTCATAATCGATCCCTTATTTCTATGCAAAACCTTTTGCCACAAGCCTGGCTTTGTGCTTGTCAAGTGAGCCATTGGCTTTGTACTTGTTCTTGTAGACCCACTTGCAGCCAATTGGTTTGGTTCCTAATGGAGGATCAACCAGCTTCCAAGTGCCATTCTTTATCAAGGCATCATATTCCTTCTACATCATTGCATTCCATTCATCATGAGAAGCTACTTATATGAAGGAAGGTGGTTCAAAATGTTTAGACAAATTCAATTCACAATTATAAGAAACATCCATATCAACAGGTGAACCAGAATCATCTACATCACTTCCATTTTGTCTGGTGGAACTTCTTGTTCCTGCCTTTCCAACCTCATCAGGACGAACATTTTCAAGTATCTTTGTTAGCCATTTTGGAGGACCTTTCTGAGATGTCCCAGACTGCCCATTTGACTGAGTTGGAGTTGAATCAAGATTCAGTCTCCCAATTTTGTCAATCACATCATTCAATGTGTCATCCTTAGCTGGATCTTCATGTGGGGGAGAGAGTTCTTCAGAAGATGATTCCACATATTGATTCAGTATAAGAATCCCCCCTTCAAGATTTGGAATTTGATTATCAAATTATTGAAATGACTTTGCATGCCCAAATATGTCCAAGTGATCAAGCTGCTAGTCAACAACATTGTCAGACTTGGAATATTCAAGAAATATGACATCTCTAGATACTACAAATTTCTTATTAACTTCATCATAGAGATGATATGCTTTGGAGGTATTTGAATTCCCCAAGAAGATACACATACAAATCCTTGCACCAAGTTTGTTTCTTTGTTCTTTAGGTATCAAGGCATAACAGGTTGAACCAAAGACCTTGAGATGCCTTACCGAAGGAATGTGGCCATGCCACAATTCATAAGGAATCTTGTTTCTAATTTCATTAGAAGGACACCTATTCTTTATATACACGGCACATAGAACTCTGTCAACCCAAAACATCAATTTTACATTCTTCAAAAACATCATGGAATGTATCATATTTAAAATTTTCCTGTTCATTCTTTGAGCTACACCGTTATGTTGGGGTTTGTAAGGCACAGTTGTTTGATGCTTGATCCCATGTTGGCGAAGATAGTTTTCAAATTCATTTGAAGTGTATTCTTTTCCATTCTCAGTGTGAATAGAGCCAATATGAGTTTGTGCATCATTTTCAATCCAAACATAGTTACCGATAAAATACGAAAATTACATGTTAACTATTTTTTTGAGGTAGCAAAAAAAACATACGATTTTGAAAAGTGGTGATGCAAAATCACCCTTTTTTTTAGCATAGTTTTGGCATTTTAAATTTTCTTATGACTTTTTTTTAAATGTCACGATTTTTTATGTCGATTTTGAAAAATGGTGATGTAAAATTACCTTTTTTTTAGCATATTTTTGGAACTTTAAATTTTCTTTGATTTTTTTTTAAATGTCACGACTTTCATGTTGATTTTGAAAAGTGGTGATTTTTTATTTATCAAGCATCAACATTTGCTTCAAAACGTTAGTGATTTTCATGCTAATTTTGAAAAGTGTTGATGCAACATCAATAATTTTTGTTTAGAGTAGTGATTTTCATCTTGGTAATAAAACATAAAAATAAAGTAAAAGGACATGACAAAAAAAAAATCAAATATAAAAAATATATTAAAAAAAAACCAATAAAAGTGTAGAAATATTCAAAAATAACTTGTAAAAAAAAAATTAACAAAAAATTTTTAAAAACCAAAAATAATTAAAAAGAAAAAAACAAAAACGGGTAAAATTTTAAAAAACCACATCATTTAAAGAAAAACAAATTAACAAAAAAAAACAATTTTTTAAGTTATTAAAAAAAACAGCATAATTAAAAAAATGATAAAATAAAATAATTGAAATAAAACTTTTAAAAATAATCAAAATTTAAAATAATAAAAATACTAAAATAAAAATAATAATTTAAATTCGGAAATTTAAATTAAAAATAATAAAAATTTAAATTAAAAAAAGAAAAGAAAAAGAAAAAAAAAAGATTATATATATATATATATATATATATATATATATATATGAAAAACACATTTTCAAAAAAAAACATAATTTTTTTTTTTTAATTTTAAAAAATTAAAAAATAAAAAATATATTAAAAAAAACATTTAAAAATACAAATTAAATTTTAAAATAAATAAATCAATATTTAAATTTTAAAAAAAAAAATTAAAAAATATAAATTAAATTAATAAATAATTAAATAATTAAAATTTAAAATTTAAATTTAAAAAAAAAATTTAAAAATTAAAAAAATTAAATTAACAAATTTGGCTGCTTTAGGGGCCAAGTGGATCGATCGGTGGGTGGCGGGAGAGCTGGGGTCTATTCTGAGAATCAACCCCCATCGCCCCTAGGACCATGTGGCTCGGCTGACGGGTAGTGGGAGAGTTGGGGGTCGATTCTACGAATCGACCCCCGCCGCCCAATGCCACGTGGCTTGGTCAGCAAGTGGCGGGAGAGATGGAATCTCTCCCATAGTGCGTCGGCGGAGCCACATAGCCCCTAAGGCAGCCAAATTCATTAATTTGTTTTTTATTTTTTTTATTTTTAATTATTTTTATTTTTATTTTAAATTTAAATTTTACTTTTATTTTATTTTAAATTTAATTTATATTTTTAAATTTATTTGTTTTGTTTTGTTTTGTTTTCTTACTATTTTTTTAATTTTTAATTTTTTCAAATTTTAATTTTAAATATGTTTTTTTTTTCCTTTTAATTTTTTTTATTTAAAGAAAAGATTAATTAATTTTGTTTTTGTTGTTTTTTTAATTTAAAATTGTGTTTTTCATATATTTATATAATTTTTTTTTTAATTTAAATTTTCTTTTTAAATTTAATTATTATTATTATTATTATTATTATTATTTTCTTTTTAATTTTCTTTTTTTAATTTAAATTTCTAAATTAAATTATTTTTTATTTTAATTTTAATTATGTTTAGATTTTTTATTTTAATTATTTTACTTATAATTTTTTTTAATTATGTGTTTTTTTTATAACTTGGAAAAAAAAATTGTTTTGGGTTAATTTTTATGTTTATTTGCTTTATATTGTCTGTTTTTTTTTTTTTGAATTTTCTTGAATTTTTTTTATTTTTATTTTTATTTTTTTTAATCAGTGATATTTTATCTTTAATATGATGACTAAAAATCATTGGAATTTTATTTTCATAAAGGTGATATTTTATCTTTAATGTCATCCTTGGTTTTTTAAGGCTTTTGAGAGACATAATATTTTATCTTTAATACCATGCCTAAAAATCATTGGAATTTTAAGACTTTTGATATTTTATCTTTAATGTCGTGTTTATCGTTGAAATTTTAAGGTTTTTTTAGAGTCATGATATTTTAACTTTAATGTCATTATTAAAAATTGTTGATAATTTACCCCGAAAAGAAAAAAAAAGTTATTCCAACATCAACATTTTTCGTTTTCAAGGTGTTTTTTGCACACACAAAATTGACGACAATATTCCAGCATCAACACTTTTCGTTTTTAGGTCGACATTATTCCAGCATCAACACTTTTCGTTTTTAAGCTATTTTTTGCACACAAAAAATTGGCGACATTATTCTAGCATCAACACTTTTCGTTTTCAAGTTGTTTTTTGCACACACAAAATTGGCGGCATTATTCCAACATCAACATTTTTCATTTTCAGGTTGTTTTTTGCCCAAAAAAAATTGAATTTTACTTCCATTTTTAAAAATGTTGAAAATTTACGCTGAAAAAAAAAGTTATTCGAGAATACAACTTTTCATTTTCGAGTTGTTTTTTCATGGTTTTTTGATGTTTTTGTTAGAGTTCTCATTTTGAGGTAATAGTTCTCGTTTGATTGGTAACTATGTTTCCATGCATGAAAGTTATTGAATGTTTGAAAAGCATCAGATTTGTTCTTCAATAAGTAAACCCAACACATTCTAGTGTAGTCATCATATATTTATTTCCATTTGCAGAAGGAACAAGCATGGGGTCACATAAATCTGAATGAATAAGCTCAAATTTTTTATGTGCTTTGGAATGTGAATCATGAAAAGAATGTTTGCTATGCTTTCCTAAAATGTAGACATCACATTGCTTAAGTTTCCTAGGAATTGTAGGAAAACCGATAACACCATTTTTCTTCAACAATCGAAGGCTGTCATAGTTCAAGTGTCCAAATCTAGCATGCCATAAAAGACTTGATGGGAATGTAAATTCATCATAATGAGAATTGAATGTAAAATTTTGTGCGCGAGAAGAGATACCTTGCAGCTTTAGAATTCTTTCTTATTCTATCCCCGTCATGACAAGTGAGCAATATGCTGCTTTTCTGACCTCAACCTTTCCATCAAACATATGAATGGAGTGTCCTTGCTGGCAGATGTGGACCAAAGACAACAAGTTTCTCCTCAATTTTGGGAGGTATAGAACCTCATGTAGATGAAATTATGGAAGACCAGGCAATTTAAGCCTAATTGTGCCAAGCCCTGATGACTTGAGTTTTGATTTCTCTGGAAATTACACTGCTCTATCAACCATGTCAGTAAATTATTCAAAAAAATATTTTCTAAAATTCATGTGGCATGTTGGTTTTGAATATAGCAACCAATCATTTTCCCAAGAAGAAAGTGAAACATTAAACAAGTCTTCAATTACTCCAATATTACAATGTGCCACAACATAATGAGCATATTCAAGTGCTTATGGATTTCAAAGCACTGCAATAAGAGTTCAAACTTAAATCATATAAGAATATAAAATTGCATTGAGGTTATCTAAAAATATAAAATTGCATTATAAATAGATGATAGATTAATTAAGACCAACATGGATCCATCTTAACTTGGGATCAAACAAGAGCCTAGAGGGAACAAATTTCTTGAGATGTATGATCTCTCTAGGTGCTTGGTAGATTTAGAGTTAAGATATGATCTAAGATGGTTTGATTCCCCTCTTTAAATAGGATGTATTCCACATGAATACCATGGGTTCTCAATACCATGGGTCATTTTTATTTTTATTTTTATTTTATTTTTATAGGGTTATTTTTATTTTGACTGAGTTAAAATATTTACATTACATTACAACATCTCTACCATGCTGGTTATAGTTATTTCTATTTTGACTAAGTTAAAATGTTGAGCTTTGATTGTGTCATGCTCTACAACCTAGAATGGGGGTAAATCTCACGTAAGCCCATAAACATGTAAATGTAGACAAACGTAAACGCAATGTTTAACATTTGACATTTAACATTTTTAATCTAATGTCAGCCCTATCTAAAAATAAATCTAATTATTATTATGTATAAACACAATATAAATTTAAAATATAAAGAGGTTTACTAACTCTAAAAAATGAGGTTTAAATAAATAAGAATATAAATCAACTAAAGGTATCATAAATAAATAAAACCCCTTTTTATATTTATTCCATAAACCTATTTATATTTTACGAAAACTCAAAAAAAGAGGTTTTATTTAGGTGAAGCCTATGGACCAAATACCATTTTAATGCCAGGGACTAAAATACCATGGACCAAATACGATTTAGTCCATGGTATTAAAATGGTATTTTAAATGGTATTTATTTACCATACCTCTTTTATAAATTTTAATACCATGGACCAAATACCATATTTATGAAAGAGGTATGGTAAATAAATAAAATATAAATAAACAAGAGGTATGGTAAATAAATAAAACCTCCTTTTATATTTACTCTATAATCCTAAAAAAAAGGTTTTATTTAGGTGAAGCCTATGAGCCAAATACCATGGGCCAAATTATTATTAATACCATGCAAAAATAAACATTATTAACCCTAATATTAATATTAAAATATAATTATTATTATTATTAAATCTAATACTCATATTAATATATTATAATATTAATATTATTAAATTTAATAAATTTGGATTAATACAATACAAATTTTTTTATATATTAACTCTAGATATATATGGGATGGAATAACAAAGACATATAGTGATAGAGGTGGAGAGATAGGGGGAGTCACAAGGGAAAGATGGAGATAAAGTGAAAGAGAGGGGAGAGAATGAATGAAGAGAGAGAGGGAGAGGAGTAAGAGAGGGAGACACAAATATGGAAGGGAGGGAGAGAGAAGGAGAGAGGGAGGGAGATAGTGAGAGGATTGGAGGGTAGAGAGAGAGATATGGGGGTAGGGACAAGGAGATAGGAGAGAAAGGGAAAGAGAGGAAGGAAAAAAGAGACGAGGAGAGAGGGAGGGATAGAGAGATGGAGTTGGAGGGGGGGAAGAGGATGGGAAGAAGAAATACATAGAGAGTGAGAAGTGGAGAGAGGGAGGGAGTGACAAGGGATAGATGGTGAGAGGGTGTGTATGTTTAGGGGTGAGATAAAGAGACAAAGAAGGAGAGATGGAGAGAAGGGGTTAGATAAGGAGAGAGAAGGAGAGAGGGAGCTATATAGTGACATAGTTGGAGAGAAAGAGAGAGAGAGAGAGAGATGGGGGAAGAGAGAGGGAGGTGGGAGAGAAAGGGAGAGAGAGGAAGGATGAGATAGAGGACTTGAGAGAGAGGATGGATGAGAGAGATTACTTGAGAGATAGGAGGAGAGTGATGGGGGAAGAGAGAGGGAGGTAGGAGAGAAAGGGAGAGAGAGGAAGGACGAGATAGAGGAATTGAAAGAGGGAGGGAGAGATGAGAAGAGAGGGATGGATAAAGAGATGGATTTGGAGGGGGAGAGAGGGATGAAAGAAGAAATACATAGAGAGTGAGAAGTGGAGAGAGAGAAGGAGTGATAATGGAGAAATGGAGGGACAGTGTGTATGTTTGGGGTGAGATAATGATACAAAGAAGGAGATATGGAGAGAATGGGGAAGATAAGGGATGAGAAGGAGAGAGGGAGGGATATAGTAACAAAGTTAGAGGATGAAGAGAGAGAGAGAGAGAGAAGTGGGAGCAAGAGGGAGAGAGAGGATGTGAGAGATTGGAGAGAGGGAGGAAAGAGAGATGAAGTTGGAGGGGGAGAGAGAGGGAAGTAAGAAGAAATACATAGAGAGAGAAAGGTGGAGAGAGAGAGAGAGAGGAAGTGGTAAGGAAGATGGAGAGAGGGGGAGAAAAGATAGCGGGAGGAAAGAGAGAGAAGTGAGAGAGAGAGAGAGAGAGAGAGAGAGAGAGAGAGGAGGGAGGGATAGATAGATAGGAGAAAGAGAGTGTATGTTTTGGGGGTGAGATAGAGAGATAGAGGGAGATAGAGATATTGATGGAAGGTGAAGAGATGGAATAAGGGAGAGATGGAGAGAATGGAGAGACTGAGGGAGGTACAAAGAGATTGATATATATGGAGTGAGAGAGTGTGTGTGTTAAGGGGTGGTGAGCTAGAGAAATAAATAAGGAGAGATCAATGGAGAGATAGATATAGATGGAGGGGGAAGAGACGAAAGAATATTTCTTGCACTAGATGCATTGATTTTAGTGTAGATGGTGATCTCTAATCCTATTTGATTTCTTGCACTAGATGCACTGATTTTAGTGTCGATGTTAATTTATAATGATATTTGATTGCTTTCACTATATGCATTGATTTACATGTAGATGATTTCTAATCCTATTTGAATTCTTGCACTAAATGCATTGATTTCAGTGTAGATGGTTATTTCTAATCCTATTTGATTGCTTGCACTAGATGTATTGATTTCAACGTAGATGTTGATTTCTAATTATATTTGATTGCTTGCACTAGATGCATTGATTTCAATGTAGATGATCTATAATCCTATTTGATTTCTTGCACTAAATGCATTAATTTCAGTGTAGATGGTGATTTATAATCCTATTTGATTTCTTGCACTAAATTCATTGATTTCAGTGTAGATGTTGGTTTCTAATCCTATTTGATTTCAGTGAAGATGTTGGTTTCTAATCCTATTTTATTTCTTGCACTAAATGCATTGATTTAAATGTAGATGGTGTTTTCGAACCCTATTTTATTGCTTGCACTAGATGCATTGATTTCAATGTAGATGTTGATTTCTAATTATATTTGATTGTTTTCACTATATGCATTGATTTCAATGTAGATGATTTCTAATCATATTTTATTGTTTGCACTAAATGCATTGATTTCAATGTAGATGTTGGTTTCTAATACTATTTTATTACTTGCACTAGATAGATTGATTTGACTGTAGATGTTGATTTCTAATCATATTGATTGTTTGCATTAGATGCATTAATTGAAGTGTAGAAGTTGTTTTCTAATCTTATTTAATTTCTTGCATTATATGCATTGATTTTAGTGTGGATGTTGATTTCTGACTTGATGTAATTGGATGTATGATGGTACATTAATTTTAAAGTGATTGGTTTAACAATGTACATTGATTTCAGTGTAAACACAAAATATTATTGGCAATGTAGATTGAATTTTGTGTTATAGTAATTCAACCTATTAATATTGGAGAGCAAGAGAGACAATGTATGATGTTTATTACAACAGCTCGAGCTAAAGATTTAAATGGCTTATGATTTCAATTGTCTTTTTCATATAATTGATATGAGAAGATGAAAAAACTAACAAGGGTGAAAGTAAGAATAGTAGAAGAAAATAATTTGAGATTGGTCACAATGAAGACTATTTGTAATTGAATACATTCTTATTATTCACTTTTTTTATCATTCAACACTATTACATTGTCACTTTGCATTTGAAAATTTTATTTAATCATTTTTCATCATTAAAGTTATTAGCAATATTTATCATCTCAACAAACTGAGGTAACTAAGAAAATTTAAAATTAAAATGACGAGATTAATCTCATACATATTTAGCATATTTAAAATGATTATGTTAATATTAGAGTTATTTACATATTATTGATAAAATTAATCATACATTTGATAGATTTTTCCTTGGCCGCACACGACTAAAACCAACCTAGATCAATCTTAACTCTAGATCTATCAAGCATGGAGAGGGATCAAATCTCTCGAGGTGCAAACCTTTCCTCGAATTTTGCACTCAAAAAACTGATTTGTACCTTAAGAGATTTGATCCGTCTCGATGCTTGATAGATTCGAAGTTAAGATGGATCTTGGTTTAAAGATTACATGCCCATGGTATTAACCCATGGTATTTGATGTGATGAAGTTAAAGGGATGCAATAAGAATTCAAAATTAAATTATCTAAGAATATCAAATTTCTTTACAACTCGATCATAGATTAATTAAAATAATTTTGATTAAGTATTGAGATTATATAAAAATATAAAATTGCATTATAATTGGATGAATTAAGATAATTTTGATTAAATATATCATGAAATTACTATTGATAATTTAAAGGTTATAGACCTATCATATTTGCATGAAATTAAAACTCCATAATAAAATTTCAAACATAAATTGTTTGAAAATATAATCACATTATATTAAATTTAACAATTTAAATCAACAATCAAACAAAAACAATAATCCTCACTTTTGATAGTTTAAAACTTACATGTCCATGTTATTAGCCCATGGTATTTGATGTGTTGAAGTCAAAGTCCTAAAAAGAGGATTTAAACTTAAATTATCTAAGAATATATAATTGCATTGAGGTTATCGAAAAATATAAAATTGCTTTATAAGTCGACAATATATTAATTAAGATAATTTTAATTAATCTATCCTCAGTTTACTATTAATAAATTAAATTTTATAAAACTATCATACTTGCATGAAATTAAAACTCCATAACAAAATTTCAAATATGTAATCATATTATATTATTATTATTATGCAATTTTAAGGTCACGACCAAGACAGACACCAAATTGGTGTATGAGACCCCCTAGTTTGTGGGAAAATGGACCCACCTCCGCGTAGTGATTTGATTGCTAAGTCTAAAAAGGCATACATACTCTATCCCCCTTTAGTTTTGAACTTGTGACCTCTTAGGAGGAAACACACTCTTAACCATAAAACAAAAACAATAATCCTTATCTTTTGTCAGGTGAGGATGTAACTCCACCAAACTGAATTGTTTTACATTAAATAGTGCATACAAATATATACATGGAGGTGAGACTCTTGGGATTCATCCCCCAGTGTCTCTTCATCTTCCTTATTTTTTATATACATTATTTTTACAATTTCACCTAATCCCTAGGATTAGGTGTCAACATTCCCCCCCTTAATCTGAAGGAATATTTGTGAGTCCAATCATCGTTCTGAATATTTCAAACTTTTCTCTTCCAAGCGCTTTGATGAATATGCCTGCAATATGTTGATTTGTGGAATAATGGCGTAGATGGACTGTCTTGGTCTTAACATGATGTCAAATCAGATGGCATTTTGTATTGATGTCCTTCATTCGATCAAGTAACTTTGGGTTCTTGGCCAACTTTATTGCAGAAGTTTTGTCGATCATGAGTGGAGTCGAATGCATTTGTTTCATCTTCAAATCTTCCAGAATTTTCTTGAGCCACACAATTTCCTTTGTTGCTTCAGCTGCTACCACATATTTTTCCTTAGTTGTGGAATCTGCTAGAATTGATTGTTTTCGTGATCTCCAGGAGACATCTCCTTATCCAAAACTCATAGTATAACCTGAAGTAGATACCATAGTTTCTTTGTCTCCATCAAAGTCTTAATCAGAGTATCCAATCAAGCCGATGTTGAAAATGGCAACAAGAAACAGTGAAGGAGGCCTCCTAAAACATCTTTCCTGATCCTAGTTGGAAAGTGATCACCTAAACTAGGTGGGGACCACACATGTGATTTTTGTCGAAAATTCTATTTTTAGACTATGTCTATTTTTAGACATATGGAGCATGGTCTAGGAGTTGCGGGATGCTATTCTTGGATGATTGGTCAAGTTGGTAAAAATATATGGACAGCGATTTTTAGACATACAGGTCGAAGTCTATTTTTAGACTGCCTGTCTAAAAATAGAACAGTCAAATATTATTAGCCCTTAATAATATTTGGACTATAAACTTTATCTTATCCTCTTGGAGCACTTCAGTTTTAGCTACGGATGTGGCACATGCAGCTGGTAGAAGGAAATTCAAATTTCTTATGGGTTAGTTGAGCTATTGCATGGTTGACTTCAGTTAGAACTCATGTTGCAGAGTTTGGTGGAGTTAATGAGACAGTTGGTGGAGTTGTGTTCGGTTTAACTTAGTTGAACTAGTTGTATTTAGTCTAACTGATAAATACACTAGTGATGAGTGGTGTGAATTAATTATTAATTAATTCACTAATTATTAACTCATAAATCAACTAAATAACACATCAGTTAACTCAGTGCATGTACAGTTCAATGAAGACCAGTGGAAGAGGTAGGAGAAAGGGTGGAGTCTACTATCAGTTGTGACTATAGAGTGCATGAGATTTGCACAATCATTGGAGGAGATTGCCAATGAGGATTGCGCAGTTAAAGCCAAGGGAATTCGAATTCATTCCATTCATTCTCTCATCTTGGATTGCGCAATAGAGGCAGGCAAACAGTGGAGGATTTTTGAACCCGTGACTTGTTCAAAACTGAGCTAGTTTGTGTGTAACTTTTGGAGACAGTACTGAGTACTTGTGAGGAGTATTGTACTGAGATTGTTACATGATTCTTCTTCATTATAATATACAGACAGTAGGGGGTTTTCAGCTCTAAGCTTTCCCCGGTATACATACTATGTTATATGTGTTGAATTTCTATGTGCGCATGTGAATGTTTTCAATACCGCTTGTTGTTTTTATTTCTACATGTGATGATTAATGTGTAGAAGAGATTATGTGTCATGTATGAAGCTCAAAAAGTATCTGACCAGGATAATCTCGGTGAATAATTCAGCAAATTATTCAAATTTCTTCATGGTATCAGAGGGATATTGATCATCAGATCTATTATTCAGAAAGTGATTGCATTTTATTTCTTCAGGCGGAGTCTGCAATTGGGCCAAGTAGCCTCTGGATTCATCGTTCTTTGAAGGTGAAAGGTCTGGTAAATGCCCATGCAGTCAATCTCTGATTTGGAAATAATTTGTTCTCACGAATTTTAGATCGGAAGCGGTGGAGTTTGGAGCTATTGGAATTCGAATTGCAGAATTGTTTTTCTTGGTGTCAAAAGCAAAGATGTCTTTCGTCGGATTGCGATTGGAGTATGCCTTGGAAGGCAGCTCAAATTATATTGCATGGAAAGACAGGATGGAGGCAGTATTAGATGATAATGGGTTGTTGGAGTTCATAGAGAAATAAATTCCAAAGCCTACTTCTACGGATGCTGCTGTGATTGAAGCTTGGCAAAAGAAGACAGCAAGGTGTCGAAGGATTCTGTTGGAGGGCGTGAAGGATCACATAGTATCCAACCTGCATGGTAAAGCTTCTCCATTCTTGATGTGGAAATTTTTGACAGAATTTTTCCAGAGCAAGAGTGACCAAAGGAAGTTGGCGCTCAAGGATAAACTCAGGAAAATAAAGATGGAGAAGAATGACACTATTCCGGTATACTTGACAAAGTTTGTCCACTGCAGGGATGAACTTGGGAGTGTAGGAGTTAGTGTGGAGGATGAGGAACTGGTGAGCTTGGCTCTCCTCGGGCTTCCGAAAAGTTGGCATGCATATCAGGACAATGTCAATGGTCGGGAGAAATTGCCAGGATGGGAAAGACTGTGGTCTGATCTTGTGCAAGAGGAGATAAGGCGGAGTACCAGGGATGGATCTTCATCAAAGGTATCTAATGAAAAGGATTGCGCTTTGGATGCCAAAGCAAGGAAGGGGAAGGGCAAGAAGAATGCTTCTCAATCCGGTGTGGATGGTAAAGAGCGTGACATGTCCAAAGTGAAGTGTTTTCACTGTCACGATCATGGACATTACGCCACGAATTGTCCACAGAAGAAGAAGAACAAGCAGGCTGCTGGAGCTGCAGCCGGTGAGGCTCTTGCCTCGCAATTTGAGCTGGACTTCTCATTGATCGCATGCATGGTGTCTAGTGCATTGGGATCGGGGTGGTATTTTGATAGTGGCGCTTCCTTTCACATGACGGGAGATGTGAATATTTTCAGTGACTTGGTGGAGAAAGATCTCCAGTTGCATGTTGAGTTGGGTGACAATGGACGATACAATGCGACCGACATTGGTACCATAACCTTTCAAAGGGAGTCAGGTAAACTCATTCTTTTACAAGATGTAGTGCATGTTCCAGGTTTAAAGAAGAATTTGATCTCAGTCGCAATGTTAGAGGATAAAGGGTATGAAGTTGTCTTCAGTGAAGGAAAATTTTTCCTTTGGCACAAGGCAACGGGACAAGTCAAGAAGGTTGGGATTCGAGCAAAGAATCTCTATAGAATTGAAGTAGATGGGATGTCTACGGAGCTTCCTACTGTTGGGAAGTGCAAGAAAGACATGCAATTGATGCTTGAGAGGGAGCAAGTTTTGCATGCAGGTAATAGTGAACCTCGGGATGTGGAGCAGCCACAAGATGAGGATCATGGAGTGGAAGAAACCACTCATGCGGATAAATTTCATGCCAGATGGGCAGAGGGAGTGCATGCAGCTATACCACCAGGTGAGAGGTGGGGCGACATGCATGAATAATCCCAAGAGGAGATTTCTGGGCAGGATTCATGAGATGGTGTGGATCTCATGAATTGAACCTGGCTACGAGGTGCCCACAGCGCAGCAGTAGCAGATCAGTTGGAGTGATGCAGGTAGATCAAAGTGACAGTGTCAGATACTGGAGCGCGGATTAGATTTGACAGCAAGTGCAGAGTGCATGGGTGCAAGAGTTCAACAGCGTAGTGGTTCCTGATGACATGTGCAGTTGGTACCAGCAAAAGTCGAAGACCTTGATGATAGATGCATCAGACTGATTGAGTTTTTTGGAGCCTATTTAGTTTCAGAGATGTTGCATGCAAAGGGTGCATGGTGCATGCATGGAGTTGCATGGTGCATGCATTAGTTTGCATGGCACATACAAAGGGTGCATGGTGAATGCATGGAGTTGCATGTCGCATGCATGGAGTTGCATGGCGCTTGTAAAGGTTGCAGGGCGAATTCATGGAGTTGCATGTCGCATGCAATGACAGTCCTTTCTTGTTGAGAGGGAGTGTTGAAAATGGCAACAAGAAACAGTGAAGGAGGCCTCCTAAAACATCTTTCCTGATCCTAGTTGGAAAGTGATCACCTAAACTAGGTGGGGACCACACATGTGATTTTTGTCAAAAAGTCTATTTTTAGACTATGTCTATTTTTAGACATATGGAGCATGGTCTAGGAGTTGCGGGATGCTATTCTTGGATGATTGGTCAAGTTGGTAAAAATAGATGGACAGCTATTTTTAGACATACAGGTCGAAGTCTATTTTTAGACTACCTGTCTAAAAATAGAACAGTCAAATATTATTAGCCCTTAATAATATTTGGACTATAAACTTTATCTTATCCTCTTGGAGCACTTCAGTTTGATGCTTGGATGTGGCACATGCAGCTGACAGAAGGAAATACGCTTTTCCTAAGGGTTAGTTGAGCTATTGCATGGTTGACTTCGGTTAGAACTCATGTGGCAGAGTTTGGTGGAGTTGATGAGACAGTTGGTGGAGTTGTGTTCGGTTTAACTTAGTTGAACTAGTTGTATTTAGTCTAACTGACAAATACACTAGTGATGAGTGGTGTGAATTAATTATTAATTAATTCACTAATTATTAACTCATTATTCAACTAAAGAATACATCAGTTAACTGCAATGCATGGACAGTTCAGTGGAGACTAGTGTTAGAGGTGGGTGAAAGGGTGGAGTCTACTATCAGTTGTGACTATAGTGTGCATGAGATTTGCACAATCATTGGAGGATATTGCCAATGAGGATTGCGCAGTTAAAGCCAAGGGAATTCGAATTCATTCCAATCCATTCTCTCATCTTGGATTGCGCAGTAGAGGCAGGCAAACAGTGGAGGAGTTTTGAACCCGTGACTTGTTCAAAACTGAGCTAGTTTGTGTGTAACTTTTGGAGATAGTACTGAGTACTTGTGAGGAGTATTGTACTGAGATTTTTACATGATTCTTCTTCATTATAATATACAGACAGTAGGGGGTTTTCAGCTGTAAGCTTTCCCCGGTATACATACTATGTTATATGTGTTGAATTTCTATGTGCGCATGTGAATGTTTTCAATACCCCTTGTTGTTTTTATTTCTGCATGTGATTATTAATGTGTAGAAGAGATTATGTGTTATGTATGAAGCTCAAATAGTATTTGACCAGGATAATCTCGGTGAATAATTCAGCAAATTATTCAAATTTCTACAGCTGAAGTCTCCCACTTGTGTATACTTGAGTCCAAATTCTTGAGTCTCATTCAAGTACATTAGAACTCTTTTTGCAACAGATCAATGTCCCTCATAAGGATTTTGCATAAACCTAGAGAGGATTCCAATAGCAAATGAGATGTTTTTTCTGGTAGTAGTGAGGTATATGAGACTTCCTACAAGCTGTCTATACTTTGTTGCATCCTCAAATTATTTTATTTCAATGGTTGTGAGCTTTGAGTTTTTTTCCATTGGAGTCGTTAAAGGATTGCACTCATCCATGCCAAACCTGTTTAATAGATCTACATTTTACTTCTTCTCAAAGAGGAATATAAACTTAAAATGTTGAGTTACTTCAATACCAAGATAGTAGTGAACATAGCCCAAATCAGTCATTTCAAAACCTTTCCTCAATTCCTTCTTTATGGATGCAATATAGCTTTCATTGTTCCCTTTCATCCAAAGATCATCTACATACACCACAAGATATACAAATGTTTTTCCAAATTTCTTGACAAACAAAGTTGCATCATCAAGATAATAATGTTTGAATTTAAGTTTCAGAAGATGCTTAGTTAACTTCTCATACCAGGTTCCCGGTGCTTGTTTGCGGTCATACAAGGATTTTACAAGATTTTATATTTTTTGTTCATAGCCCTTTACATCAAATCCTTCTAGCTGGGACATAAAAACATTCTTATTTAGATCTCCATTCAACAAAGAATTTTTTACATCCATCTGATGGACTTTCCAACTGTTCTGAGCTTCCAAGGCAAAGAGTGTCTGGATGGTAGCCCATTTTGCTGTGGGGGAAACTATCTCTTCATAATCGATCCCTTCTTTCTATGCAAAACCTTTGCCACAAGCCTAGCTTTGTGCTTGTCAAGTGAACCATCAGCTTTGTACTTGTTCTTGTAGACCCACTTGTAGCCAATTGGTTTGGTTCCCAATGGAGGATCAACCAGCTTCCAAGTGCCATTCTTTATCAAGGCATTATATTCCTTCTACATCGTTTCATTCCATTCATCATGAGAAGCTACTTATATGAAGGAAGGTGGTTCAAAATTTTTAGACAAATTCAATTCACAATTATAAGAAACATCCATATCAACAGGTGAACCAGAATCATCTACCTCACCTCCATTTTGTCTGGTGGAACTTCTTGTTCATGTCTTTCCAACCTCATCAGGACGAACATTTTCAAGTGTCTTTGTTAGCCATTTTGGAGGACCTTTCTGAGATGTCCCAGACTGCCCATTTGACTGAGTTGGGGTTGAATCAAGATTCAATCTTCCTATTTTGTCAATCACATCATTCAATGTGTCATCCGTAGTTGGATCTTCATGTGGGGGAGAGAGTGCTTCAGAAGACGATTCCATAGATTGATTCAGTATAAGAATCCCCCCTTCAAGACGTGGAATTTGATTAACAAATTCTTGAAATGAATTTGCATGCCCAAATATGTCCAGGAGATCAAGCTGCTACTCAACAACATTGTCGGACTTGGAATATTCAAGAAATATGACATTTCTAGATACTACAAATTCCTTATTAACTTCATCATAGAGACGATATGCTTTGGAGGTACTTGAATACCCCAAGAAGATACACATATGAATCCTTGCACCAAGTTTTTTTCTTTATTCTTTAGGTATCAAGGTATAACAGGTGGAACCAAAGACCAAAAGATGCCTTACCGAAGGAATGTGGCCATGCCACAATTCCTAAGGAATCTTGTTTCTAATTTCATTAGAAGGACACCTATTCTTTATATACGCGGCACATAGAACTCTGTCAACCCAAAACATCAATTTTACATTCTTGAAAAACATCATGGAATGTTCCATATTTAAAATTTTCCTGTTCATTCTTTTAGCTACACCGTTATGTTGGGGATTGTAAGGCATAGTTGTTTGATGCTTGATCCCATGTTGGCGAAGATAGTTTTCAAATTCATTTGAAGTGTATTCTTTTCCATTATCAGTGTGAATAGAGCCAATATGAGTTTTTGCATCATTTTTAATCCAAACATAGTTACTGATCAAATACGAAAATTACATGTTACGTATTTTTTTGAGGTAGCAAAAAAAACATACGATTTTGAAAAGTGGTGATGCAAAATCACCTTTTTTTTAGCATAGTTTTGGCATTTTAAATTTTCTTATGACCTTTTTTTTAAATGTCATGATTTTTATGTCGATTTTGAAAAATGGTGATGTAAAATTACCTTTTTTTTAGCATTTTTTTGGAACTTCAAATTCTTTTTGATCTTTTTTTTTTAAATGTTATGACTTTCATGTTGATTTTGAAAAGTGGTGATTTTTTATTTATCAAGCATGAACATTTGTTTCAAAACGTTAGTGATTTTCATGCTAATTTTGAAAAGTGTTGATGCAACATCAATAATTTTTGTTTAGAGTGGTGATTTTCATCTTAGTAATAAAATATAAAAAAAAAGTAAAAAAACATGACAAAAAAATCAAATATATAAAATATATTAAAAAAAACTAATATACAAAAATAACTTGTAAAAATTAAAAAATTTAGCAAAAAATTTAAAAACCCAAAAATAATTTAAAAAAAAAACAAAAAAGGATAAAATTTCAAAAAAACATATCATTTAAAGAAAAAAAAAACAAATTTTTAAGTTATTAAAAAAAAAACAACATAATTAAAAAAAATGATAAAATAAAATAATTGAAATAAAACTTTTGAAAATAAAAATAATAATTTAAATTCGGAAATTTAAATTTAAAAATAATAATAATAAATAAATAGAAAATGAAAAAGAGTATATATATATATATATATATATATATATATATATATATATATATATATATGAATGAATGAAATACACATTTAAAAAAAGAACATAATTCATTTTTTTTTAAATAAAAAAATAATAATATATTAAATTAAAAAAAAAAACATTTAAAAATATAAATTAAATTTTAAAAATAAATAAAGAAATATATTTAAAATTAAAAACAAATAAATTTAAAAAATACACATCAAATTAAAGAATAAATAAACAAATAAATAAAAATAAATTTAAATTTAAATTTAAAATTCAAATTAAAAATTAAATTAATGAATTTGGCTGCTCTAGGGGCCACGTGATTCGATCGATGGGTTGCGGGAGAGCTGGGGTCTATTCTGAGAATCAACCCCCATCGCCCCTGGAACCACGTGGCTCGGTTTACAGCTATTGTGAGAGTTGGGGGTCTCGGTCGGAAAGTAGTGGGAGAGATGGAAGCTCTCCCGCAGCGCATCGGCAGAGCCACATAGCCCCTAGGGCAGCCAAATTCGTTAATTGTTTTTTTTTTAATTTTTATTTATTTTATTTATTTAAATTTAAATTTTACTTTTATTTTATTTTAAATTGAATTTATATTTTTAAATTTATTTATTTTATTTTGTTTTGTTTTTTTAATTTACTATTTTTTTAATTTTTAATTTTTTCAAATTTTAATTTTAAATATGTTTTTTTTTGCTTTAATTTTTTTTTATTTCAAGAAAAGATTAATTACTTTTGTTGTTGTTTTTTTTAAATTTAAAATTGTGTTTTTCATATATTTATGTAATTTTTTTTTAATTTAAATTTTCATTTTAAATTTAATTATTATTATTATTATTATTATTATTATTATTGTTTTCTTTTTAATTTTCTTTTTTTTTTTAATTTAAATTTCTAGATTAAACTATTTTTTATTTTAATTTTAATTATTTTAGATTTTTTATTTTAATTATTTTGTTTATAATTTTTTTTTAATTATGCGTTTTTTTTTTTATGACTTGGAAAAAAAAATTGTTTTAGGTTAATTTTTATTTTTATTTTCTTTATATTGTCTGTTTTTTCTATTTTTATTGTTTGTTTATAATTTTTTTTAATTATGCGTTTTTTTTTTTATGACTTGGAAAAAAAATTTGTTTTAGGTTAATTTTTATTTTTATTTTCTTTATATTGTTTGTTTGTTTTTTTTTTTTGGTAATTTTTTGTTTTTTTTTTTTTTTAATTTTTTTTTTTTTACGAGTGATATTTTATCTTTAATATGATGATTAAAAATTTCATAAAGGTGATATTTTATCTTTAATGTCATCCTTGGTTTTTTAAGGCTTTTGAGAGACATAATATTTTATCTTTAATACCATGCCTAAAAACCGGTGGAATTTTAAGACGTTTGATATTTTATCTTTAATGTCGTGTTTGTCGTTGAAATTTTAAGGTTTTTCAGAGTCATGATATTTTAACTTTAATGTCATTATTAAAAATTGTTGACAATTTACCCCAAAAAGAAAAAAAAAAAAGAAAAAAAAAATTCCAACATCAACACTTTTCGTTTTCAAGGTGTTTTTTGCACACACAAAATTGACGACAATATTCCAGCATCAACACTTTTCGTTTTCAGGGTTGATATTATTCCAGCATCAACACTTTTCGTTTTTAAGCTATTTTTTGCACACAAAAAATTGACGACGTTATTCTAACATCAACACTTTTCGTTTTCAGGTTGTTTTTTGCACACACAAAATTGGCGGCGTTATTCCAACATCAACACTTTTCATTTTCAGGTTGTTTTTTTCCAAAAAAATAAATAAATTTTGCTTCCATTTTTTTAAATGTTGAAAATTTACACCAAAAAAAAAAAGTTATTCGAGAATACAACTTTTCGTTTCCGGGTTATTTTTACATGGTTTTTGGATTTTTTTTGTTCGAGTTCTCGTTTTGAGGTAATAGTTCTCGTTTGATTAGTAACTATGTTTCCATGCATGAAAGTTCTTGAATGTTTGAAAAGCATCAGATTTGTTCTTCAATAAGTAAACCCAACATATTATGGTGTAGTCATCAATAAATGTCATCATATATTTATTGCCATTTGCAGAAGGAACAAGCATGGAGCCACACAAATCTGAATGAATAAGCTCAAGTTTTTTATGTGCTTTGGAATGTGAATCATGAAAAGATTGTTTTCTATGCTTTCCTAAAATGCAAGCATCACATTGCTTAAGTTTGCTAGGAATTGTAGGAAAACCGGTAACACCATTTTTCTTCAACAATCGAGGTTGTCCTAGTTCAAGTGTCCAAATCTAGCATGCCATAAAAGACTTGATGGGAATGTACATTCATCATAATGAGAATTGAATGTAAAATTTTGTGCGCGAGAAGAGATACCTTGCAGCTTTAGAATTCTTTCTTATTCTATCCCCGTCATGACAAGTGAGCGATATGATGCTTTTCTGACCTCAACCTTTCCATCAAACATATGAATGGAGTGTCCTTGCTGGCAGATGTGGACCAAAGACAACAAGTTTCTCCTCAAGTTTGGGAGGTATAGAACCTCATGTAGATGAAAGTATGGAAGACCAGGTAGTTTAAGCCTTGATTGTGCCAAGCCCTGATGACTTGAGTTTTGATTTGTCTGAAAATTACACTGCTCTATCAACCATCTCAGTAAATTCTTCAAAAAATATTTTCTAAAATTCATGTGGCATGTTGGTTCTAAACGTAGCAACCAATAATTTTCCCAGGAAGAAAGTGAAACATTAAACAAGTCTTCAGTTACTCCAATATTACAATGTGCCACAACATAATGAGCATATTCAGGTGCTTTACCTTTGCCTTTGCCATGAGTTTTACCTTTGGCTTCATTTATTTCTTGCTCAATTCTCTCCCAAGGCAGCTTACATGTGGTTACATCATGTCCATATCTATTGCATTGTGTGCAATGAAGATTAGGTTTTTCTCCTTGAAATTGTTTCCCCCCGTTCCTTTGAAATTTCTTCTTCCTCTTCCTCTTCAGCCACCTCTTCCTCTGATGCACAAGCATCATGGTTTCGAAAATTTGTACATTTAGTAGAATCTAAGTAGTCTTATGTTTTTCAAAAGAGTTGATTTCTTAAGTATTTAATTAATGTAATTTCTAATATTTTGAGTGATTTATGTGAGACATTTAGAATAGAGTTTAATTAAATATTGAGAGGCATATTTGTAAATGTTCTCGAATGTAGGAGAACATGAGTGAGGCATATTTGTAAATGTTCTCGAATGTAAGAGAACATGAGTGATTGGTGTGAATTGAAATATTCTAAAATATTTTAAATATTAGATTAGAAAGTAGCTCATGACTTATGCAGGATCCTTAGGATTTAGTTGAATGTTGAGATCCTCAAGGGATAAAGAAGAGATTTTAGGAATTAATTGATGACTTAGAGGATTCTTAGGATTTTGTTGAGTAACCTATGGATCTGAACCAAAATTGGTTACATAACCTTTTGTATAAATTTGTAAAGTCTCAAAGCCACAAACAGTGAAAAAAAGAGAGATAGGTTCTTAGAGAGGAAGCTAAATTGTAAGCCTATGGACGCAAAGAGAGAGGAAGATAAAAGGGCCATGTAAGGGCATATTAGGCCAAAGCTAGATTGTAAAACAAGTTTTTATTTGTATCTATACATTTATTTAATGAATGAGGAAATTGAATTCATTATGATTGTGTGTGTCCTTCCTTTTACGTGCTAAGTGATCCGTAACTATGAATTTATGGTTTCTATGTGATAAACCATGGTGAATGAATTCAAATTGTATATATAAGTATTTTTGAGTGATAAAGGACTTAATGACTGGTAGAATTTGTGTGATTTCAGTCGAGAGCTAGCAAATGTGTGTACAGGTTGAGTAAAGAACAAATCACGAATTCCGGGAGAAGAGGAATAATACAGAGAGTGTTATGTATTCAAACTCGAGATAGCATAGTGGCTATATGAATAACAAACAAGAATAATCTCAGGAGGGATCAACACTTTTAAAGACAGAATAAAAGCTCAGGACAGATTCGCATGGAAGAATTCCGAATAGCAAAGGAGGTGTAGCATGGAGGAGATTGTATTACAGAGCATTGAAAATATAAAGAACGGAAGTCGACTAAAGACAGAAGCATAGGGAAGAATTAAAAAGGGGAAATCGACGGCAAGGATTAAATCGTAGTATCGTAGATTTAAGGTTTGACAGAAGAGATCAAAGCAGGTAGAAGAGGCGAAGAAGAGTTGCGTGAAGGTGAACAGATGGTCGTGATTAGATCGCAAAGATCCGAGCCATACCGAAATTCGAGATTAATTTCGCAAGGTAAATAAGATAATTTTCGATGCGGTAAATTTTGGAAATTGCGATGCGATGAGGGGAGGCCACATGTCAACCCTGCGCAACATCGCACATCGGCAGTTTTAAAGTTTAGTGTTAAGAGTTCGCAGGGTAAAGTAATTTGATTGCGATGTGAAGCGGTAATTACTGAAGGATGTGATGCAATGGGAGGAGCCATGTGTCGTAACTGCGCGTTAGCACTCATCGTTGATCTTATGGTTTAGCGTTATCCGCAAAGAGGTAAACTTGTGGGCAAGCAATTGCGACGCATTATGATTGGTCTACGGATGGCGGGACCCTGGAACCCTATTCCGCGTTATGTAAGTGAATTAAGGTTATGTGGGTTTTTTAATAAATTTAAGCGATGTTGATTGCTAAAGCATGTATGTTATATCTGCTGTGTGTATAAAGGAATTATGTGGGCCATAACCCACAAACCTGAATTAATTGTATAGTGTGAAGGTGTGTATGAATTAAGGTTATGAAGGGGTGACGAGGAAAAAGTAAGGGTTTATTATATTGAGTTATCAACCCAAAGAGTCACTCATGGTTAAAGCTTCCGCATGTAATTGATTTAAAAGGTGAATGATGTGATTAGATGTGGGGTTAATTCCGCTAACCCTACATTAGTGCATTTTTTAGTTAATTGCAACCTTATGGTTGCATCATTTGGTATCAGAGCGAGTAAAAGCTCTTTTGGGAGGAAGTTAGTGCAGGTATGTTCTTCGGAGGAGAAATTGGGAGAACACGAATTCTTTGAAGAGAACAGAACAGGAAGAATTTCAGAGAATCAGAGTGGCGCAGCAGAAGCAAAGAGAATAATCAGATCTAAATCTGATTAAGTAAAGAGATAGAAGAAAAATATACTTTGAGATAAATAAGATTAGATTTTTGAAGGACAGATTGAGAAAATTGGTTATGAAGAGATAGTGACAATTGCAAACAGTGAAGGTAAAGTCAGCATACAAAGAGAAACTGCAACAGCAACATGTGTTCAGAAAATTGGACAGTGAGGTATGGTCTTCATGGTTTCAGTCAATTAATGATGAATTATTGATTGAAATAAATACTATGAATATTTTTTATGATTGTAGCCAAGAACAAGCAGAGATTTTGGTGATGATGGCAATGAACCTATCCAACTAGAGGTTGGAAGAAAGGAGAAAGGTGACTAGTGCAGCAACAAGAGAAATACAACAGTAGACTGTGAGAGCATAGCCAGTGGGACAATGCAACATAAACTATGGAGACCTGGAGAACAGCGACAAATAACAACAAAACAGCACAAAGGAAGAGAGGCAACCAAAGACAAATTACAAACTAAATTTTGGGATCTAGGAGGAATTCCATCAGCATTGAAGACACATGATCTGGAGATCATGATTATTTTCTACCTTGGGAGTCTGATGCAAGAGCATCATGGTTTCGAAAATGTGTAAATTTAGTAGAATCTACGTAGTCTTATGTTTTTCAAAAGAGTTGATTTCTTAAGTATTTAATTAATATAATTTCCAATATTTTGAGTGATTTATGTAAGACATTTAGAATAGAGTTTAATTAAATATTGAGAGGCATATTTGTAAATGTTCTCGAATGCAGGATAACATGAGGGATTGGTGTGGATTGAGATATTTTAAAATATTGTAAATCTTAGATTAGAAAGTAGCTCAGATTTATGGAGGATCCTTAGGATTTAGTTGAATGTTGAGATCCTCAAGGGATAAAGAAGATATTTTAAGAATTAATTGAGGACTTCGAGGATTCTAAGGATTTTGTTGAGTAACCTATGGATCTAAATCAAAATTGGTTACAAAACCTTTTGTATAAATTTGTAAAGCCTCAAAGGCACAAACAGTGTAAAAAATAGAGATAGGTTCTTAGAGAGGAAGCTAAATTGTAAGCCTACGGGCACAAAGGGAGAGGAAGATAAAAGGGCCATGTAAAGGCACATCAGGCCAAAGCTAGATTGTAAAACATGTTTTTATTTGTATCTGTACATTTGTTTAATGAATGAGGAAATTTAATTCATTGTGGCTGTGTGTGTCCTTCCTTTTAAGTGTTGAGTGATCCATAACTATGAATTTATGGTTTCTGTGTGATAAACCATGGTGAATGAATTAAAATTGTATATATAAGTCTTTTTGAGTGATAAAGGACTTAATGACTAGTAGAATCTGTGTGATTCCAGTCGGGATCTAGCAAATGTGTGTACAGGTCAAGTAAAGAACAAATCACGAATTCCAGAAGAAGAGGAATAATACAGAGAGTGCTCTGTATTCAAACTTGAGACGGCATAGTGGCTATATGAATAACAAACAAGAATAAGCTTAGGAGGGATCAACACCTTTAAAGATAGAAGAAAAGCTCAAGAGAGATTCGCATGGAAGAATTCTGAACAACAAAGGAGGTGTAGCGTGGAGGAGACTGTATTGCAGAGCATTGACAATATAAAGAATAGAATTCGACTAAAGACAGAAGCACGAAGAAGAATTGAAAAGGGGAAATCGACGACAAGTATTAAACCGTAGTATCGAAGATTTAAGGTTTGATGACAGAGATCAAAGCAGGCAGAAGAGGCGAAGAAGAGTTGCATGAAGGTGAATGGACGATCGTGATTAGATCGCAAAGATCTGAACCAGACCGACGGTCTAGATTAAGTTCGCAAGGTAAATAAGATAATCTACAATGCGGTAAAGTTTGAAAGTTGCGATGTGATGAGGAGAGGCCACGTGTCAGCCCTGTGCAACATTGCACATCAGCGGTTTTAAAGTTTAGTGTTAAGAGTTCGCATGGTAAATTATTTTGATTACGATGTGAAGCTGTAAGTACTGAAGGATGCGATGTGATGGGAGGAGCCACGTGTCGTAACTACGCATTAGCTCTCATCGTTGATCTTATGGTTTAGCATTATCGGCAGAGTGGTAAACTTGCGGGCAAGCGATTATGACGCATTGTGATTGGTCTTCAGATGGCAGGACGCTGGAACCCTATTCCACATGTATGTAAGTGAATGAAGGTTATGTGGGTTCTATTATAAATCTAAGAATTTTTTATTGCTAAAGTATGTATGTTATATTTGTTGTGTGTATAAAGGAATTATGTGGGCCATAACCTACAAACCTGAATTAATTGTATAGTGTGAACGTGTGTATGAATTAAGGTTATGAAGGAGTGACTAGGAAAAAGTAAGGGTTTATTATATTGAGTTATCAACCCAAAGAGTCACTCATGGTTAAAGCTTCCGCATGCAATTGATTTAAAAGGTGAATTGATGTGATTAGATGTGGGGTTAATTCCACCAACCTTGCATTTGTGCATTTTTTGGTTAATTGCGACCTTATGGTTGCATCATCCTCTAGAAGAATATTGAGCATGATTCTTCTCTCTATGTGCAAGACACACAACTTCTTCATAATATTGAGGAGTTGTCTTCTTCCCAAAATTATTTTCTCTCTCTGCAAACTTCTTCTCAAGGGTATCAAAGGTAATCTTCTTGAGGTTTCCACTTTCTTGGAATGACTCAAGATAATGTGAGAAATTGGGATATAATGCCTTGACATAAGCTATGAGAGGTATGCCCATTTCAACACCAGTGTTTTTAATTGCATGCATGATAAATCTTACTTCTGATGATAAAGCAAGAGGGTCATCCTTTTTCATTTCAATATTGAACAGTTTAATCATTAATTGGACAACTTCAATTTCAGAGTGTGAGTCATACAGTTCTTTCAACTTCTTCAAGGATTCATAAGCATTTGAGAATGGTGTAATATGACTACTCACCCTTTCATTTATAGATGCTGCAATCAAGACATAGGCCTTGTTGTTTTCGTTGTCCCAGATGGTGATCTCCTTGTCTAATGTAGGCTTTGCAGATGCATTTTATCAGTATCTTTCACAAATTCCTTCCACAACTTATTAAAAATGAGAATGTTCTTGACTTTTTGAGACCACCAAGAATATTTCTCCTTGCCAGAAAGAACCACTCCCACAATATATATGAGTGAATGCATTCTTAAAAAAAAAAAAAAAAACCACTCTGCTTCAATTATGCCAATATTGTTAAAAAAAATACAATTTTAGTGCTAAAAACAATTGAACTCTACCCAATTTTTTTTTATGTAGAGATACATATGAAATATAAAATATATGGGGGAAGATTTATTTGGGGGAAGGTGTTTATGGGCGAGATATTATGCCAGGGAGGGCGTAACTGGGAAGGTACTTCTTTTGCATGTGCATGGGAGAGTACTCTGAATATGTAAGGAAGTGGAAAATATATATGAGTAGCGTATATGCATGAGAGTAATAGAGGCAGCCTATGGAGGGGAGGTAGCATATAATGGAGGGGAGGCAGCGTGCAATGGAGGGCCGAGAGGCAACGAGTGAGTGTAATACTCCACGCAGATGTGTATGAAAGTGGGCTTACGAGAGGGACTCGTATTACTATGCAGGTGAGCCGAGTGGAAGGGTATAGACGTTGGGTAATGGAGGTGGAGAGCAGTGTACATGAGGCGTATGGAGAAGAGCACCACAAAGCGAAGATTGCTATTGGAGAAACAGGGCCGAGTACCTGCAGATACTGTGAGGTTGAGCGAACAGTGAGCAGCACAGTTGAGTGTCGAGTCGTATGGAGTAACTCATATTACTGTTGCCTGTATGTCGAGGAGGAGGACTCATATTATTATTGTCTGTACGCTAGGAAGGAGGCAGCATGCCTATATTGTATAGTGTTGTAGCGTATCCCGGCTGCGTGGATATGATGGGTGGGAGTGCAACAATGTGGAGCGCTAGAGGCATCTGCAAGGAGCCCAAGCATTTATATTTGGAGGCCGCAGAGAAATATTGAGTAGTATAGAGGAACAACGTTGCCGAGTATGAGGAACGGGCATCGGGTTTTCCATTAAGTGAGATGAGGGAGAAGCGTGGAGGTCACACAACGTTCACTGGAATGGCAGAAAGTGGAGAGCGCAGTGGGGATTGGTGATTTTCAGACTGCAAAAAAATTTGGTAGAAGGGCAGAGAATATGGCAAGGATGGCAGAACAGAGTTACATAACTTTAAAAAGGGAATTGGTTTTAATACTATTTCAGGTTAGGAGGTAACTCCACCAAACTGAATTGTTTGCATTAAAGAGTGCATACTAATACTAATATATATATAGAGGTGGGTGAAACTTTTGAGATTCATCTCCAAGTATCTCTTCAATGTCTTTATTTTATATTTACATTATTTTTACAATTTCATTCAATCTTTAGAATTAGATGTTAACCTTTTTAAAATTAATAATATATATTAATATATTTGAAAGGTATTCTATTAATATATTTGAAAGGTATTCGTGGAATTGAAAACATTAATGTCTGTTTTTTTAAAACAAGAAAAATACAAAAATCGTGTAACCTTAAATCAAAATGAAAAATTAATTAAAATTTTTATATAATTTCTATTTAAACTAGTTGGCAAAGGTGTCTTCATGGAGGGGAGAGAAATGATTGTGAAAGTTATGTCAATAAAAAATAATTTAAAATAATTATATAATTTATATTTAAACTAGTTGGAAAAGGTGTATTCATGGAGGGGAGAGAAATGATTGTGTAAGTTATGTCAATATAATAATATTTCTTAAAGTATAAAGCACAACCACACTCTTCAAGAGGTTATATATATAAAGAAATTAAAATATGCATTCAGCACTCTTTAATATTTCTAAAATCTAGGGACCTTGCAATCTATTATTTAAATACTTCTCTAAGATAATCTAGATTTATAAGTACATACAAAGTTGAGCTATCAATATTTTGTTTTTGTGCTTATCAACACCCAAAATTACAAAAAACATAACATTTTTAAACTTTTCACTTTCACAAAAAAGAGGTTTAGTCCTTTTACTGCATCAAAAGACAAAGATATAGGTAATAAATTGAAAAATAGACTAAACAACCTTCAGGCAACCCTTCCTCTCTTAAACTCTTGAGATGACAATACTCCTACATACAAAGAAAGAGAATTTGTTTAATAATTTATGAACTTTCTCATTGAATTCCTGTATATATGAGTAAAGGACACATCGAAAAACCTCTATTTTACTTCCATTATCCCACTCATTAAAGGATACCCAAGTGATCTCTTAAGAATATTATGAGGCCTTCAAAACTCTATGCATTTTAACTTTTATGGGTTTCCTACAACCTACATGTGCACAAAGGATTTTATGGATGAATTAACTTGTATGGATGCCATTTCGTAGAAAGGTCATATCATTTTTCACTAACCATACTCCCAAACAACATAGCAAGGAAATAATTTAATCTTTACTAAGTGCCTATTTATATACCATATTCCAAAGTAAGACTTATGGAAATCTCCCCTCCATTTTACTTGTACTCCTGAGATTTTAATTGCTGAACACCTCATATTTATTTTACACTAGGGAATTTAATAAATAAGTGGTTCAAGGCCTCTTCATCTCTTTACATATAATATACCAAGCTAGCCCATACCAATTTATTTCTTGTCAGTTATCCCAAGAAAGCCTTTAATTTAGTATGGCTAAACATAATCAAATCCTTGTTTTAAGAGGAAAAATTTAACTTCCATATTTTTACCTATCACCATTTCTTAACTATTGCTTCATCCTCTTCCATTTTTTCAATATATCCAAACTTAGTTGTATAAACACTTGAGCATTTACTCTTCAACAATTTCAATTCAATTTCATCCTCATTTAGTTTTGGGCACAATTCTTTAGACTTTGAACATACTCATTCCATTCCTTAGCTAGATCTCCTTGTAGATTCAATTTATTAGCAAATTTCCAACCTTGGATCCATAGAGAATTCATACCTAGATCACTTGGATCTACCAATTTGTAAATATTTTGTTTGTACATGTTAATATCAAGGATTCAAAAATTTTGAAGTTTGTAGAGAAACCCACTCAAGGGTCTTCCACTATCCTTACCTTATTCCTCGTACCTACTTTTTAGGCTAGCCACGTACCAATCGAAGGAAATTCTCTTACCAAATATTTCAAAATCACTAAGGCTCTAGTAAATGAATTTCCTTATCTAAATATCCATTTTTTAACATATTTTGATTCCATATATTTGAGCTTCATTACTCTTTCCCATACTCCCTTATAATGGAACAACCTCAAAAGGATCTTAGCTACTAGAGCTTGTCCAAATATTTATATTTGTTAATTTCCCAACACCCTTTCTCATTTTTTGCATGGGAATATTGTTTCCTTCGTTGTTCGGCAGAGAAAAATGCAATTGGCATGTTTTATTTTTTAGCATTGTCTTATTACGCAAAGAAAAATAACAGTTTGTTGCACATAGGTGCATGGAATCTTGGATATTTTTTATGCTTATCATGTGTGAGAAAGGAGTTTTTCATTGAAATTAGAAGATTCCAGTCTTCTAGAATAAGTGTCCCATTCCTAAGGTTTGTTAGGAGTTGGAAAAAAACAACTTGAGAAGGGCTACCACCTTGTTGAAAAAAAATAGTTGAAAGAGTTATGAATGTGTTGAAGTTGTGTCAAATTGTATTGGCACTGCATGAATTCCTGGCATACATAGGAATGTCTTCTATAGGTGGAAGCTAACCTAAATCTCCAAAAATGATAATGGAATGATTATCAAATGGTGCATTCTATTTAGAAGGGAATTCTTCTCTCATATGATCGTTAATGAAGCCCATCTCATCAATCATAATGGAATTTACATGGTGAAATTGCTCATGGAGGTTTAGAAGTGATTTTCCTTCCAGAGAATGAATTGATTGCACAGGGATGTGAAGGGAAGAATGGATTGTAAGTGCATTTATGTTAAAATTTACAACACCAGTAGGTTCAAATAGAAGAAATAGTTTTTTTATTTAGGGAATTTCACCAATAGTGTGATTTGTAGAAAAGAAATTAAATAATATTTCCATGTCCCTCAACCCTACGAACTCCAAGAACTCAACCCTCTACCCTACAAATAACTATGCCCTACACAGTACGGAACAGTACACAGCAACACCTTGTTTATATCAGTCATTATAACCAATCCACAAACTCATGGGATATCGAGCTATGAGTTGGATCCTCCACATGAGTCTTAGATACCTCTTGTCTCGTCTAGAACATGAAACTGCAGTCCTAGTGGCTTATCTAGTTTAAATTGGCCAAGTTAAAGTAGCAACGTATAAGATAGTAAAGGAATCGGCCAGGGCAGAGTAACCATAGTCATAGATAACATGAGAGCCAGCGCCTATAAATGAAATTAGGGAAATTATAAAGCCAGGTCATGAAAACAATACTGACCATAAGGGACTGAAAATTCGTATGAGACTTAACAAGAAGGATCACCACCCTCTCTCTTTAGTTGTATTAACATCACTTAGGTCCTGCATCCATTATTATTTCAATTACAAGTAAAAACTTGAAATGAACCATAACTAGAACCAATCACATAATAATCATTATAGCTAGCATACAAACACATAAATAACCATAAGATGGCATCCATTAAATCCACATAATAATAAGAACAAAAGCAATCAAACTTAGCTTTAACTAATCATAGGCAAGAGCCAACCAAGTTTGGGACTTCCACATACCACCCAACCATAGACATGGTTGAACCAAATATTTCTTCTATCTAGTCACCATTGTGCCATATTCCAAGCATGAATGTGGGATCACATGGGTAAACCAATCCAAAAAAAACCAAGGGAATAAAGAGAAAACCATCTCCACCCTCACCATATCGTGATCTCACCTAAACTGACATCAATATCACTAAACCAAACCGAGATTGGAATGCCTCCATATCTAATCACTATCCTTCAGGAATTTTCCATCTCCTTGTATCTAGGCTTTACCACAATCCACACTGGACCATTAGGCCCTTACCGAGACACCACCCTCATTATTTACCGTTCATTCTAAAAAAGTCATTCAAGGGATTCTTAGGCCTTTGGGAATGTTCCTGAGACCACCTCCCCCCCAAATTTTGAAACCATCCGATAATTCCAAAGCTCAAAACCGAGAAAAATCCCATCACACCATGGTTATCTAGAAAAAGAAAAGGAAAGGATGAAAACCATTGTCAAAACTTGTAAAAACCATGCCACTGACATTAAAAGAACAAAATACCAACATGCACATACCATGCATGTCAAAACCAGCTAGGAAATCATACATACAATTTGTTACCTATATGTATTCCTGCTGAAGCTTCTTGATCCTCCTCTTACTTGGTTGAGCTTCAATTTCCTTTCCTTTCCTTGTCATTCCTTTGATTTATTTTCCTTTCATTTGCTTGTTTGATCTCCTTCTCCTCTTGGTGCTCTTCTCCTCTCTAAGTGTAATTCTGAAAATGAACTGACATAAAACTACCAACTGATGCTATGAGGTCCTTTTATCATTCATGCCTCTAATTTCTTCAATTGTCCATTATTTTCCTTCAATTTCCTCCTCACATGCAACTTGTGACCTTTCACATTCCTTTTCTCCAATTTCATTTATTTTCATAAATAAATGTGCCAAAATGCCTTTTTTCACTTTTAATGCCTTAACCATTTCCTTTGTCAATTTCCCCTTAGCCATAAACACATACAGTGATGCCCACTACAATATATTTTCCCAACATTCAGCTTGGAATAAGTGTCCCTTAATCGTGGTCTTATTTTTGCCTTTATTAACTTTTATTAAATGAACTTTTAACCCGGGTCTGTTACAGAACCCTCCCCTTTGGGGAACATCGTCCTTGGTGTTAAACCACACCCATACCTCAGCAAAACCACTGAAAATTAAACATATTAGCCATGGAGCTTTATAACTTAGGTCATTACAGTATTTAAAATGAACAACCTGCTAAAAACATGACAATAATACCGTGTACTGGAGCTTTATAACACGGCTCATTACGAAATTTACAATAACAACCACATATACTTATGCACATTTGATTCAACCAGCAAATAACCATAATGTCTATGTAGCTTTATAAATCCATATCGATACAATATTTATAATAATATACACATATGCACATTTTCTCAATCAACAAATGAAAGGATACAATGCATGCATCCACAACAAGGGAGTCCAGAGGCTCACACCTCCACCCTCAAAAGTAGTACTAGGATTCACCTCCTTCCCAGGAATTCCAAAATCCACTACCAAAGTCAAACATGCATCCAATGTCTAGCACTACAATCCTACGTTGTTGTCCTCTCAGTAAACAGTTACCGGCTCATTGTTCCAAGGCACACTTCCAGTGTGCATCTGATTCCAACTATAAATGTTAATGACCAGAACAAATGCATTCCTCAACCTTCTATTCTTTGCTACACAGTCCCTCGGGAAATCTAGTGACCCCCTTCCATGCAGTCACTCACCTTCCATTTTCCCCAACATTCCCTATCCTGGGTGATCCATCCCTTGGAAAGGCTTCCTCACATCGGAAGGTCCAAAAACCAAGGCATATGCTTGCCTCAAAACCAAGGCATATCCCTGCCTCAAAACCATCATACCGATCATAGCATGCTCATGGAAATCAATGGACACTATTGGGTACCGGTGTCCCATAATGGCCCTATTCCTAAATCCTTTACTAGCATATTGTTGCCTGTTTCAATTCCTTTTGTCATTGTTAATCCTTGCAGCTAGTTTCAACCACCCTAAACCGTGAACTTTCATACTTTCCTGTACCAAGCACATAATTTCCATTAGACTGAAAAGGAATTGAAATAAATCCAAATCATACCTCATTGGTGACCCATCAATAAGATACACTTCCAATTATGTTTACTTCTTGTCACAACAAGTCAAACCAGATCCTTGACCAAATCATCATGTAAAAACATATAATCATATCACATATGGTTAGCTCAAACGCAACCATCATAATCAGAATCATAGATTACATGCATAATTGTAATTGAAATAAAATACTAATACTTATCTTTCAATTGGTTATTTTCTTATGCCTTTTTTCTTTATCCTTTTTGTACACACACTGAATCAGTTTCCAAACTCGGCAAGCACCCAGTGCCTTCTCTTTAAGCAATAAGGGAATCCGAAGACTAAATCGCCTCCTCCCTCAATATCAGCAACAAGGGTATCCCAAGACTGAACCACCTCAACCCTCAATATCAACAACAAGGGCATCCAAAGACTAAACCACCTCTTTTTTCAATAGCAACAACAAGGGCATCTAAAGAAAAAAACTCCTCAACCCTCAATAAAAAAAAGTGTATCCTAAGACTAAACCGCCTCAACCCTCAATAGCAACAACAAGGTCCATGCAATAACATAGTTGTTTGTCCCATCACATTGTACAACACATACACATATGCATTGTACCAAAACACATACACTTACACCTAGTGTACAACACAACATATACACCTACACCCAGTGCACAACACCACACTTACACCTACACCCTATGTAAAACACCACACATACACCTACACCCCAGTGTACAACACAATATATATATGTACACACCATACAATACCATGAATACACATGTCGCGTTACAACAACTACCCAATACCTATAACACCACACTAGATATACACAACACAACATGTACGACATGTACACAATATCACATGCACAATAGTACCACATGTACAACATGTACATAGTACAACTTATACACAACACCACCTGCACAATGTGTACACAACACCACACGTACACGGCACCACCTTCACAACATGTGCACCGCACCACATGCACATTGCACCACCTGCATAACGTGTACACAACACCACCTGTACGTCATGTACATAGCACCACATGTACACAACACCATCTGCACAACATGTACAAAGCACCACATGCACGTAACACCACTTGTACCACATGTAGATATCACCACATGTACAATCATGCACACCGTACCATATGTACACATCACTGCATGTACAACCTGTACACTGCACCAAATGTACATAGCATCACATTCACAACATGTACATAGCACCATTTGTACATATCACTACATATAATACATTTACTTAGCACCATCAGTACCCAGCACCGCATATGCAATCATGCACACAACACTATATATGCAACATGCACATAACTTCATATATGCAACATGCACACAACATCATACATACACAATAATACATATGCTACATGTCCACAACACTAGTACTATACATATTAAGGCAGCATTGTCCTTACCAAGCAACCTTGCTTCTTGTGTCATATCCATGATTGTCCCAGCATGTCGTAAGCACACTACTCTCATTCCGTTGATGTAACCCTTGGCATATCATATCCATAACATAAACATATACATATTATAATCAAATAATATCAATTCATAACCACATGGTACTGACCTCGTAGATTTTTCAAGACTACTCTTCCCACTTGATTTCTCATGAACCAAGAATCTCTTCATGCCATTCACCTGCAAAATAAACCATTCCTCCCCAAGAACGATTCCTGATGACCCTGTCAGACAACGACATACATACATACATATATACATATAAACATCAACATAAAACAATCATGATCCATGACAATCCTGTTAGAAAATGTCATACATACATCCATGTATATAGATATGGACATTAACATTATCATGATCACAACATAATTATCGTATATCATAAGGTCAAGGTTAAAAGAACTCCCTTTATCCATACACATCATGCACAACATTGAGAACAACAGTTCCCAACTTAGCCAAGGAATTTGTCACCTCAAATCCATTTACATTACCTTTCCTAGTACCTTTCTCATGACTATCATGCCACCGTCCATTTACCCCAATGAACCCCACCAATCTAACCAGTTGTTGTAATCTTGCCTTCAACTACCCTTATACATGCACCGAACTTCATCTTATTCTTACATTACCTATTAGGTTTCATTAAGATCTTCTTGAACTCCATTAACTTTCCTCTTTCCAAAACCAATTCATAAAACCCTCAAAACATAAAGGCAATGACAATAAACAAACAAGAAGAAGACCATGAAAACCAATAGAAATGTGACACCACAAACCAAAATTTTATGGTCATACACTAGACATAAACAAAGTCGCAATCAAGCATAAAAAATCACAAGACTAGCAACAAACACCATGACTCAATTCCCATGGCTTCCCAATAATTCCAAAGGAAATCTCAACATGCGCCTTCTCCAATATTTCATGGTATTCTCTTTTCCATGCAATTCCCTATATCATACTTCCATAAACACATAACTGTCAATGTATAAATAAATATAACAATATAGCAGTTATCTTACCTTGTTGTTCCAAGCACGTTGCCTTGTAACTGAATGCACATGTCATCCACATGTTCCAAAGATCAAGACATCATATCTATTAATTTTAAATCAACCTTACCAAGTCTAACAACCATGTCACAATCAACAATTAGCTCACATTCATCAGTCATAATACATAATTCTAAAACTATCACCTACTTACACTCAAGTACATATCAGTTTTTCTTAGCGCATATGTGTTAGTGCAACCATCTTAGACAAGAGCATTCCTTCATGCAATCCTATAGATACAAACTCATATCATACAACTAGTCAAACATTCAAACAATAGATAGACGACATAATAGACACCAAACACTCAAACACCAATTAGATGACATAATCAAACATTCAAGCACCAAGTAGATGAAATAAGTAAACTCATACCAAATAGGTGACATAATCAACCACTCAAACACCAAATAGATGACATAATCAAACTCATACCTCAATGTATCTCAAGGGAGGGTATATTAGTTTCACAATAAATCTAGATTAGAATGATATAAATTCACAACGTATCAACCCAGACATAATTAAGGTCATGATATCCATAACAGTAACTAGCTAACATGTTCACATCATAAACTCATAAACAATTTTCATTCATGCATAACAATCACATATGCACAGTCGATCTAGTTTATTATGACACAATATCACAAGCATATCGATCATACCTTAATGTCATAACCATAACCATCCGTATAGGCCAATCCAAATTAGAATGATAGATATAACATCAAGATATTAAGTACAATGACCATAACCATCATGCATATGACCGCAATGCATATAACAACAAGCTACTATCATTCATGACTAACCGACATAGGTGCATATAATCACACCTATTAATTAACATATATCATACATATAACCACAACAACCATATATTGACAGACATGTACATAACCCTAATTCTTATAAAAATCATTAACTAACATACCTTCATGCCAAACATACAATACCTGTATGACGATATGCTTTTACCCCAAAGTCTATTGTGGCAACCTCGCTCTGACGATATGCATCTCCTGCTTTATCTCGACCAACACATCAACATCATAACATATTAATAGCATCATAATGACATAAACTTACATGTGATGACCTCATGCGTGACAACCTTAACCATGACAATGCATGCATAGCAACATGCATTCAACCCATCTGGTCTAAGTGTTTGAACCATGCTCTGATACCACCTGTAACGATAGCTTCCCTCACATCTACCAAATTTCATCGGCTTACCTGGGGTTCACATGAGATGATGGGACGCTATGAAAAGACTCAACCTCCTAGGTGACCTTAAGGAAATGGCATCGAAAAATAAACCTTGTTGACTTCCCTCAAGTGCCACAGGACCCTCCAGGAGTAACCCATCCCTTGAGCCAACCTAAATTTTCCTTGAGCTTGGGCCCCAGTCGCTCCCTTTCCAAGCCCTCCATGCGACTAGAAACTCCCAGTCTCTCCCATAGCCATGCATCAGTGTGATTGTGGCCTTTTTTGCTTAGTTTTGCGCCAGCGACTACGAAATTTAATGTTAGTTTTTAGGCCTAGGGATTATCCTCTGCCCAAAAATCCATATAAATTCCAAAGCACATGAAACACATGACAATAATGATTATAAACCAAAAATTGAAACCAGGACTAGACCTGACCATCCCCAACCGGGATTGAGATTTTTTCAAATACTTAGTAACAATGCAACCTACAGGTCATGAATACAAGACTGAGCATAAGGGACTGGAAATTCATATGATACCTAACAAGAAGTATCACCACCCTCTCTCTTTAGTTGTCTTAACATCACTTAGGTCTTGCATCCATTATTCTTTCAATTACAAGTAAAAACATTAAATGAACCATGACTAGAACCAATCACATAACCATGCTTACAACTAGCATATAAGCACATAAATAACCATAATATAACAACCATTAAAGCCACATAATAATAAGCACAAAATAAAGTTAACTTAAATTTCATTAAACATAGGCAAGAGACAACCAGGTTCAGGACTTCCACGTACCACCCGACCATAGACATGGCTGAACCAAATCTTTCTTTCATCCAGTCACCCTCGTGCCATATTCCAAGAATGAATGTGGGATCTCATGGATAAACCAATCCAAAAATAACCAAGGGAATCCAGAGGTTAAACCACCTCTACCCTCACCATACCATGATCTCACCTAAATTAGAACCCAGATAACTAAACCAAACCAAGATTGGAATGCCCTTGAATCTCATCACTATCCTTGAGGAATTTTCCATCTCCTTGTCTCTAGGCTTTACTGCAATCCATGCCAAATCACTAGGCACTCATCGAGACATCACCCTCAAACTTTACGGTGTATCATGCCAAAAATGTTTCAGGGATTCCTAGGCCTTTAGGAATGTTCCTAATACCACCTCTGCCATAGATTCTGAAACCATATGGTAATTCCAAAGATAAAAATTGAGAGCAATCCCATCACACCATGGCTATCTGGAAAAAAGGCAAGGCAAGGCTGAAAACCACTGTCAAAACCCATCAAAACCATACCACCGATAGCAAAAGAACCAAATACCAACATGCACATACCATGCATGTCAAAACTAGCTAGGAAATCATACATTCAATATGTTACCTGCAAGTATTCCTATTAAGGCTACTTGACCCTACTCTTCCTTGCTTTATCTTCACTTTCCTTTCCTTTCCTTATCATTCCTTTGCTTCCTTTTCCTTTCCTTTGCTTGCTTGATATTCTTCTGCTCTTAGAGCTTTTATCCTCTTTGAGTGTAATTATGAAAATGAAATCACAAAAAAATACCAATTGATGCTATGAGGTATTTTTATCATTCATGCCTCTAATTTCTTCAATTTTCCATTATTTTCCTTAAATTTCATCCTCACATGAAACCTGTGACCTTTCACCTTCATTTGCTCATAATTTCCTTTATTTTCATAAATAAATGTGCCAAAATAACTTTTTTCCTTTTTAATGCCTTAGCCATTTCCTTTTCCAGTTCCCCCTTAGCCATAAACACATCCTGTGATTCCCACTAGGATATCTTTGCCCAACATTCAGCTTGGCATAAGTGTCCCTTCTCTGTGGTCTTATGTTTTCCTTTATTAAATTTTATTAGATGAAATTTTAACCCATGTATGTTACACATCATTTGAATAACACATATCTCATTCTTTATCATATATCTCTTTCAATTTCATGAGTCTAACAAATTATATGGTTATTATAATTTCCTTGAAGAGACTCACCTCCATATTTTAGAAGTCATGAGTCTAACAAATTATATGGTTGTTGTTAGAATTTCCTCGAATAGACTCACTTTCGTATATTATAAGTCATGTGTTATCCATCAACAATTTCAAATTCATGAAATAAGTAATGGATAGTGTTAAAAAGCATAAATAATCACACTTTGGTATATGCCATTATAAGAACCTACACTGGGAAAGGGGATTTTTCATCCATCGATCAACAAATTTTCACTAAATGTTATCTCGCATTGTTTGATTTCCTAGAAGTTTTTAACTTATATAATATGTTTGTGGGACCTAAGGGGAGGGTATAACAATATAATAAAACCATCAAAGGCATAGATGTTACTTCTCTTGTGTCTAATAAGTGTTTGATAACCAAATAGATTATTTCAGGGTCAAATCCTTTTGTGGAAGTGTGTTGGTTCTTTAGATATTTTAAAGTTCATTTCAATAATTTCACAATCAAATTTCATAATTTCTAATCATTTTATTGATTTCTTATTATTTATACTTGATTTTCATTTCATTTAAAATTTCAATGTTTCAAAATGATCAATGCTAAAAACACTGCATGGCTACATATATGAGATCATAAATGAAGTTGAGGCCATACAAAGCATATTTGGTAAAAACAAGGTAATAATAACAAGCAAAAAAATTTTATTAATATCCAACTTCCAACCATAAATATGTCAATAGTATGTATCTTTGAGAAACATTTTGTACTATAATGGATAAGTAATTGCAATCTCATTTGTTGTTAGATACTTTTTGATTCCAACATACTTTTCTGATAGGGTGTTGTGAAACCAGCTCCAAAAATAGAAGAAAAGAGATATCAACGCCTTAGAAATAAGCCACTTCAAGGGGGCAACCTCCAATACATTACATGAATGAACAATTCTTGGATGATACAAATTACAAAACCTCCTTTCTATATATAGGAGTCCATGGGGCCACAATGTAATCCCAGCCGACCTAACAATAATAATTTAAGGGCACAATAATAACAATATGGGGGTTACAGGGGTACAATAATAACAATAAGGGGGTTACAATAACAACTATAAGGGACTATACTAGTAATATAGGGACCTAACATAGGGGCGCATTTGATGAGAATGAAAAGGTGACTAGAGACTTAGTGATGTGCACTAAGAGATTCCCATATAAAATAATCCAAAGCCACACCTTTAGCCAACTAGAAGGTTAATGGACCCCCACACAACTGTTAGCCTTTTCTAATGTAATTTAGGAAAGAAATAATATGATGGCACTAATAATTTCTCATTTATGACAATTTCATATAATTTTGTTTCTTTGGATGTCTAATTCATTCAATAATTTTATTAATATAATTGGACATAACATTCTAGCCAGGTCTATTAAAATTTTTTGACACACATCCCCTTCATCTTACAAATTTTTTCATCTACATATTAAGTCATACATGCAAACACAAATATAGTATGATTGAGAAAATCCACTCTAAAAAAGAAAAATCAATTACTACAAAAACATTTATATCATTTTCTATTTTTCCTCTATAATATTAGACTTTTCATCGACATATGAAAGGTAAGAAACTTGAATCTTTTTTCTCTAATATTTTAATTATTTTCACTTTATTATCTAATCACAATTAATGTACATTATAAAATATAGATTACAAATTCCAACATTATTGTTGAAAATGGCATGGATAATGAAGAAATTGAATTGGGCTACATAGATCCAACATCCAATTGGTTGGTCAAAATGTGTCTTATTTTTACACCAGAGGACTTGGATTTCCTTGAGATTGAGATAGCCCAAGGCATATTCACATCAAAATTTCTTCATTCTTTAAGAACATGTCATGATTCATATTGTATATATGAATTTTCTTCAAGAAAATGTCACGATTTGTATTGTTTTTGTAAATTTTTGACTTAGTAACACATGATTTATCCCAGGAATGGGAACACATGTTTCAAGGTTTCTCCATTTTACACGATCTTCAGAGTTAATTCTAAACATTTCCATGTGTTCAAAACCATTCCAGAAGCCCCAATATTGGATCTACCCTTCTCCCTAGGGCATTCCCAAGGCATTCCATACAACCAAAATCTTTAGTTTCCAACTCCAAACACTCCACCATAGACTGCATCTTCTTGATAATCTCACACCATTTGGAAGGTGCATGATTGGATCTTCAAGCCCATTTTTCAGCACTTTCACCCTCACTAGCCTTATTTAGGCACCCACTCAACCAATTTAACCCATAGCTTGGAAATAAAAATCATGAACACCATTTGTAATTTTAATATACAATGCAAGACCAAAAAAAAATCTCAAACCATTTCCTTTGTGCACAATGTTGGTATGATTGAAACTCAAGATAATATTTGATAACATATGCCCCGCTAAGAAGATAATTGGAATTTGAAATTATTTGATGCTCTATAAATGATGTGGAAAAATAAACTTTCAAGGGTCCTTTTGTGGTCCCACTATTATCAAGTAAATCAACATAATTTGGCTCTGGCACAATATTTTGAATCTCTATAGCTATAGTAACTTAATTTTGTTGAATGCATAAAATAGCTTGTGTACAATAATTGAAGAAAAAATTGTCTTAGTTGGTTTCTGGAGTTGGAACCATATTGAGCTTGTCACCTTTGAGAGTAAATAAACTAATGAGAAACCTATTTGATTTTCTAATCCATACATGTCAAGATCTTTTGTATTATGCTAGTCTTATAGTTGAACATGTTACTAGCACTAGAGAGACTGAGTACATTTTTTGTTTGTTTATTTTAACATCAAGAAAATATTTTAAATTCCTCCCACATTCTCTCTTATAGCACTTATTTGAGTCCATCCATTGTAAAATTATATTCATTCAAAGCTTCACACCTATAGTCCAAATCCTTCATATTTTATTCTAATGGAATTCTCACCATAGAAAAAGGTTTTTGAATTTTTCTTGATTTTTGTTTGTGTCATCTTCTTTCATCTTTCGTGTACTCTCAAATGAACCCAATGTTCAAAATGAGTCTTCCCCTCTTTTCCTTTTTTGGAGGGAGGCTAGAGGCAAGGTGCCTTGGTTATACCTAATCTTGTGGCATCATTTTTTTTTTATAGCATAATAGTTGTAAGAACATTTGATTTTTTGAGTTCCATGTTAATCTTAATGATGCGTGTGTGCGTGTTTGATTCATTAGAATGGAAGTTTTCATCTACTATGTAAATTTTACATTAGACAAAAACAAGAAAATAAAGGTAACTTAATAAATAAAATGACTTCTAGCTTAAATGTTTCAAATTCAATTGTTTTGCTTCTAAAATAGCAACTACATGATTGCAAATCATTTAGTATTTCTCAAATAGCACATTCATTGGCTTGGGGAATAGTAAGAATAACAAAGGAGCTTTTAACTAACCATTTTTCACTGAACATATATGTTAAAGCTTAACATGTCGATTATTGGACTTCACAATTAGTTATTTGTTTCAGGGTAAAGGAACGGTATCTTTATTATAAATTGTAGAGATCTTGGTGGATATTTATAATCCTAAAACTATTAAATATAAAGGTTTGATTAAAAAATTGGAGAATTATCCAAATCTTGGTGCATTCTGTATATTTTATAGAAAATTTTGAGACCTTGGTGGATATTTATAATCCTAAAAATGTTAACTATAAAGGTTTGATAAATAAAAAAATTGTATAAGTTTCTAAATTTTGGTGCATTCTGTATATTTTATAGAAAATTTTGAATGAGTAAACTAATTATATACTAAAGAATTATATTTGATATATTAACAAATTGTAGCTCATCTCACCATTAATTCTCAACAACCTTTTGAGCAAATTGAACTAAACAATCTATAGCTTGGTGCAACATAACAGTTCCATACAATTTATTGTCTAGGATAACCAAGAATAAGTAACAAAAAATGAACAAGGTAAAACAATCTACAATTAGATTGTACTACTTTACTAGGCATTGATACATGGGCATTGACAGGTTGAAGCAGATTATATAAGTTAAAATATCTCTTATAAATGGTAATAAAAATTTGTGTGTTAAGTGAACATTACCGGGTTGATCAAATTATGAGCATAAAGAATCATGGAATATCTCCACTAATTTGCGTGTTTGTAGTTGTGGATAAAATATTCAATGTTATAAATAAATTATGAAATATTTAGATATTAGTTGGTGCAAATAAGTTTAAAACTTCAAGAAATGATACCTATTATACATAAGTAAATAACATATTGCAAATAAGTCACTCATTTATAGAACATATTTGGAATTTTTACATCTCTTCCATTGGGTATATGGGATATAGGAAAACATGTGATATGTTGGAACATACAAAAAGAACTAGGGAGTTACTTATCTAGAATGATAATGCAATGTAATTCAGATGAATGTTCTTAAACAATATGTGAGGTCATATTTTACAAAGTAAGAAAGTATGGATAGGTGAGAGAGGTATTTGGATAATTTTTACAAATGTAACTATCCGTGAGGAACTAATCATATATACAGGGTAAGGAATAGCATCAATAACACTAATTAATTTTTATTGTGGTATGAATATGTAACTGACATGCTTGTCAATCAACACGTATTTTCATAATTACGTCTCTTTCGCGGATATGGATTACTTTTTGCAAGATTTTTCTTATCTTGTAAAGCAAGATTATAGTTGGTCACAAATGATAAAGAGGCAGAACTTCTAGTAGCATACTCTTGGTTTGTATATCTTGTAAGGTGAGTTCCTATTGTTGAATTCTCAAAAATATGCATATAGCATATACAAGTAGTATGTATCTATATCTATTGGTCGTAAGCAAAGAGAAAGAAATAATAATTGTTAGTGGAAACCAATGTTACAATCATATAAAAAAAAATTAAACAATGTAAGTAAATATGAACCATTTTTTCTAAAAAACAATAGGAAAAATGTGAGGTTAAATTCAATATTAAGCAGTTGTATGTAAAATTTGGTGAAGTAGCAAGTGATATTTACCATGGGTAAATAGATAATATAGAGTGTACGCTGACTAGAGAATATTTTCTTGTGAAAAAATTGACGCGAACAATGATTCTTTATGTTTCCCTACATTAGAGATATGGATTATCTCAATTTGTGTGAGAGGCGCGCGAATGGAAATGTTGGATTGATTCGGAGGTCAAATAATGATCTTACTCTTGATATTGCAATGAATTTTAAACCTGTATTTATTTGTTGACAATGTCTACAATTGCATTTTCTAATGTCATACCTTGTGATTTATGTATTATTAAAGCCCACACCATTCAAAAGGGTAGTTTTGGATGTGAGACCCTTGTTATGGGGAAAATTGGTACATATGTTGGATGTGAAATGTCCCATGGTTTCCCTTTTTATTGGTAAAGGAAACCACCAAGAACTAGGGGCTTTGATCCAATTGCATAAGAGATGGAAATGAATTTTCCAAAGGCACCATTAACAAGATCTGCTTCAACCCACAAGTTATTAGTGAGGATAATGTTTTTCTCATTGCATAAGAGGACCTTTGCATCCAATTGTTTGTTTTTTTTGCAAAATAATATTATTATATTTATTGCTTAACATATCATAATGCTATTGGCATGTTCAATTTTTTTAGCATTGCCTTATTATGTAAAGCAACATAATGGTTCATTGCATATAGGTGCATGGAATATTGGAATGTTTTATTCTCTTCATGTGTGAGATAGGATTCAATCCTTGGCATTAGAAGATTTCAATCTTTTAGAGTAGGGTTTTTATTCCTTAGGTTCATTTCGAGTTGCCGAAAATCAACTTGAGAAGTGTTGTCACCTTGATGATGAAAATTTGTTGAAAGTGTTATGAATGTGTTGAAGTTATACTAGAGGGAATTTCCACGTGATGTGATGACATACATAGGAATGTCTTTTATATGTGGCAACTGACCTAAATCTCCAACAAGGATAATGGATCAATTTTCAAATGATGCATTTCGTTCAGAAGGGAATGCTTCTCTCAAGTGATTGTCAATACATGAAATCATTTTTTGACTGATGAAGCTCATATCATCAATGAGAATGTACTTTAAATGGTGAAATTTATCTTGGAGGTTTATAAGTGATTGTCCTTCCAAAGGATGCATTGATTTCATAGGGATGCGAAGGGAAGAATGGATCATAAGAGTATTTTATGTTAAAAGGTGCAACGCCTGTAGGTGCAAGTAGAAGCAAGGGGTTTGTTTTATTGGGGTAGTTCACCAATAGTGCACTTTGTAGAAAACAAATTAAATAATATTTTCGTATCCCAGTTGTTCCCTAGATCATTCGCTCTAAGTGGAGGGATTGGTGCAGTGTTTTTCAAGTGAGAAAGAACAATGTTAAAAGGTGTGCTTTGGGTGGGAGAGGAGTGATCTTGGTGTGGGATTGAAAAGGGATGATGTTGGATTTGGGTAGTTGAGTGGTTGAATTAAATGAATTGTATGGCAGTTTCTTGCAAGTGGAGAGGGATATTAGTATGTGCCCAATTATGGCTAGCATTGAAGTAGAAATGGATAAGAATTTCAAGATCATCAACTTCAATGTTGTTTTTGTATAAATTTTTGTGATATAATTGCAACTGCTCAAGATATTTAATCTAAAATGAAGGGACACAATTCTACTCTACCACGTTGTGGAAAGTAATTCACAATTTAGAACAACATGTGCAAACATGCATCAATCAAATACACAAGTACATAGATGTTTCTAGGGTAAACAAATGGTAAAAATCCCTTAATCATGTTTGCATAAATACAAAATAATAGAGATGCTATTACAATTTTAATGAATCGGTACTAAATCTCAACCTGCAAAGTAATCTTCTGTCCCTCTGAATCTAAGCAACTATGGCCAACACTTATCTGCTTTATGCCCACACCTAACCTCCTATTTCCTTACGCGATCCTTGAGGAAATTATATCCTAAAAGATAGAAATTTCCCTCTATTTTATTGTGCAATTCCCAAGTTTGATCCTCTAACTACATGCAACACTTGTACACTCAAGACTAGTCTACAACTGATGTTACACTACCTTGGAATATCCACCACGGTTGGGGAACTCGAATTCTCTGCATGCACTAGCTAATTTTGGTTGATTTATCAGTTAAATGAATGATCATTGAGTTATACTATTGTCCCACTACATAACTTACCTCCAACTAATTTTATTAATTGTTAGAACTAGTTTAACTGAGTACAACTAAATATAATTGAACTAGATTTCTATAAATTAACAATTAACACATGCAAACTGAACTCCAAGTCCACTAAATCAAATTTACTAAGCTAATTGAGTGACAAGAGACATTTCACCTCAATTAACTACCTCCAAGTTGTATGTTGATGTGGAAATTTCAAATTTTCTCAATTTGACTAAGGCTAAGTCAAATTGAGCCTTTCTTGCTACACTTCTCAACAGTTTTCTGGGTGGAGGTGAGAAAGGATTTTCCATTCATCCATGTGCATGGAGTTGAGGGGGTGGGGGTAATCACAGGAGTATAGGGATCTTCTGGATGAAGGGGCTGAGATTTTTTTAGTTCACGGTGAACATGCCATGTTGTATATGTCCCTTTTTTTTCTAATTTGCAATTATTTCCTCATCGATGGAGCCAATGTCACTTGGGAGTGTGCAGAAAGGAAAATATAGGATTAGTTCACTGCAACAAAAAACAACATAACAAGCATCATTAAGGTAAGGGTTGGTAATGTATCCTGTCAAGACATGGACAAATACTTGAGGGAATATGTGTTTCCATTGATCTTGCTTTCGACACCATTTTAACACCATTTGTAATTTTAATAGACAATGCAAGACCAAAAAAAAATCTCAAACCATTTCCTTTGTGCACAATGTTGGTATGATTGAAACTCAAGATAATATTTGATAACATATGCCCAACTAAGAAGATAATTGGAATTTGAAATTATTCGATGCTCTAGAAATGATGTGGAAAAATAAACTTTCAAGGGTCCTTTTGTGGTCCCACTATTATCAAGTAAATCAACATAATTTGGCTCTGGCACAATATTTGGCATCTCTATAGCTATAGTAACTTAATTTTATTGAATGCATAAAATAGCTTGTGTATAGTAATTGAAGAAAAAATTGTCTTAGTTGGTTTCTGGAGTTGGAACCATATTGAGCTTATCACCTTTATGATGAAATAAACTAATGAGAAACCTATTTGATTTTCTAATCCATGCATGTCGATATCTTTTGTATTATGCCAGTCTTATAGTTGAACATGTTACTAGCACTAGAGAGATTGAGTACATTTTTTGTTTGTTTATTTTAACATCAAGAAAATATTTTGAATTCCTCCCACATTCTCTCTTATAACACTTATTTGAGTCCATCCATTGTAAAATTATATTCATTCAAAGCTTCACACCTATAGTCCAAATCCTTCATATTTTATTCTAATGGAATTCTCACCATGGAAAAAGGTTTTTGCCTTTTTCTTGATTTTTGTTTGTGTCGTCTTCTTTCATCTTTCGTGTACTCTCAAATGAACCCAATGTTCAAAATGAGTCTTCACCTCTTTGCCTTTTTTGGAGGGAGGCTAGAGGCAAGGTGCCTTGGTTATACCTAATCTTGTGGCATCATTTTTCTTTTTATAGCATGATATTTGTAAAAACATTTAATTTTTGGAGTTCCATGTTAATCTTAATGATTTGTGTGTGTGTGTGTGTGTTTCATTCATTAGAATGGAATTTTTCATCTACTATGTAAATTTTACATTAGACAGAAACAAGAAGATAAAGGTAACTTAATAAATAAAATGAATTCTAGCTTAAATGTTTCAAATTCAATTGTTTTTCTTCTAAAATAGAAACTGCATGATTGCAAATCATTTAGTATTTCTCAAATAGCACATTCATCGGCTTGGGGAATAGTAAGCAGAACAAAGGAGCTTTCAACTAACCATTTTTCACTGAACAGATATGTTAAAGCTTAACATGTCGATTATTGGACTTCACAATTAGTTATTTGTTTCAGGGTTAAGGAACGGTATCTTTATTATAAATTGTAGAGACCTTGGTGGATATTTATAATCCTAAAAATGTTAAATATAAAGGTTTGATAAAAAAATTGTAGGATTATCCAAATCTTGGTGCATTCTATATATTTTATAGAAAATTTTGAGACCTTGGTGGATATTTATCATCCTAAAAATGTTAACTATAAAGGTTTGATAAATAAAAAAATTGTATAATTTTCTAAATTTTGGTGCATTCTGTATATTTTGTAGAAAATTTTAAATGAGTAAAATAATTATATACTAAAGAATTATATTTGATATATTAACAAATTGTAGCTCATCTCACCATTAATTCTCAATATCTTTTTGAGCAAATTGAACTATACAATCTATAGCTTGGTGCAACATAACAGTTCCATATAGGTTATTTTCTAGGATAACCAAGAATAGGTAACAAAAAATGAATAACATAAAACAATCTACAATTAGATTGTACTACTTTACTAGGCATTGATACATGGGAATTGACAAATTGAAGCAGACTATATAAGTTAAAAGATCTCTTATAAATGGTAATAAAAATTTATGTGTTAAGTGAACATTACTGGGTTGATCAAATTATGATCATAAAGAATCATGGAATATCTCCACTAATTTGCATGTTTGTAGTTGTGGATAAAATATTCAATGTTATAAATAAATTATGAAATGTGTAGATATTAGTTGGTGCAAATATACATTTTAAAACTTCAAGAAATAATACCTATTATACATAAGGAAATAACATATTGTAAATAAATCATTCATTTATAGAACATATTTGGAATTTTTAAATCTCTTCCATTGAGTATATGGGATACAGGAAAACATGTGATATGTTGGAACATACAAAAAGAACTAGGGAGTTACTTATCTCAAATGATAATGCAATGTAATTCAGAGGAATGTTCTTAAACAATATGTGAGGTCATATTTTACAAAGTAAGAAAGTATGGATAGGTGAGAGAGCTATTTGGATTTTTTTTACAAATGTAACTATTCATGAGGAACTAATCATAGATACAAGGTAAGGAATAGCATCAACAACACTAATTAATTTTTATTGTGGTATGAATATGTAACTGGCATGCTCGCCAATCAACGAGTATTTTCATAATTACGTCTCTTTCGTGGATATGGATTATTTTTTGCAAAATTTTTCTTATCTTTTAAAGCAAGATTATAGTTGGTCGCAAATGATAAAGAGGCAGAACTTCTAGTAGCATACTCTTGGTTTGTATATCTTGTAAGGTTAGTTCCTTTTGTTGAATTCTCAAAAATATGCATATAACATATACAAGTAGTATGTATCTATATCTATTGGTCATAAGAAAAGAAAAATAAATAATAATTGTTAGTGGAAATGAATGTTAAAATCATATAATAAAAAAAATTAAACAATGTAAGTAAATATGAACCATTTTTTCTAAAAAACAATAGGAAAAATGTGAGGTTAAATTCAATATTAAGCAATTGTATGTAAAATTTGGTGAAGTAGCAAGTGATATTGACCATGGGTAAATAGAGAAGATAGAGTGTACGCTGACTAGAGAATATTTTCTTGTGAAAAAATTGACGCTGACAATAATTCTTTGTGTTTCCTACATTAGAGATATGGATTATCTCACATGCGTGAGAAGCACACGAATGGAAATGTTCGATTGATTTGGAGGTCAAACAATGATCTTACTCTTGATATTGCAATGAATTTTAAACTTGTAGTTATTTGTTGACAATGTCTACAATTGCATTTTCTAATGTCATACCCTGTGATTTATGTATTATTAAAGCCCACACCATTCGAAGGGGTAGTTTTGGACATGAGACCCTTGTTATGGGGAAAATTGGTACATATGTTGGATGTGAAATGTCCCATGGTGCCCCTTTGTATTGGTTGAAGGAAACCACCAAGAAGGATGGCAAATCTAGGGGCTTTGATCCAATGCATAGAATATGGAAATGAATTTGCCAAGGGTACCATTAACAAGCTCTGCTTCAACCCACAAGTTGTTAGTGAGGGTAACATTTTTCTCACCACATAATAGGACCTTTGCATCCAATTGTTTATGCTTTTTTGCAAAATAATATTGTTATCTTTTTATCTTAACAGATCATAATGCTATTGGCATGTTCAATTTTTTTAGCATTGTCTTATTATGTAAAGCAACATAATGGTTCATTACATATAGGTGCATGGAATATTGGAATGTTTTATGCTCCTCATGTGTGATAAAGGATTCAAACCTTTGCATTAGAAGATTTCAATCTTTTAGAGTAGGGGTTTTTATTCCTTAGGTTCATTTGGAGTTGGCGAAAATCAACTTGAGAAGGGCTATCACCTTGATGACGAAAAATTTTTGATAGTGTTATCAATGTGTTGAAGTTATACTAGAGGGAATTTTCACGTGATATGAAGACATACATAGGAATGTCTTTTATATCTGGCAACTGGCCTAAATCTCCAACAAGGATAATGGATCAATTTTTGAATGATGCATTTCGTTTCAGAAGGGAATGCTTCTCTCAAGTGATTGCCAATACATGAAATCATTTTTTGACTGATGAAGCTCATATCATCAATGAGAATGTACTTTAAATGGTGAAATTTATCTTGGAGGTTAAGAAGTGATTGTCCGTCCAAAGGATGCATTGATTTCATAGGGATGCGAAGGGAAGAATGGATTGTAAGATTATTTTATGTTAAAGGGTGCAACACCGGTAGGTGCAAGTAGAAGCAAGGGGTTTGTTTTATTGGGGTAGTTCACCAATAGTGCACTTTGTCAAAAACAAATTAAATAATATTTTTGTATCCTAGTTATTCCCTATATCATTCGTTCTAAGTGGAGGGATTGGTGCAGTATTTTTCAAGTGAGAAAGAACAATTTTAAAAGGTGTGCTTTGGGTGGGAGAGGAGTGATCTTGGTGTAGGATTGAAAAGGGATGATGTTGGATTTAGGTAATTGAGTGGTTGAATTAAATGAATTTTATGGCAGTTTCTTGCAAGTGGAGAGGGATATTAGTATGTGCCCAATTATGGTTAGCATTGAAGTAGAAATGGACAAGCATTTCAAGATCATCAACTTCAATGTTGTTTCTATATAAATTTTGGTGATAGAATTGCAGCTGCTCAAGAAATTTAATCTAAAATCGAGGGACGCAATTCTACTCTATAGCGTTGTGGAAAGTAATTCACAATTTAGAACAACATGTGAAAACATGCATCAATCAAATACAAAAGTACATAGATGTTTCTAGGGGAAACCAAATGGTAAAACACCCTTAATCATGTTTGCATAAATAAAAAATAATAGATATGCTATTACAATTTTACTGCTTCAGTACTAAATCTCAACCTACAAAGTAATCTTCTCTCCCTCTGAATCTGAGCAACTATGGCCAACACTTATCTGCTTGATGTCCACACCTAACCTTCGATTTCCTTACACGATCCTTGAGGAAATTAGCTCCTAAAAGATAGAAATTTCCCTCTATTTTATTATGCAATTCCCAAGTTTGATCCTCTGACTACATGCAACACTTGTACACTCAAGACTAGTCTACAACTGATGTGACACTACCTTGGAATATCCACCACAGTTGGGGAACTCGAATTCTCTGCATGCACTATCTAATTTTGGTTTATTAATCAGTTAAATGGATGATCATTGAGTTATATTGTTGTCCCACTACATAACTTACCTCCAACTAATTTTATTAATTGTTAGAACTAGTTTAACTGAGTACAGCTAAATATAATTGAACTAGATTGCTATAAATTAACAATTAACACATGAAAACTGAAATCCAAGTCCACTAAATAAAATTTGCTAAGCTAATTGAGTGACAAGAGACATGTCACCTCAGTTAACTGCCTCCAAGTTGTATGTTGATGTGGAAATTTCAAATTTTCTCAATTTGACTAAGGCTAAGTCAAATTGAGCCTTTCTTGCTACACTTCTCAACAGTTTTCTGGGTGGAGGTGAGAAAGAATTTTCCATTCATCCATGTGCATGGATTTGAGGGGGTAGGGGTAATCACAAGAGTATAGGGATCTTCTGGATGAAGAGGCTGAGATCACTTTGATTCACAGTGAACATGCCATGTTGTATGTGTCCCTTTTTTTCTAGTTTGCAATTATTTCCTCATCGATGGAGCCAATGTCACTTGGGAGTGTGCAGAAAGGAAAATATAGGAGTAGTTCACTCCAGCAAATAACAACATAACAAGCATCATTAAGGGAAGGGATGGTAATGTATCGTGTCAAGACATGGACAAATATTGGGGGGAATATGTGTTTCCATTGGTCTTGCTTTCAACGAGCAGAAAATGACCAAGATTTTGCAACTTCAAGGAGAGGAAATGATTCCAATGAAGGAGGTTTATTCATGTATGGGGAAATGAAGTTTGGTGTTGAAAGGGGGTTTTCATAATTATGTGAAACAGATCTAAAAATAGTTCTATTAAAAATAAAAGAAACAAATGAATGGTTGCAAAGTGAGAGTGGTATTTTTTGCAACATATGGCATATTTATTATGCCCTAATGTCTCTATCTGCAATGGTTTCTGTTAGGATTTTTCGGTTGAAATTATCAATAGGTGCTTCTATGGGTACACTTTGCGAGAGGCATGATAAAATTTGACAATATCTTTCTAATATGGTTTTTTCTTTTGATGCATACTTTTAAATGTTACTTAAAACAGTGTGTCATGAAAGAACAGGTTGAAAATCAACATTTTCTCTCCAAATGGAAAGTAGATCAACATTGTGGATGTTTAATATATTATCATTGCAAGCAGGGATGTAGTTTTTGACCGTTATCTTCAATGAATATTGAAGATGCAGAGTGCAAATCTAATGGTACTCCATATCAATAGCTAATAACATGGTCATTTTTTCAAAGGCGGAAAGATTCATGACACTTTGTGTGTTTTTTAACACAAATAAGAAGATATTCGTAGTATTCAGACTGGGTGGATTCAAATATTGATGATATTTCTAGAAAACATGGGTCTTGGGTTGTTGATTGATGAAGTGTAGGATTATGATGTTGGACATCACGCGGATTCCAAACGATTACGTAATGATCAAAATAACTCTTAGCATCGGTGACCTATGTTTCATTATTCTAATCGAGCGTATTCATATTTGGTGAATTTTGCTACCAAAGGAATCCATGTATGTGTGTGGATCCTCTATGTTTTAATTCATATATGAGGAAAATAAGAAAGTCAAAGTTTCGAACAAGTGAAACTTCTATATAGAAATTAACGAAGAGAAGTATGGTTAGATGAAAACCAGCAACAATAATCAAGTGTGTGAATACCTTTTTGTAGGAATTCTTTGAGGAAAATTGTAAATATACAGTGCATATATTTGGTTGTAAGATGTGGTTTTTTTATATTATTTTGAATTATCCAATGGTAGTGATTTCTCAAAGTGGAGGGAATGTTGTCAGGCATGACCATGTGAAAGTCATGCCACTTGGTATCAATTATGTTGAGAGTGAAGAAGAATGTTGGGCTTCCTTTTTGTTTTATCATGTCAGTCAGCTCAAATATTTTTTTTTCTAGAAAGGGCGTGTTCCTCAACGACATGAACCAAAGTGCATGAATTTTTCTAGAAATTTGGAATCTAGGCTTAGTCATGAAGGCATTGTCAGAGGTCTGAAATAGTTGTTGGTAAGTTGTTCTCAATGCACTTTTTTACAAATATGGAAGCATATACTTGCTTGCAATGGCACGATAGAATTTTGCATAAGTTGTAATAGTGGAATCTTGGATGCTAGCCAAATCGGTTATCGTGGTAGTGCATCAAGTACAAAGCATATTATTGCATTCAATAATATTATTACATGCATATTATCATAAATCAATGGGGAATAAAGAATAAACTTTTTTATTATTTAACCAAGTTTGAGGATCTCAAAAGGAATCCTAATGAACATGTGTCATATTTCATCAAGAGGTTTAATAAAATTTATAATAATATTCCCGCAGATTGTAAGGCTTTTAATGATGATTTTTCTCTAATGTTGAGATAAAGAAAATATAGGACTTTGGTAGACATGCAAATTTATGTCATAGAAGTTGAGGCCAATAGAGAGCAAAGGTTGATAAATAAGAAATAAATTTAAGGCAAGAACATAAATTGGTTCCTCTTCAAAAATTAAGGATGAGGAACATAAAATTGATGACATCACTTCAATGTTAAGAAACCTGTCTAATATAATTTCAAGGATGGATACATAGCCTAGAAAAATACAACAATATGTGAATAGACCTCAAGGACCTTACATAAGACCTTTTTAGCGTCAGATATTACAGAAGGAAAGGAAAAATAATGACCAGCAGACTCAACCCCCACTGATGATAGATGATCAAGATCTGGAAGAAATAACACCTTTTGTAGATGACATAAATTATTTTGATGATAAACATATTGAAAATTCCAATGTTCTTGTGAATCAAGTTTAGTCTATAGCTCACAATATAGAATCTTCTGAAGTTTCTAAATACCAAGACTTTTCTGGATTTATAATTGTTGAGCTAAACAAAAGATATGATCTAAGACCAAGAAAAAGTCCAGGTAGGCCTGTAAAGAAAGAAGAAAGTTACCTTTGATTTATGACAACACAAGATTGTTGAAACTTTATCTTAACAACATCAAAGTTAGTTACTAGATCAACAAACAATAGAAAAACGTGTTTCTCCCATTTTAAATGTAGAGAAGAAACTAGAAAAAGTCAAAATTTCAATTCATTTATCAAAACTCAAGAGAAACCATGCTTATAAGAAACAATTTTCTAAATGAATTCAATCTTCAAGTGTGGATGCTGAAGGAGATGTAATAATTTTTCAAGATAAAAAACCTTCTATTATTTTTGGACCAATTATGGACGTTCAATATGAGGTGTTCCTCCTTTCTATTTGACTCTAAAAAGCCAAGAGTTTCTCCTTTATAATTATATGTTATATTTATGGGCATCCCATAATCTAATGCCAAAAATAATTATGGACCAACTTCAATTGCACGTAACAATGTTCTACCATGATTTGTATACGTTTGATTCAAAGAAGGTGAAGTGTTTGGGGTTAATCAAAGACCTGGTAGTGAATTTAGCTCAAATTCCTATAAAAAGTGTGGTGATGGATATAATGGTTACAGACATTCCCCCAAAATTTGGTATGTTGCTATCAAGGTCCCGGTGTGCTAAAATTAGAGGAAGTTTAAAAATGGATATGCCATATGCTACCATTCTAGTATATAGATGAGAACATTGAAGATTATACAAAGAAGTAAGGTTTATAAATATTATGTGTAATGATAGCCAAGATTTAAATCACCCTATCTATGTAGTGGACCAATATTTAGGGTGTCTCATTCTGGCTGTAAATGATGAGTGAAATGTACAGAATAGAATCAAAGTCAATGTAAATATTCCTCAGTATTTAAAATTTTATATTTGGAGAATGTATTTTGATGGAGCCTCTTTTAGGGATGGATCTAGAATTGGAATTGTTTTAAGTTAACCTTAAAATAAAATCATCACTCAATCTTTTAAACTAGATTTTGAGGTCACTAACATTTTGGCAGAATATGAAGCTGTAATACTAGGATTGGAGTTGGCCAAGAAAATGAAGATTCAAATATTGTCAGTATTTGGTGATTCAGAATTAGTGGTGAAACAAATTAGATTTTTTTGTCACACAAAAAATCCTAGGTTAATATCTTACATGATTGAGACATGGGATCGTATAGAAAATTATTTCCAAACTTTTAACATTGAAGCTATACCAAGAGAAGATAATATACAAGAATATTATTTAGCAGTTCCGTAAGTACCTTCAAAGCCCCATATTCCTTTTAGTTGCATTACCTTATTGAAGTTAGGTACAAACCTTCTATCCCTGATAATGTGGAGCATTTGAAAGTATTTTAAGATGATGTGGAATTGAAAAAAATCATGCAATTGTTGAGGAATTTTCTTGCCTACATATTGATGAATACAACAATGAAACAATAAAAGAGGATATTTTTTATTCAGAGATAAACTTCAAGCAAAAAAATAGATGACCATGATATTATCCAGTTTTATAACAATCACAATCCCAAAGGATTAGTTCCCCTTGAGAGATTGTTTGACCAGAATGATGTTATAAAATCTTCAGGGCTAAATTCATAGCAAGATGATGTGCAAGATTGTAATATTGGCACAACAGAAGAAACTAGAAACATTAAACTTTCAGCAACATTGCCACATGAGATCAGAGACAAATATGTTTAGTTATTCAAGGAATATAAAGATGTTTTTGCATGGAGATATGAAGACTTGAAGACTTATCATACATCTATTATTGAACACAAGATTCCTTTAAAACCAGGGGCTAAACCATTTCAAAATAAATTGAGGAGAATAAATCTAATCTTGTTGCCAGTAATTGAAAAGGAAATAGGAAATTAATATATGAAAAAATCATAGTTCCTTTAGGATATTCTGATTGGACAGCCAATCTGGTTCCTATCATAAAAAATAATGGAGAAATAGGACTATGTGTTGACTTTAGGAATCTTAACAAATTGTCATGGAAAGTTAATTCAAATATAATTTCAATGTTATATGGTTTTTCAGGTTACAACCAGATATTAGTCAGCAAAGAGAATAAGGAAAAGACAACTTTTACCATGCCATGGGTACAACGTTCATGTTGGCTAAGGTTCCTTTTGGCTTAATAAATGTAGGAGAAACCTTTCAGAGAGCCATGGACTTAGCATTTTTTGGATAAATAAATAATTTTATAGTGATTTATATTGATTTACCTTGATGATTTAATTGTCTTTTCAAAATATGATGCACAACATATAAAACATTTGAAGAAAGTTTTTGAGAGATGCAGGAAATTTTGGATTTCCCTTAATCCCAAGAAATCAATATTTTCCTTAAAAGAAGGAAAACTGTAGGGAAACATTATTTTAAAGGAAGGATTCACAATAGATCCCAAGAGAGTGTCAGCTATTTAGTTAATTAGTTTTCCCAAAACAAAGAAATAAATTCAAGAATTTTTAGGGAAAATCAGTTTCTTGAGAAGATTTATACCTAAGAGATTGTAAAATATATTACTGATATGCTTGAAAAGAATCATGAGATTAAATGGAATACAAAAGCTAGATTTTCCATTTCCCGAATCAAAAAAGCACTTTCAGAAGCACCAATGTTGGTTAGTTCAAATTATTCAAAGCCTTAGAGTGTATTTTATTTTGCATCAGATAATACAATAGCAACAGTTTTATTACAGAAAAATGAAGATCATCATGAGCAATCAATTTATTTCTATAGAAAAGTTATGAGGGATGCAGAACTAAAGTATGATATAATTGAAAATCATGCATATGCTTTAGTTCAAACTTTGGAAGCTTTCAGAATTTTAGGAAGTTCAAAAGTTGTTAGCAGAACCAAATTGTAAAGTTTTGGGAATAATTTCAATCATGCGGATTTTAGGTATTTAGGAGGAGGAGAATCCACAAGTATCTTCTTCTGTTCAGGAGGAGAAGAATCCACAAGAACCTTCTAATTTGGTACCTGCTGAACTTCCTTTACATATTGATGACAATTTTTTTCTATCATACTAGTAAAGATATTGTACATTTTTTGCAAAACTTTGAATATCCTCTTGAGTTCACAAAGAATCCATGCATTTCTCTTAAGCTCAAAGCGATGAAAGATTATATACTTAATGAAAATTTGTATTGGAAGGATCCATTGAAATTTTTTTACTATGTTTGACTGAAAGTGAAAGAGAGGGTGTAATTGAGCAGTTTCATCAAGTGTGTGGAGGCCACTATGCTTAGAAAACAACTGCACACAAGATATTGAGAGCAAGATTCTACTGGCCTAATTTATTTTCCAAAGTTGGTTTGAAAGTACAAAGTTGCATTCCTTTCCAAATATTTGCAGGTAGACCAAAACTAGTCTCTCTCTCTCTCATTCTAGTATTGGTAGAAGCTCCTTTCCTACAATGGGGTCTAGATTTTATTGGTGAAATAATCCCTTCTTCCAATAATAAGCATAGATGGATCTTAACAACGGGATATTATTTCAAAAAATGGGTAGAAGCTACCCCTATTAGAAATGAATTTGATTATGTTTTCATGAATTTGATTGAAGAAAATATTTTATCCACGTTTGGTTGTCCAAGACAAATAATTACAGATAATTTTCAAGTTTCCAATTCCATTAAAATGATTGATTTTTATCAAAAACACCAAATTTATTTACATCACTCTACACCGTATTATCTGCAATAGAATGGACTAGCGGCATCATTAAACAAAATCTTAAATTTATCAAGAAGGTGTTAGTAGATCATAAAATAAATTGGGACACTCACTTGAAGTATACAGCCTAAGAATACAGTGTCTCACCGAAAATATTGACAGGTAAATCTTTGTTTCAACTAGTCTATGATATTGAAGTTATTTTTCATACTTAATTGGAATTCCCAATTGTGAAGCTCTTGCAAGATTTCTATGAGGAAAATAATTATTTCTCAAAAACAAATCAATCAAGAAAGAGAAGAATTTGAACAAAAAATCTTCCAATATGAAGATAAAATGAAAATTTTAATTGACAGGAGATCTAGAGAAAAATATTTCAGGCAGGGAGACCTAATATTAAGATGGGATGCAAGAAAAGAAGAAAAATGAAAACATGAAAATTTTGAAAACCTCTGGTTTGGACTTTTCAAAATTGCAGAAATAAAAGGAGACAATACTTTCATTCTCCAAAAACTACAAGGAGAATATTACTCATTTCCATTCAATGGGAAATATTTGAAACACTACATTTAGTATTAATAAAGTTTCTTTCACTATCATTGCAAATGGTCGATGTGATTTTCATTTTCAGTGCAAGTGTGATTTCTAAAGAAATGACTCCATAACCCAAGGAAAAGGCATAAGGATCTGCATGATATTTGCATCCACGAGGAGAGGTAGTCCCCAGATAGAGCCGATGTTTGAAATTTTCTTTACCTATGCAATTTTCTTCTAAAATTGTATATTTTTCTAAAAAAAAAATAATATGAGTTATATATGAAATTTTCACTTTGTATATAAGTAATATTGGAATCTTGGATGCTATCCAAATCAGTTATCGTGGTAGTGCAACAGGTACAAAGCATATTATTGCATTCAATAATATTATTGCATGCATATTATCATAAATAAATGGGGAATAAAGAAGGATCTTGTTTATTATTTAACCGAGTTTGAGGATATCAAAAGGAATCCTAATGAACCTATGTAATATTTCATCAAGAGGTTTAATAAAATTTATAAAAATATTCCCGCAGATTGTAAACCTCCAATCACTACAGCAAAGGTTAGATTTTCTAAGACTTTTGATGATGATTTTGATCTAATGTTGAGAGAAAGAAAATATAGGAATTTTGTAGACATGCAAACTGATGCAATAGAATTTGAGGCCAATAGAGAGCAAAGGTTGAGAAAGAATAAATAAAATTGAAGGCAAGAACATAAATTGGTTCTTCAAAAATTAAGGATGAGGAACATTGATGAAATCACTTCAATGTTAAGAAATTTGTCTAATATAATTTCAAGGATGGATACATAGCCTAGAAAAATGCAAAAAAATATGAATAGACCTCAAGGACCTTACATAAGACCTTTTTAGCCTCAGATATTACAGAAGAAAATGAAAAATAATGACCAGCAGATTCAACCCCCATTGATGATAGATGATCAAGATCTGGAAGAAATAACACCTTTTGTAGATGACATAAATTATTTTGATGATCAACATCTTGAAAATTACAATGTTCCTGTGAATCAAGTTCAGTATATAGCTCACAATATAAAGAAAGAGTGTGTTCCTCGAAGACATGAACCAAAGCGCATGACTTGTTTTGGAAATTTGGAATCTTGGCTCAGTCATGAAAGCATTGTCAGAGTTATGAAACAGTTGTTGGTAAGTTGTTCTTAATGCACTTTTTTACAAATATGGAATCATATACTTGCTTGCAATGGAACATTAGAATGTTGTATAAGTAATAGTGGAATCTTGGATGTTATCCAAATCAGTTATGATGGTATTGCATCAGGTACAAAGCATATTATTGCATTCAATTTTTGCAATTCTTGGTTGTTCAATCATGGTAATGTATGTAGGAAAGAGGGAAGGGAATGCCATAGTGAAGATTCCCTCAATGGTGCATTCATTCATAGAGGATAAGGATATTGCAGGCCAATCAAGTGAACTTATGGAATTTGAAAGGGTTGAGTGCAAAAGAGCACATATTTGTTCAAGCTCAGTACATGAATTTGGGAGAGTTGGAACGAAAGAGGAAGGTCTGGGGTCTCCTGGAGTGAAGAGGACATCATGTACATAATTAGAATCAAGTAGGTATTAATGGGATTTGGGAGAAGAGGTGGTTACATTATGAAGAAGAGAGGAGATTTTTGTAGGTTGATTTGGAAAAGCATAATTGTAGATGGGATGAGGTGCACATTCCTGTAGTAGGGACCATTTTTTAGTTTGTATTCTAGTGTCCCCATTACACACAATTTACAAAAAATAATTCGCAATCATTTTTAGTAGAATTATTTCTTTCGGCAATGAGAATGTCCAATTCAAAACCATACGAGGCAAATAGTTGGAAATAGTACTAATGTCTTGGGGGAGGTTTAGTATATGGCCATTGTATTTTTATTTACCTCCCCAAGCATGAGTAACTTGTAGAATGGGGTTCATGAATGCAATGAGCATTTCTTTAATTTGAGTTAAATTACGAATCACAAGAGATTGTGTGTCGGGTTCCATGTTGTTTGAAAGAGAAAAATGATAGGTAGACTTAGACGCAACACAAAATAAGTAAGAAGGATTACCATGCAAAAGTCTTTTTTCATACTCAGGTATGATTTTTTGCTTATGGTGAAAACATGCATGGTAGAGAGTTTATTTATCCTTTCATGAAAGTGATGGTTCTCATCATTGAGGGGGGGTTGTATTGGTTTTGAAGAAGGTAAGGTGAATTGGTATGCATTGTTGGGAGAGAATTTGAAGTGGGAGGGGAAGCAGTTGAAGAAGTAGGGTTTTTTTGTTTTTATAAAGGAGTCGTTGATGTGAATTTATTGTATATTTGTTTGTGCAAAAGACGATGTCTTTGTGTGTTTTTCTCCACATTTCCATTGTTGGATGACATATCTAATTAATTAGAAATAATGTATTGTTATAATGGAGGAATAATCGAATTAGAGAGAAGTATGAATGAGCTTTGTATGCATAGAAAATGAATAATGAGTCTTGACATAAAGAATAGTTTATATAATAAGGAATAAAATATAATATTCTTAGAAAAGGGGTTTTTCCATGACATCCTTTTAAGTCATGAATAATATAACATACAACCATTCAATTTATTGATAGAGAGCATGAGTTGACACACATGGACGAATTGAACGTTTTGATCATTATATGGGTAGTGAGTAAAGAAACCATATAGTTATTGTACAAAAAATGCATTGAAGTTGTTACAAAGTATTTTATATATATATATATATATATATATATATATATATGAGGTAAAGCATACATAATTTGGAAATTTTGAACAAGAGTTTTGTTAAAAAAACAGTGTACTACAATAACATGAAGATATTTTACAAAACTATGAAAGTATAATATCTACAAAGATGATATATGTCATATTCAAAATGGCATGGGCCCTTGGTGCCACAAAGAAAGTTCAAAGGTGAAAAGCAACAGATTGTTGTACAATTGATATTTCTTGAATTTCTTTGAGGACCTCTTTGCATGGCAAATCATAATGGAGTTCCTATAAATTAATGAGAATTTTTTGCAAGCGTTCAACGCCATTGAAAATGTCTAATTTGATGGAAATTGTTAGTAGGAAATTACAACTTTAAATATTTTAAAAAATTCCTATACATCATATGATTTGATAGAAGGAAGAAACAAGTCTTTTGTTGTAACACCCATGAGCTCATTTGCGGCATCATTGAAATTTACGACATTTTATAAATGCCTAATGTGGTCATGTAATTCAATTCTAAGTTTGTAATGGTAGTCACATTCTCGAAGTCAGAGTTACATTTTGTACAATGCCACATATTGTTAGAATGATGTGTGACTTTTCCGTGCATTTTTTTCCATTGAATATCAACAAACACGCGAGAAAATAGAAATCATCCATATGAATAGCAATTATAGTTGCAAGAACTGAAACCCATGTTGTTTTCTCATATATTTGCATGCAAGTAATGTCATGAATCGTCTTCTGTGATTGGGCTCATTTAAAATTATTGCTATAGTTCCTGCTCAATGATGGAAAGGAAGAATTGAAGCCCATTTCACGAAACCATGAATGAAGTTGTTGAGTTTCTTCAATGTTCGATTAATGATGATATTGCAAGTGGATATAGTCCCTATGGTGATTTCGTTGAATTTGATTACACGAGACCATTTGATTGCAAGGATTTGTGGATTGGAAAAATAGTACAATTTAGCAAGCTTCTTTCCTTCAGAGTCACAATGCTCTCCTCAAAGTGTTACATCAATGTTAAATCCTAGCATGTCCTTTAATGTGAGAGATTTTCTAAGTGTTTAAGTTCCATCTCTTCGTCGAATAGTCAAGGAAGGAAAGGTGGAACTAATTACACTAATAACATCAACATTGGAATTCAGATTTGCAAATTTGATTTCATTGATAGTTTTGAAATCAAAGCTTTAGAAAGGAAATCTTGGATCATATTGCAAACACAACTTGATAGTAGATGCGATGAACAAGGATATCTCCCATTTGTTTGTAACGTGGTTGTAGTTTGGGTTTTTTTCCTTCACTATGCCATTGGAAACAACGTATAGTTTACCAACTTGGATTAGGTCATAAAAGGACAACCAAATTAGAAAATGTGGAAAGATGGTTCTCATCTTTGTCTCAATCAATGAGGTCAAAGTTGAAGACTTTTTTTGAGTCGTGCACATTGTTGTAAGTTCGTAGTGTTCTTTTTGCAGTTCCACTACCCTGGATTGACCAATGTTTTCAGTAGGGATTAAGTTCCTTGAATGGAATAGTTGTAGTTGTGGAAGCATTTTTTGGAGTTAAGGGAAACCCCTCTTTTGTTGATGAAGAGCTACCCTGGATTGTGCTTGCCTTTGCATGTAGAAGAGTTGATGAGTCCCAAATCAATGATGCTTTATGGTCCACAACCTCAAGTTCAACCTCTCTTATAGACCTTGCACAAATGAATGAAGAATAAAATAATGTACAATCCATTAGTCTTCTAAATAAATGATGAAAGAGTGAAAATAGACACAAATTTGAAAGAGAGTAAAGGACAAAGTTGGGCTTTACGAAGAGTGTTGGAAAAACAATTTAAGCTACTTTTTTTAGTAGAAAATTTGAGCTGACTTGGATGTCTCCAAATGAAATATGTCCAGTATATGCAGATGGTATAAAATTCTGGTTTTGATGTGTTCCATCGGAGTGAGAAATGTGGAAGTGTGAGGATGTAGTTCTTGTCGAGGTAATGAAGTCGATGTTGATTAACTAGAGAAATGGTTGAATCTCCGTAGAGCCATTCAACAACATAGAAATGGCATTCTTAGTCAAGGTTGTTCCATAATATAAAGGTGGTACAATTTTTGTTTTTCAAGATAAGCATGCAAAACTCTTCAAATCATTGGAAGAGATATAAAAACACAGGATTATAAGTTATACAAGGAAAGTACGAGTGGTCCTACATGATGTGTAAGTGAATAAAGCTTTAAATATTACTGGGGAAAATGATAATGAACAACTATTTCAATCATGTTCAAAGAAATTATTTAATAGGCATTAGTGTCAATCTATGAATTTAAGATTACACTCACCTGGATCTAAACACACTTGCCAGACAAAGTCCATGAGCCATCATTTATCATTTTTTGGCTTTGGAAAGTGGAAAGTAGGGACCAAAAGGAACAAAGTTGTTCCACTATTTTTTGGTGACAAGAGGGGTGTGGTCATGATAGGTAACCCTATCAATTGTAGATTTCATGGAAACCTCAAATCTAGGCTAAATTTTGATGGTATTTTAGAATTGACCAGATTTCATTGAGTTGCTCTTGAAAATTTGATTGTCCATTTTCATTTCGCTAACCACCAATCTCATAGAATTTTGTAAGGGCATAGAATTTGTAAAACTGGCTTTTCACTTGTGGCTTGGACGAACCATCAATATTGATTTCAAACTAAATCATTAGTGATTTTAGATTAATTTGGGTATTTTACAGAAAGTCGCTTATTATGATCAAAGCTTGTGCTTAAAAATATTCAATTTCAATGCAGCACTAAGACTCTTTTTTCCTAAATTTTTATTTTGAATAAATCTCTTAAACACTAAATGTAATAGCCAAAATCCAAATACAGTTGGAGATTGGAATTTTTATCCCATTTTGTACACTATTTTTTTGCATGATTGATATAAATCCAAAGAATTACTGATATTACTGGATCTAAAATAAGGGACATCCTGCCTCGTAAGAGTTATGAAGGTGAGGGGCCTCTATTTATGCAAAGCATAAAAACATGACTAGTCTACCAACCTAGATAAGCAACATTCTTCCACATAAAGTCATAAATATGTGTAATTAGGCTTTGAAGTTGCGAGTGATATAGTTAATTGCTCCATTACTATCAATTTCAGTTAAACACCTTGTTTCTTATCAAATTAAATCTTCTTGGATTATTCAAACAACATTCTAAGAAGCTAGAAATCCCAGGAGTAACAAGGCCCAAAGAGATAAGTTCAGGAGGATCCAAAAGCTTAATGTCTCAAACAAGCATAAAGTAATTTCAGATTCCCTAGTGAGGAAGATGTGAAATCAACTAATTAGGGCTAGGGCTTATCTAAAATTTTCACCTATATGAAATAATGCTCATTTTGTATGAGATATTAGGCAAAGGATGAAGAAATCCCAGTGATCCTTGGGTGAACCAAGCAAGGATTCTGACTTACCAAGATGGTATTTTTCCTGTGGTTGATTCTTTGAGGTTTGAGACTTAAGTGTATTTACTAATCATGTAAATTGTAGAAATAGGATTCTCATATTAGCTTGATGACTTTTCGTAGTGTTATATCAGTTTTATACCAAAAAGAATGAATGGTTTTTTGTCTATTAGCATTGTAAATAATGATTGGCTTTTTGTCAATTAGCATTGTCATCAATATCTACAGTGGCAAAATTCTTATTCCAATTTCTAGGTTACGATGGTTGTATAAATATTGATTTCTTTAAGTAACAAGTATTGGTTTTTATTTTATGGGTGAAGTGCTTTTGAAAGGATAAAGACTATGGAACATACTTTGGCTAGAGGCATGCAACTATATTATGACTATTCTGCGACTATATTATGAGTATCATGTTATGGTAAAGAAGTTTTGGGCCACAATGCACTCTATAGAAGAACAACTTTGAGTGCATAAGAGGCAAAGTACATATTTGACTCAGCTAGCTACAAAAACCTTTCTTAAAGGCCTTCAATTCCTCCTTATGTGCTTGGCTACGAAGTATTATGCAAATTGGTTGTAATGAACTACCACAACAAATCTGAATCAAGACCAACATTCCAGCTTCTGGAATAAATTCGGTCATAGTGAGCAACAATTGTCAAAAAAACAAAGACTAAGACCAATGCACACTTACTATGACATATTAAGAACATAGGTGTGCCAAATAAGCACGAGTAGGTTTAAATTCCAAGTGTTTATATCTAAAATGATTTATAAAAAAAATGAAATAACATCTCTACACCAAATTTGTCTCTATAAAGATAATTTTCCAACACAATTTAGTGATTTGTAAGAAATATGGGACAACAAGAAACCAACCAGTGAACTGATACAAAGTAAAAAGAAATGATGCACATAAACCCTAATGTTATTCCGAGACACAAAATTATCTAGAAATTCCAGAGAGTGCACCAAAATAAGTAGATAACATCTCTCCATGTAAGAAACTCATTCAAACTAGAAAGAGGAATCTCAAAGATTGGTAATACTCGCAAAATATTTAAGATACCACATACATGGAAACTTGGAATAATCACCGCTACTAGTCAGGATGGAAAAGTTCCCACAAAATCAATCTTCCCATTGATCATGTTCAATGTGAACTTCGTGAACTGATAAGCTCTTTAAATGGTTATGCCTTGATATCAAGAACATTTTCCAACTTTAGAGGTTGAGGCAAGCCAGGTTCTTTCATAGTAAAGAGGGTACAAAATTCCAAGAATAAGTGTGCAAAAAAACAACCTAGATCCAAGGTGGAAAATTATTTGAAATTGGTCTCCATCCCTAAGGCTAAACATCCTTTTGTGGCTCTTTGCCCATGGAAATTTACTTGTGGAAGAAAATATGAGGAAAAGAGACCATGTAGGTCCATCAAAGTATGACTTGTGTAAGCATCCTTTTGTGACTCTCTGCCCATGGAAAGTTACTTGTGGAAGAAAATATGAGGAAAATAGACCATGTAGGTCCATCAAAGTATGACTTGTGTAAGCAAGCATATAAATTAATTAATTAAATAAATAAAATAAGAAATATATATATATATATATATATATATATATATATATATATATATATTTCTTATTTTATTTAATTAATTAATTAATTAATTTTTAATTTTAATTTCTATGCTTGAAGGTTTTTGCCATAGACCACCCAAGTTTATGAAGAGATACCATAAATATAACACCAAAACTTTGGTTGCAGAGTTATGGTCTTCACCAAATGTTGCATGAAATTGTCCCAGGATTCTTTCCTGTGCAAATTAGAGGCTTCTTGGAGAGCCAGAATGGTAGAATGGAGCAGGTAACTTGTGTTCTTGGATTTGTATTACGGTTCATCAAGGCAAAGGTGTAGCAGAGGCTAGAAACTAAGAAATCTTGTCCATATTTTCTTCTGCTTTTTGTTTAACACTATTTTGGTACAACTCTCTATATCAAGGTTTCGCCCTATGGTTCTAATTTTGTAAGATTGCGAATATATATATATATATATATATTCGCAATCTTACAAAATTAGAACCATAGGGCGAAACCTTGATAGAGAGAGTTGTACCAAAATAGTGTTAAACAAAAAGCAGAAGAAAATCTGGACAAGATTTCTTAGTTTCTAGCCTCTGCTACACCTTTGCCTTGATGAACCGTAATACAAATCCAAGAACACAAGTTACCTGCTCCATTCTACCATTCTGGCTCTCCAAGAAGCCTCTAATTTGCACAGGAAAGAATCCTGGGACAATTTCATGCAACATTTGGTGAAGACCATAACTCTGCAACCAAAGTTTTGGTGTTATATTTATGGTATCTCTTCATAAACTTGGGTGGTCTATGGAAAAAACCTCTTCCACATTTTGGTGTGACTTGCTTAGCCCTCTATTGTAGCTTGTTCTAGCAAGGTATTTTTGCACTAGAGGTAATATTGCACAGTATGTTATAGTATCAAAATCATGCACAAGTATCTTGCATAGTGTGTGAAATTTAAAAAAACACGCACAAAATATTTTCAAGAACTCAGGTTGAATTCGCTCCAGTTATCAGCTTTAATATGAAAAACTTTGGATCATTGGTTCGAGAGAAATCTATTGAAGCTGTATTAAATCAGTGATGGTTAAGGTTATGAAAAGAGGAAGACTTGAAGCACTGCAAGCCATAAACTAGCAAGTTGAAGATAAGATAAGATAAGATAAAATAAGATAATTATATTTATGTCCAACTAATGACCACAAAGTAGGTCAAAGGGACCGTTGAGTAGAATGATGTCCTGTTGGGGCCTTTGTTTTAAGAAAGGAACAGTTTTTGAGTCTCAGAAAACAGGTGGTGGAGCGCAATCACGGTAGACAGGGAGTTGTCACGGTTGCAGATAGTCGGAAGATAGGTGGTGCGGCAGTTGCGGAGAACAGCGCAGATGGCAGGTATGGGAGACAAAGACAATCAGCGGAACTCCCAGTAATCAAGAAGAAGCGGCAAACAACGGAGCAGGAAAAGAGGAAATATTGACAGTCATGTTGGTGAAATAAAAAATAGGCAATCAGACAGCATATATGAGAGAGTTAGTTTGGTAGAGGGTCGAGTGAGAGAGTCGTAGGAGAGCTCTATTAGATCTCTGTTGTACTGAATCACCTTGTAATAGACTCTGCGGAGTGATGTATGTCATTTGATAATGATAATGAAATATGGTTATTTTCGTGTTTGATGCTCTGATTTGAGTGTTACTCAGTTTCTTATTGTGAATGTGTGCCCTGTTTTAAATTTTAATTAAGCATCCTGAACGTGCTTAATGAGTAATAGCTTATACATAGTAACGAGATATGTTTATTGTTTCAAGTTCCTTTAGTTGTTCTTCATGGTTGTAACCGTTTGGTACTTGATCTGCCTCTTAACCTTACTAAGCTCATGGCATGCCTTGGGTGAGACGCTCTCCTCCTTGGAGTAGGGTGAAAATGCCAGCGTTGTGCTAGACTACTGCGGAAACCTTGTTGGCCTCTATCCTAAACCTGGGTCTTGCTCAAAGACCTCCTTTTTCACCAACAAATGGTTCCATTGTCAGGACCTAAAAATTCATTTAGGATTTAGATCATGGTATCATGGATCTATGATAGAGAACTACGAAGCTAGTGGGATAACCACTTAGACTAGTTCATATCGCAACAAGCGGAGTTGCGACAGCAGAGGGAGAAAACTGTCAAAGATAGGGTCCTGTTTTCTAAATCTTCAAGTGACCTGTACGAAATTTTTTGGGGAAAGTTTCTTGAAGAACTTTATAATTGGTTTCGGAGACTACAAGTCAAGTCACTCCCAGGAGGGTCGCATATAGTCTGTCGCAAGTGGATGCACATAGATTTAGTAGCACTCCATTGGTTAGACACCGATTTGACCTGAGTTGTAGATTTTTGGGTACAATCTACCTTGGAAGGATACATTGTGGAATTCACAGCTGAGTGTTACCAATCATTTTCAAAAGCGGAAGACGTATTCAGATCCGGATTGCGGGGAGAACTGTTGAAGTAAATCTCGTTGTGAATCAAAGCTTTAATGGTGGACGAGGGTTTGATAGAATTTCAAAAGTCTGAGATGGAGAATTAAACCTCCAGTACTAGGGGAAGGAGCTGAGGGAAAGATGATACAAGTAAGGTAGAAGGGGGAATAGGGATCTGTATGCTGGAACCTTCAGTAGATTGAGAGAGCGATGAGCACATCGGAGGGTGCAGATTGCTCAAAAGTGGCAGGAAAGAGTGATGACGGAGTATTAGAAACAGGAAAGTAGTCGACAGAACAAGAAGAAGGCGCTGCAGATGAAAAAGGAAATGGAAGGTCACATGGGATCCCAAGGAATAGGAGGGACCATCAAAGAAGTTAGGCAAGTGTACAGGATCCCATCCCAAAGAGAAAAGGGATAAAATTCCAATGTGGAGGACGTGCGCCACGAGGAGATATCCGATGTGGAGTTGCATGTTGCGATGGAGCAACTATTTCGAGAGAGGTTGTCACTCATAATTCAAGGTAACTCTATTCCCCAAAGTTCAAGTAGCTCTAGTCCCAACCTTCCCCTGGTACTCTATCAGCCTCTAGATAAAAATTTTGTAAGTTACGGGAGTTTAGCAAGTTGAATAGTGTTAAGTCTACAGTAGAGATATCTACTAGCTACAGTGCTAGTAATACAATTTCACAGCCAGGAAGTAGAGGTTTTATTTTAGTACCACCCATACAAAGAAATATGGAGGGGCAATGATACCCAGAATTCTCTGGGAGGGTCAACGATGATGTGGAGCAACACTGGTATCTCTATGAAGAGATATGGAGGGCTCGGCAGACTCCAGAGGCGATTAAGTTGATCGAGTTGCAGACTACTCTAAGAAAGATAGCTCTTCGTTGGTTCATTAAATGGTCTGAAACTCATCAGATTCCAGCGATAGATGATGTAAAGAAAGAATTTGTCAAATAATTTAAATTACCTCAGATATATCAACAAGGGTTATTTGAGCTATGGGATATTAAAGAGTGAGAAGGTGAAACGGCGTGGGACCTAATGAGGAGTTTCAAGGATGTGATTGGGAAATTGAATTACCCGATTGATCCAAATCATCAACGGGATTGGTTTATTAAAGCACTTCTTTTGTTGACGAGAACTCCACTGACATCGCAGAAGATTGATACCTTACAAGATGCCCTGGAGCAAGCTATGAAGATAGAGGCTATGGCGGGGTATCCGCAAGAGTTCAGAGGAGGAGCAACAGTTCAATACCCTTCCATATTGGGGCTACAACATCAGATAGCCAGTTTAACAAAGAAGTTGAAGGATATTTAGCCCCAATATGTGGGTGTACCCATTGTCTGATGGAGGGACATGTGGCCACAGAATGCCTGAGGTTGTGGGCACAGAATGCAGGAGCTTCAGCAGCAGGAACACAAGGGACTCCACCAGTTGGGGAGATTCGCAGATAAACACTCAGGGATTATACCAGCCGCAACCCCACTTTCCAAGGTTCCCCGCTCAACAGAATCAGACCGCAACCGAATACTGCGAGATATGAAAAGGCATTGGTCATCCTCCATGACTATGCCCAATTTTGTAGAAGTACTCCAACGTTCCAAACAATACATATTGTGAATTTTGCGCTTCTACAACGCATAATATAGAGCAGTGTAGAGCCCTTGATGCACTGGCAGAATGATTGGACAGACCATCTTATAGAGTGAATGGAGCTCCAAGGGGATGAGGAGGAGGAATGAGAGGAGGCAGAACTGGAGGAAGAGGACCAGTAAGGTGCTACAACTGTGACCAAGAAGGACACGTATCAAGGGAATGCCCGCTACCTAGAATACCATGGCGCTCTCAGTGTGGAGTCAATACACATGCAACTGGAGATGGTCCAGAATTAATTAAGAGGTGGGAGGAAAGAGCCAGATAGAGACGAGTGAATATGGTGAATGCAGAACCAAGAATAGTAGAGGCTTAGGCCATGCAAAATGTTGCCATACTAACCTGGGGAGGAAAGAGAACAAGGGAGGATACACAGAATATAGACCCGATAATGCTGATCAAGCCAGCATCTCCAAAAACCACTTTCAGACCATATAGACAAAAGCAATGTTTCAAGGAGGCAGTGGAAACATTGTCCCAAATAGGGGGGAGCAAAGGAATTGAGCTTCCATAGCCAACCGTAAAAAAAGAGAAGCAGGCCCATACAAATACAATGATTGAGGAATGGTTCCGATTATTTTTAAAAATTGTAACCAATGCACCAATGCTGGAACAACTAAATCAAAATCTAGAATTGGTGGTGCAGGAAAACGCAGAACTGGAAGTGTTGAGAATTTGGAGGGCTTAAGGTTAATAAAAATTCTCTTCTTGATAATTACTTGTGAGCTTGATTATGTCTTCTCTTAGTTAATCTTTCATCAAGTCAATTATCAAAATGCACAGGACACGAATGTTAGGCAGAAGTAACACTTTTATTGTGGGAAGGTAAATCACAGATTTACCTTCCTTACTTTACACTTCAGAATTCATCATAACCCTTACATTTGTATCTTAGTCTTGAGACATTCGCTTATACCAACATTGTATGATCGCAATCATGTACTTCTTGATATCCAAAATCCTCTTCTTGTATCTTTGTTACAGATCCGCATTCTATACTGTCATTTATCTGCACTTGCAACCTTCCTTCATCCGTACTGTATCCTTCCCTTATCCTCACTGTAATCTCTTATTTTATTGCTCTGTCTCCTTGTAAATGTCTGCACTATCTCCTTGTATATATCCGCATAGTCTCCTTGTAGATACTCGCATTGTACCGTTGTAGATATCCACACAGTATTCTTGTGGACATCCGCATTCACTTCCTTGTAGATGTTCGTCTAACTTTCTTGTAGATATCCGCACTTTTATCCAAGAGATGTCCGATTACTTATTGTCTCAATCATAACTGCACATCGCATGTATATATATAGCATATCTCTTTTAAGCAAACCAACCATATAGTTATGAGTTAGACCGACTAGTTTCATGGTGAATGTGGCCGACTAGATCATGGTGAAATGCAATGGAGAGGTATTTCTTCACTGCGTTTAAGGGTTGTCTTCCATCATTGCATTGAGATTTGTGAGCTTCTTTCACAAGGTCCTGGAGCATACTTAACTCAAGCCTAATGGACATCAAGAAGAATTCCATCTACTTAATACAATCTTGCTCATGAAGCCCGTGAAGCAAGTATACTAAAAATGCATTTTATTTACTTTGCCTTTTTCTTTTCATAAATACATATTTACATTGTCAACATGAAGACTGACCTAGTTACACTTTTCAACACTACCTCTTAACTAGGGAAGTATTCATATAGGTACATGGTCACTTTTAAACTAAAGAATCTCATAAGAAGAGTCGGATTGGTAATCACATCTGTATAGCATCGTATCAACCAACATTGTCCTAGTGCAAGGCCTTGACTAACAGCCCCATCTCTCAACGAGACGATGGGCTACAACGCTGGCGAGACACACGACTTATAGACACCTTCATCATTGTCTCTCCAAGGTACATACTCCACCGGTTGTTCCCAAAGTATGACCTTCTTGGACTATTCTTCTCTTGGGTAGCTAGCCCTCAAAGAATATCGGTCCCCGACTACTCTTATCTTGCATGCCCTAACACATTCTCAAAGAGTATCAAATGCCATATGATTACCCAATCCTCCATTCTGTCTTCTCAAGACTAGAATGATGTGTCTATCTCCCCCTCTTAGCCAGGGAGGACCTTATTCCACAAGGAAATGTACTCATTCCTATACAAGGTATGTACCTAAGCTCATTCTTAGGAATTACCAAGTTTCTTCCAAATAAGAAACTTATCATCAGGCTCCCTCTTAACCAAGGACCTCCAGCAGCAATGGTAAGACACTCAACTACTCATGAAGAATTCATGTCCTCGATGTCATAGATTTCGATATTGAGGAATCTCCAACTTTTAGCTTCATAGGGCACAGATCATCCATCACTTTCATCCTGAGTCATGTCAACTATTAGAAAGTGATTCATTAAACTTCCTTATTTGGTCCACTATTGTGCCATGCTTATTTCCTTTGAATCATCTCCCAGGATCATAAATTATTTCTCATGATTAGCATCCCTGCACAAATTCATCCACATAAACACATACATATGAACTTTTTAAAACAAAAGTTACCTTAGTGATGATCTTTCACCATGACACCTTCTTGTAGGCATCGACATCCTTCATACAGATTGGCACATCTCCTAATGATATGTTTTTTAAGTATCTTATTCTTTACCAGACTTTTGTTAGAGTCTACATATCTTTCCAGGAGATTTCCTAGTCACATCTTCGTGGCCTCTGGATGATAATTGCCTCTTGACATGGTTGCATTTCATGATCTCTTCTTCTTTGCACATTTTTTATTCCCAGGAACAAACAACTTTTCTAGTTTCTCATTCATATACATATACCTCATATTCCATGAGGACATATTATGTTGATTTCATCTATCCATGCATTGAGAGATACTCTTCCATAGTTCATACTTCTAAGTACAGAAGTCCATTACCTGCAACCATATGACATGACTTCACAACATCTAATGTCAGCATATAACTATATACATACCTCATACCCTTTTTCCCTTGAGTCATCCTGTAGCAATTTCTCAAGAATGAAGAGCTTCATTCTCTTGGCATGCTCCATCAATATCCCAGAAATCTGTTTCCATGATGACCTTTGCTCTTGATGACTGTTTTCCATGAGTGATGTTATCAGAGAGGTTTTCCTGGAGCTAATTCATTGAATGCTTAATCATAGAGAGACTATCTTAATGTACATAGAGAGACTATCTTAATCATAGTAGAGACCTCTTATTCCCTCTTTCCTTGATCTTCTTTTCTTCAGCTTCCTCCTTCTTTTCGGTGATATGAGCTTTCTTTCCGTAATGTCTGAATCCTTTAACTTTCAACCATTTTCCCTCAACTTGTTTTCTTCTATATAGCATAGAAGCCGCAAGTTGTTGGATGAGATAACTTTCTTGTCCCATGGACATTTGTTACCTTGCTCATTAGTTAGAGTAGTGATGATTATCTTTTTATCATTTCTCTAGATCTCACAATTGAGATTCTATGAATATATTCCTTCAATTTTATGTAGATCAAGTTTAAGTGATATGAATTTCTTTACTACATCTTCAAATAATATTTCTTTCAGCTTATCATATATTCCCTTGAGGTCTCCAATCCAACTATATGATGGGATCTTTCATATGAATCCTCTTCATGTATTACTATTCATAGGAGACCCTTTTCCATGACTTCAATTTCTTCTAGGATTACGTCTATCCCTTTTTTTCATGCAAGAAGTTTTGATTACCCAACCAGCTTATGGATCTTCTTACAAACACGAAGCCATTTTACCAAATTTGATTATAGAATTAAAGATACTTACTTAACAAGTGAAGATGAAATCTTCAACTTGATTACTTTGATGGTGGTTGAAGAAGATGTATTGGTGCTTTCTTGGATGATCTTCTTCAAGGATAAGGATGAGATCCTTGCTACAATGATAGGGAACTTGCCTTATTGCCTTCAAGATACTTTGACTTCTTTGAATGAATGTAGATCAAAAATTCTTCTCTATACTTTGGGATGCCTAGCCTTGTAGATCTCTTCTAGACTCATAACTGAGATCGTATCATGATTCCATTTTATGATTAGATCTCCTTTATTACTGCACCGAGACATATGTATATTTTACTGTTCCTTCTTCTTATATTATTCATTGCTATCATTACCGTCACTGTCCAGTGTCATCCTAATTACCAAGGGTGTAACATCAGCATTATAATGACAGAGAAAGCAACGAGATCCAGATTGTAGCAGTACCAAAGTCATTTGACACTTGGTAGCATTCTGTAATATCACTGAACCATATTGTTATACCAATGAGTTATTATGTCCTTGCAAACCAAACTCTTAAAAGGATCTGATTCCATTGGAGCTTTGTCATATATATAATGTCCAAAATACAGTGATATATTTCTAAGGAGATCAAGATTGTCTTCACTGTGGTCCGCACTGTTTATGCTGAGAATATCATTTCCATTCTTCCGATCTGAGATTCTCTGATTAGCCCGAGACTACATATGGTGATATGAACTGTGTTATGTGTCTTTGTTTTGTGATATCTTCTGAAAAACTCAAAGAATCTGAACTCTATGAACTGTTCCAAAGATCCAATTTTATCTTTGTCTTATCCATACAAAACATAGATCTCACTGAACTATGATCTACACCTCATCACCGAAATTTTAGAGGAGATTCGAACCTGTGAGCTTCTGTGATCCAAGCTGCATTAAGATTGCCTAGATCGTGTGTTGTTTTGACTGAGATCTTTCTGGAGTGCCTCTTAGATGAACTGTTGACTGTGATCTAATCCTTAAGTGCCTCTTAGGTGCCCTTCTTTGACTCTCATCTTAGCTCTGATACCATGTTGAGAATTTGGAGGGCTTAAGGATAATACAAATTCTCTTCTTGATAATTACTTGTGAGCTTGCTTATGTCTTCTCTTAGTTAGTCTTTCATCAAGTCAATTATCAAAATGCACAGGACACAAATGTTAGGCAGAAGTAACACTTTTATTGTGGGAAGGTAAATCACAAATTTACCTTCCTTACTTTACACTTCAGAATTCATCATAACCCTTACGTTTGTATCTTAGTCCTGAGACATTCACTTATACCAACACTGTATGATTGCAATCTTGTACTTCTTGATATCTGCAATCCTCTTCTTGTATCTTTGTTACAGATCTGCATTCTATATTGTCGTTTATCTGTACTTGCATCCTTCCTTCATCTGTACTGTATCTTTCCCTTATCCGCATTGTAATCTCTTCTTTTATCGCATTGTCTCCTTGTAAATGTCTGCACTATCTCCTTGTATATATCTGCATAGTCTCCTTGTATATATTCGCATTGTATCCTTGTAGATATCCGCACAGTATTCTTGTGGATATCCGCATTCACTTCCTTGTAGATGTTCGTCTAACTTTCTTGTAGATATCCGCACTTTTATCCTAGAGTTGTTCGATTACTTATTGTCTCAATCATGACTGCACATCACATGTATATATATAACATATCTCTTTTAAGCAAGTCGACCATATAGTTATGAGTTAGACCAACTAGTTTCATGGTGAATGAGGCCGACTAGATCATGGTGAATTTCATGCGATGGAGAGGTATTTCTTCACTGCGTTTAAGGGTTGTCTTCCATCATTGCATTGAGATTTTTTAGCTTCTTTCACAAGGACCTGGAGCATAATTAACTCAAGCCTAATGGACATCAAGAATAAGTCCATCTACTCAATACAATCTTGCTCATGAAGCCCATGAAGCAAGTATACTAAAAATACATTTTATTTACTTTGCCTTCTTATTTTCATAAATACATATTTACATCGTCAACATGAAGACCAACCTAGTTACACTTTTCAAGAGGAAGAGTCAACAAATTCAACCCAGAAATACATAAGAAGGATAAAAAGAAATAAGAGAAGAACATGAAAGGAATTCTACATGAATACTCAAATCGCGGGATTTCAAATCAAAGATACCATGCTCAACCTAGGATCATAAGTCAACATTATACTAAGAAAGACGTGGGAAGCACTAGGGAGGCCAAAGTTTACATACTCACCGATACAGTTCCGCATGGAAAATCAATATTGCATTGTGCCCATAGGAAGGCTAGAAGAGGTCGAGGTTGATGTTGTGAGAGTGAAAACATACACATATTTTGAGGTGATAGATATCATGGGGGACAAGGATCCCTATCTTGATTTTTTGGGGATAGATTGGGCCTTTGAGAACTATGCAGTGATCGACTTGAAAAAATAACTGATGATATTTGAAGACGGGGAAGTTAGGGTCACTCAACTACTTGACCCATATCAGGGACCCTGATATACAGAAACTGTTGACAACAGAGAGGATGCTCAACTTCTCGATCACCTTTACCAGATGACATTAGGGAAGAGAGAAGACTATATCAATGCAACAGCGGGAGGGACTGTAAGCTGGGGAAGTGTTCAGAGTTCAAACTTGGGCTCGGAAATAGCTTGGGATTATTGGCAACAGGGAGGATACGAGACTAACACAAGAATATGTGAAAATATCCAAGGATTCAACTGGATTGGAACTAAGGTAAGAGGATATCCGACTCTATCAAATATGAATGCTATAAATATATTTGTTGCAAAAGTAGAAGAAAAAGTACCAATAGAACATAGAGTCCCTCTTATGGATGTAGCACTACAATCCACGTCAACAAGATGGTGTATTAACCATCGCAACTCACTTCCGAGATGGGAAGATGTTGCAATAGCACTAAGAGCCAGATTCAAGGAAGATGCAGGACCACAATTCATTAAGAAGTACCAAGGGGATTCTGACCCCACGGAGCATTTAGAAAATTGTGAGTACAACTGGAAGAAAGCAAGGTATCCAGAATCTCTGTGGATGCACAATTTTATACATTTGCTGGACACAATTCCACAGTCATGGTACTTAACCGAAGAAAAAAAGAGAGGAACTTGCACCTGGCAAGTAGTTGCGGAAAATTTTACGCAATGTTTTTCTTTTGAAGGAGAAACAAAACCAGTTACATGGGCACTACAAGCCATCAAAAGAGTACTATTTTTTCCAGAAATTCAAGAAGACAAAGAGCAACCTCTCTCAGAGCAAATTATCAAACAATCAATAGCATGCAAACAAATAGATAGTGAGATGGATGACGACGATTTAGAGAATCTCCGACACTTATAATTTGAAGAGAAAGAAGGGGAGCGGGATATAAAAGAAGAACCAACAACAGAAGGACTACATCTGCTACCTTTGAGGACTAAGAAGATGAACATTGGAACCCCGGAGAAACCCAAAATAACGTCCATTGGTGACTACTGGGATATAGAAACGACCAAGGAGATCTTCGACCTTTTACAGGAATATGAAGACTTATTCCCATCCTCGATAGCAGAGCTAAAGGGGATAAAAGGGGACATGGGGGAAATGCGCATAGTCTTGAAACCCGATGCAAGACCAGTAAAGCATAGACCTTACCATCTAAATCCAAGGGTAAAGGAGAAAGTCAAAGAAGAAATAGATAAAATGCTTAAAGAAGGGCTGATTTTTCCAGTAGAGGAAGAAGAGTGGGTCAGTCCCATTGTCATACAAAGCAAAAATGGAAAATCTGATATTAGAGTATGTGTTGATTACAGAAGCCTCAACAACGCATGCATACATGATCCATTTCCCACTCCGTTTAGTGATGAGGTTCTTGACAATGTGGCAGGAAATGAAGCCTATTCATTCACAGATGATTTCTCAGGGTATCATCAAGTGAGAATAGCCGAAGAAGACAAGAAGAAAATCACTTTCACAACCGAATTGGGATCGTTTGCATACCATGTCATGCCCTTTGGACTGAAGAATGCATCAGCGGTGTTTTCACGAATAGTGATAGCAACATTTCGGGAATATATCCACAAGTTCCTTGAGGTATACATGGATGATTGGACAGTTTACAGTTTACTAAAAAATCATGCAACCTTGCTAGGAATAATGTTTGAAAGATGCAGACAACTCCAAATTTCCCTCAACCTCAAGAAATGCATCTTTGTTTTACCTTTTGGGACGCTGCTAGTGCATGTTGTTTGTAAATAGGGTGTCTGTGTGGATCCAGCAAAAGTAGTAATCATTATTAACATAGAAGCGCTAGAGACTCTGAAACAGTTAAGATCACTACTCGGGCATACTGGGTACTACAAAAGATTCATCCGCAACTACACAAAGATAACATCACCATTGGAAAAGTTGTTGCGGAAGTCAGAGCAATTCAGTTGGACTGACAAATGCACTAGTGCCCTCAATACATTGAAAGAAAAGCTAGCAAGTGCACCCATCTTGGTTCATCCTAACTGGGACAAACAGTTTCATGTCCATATTGACACCTCCAGCGTTGCATTAGGAGCAGTGTTAGCTCACCCAGGAGAAACTTTTGTTGATCATCCAGTCTATTTTGCAAGCAGGAAGTTGTCGATTGCTGAAAGGAACTACACAACAACAAAACGAGAAGCTCTTGAAATGGTGTATTTCCTTCAGAAGTTTCGCCATTACCTACTGGGATGTATGTTCAAATTCTTCACAGACCACTCCGCATTGAAGTACCTGGTTAACAAGCCCGTGCTTGAAGGAAGGATCTGTATATGGCTCCTACTGTTCTAGGAGTTCACCTTCGAAGTGATAGTGAAACCAGGAAGGTTAAATGTGGGTCCTGACCATTCATCAAGGCTGGAAAATGGATAGAATGGGGGATCCCTAGATGATCAGTTGTCGGATGCTAATCTCTTCAGAGTAGAAGCCATCCCAGATTATTTTGAGCAGATAGCAGTATATCTAGCAACAGGAAAGTGCCCAACTGAATACACGGCGACTCAGAGAAGACATTTGGTAGTGAAAGTAGCCGAGTATCAACTGATAGCAGGACAACTATATAATATGGGGTTGGACCTAGCCTTGCGGAGATGTATCATTGACCATGAAAGAGAGGATATCTTGTGGGAGTGTCATTGCAAAGTTGCGAGGGGCCATGTCGGTGAAAAACCCACCGCAAGAAAAATATTACAAGCAGGGTTATGGTGGCCCACAGTACATAAATATAGTAAAGAATATGTAAAGAAATGTGATTTCTGCCAAATAACGGGATGTCCATCACACCGAGATGAGTTGCCACTTCAACCTATAAGAGCACTGCAACCATTTGAAAAATGGGTCGTTGATTTTGTAGGTCCAATTGCACCAGTGGCAAGACATTCATAGGCAAGGTACATAATTACCGCAACAGATTATCTCACAATATGGGCAGAGGCAGCACCAATGAAAGATTTCACAGCAGACATAGAAGCCAAGTTCATTTTTTAAAATATCATTAGTAGATTTGGCTGCCCCAGAAGCCTAACCAGTGATCAAGGTACACACTTCATCAATACAACAGTCAAGTCTCTGTTATATAATTTTATGGTGCAACATCATAAGAGTAGTCCGTACCACCCTCAAGCAAATGGAACCGTTGAAGCATTCAATAAGATCTTAGAAAAAGTAGTAACCAAGATATGCAATGCTAATCGGGTTGACTGGGATGAGCGGATACCAGCAACATTATGGGCATATAGGACAACTGTAAAAAGGTTGCATAATCATACTCCTTTCTAGATGGTGTACGGGAGAGAAGCAGTGGTACCTGCTGAATTTATCATACCAAGTCTATTAATCGCTTCAACAATACAGCTGACAGAGGAAGACTCAATCAATGAACGCCTCCATGAGATACAAGAGCTTGAAGAAGACAGATTTCTGGCAGAATTCCATCAGATGGTCCAAAAGGAAAGACAGAAGGCTTGGCATGACCGTCATATCAAACATAAGACGTTCACAATTGGAGAGAAAGTTCTGTTCTAAGACAGCAAATTTCAAAAGTTCCCGGGCAAACTCAAGATGCACTGGATGGGACCATACCATGTCATTGAAATTAAAGATTCAGGTGCAGTTCAGTTGGTGCAGCTAGATGGCCAAGTCTTACAAGGATGGGTGAATGGCGCACACCTGAAGCCTTATCACGAGTATGTTTCATCATTTATTTTTCAAATAAATCTCGCAACCAAGAGGAGTCAATAGGGTAGAATAGAAATAGATTGAGTCAATAACTCTCTCGCACCCGAGATGAGAAATAGAATAGGAATCCCGATAAAAAGAAATCATAATAACGCAGAGAGTAAAACCACATGTTACGATGCGGAGATCACATCGCAACCAATTTTGGTGGAGGGGAGGGGGGGGGTAGCGTATAACGCGTCATCCATGTCAGAAAGCCAAGCGTGTCAAACATCATTCCATCATAATAACCCATCATACCGATGTTAGTCCATAGGATCACCCAGATTTGAGAATTAACTGCCATAATTGGTTACAACCATACTGTAATAAATTTTCCATATTAAGCCATAATCATTACCCATCATGTCTACCCAAATCCCGAAGACACAGTCAGTAATGTCAGAATACACCTCACCGCGGTTACTAATCGCACGATTATAGCTGTGGGAGAGACAGAAAAATTAATTAGTTATGGGTTCTTATCAACCTCATTCGTGCCACTTACATTACTTAACCCGCATGAAAGAAGAAAAGCACGAGAATGCCAGAAAATTCCGAGTTAGAACAAGAAATAGCCGCAACAACAAGTGAAATTTCATCAGAGGAAGTTTAAAGAGATAGTCCAGTAGCAAGAATTCACAGAAAGAGATCAGGGACAGGGCTCCAAGTATACAAAAGAAGGACGAATATGACAAAGGTATCACCAGCAATCGTCGAGCCTGAGCTTGATGAGAGAATTCAGAGGATGGAATCATTAGTGGGCAAGTATGACAATGCGTCGCTGATTGATACAGATTTCACGGATTCATATGAATTTCCAGCTATGAAGAGATAGGTATACATAGAGGATTATGCTACAAAAGGAGAAGGGGAAGCAGCAAGAATGAATCCGGAGTTCAGAGGTATCCAAAAATCGACAATACTAAACCTCAAGAACCTCCCAGTGTTTGGAACAACGGGAACGGAAATGCAGTGTACGAAATTCCTGCTAAGAAGACTCCAGAATGGATCATTGTGGCTAGGGCGAGAAATATCGATACATGCAGAGGATATCAATAGGCTTACGGGATTATCAGCAGAAGGGAAGGATGTCTCAACAACATTCCAGAACATGTCCAATAGAGCCAAGAATGCAGGAGACTGTGACTACTATAAGAAATATGAGACCAGAAGAGGAGGGAAGGGGGCGAAGATAGACCTCATCAACAATCCACCAGTGAAATTTTCCTGCTACCTAATCGCGGGTAAGATGATGATGCATTACACCAAAGGCGAATGCACCCTCGATACCATTTTAGTTGCGGAACACTTCCTCCAAGGAACCCAGCTGAACTAGTGTACATTCCTACTGAACGAACTGTTTGAGGCCTGTGAAGATAACTACAAAAGAGCCACAGGATTAATTTACGGCTACCTCGTAATGGCATTTGTGATGTGGAAATGGACTCAACCGAGGGTAAGGCAGCTCACGGAAATCACAAACGACCAACCAATGGCATTGAAGTTTACGCTCTGGAGAATCTCGGGAGATCCCAACACCAAGGAGGTAAATAAGGAGGCTTTCTCATTCTGGTACAGGTAGATGGTGGATGTGGTGGCGAGACAGCAAAGGGTTCCGAGGAACCTATTGGACAGATATTCCTCGCAGATATGATTTGGGGTCACCCACAAGCAGACATATCTCAGACCCAGTTGCATGGACGAAACCACGTTTAAAATGAGACTGTTAAAGTTTCAAGTTGAAGAAAATGTTGGACATTGGGTTCAACGCTCCCCGTGTGTTTCGCGACATGGACTAACCGCCTCTCGTGGATCCTAACTCTGGCGATTGTAGCAGAGACTAACACCTGCGGGTTTTGGTCTAATGGCAATCGTGATTCCAACAAGTGGTATCAGAGCGACAGGTCTCGAGTTCGAAACTCACCCGGCTCGCGTTGGGGGGGAGATTGTTGGACATTGGGTTCAACGCTCCCCGTGTGTTTCGCGACATGGACTAACCGCCTCTCGTGGATCCTAACTCTGGCGATTGTAGCGGAGACTAACACCTGTGGGTTTTGGTCTAACGGCAATCGTGATTCCAACAGAAAAGGCATTCCACACCGAAGTCTGTTCATGGCCGGGAGTTGGAATGGATATCAGAAGCGGAATACCTCACTATTTATTCGAGGGCATGTTGCCGAAAGCAGTTCCAGGGGAGACACTAGAGGAAACAGTGAGTAGGATTTCTCGACTGCAGCTAAAACCTTTACTGGAACAGCGGGACATGAGGGTGAAGGACTTCAATATGGTAATACAAGCCCTCACAAGTGCTTCTACTATGTTTCCTTCTTTTTCAGATTTTCAGTCTTCAAATTCTACATCACCATCCATGATTACACCTATCGTCACTGCCCTACCTTCCACCATGTTCAATTCACCCCCAGCAACCACAGTAACTTCAATCCGTAAGAGTAAGGAACCTAAACCACCAGTAGCTACCCCTAAGGCCAAGAAAGCAAGAATTATGGTGCCTAGGGAAATAGTTGACCTCACCAAGGAAGATCAGACCCAACCCATGGATACGGGAGTGCCAGTTCGAGAAGAGCCAAAGGTTGCCACCCAGGTCACCTCTGCGCTACCTGTGTTTGATCTGTTCTCGGTTTTGAATATTCAGACATCATCTCCACCCCACACTCACACCTCTTCACCTCGCACTCACCATTCATCACCCCATATTTCATTTACTTCCAAAGACCAATCCACCCGCACTCCATCCACCTCAGCAACTATCTCAAACCCAGTAAAGTTAAGAAACAAGACAAATGGAGACACCGAGGCAGAAGTTAACTCGAGTACGGCTATGGTCCTTGAGGTTAACCAACCTCTGGTGGGGCAGGGCACTTTCCTAGAACTATTAGTTCAAGGAGGATCTTTTACTGCAGATACAACGCCCTGGCCAAAAGCGCTGAACACATTTCAGTAAGCCAACTTAATGCTACAGCAAATTCAACCGACCACTAGTATGAATAACCCAGAACGTCAGATGCCGCAACATAACCAACTTACATCACTGCATGATCACTCGGAGAGAAAAATAGCCAGCGGGCAACCCCTTAGAGAAAGACCACCAACCCACGACATGTTAGGCACTGAGAGCATGCAGAACTGGGGGACTGAACAGCTATACAACTTCATTCATCGAGTAGCACAGCAGGCGGAAGGGTTGCATAACGACCTCCAACAGAGGTTCGAGCAATAACAACGGCAGGTCATTGCGCTTATTGAAGAGCGCAATTAGCTAAAAGGGGAGAAGGAAAGTCTATAGGAACAACTGGAAAATGTAACGTATATCTTCAAGGACCTCTGGCCAACAGTAATTGCCTAGGATAACAAGACGTCGGAGGACATATCGGCCTACTCCATGGTCAAAGGTCTATCTGAGTGAAAATGACATGTGCAAATCTTAGCAAAGAAAACCAAGAGCTCAAACAAACACTAGCCACCAGACTAGCATTACCAGATCCCGCTGTGATATATGCTGAGAAGGTTACCAAGAAACAGAAGCAGGTAACCGGAATGAAGGAAACCCTGGGGATGACAGTCAAGGAGGCTTACAACCTACTGAAACATTTACACGAATGCTCTAATTCGTTAACCATAAAAGCCCAACCTATCTCAGCACAACTTTAGCAAATTTCACAAGAGATCAAAGAGGCCACAGATCTCGTCGGCATAACCCGGCTCTACAACCAAGCAGAGGTACTGGAAACTAGAATACAGAAGATAGAGGAGCATTCTACTGCCACAAAGCAAGTCCTCAGAGAGCTAAGGAAACCAGTCAAGCAGAAGGCAGAGGCAATACAGCAGATGGCAGCCGAAGTTGGGACAAAGATTCAAGAGGTATTCAGCGAGCTGCCGCCAGTAGCAGGTGAAACCAAGGCTGAAAGAGTCGCCACCGAAACCAACCAGCTAATTAGAGAATGGCAACAGGAAATTACTGAGTTCGCAGAACTCAAGTCTTCAACATTGAGCAAGGTTCTAGAGTTGGGGCCTTTGTTTGGACAAAGTGAAGAAACGGAGAAGACAGAGTCATCCTCAGAAGCAGAAAAACCGATGGAAGCCGCAACAGCAGGAAAAGATTGACTCGAGACGAGTCAATAGCGTGTGGTCGGGGCCTATTGGGGCCTTTGTTTTGAGAAATGAACAGTTTTTAAGCTGCGAAGAACAGGTGGTGGAGCACAATCACCGTAGACAGGGAGCTATCATAGTTGCGGATAGTCGAAAGATAGGTGGCGCCGCAGTTGCGGAGAACAGTGCAGATGGCAGGTATGGGAGACAAAGACAATCAGCAGAACTCCCAGTAATCAAGAAGAAGTGGCAAACAACGGAGCAGGAAAAGAGCTAAGACTGATAGTGACGTTAGCGGAAGAACAAATAGGAAATCAGCCAACATAGATGAGAGAGTTAGTCTGGCAGAGGGTCGAGTGAGAGAGTCGTAGGAGAGCTCTGTTAGATCTCTTTTGTACTGAATCACCTTGTAATAGACTTTGCGGAGTGATGTATTCCGTTTGATAATGATAATGAAATATGGTTATTGTTGTGTTTGATGTTTTGAGTTGAGTGTTACTCAGTTTCTTATTAAGAATGTGTGCCCCGTTTAAAATTTTAAGTCAGCATCCTGAATGTGCTTAATGAGTAATAGCTTATACATAGTAGCGAGATATGTTTGATGTTTCAAGTTCCTTTAGTTGTTCTTCATGGTTGTAACCATTTGGTACTTGATATGCCTCCTAACCTTACTAAGGTCACGACACGCCTCGGGTGAGACGCTCTACTCCTTGGAGTAGGGTGAAAATGCCGATGTTGTGCTAGACTACTGCGGAAACCTTGTTGGCCTCTATCCTGAACTTGGGTCTTGCTTAGAGACCTCCTTTTTCGCCAACATGTCCATACAAAGCGAGAGAACCAAGCAGTCTCTGATAAAAGATACAATGCACGAAGTAAACCAACATCTGGCCCTAACAGAGAAGATCTAGGAGCTAATAGGTCTTAGGATCATACTCATCTTTCCTAACATTCGAGACTGAATTAAGAACACTGGAGAAACTCAAAAAAGTTTGTTGGCTTGATGAAGAGTCGGTGGAAAGTGCAGATTGTCCACTAAATTGTTGCCTAGGGGAGTTCGCGTGCTCTGAGGTTTGGAGTACCTAGTCTGTCTCATAGGAACGGATCTGAGACAAATCTGTTGCTGAGATCTCGTGTGGCGGGGTGGGTCCCACAGATCCTCATTGATCTAGAGTCTGGATATGTATTAGTATCAATCAGTCTCTTGGTGCCCCTGTCTAAAGGTAGTACCCTGAAAAATGTCTTGATCCTCTGTGTGAGGTCTAGTCTGATGGGAGGCTGAAGAATATGTGCTCGGAACCTGAGAGCCTCCTCAATATATAGGGCCAAACATCTTTGATTGAGATACCTGGATGAGGATCCAAGAAACTTTGAACAAGAAATGGAACCTTCCTCTGATCTCGTAGTAAACAGAGAATCCAAAAATGAAGTGCACCTCGGTTTCCACTTCCTGTAAATGACATACTTGGCAAATTGTGTCTGGTCTATCAACCTGGTGGTCCCTCTCTACCCGAAATCTATGAGAACCTACTCTGAACTGACCTAGAGGAATGTGAAGAGCATGCATCCAGTGGCAAACGTATACTGGGATCGAACAATGAGCCTGTCTCTCAACTCCAAGAAGTGCTCATCATAGAAGGCCATCTTTGGGTGCAACCCTCCCGGAGAATTAACCCAGGTGACCTGAACGAAGTGCCTGTAGATGTCCTCTTGATGATCTTGTTAACCTCCTGTCTAGTAGGTAAAAGGTGACCAGGAGCATCTAAGGAATATCAAAAATGAGGGAGACAATCTAACTGAATGCCCATTGACTCTAAGAGATCTGAAACTCCTGTAAACCAACATCTAGCCTGGCCTGAGGGAGTAGAACGGGCAATAGTCTCAGAAGAGCAACATGCCAAGTAAGGATATTGGTCCCTACTCTTTATCGAGTTTGCAAGCCCCAGACACGATGCAAGAATGAAACCAATCTGAAGACCGTCTCAAGCCGAAGTGGCTGACCTCCAAACTCTGCAAGGATGATGTCTTGTGGTATTTCTATTTGCATCTTGTTGTACATATTTACCTCTTTCTGTGAATTTTGCCTCGCTGCTCCATTCAAATCCATTTTTAACTTCTGCCGTGGCCTAAAAATCTCATGACCCTGCTTGATATTACTATCGCCGCCTGAAAATCTGCTTTACAATAGTTAAAAACCCAAATTTAAATAATCGGGCCGAGTCCCTAAGAGTTTGACTCCCTCCCGCTTTGGCTTCCATATGACCCGAGTCTGAAAACCATAATTCAAAACGAGAAGGAGCCTATTGTCTTAACGATCGGGCGCAATGCTGGCCATTCGATCAGACTCAAATCAACGACGCGGCAATCAACTTATATGGAGGGCCCGCGCACATCAGACCGGCGATACTTCATGACCCACTGTTTTATTGCCCTCCGATGCAAGCGTAGCCGTTGATCTTGTTTTGAGATCGAACGGTCCTGGGTCAATCGCAGTCCTGTCCTCAATCGCAATCGGAACTTCCAAAATGTGCCACCCCGGTCTCCCCGCTCCACCTTCCGATTGCGATTTCCAATTCGGGTCCCACCTCCTGCGGTCGTGTCATCATAATTTACAAGTGTACGCCGTGTTCCTCCTCCACCATTCATATGTTCCGATGATGTGTCATATTTTATGAACCTTTGCCCCATTCATTCATTATCGCTCCATTGTATTCTACATTGTCACCCTCCATTTCTCCATTATTTTCATGCGTTTCCTGTCACCCTGCATCGTCTCAACATTTCGCCTAGTCCGTATCACCGCTTCCATGGCCGCTGTCGTATCCACACTCCCTGTCTCCGAGTCAATTTTCTCTAATGTTTTGCGGGTTTTGCAGGTTTTAAAACGACTTAGTTGGCACTTTAACTTGCCGCCTCCATTGCAAAGATCTGGAGCATACCAAAGGACATATTCTAACTGGCGAAATTAAAGAAAGAAGCCGAGGGTAGGTGGGAGAGGTGACCGCCATTAAAGAAGACATAGATATGGATTCTCAGAACTCTCTAGATAATTTCGCCCCGCATTAAAGATCTGGGATTCAAATCTGAAGCCAGGGGTCGAGAGTACAGTACAGAAATGCAGACTATTTCAAATCTCTTACGGTGGCAGATTTTCCCTTAGCCGCGGGCAACATATTGTATATATTTATTTATTTCTATCTTGTATATAAGGAGATTTTTATCTCCCAACATTTATTTCCATAGACAGGTTGTCTAGTACAGTTATTTATAGTTAGTCATTCAGAATTGGGCGCGAATGTTTTCCGCCATTTGATTTAAAATAAGTCATTAAATGTCTTCTATCTGCCTCCTCCTCTAGAATTCTCCATCACTCCTATAAAGAAGGAAAAAGAAGACATTGTAGAGGTTCCAGATTTCTGTCAGCAAACTGTGCAGCGAGAAGGCTTCTGTATACATCTTGTAACATTTATGTATGAAGTTTCAGAGCCCGTAGGGTCTCAGTGAGGAGGGGTTATAACTGTATTGAGGATTCTGGTCATTGGTATCTCACAGTATGTAATTTCTCTTATGTGTTAATACATTATCTCATTTCATACAATTTATCTTCTTGTATCATGTTCTAGAATGCGAGTGGCTCACTAGTTTGCATTAAGGATTCATCCTCGTTGATGCCCTTTCTGGAATTAGTCAAGCGCTTTAAATAGGCCTAGTCATGGTATATTGTTCCATGTTCACTCTTTCCATATTTTCTGCTATATTAGTTTCTTGAGGAGGGTGCTTTTAAAACGCCATTGTCATATAAGGATTCGTAAATTGGTGCGCCCTTATATGGTTATGTTGTGTATCTGGGTATCAGTCTCATGCCAGCTAATATCTTCTTATGTTTCCTCACTGCACTCACTTCCTGATATCTGATTTCTGTGATATATCTTTACAGTAAGCGGTCTCTTAACTGTCTGATGCTTTCATGCTGAAGTTTTACATGATGTTCCTACATTATTCTTATCTTTGTGTCAGCTTCTGAGAGAGATTGGTCCCATTCAAAACTAATTTCCTTGATTAAACAAGAGATAGTAGGTGAGTTCTTGGACTGACAACCCAAACTATAAAGGGCTCCTTGCTATATTAAGATGTCCTAGGCACTGGTCTATGGCAACTCTAGGCTGTCTCTAGGAGGGTGATAAAATCATCCACAACATCTTTATGGCGCCGTTGCCAGGGAACGAATTCAAGAATATCTGTTTCCCTGGGTTCGACATCCTATATTCACTCTCTAATCAGGTGAGCACAGAGAGGTGAAGAGTTGCAGATTTCTCACCTTGGCGACTCCACAGGTCTTTATTTGATAAATTTTATTGGAAGTCCTGGCTTCCCGGAAGCCCCATTTAAGGTCGGATACTTCACAGCCGAAAACACCTGTGTCTGACCCGGAGAAGATCATTCATAAAAGAGGTTGGAAAGAGAAGAAGTCAGTTCGTTCCGAAAACCCTGAATATTCCGTTGAAGATCTTCCGCCCTCTTCTTCTCAAGAAGTTAGAACAGAAAAACCCGAGTTTTACTCAGAAACTCCACGTAGAGGAAGTACCTGGATTGAAGGAGAATCTCACCCTGCTTTCGAGGCTGAAGAAATTAAAGAGGTCACAGAAGTAGCTACTGTTAACCGTGAATTATTCGCATCTACGCCTCAGGCTTCTGTGCAATATATTCCCGTTGTTATTCATACTCCACTCCCCGCTACTCCTCTCCCTTCGTCTGTATCTCAAATTGTTGTGCAACCCCTACCTCCCCCAATGGCCAATGTTCCTGCCTTTCTATTAAATAAATATGCTCCTATGGCCTTGCCCCAAGTGCTAAATGATATGCCACAAGATTACTTGAAGATTTTGCCAAGATTTAATGGTGAGAATGAAGTTGATGCTCAGAAGCACCTTGAGACCTTCTGCTCCTTTGCAGAGAACTTAAATGTGGAGCATCTAGATGTGGTCCTGAGGTTATTTGTGCAATCCCTGGAAGGTGAAGCCAGAAAATGGTTCAAGACATTGGAAAACCATTCAATCACCACCTGGGATCAGATGGAGAACGCTTTTCTCAGGAAGTGGGGAGAAAAGAAAGATCACGGGTAGAGCCTCGTTGAGTTCAATACACTAAAGAAGAAACATAACGAGGGGGTGGCAGAATTTATCAAAAGGTTTAATAAATTATATCTGAACCTTCCTGCTGATATGAAACCTCAACAAGCTACTGCCAAAATTGTTTTTATAGCAGCTTTTGATTCTGATTTCGGTTTCTCTCTGCGGGAAAGAATGCCTGTTACCTTGGATGATGCCCAGACAGATGCTCTAGAGTTGGAGGCCAATTTTGCTGCCACTGGGAAGTTAAAAGGAAAAATTGAACAGGAAACCAGAAGAAATGGCAAAGAGGAGGTTTCTACCTCTAATCAAGAAAAGGATTCAGATAAAATGGACGAGATAAGCAAGATGATAAAGAAGATGGTCAAGCTAGAACTGGAAGCTAAAAATGCAGCTCCCAAGAACTATTACAATGCTCCAAACAGAGGATATAATCTCTAGTATAAGAGACCACCTCTCCAGATATTGCCAAGGGAAGCGAAAGAACAGCAAGACCAGGTGCCTCATCCCTTGTACCTGGAAGGACCAGCAGATGACTCCGCTGGAGATGCAGCTTATGGATTAGAGGACTCCAATCTGGCCTTTTCAAATAATGATGATATGGAGTGCCCCCTGCAAGAAGAAAACGCAGAAGCAGAGATTGACCATTACTGCAAGCAATTTGCCGATTTCATGGAAGCACAGTTCAATGTAAAGTATGATCTCAGATCCTCAAGGAAGAGGACCAGAACTCAGGAGCAAGAAGAAGAACCACCTCGAGAGGAAACATCCGCTCAGAAGGAACCAGCAACAAAGAAGAATGCGGAAAAAGGTAAGAACCTCCTGAATACCCCCTTGCAGTCTAATGATCAGATTCCCTCCTCTTCTAAACTAGTCGGTCCTCATAATGCTGAGCCTGTGTCAAAAGAAATTAAATCCTCAGTCGAAAATAAGGAGTCCAAAGAGATTATGACAGAAAAGCTCCCATCTGCTTTCAATTTGCAAAAAGAACTTGAGAAGATTAAGATTCCTGTCCCTCTGACTGAGTTATTAAAACAGCCTGCGTATCAGTCTCAAGTTACCTCTTTCATTCTTCCTCTTGAGCTACCCATTCCACCTGACAGTTTAAATCTTCAAGAAGAGAGACCCATGGTAGTCTTTGGCCCACATGTCGAGGAGATAGACCCTTCTACTCCTCCTTTTTATGTATCCCTAGTCATTCATGACCTGCTGTTACATAATTGTATGTTAGATTCTGGGGCCTCCCATAATCTCATGCCTCTCTCTGTCATGGAGCAACTAGGGCTACAAATTACAAGACCATATAAAGATTTATATTCATTTGATTCTAAAAGGGTTAAACGCTTAGGAATGATTAAAGATTTAGTGGTCAATTTAGCTCAAATCCCAGCAAAGAGTGTGGTCATGGAAATTGTGGTTGCTGATATCCCAGCCCGCTTTGGCATGCTGTTGTCAAGGTCATGGGGTACAAAGATTGGGGGATCAATCAAATTGGATCTAACATATGCTACTGTCCCAGTCTTTGGAGGACAAGAAAGGAGGTTATACAGGGAGACTAGATTTGTCAAGATGGTAACTAAGGCTGACTGCTCAGATAATTCCCCAGTTTATAGCAAAGAGGGAGACTTTTCATGTTTAATGTTGGAAGAAAATCAGAACTATGCACATGAACCCCCTTTTGGTCAGGTTCAAGCAGAGCAGCCTAAAGAAGAGCAGGAATCAGAAGTTTGGACTTTACATTTTGATGGAGCTAATTCAAGAGAAGGCAATGGAGCCGGAGTATTGTTGATTTCTCCTACAGGGAAATGGGTGCCACTGTCTTTTAAACTGGAATATGAGGCTACAAAAAATGTAGCCGAATATGAAGCGCTATTATTGGGACTACAGACAGCCAAGAATATGGGCATCCAGTGTCTAAAAGTGTTTGGAGACTCCGAGTTGGTGGTAAGGCAGATAAAAAACGAATGTCAAACTAAGCATCCACGGCTCAGAGCATATAGAAATGATGTATGGGACATGATAGAAAATTTCTTCTCAGCATTTAACATACAGTTCATGCCCCGGGAGCAAAACGGAGTAGCAGACTCTCTTGCGGTAGCTGCCAGTACTTTCCGTCCTCCTCAGAATCCGCTTCTAAGATATGAAGTGGAGGTACGATACAGACCATCCATTCCAGATAATATAAAGCATTGGCAGGTATTCGAAGATGATGAACAAATGAAAAGATTTATGGAGATTGTGGGAGAATTCTCCAATATGGAGATTAATGATAATGAAGAGGAAGGAGCTGAAAATATTGCTGAAAACAAATGGGAAGAAAGAATAGCAGGTAATAAAGTGCTGCAGCTGAAAGGTAATGTGATACCTAGAGGGTTGGTACCTCTAGAAAGGTTATTCAATAAAGATGATGTTCCAATGCAGCCAAATAAAGTAGTAGAAGAAGATCAAGTGGGAGATTTGAATCTGGGTACTTCCACTGACCCCAAAATTGTTAAATTATCCAAAAGAGTCCCAGAAGAATACAAAGAAAAGTAGTTGAAGTTGTTTCAATCTTACAAAGATGTATTCGCTTGGTCCTATGAGGACCTAAAAACTTTCGATGTAAATATAATACAGCACAAGATTCCACTGAGGGAAGATGCAAAGCCATACAAGCAGAAGCTCAGACAGATAAACCCCTTGTTGCTTCCCTCAATTGAAAAAGAATTCAAGAAATTACTGAAGGCCAAGATAATTGTGCCATTAAGGTACTCAGAATGGATAGCAAATCTTGTTCCGGTTCGGAAGAAAAATGGAGAAATAAGGCTATGTGTAGATTTCAGAAATTTGAATAGGGCATCTCTCAAAGATAACTATCCACTGCCTAAAATGGATCACATCCTACAGAAAGTAGTGGGAGCATCCAGAATGTCAATGATGGATGGATTTTCGGGCTACAATCAGGTAGCTGTGTTCCCAGAAGACCAAAAGAAGACTGCATTCACTACACCATGGGGAACCTTTATGTATGCTAGGATGCCATTCGGATTAATTAATGCAGGAGCTACTTTTCAGAGGGAAATGGACATAGCCTTTGTCGGAGAACAGGACAAGTTCTTGGTGGTGTATCTTGATGATATCACAGTATTCTCAAAGAATGATGATGAGCATATTGAGCATTTGAGAAGAACTTTTGAGAAATGCAGAAGGTATGGCCTTTCCCTTAACCCCCAAAAATCTTTGTTTGCATTAGATGAGGGAAAACTCTTAGGGCATATTGTGACTAAAGATGGTGTGAAAATTGATCCTAAGAGAGTTGAAGTGATAAACAGCATTCCTTTGCCAAGAAATAAGAAAGAAGTACAGGTGTTTTTGGGCCGAATAAATTTTTTGAGAAGATTTATTCCTAACTATGCTGAGATAGTTAGGCACATAACCAATATGTTCAAAAAGGAAAATGAGGTAAAATGGTCCCAGGAGTCTAGAGATGCATTCACGAGGATAAAACGGGCATTTGCTGAAGCTCTTGTGCTAGCAGGGCCAGATTACAAAAAGCCATTTATGATTTTCTCATTTGCTTCACCTCATACAATTGCTGGAGTGTTATTGCAGAAAAATGAAGAGGGATATGAACAGCCCATAGCTTTCTTCAGTCAAGTGCTTTATGATGTTGAATTGAAATATAATATACTGGAGAGGCAGGCATATGCCCTGGTAAAGTCCCTTAAAGCTTTCAGAGTTTATGTTTTGCAGTCTCATATTACAGCTTATGTCCCTACCGCGGCAGTCAAATACATTCTGGTTCAGGGAGACAGCGAAGGTAGAAGGGGAAGATGGATTGCAAAAATCCAAGAGTATGATTTGGATATAAGGCCTACTAAGTTGGTGAAAGGACAGGGACTTGCCAAGATGTTATCCGAATCAAATCATCAAGCTTTGGGCATTAATCTGTCTGTGATAGCAAATGAAGAACCAGAAAAAGAAGAAGAGCAACATGGACTAGAGATGGCTACTCAAAAGATACCTGTGAAATATCTAACTAGTCCTTGGTATAAAGAAATAGTCGAATATCTGTTAACACTTAGCTGTCCTCCAGGATGTGACAAGGTGAAATACAGAGCTGTAAGGATGAAATCTCAGAAATATGCAATTGCCAATGGACAGCTCTATTGGAGAGACCCTCTAGGCATATTACTTTTATGCCTCACAGAAAATGAAGTGAAAAATGTAATGACAGAATTTCATGAGGGGATATGTGGAGGACATTACAGCTGGAGGGCTACAACTCATAAAATCTTGAAGGCTGGTTTTTACTGGCTAAAATTGTATTCAGATACTTTTGCTTGGGTCAGATCGTGTGACAAATGCCAAAGATTTGCAGAAAGGCGGAAATTAGCAGCATTGCCCTTGATCCCTATTCATGTAAATGAACCGTTTCAGAAATGGGGATTAGATTTTATAGGAGAAATACATCCCCCATCAAGTAGCCAACATAAATGGATATTAACAGCAACAGACTATTTTACAAAATGGGTGGAAGCCATACCTACCAGAAACGCTACAGACACTGTAATAATGAATTTTATAGAAGATAATATCATATCTAGGTTTGGCTGTCCTGCAAGAATTGTAACTGACAATGCACAGGCTTTCAAGTCTGCCAGGTTCGTAAAATTCTGCCAAAGATATAACATCATCCTGACTCATTCCACAGCATATTATCCACAGGGAAATGGTCTAGCAGAGTCATCCAATAAAACCCTGGTGAGAGCCCTTAAGAAGACAATAGCTGAAAATCAGAAAAACTGGGACTCTCAATTAAAGTTTTCTCTATGGGCGAATAGGATAACCAGCAAAAGAGCAACAGGGAAGTCACCTTATGAGCTGGTGTATGGGCGGGCTGCAGTGTTTCCTCTGCAATTGGCATTGCCAGTGGCACGTTTTATGCAGGAAAACCAGGAAGAACCAGATGACATGATCCGAAGAATTAATCAGTTGGTAGAATTGGAGGAAGCAAGGAACCAGGTAGATCAGAGAATGATAGAATACCAGGAGAAAATGAAGAATGTCTTTGATCGGCACGCAAAGGATAGGAATTTTCAAGTTGGAGTCCTGGTTCTTAGATGGGATGTTCGTAGAGCCGAAAAGGGCAAACATGCCAAATTTGATCCATTGTGGTTCGGGCCATTCAAAATAGTGAAGCTGGGAAGAAACATCACCTTTACTTTAGAAAATCTACAGGGTGATTTGTTGGATGCACCCGTGAATGGCCAGTTCCTCAAGCCTTATTTTCAATTCTGACCCACGCTGGGAGTACCTGATTGTATATATTGTATATAGTTTGTTTCGGCTTTTGTTTTATAAAGGAAAAGAATGCTGATAATTACTTGAAGTAAGAAGCACGGGGGAATCAAAAAATGAGATGAAATATTTAATGGTCTGCGTGTTCTCGACATGCCCGAGGACGAACATGTCGTCCCCAGATGGAGCCGATGTTGTACATATTTACCTCTGTCTGTGAATTTTGCCCCGCTGCTCCATTCAAATCCATTTTTAACTTCTGCTGTGGCCTAAAAATCTCATGACCCTGCTTGATATTACTATCGTCGCCCGAAAATCTGCTTTACAATAGTTAAAAACCCAAATTTAAATAATCGGGCCGAGTCCCTAAGAGTTTGACTCCCTCCCGCTTTGGCTTCCATATGACCCGAGTCTGAAAACCATAATTCAAAACGAGAAGGAGCCTATTGTCTTAACGATCGGGCGCAATGTTGGCCATTCGATCAGACTCAAATCAACGGCGCGGCAATCAACTTATATGGAGGGCCCGCGCACATCAGACCGGCGGTACTTCATGACCCACTGTTTTATTGCCCTCCGATGCAAGCGTAGCCGTTGATCTTGTTTTGAGATCGAACGGTCCTGGGTCAATCGCAGCCCTGTCCTCAATCGCAATCGGAACTTCCAAAATGTGCCACCCCGGTCTCCCCGCTCCACCTTCCGATTGCGATTTCCGATTCGGGTCCCACCTCCTGCGGTCATGTCATCATAATTTACAAGTGTACGCCGTGTTCCTCCTCCACCATTCATATGTTCCGGTGATGTGTCATATTTTATGAACCTTTGCCCCGTTCATTCATTATTGCTCCATTGTATTCTGCATTGTCACCCTCCATTTCTCCATTATTTTCATGCGTTTCCTGTCACCCTGCATCGTCTCAACATTTCGCCTAGTCCGTATCACCGCTTCCATGGCCGCTGTCGTATCCACACTCCCTGTCTCCGAGTCAATTTTCTCTAATGTTTTGCGGGTTTTGCAGGTTTTAAAACGACTTAGTTGGCGCTTTAACTTGCCGCCTCCGTTGCAAAGATCTGGAGCATACCAAAGGACATATTCTAACTGGCAAAATTAAAGAAAGAAGCCGAGGGTAGGTGGGAGAGGTGACCGCCATTAAAGAAGACATAGATATGGATTCTCAGAACTCTCCAGATAAATTCGCCCCGCATTAAAGATCCAGGACTCAAATCCAAAGCCAAGGGCCGAGAGTACAGTACAGAAATGCAGATTATTTCAAATCTCTTACGGCAGCAAATTTTCCTTCAGCCGCAGGCGACATATTGTATATATTTTATTATTTCTATCTTGCATATAAGGAAATTTTATCCCCCAGCATTTATTTCATGGACAGGTTATCTAGTACAGCCATTAACAGTTAGTCATTCATAGAGTAGGCGCGAATGTTTTCCGCCATTTCTTTCAAATTGAGTCATTAATTGTGTTTCAGCTACCTCCTCTAGAATTCTCCATCACTCCTATAAAGACCAAAAATGAAGACATTGTAGGGGTTCCGGATTTCTATCAGCAAACTGTACAGCGAGAAGACTTCTGTATACATTTTGTAACATTTTTGTATGAAGTTTCAGAGCCCGTGGGGTCTCAGTGAGGAGGGGTTATAACTGTACTGAGGATTCTGGTCTTTTGATATCTCACAGTATGTAATTTCTCTTATGTGTTAATACATTATCCCATTTCATGCAAATTGTCTTCTTGTATCATGTTCTAGAATGCGAGTGGATTACTAGTTTGCAGTAAGGATTCATCTTAAGAGATGCCCTTTCTGGAATTAGTCAAGCGCTTTAAATAGGCCTAGTCATGGTATATTGTTCCATATTCACTCTTTCCATATTTTCTGCTATATTAGCTGCTTGAGGAGGGTGCCTTTAAAACGCCATTGTCATATAAGGATTCGTAAATTGGTGCGCCCTTATATGGTTCTGTTGTGTATCTGGGTATCAGTCTCATGCCAACTAATATCTTCTATGTTTCCTCACTGCACTCATTTCCTGATATCTGATTTCTGTGATATATCATTTGAATCGGCCCTCTTTACAGTAAGCGGTCTCTTAACTATCTGACGCTTTCATGCTGAAGTTTTACATGATGTTCCTACATTACTCTTATCTTTGTGTCAGCTTATGAGAGAGATTGGTCCCATTCAAAACTAATTTCCTTGATTAAACAAGAGATAGTAAGTGAGTTCTTGGACTGACAACCCAAACTATAAAGGGCTCCTTGCTATATTAAGATGTCCTAGGCACTGGTCTATGGCAACTCTAGGCTGTCTCTAGGAGGGTGACAAAATCATCCACAACACATCTAATGATGTGGCAGAGAAGAAGAATCTGGACTCTCTCAGTTGAAGCCCAATTCGACTCAAGTAAAGATTGTCCCCAAATCTCTGAGCCAAATAGAACAGTGGGACGAATCAAGGTGTCCATGAGGCTCGTCTTGGACGAGATGTTCTGGAAGTGATGTTGAAAGCACTGTCTCTCAAGAAGGGCTAAGGAACCATATCCTTTGTTGATCCGAGGATGAAGCGTTGGTCGCAAACTGAAGCAGAGACCTGAGAATTTCACCCTGAAGTAAGTACATGTGTGGGTGATCTCAATCTCCTCCCCTCTAAATAGGAAGTGAAGGTCTGAGGTTTTCTTCACCCCATTGAAGATCATAACCTTGGTTTTACCCATGTTGAATGTCAACTGTCGAAGATCACAAAAGAGAGTTAAGGCATCCAGCTGCCTCTGTAATCCTTCTGGGGATGAGGAGAGGAGGACTAAGTCGTCAACAAAGAGTAGAATAGATATCAGAACTTGGTGAAGAAGGCAGTCATCGGTGCCCTAGATATGCTCGTGTAGAGCACAATGAAGGGCTGATAAAGATGGTACAACAATTACAAATGAAAAATGCATGCAAAAATGGCCAAGCTTCAAGCCGAATGTGCAGAGATTGACAGGGTGAAAAATGCAAAAGAATTTTCCAAATACAATGTTGTTTTTGTGCAGGATGCACGAACTGAGACTGAAAAAGTCAGGTCAGTACATCCAAAGTTGATGTTCAATCTGAAACTCTATTTGAATCTTTTGGAGGTTTTGAACTACATGCAAAGGATGTTGGGTTTAAATTGTTGAAGAAAATGGGTTACAATGGTTGTGGGAAGGATGGCCAGGGAATGCAAAGACCTATAAAGGTAGAAGACCGTAGAACCTAGACCACAATACGCAGGTCTAGGGTACCTACCCTAGACGGGGTTTTGAAACAAGTATATGTAGAACCCAGACCTCAGTACACAGGTTAGGGTACCTAGATGGTGTTTTGAAACCTGTAGAGGTAGAACCCAGACCTCAGTACGCAGGTCTAGACTCTAGGGTGCCTAGATGGTGCGTTGACTATAGGATAATGCTCCAGCGACAAATACACTATGTCGAAGGCAGAACCAGAGGCCAAACCCAATGCTGAAAACCAGGGCCTAAGAGCAAGAACCACAACACAGTGCCAAAAGCTAGAGCCTATAGCTAGAGCGAGGAGTCATGAGGTCGAGTTCTTTCATTCGCTGACTTTTGTGGGATCAAAATCCTCCAAATTGGGGAGATCTGAGCCGTAATCCAGATCCAAGGATGGACGTTACTCCATCCGACCATTCCAATGCATTTCCTTCGATGTCAACTATTATTGTGAGAGTTAAAATGGAAATGCTCCCAAGAAAAATTTGGAATCAGTCAAGACTCAAGTTGCACTTACAGCTGGTTTCTAACGTCCTTGCCCCAGGAGTAGTGGAAGCCAAAAGATAAGGGGACTAGAAGATTAAAAGGGGGAAGACATCAAAGAAAAGGATATTTGGTCCCAAGAGGAAGGAGACTTCCAGACCTCGAAACAAAAGGGGCAGAACTGCAGCAAAGCACAGAATCTTCCGGAGTTGAAGATTTGAAAACTGTTATCTCCCCAAGGGAGCCCCAGCATTGTATTCCCCTCTTCTTCCAATAATAAAAAAACATAAATCTTGTTTGCCGGAGTTTTCCCACCATGGGTTCTTCAGGGTAAATCTATTTGTATTTTGATGAGTGTGTGCCTATTCTTCATTGATCTATTTCCTGTTTATGGCCTGAAACTACCCTGTTTAGTGTTTGGTTGCATTAGTATCGTTGGCTGAGCATTCCATATTCAATTTTTCTCAAGTCGAGCATTAAATGGATGAGCAATTAAAAATATAGTGTGCAGGCTCATGTTATGTCATGCAAGTCTATTTTAATTATGTGTAAATGCCATCTAAAATGGCATTGATTATTTGATTAACTCAGGGTGATAGCAGAGTGCTTAAAACTTCTACGTGTATTGCTCAATTACTGTAGTGCAGAGTATTCCACAGCTAACCCAGCAGACTGATGGTAGCAGTGGCAGCCATGAATGGAGAGTTTCGGTAGTAAGGTAGATGCTCAGTCTTATTAGAATAAAATGACAAAGTGTTATTTGCTGGTGTGAAGCCTGCACTGTTTGGTGTTGGGATTTTCGTTGATTTGATGATGAAAAAATTTGGTATTTGGCTAGGCAGTGACCTTAAAATTAGAGGATTATTATTTTTAATTATTTCAAATACATAGTGTAAATATAAGATAAGATGAGATAATTATATTTATGTCCGACTAATGACCACAAAGTAGGTCAAAGGGACTATTGAGTACAATGAATCTCCATACAATGTAGGAGAACCAAACGGTGTCCTATAAAAATACAATGCATGAATATAAAAGGTACTATGCAGGAACATAAAAATACAATGTATGGAATGCCCAGGCAGAGAAGATCCAGGAGCTAATGAGTTTGAGGATCAAACCCATCTCTCCTAACATCCGAGGCTGAATGAACGCTGAAGAAACTCCACAAAGTCTGTTGGCCCGATGAAAGGCCGGTGGAAGTGCGCACTGTACACTAGATCGTTCCCTGGGGGAGTTTGTGCACTGCTGAGGTCTGGACGACCTACTTTGTCTCCTAGGAATGTATCTGAGATGGATTTGTTGCTGAAATCTTGTGTGGCAGGGTGAGGTTCCACGGATCCTCACTGATCTAGAGAATGGATATGAACTGGTATCAGTCGGTCTCTTGGTGCCCCTGTCTGAAAGTAGTACCCTGAAAAATGTCGTGATCCTCTATGTGGGGTCTGGTCTATTGGGAGGTTGAAGAATATGTGCTCGAAACCTGAGAGCCTCCTGCATATATAGGGCCAAACATCTCTGATCGGGATACTTGAAAAAGTCGGCGAGGGTTTGAGAATCTCTGAACAAGTAATGGAACCTTCCTCTGGTCTCGTAGTAGATAAGGCATCCAAAAATAAAGTGCACCTCGGTCTCCACATCCTGTAAATGACATACCTGACAGATTTTGTCTGGTCTTATCAATCTGGTGGTCTGTCTCTACTCAAAGTCTATGAAAGCCTACTCTAAACTGGCCTAGAGGAAAGCAAAGAGCATGCATCCAATAGTGAAATGTGTACTAGGGTCGAACAATGAGCCCATCTCTCAACTCCAAGAAGTGCTCAACGTAGAAGGCCATCTTTGGGCGCAACCCTCCCACAGGATTGACCCAGGTGACTTGGATGAACTGCTTGTAGATGTCCTCCCTGATGATCTTGTTCAGCTCCTGTCTAGTAGGTAAAAGGTGACCAGGAGCATCTAAGGAATATTGGAAAGGAGGGAGACGATCCAACTGAATGCCCACTGATTCTAAGAGATCTGAAACACTTGTAAACCAACATCTAGCCCGACCCAAGAGTAGAACGAGCAATAGTCTCAGAAGAGCAAATATGCCAAGTAAGGATACCAGTCCCTACTTTGTATCGAGTCTGCAAAGCTTGGGCCACGATGCAAGAATAAGACCAAACTGAAGAGTGTCTCAAGCCGAAAGGGCTGAGCTCCAAACTCTGCAAGGATGATGTGTTGAGGTACTATATGTTTGCATCTAATGATGCGGCGGAGAAGAAGAGTCTGGACTCTCTTAGCTGAAGCCCAATCCGACTCAAGTAAAGACAGTCCCCAAATCTTTGAGCCATATAGAATAGTAGCACGGAACAAGGTGTCCATGAGGCTCATCTTGGACGAGATGTCCTGGAAGTGATGTCGAAAGCACTGATTCTTGAGAAGGTCTAAGGATCCATATCCTTCGTTAATCTAAGGCTGAAGCGTTGGTCACAAACTGAAACGGGGACCTGAGAATTGCACCCCCAGGTAAGTGTACGTGCTAGTGATCTCAACCTCTTCCCCTCTGAATAGGAAGTGAATGTCCGAAGTTTTCTTCACTCCATTGAAGATCATAACCTTGATTTTACCCAGGTTGACCGTCAATTGTTGAAGATCGCAAAACAAAGCTAAGGCATCCAGTTGCCTCTGTAATCCTTCTGGAGATGAGGAGAGGAGGACCACGTTTGTCAGCAAAGAGTAGAATAGATATTAGAACCTGGTGAAGAAGGCAACCATCGGTGTCCTGGATATGCTCGTGTAGAAATGCCTCCAACTCATCAATATAGATTCCAAATAGGGTAGGGGACAGTGGACAACCCTGTTTAACCCCAATAGTGCTTTGGATAAAATCAGACATCCCATGAGCCATGTGAAGACGACCAAAGACAGACTCATATAGGTGCGTAATAGCTGTCAATAGGGTTGTCGAGATGCCAATATCTCTAAGTCTCTGGAGTAAGGCTTCCCTCGGAATAGAGTCAAAAGCTTTCCAGAAATCTACGAAACAACAGTAGACTTTCGAAGAGCGGTGTTGTGCCTCCTCAATCACAGCGTGGAGGGTGAAGATGTGGTGGCTGGTCGAAAACCTGCCTGTCCCCTAGCTCTGAGTTGTCTCTGCTCAAGGTCACTGGAGAGCTTCCTATGTAGAATAGTAGCATACAACTTCAAGAACGTGTGGCCCACCATGATCGTTCTGTAGTTATTGGGATTTGAGCTGGAGCCTAATTTGATTATCAGATGGATGATGTGGTGTGACCATGCTGGTGGAAAACCTTCGCGGACTACATGGTTGAAGAAATCAGCCAATTAGCTAACCAAAGCACGGAAACCGTGCTTAAAGAACTCTGCTTGGTAGCCTTCCTCATCAGCTGCTTTGCTGTTGTTCATCGCCCAAATGGCCTCTCTAATATCTCTGTCTGAGAATAGGTAACAGGAAGAGGGTGGGGAGGTAACATGAATTTGGGCTTGCCCTGGAATATCATAAAGGTTGGAAGTGTGAGAGAACATGGATGTAGGGTCAAGGGTCAGATGGAAGAGGAGAGCGTCGGGGAAGGATGGTATGCCAGAATTGTTTAGGGGAGTGGGCAAGGTGAGCAGAAAGTTCCTGTCTTCTATCTTGTCTTATCTTATCTTATCTACATTTAAGAGGAAAATTATTTGCATATCCTTATGGTGCTTCTGGCAGACGTATAAACCCTTGGCTTGCTAATGCCTCATTGGAAGCAGATCCATACCTACAGAATACGAAGGAAATCCAGCTCCAGCGCTTGTGCTCTCACATTGAATTGCAATTGTATGCCTGTACTGAATTGTGAGAACATATGGATGAGGGAACCTTGTTGGATATGACCTGAACAAGAAGTGCGTGGAAGCTTCCCTAATCTTTAAATAAATGCAACTAATAATTGTGTTGTCAAGTTGATTTTAATTGCCATCAGAAGCTAATAATTCTGAGAACATGGAAGGAAGCCATAACGATATTGTGAGTGCTAAAAATGTCCTGGGAAGAAGTTTGTCCAAGTTAGATGCTATTTTCAGGACTGTTCTAGTTGACATGTATAGGAAATATCAAAGCACTCGTTTTGGCTGTCAGCATGCCGAAATGTCTTGCTGGATATCATGATATCATAAACACCTATTCTTTTTTCAAATATCGTGATATTATAAACACCTTTTCTATTTCAATGTTAATGAGAGAGTCTATAGTTTCCGCCTTATAACCTATGTGATTCATTATTACATATGAGATGCTTACATTTCACGGAAGCAAAATCCAGAAGTCTTACCTACGTAGGCCATTGTCAGGAGGAATATTATGGCATTACAAGGCAGCCAAATCACTATGGCAACATGCTTGAATCTGGCTATAAAAATGGATAGGATTTGTCCCTGCTACAATTTTTTGAACTGACGGGCAACGGAGCTAACACAGATGGCATCGCAAAGTTTCTGTCCTTGAGATCACAAAATTTCTGTCCTTTGTTATTACTCTGGGATATTTATGCGCCCATTAACACAGATTAGCCCTTCATGATGGGACAGTGTTGCATTGATTTTCACCTTGTAGATTAGCATGCAATGAACAAACTAAATGCTACAAGTACCACTTTGAGAAAACTGGTTGATTGAATGTGAGGAAGGGCGCCAAATTCCAGTTTCTTCTGCCACAACATACACGTTCTGTCTTTTGTTGGGTTTGAGATCTAATCATCTATGCCAACAAGTATTTGACCATCAAGACATTGTGGCACTTCCCCTTATTTGTTGGTCAAGTGATCCAAAATTTTCCAGATTATACATACCCAGGACTGGAGTGAATCTTGTGTCTCATGGTTTTTCAACCTGAAATAATTGTGTTTCTTGGATTCCACATGGTGTGTAAGACACTTGTGCATAATTTGGTACATTTAAATTTCTAACCTGATGTGCAATACTACTTCCATAGTGAAATTGATATTCAGTGCAAAAATATGTTCCTACAACAAGATAAAACAGAGCGCTGAGCAAAGTCAACTAAAATGTGGAAAAGGTCTTCCTCCAACTACTTCCACAATATTCAGTGCAAAAATGTCTTCCTACAGCAAGATACAACAGAGCGCTGAGCATTGTCAACCAAACTGTCGAAAGGTCTTCCTCCAGCAAGATACATCATACAACAGAGAGCTGAGCAAAGTCAACCAAATTGTGGAAAGGGTCTGCTATAGACCACCGAATTCTGTGCATAAGCACACTAAATATAACACCAAAACTTAGGTTTGCAGAGTTTTGGCCATTATTAAAAGCTGTGTGAAAATTGTTCCTGGATTGTTTACTATGCAGACTAGAGGTTTCTGGGAGAACTCAAACTCCAGAGAACTGAACTCCGAGGCAATTCTTGCCTAGCTACAACACATTGCTGGGTGTTATCTAGCTACAACATATTGCTGGATGTTTTCACTGTGCAAGTAAAAGAAATTGCTATATTTACACTGGCCAGAAGCACCATAAGGATATGCAAATAATTTTCCACTTAAATGCAGAGCAAATCTGAAACTCGGAACTTTCGATAATTTTCCACTTAGATGTAGAGAAAATCCGAAATTCGGAACTTTCGAGAAAAAGCAATAGTAAAACTGTAAAACACCATAAAAGTGAAACATATTTTGTAATATAGCATTATTTACAAAGAAATCTGCTATCGATTATGGATGTGAAAGGTTGAACGGAGGGAATCCCCTCCCACACTTACAACCATATGTGGACCAAGCCATTGGATGAATATACTCTTCAAAATATAGATCAAATATATTTACTGTACATCACACCCAACTTCCAAGTGGCCCAAATATTTGAAAACAGCCTTCCACACTCCATGGGTGATTAAAGTTTTATATTGTACTGTTTCTCTTAAATTCTTTAATACGCAATTACTAGGTGGCTTATGTGTAGATGGATCTTGAGAAATGCCTCTCCTTAATTATATAGGAACAGATAAACTGCCTGAAAAAATGGTAAGAGACTGTCACTGCGGGTAAGATACTGAAGATCAAACTTCGGCCCTCGGACATCTGGTCCCTGGAATGTTGTGTACAGACATAGGTGACAACTAACTATGCTCATCTACTCCTTCTGGCTAAACTGCTTGCTTCCACATAAATTGCGTACATTGGTAATGAGGGAGTCATTGGGTTCCAAACCTGCCAATTGCATCTGATTTAACAGCATCAACGCTTGCTTACACCATCCCCATTGCAAACTTCCTGAAATCATGGCATTCCACAAAACCCCATCTCTTTCAGGAATTTTATTGAATACTCGGCGAGCATCAGCCAAACTTCCACACTTGACATACATATCAACAAGGGCGCTTCCAACAAAAGTATCTGACTCCACTCCAAGTTTAATGGCGTAAGCATGAACTTCTTCTCCCTGTTTTATACCTCTCAGGCAAGTGCATGCTCTGAGAACACTAGGTAACGGAAAATAATTGGGTTTCACACCTGCCAATCTCATTTGATTAAAAAGATCTAGCGACTCGTGAGCACAACCTTGCGCGGCATAGCCTCCGATGATAGCAGTCCACGAAACAACATTTCTTTCTGACATTCTGTCAAACACTTTTCTAGCATCCTCTAAACTTCTGCAGTTGGCATATAGATGTAGGAGGGCACCACCCAAATACACATTACCTGCAAATTCCTTTTTAACAGCCCAAGCATGAACCTGCTTTCCCAAATTGAAAGCTCTAAGAGAAGTGCAAGCTTGAAGAATACTAACAAACGTAAAGTGATTTGGTTTCATCCCTTCAGCCCTCATTCTGAAAAATAGTGCCAAAGCCTCGTCCGCAAACCCCTTCTCTGCATACCCTGAAATTATAGCAGACCATGAAACCTTGTTTCTTGTGGGCATTTTGTCAAACACTAAGCGTGCATACATCAGATTCCCGCACTGCACATACATGGTTAGGAGGTTATTTGCCAAAAATAGGTCGGTATGGAACCCCATTTTGGTAATATGTACATGCACTATGGTACCTTCTCTAATGTCATTCATGAGGGCACAGCGGTGTAAGAGATGGGCCTAGGTTTTTCTGTGAGTTCTAATGTTTAAAATGTCCATAAGAGGTGAGACTTCTATGGCTTTCTCAAACTGGATTTGGCACCACTTGTCTATTAAAGATTTGTTCAATGATTTCTGCTTACGAGGACTGGTAGCGACGGCGTCGGGGAATGGTTGCCCGCTTTCTACGGATTGCACAAACTTCATGTTCTTATTCTGAGATAGAGCACCAATAAGCTGAACGTTAGGGTTATCACCCGGGCAACCAAAGGGCAATGCCGTCGGCGTTGCCATGGAGTTCTCAATCTTTTAGAGAACAAGAGTGTGTCAGGAACTTACCATTGTGTAGACGTGATGGAGATCTACGAGGCGTTACTCAAACCTTTCATGGATATCAGGAACACTTTTGTCCGTTAACATTCTTCAAAGAGTTGCAATTGCTTGGTGGGGTTAATGGCGCAGAGAAGTCGAGAAGAGACTTCCTGCACTCGATGCGAGCCTTGTATTCTACAAAAATGGTCGAGGATAAAAGGTGGATTATTTTCCTGGTATATTTTCTGATAAAAAAATTTAGAAGAAATTCGTGTACCCAGTATAGTTTGATAAATTAAGGTTTCAAGAGCATATGTCCTCTGTGATTTAGGTTTCGATGTGTTCTGTGATTTAAGTTTCGATGTGTTTTAACCGGTTAACTTGAAAATTTTTAAAATAATTTGGAAATATGTTCAATTATTATTGATGGGTTTCTGCAGTCTATTATATTAGATATATTTTTTGGATCCAGTTAAGTAAGTTATTTATTTATGACCATTTCTATTTCTATGAGAGGTAGTTGTAATTCACTAATTCCTCATCATTTTTGAATAGTCCATCTAGTTGAAACGAGTATAGTTCACTTAGTTGAAACTAGTGAAATGAATCACATAGCCTTAATCATCATTGGGCTTTCCCCTGGTAACCAGGGCTTCCTGGGAGGTCACCCGTCTCATATCGCCTTTGGCTCAAGCACACTTAACTGTGAAGTTTTCTTCACTAGTTTCAATCCCACTTCTTCATCTCTGTGAGCAACACTAGATGCAATGAGTGTTAAGTGGACTATTCAAAAATCATGAGAAATTAATCAGTTAGGACTACCTCTCATGGAAATGGTCATAGATGAATGACTTACTCAACGCAGTTGAATCCCAAAAAATTATAACTAATTGAAAATATGTTATTTATGAACCTTTTTTTTTCTTTACCGAATTTCCACGAGAATGAATTTATTTTAGAGAATAGTCATTCTGAAAGTCAGGTAATGTTGTACAATCCAGCTATTGCATGATAATTTTTTCCTTGAGAGTGTGTCAAAGTTTTTAGATGGACAAGTGTTATCTCCACTTAATCAATATAAACTTTTATATTAATAAAAAAAAACTATACTAGTTTAATATATATATATATATATATATATATATATATATATATATATATATAGTTTTGTATAAACCATATATTATTATTTTAAATGAATTATATACATAACTCATCTAATTCTATTTTTAATTCTTTGCATCTAGAGTTGCTCTACAACTTAGTATAGGGATATTGTCACATCTTAGTAGAGGGGAGATATTGTCACATAAAATTATATTTAAAAATAGTAAAATAATCATTTAAATTGACAAATTAAAAATAATAATAACAAAAAAAATTAATGTTAGCCATAATTAAAATGCTTTAATTTGCATCTTAATTCATAATTTTATATAAATGTATTTTGAGATATAAAATCATTGAAGTAAAAAAAAATTACCTTTTTAGTATTTCTAAGAAATGTAACTATTTAATATGGATATGTGTAAAAAACATGATGTGTAACTACGTTCAGTTTCCATATTATATTTAAAACAGCAATATATTAATAACAAAAAAATATTTTACTATCAAACATAAGTAAAGTATTTGAATATTTATATATTGGATATAATGAAGATGTAGTTCTACCAAACTTGCCAAAAAAATATTTGAATGTCCATATTAAATAACATAATAAGTAATTTAAATTAATTAACTAATTATATATAGAGATATATATATAACTAGGGAGATGTGTAATATTGAATAATCACACACCATTAACACACTTACAAAAAAAATATTTGAATGTCCATATTAAATAACATAATAAGTAATTTATAAATCCTTGATTTTTGAAGGGAGAAAAGTAATTTAAAATGACTCTGCAATGCGGTGACTTTTTCTTAGGACTAGGGTTTCAAGGTTTTACTGCTGCCGATAGGCTTGGGGGCGCATTGGGGGAAGGCTCTTGGCCTTCATCAGGAAGAAATGGAAGCCATGTATTGCTGGAGATGGACGGAGAACCACTGCTGGTTGGAGCCCTGGAGTTATGCGGTGAGGTGGAGTGGGTCGAGGCGCTGAATCCCACTTTCCTTTGTCTCAGTTCACTTATGCAGTCGGTTTCTGGTTGGAATTCCTCACACAAGGATGGTCGTGGAGGGCACTTACAGAGGGCCTTCAAGGCCGGAGGCGTACTCCTCAACCTCTGGAGTCGAGGGCGGCAAAGACACTACTTCACCCTCTCTGTTTCGGACGGCGCTTGGTTTAGATGCCGACTGGTTGTGGCGTTACCACTCTTGACGCCCGCTCCATCCTGTTGTTGGGCCTTTACCTGCTCGGCGTGGTTGCTCACGGCTGCCATACCTCTGATGCGCCGAAGCCAACCCATGACCTTCGACCCATTGCAAAGACTAGGCTCCAATGTACCGGCTCCAGCCTTATCGTCCTTTACGGCCTGGCTCTCTGGAGCTCGGGGTATGATCCATCTTTCCATGTTATCTGCTTTAAAAAAAATTCAATGTTTGTTTTCTTTGGGAGGGGAGGACGGACTAGGGTTTGGTCTATCCTTTCCTGTCTCTGTCGATGTTTAGGCACAGGGCTATTCTGGTTCTGCTGCCAAAGCTGGATGTCAACATATTGCCCAAACAACCTGTTCTAACCCTCTAGGAGCCTACATCTATGGGGGATAGGTACAGAACAACGACGTTGTGGGCCGAGCGAGCCAAGGCATACAAAACAGAATCAGTACCAAAATTTTCTCAAATCTATGGATGGGAAGTCTTTCATTCTGTGGGTGCAGGGAAATGAGCTAGTTTCTGAGCTGAAAGGAAAAATACAGAATATTACAGGAATTTCCGCTCCTAAACAAAGCATGATATCCTCAAGCAGAGAACTATAGGAAACATTAAAACTAAAAGAATATCAGATTTAGGAAAACTCTACCATTTTCCTGAATCTAAGACTTAGAGGGGGCACTCCAGGAACAAAATCAGCCACTAGAGCAGCAATAACAGGGAAAGGATAGCCCTCTTTCAAAGATATACTGAGAGGGAAGGTCCCCACACAGGGGAAAAAACAAAACCCAGAAACACCAATGTTAGGACCATACATTGTAGAAAAAACAGAGGATAGCCCAGACCTGGAAGTTGAAATACCAGAGGTTACAGGGTTTTTTGATGCATTGCTAACAAAAGTAGTCATATGCCATTTCAATGGCTTCTGTCCTGTTGTGTAGATTAATCCGTCTTGCGGACAAGACCGATCTCTCTAGTACTAAAAGTAACTAGCAACAAATAGCCAATTATACTAATCTCTCTCTAAGCATATAAGATTCATAAAAACACTATATAGGTGTAAGGCCTACCTTATATCCCACGCTTGCTTGATCTCGTTGAAGTCCTTCCCGTGCACTGAAAGAACGTTCCTCGTGAATCTGCAGTCACAAACAAGCAAAAAGATTACACAACACCTGCATAGACATTATTATAAACCATACTTATCATAATGATCAAGGAATTTATGAAATAAACCATGAATCGACAGTTTAATGAGAGAAATGAGTATATTTGTATTAACTTCAAATAAAGAAAACCTTTACAACCTGTGCCTTGATGTTGTGCAGGTCCTCTCGGGGTCCGAAGCAGGAATCTCTTCTAGTTTGACAAGCATTGCACTCTTTGAACCAAGACAAATAGAGATGAGTGATTTAACCTCACAGAAAGTCTTAGTTAATTGAGACTAAATCTCAACAGCATTTAACTTCAAATATCTTAAGCTTTAACTCCCTTTGAGGCTACCCAAGGCCTCTTTTTATAGTAGAAAAGAGGAGGTTTCTTGTTCCAAATATGAAGGGATAGAATCCTCCTTCAAAGGGATTAGCTCCTTACATCAAGGGGTTAGCTCCATCAAGTGAGGGATGCATGAACCTTCTCAAAGCGTATCCATTCTCGAAAATTCCCATCCAGAATCTTCTAGAATTCATCTGAAATTCACTTTTTATCTTTACTTTCTCGCCTTTTTATGTTTTACAGAGGTCCGCACCCATAACATAAGGAACATGCAGTATGGTTCCGCAGGCAGGCTGAACTTTAGGTGCGGGACCGCAGGGAATGCATAGAGAAAGTGCGATACCAATTCTTAGGGGATTTTAGGGACTTTTCTCTGATTTTGAAGCTTGACATGAGGAGCTTATATGTTGGACTTGCAAAAGGAGGAAGTATGAGTAATAATGAGCTCATACTCATGGTAAAATGTCAGGATGACAGATTTTAGTGTAACAAATTGCCCCCTAAAGTGCAAAGTCTGGAATAGATGAAGCTGTAGTCTGTCATATATGAAGAGTGCGGTACTTTATCATTTCAAAGATTATCCTGTGGACACCCCAGTCGGAACCTGTAAAAACATTCAATGCAAAATATATACATATATATGTCATCACTGAGGTAGGCATTCCCATACTCAGATTAAAACTAACTAGAAACTAACTCAAATTGTTCTGATACAGGAACGATTTTGAATACATCATAGTACAGATATATGTAGACACAGTATGGATGCAGCCATCTGTTTATAAATAGTCTACTGTATAGATGACAACAAAAATCCTCGCAGCCTGGATGGTGGAAACTAGATCCGGGGTCTTGATTTCCGCATCTCGAACCAGTACGATTCTATCCATGTGAATGAATGTGTCGAAGTCGAACATGGTAGAAACCACTTGATTACCAGTCAATGATGTGAACTGTTAACAAGTGTGAGAGAAACCACCAGTAATGTCAATGGCTCTCAAAGTACTCAGTACAATCCATGAAATGTGAATGAATGAGCTGAATTCGAACATGTCACGGAATCATTCGATCGAAGGTCAATGATGCAACCTGTCGTCGAAGGCGAGAAACCTGCCATTGAGGCATGCAGATTTCAAGGTACTGAAAATTTCTGGATCAACTTCCTAGATAATGTGCTGATGTCGATAGAAAGTGATCTGTCGTAGGCAAGCCCACAACACGAAATCATAGATCAAGTTTTGAAAATATATTGGCAAGGACTGACTCAGGGATGGTCAAAGATGGATGACAGATATTTTGCAGATGAATGGTTTATTTGAACTGTCCTCTTGAACACATAACGACACTGCAGATGGCTTGGTAACAATTGACCCAAAGCTAATACCCAGAAACTGGCTGAAGACTTTCAATGTGGTTTGATTAACTATTAGGCAAAGGACTTCCCAACCCAGGTGAATGAAAGTGTCGTGTTCAAGAGTGGTTGACTGAATTTTCGAAAAATTTAAAATACAACAAACATGCCCATTTTTCTCTCTTTTTCCCCCACCATTTCTGGCAAGTACCTCTTTATTTTTGACAAGCTTGAGGAGGATAACATTTGCTTGATTATAAGCTCATCCTTCGGATGAGTCCAACTTAGTTTAAGATTCGAACCCTAAGAAGGAGTGGTTCGTTCCTGTTGAAAATTAAACAGGTCCTTTACTGTTAAGTTTTAACGAGTCCGGTATAGGAGAAACTCGGTGTTTTTCAGTTTTAGGGAGTCAGAAGAAAAACTTAAGAAAACTCCATGAGTGTCCTTTTTCGTAAATTTAGTCTCTCGAGCCCGAAAAAGGATAAAATAATGCGGGAGAGAACTCTATTGACCGTATTTAGTCAACGTATACCTTTTTCGTAAATAGTCCATTTCAGTCCGTAAAAGGGGTAAACTTATACTGAAGGGACGACTATTCATTTACTTTAACGAGTTCGAATAGTCAAGTACTCGGCAATATTTTCATATTTAGAGAGTCTGAAAAGGGCTTAAAAGAGGACTCCAAGGTTTCGCTTTTTCGTAAATTTTTGAAAGAGTCCGAAAAAGTGATAAAAGTGTGCTCTTTGTTGAAAAATGATCAGTTCACCTGAAAAATCCAGTTTCTGCACAAAAACTCGAAATATTACACATACCTGTTTAAGATAAGTAAAAATGCCTTCAAAAATACCCTTTTTAAAGTGAAAAATAAACAAATTAAAAATTCATTCATTCGAAAAAACTTATAAAAAGGACTTTTTCAATTTCATTTTTACCGTTCAGTTCCAGAGTGAAAAGTAAAAAGCTTTTGGGTAAGAAATTTCCCGTGAAGATTCTGGAAAATTCAACCGTTGGAATCGAAAATCGTCAGTCCCAGGTAATCCACGACCTCCTTATCTTGTTTTTCATCCGTTTGAAATTGGTTTTTAGGCTTTAGTTTGATTTTTTAGGGCAAAAAATGGTTCAAGAATGCGCCCGCGGGGTCCGCAGGTGGGACACAGGCTACCTGCGGACCCCGATTTTTTCCTATAAGGAAAAAATCGTGGGTTCCGCACCCGGCACACAGCCCGCGTGCGGACCTACGCTCTGTTTACAAAGAGCGGGTGCGGTACCCGCGCGGTCAATTTTAAAGCATGGTTTTCTCATTTATCTGCCAAAATTTTTCAAATAAGATCATTCTAACTTGCCTGTTTCTGCATTGTAGGAGTAACAAGATGCTTATCTGGCGAGAACGTGAGCATGAGGAAGTGGATGAAGCTGCAATACTTCATTTTCCCACACAAAGGGCATTAAAATCATGTGGCTTATACAAATTCTGGGCCATCTCAGGCATGAGGGCACAGGTAGAACTCTTGACATGGTTGGTAGACAGATGGAATGTGGAGGACCAGTGCTTCTTCATTGGTGGCCACCGGCTCGAAATTGAGCTGGAGGATATATATTTTTTGACTGGTTTTTCCAAGAGGGGCGAACAAGTATCCTTGTTTGGGACTAGGCCAGGTGGCCAGACTGTCGCTAGTCTTCAACTAGAATTTTGCAATGATCAGGCAAATCCTCGGGACAAACGGATTGACATAAAACACATCATCCGTCCTGAACTGAAAGTCATTGCTTTTACTGTTACCAAACTGTGTGGGAGTGCTGCGCTTCATGTAGCTACTGGTTCCCAAATGCGTGTTGCTGTGGACTGTTTTCGCGGCACCATTTTTAACTGGTGTGAAGCAGTGTTGGCCAATGTAAAAGGCCAACTAACCAGAGCAAAAAATGGGAAACTGAAAAACTTTGGATATGGATCCATTGTCGTTTCTTTTTCTCTGGAGAGGATCCCCTTATTAGCTCCACAGAGTATTGCGGTTGATGCCGATCGACCTCGAGAACCGAGAATGGTTTGTTGGTCCGCGTTGATGGCCCGTCATGCTATTGAGGTCACTGAGATTGTACGATTCCCTTCTTCATATTTTCGTTGGCTGGATCGCCAACTTTTTGTTATAGAGGATTTTCCGTATGCCGGGATAGATTTCCGCGGTGACGGAGAGATGTCTCTCCCGGAAGGGGAACAGTGGGATGATTCAGGTAAAACACTTTTCAACGTTTGCTAAATTCTAATTTTTTTAAATTTTTTATCGTCTTTGAAAACTAATAATCAAAAGTTTTTTGAATGCAGACGTGGGTTCACATCGACCAGCTCATCTCCAACCTTACGAGAGACGATAACCAGTTGCGCCCGCACCAGCCCCAGCAAACCAATCAGCAGAGATTTTGACTGATTTGGAGCATCATCTAGAGCGCTTGACTCTAGATATACCAGAGACTAGCATAGATGACATTCCTCTCAGGCTACAAAGATATGTGATTGGAGTTCCAGGACCTTTCAGGAGGTTCCTATGCAGGGTAGCGCGGGCAGTGGTTTTGTATCGTGATCATCATCAGTGATGAGATGACCGTGTAGACTCATATTTTTGTCTTTTGTATTATCATTTTTGCCGATCATAAGGTGTTTCCAACCTATGATCGAAGACGATGTATATTTTTTGAACACACTCCTATACTATGATATATCACTATTTTGACGGCTATCTGTGTACATATGTGAATGTTGTTTGTTTTACTGCTTTTGATTATTGAAAATGTCTATTTAACATACTAGAAGCAATTGAATCTGCTAATGTATTTAAATGTCTTGGAATATGCTGATATTCAATGTAATCAAACTCACGTTCCAAGAGACGAACTCTAAAAAAAAACCGTAATAACACTGGATTTCTAATGGTATAAACCCTGTTAAGCTGTAATACAACAAGTTCTGAATCCAACCTTACAACCAAACTCCAAATTCCAAACGATATGGACTCAGATAATAACTCAATCACTGCACTATACTCGGCAATGTTATTTGTTTTTTGACCAAGGCTTACCCCATGCATGGATACTAACTCGTCAGAGGGTGAATAGATAACCCAAGCTGCGGAAGAAATGTTCCGTGTACTACGACAAGCACCATCAGCAAAACCAATGTAGGTTTGAAGAGACGTCGACATCTGCAATATCAAGAGTAAAACTCAGATAAGAAGGAATAATGATAAAAACGCACTCTTTAAACTAGGCACACTTTTCTAATCTAAAACACACCAGCAGTAAAGAAATCTAAACTAACAAAATCTCCACACCACATTTAAGCATAATATCGCTTTAGATAGAGCCCATTTCTGGGTTTATCCAAAGGAACACCGTCAAAATCTATCAACTCATAAGCCCCTTTTGCTAACTTTCGTTTAACAATGTAAGGACCATGCCACATAGGCACGAATTTCCCAGCTCCTAGCTTGTCGTTAGCTTGATCATAAAGTAAAACTAGGTCTCCTTCTAAAAAATTTTGAGGGGTCACACTTCTATCATACTGAGCTTTTATCCTTTTAACATGAGCCTCGTTTGCTATTGCAACATTTCGTCGATTCTCATCTAATTGGGCTAAGTACAAGAAACGTTTCTCCTCTTCAGACGTAGCTGGAAGTAATTCTACGGCTAATTTTAGTGACGGAATTTCGCATTCAATTGGTAACACAGCTTCCAAACCGTAAACCAGTTGAAAAGGAGTGAAACCCGTTGATGTTTTGACTGAGGTTCGATATGCCCAAAGCGCTGAAAATAACATGGAATGCCAATTCGTCTTGTGAATACCAATGATTTGTTTTATCATGGTGACTAAAACTTTATTAATAGCTTCAACCAGACCATTGGCTTGCGGATAATACGGAGTGAAACTATCGTGGCGCAAGACAAGCTATTTTGTCAGTTCAGTCATCATGATATTCCGAAAATGACTTCCATGATCCGTAATAATAGCCTGAGGAACACCGAACCTAGCAATTATGTGATTAAATACGAATGTTGTAGCAGTCTTGCCGTCAGCTGAATATGTAGGCATCGCCTCGGCCCATTTTGTAAAATAATCTACTGCTAGAATAATATAGGCATGCCCCCCGGCCGAGTGAGGGTTACATGTAATAAAATCGATACCCCATTTTGCGAAAGGACCAACAGCAATTATAGGGTGAAGAGGAGCGAGTGGCGCGCGCATTTTCCGATAAAAAATTTGACAGTTGTGGCATTTCTGAACTGCATAAATGCAATCTTTGAACAACGTTGGCCAGAAATATCCTACACACAATATCTTTTGGGCTGTGGCATACCCAGACATATGACCGCCACATGCTCCAGAATGACAGTCATTTAACACCTTTTCAGCTTCTTCATGAGTTAGACAACGTCGGAAAACAGAATCCGCTCCACGTCGATAAAGAGTATCACCAATGATATTATATTGTTGGGATTGGAAACGTATTTTCCGTCGTTGAGTTCGTGAAATTTCAGGCCGAAAAGATTGGGTTTGGAGATACACAATAATATCCCCATACCATGGATCAAGCGTACTGATAAGAAACAAAGATTCGTCCGCAATGGACTCTTCTGCCACTATTTCAATATCAGTAGAGGGGAAATCACACATCAGTTCCGCAAAAACCAAAGATTTCTTTGCCTTGGATTTTTCAAATTCCAAGTCAAATTCCTGTAGGATAACTATCCATTTGGAATATTTTCCCCCTAGCAATTGTTTGGTCAAAATATACATCATAGGGTTGCAATTAGAAATTACCGTGGTTTTACGTAACAAGATGTAATGTCTAAAACGTTGGATAGCTTGAACAGCTGCCAAGGCCAATTTCTCCACATGTGTGTATTTAATTTCAGTCGGATGCAGATTTCGACTAAGATAATAAATCACATGTTCATTGTGAGATTCATCTTCCTGAACTAGTACCATCCCAATGGTGGAATGAGAAGCAGCGAGATACAAAATGTAATCTTGGTTGTAGTTGGGAGGATGCAATAACGGTGCATGGGTCAACGCATGTTTAAGTGCATCAAAAGATCGATCAGCGATCTCGTCCCAAAAGAACGGAATGTCCTGTTTCAACAACCGGGTAAAACCCTTTGCGAGCTCGGCATAGTTCGGAATAAACCTACGTAAAAATTTTGCTTTCCCCTGCAAACTTTGGAGTTGGCGTAAAGTCGAAGGAGGAGGCAATTTAACAATAGCTTCAACCTTCGATGGATCGACACGAATGCCTGATTTCGAGACAACAAATCCTAGTAATCGACCCGATTCTACGCAGAAAACACATTTATGCGGATTCAACCTTATCCGATAATGCCGACATCTCATAAAAATTGCTCGTAAATGAGTGGGATGATCGGCCCTACGTAATGAATGAGCAGGTAAATCATCTAGATATGGATGAACAATGTGCTTAATATCATGAAATGCATAAGACATTGCCCGTTGAAAAGTTGCTCCAGCGTTCTTTAGTCCAAAAGGTAGTTTACAATAGGCAAACGTTCCCCACGGACAAATGAAAGCTGTTTTAGGTTGATCTGCAGGGAGTATGTTTATTTGATTGTAGCCCGAAAAGCCATCCATGAAGGAAAACAATTCACTACCAGCACAATCATCGATTATCTGATCGATATAGGGAGTTGGATAATTGTCTTTTGGACACGCTCGATTAATATCCCTATAATCGATACATACTCTTATTGTTCCTTGTTTTTTAGTGACAGGAACAATATTCGATACCCAATCCGTTAAGGGAATTGGATAAATGAATCCTGCTCGAAGTAATTTTTCAACTTCAGCTTTTATAGCAGCAGCTTTTCTGGGATGAATTTGACGTAATTGTTGACGAACAGGTTTAGCATCCGGGTAAGTCTTAATTTCATGAACTACGATCGATGGATCAATTCCTGGCATTTCTTCATAAGACCAGGCAAACACGTCACGGAATTCTTGAAATAGGGCTTTATAAGTCTGAATTTCTTCGTCTGAACAACAAGCACCTATATGAATGTTTTCAATTATTCCCGGTTTTACTGAAATGTCAATTGGAACCGTTCTAGATATATTTTCCAAATTTAACTCAGAATCAGGATTTTGCAATGGATTCTGAGGTTCCTTGGCATATTCAGCAGTAAAAATTGAAGCGAAATCATTTTCAAAATGATCTAATTCAGGTAAAAATGAAGATCGGTGATGTAGATCTTCCTATGGTAAATCATCAACAGACAAAAATTCACGAATTTGCTCATCTGTATGAACAAGTTCAGGAAATGTCGTTGTAACTGAACTAGATATAGAAAGTGATTCCTCTTGGATCCCATTCATTGGATCAATTTCGGTTGAAGAGGGGTCGGAAAAAGACTGTACAGCCTGGTACGCAATTTCAAATGGACTCAAAGGCATCACGCCATCAAATGAATCTATCTCGGATTCGGAAGGTATGATCCAAGGATCATCAAACATAACAGTGTCTGACGAAATCATATGAATACTTGCAGTAGAAGGCGATACGTTAGGAGGAGGAAAGGAAAAAGTTCCTAGTAAACCAAAATCTTTAATCAAACCTACTCCAACATCCTTATAAGGGATAGCCGTTTTACCAACATGCTGGATTGTTTCTGTAGAGGCTGGGTCAGACGAGAAATAAGTTAACTGATCTATTGTCATGATCTTTCCTTGATATGGAAATTTTATGAGTCGAAAGACCGAAGAGACAACAACAGTCATAGCATAGGACCAACTACGACCCAGAAGAAGGTTGTAATCTAGAGGGGCATCAACCACTTCCACATCTAGATTAATGATTTTACCTTCGACCCCTATGGGTAAATCCTGCAAAATACCAAAAGGTTGAAAACCTCGACCATCAAAAGCTTTTAGAATCGTCGGAGATTGGTTAAGTGTAGGAGAACCAAGAGATTTCCAACACTGAATCGACATAATACACGTTGAAGCTCCCTCATCAATCACAGTCCGAAAAATAGGTCTGTTTTTTACTAACACTGGAATCTGGAAAGCCATTTGATGAGGAAGACGTGGTGTACTACTTTCTAAATCGAAGATTATAAGGTTAGAATCTTGAACATCAATAGCTCCTATGGCAGACAATAATAATTTACGCTGTGTTGGACACGATTGTAGCACTTCTAAAGCCGACATTGCTGAAGGAGAAACAGCTAAATCTTCAACAATGTTGTAATTCTGAGCAGCTCTCGCATGTGGATTGAAAGCTGATTTATGAAGAACACCTTTAAGAGGTTTGATTATCAAGTCTAGATTTTGTTTCTCGACCTGTAGCGGACCGGAAACAGGAGGAGTTGTATTTGATGTATTTGCATTAGAAGACTCTGCTTCTTTGCCATCAATGGGATTCTTAGAACCGTAATCTTGCGATCGAGTCGCAACCCTTACATGAGACATCATCATGATAGGCTCTTCTAAAGTAGTCAAGGAAGAACCAATCATTTTACTATCTTGAATTGGAAAAGGATCCTTCAAGACAACAGGTTGTTGCGATCCTTTAACAAGTTTCGTAACTTCGTCTCGATATGGACATTCTTTCGTGAAATGATCTTGTTCACAAATGAAGCAAGGATAGAGAGGTTTACGTTTCTCGTCATTGGATTCATCTTTATCAGTTTTTTCTTTCGAATTATTTTTATTTTTGTTCCTCCCCTTCTTTTTACCACCGGATTTTGATTTTGTCGTAGATGTTTCAACAACATGAATGTCGGCAGAAACTTCGGGAGAAGATTCTCCTTTCGGGGAATCAGGTAAAGTTATTATTAGAGAAGAATTCTTTGAGGATTTCTTCTTACTTTTAGAACTAACTGTACCAATCATACCGTCAGCGGCATGAGACCCTGAAGGAGCGGTAGCTATCTGACCTTGTTTGGGAAGATCGGGAATTTTCTCATGAAGAGTACCTGACTGCGTATAGACGAGGTCTAAGTACTGAGCCTGAGCAATTACTTGCTCTTCAGTAACAACACCAGCCTTAGCTACATCTTCAGTGATCTTGGGTAATAATGATTTAACAAACCATTCTGCCAAAATTTGATCCGGAATATAAACTTTCACCAAACGTCGTCTACGTCGCCATTCATGAATATAATCAGAAATATACGTGGACGTAGATTGTTTTAGCGAAGTTAATAATTCTGTGCCATTTTCGTATCTGACAGGCAACTGAAAATGAGTTAAGAAAGATGTTGCTAACTGACTGAAATTATGAAACGAGCCTCATGGAAACTCAATGTACCATTTGGCTGCAAGACCTATGAGGGTTCTTTGGAAAAGACGTAAGCGAATCGAATCATCAATGATTGAATTAGATGCACACCAAAGGTGATAAGTCATAACATGATTCGATGGATCCTCTCCTGACTTACCTTCGAATTTTGGTATATCACTGGGAAACTTATGAGGCATTGGCGGCCAGTGCTGATAATAAAAATAGGATCATTTGTAAGGCGCGTCAAATCAGGTAAGTCCAAAGTTGCGATAAACGGTAATTGACGGTTAGGGTCACGAAAACCTTGAGAAGCCAAAGCAGATCCAGGAGGCGGATACCCAGGATAACTAGGAATCGGATTAGCATTAGGTATTGTGTAACCTCCTGGATAACCAGGATGAACCGGACCATACTGAGGTTGTTGATAAGTATAACTAGGGTACGGTTGATACTGATAGCTTGGATTCTGTACATAGGGACCGAATTGCAGCTGTCCCTGGTACGGTTGATACGTAAATTGAGGTTGACTTGTAACAACTGTACTCGTACCGGTTTGTCCTGCAGGCATCTGAACTGTAGTCTAAACTGAAGGTCCTGACTGAGGTACAGAGACTTGAGGGGTTTGCACGGATACAGGGATAGCCGAACTCGGGGCTACAGACACTCCAGAAGCAGGTGTGACAGGTTGAACAGGCGTTGCAGCAGATTGAGGCGGAGTCTGAGGTGTACTAGGCCCAGCCTGCTGAACTGAACTAGGTGCAGGAGTTTGAATAGCTGGCTGAACAGGCTGCTGGGTTGGACCAGAAACCAATGGCTGACCAGGTTGATAAGGTAACTGCATATTAGGCTGCAAAGGCTGTTGATATTGGGATGGATCTAACACCATAGTTCCGGGGTATTGTCCCATAGAAGGTTGAACGTAAGGACCAAAACCTGGTTGAACGTAGGGTTGATTAGTAAGTGGTAAATTTCCGGTAAAAGATGGTTGACCAGAAGGCTATTGGTATCCTTGAATTGGGTACTGCCCTTGAGGTTGATAACCCTGAGGCACGTACTGAAGCTGGGGTTGATAAGGACCCTGAGGAGCATATTCTGTTTGGGGTTGACCTTGAGGAATGTACTGTCCTGAAGGTTGATACCCTTGAGGTATGTACTTTCCTTGGGGTTGCCCCCCAAAATAATATGATTCCACAGTTTGTCCTGGGAAAAAGTTACCTTGAAGTTGTGCCCCGGGTGGTAACTGACTACCTTGAGGTTGGCCCCCAGGCGGTAATTGACTACCCTGAGGTTGCCCCCTAGGCGGTAACTGAGTTCCCTGAGGTTGCCCCCCAGAAGGAAACTGACTGCCTTGAGTTTGAGGATTGGGAATATTACCAGACATCATAAAAATTTGTTCTGCGTTCGACATTTCAATTTTAAGTCTATCAAGACCAGATGATAACACGTTTTTGATGGGTTGAGGAGATGCTCCTGAGAAAGTACCAGACAAAGAATGATATCCCGAAGGAACAGAAGGACCACCATGTAAAAATGATTCAGGCGTTTGAGAAAACATGGATGACTCTCCAGCCATAAAAGATGACGGATAATAACCTCTGGGTGTAGGATGAAATGGAACTCGAGGTGGATAAAAAGAAAGACCCGGATTCTCCAAAAAGTCAGTTAAAGAGAGATACCAAGGATTATTTCGAATAGGGCTGTAGAAAATAGATTCACGCTCCCTAAGATTTAACGATTGAGGGAAGTTGGGAAGAGATATGCCTTCGTCTGGATTAGTAAGTTCTTCAATAGAAATAAGTCCAGAGGGAAGATTGTCTGTAATGATATTTCTTACCCTAGGTGAACCTGGATCACTAGAAGTTGGTGTACCAAATCCTGAGGATGTTTCTAACACAGAATATTTAGTTTCAGGTTCAGAGATTTCAGGTTCGTCAGATAATTCACCAGAAGGAGAAATATTTTCAGTAACTTCAGAAACTAAAATCGGTTCTTGAATGTATTCTGTTGTAGGTATTTGATGATTAGGATGTATAACTATAGCGGAGCTTTCAACTTCTGTTGACCTAAGTCTATGGCTACTGTGTGGTACCAGAGCTCGAAGCCCTTCAAGTTGACCTGGTGTATATTCAGGGGGTTTCCCTTGTATTCTCTGGGATTGTCTCGGCAATTCCGCCACGATTAAAAATTATCTAATCACACACAAACAAAGAAAAATTTGAATGAAAACACCTAAAGTCTCTAAGAAACAAACAATTGAATCATTCGCTTAAAAATCTAAGAGTTCAAACCACACACAAACAGGTAACTTTCCATACTAAAATCACTAGTTGGTGATGAAATCCAACTTAGTAGAATTTTAACACGAAAAGGGCGGTTGGAACAGTTACCCCGACAACCTGCTTAATGAAACAGACTGGCACAAGTTTCTTCACATAACCATCTCGAGTGAAGAAAACCCCCCAGAGAGTCCAAGTGAGTCTAGTCGACGTCTGTTCCAGGTACAGTGGGATCTTCCCTCCACCGTCACCTTAGGAAAGAATCCTAAAGATTATGGCCTCTAAGGTTACCAATTGAAACAAATATACCTGGGGGAACAGTCTACGATCCGACACACACGCAAGGGCAGAGTAACAAAGCTCAATCCCCTTGAAGGCTCCTTGAAATAATCCAAGGTTTATCGACAAGTGACCCCAGGCTCCTCGACAATGGTCTATCCGAGGTTTACCGTTGTTAATACGTGTATATCTTCTATCGTTCCCAATGAGGAAGGATTGATTACCCCACTGGTTCAGATATGATCTCGTGCTTGACTCCTTTAGGAGGAGCTTCCCAGAGCATAGATGCAACAATTGGAATTTCTTCCTACCACAAGATTTGTCTACTTGTTTGTTTTAGCTATCTTGGAGAGTTAATTACTCCCTACTCCAAGATACTAGCCTAAGCTATGTTGGTGATAAGAGCCCTAGAAATAAAAGATTACTAGATGAATTTTAGTTAAGCGTTAATTTTATGAGCTGTTTCTTAAGTCAATGGGTGCGGAAATGAAACTTTGGATGATGTGAAGACTCGACTTCCAAAAACACTAAAATGCACCTATAATGATATTCAATTCTTTTTCTTTCAATGAACTTCTATTTAAGGAAGAGTTAGAGAATGCAATTCTTTTAATTAAACAATTCCTTCTTTAAACATGAAAAATGATTGAAAGAAAATATTTTGTCTTTTCAATGAACTATCAAAGCTCACAAGAAAAATCCTTTTCTTTTCCAAACTTAGAAGCTACAAAAACAACTTTCCTTCGAAAGAAAGCTACAAAAACTAAAACTACTCAAAACTACAAACTCTAATCTTGAGATCTAATCTAAACTGAGTAAAAGCTTTTAAGATTTTTTTTTATGAATGTTTTCCTTAGTTGTTCAGCAAACTAAGAATCTATTCGTTCAGATAACAAACAGATCAAAAAACACTCAAAATATGTTTTTTATAAAAATGAAATTCAAAACTTTGAACCAAGTTTTTTGAAGATTTGCAAAGAAACAAAAGGCTTAATTTCTCAATATAGAATGTTTTCACAATCAGGTCGGATTCAAAAGACAAAAAGAGATCAATGTAATCTGAGATACTACAAATTGTCAAAAGTTCGAATCGCTACAAAGACCAAACGGAAAAACAATCCAATCGGAAAAATCTTCTAGAAAATCATCAAAACATCAACACTGTTGGAGTTCATTCACAAAAAATTCTTGACAGAAACAATTATCAGTCTGGGCAGAAACCAAAGATCTAAAAATAAACTAGAAAAAGAAATCTAGGGATTTTCTAAAATTTTTACAGGGTCCGCAGGTAACTAGTATTGACAGGTGCGGTCCCGCACTGTATCCTTTACAGAAGGTGCGAACCTGCCCGCACTGTCAAGGTAAGATAAAGTGCGGTCCTAGGAAAAATGATAGAAAAACTTAAAATACTTCTAAATTTTCAAAAACAGGGAAAATATAAATTACCCAGACAGATATGTATCAATCAAAAACCAGGAAAAAATGTTTCCTCAAATAAAAAATAAAAGAGAACCAAAAACAACAAGTTCTTCCCCAGCGGAGTCGCCATTTTGTTGTGTAGATTAATTCATCTTGCGGACAAGACCGATCTCTCTAGTACTAAAAGTAACTAGCAACAAACAACCAATTATACTAATCTCTCTCTAAGCATATAAGATTCATAAAAACACTATATAGGTGTAAGGCCTACCTTATATCCCACGCTTGCTTGATCTCGTTGAAGTCCTTCCCGTGCACTGAAAGAACGTTCCTCGTGAATCTGCAGTCACAAACAAGCAAAAAGATTACACAACACCTGCATAGACATTATTATAAACCATACTTATCATAATGATCAAGGAATTTATGAAATAAACCATGAATCGACAGTTTAATGAGAGAAATGAGTATATTTGTATTAACTTCAAATAAAGAAAACCTTTACAACCTGTGCCTTGATGTTGTGCAGGTCCTCCCGGGGTCCGAAGCAGGAATCTCTTCTAGTTTGACAAGCATTGCACTCTTTGAACCAAGACAAATAGAGATGAGTGATTTAACCTCACAGAAACTCTTAGTTAATTGAGACTGAATCTCAACAGCATTTAACTTCAAATATCTTAAGCTTGAACTCCCTTTGAGGCTACCCAAGGCCTCTTTTTATAGTAGAAAAGAGGAGGTTTCTTGTTCCAAATATGAAGGGATAGAATCCTCCTTCAAAGGGATTAGCTCCTTACAACAAGGGGTTAGCTCCATCAAGTGAGGGATGCATGAACCTTCTCAAAGCGTATCCATTCCCGAAAATTCCCATCTAGAATCTTCTAGAATTCATCTGAAATTCACTTTTTATCTTTACTTTCTCGCCTTTTTATGTTTTACAGAGGTCCGTACCCATAACACAAGGAACGTGCGGTATGGTTCCGCAGGCAAGCTGAACTTTAGGTGCGGGACTGCAGGGAATGCATAGAGAAAGTGCGATACCAATGTTTAAGGGATTTTAGGAATTTTTCTCTGATTTTGAAAGCTTGACATGAGGAGCTGATATGTTAGACTTGCAAAAGGAGGAAGTATGAGTAATAATGAGCTCATACTCATAGTAAAATGTCAGGATGACAGATTTTAGTGTAACATGTCCAAAACCTGAAGAGCTACACACTTGGATATACCAAAACTGGACCCATAACTGTGATATTTTCCTCTGCGCAAAAGGATTCTTTGTGGTTCAAATTGACACAAAAGAGGACTATTGTTTTGCCATTGAAGGACCATGGTTCTGGGGTCGGGCGGGGCTTTTTATAACCCCATGGTTCGTTGGTTTTGATGCCAACACTATGGTGGTTTCAAAAATGCATGTCTGGGTTAGATTACATAATCTGCTGCTCCCTTTCTAGCACCATCAAGTTCTAGAAAACATTGGGAACTCATTAGGAAGGTTCATAAAGTTGGACCGAGAAAGAATGGATATGGGAATATTCACCTTCGCACGTATCTGTGTGGATATGGACCTTAGCAAGGTTCAGCCTAAATGCATTAACCTTATTCATAAAGATCTCAAATCGGCCCAAACTTTAGGCTTTGAAAACACTGCATTTCGCTGTCATGTGTGTCACCAAAATGGGAACTTACAGGGTTCCTGTACATTATCCAGGAAAAAACCAACCAAGAAGCCACAAAAGAAGAATGGTTGGCAGTTCCCAAATGTACCACATGAAGATGAAGGGGAAAAAGAGACGGGAGGAAACCAAAGGCAAACAGAAACAAAAAATCAGCAAAGAACACATGAGAAGGATGAAGGAAAAATGGATGATAATGTGGAAATCAAGGAGAAGACATCATCGCTTACAATAGTGGACATTAATCAGGATGTGTAGGATGGTATCCAAGGTATCTTGGGCACCAAACGTGCACATATCTCTGATAGCTCAGACTCTAAAAAATATGGCCAGCTCTCTCCAAGCATGGAGATGACCATCGTACACTCTGCTCCTTCATTGGATGGCTGGCAAAAAGTTCAAAAGAAAAAAAGGCAAAAAATACAAGTCCATTGTTTCTGGAAAAGTGTAATATGGCTTCATTTTGATGCCATAGCCCTGTTTTTACACGGGGTGTCTCTCTTATGGAATTATATGGCATATGCAATGTAACTTTTTGTTTATCTTTAATAAAAAGTTCGATTTTTTCATTCGAAAAAAACATAATAAGTAATTTAAATTAATTAACTAATTATATATAGAGATATATATAACTAGGGAGATGTATAATATTGAATAATCACACACCATTAACACAGATTTATACCCAAAAATAGTCATGGCGGAAAAGGCTTCAGCCTCACAACTTCCACACATATTCTCTCATTTTTAAGAGAATGTAATATTACAATTAAATAGATGAGGAGACGGTGTCTCAATATAGTGTGTTCTATCTTGGACACTTTGGTTGAGACAATTTCTCAACCATACACACACCAATCTAGGAGCTACCTAAAATAACTCCTAACTTAGAGGAACAACCCAATCTAGAGAGTTAGGCATAAATTCCTAACTTTTAATATTTAATTTATTTAATTTATTTTGGATTTATAATTATTTATGAGAGAGACTAACATGTAATTTATTGTATTTCTAAAATGGAGTTGATATACAAATTTTAAAAATACCAATAAGTTATAAATAAAATATTTCAATAGGTAGGTAGAGCAAAAGATTCTAACATGAAAAATATATAGAGAGAAAGATTGGGAGAATTATTCCATTGATAACAATTTTCTAATTCAATGTATGGGGGGTATTTGTCATTCTTTCAATATTTAATATAGATTTGATATGTAATATTTTAGAAAATATTATTAATAAAAATAATTAAATGTATGCATATAGGACAAAAATATGAGAGGACAAAAATACAGCTTGAGCGGGCCTAATGGTTAAGAGCATGTGTTTCCTCCTAAGAGGTCATAGGTTCAAAACTAGAGGGGGGTAGAGTATGTATGCCTTCGTAGAATTAGCAGTCAAATCGTTGTGTGGAGGTGGGTCCCTTGTCCCACAAACAAGGGGGGTCTCATACATCAATTTGGTGTCTCGCTTGGCCGTGTCCTTAAAATTGGATAATAATAATAATAATAATCCTACAAACTATAACATTTTCATCTAGAGAACTTAAATTATAAATAAAATATTTCAGTGTCAACTACATATATATTATACCAGCCTAGATCCAACTTAACTTCAGATCTACTAAGTGCCTATAGGGGTCAAATCTATTTTCACTCTAAATGATCTTTGCATTTCAAAAGATTTGATTCAACTATGTATATATTATACCAGCCTAGATCCATCTTAACTTCAGATCTACTAAGTGCTTAGAGGGATCAAATCTCTTTTCACTCTAAAAGATGTTTGTATTTCAAGAGATTTGGTCCCTTTGGATGCTTGTTATATCAGGAGTTAAGATAGATCCAAGTTGGTGAATAATACTCTATAATCATATTATTTTTCTAAATCCCTCTTAGTCTATATTGACTTACACTTCTTAAAAACATTACCACATTTCCAATTCAAATTCTTTCATAAGATTGTAAAAAAGTATACATCTAACCCAGGAAAAGGTATCAAGAATGAACCACTTAATCCACTTAAAATATAAGTGTGTAAAGATTGGTTAGTATAGCCTTGGTTAATATGGCCATGCCTTTTAACTGAATCCAAATAACCTAGCCTTGTCTCTAATCACAAAAATTATATCTAACTAAGATGTTACATCAATATGCAATAAAGTTTAAAACCACTTTAAAACCAATTTTGTTTGCTCAAGGCTTTACCTTCCTAACTTAGGATGGGGTATCACCATAAAGAATGATCATTGGAACATGATATGTATTGGTGAAAAAATCATAATCATTCACATATATTATTGTGTGAGTTGTATTGTATTAATTCTTTAATCAATCAAAGGATAAAGAATGTTGTGATGGTATTTGAAGAATCTTTCACCATGAATCAAATTCCAAATTTATTACATGATATGTATTGGTGAAAAATTCATAATCATTTACATATATGATTGTGTGAGTTTTATTTTTTTAATTTTTTAATCAATCTTGTGATAGTAACTTGTGATAATATTTGAAGAATCTTTCACCACGAATCAAATTCCAAATTTATTAAGAAATTTGTGTGCTTACAATCATTATACGAATAACTTCCCTTCATGCCTTTGGCTTCAAGGTTTTTTATTCATATAACTTTTTTTTTTGTACAACCTCTAAGATGGCTTAATCATGACCATGGTGTTTTTTCTTTGCTTAATTCATTTCCAATTTGCTTCTAAAATTTATTTCCTTCACAAGACAACTTTCAAATTTTGCTAACTCTAAAAGGTACCTCATTGGTTTGGCTAAATTGTTTCAATCACATTGTTTACTAAATGCTCATGCTCTAGCAAACTTGCTTTATTTTCTTCTACTAAGCTTATTGAATTTTGCTCACGTAGAGTTTTCTACAAGGCTTTTATTATTGTTCTCTCTTAATATAATGATATCTCATGTTTTTTTATTAACAATATTTCCTTATTTATGTCGCAAATTCCTCAGGAATTTGTGATGGGTTGACTAGATTTCAATACCCTTTCTTGGCTCAGGCATGTTTAGTGATCTTGATTTCTATCTTTCCCTAAAAAAATTATTCCCTTCCACTTATCTATTGACTAGTTTCGTGTATCATACAACTTTCGCAAGGTTCAAATATAACTCAATTGATCTTCCCATTCCATATTGGAAAATTATTGGCTTTCTAAACTTTCATGTATTTCCCTAGTGTAGGATGAAATGGAACTTACATGCTTTTTTAGCTTTTAGAGTTACTTCAAAAGTGTTTACACCGTTTTTGGGGGTGCTTCAAGAGATGTGGGGTGCATGATGTATGGTTCTGATACAAATTTATCATCATATAAATTTTTCATCTATATTGATATATTATAGGTGGAAAAATTGGAGGGATTTCCTTGTAGGGGCCAATTTAGTGGTAGGTCCTAGTTTGGAAAATTTAGGCCTAGAACCTTCTAGATTCATTTTGAGGCATCAAATGGAATCTTTTAGGGTCAAAACTTTATGAGCATAGCTTCACCTCCACGACGTATATTTACACTCCAAAAAATTTCCAACGGTTCAAGGGCCACTTCAATCAGAGATCACATGTGAAAGTTATGCCTCCCACTAGTTGATCACCATGGTACAAGTGGATGCCATGTTAGCCTCATTATTCACACATGTGGGGCTAGCCACATGTGGAATTTCAAGTAGATGCTAGAAGGTCCAAAACATTATCTCATTGAGGGTTGAGGAAGTAAAACCCCTAGTCCTAGATGGCTATTAGGCTATGTTAAATATCATGTCGCTAGGAGGAAAAGGGGTTCCATTATTTTGCTTTGTACATGTTCCATAGTTGAGAAAAACATTTGAGAGTGGTACATTTAGAGTATAGAAGATGAGGAGGAGGATCTTGTAGCAGTCATTCAAGCCATGATGTTAAAAGGTAACTCCATCAGTGTTCATGTTCCTTTGTATGTGCATTTTTTTTACTAAAGAAAATAGAGAAGAGGATAGGCCTCACCTTCAAGCTATTTTTTCCCACGTATTGGGTTCCTAAGATAAATCTTATGTTCATTTTTGTGGATGGTGTATTTATATGCCTATTCTTTCCATTTCATATTTCAATTATTTCATCAATTTGAACAAAGATATTAATTAAGTAATCTTGCATAAATTTGCATAATCTAATATTTCATAATATTACAATGTTTATCGTGACGGATTGTTCCAATGGAATATCCACGACATCTTAGAGATCAAGTTTGGCCATGTTTAATTTGTGATAGACCTGCATACTCATTTATTGTTAGACTACATACAGATGCTTGCATGGAATTCTTCATTGGATTGTCAAACATATTCATATGGCTTGGTGACATTCTACATGCTAGCCACATGGAGAGGTTACTTGCTTGGAAAACACCCTACATTGGAGGAAAACCATTTGGAATTCCAAAGGAATATGTTGAGCCCTAGATAGAATGGGGTTACTTGGATCGCTTAAATGGAGGATTGTACTTGAATTATACCAGCTTGGGTTAATGGAGTGGACATGTAGGTGGCTAGACGTGGAAATGGCACATTAACTTGGAGAGGCATTGAAGCATTGGAGCCCCTTGAGGAGGAGCATTATACCTTGCATGAGGTGTTCCCTTGCCTTGGAATCATACTTAAGGATTTTCATAATTGTGGAGCTTGACATGTGTACCATAATATTATAGTGCATTAATTGTGTGTATCTACTTATTTGTAGTATGTTGCTTGTAATGGTTTAGGCCCACTTCTGCATTAATGGCCTCCCTCACCTCTCATATATTTAAAGTTAGGAGAGATTCCTTTCAAAAGTGTCATCTTCTTCTTGCATTTATGTATGTGAGGAGAAGAGACCCGTAGTCTCTCTTTCTCTTGGATATTCTTCTTTGTACTTTATCTCTCTTAATTCAGATGTTAGGATTTATTGAGAATTCTTGAAGTTTAGGGTTAGAATTTCTACCCTAAGGTGGCAAGAATCTAGTGTTTAGTAATAAACCCTATGTTTTTTATTGTTAGATAAGAAGAGGAGAGAGGAGACATCTTGATTGGATCTAAGGAGACTTGCTAGTGTTGATGCTAGCTAATGGAAATGTTTTGGTGGAGCTACGGTTTTCATTATTTTCCTTAGCTAGGATTTTGGAGAGCTTGGAGGACTATACCATCTTATGTAATAGTAAGAGTATTTAATTAATTTCATTGTGTGTGTGTGTGTGAAGTTTTAAACTAGCCAAAATTCTCTTATTATAGATTTTATTTTCAATTAACATTATCATCATGATTTGGTAGTTTCTATCACTTATATGTCTCACTAATTTAACATAAGTTAAACTAGAAATTGTTGAGGCTATAACATTAATATTGAATATATTAGGGCACATTTACTATTGTAATTCTTGTTTTCACAAAGTGAATTTAAAATCTAGTTTTTGCATGATAAGGTTTCCCCATGAGATTGAAACTTGTTGGCACACGTTTGGTATATTGTCTCTTGGATTACCTTGATGATTGGGGTTGAAAAGAAGTCAGATATTGTTTGTTTTTATTTATTATAAATTATATTTCAAATCATCCCTAAGGCTACAATGTTGGAAATACTAAGAAGGGGGGAGAATTAGTATTTCCTTTTACGTTTGTTATTTTACCAGTTAAGATCTCTTAAAAATAGAACACAAAAAGAACAACCAAATAAACAATTTTATTAACAAGAATTGACGAGGACTCCAATCCTCTTTACAATTAATCAAGTACAATAATAGTTCAAGGCTCTAACCCTAGATGAAGACTCCAATATTCAAATCAACCAGGCTCCAACATGTACTTCACCAAGCACCAACTTGGTTGATCAGGAGATCATGTCCAAGTGTAAAAAATGCTCAAAAATGGAAATGCTCAAAAATGGTTGCAGTCTGAACGACCAGAAAGGTCTCATCGCTGCGATTCTGGTGCCATGAATGGGACTCAAATCTAATGTCGTATGTGAAAGTTATTGAGGTTTGAATTCATCCAGCGACCTCCAAAACAGGACTTTTTAACTAAAAGATTTTTGTCATTTTCAAAAAAATTATACGGCAAAAATTTATTTTTTATAAGGTTTTAATTGACCTATAAGTGGGTACCATGTGGCCTACCTAGAGGCTGCCATGTGGCCCCAGGCCATAGATTGAAAAGTGCTATGTAAATATTTGGAGGGCATGAGGGTCGAACCCTCAACCCGACTCCTTGGGCGGGGTCGACCCAACCAACACGGTAGAGGAAATGATGTTGACAGTGGGCAAGTCAGGTCATCAGTAAACGGCGAGTTGGGTAGTATTAAACGGATATTCGGGTCGTTTAAATTTGTGAATGGGCAGAGATTTGGTAAAGCCCTCAGGGCTTAAGCCCATCGCCATACGACCAAGCACGATGAACTGGGGCTGAAACTCTTCTAACCGGTGGAACAACAGGTTTTAGCACCTTGGTGCTAGCTCCTCCTACATGCGACCTCGACCCATGACCATGGGCGCGATCTTTAAAACCTTATCCACCAACAACAAACAATTTCTAGACTTTCAGCATGTGAACATGCTCTTTAACTGACCGTCGCATTTAATGTCACCCGTAAAATAGCGCGCGGTTCTGCCTAATTGTTCTGTCTGCCTATTCTAGTGGAGTTAACTAGAGTTCCTCCAGTTTTGGAGGAGGTTTTCTAGTGCCACTGGGCAAAATCTTGTTTGGGTCATAACTTTCTTAATTTTCAACCAAACAAGATGAAATTTTAGTCAATTTTGGCTTTCTTCAATCTTCTGGAGAGTTTGGGATAGTTTGCAAAGTGAAAAGAGGTGTTATTTAGCCATTTTTGCTTCAAGGAAGAGGAAAGAGCCACCAGGGCCATCAGGGAGATGGAGCTGTATTGGGTTGTACTTCACTGTTTGAGGTGAAACAAAAGCTATTTTTAGCTTATTTCCGTCTTCTGAAGTCAAATTCACAGCTTTTTTTTCCTGTTTAGGCATATTTTTCACTGTGTAACCATTTTGAGCAAATTAATAGAGCAATGACATGCCACTGGGGAGCCTTGGACCAGCAGATGTAGACCAGGAGGGGTGAACTGCCTCATCATTTTGCTGTGTTATGTTATGGTGAAGTTTTCTTGCTGTGTATTTCTGCTATGATATATTAAACAGTAAATTTAAATAACAAATCCTCACACATAAAACTCAGAAACATTACCAAAAATACTTTGTTTATCTTGCCAGTCATGGAGAACACTTTGCACATTAAATTAAATGGAAATGGATACTTTGCATAGCAGTAAAAATAGTTCCATTTTCAAATCAAATGGTATTAGAGCTAGAGTTTTACTTTGCATTTGTTCTTGTGCAAAGATATATTTGACTTTTTGCACGTTTTGATGCTTACTAGGCTTAAAATCAAGAGAGGGGAAGGACACTTGGTTAGAGCACAGAGTAATCCTCAACCAAGAAGGGCCAGAGAGCCACCTCCAAGAGCCATAGAATAAGCCTCAAGCATGTCTTCCAGAGAAGGAGAAGCTCCTAAAGATATTGATCCTAAAGAAGAGGAACGGGTGTTCTGAAAGGCTTTCTTGGACATGACGGAGATGGTGAGGACACTCTACCAAGAAAGGAATGATAGGCTTATAGGAGAAGGGTCTAGACACCAGAAAGAAGGAGAGGGTTCTTCAGGAGGAAAGAAAAGTGATGACAAGTCAAAGAAAGGACATGGAGGTAATGGTGATCTACCATCCCCTTCTTCATCCTCTTCCTCTACATCGCCATCCTCTACTTCAGTGAATCAATCTCACAAGTCTAAAACCACTGGTAAAAGTCCATTTTTAAAGCTTGATGTTAAATTTGAGTTGCCTATGTTTAATGGTGAGGTCAATGCAGAGAAACTTGAAAATTGGATAAGACAGTTGGAATTTTACTTGAGGATACAAAACCTTCATGATGACGACACCAAGATACAGTTAGCCTCTTTGAGAATGGATGGAGCAGCATTGGTATGGTGGGAAGCCAAGACCAAAGATGAAATTAAAAAACATGGTAAGATCATTTTATCATGGGCTGAATTTATTACTGCAATTAAAAAGCAATTTTATCCATTAGCTCATTTACAAAAGGCTATCATGAACTGGCAAAACTTCAGACAGCTTAAGGGAAAAAATGTACAAGACTACACCCAAGAGTTTAGGAAAAGAGCACTCTTATTAGGGGTAGAATTACAAAGTCAAGATACTTTGCTGAAATATATAGGTGGTTTGCATAGCCACCTTAGACATACTATCCTTATGTTCAATCCTACTAGTCTAGACGAAGTTTGTGTACAAGCTACGCATTTAGAGGCTAGAGGGAAAAACACTTTTGATGAAGGTAGAAACAAGCCTTTTAAGGGGATAAAAAAAGATAAAACATCTAAGGGAAAAGGAAAAAAGAATGCATATGTCAAACAGGAGGGTGAGAAATTGATATGTAAACACTATTCAAGAGAAGGCCATGAAGAGAAAAACTGTTGGAAACTTCATCCTGAAAAAAGAGCCCAGTTTAACAAAAACAAAGGAAAGAAGAAAACTGTAGCTACTACAACTACACCACAAGACTTAGGTGATGATTCAGGTGACGAAACCAAAATTGCATCCATGGGTTTGAAGAGTATGAATGGAAAGGAAACTGAAACTAAGCCAAGAACTAGTACTTCAAACTGTCATGTACGAGCTCCAAATGAGGAAGAAAGAATTGAATTGTTCCATGTGAGGGTAGTCTCAAAACATACAAAAATTGACACACTGTTTGACAGTAGGTCACAAGAAAATATCATATTAGAAGACTTGGTCAAACAACTTAAACTTGAGACCATTCGACGTCCAAAGCCTTATCCACTTGGGTGGATATGAAAGGAAGCAAACTTACAAGTCTCAAGAAAGTGCATATTGTGATTTGCAATTACTGCACACTTTATTGACACAATTGAACTTGATGTAGTGCCGCTTGATATATCAGGAATTGTTTTGGGAAGTCCTTACTTATTTGACAGGAAAGCGATCTTCCATCGCCATGAAAATAAGTATCATCTCTTTAAAGATGGCAAGGATTTTATTGTCAGAGCACATCACAAGAAGACAGATATAGCGATGGTAAATGCGGGACAGGTAAAAAGGCTATTGAATTCTAGTAAGAGTTTTGTACTTCTTATGGTTAAGCCTAAGGTTGATGTGAATCATGAGTCATTTGAAAATTGTGATTCCAAGTTAAAATCAAATTTATATGATGTATTTGATGCACATCATGAGATGTTTCAGGAACTGACAGGTTTGCCTCCTAAAAGGGAGATTCAACATGAAATACAGTTGCAACAAGATTGTCCTCTTCCTAACATAGGCATGTACCGCATGTCTATCATAGAGAATGCTAAAATAAAGAGGAAAATTAAGGACTTTTTGGACAAAGGTTTCATAATACCAAGCACTTCGCCCTGTGGGTCACCGATAGTGTTGATTCCAAAGAAAGATGGAACTTGGCGCATGTGTGTGGACTTCAGGGCATTGAACAAGATAACGGTAAAGAATCGTTACCCACTCCCAAGGATAGATGATTTGTTAGATCAACTGAAAGATGCTAAATATTTCACTAATTTAGACTTACGTAGTGGTTATCATCAAGTTAGAATTGCAGAAAGTGACATTTGGAAGACAACATTTAAAACCAAACAGGGACTCCTTGAGTGGCTTGTTATGCCATTTCGTTTATGCAATGCACCTGCAACTTTCATGCAGGTAATGGATGATGTCTTACGTCCTTTTATTGATGATTTATTTATTTTCTACTTATATGACATCTTAATTTTCAGCAAGACTAGAGAAGAGCATGTCATGCATGTTAAGAAAGTACTTGATGTTTTGAAGAAAAATCAGTTATTTCTTAAAATGTCAAAGTGTGAATTTGGAAAGACTTCTTTGGTTTATTTGGGACACATAGTAGGAGGAGGTGCTTTGAGAATTTATCCTTCTAAGGTAGAAGACATTGTGAATTTTCCTACTCCCAAATCCATTACAGAGGTAAGAATTTTTTTGGGTGCAACTCAGTATTGGAGGAAGTTTATTTCTAACTTCTCTACCATAGCAGCTCCTATGCATGCAGTGACAAGTGTGAAGCGTGCTTTCCAATGGGGAGGCAAGCAATAGAAAGATTTCGAGTCTTTGAAAGAGAAGATAAGTTCAACTCCAATCCTTGCATTACCAGACTTGAGACAGCCATTCGAGATTTAGACCGATGCTAGTGATTATGCCATGGGTGCAGTTCTCTTATAGCATGGTAATCCTATCGCATTTCATTCTGAGATATTTAATGGTGTTGTTGTGAATTATCCTACATATGATAAGGAGTTGTATGCGTTGGTACAAAGTGTAAAAAAGTGGAAACACTATTTGATGGGCAAAGAAATAGTTGTTCATACCGACCATCAGCCTTTACAGTACTTGCAGTCGCAAAGTAAATTACAACAGTCACGACATTTCAGATGGATGGGTTTCCTACAACAATTTCACTTGGTAATAAGGTACAAGAAAGGTATTTTCAATAAATTTGTTGATATGCTTTCAAGGCCTATTATTAGTGCTACTACTTTACTTAAGAATGATTCTATTGTACATGAGAGCTACATAGAACAGTATGCATCAGATGTTGATTTTAAGGATGTGTATGCTAACTTGAGTGAAGGGAATCATGTTGAGGAGAATGATTATCACTTGCATAATAATTTTCTGTTTCATATGGGAAAGTTATGTATACCACAGGGGGAGAGACTAAGTTTCATAAGAGAAGCTCATTCTTCTCTTATTTTTAGACATTTCAGGGTAAGCAAAATGGTGGCACATTTATAGAGGCATTGTTATTGGCCTCGCATGGTAGATAGTGTTTCACGTTTAATTAGAGGTTGTTCATTATGTGCTACAAGCAAGCCTATAAATAGGAATCTTGGTTTATATATGCCATTTTCGGTACCTTCTAGACCATGGGAAAGTGTTTCTATGGATTTTGTTGGAGGTCTATCATTATCTAGAAAGAAGCATGATTATCTTTATGTAGTAGTTGATAGATTTAGCAAGATGTGTATTCTTATGTGATGTAAGAAATCTATAACTGCTGAACATGATTTATATTTTCAACATGTATGGATTCATTATGGCTTGCCTAATTCTACTGTTAGTGATAGGGATTCCAGATTTGTTGGGAATTTTGGTCCAATTTATGGAAGATGATGGACACCAAGTTGAAGAAGAGTACTGCTTTCCATCCGCAAACAGATGGCCAAACAGAGGTAGTGAATAGAACCATTGTACATCTTTTGAGAGGTTATTGCAGCAAGCATCCCAAGCTTTGGGATGAGCATTTGCATTACATTCAACATGCTTACAACCGAGCCAAGCACTCTTCTACAAATACTTCACCTTTTGAAGCTTGTTTTGGGTATTTTCCTAACTCACCTTTAGATTTAATTCTTGAGAAGGATGTTGCCATTGATGGGCATAGTGACATTGAAAAAGCTCACATGTTCATTGAAAGAATTTAGCTAATACATTAGCAGGTTCAAGAACAGCTTGAAAAAAGTCAAGGCAAGTACAAGGAGAGGCATGACAAACACAGAGTCGATCATAAGTTTCAAGAAGGAGATGACGTATGGCTGCATATTAGTAAGGAAAGAATGCAAGGAGAAGGTAAAAATCTGAAGCCTATTCGTTATGGTCCATTCAAGATCCTTAGACAAGTTGGAAATAATGCTTTTCAACTAGATTTGCCTTCATATATGCAAATGTATTCCATTGTGAATTGGAAAATTTACGTTTGTATGAACCTCCTTTAATTTTTGATCATGAAAGTGATATTCAGCTGCCATCCATAGAGGATTTCTTGCCATAATTTTTGGATGAGCTAAAAGAGGATGCTATCCTTGATAGAAGGACACACACTTCGAGAAGGGGAAGTGTTGATTATTTTCTGATTGGTCTTAAAGGCAGCAAACTGAGTAAGGAAAAATGGATGGAGGTGGAAAAGGTGAGGGATCTGTACCCTCATCTTCTGAATAGGTAATTGAAGGCTTTTGGGGTCCAAAATATTCCCAATGGGGAGGTGTGATCAGGAGATCATATCCAAGTGTAAAAAATTCTCAAAAATGGAAATGCTCAGAAATGGTTGTAGTCTAAACTACCGGAAAGGTCTCGTCGCTGCAATTCTGGAACCGTGAATGAGACTCAAATCCGATGTCATATGTGAAAGTTACTGAGGTTTGAATTCGTCTAGTGACCTCCAAAACAAGACTTTTTTACTAAAATATTTTTTTCATTTTCAAAAAATTTATATGGAAAAAAATTATTTTTTATAATGTTTTTATTGCCCTATAAGTGGGTGCCACGTGGCCTTCTCAGAGGCTGCCACGTGGCCATTGGCCATAGATTGAAAAGTGCTATGTAAAAATTTGGAGGGCATGAGGGTCGAACCCTTGACCCGACTTCTCGGGTAGGGTCGACCTGACCAACACGGCAAAGGAAACGATGTTGACAGTGGGTGAGTTGGGTCGTCGGTAAATGGCGAGTCGAGCGGTATTAAACAGAAAGTCGGGTCGTTTAAATTTGTGAACGGGCAGAGATTTGGTAAAGCCCTCAGGGCTTAAGCCCATTGCCATACGACCAAACGTGATGACCCAAGGCTGAAACTCTTCTAACCGGCAGAACAACAGGTTTTAGCACCTTGGTGCTAGCTCCTCCCACATGTGACCTTGACCCGTGACCATGGGCGCGGTCTTTAAAACCTTATCCGCCAGCAACCAACAGTTTCCGAATTTTCAGCATGTGAACGTGCTCTTTAACTGAACGCCACATTTAATTTCACCCCTAAAATAGCGTGTGGTTCTACCTAATTGACCTATCTATTCTGGTGGAGTTAACTAGAGTTCCTCCAGTTTTGGAGGAGGTTTTCTAGTGCCATTGGGAAAAATCTTGTTTGGGTCATAACTTTCCCAATTTTCAACCAAACAAGATGAAATTTTAGTAAATTTTGGCTTTCAACGAACTTCTAGAGAGTTTGGGATAGGTTTCAGAATGAACAGAGGTGTTATTTAGCCATTTTTTCTTCAAGGAAGAGGAAAGAGCCATGAGGGCCATCAGGGGGATGGAGCTGTATTGGGTTGTACTTCACTATTTGAGGTGAAACCAAATCCATTTTTAGCTTATTTCTGTCTTTTGAAGTCAAATTCATAGCTTGTTTTGCCTATTTAGGCATAGTTTTCACTGTGTAACCATTTTGAGCAAATTAATAGAGCAAGGACATGCCATTGGGGAGCTTTGGACCGATAGATTTAGCCCAGGAGGGGTGAATTGCCTCATCATTTTGCTGTGTTATGTTATGGTGAAGTTTTCTTGCTGTGTATTTCTACTGTGAGATATTAAATAGTAAATTTAAATAACAAATCCTCACACATAAAACTCAGAAACATTACCAAAAATACTTTGTTTAACTTTCTAGTCATGGAGAACACTTTGCACATTAAATTAAATGCAAATGGATACTTTGCATAGCAATACAAATAGTTCCATTTTCAGATCATTGGTCTTCTTGAGGACTCCAATCCTCTCTACTCACTAAGGCTCCAACCTAGAATTTTGAGGACTCAAATCCTCTAAGGATCCAACTATCTGATTTTGATTTAGTTCTTCAAGTTAATTCCAGTATTTCCTCAAGACTTCCAAAATACTCTTCAACAAGTCCTAAATGATATTCAACAATAATACTAAATGCATTAAGGACTATTCCATCAAGGTCATCTTCAACAAGGCTAGTATGCGTCTCCAAAACTATTCATTTTTTCACAAGCAAGCTTCTTCAAACACTACTTCATTATGGCTTCAATAATGATTCTTCAAGGGTTATTCAATGATTGATCTAATGGGTTTCTCAACAAGGTCTTCAAGGTACTCTCCAAACCTTCAAAGTAACTTCATAGAGTGCCTCAACTTGGCCCTATTCTATTCACAAGAGGAGACTCCAACAAATTCTGTTTATCCAATCCTAACAAGGTTTCACAACTTGTGTAATAAATGTGCCCAATCAAGTCCAACAAATCTTCCCAATCAATAATGTATTTAGACAATTCAAAACTTCCTACAATGGTTCTTCAATACGCTGCTTCAAGGTCTTTCTTTACAAGTGTCTACAATAGTGACTCAAGAAATCTTTTGAAGAACCTTCAATAATAAATCTCCAATATTCCCTAAGAAATGCCTCCAAAAATATGCTCAATAGATCGCTTCGATGTCAAAACACTATCCTCCACTTCATGATATTTTCATTTAACCTTTGAATTTTAACCTCAGAGTATAAACATTATGGTCCATAGAGACTTAGCTCTACAAGGTATACTTGTAGTCTCCACAAAAGTATCTCGTCTAGATCCTCAAAAAATTCACATAAATATATTCAAAAAGGTATCACAAGTGTTGTAGTCATTACTCCATAGACCAGAATACATATTTGTAATATGCTTTTTCAAAATGTCTCAAGGTCCTAAAAAATTCCAAACTTCAAAACTGCTCAAATTCCAAGCTTTTGCAACAACTACTAGTGTCTTTAGGTCTGAACTCTGGTCTCCACTGATTGAACTTCACTTGTCACAGGTTGAGGATCACATTTGAGAAGCTACCTATAACAGCCCTGGTGAAAAACTCATGTAATAAAGTTAAAATAATAACCACAGTTGATGGGGCACGTATTCCAAGCTGAATGTTGGGCAAAACATCCTAGGGGGTGTTCATTTGGTCTATTATGGCTAAGGAAATTGGAAAAGGCTATGACTAAGGAATTAAAGAGGCGAAAAATATATTTGGCACATTTATTTATGAAAATAATCGAAATTAGGATAAAATGGAGGTAAAATACCACAGGTTTCATGTGAGGAGGAAATTGAAGGAAAATAATGGAAAATGAAGAAAATAGAGGTCTACTCTATAAAAAGGCTTCTAAGGATCAGTTAGTAAAATTTTATCAATGCATTTTTTGGAGCTCTCTTATTGTTATCTCTCTCTTATACTCTTGGATACTTAGAGTTTTCTTGGATCAGTCCTGGGGAGTGTGGATGCTTGGTGATTTGGAGAAAGAAGGCAAAGGAAGAGTAGGAAAGTGCAGGTGGACATCGAGATCAACATCTACAGTGGGATTTGATTGTAGGTACCGAGTTGCATGTATGTTTTCCTCATTATTTTTTGCATGCATGGTGTATGCATGTGGATTGTCTAGCCTTTCCATTTCCTGGACAACCATGGTATTGTGGCTTTATTTCCATTTATTGTTTTCTGGTTGGTTCCCATTATTCCTTTAGTTTTTGGGTTGAGTTATTAGTTCCTGGAGCCTTGGTTGGACAAATGCTCTGGAGCCCGACAGACAAATGTTGGGCTGAGTTACTAGTCCCGGAGCCTTGGTTAAAAAAACACTCTAGAGCCCTAAGTGGGTTGAGTTATTAGTACTGAAGCCTTGGTTGGAAAAATTATTTGGAGCCCAAGAACAAGTGGGGTTGAGTTACTAGTCCTGGATACTTGGTTGGAACAAACACTCTGGAGCCCTGGAGAAGCTTGGATAGAGACCAATCTGTGACAGTTGTGATGTCCGACTGTGAGGTGGGATCATTAGTTGATATTTGAGGTGGTTTGGCTTCTAGAAGTCCTGAATTGATTGTGATTGATGTGTTTTATTAAGTCCCACATTCATACTTGGAATATGGCACGGGGGTGATTGGCTGAAGTGAGACTTGGCTCAAACTATCTATGGTCGGGTGGAAGGTGGGAGTCCCATCTTCGATTGGTTTTTACATTCAGTAATGAAGAGATAATTTCTCTAGTATTTGGTATGCAAATATACTAGTTTATGTATGGATTTTATTGCTATTGTATCCACTGTATTTATAATATTAATATGCTAGTTATGAGCATGTATTCGATTAGTGATGATGTATGGATTTATTCATGTTTTTTTTTTCTGTAAATGAATATCCCATGTATCTATGGTAAAATCGATTGTATGATAGATTATGATGTAGGGGAGAAATTCTTCTTACTCATTCTTAGATAAGAAAGAGACCCCTTTGTTTAAATCTATTGTTTATACTTGTAGATGATATGTTTGTGACATGTTTGACGAAATTCCTGTCATGGTTGGATGGACTCAGATGAGTCCTAGTTGATGTGATTTCTTCCATATGTTTGTTTTAAGGTTATTTACCCTCTCCTTAAGTTACAAGAAGTTCTGGGCAGTGACCTGGGTTTAGGGGCTGAAAATGTGGCACAAATCCTGGAGCTACAAGTGGAAAAAATTTTGTTTGGGCCTTAGCCACTACCTTAACAAGGCTAGCCCATGGCTATAGACCATCATGGGGGATTCACTGGGGGAGAAATATCATGCCATGTGGGTTCATATTGGGGGATATATTTTGAGGGGAAAATGTCATAATATATTGGGGGATATATAGGGGGTAAATGGTTTTAATATTGGGAAGTATAAAAAATGGAACTCAAAGTTAATGAAAAAGTATAAAGGGTTATAAAAAATGTTAATGAAAAAATGGATACCTACAATATCTAGTGAAAGTAGGGGTTTTTTAAATTGGGGAGGTGTATTAATTAAGTGCTTAGTATTTAGCTCAAAAATCAAAGTTTTCAAAATTTCTCAAAACCAGGAAGACAACGTAGAGCTCGTCACTAGGATTCCAATGCAGCTCATTTCATCAAAATCCGAGTTTGTATGAGTAAGTTATGGCTTGTTGTCCGTTTTCTCAAAAAACTAAAAAAATTGCAAATTGGACAAGTTGCTGACATGGCAACCCAGTCAGCAAAAATGAATCTTTTGAAATATTTTTCAGGTTTTAGCCAATGAGGCTATGACAAGTGCCATTTTCAGATTCGCCAGTTTGGTCTATGTGGATGAGATTCTCCTAATGGCTCTAAGGTGGAATTGTATTTTTATTTATTTATGATTGAAATATTATATATATATATATATAATATTATATGTTTTTGGACATATTATATATATTATATTAAATAATATATATATATATATATATATATATATATATATATATATATATATATATATATATTATTTTATTAAATTATATTTTAATTTTAATTTCTAAACCATATGCCAAATACCAATTCCGTTAAAGTTCAAAGCCAAGGTCCGATTATGTATCCGCATATACCAAAGTCCACTCATAAATCAAACTCAATCCACATTTCAATAGTCCAAAGGTTCGTTGGTTTTAATATGTGGAAATCCATTGCAATATATATATATATATATATATATATATATATATATATATATATATATATATATATAGTCAAAAACGTTGTATGGAAGCGGGTCGGGGCTTGAACCCTAGACCTCCGTCGCACCACGGTTGCACCCTACCAAAGGGCCGTAGGCCGTATTCATTACACCATCTGAAATCATTATGTATTTAAACCATTACGCAGCGAACTAGTGGAGTGCGGAGGGGCCAACCCGCGACCAACCCCTCCATCATGAAACCACGTCAATGCGACCAACGCCAGGGCTAGCTACTAAGCACGTTTAGCATTGGATTTAATTAACCAAACTACAATTTAACATTAATTAACATAGTTTAACATGGCGGTGATTTTGGCGGAGGCGCCAGATCCGGCGGACCCACCAAATTTGGTGGGGTTAACTGGAGCTTCTCCAGAATTAGTGGAGAAATTGTAGGAATTTTGTTTTTGCCATAATGGAGGCAGATTTTGGCCATTTTTGAAAAATGAATAGTCATTTTTAGATTATTTTGACATTCCAGAGACAATGGAATAGGTTTTAGAGGCTGAAAACAACTTCTACATGTGATTTTTCTACAGGGAACTTCAAGGGAGCCTAGGGCCACCAAGGAAGGAGGTCAAGTCTGGACCAACCAGAGTCAGTTTTCAGTAATTGGACAATAATTTTTAGATGATTTGTATGTTCTTAAGACAATAGAACAGGTTTCAGGAGAAATTTATTAATTTACACAACATTTTTCCAAATTTTATCTAATACAAGAGGCCCAATATATGGAGTTGGACCAAGGAGATGTCGCCATAGAGGGGTGAACTCCTTCATCAAAAACTTGTGTTGATGGCTCTGTTTATGGTTTGATTTACATTTTTATGTTTTTGTTAAGTTCTACTTATGTTGTTTATTTGTCATTGATTTCAACATAAAACACAAGACAATTTCCTGTTTTGACACTCACTTGCACCAAGGAAAATAAAGCACCATAAGCAAACAAGAAGCAAATAAAATATAATTACGAAATTGTAATTAGCACAGAAAAAATAACACATCACATTTAGATGAAATTGGTATCATAGCACAATGTTTCTTAAGGTTATTTTCTTTCTTTGCGAGAGTTTGTGCAAAAGAGTTTTAACAATTGCAATTTTGTGATGCTTAAAAGGTTAAGATTGCAGAGAGGAGAAGGGAAGTTATTGGTTGCAAGTCCTGAGATTAGGACCAGAAGAAGGAGAGTTGAGAAAGCATCATCCTCACCCAAATTTCCACTCATAGCTACACTTGAAGAACCTCAAGTTTTGTCTCAAAAAGCTGAGATTGAAGAGGTGCAATTTGTACAAGAAGTTGAAGTGATTGAAGAGGTACAAGCTACATAGGTTGATCTTGAATCCTTAGATATTATGTCAGAATATGAAGAGACTCAAAAACATTCTAAAGAAGAGGATGTGAAGAGAGATTTCAAATACATGCAAACAATGGTTAACATCATGTTTTAAGCATTCATTACAGAAAGAGTAGGAGGAGGTCCTAAGTTCCCACATGGAGAAGGAACTTCAAATGATAAGAAGGATGAAGAGAAGAGTTAAAAGGGTAGCGAAGGAAAGCCACTTCCATCTCCACCATATTCATCATCCTCACCATCCCCATCTGCATTATCTTGCACTTCCACCACAAAGGCCACTCACATTCACACTCACTCAAAAGCCACAAGAGGAAAAACTCCATTACTCAAATTGGACATAAAGTTTGAATTACCAATGTACAATGGCGAGGTTAATGCAAAGAATTTGGACAATTGGATACGTCAATTGAAGGCGTATTGTAGAATTCAAAACCTATAAGATGATGAAATGCGAATTCATGGTAAGATATCCATTTCTTGGGTTGAGTTTATTTCTTCCATTAAATTACAATTTTATCCTTTAGCTTACATGCAAAAAGATATTATGAGTTGACAAAATTTTAGGCAGCTCAAGGGGCAAATAGTTCAAGAATATACCCAGGTGTTTCGAAAGAGAGCTTTGTTGTTAGGAGTAAATTTGAATTCCCAAGATACACTCTTGAAATACATTGGGGGTTTACATTCCTATTTGAAGCATACTATTCTTATGTTTAAACAAAACAACTTAGACAAAGTTTGTGTACAAGCCACACACTTAGAGGAAATGGGAAAACAAGGCATAGAGGAGAAAGAGTAAAGTGAGGGTAAAGGGAAAGGAATTTTTTTTGGAAGAGGAAAAAGAAATAGTTCTGTAAAAAAAGAGAAGGAAAAACTCACATGCAATAATTTTTCAAAGACTGGCCATGATGAAGAACACTGTTGTCAACTTCATCCAGAATTGAAACCAAATAGACTGAAAGCCAAAGAGAAGGGCAAAACTATTTCTATAGCCGAACAAGACTTAGGGTCAGATTCAAGAGATGAGATAAAAATTACAACCATGAGTTTGAAAAGTAAACATGTTGCAAGCACTAGTACTTCAAATTTTTCAAATGATACTCATGATGAAGATACAAGAATAGAAATTTTCCATATTAGAGTTGTCTCTAAACATATCAAGGTTGATACATTTTTTTATAGTGGGTCACAAGCTAACTTGATTTCCGAAGATTTGGTCAAGAAACAAGGCCTTGAAATAATTAGATAAAGTGTGTAAATACATAAAGATTGTTAGGGATATGCATTGTTTCTTTTAAAAAATATGAAATGAAAATAATAATATTTTATTCAAAAAGTGTGAAATGACATTTATTATGAGTACTTTAATTTATGACTTTAAAAGTACTTAGAGCACTACGATGGTTAACCATGATTTTTTATCCACCATTGAGAATGCGACAAGTAAGTACCTTTAACTCAAGCAATGCCACATCAACCATTAGGGACAATGTCATCCCTAAAATGTGATTGGTTTTCATAAAGTGAATTTTGATTATACATTTTCCTTAGGAGGCCCATTTTAGACCTCAAAATTCCCCTAATGCAAGACCATATCCTTTGGGTTGGATTTTCAAGAATGCAAACTTGCATGTTACAAGGAAGTGCTTACTAAGTTTCACCATTAACTCAAACTTTCTTGATGAAGTTGAGCTTGATGTGGTGTCGCTTGAGATATCAAGTATAGTATTGGGAAGTCCTTATTTGTATGATGGTAAAGTTGTATTTCATCGCCATGAGAACAAATATCACTTGTTTAAGGATGGTATTGAGTACATAATTAGAGCATATAAGAAGAAGACAAGTTTGTCTCTTATGCATGCAAGTGAAATGAAGAGGATAGTGAATGCAAGTCAGAACCAGGGATAATTTTAGGGGCGAATTTTAGCCCAAAGGCGAATTTTAAGGGATTTTAAATTTTATTAGGGCGAATTTTTTATATAAAACCCATTTTTTATAGTTTAATAAAGTTAGCCCAAAAAATATTTTAAAAATAATTAATTATTTAACATTAGCCCACAAAAAAGGGCGCACACAACTGGAAACATGAAATTCGCCCCCGATTTTCCAGGTTTCCTTGGCATTCGCCCCCGATTTTCCAGATTTCTTTGCCATTCGCCCCATTTTTTCAGTTTTCAGTGGTTCGGAGAGGTTGCTGGGCTTTGTGCACACATATTTTCAACTTCTTGCTGGCTGAGCGAGGCCGACTCTCTCTGGTCCGTCTCTCTCTGGTCCGTTTCAGTCATAGATCTGCGCAGTGACCAATTAAGGATTTTCTTTGTTGGGCATCCTTTTCCTGGATCCAAAGGACCGTCACACGCCTCTTCATCCTCACGCTGTTTCTGCCAAAGTTATTCTATGTACCGGTGCGTGATCTTAAATTTGAAACACGACTGGCTGTGAAGATCCCTTCCACTGTATGGGCATTCTCGAGGTGGGTAGTCTGCATTGATTTTGCTTTGTTGTAAGGGGTTTGATTTTTTCCTCTATTTGTGCATGGTTTTCCTTATGGTCTATCTGCTTGCATGTACAGAAGTTGCAGAGACAGAAGACGAAGGCACGAAGTCGACAAATTCCGCAGAGACCTTTGGACATAAACTGATAAAGGTTATTAGCGATGTATGTTTTACATTCTTTGTGCTTGCTGTACTGGTAATCACAGTGATTGAAATTAAATAGGTAGTCGCCACCTTGTCATCACCAACAACGCCCTCTTCAACATTTAACATCATCAGGTATCATGCATTTTTTCTTCACTTCCCTAAGGGAGACACTTGTTACTTTTCAAGAAAAATTATGTGCTTGCTCTTACACATCAACATATCCACTGCCTACAAATCTTTGGCATCCAAATAGCAATCACAAAATCAGACTCCAAACATATTTTTTTGACAAAGCAATTTCTTTCAGGTTTTGACTATCACTCTTAATGGAAGGTTTTTGATTTCCATAAATATTCATTAGGAGTTATAAATATGTATGTCAAATTTTCCTTCACTTCACAGGCTTTGATTTGTGCCCTAACAAGTAACACAACTCGGGGATCTCCAAAATTCATTGTCTGCAGAGAATGGTATTCCCATATGTCTGCAACAATATGTATCCTCCGCCTCAACACTTTCAGGCATCTAACCATCTTAAAATCCTCCTAAGTCTAGTCTACAAATTCTAGGTGTCTGATATTTGTTTGCCATGTTAGATCTAAGTACAGTACATCCACCTCTATCCACAAATAGAGAATCATGTCTCTACTCTGCCTCTGCCTCTCATCCAAGGCAAAATACACATCTACAATAATTATAAAAAATCAACATGGGTGACTGACTTACAGATTTGGAGACAATTCCACACTTAGCCAAATGCCCTAGTCTCCATATTTGCCATAGTGGTCCCACCTCTTCTATTAGTAGTTTCAATACAAGTGTCACTACTACAGAGTGGGTGTGTATCTTTTTCACAAGTTCCTCTGGATCAATTTTGCTACAAAACATGTAAAAAAACAAAGGTAGAGTTGCAAGAACCAAAAATAAAATTTTTAAAATTTTATTAAATACAGTGATTTGAATTTGCCAAGGGATACACTCAGATCCTATGATAGTATTTATATCCCCTATGAAGGGCATGTTTCCTGCAACATAACCCAGAAATCTGTCCCTTGATTTCTGGCTGTTAGGTTTCCTCCCCTTTGCTGTGACCAACTTGCACTCTCCTCCCTTGGACTTGACCTCTAGATGAAAGTCCTTCACCCTCGCTGAGATCTAATTGAGTCACTATCCTTCGTGTCTCAAACACACAATGTCTCTTGTGTTCACTCTCTTATGTCTCTCCATCTAACCTTGCTTCTATAAGCTTGAGTTATTGACCAAATCCACAACCCTAATCTCCAAAGTTATTGACGGTTGATGATAGATCTCAATATCACTTGAGATCAGTGGTTTAAATTCATTAGATCAACTCACTTTTTCTTATAAAAGTCAATTAGTTTAATAATTGTTTTAATTAAAGTAATTTTGCTACGATTAAAGGCCTTGGATGACCTCCACACACCTAGGCACATAGACCTATGCAGAAGTACCTATCCAATGCTACAAACATCAATACTCCCTCTTAGCGAGGAAGGTACTTCTCGAAGAGCCACCTACAATCGACTTTCCCTTTAATCCCAACACAATGTCCTGCGCATCTTCCCTCACCATGGAAATCCTCCAAACTTCCTAGTCTATTGCCTCATCAATGATGTTAGTCATCAATGAAACATACCTCATAAACTTCTTTAGATGCCCGCTCTCCCTAAATGTGCTCCTAGGACCTGAAATTCTTTCAGCATCCCTCTTATGTCTCCCCTTCATCTAACCTTGCTTTTATAAGCTTGAGTTATTGAATAAATCCACAACCCTAATCTCCAAAGTGATTGACAGTCGAGGTTAGATCTCAACTTCACTTGATATTAGTGGTTGAAATTCATTAGATTAACTCACTTTTTCTTATAAAAGACAATTAGTTTAATAATTTTTTTAATTAAAGTAATTTTTCTATGATTAAAGGCCTTGGAAAACCTCCACACAAGTAGGCACATAGACCTATGCAGAAGCACATATCCAATGCTACAAACATCAATACTCCCTCTTAGCAAGGAAGGTACTTCTCGAAGAACCACCTAGAATCGACTTTCCCTTCAATCCCAACACAATGTTCCATGCATCTTCCCTCATCATTGAAATCCTCCAAACTTCATAGTCTATTTCCTCATCAATGATGTTAGTCATCAATGAAACATATGTCATAAACTTCTTTAGATGTCTTCTCTCCCTAAATGTGCTCCTATGACCTAAACATGCTTCTCAGCATCCCTCAATGTTTGCTCAAGCCACCTCTGTCTTGTGACAAAACTTGAAGGAGCAACTCATAAACCTTCCTAGATGACAAGATCTCCTTGAACTTAACATCTATGCTCACAATTGCCTTCCTCTGCACTAGTATAAAAATCTTGTAAGCTTTTTAGATCTCTCTATATCCAACAAATATCCCCTTCTCGCTTGAAGGGTCTAGCCTTGTCCTCTTCTTCGCAGGCACATGAATGTATACTGGAAAACCAGAGATTCTCAACTACCTTATCTCTGGCTTCACCCCAATGAATGCCCTCCTCTAGAGTCCTTTCCCCAATATCCTATGAAAACTCATGTTATGCCACAGATTACCAGTACATGTTTTACATTCTTTGTGCTTGCTGTACTAGTAATCACATATTAGATAAATCATAATACTTAGAATCTTCTGACAGATCTAACCATTATTTCCTGTAGTATATTTTTCATAACCTGACATCTTAATACCATCTCCATTTTGTTCTCACATCATCTCTTTATCACACAAATGAATTCATGGTACAGACCCATTCGATGAAGATTCTCACTGGAGCTTAGATCTGTCAGAAGATTCTAAGTATTATGATTTATCTAATATGTGATTACTAGTACAACAAGCACAAAGAATGTAAAACATGTACTGGTAATCACGATGATAGCTTTCTTCCTCTATAAATGTTTTTTATTCATTTCAATTCACAGGCCCACTTAACTCGTTATTTAAAATATCAAGAAAACTAAGCTCCAGCGCACCAAAACTACTTGGAATTGAACTAGATAGTTTGTTGTTTGAAAGATTTAAGGAGTTTACATCAGCAATAGATCCAATAACTAAAATTAATTTTATGTAGTGTATATTATAAATACAGTATACTACTAAATTGAAATGAATAAAAAACATTTATAGAGGAAGAAAGCTATCATATGTGATTACCAGTACATGTTTTACATTTTTTGTGCTTGCTGTACTAGTAATCACATATTAGATAAATCATAATACTTAGAATCTTCTGACATATCTAACCATTATTTCCTGTAGTCTATTTTTCATAACCTGACATCTTCATACCATCTCCATTTTGTTCTCACATCATCTCTTTATCACACAAACGAATTCAACTCTTCATGGTACAGACCCATTCATCTTATATATGTTTACTTAATCCATTATTTACAACAATTAATTACTATTAATGATACCAACAAAAGCATATCACCCCTAAATCCACTCTCCCAGCTCTTGATCAAAACTTTATAAGCTATGTTAAGCCATTGACCTGAGCTTCTAAGTAAAACTTTATGCTTACATCGAGACAGTACAATACAATTTCAATCTGCATCTCCACAATTCAATATATAGTCAATCCAATCAGCATAAAACACTCCAGCTCAATGAGTTTTCAATCTACTTGTTTGATGACAACCTATGTTAATAATAGATTATAATATATATACTTGTATAATGTCATCCTATACTGGCATTAGTCACTATGACCTGCATGTAGTTGTCACTCTCTTATACTATGTGCTTATCTATCCCAATCCTGGTTCAATCCTCCTTGCGCTCAGTTTATGACTGCATATTAACCAACCAGTCAAGAATCCGAGATTTTTCTGGTTCAAAATTCAAATATACAACTAAAAAGTAAAACATTTGCAAGACACAAAAACTCTTGGGTACAATTACACAATTTTATGCCTAGATAGGTTAACATTTGGCCTTAATCCCAAGATTTTTTTTCACTCTCAGAGAAGTTCTATAGCCAAGTTTGAATGGCTATAAGTTTATGCAATTCCCTCATCAATTTTGTTCGCAATGGCAAGCTGATCATTATTCATTCCCTGAGCACTTACTTGGCACATTGCATCCATAACATCTAGGAATCCTTGTTTGAAAGCAAATCTCAAAGTCCCTCAAGCATTACCTGATGACAATAGCTACTGGTATCCACTTCTCATAACTCAACAAATAGTGAAACAAAAGGGTAAAATGCATACTGAAAAATTTCAATGCAGAGTTTAAAATAAGAAAAGAAATTGCTCAAAGTGAACAATGATTTTTTCGGCACTTATAGGTGGTAAATATTAAATATTGAATACCTGTCTCTACCTGTCTCTACCAGCAGGTGGTAAATATTGAATAGCTGGAAAGTTTAGCAGCTGAGCTGTTCTAGCACACATAACTCTAGAAGCCTTAAGCTCACTGTCTCGCTTTAATAAAGTGTCTTTTACCATCTTGGATTTTTCCTCCATTGCTAACAGGCGTTCTGTAAGATATTCAATCTCTTTCTGAGCATGTTCCCGGTGACTATCATTTGAAAAATCTGTAGAAGAAATAGGTGAAGTGGCCCCCCTACCAAGAGACTTCCTAAATTTCACTTCCCCAGCTTCCTTTCTAGCTGTCTCTACTTCAAGTTTCATTTGAACAAGCGAAGCAGGCCTTGGTAACCTTTTGCGCACTAGACCCCTCAGTATCTGGCACTCAGCCTCCAACTTAGCAGTTTTTTTAACAGTTTCTGAATGTTGCTTGTTCGCTGCCTCTGCAGATTTCTTACATAGGTCCCTTTCATCAATTATTGAGTCCATTTCCTTACTGAGTGATTGAAGCTTGTATTTTAGGGCAATATTTTCACTTTCTAATGATTCAAGCTTCACCTGAAGAACTTTTATCTCAGCCTCAGCTTGATTTTTTGCTTCATGTATTTCCATTAACTTTGAACTTTCTTGCAGAGAATTACCCATTGTATTATGCTTTGTTTTTTCCTCAAGTAACAGCTGATCCAATTCAACTATTCTGGCATCAAGCTCAAACTTCATTTTCCCTTTCAATGGATGTGCCGATCAGGAATTCGAGCTTTTCCATAAAATGCAAATGGAAGATGCGCGACCTCACTCTGCTACCTTGGTGAATGTACTATCAGCATGCAGTCGTTTACCTGCTTTGCACCAAGGGAAGTGGATCCATGATTACATAATTAGAAGTGGACTGGAGTCAAGTGGACTGGAGTCAAGTGTTTCTATAAGTAATTCTGTTGTAGCCATGTATGTAAAATGTGGATATGTAACTATAGCACAATAGTTATTCGATTTATTATCTCAAAGAGATTTAGTCACATGGAATGTAATAATTGTTGAGAATGTGCAGAATGGGCATGCCAAAGAAGCTTTGGTACTTTTTCATCAAATGCAATTAGTAGATACGAAACCTAATTCAGTCATGATGCTGAGTGTGCTCCCAGCTTGTGCTGATCTACCAGCTCTGCAACAAGGTAACCGGATCCATAATTTGATAATTAGAAATGGGCTTGAGGCATATGTTTTTGTGATGTCTGCCCTCGTAGACATGTATGCCAAATGTGGGAACATAGATGCTGCAAAGCATTTGTTTGAGAAAATGACTAGACGAGATGTCATCTATTGGAGTACAATGATTGTAGGGTATGGAATGCATGGCCTATATAAGGATGCCCTTGGAATTTTTGTTCAAATGCAACAAGCAGGCTTGAAGCCAGATCACATCACTTTCATTGGGGTTTTATCTGCATGCACTCATGTAGGTCTTGTGGATGAGGGTTGGTGATACTTCAATTGCATGAGTGGAGATTTTTCTCTCACACCTAGGCTGGAGCACTATGCTTGCATGGTTGATATTCTTGGTCGTGCTGGCCGATTGGATGAGGTGGAGCACATTATAAAAAACATGCCAATAGAACCTGATAGTGAGGTATGAGGGACTTTACTTTCTGCTTGCAGTGCTCACTACAATGTAGAGTTGGCAGAGCGTGTGTCAAAAATCCTTCTCAAGTTAGAGCCTGAAAATGCTGGAATTTATGTGTTTCTTGCAAACATATATGATGTAGCCGGAAGGTGGGAGAATGTAAGCAAAGTAAGAGCAATGTTAAAAGACAACAGGTTGAAAAATAATCCAGGATGCAGCTGGATTGAGATCAAGAAAAGGGTTCATGTATTCATAGTTGGAGACTGAGCATGCCCATAAACAGAGAAAATATGTTTTATGCTAGATAGTCTGGCTGAACAGATGGATGATGAAATGTATGCTCTTGGATCCAAGATTTCACTCCATGGACTGGATAAGGAGGAGAAGGAAAGCATCCTCTGTAACCACAGTTCAAAGTTGGACATATGAAATTTGGTTTTTATAATATCAAGACTGAGGCACCTATCATGATTGCCAAGAACAATATTTTTCGTGGTGTCTGTCAAATGAATCTCCAATATTGTGATGATAGAGATGCGAACCGCTCTAGAATTTTAGATATCGACAATACTCTCATGGCGGTTTCTGGTATTGCTGCTAAAACCAAGCAGCGAGCATCTGCTTATTCCATTACTTTGCACCCTGTCTAAGAATTATTCTTTTTGATAAGACAACATAGCACTCTGGAATTTAGAGGTGTTGTATTTAACCTAAGGGGAATCAATTCTTGTAAAAGTTTATGTCACTTCAATCATGATGCTATGTTTTTTAACATTCACACAGTCAATGCAGGAGAAATAATGAAATATTATGAGGAGAAAATTGAAAATTGAACTTGTAAGGAAGTCCTCTTGAAATAATTGAAAGTTTTGTTAATGTCCTGCAAAATTTCATATGAGAAAAATGTTGTGAACTGGAGGCTTACTATTGAATCTGGATTTTGAATCAATTTCCAAACTAGGTTAATTTATCTTTTTTTGGACTTCAACAATTCCTTCCAACCCCTTTAACTATCAATGTTGTGGAATCATCGTAGGTTCTAAATATCAACCTTCAATGTGAGCATAGTTGAGTTAAACAACAACAACACTATAAGTATATGCTTTCGATTAATTAGATATCAAATAGATTTGAACAGAGGATTCTTGTAAAAGTTTATGTCACTGCAATCATGATGCTATGTTGTTTAACATTCACACAGTCAATGCAGGAGAAATAATGAAATCTTATGAGGAGAAAATTGAAAATTGAACTTGTAAGGAAGTCCCTTGAAATAATTGAAAGTTTTGTTAATGTCCCGCAAAATTTCATATAATGTTGTGAACTCGAGGCTTACTATTGAATCAGGATTTGAATCACCTCCAAACTAGGTTAATTTATCTGTGTTGGACTTCGAATAATTCCTTCCAACCCCTTTAACTATCAATGTTGTGGCATCATCGTAGGTTCTAAATATCAACCTTCAATGTGAGCATAGTTGAGTTAAACAACAACAACACTTTAAGTATATGCTTTCGATTAATTAGATATCAAATAGATTTGAACAGAGGACTTAGGCAATGTGTTTAACCTGAAAATTTCAGAGCATTCACATAAAATGTAGTGTAAAAAATAGATATATCCTGAGAAATATCTCTTGTTAATTAAAAAATAGAGAGCTATGTTCACTTGCCTCTTCAAGGGGTGACCTCCTAAAACAATGTTTCAAATAAAATAACAATCCTTGACAAAGCATTACATAACCTTCTACTCAATATATAGCTATCCATGGGTTAAAGTTAACTACCTATGGACTTAATTATAATGAGGGCCAACTAACTAATTTGGGCCTTATTAATTAAAAAAACCCCTTTATTTTACAATGCTATTAACTAACTAGTTAATAGGCATTATTCAAGGAAGGTGGCTTTATATATTAATAAAGTCTCTAAGGGGGTTGGGGAAGGACCCTAACATGCCCTCCCCCTTCGAAAGCAACATGGTCTTAAAGGAAAATTATTGTAGAATCATTGTTGGTTCTCATGTGGCATCTTCTGGTTGCATATCTTTCCATCGAGTCAATACTTTTTTGATCGTGCACTAGAGCAATTGATGCTCTATGCTATCCAATATTGCTTATGGATGGAGCCAAATGGAGTCTTCTTCATCAAATTCGGATAGCTTGGTCTGCACTTTGCAATTTAGAATTATTGTTGGTTCTCATGTACCTTCAGTAGTATTCAAAAATATAGAATGGAGTCTATATAACGAATCATGAAAAAAGGATCCAAAAATCGGAAAGAAGAAACAACAGTTCTTACATGACCATAGGACTTGGTTATCAAGTAGCAAATCTAGAGCCAACAACAAGAAACAATAAACTGAGTGGATGAAGGATGAAGAAAGAAACCAAAATTGAGTGGGAGTAAGTTGAACTTGTCCCAAAATGCTGGGTGTGGACCTATTTCAAATTTGACTAAAATAATTTTAATCAGGAAAAAATATAGCAGAAAAACAGGAAGAACACAAAACCATGCCTAGGCTAGATGAAGTTATATTGACCCAGTACAGGGCAAACTCAATTTTAGTATATCATATTTTCATGTGAGAAACAATTACCTAGATCCACGATGCTAAGACAGGACACACGGTAATACTTGCCACATGTTGTTCCCACATAAGCTCTTAAATATCGAGGTTGAAAGTGTTGTTCTTGGGTATGCTACTAGAAAATTTTGCATTTCCATTAATCCATAATGAACTCATGGTAAATTGGTCAAATAAAATTCACTATTTAAACTAATCATTGAAATTGATCATTGCTTATGAAGATGGAATGTGAGTGCTCTAGAAACACTTTTATTGGTATAATTATGTTTGGTACATGATCCACTTGGTGAATGAATGATATATAGTTTTTCAATGTGGGAGCATAACTCGTGATTTATTTATGAGCATTACCTTGTTATTATATCTGTTTTCAACCCCATTGTACCTTGTATGTTAGTTAAATTTCATGGTGGATAAGAACATTAGGGACGCCTATTTATGGAAATTCATAATGTATAAAATTTTTAGCAGGATCACCTTTCGTTACAAGCAAGTTGTCAAGGATTCGAGATCTTTAACTGTTCAATAAAATAGATTTTCCCAAACTCCCCAAGTGTCACTTCCCACTGCCTCTCCACATGACCAGATATGAGTATAGACTGAGATTTCCCACATATTTGAGCCACGAAAGGATAAAGACCAAAGTCTATTGTCCGAGATGAGCTAAGTAGTTATGTCTGGAAGTAAGTCACTGCATATTTTTAGTAGAATCCCTCCACAGATCGAGTCTAGGAATATTATAGATCCACTAAAATGAGTTGCAGTGATCCTTCACACACATCTAAGTTGTGAGATGACACAGTCCTGAAACCAATCTTGATTGGTCTGAGGTGTAAGGAATTGTTTTGAGGTCTGTAAAATTATACCAGTAGAACACTGATGTTGACGTATGCATGTGCCAACTCTCCCCTTCACTGCACCTCTTCTATAACATTGTTTCACCTCCTCTGTTCTAACATAATCTAAATTGTTGCTATTTTTGGTGCACCTCTGTTGCTGAACATGAACATTGTCAGTGCAACAAGGTAAGAAAACTCGAAAACTCCCACTTTACAAGTGTTCTCCACCAAGGCAATATACTATTACAAAACCTTGAACCCCCTATCTGCTAAGGGAAACATCATCACATTGGCCATCTGTGAACCTAAAGAAATATAACCTTAGACCACTACTCCCTTCTATACTCTAAAATATCTTTAGAATATTCAAAGTGTGCATTCCTTGTTCAAGGAAGATTTCATCAACAACCCACCATTCTCTAACATTGTTGCACCTCCTCATTTCTAGCAGAATCTAAATTGTTGCTATTGCTAGTGTGCTTCTATTTTTCACATGAACATTGTCAGAGCATCAAGGTATGCAAACTCTAAAACTCCCTCTTTAAAAGTGTTCTTCACCTTGTTGCAAGATAACCTTGTTCAAGAGTTCCTATAATTACATTTTCAATAATAGATGACACAATGAACTTGGGACAATTTGAAAGGAATGGTCCAATATTGTGTATGCCCATCTTTTGACTAGGGAACTAGAATGCAGAACCAATGTTAATAAAGAAGGGTGATCATAAGAGATCTAAATCTGTAGAAGCCTAAGTATGTAGATGTAGATAAGGCAAATGCTTGCCTCTAGAGCAAGACTCCTAGATCCTTTACACATTTTTCATAAAGGTGTAGAGCCCCTTTTATATTGATAGATTACAAATGCTAGATCACAAGTTCACCTATAATATTATATAATCACCTTAATGAGCCTAGAGAGATGTATTCAACTAACAATGTAGAGGGTTCAATTGGTTTTGTTCGATGTTAATGTTGTTTCTCTTAGTTCTTGAGTTGTTAAGTGTAATTTGTATTATGTTTAGAACTACTTCTGTTTCTGCTATGAGATTGTTGGGGAAGTGAACATAACAATTCACTTCACAAGAACATCATGAACTATATAAAGTAATCCATATTAAATAATAATTATTTATTCCGAGAATATGTACTTGAGTTTCAACTTTGTAAGCTCTTTCACTAGTACAACTTCATTGATAACAACATTAGGTTTTTCCACATCAATTGTGTAGGTGTCAATGCTCTTATCCTTGTTTTTGGATCTTTGTTGTGCCTTCTCTCTTTCTCTATCTTCTTTATTTCCATTGGCATAGATTTATTATGACTTCTCAAATGAAAATTTGTATCAACTTCAGTCGACAATTTTTTTATTAATATCTTCAATATCTATTTTGTGAACATTTTTTATGTTGTTAATTTGTTGTTGTAGTTCATTTATTTTTTGTTGGAACTGTGAATTTATGTACCTTGTTTTTATGATCATCTCCAAAATAAATATGCCCAAAGTAGCAAATTTTAGGTGAAGAAGCACCCGTACAATCTCTGGGGAATTCATTCCCCTCCCATTTGTGGCAATTCCCCTAGAATCGTTTTAAGATTAGCTTCCTCCCTCCATGAAAGAAGATAACACTCATGACTCAACCTAAGAAGATGGATCGTACATAAGCACAATAAAGAGTAAATCAAACAAGAAGCAACAAAGAATAGATCCATGGCTAAGCTATCAACAATAAGCTAGGCTTTTGATATAGATAAACATAAGCAGAACTAGAAGAACGCGTTTTCCAAACTACATGAGAACTACTTCCCTCACGAGTCACCATGTGCCATGCTTGGTCTCGGTGGTTCTCTTCCTTCTACTCCTGGTTCAACTACCATATCTTCATTGGAACCAACACCCCGAACTCCACTAGACAATGATTCACCATTTTGTAGTAGTGATTCGCTATTTGTACTGGTGATTCGCCATGATTTTACAAGATAATATAATCTCGTGAGAGATTCGCCAAAAAATTATATATACATATTATATTATTAATAAAATCGCCTTCCATTTTTCCTATGTATCATGGGGATTCACCTATTTTTTATATATATAAATTTAGGGGGGTTCTTAAAATTTTCCCTGGTCAGAACTTGATATTGTTGATGATCAAAAAAAGAGATGTATTGAATCACACTTTTAAAAAATATGCTTATTCTTGTAATGAGCTGTTTAAAGATGTTAACATGTTTCCTTTAAAAGAAGGTGAAAAACATTTGTAGCAGTCGACAATAGTGTTAAGCAGTGTTGGAAACAAGATGTCGGTGCAAGAGGCTCCAAAGGTCAAAGAGAAAGTGACAAAGCAGCTTGGAAAAGAAGGCATGGGTTCCACAAATGCTGGTTTACAGTTTCCAAAAGGTACATGGAAATGTTGAAGAAACTTGGTCAAGAATCGACGCAAGTACAAGGAAAAAACAACTAAAAATTGCCATGGTGATAGTGTGCAAGGTGAGAAAGTTTCTAAGTTTTATTTGATTGTTGAAAAAGGTAGGAAAAATATGGTTTCTACAAGATTATATTGTTGTTTTGAAAATTCAAGAATATTGTAGCATGATGGTGTCAAAGACAGCAAGAGAAGGTTGCAAGGATCGAGGAGAAAGTTGACTTTTTATGAAAAGCTCCAAATCATGAAATTGGGAAAATTTCAATGGATAGAGACTGGAAGGGTGAGGGAACAGTTCCCTCATCCACATAATTAGTAATCAAGAGAAATTTTGGGGTCCAAAAGGATTCTAGTGGGGAGGAATAATCAGGTGCTCAATATTTAGCTCAAAAATCAAAGTTTTTAGAATTGCTTGAAACTAGGACAACATCGTAGAGCTCGTCACCAGGATTCCAATGCAACTCATTTCATAAAAATCCGAGTTCGTATGAGTAAGTTATGGCCCACATTCCGTTTTCTCAAACAACTAAAAAAATTGCAAATTTGACAGGTTGCTGACATGGCAGCCAAGTTAGCAAAAGGGATTCTTCTAGGATATTCTTCAGGTTTCAGCTAATGAGGCTGTGACAAGTGCCACTTTCAGATTCGCCATTTTGGTCTATGTGGATGAGATTCTCCTAATGACTCTAAGGTGAAATTGTATTTTTATTTATTTATTTAATTATGATATATATATATATATATATATATATATATATATAATGTTTTTGGACATATATTATATATTTTATATATTTTATTAAATTATATTTTAATTTTATTTTCTATCTGCATATACCAAAGTCCACTCATAAATCAAACTCAATCCACATTTCAATAGTCCAAAGATTCGTTGGTTTTAATATATGGAAATCTGTTGCAATATATGTATATGGTCAAAAAACGTTGTATGGGAGTGGGGGCAGGGCTTGAACCCGAGACCGCTGCCCCACCACGGCTGTGCCCTACCAATGGATCACGGGTCGTATTCATTACACCATCTGAAATCAATGTGTATTTAAACCATTATGCAATGGACCAATGGAGCGCGGAGTGGCCAACCCCTCCACCATGAAACCACGTCAATGCGACCAACACCAGGGCTAGCTACTAAGCACCAGATTTAATTAACAAAACTATAGTTTAACATTAATTAACACTCAGTTTAACATGGTGGAGGTTTTGGTAGAGGCACCAAATCTGGCGGACCCACCGAATTTTGTGGGGTTAACTGGAGTTTCTCCATAATTAGTGGAGAAATTGCAGGAATTTTGTTTTTTCCATAATGGAGGCATATTTCGACCATTTTTGAAAAATGAATAATCAATTTTAGATGTTTTTGGAATTCCAAAGACAATAGAACATGTTTCAGAGGCTGAAAACTACTGCTACATGTGATTTTTCTATAGGGAAGTTCAAGGGAGCCTAGGGCCACCAGGGAAGGAGGTCAAGTCTGGACCAACCAGAGTCAGTTTTAGTAATTGGAAAGTCATTTGTAAATGATTTGTATGTTCTGAAGACAATAGAATAGGTTTTAGGAGCAATTGATTAATGTACACAACACTTTTTCCAAATTTGAGCTAATATAAGAGGCCCAAGTTATGGCGCTAGACCAAGGAGATGTAGCCTAGGAGGGGTGAACTCCTTCATCAAAAACTTGTGTTGATGGCTCTGTTTATGGTTTTTTGTACACGTTTATTCCATTGTTTAGTTCTTACTTATGTTGTTTATTTGTCATTAATTTCAACATAAAACACAAGACAATTTCCTGTTTTGACACTCACCTGCACTAAGGAACTAAAGCACCATAAGCAAACAAGAAGAAAATAAAATATAATTTTGAACTTGTAATTAGCACATAAAAAAATAACACATCAAGTTTAGATCATGTATTGGGTTCATATTGGTAGGGGGTTAAATAATGTGATTTTCAGAGGCATTTTTCAATATGCAGTAAAATTAAGGGTATTGTTTAATATTCCATGAACGCACGTGATATTTCATAGGTTCATTGAGTGAAGCCCCTGTGTAGACCATATAGCAGCTCCCTTTCCCTTACAAGCCCGTGGCTAAGCCTCAAAGGGGATAAAAATCAGTCCCCTCTTAGGGAACATGGCCCTAGAAGGTTGGGTTACCTCCCGGGGATGTCAATGATGCAGTGTAAGGTGTGTTTTTGGTGTTTCCATTGGTTCCACTTCCTTAAGGTCATCTAGGAGGTTGAATATCATATTAGTAGTATCTCATCACATGTTTACCCTGATTGGCTAGTTACTTGGGTAGATGTGGGAAGAGGGTGTTACAGAGTGGTATCAGAGCATGGTTCAACTTTCGAACTTGATGGGTGGTGTATTGGTCATGATTTTATATTGATTTATTATGTGTTTTCATACCTACGTTGTCTATGTTTGTGACACCCTTGTTGTGTTGGCCATGGTGGCAGCAATGTTTCCATGGATGTGGTTGTGGTGTCGCTGTCAACATGTGGTCATGTGTGTATGACTGATTGTATGTTGTTCTTGTTATGTATTGTGTGTGCAAAATTGTTTACATAGGGCTACATATTGTATGTGCATCACTTGTGCATGCTAGGTCATGTTTTGGTCAAGCTTGTGTAGTGCTCATGTATGCTTGCTTGAGTGATGTTATGTGTTGAACATGCATTGGTAATTCATGTTGGGTTACATGTTGCTTGTGTTTTGTTTCATTCATGATTGTGGTTATGGGTGGTCAAGCTTGCATTGGGGTGCATTTGGTATGCTTATGCATGGATTACAGGACCCCAACTAGAATCATAATTATGCACTAGTATACCATGTGTTATGAGTTTATATGTTGATTATGATTATATCTGTACATGTATCACGCTAATTGGTTGATCTTGCAGGAATTATCCTCCCCAAATTCCACTAAGGTATATTGGTTTATTTATGAATTGGTTTATCTAACATAAAACATTGTAGGAATAATTCAAAGATGAATAGCGGAATGGTAGACTACAAAGATTCTCCATATGAGTCATATGAGCAGTATGGTATTGGAAATTCACCGGATTTGGCAGAAAAACTGAGAAGTCTAAAGGAAGAAATAAGGAGTTGCAAGGAAAACAATGATAGAATAAAAAAGGAACATGAAAAACAAGTAGACGTTAATGCAACCATCCTTCAAAGTTTGTTAGTTGTAGAAACAAGGGTCACTTAGGATCAGCTATGGGCATGAGGATGGGACCTGTTAGAGTTTGGTCCCCTGGGGTAAATTTTGAGCAAATTTTTGCATATATGTTTGGCTATGCATGTTGTGTGGAAAGGTCAAGGGGCTTTAGGGAGGGTCAATGTCCCTCTTTTATGTAATTGGGTGTTAAGGGGAAACTGTGGGCCTTAAACCATGGTTTGAGACCATAGTATCTACGCGTTGAAGGAATATAAATATAGATAGATTGAGTCTAGTAAGATAGTTCATGTTTATCTAAGTAAGTGTTTCATGCATATGTGATACATTTTTGTAAGGGTGTTAGTCTGGGTTAGGTAGAAAGGCTCCTATTGGTTGTGTGCGTGGATACCTAGTCCTACTTGTGTGCGGACTTCGCTTGCTGTGTGTGCATAAGGGTAATTCTAAGGGAAAGTATGATTGTATGGAACTGTTTGGATATAATACAAATAATGTTTTGGCATAACAAATTTGTTATGTGTTTGATATCTGAGTTATCTTATTATTGTTTATTGCTTTGAGATTGCTTTACTTCTGTTATGATCAATTGTATCTGCTTGAGTAAATATGTCCTTTATGCATGGATATCTGTTGATGGTTAAGTATATGAATAGATATTCTTAAGTTATTGTGTGTGAATGTATTCTATGATAATTGTGAATATCTGATTATGTTATATGTATCTGCGACGAAGTTGATTTGTGATGCTATTTATCTGTTATGCGCATTATCTGTGTTTGCAACAAAGCTGATCAGATAAGTATTGATCTGTATATGCGCACATATATTTATATTCTGCAATAAGTTCTGTTATAAATATGGTTAGGACCACCAAATCAATTTCTTCCTCATGGTGCAGAATTCTGGTTCCAACACCCCCCATACTTCTTCGGGTGAGACTTTGATCTGCGCAAGCAGGTCATTACCGAAAGGACCAGTAGTTGGAGGGTTTGTTGGTTGCGCGTTAAACTCTGAACCTGGGTCAGGGCCCCTCAAGCTAACAAATGGTTCCATTTTCGGGACTGGGATCATTTTGATGGAGATTCGATGTATTAGCATCCTATGCAGAATGAATTAAAAGATTGGTTGGATAGAAAGATCCGTGAATTCGCAATCCAAGAAAATCAAAGTTCTAAATTATCTACTGAAAATTGGGTTTAAAGGTATATCTATATATAATTTCACGAGACATTATTTACATCCTTTGCAACTGAGTTGCATCAGTGGTTGTCACAACTGACTGAATTTAATACATGCGCAAAGGATGATGTAGTCACTCAACAGACTCCAGAATTAGTACAACAATTAGAAAACACAAGCAATATGATCACCCATGCTATAGATCATTGGATCGATCATGTCTTGGGAGGATTTGTAACTGAATTCACCATTGATCAGTTTGTGTCATACTCTGAAGCATAAAGGAGATATTTCAAGGGTCCTAGAGGTAAGTTCTTGTGCTCTTTGAAGTTATTGCTAAAGATGTTATTTTGTGCACAAATTGTGTGAATGTCCCGAAGAGGCCCGACTATGCATAGTGGAAGAATTTACCATGCAGAACTAGAAGAAGGGTTTATTTACAATCCTCTCAAGGGTATATTTGATAGTGAGGATGGGCCAGAAAATAGTAGCTCTAGTGAATCTGCGCGCTCTGGAGGAGAAGAAGTTTCACCAAATCAGAACGATCAGGGAGCCTTGACCATAGTTCAGATCCCATCCACTCCACTTCCACACTCATCTCACAATTCACCCACTCCACATCCCCCAGGCGCAGCTATGGCCGCATCTATGAAGTTACCTACATTAAGAGGTATTGGAAATTAAGATACTGAGCAATTTTGGTTTGTCACTGATGCTGTATGGAGAGCACAACAAGTTAATAACAATGATGTTAAGAAAGCACAATTATCCACTGCTTTTCAAGATCGCGCATTGGAATGGTATATAAGATATGTAGAAGAAAACCCTAATCCAAATATGAATGAGCTGAAGGATTCCCTAAAAGAGTAGTTCAAAAAGCCTAAGTCATATGCACAGTGTGTTACAGAATTGAAAGAGATGCACCAGGAGATAAATGAATTTGTGTGGTAGGCAGATCATAGATTGAAGCGCACTATTAGAGATGGTGGATTCACTATCGATGATACCCAACACAAAGAGTGGTTTATTGTTATGCTTCTCCCACATATGCACCAACCATTGAGTCAACAGAAAGTTGACACACAAGATGAGGTTGTAGAAACTGCGATGAAATTGGAAGTTGCGTCAGTTCCTATTGCGCTAGGGAACTCAACAAATTTAGATTCAGTTAGAAGTAATGCATTTGGAGATTCAGAATTTGCGCAAAGATAAGGGAAAGGAGGTATGCATAGAGGTATGGTGCATATGATGTAAAGTTGTTGGGCATCATAAGGATCAATGTCCAGTCTTTAATGATTATCTGCACGCTGGAGGACCAAGCCCACTAAAGAGCACGGTAGGGATGAGTGGGACATCTATAGTATGGTGTGCGATATGTCAGGCTATGAGCCTGCATGCGACAGATTTCTGTCCAAGGACTGGAAAATACGCGCCTGAGTTGAAGCAAATATTTTGTAGAATATATTTGTCACTGGTACACGATGAACAACACTGTCGAAGTTTTTACCTGATGATGAACAAAGCTAAAATATATAGAATGTAGGTTGAACCTACCTCACTAGCATCCCCATCCAGACGCTGTGAATTCCAGAACATAGGAAGAAGAAGAGCAGGAGGATCAACTATTCGAGGAAGGGGGCAGGCCACTTGTTACAATTTTAGAGATGTTGGACACTATGCGCGTGACTATCCAAATCCTGCGCGACAATCATGCAAGTACTGTAGACAATTTTCTCATGTAATAAAAGATTGTCCTGTTTTAATTGCTAAGATGTAGGAGAAAGAGATGCAGACCCTGATGCAGAACCTTCACATGGTCAGGGCCGAAATATGTGAGGAAGATCCTTGCGTGAATGTGGTCACTAGGAGTGGTGCAGTCACTAGTGAGGATAATGGAAAGAATTCTTCTATTTTAGTCTTTGTCATGCTATCACTTCTTCAGAGTTATCCTCAAATGATTTCCTCCATAATTTTTCATGTAGAGTCTTGTTCTAGCTGATCCTCAATTGATCTGAAGTCCACACCCTTTTCTTCTTTGATAGGCAACATATATAATGGCACCTTGACCCTGTACTTATACACAGAAATCCACACTTCTGTTTCTCATTGAAATATGCAATACTTGTTTAGATCAGTCCGCACTGTTATCTTCTCTAAAAATTAGAAATTTTCTTGTATTTAGACCACACTATTATCTCTTATGGGACCTGTAATTTTCCTTGGAATATCTGCACTAATTTAGAGCTGAATTCGCAAATCTATTCATTCAAATGATCCGCAGTGCAGTGTGTATATAGTGCACTGTTCTTGCCTTTAGGCCAACCATACAATCATTTATTGAGCTGACTTCATTATTGATATTTAGGCTGACTGGAGAGAGGTTATTCCAGCGTTGAGAGAGGTGTTCTTCACGGTATGTAGAGCTTGTCTTGCAGCGTTGTTTGAGGGTTGTTATTTGCCCTTTTTCCACAAGGTCTTGGAGCATATATTGCTAGACTAGATCCTTCATGTATATGACACTTAATTATATTTTATACCTAGAAGACACAAACCTAATAGACATAAAAAAGAAGCCTATTAGCCTCTATATTAAAATATTACTCATGAAACCAATGAAGCAAGTACAACAAAATACATTTTATTATATAAATACATAATTACATAGTAACATGATGACCAACCTAGTTACACTTTTCAATGCTCCCTCTTAACTAGGGAGGTATTCATACAGGTACATGGTCACTTTCAAATTGAAGAATCTCATCGGAAGAATAGGATTGGTAATCACATATGTATAACATCATATCAACTAACATTGTCCAAGTGCAAGGATTTGACTAACAACCCCATCTCTCAATGAGACAATGGGCTACAATGTTGGCGAGATAAATGACTAATATACACCATAGTCATTGTCTCTCCAAGGTACATACCCCACCTAGGTGTTCCCAGAGTATGAACTTCTTGGACTATTCTTCTCTTGGGTAGTCAGCCCTCAAAGAATATCGGTCCTCGAATACTCTTATTTTGAATGCCCTATCTCATTCTCAAAGAGTATCGAATGCCAGATGATTACCCAATCCTCCATTCTGTCTTCCAGGTGAAGATGAGAATGATGTGTCTATGCATTCTCTTCACATGGCCTTCACTAAGGCTTATGGTTGTTAGTCCTGGTCTAGTGCATGACACATGTAATAGAGAAACACATAAGTCACTTCCTCTCAACACAGGAAGGACATACTGCAAGTTTCTTCTAAGCAAGAAACTTACCACCATGGTTCGGTAGTAGCAATCCAACTACTCATGAAGAATTCCTCCCCTCGATGTCATGGATTTTGATATTGAGGAATCTTCAACTTTTGGCTTCATAGGGCATAGATCATCCATCACTTTCAGTCACGAGTCATGTCCACTATCAGAAAGTGATTCACTAGTCTTTCTCATCTGGTTCACCGTTATGCCATGCTGCTTTCCTCAATGATGATATTTCACCATGACATCTTCCTGTAGGCATCGACATCCTTTATTTAGATTGGCACATCTCCTAATGATATGTTTTTTCAAGGGTATTCTTCTTTATTAGACTTCTGTCATAGTCTACATATCCTCCTAGGAGATATCCTAGTCACATCTTCTTAGCCCGTGAATGATAACTGCCTCTTGACATGGTTTCATTTCATGATCTCTTCCTCTCTGCACATTCTTCATTCCCAGGATCTTACAAATTTTCCAATTTCTCGTTCATGTATAACCACCTCATATTCCATGAGGATATATTATGTTTATTTCATCTGTCAGTGCACCGAGAGATCCTCCTTCAGAGATAATACTTCTAAATATGGAAGTCTATTACCTACAACCATATGACATGAATTAACAACATCCAGTGTCATCATATAGATATTTATACATACCTCATACATTTTTCATCTAAGTCATCCTGTAGCAGATTTACTAGAATGAAGAGTTTCATTCCCTTGACCTGCTTTATTCATATGTAATCATATCCCAGAATTATGTTTCCATGATGACCCTTGATCTTGATGACTACCTTCCATCAAAACTATTATCAGAGAGGTTTTCCCCAGAGCTTCTACACCAAGAGCTCCTACCATGCTTTTATCATGATGCTATAATATACATTGCTTCATATCATACTATTTTTACAACCAACAAAAATCACTTAAAGGAGAATATGATCCTAATCATATTTGAGATCCCTCACTTCTTCTTTCTTAGATTTCTTTCCATCAGGTTCTTCTCTTATATCTGAGACATGGGCTTCTTCCTCTTTTTATCTTGTCCTTTCTAAATTTAGGACAATATCCTTTATAATTCCCAAGATCATTACATCCAAAGCATCATGCTTTTTTCATATTCCCTTTCTCATTCCGAGGAAAAAATTTATAGAATCTTCCTTTCTTCCTGGGCATGGCGGCAAAGGCTTGATTCTCTACACTTGATCCTGCTTTCAATATTGATTCTTCTATCTTACCTAGACTTTGGAATGGTGTGGTTTCTTCTCTCCCATCTATGCTGGAAGTGGATCCTCTCCATTATTTCGTGAAAACATTTTGTACCATAGTGAGTATTTCTCTATCAGACATTACTTCACCCAACTTCAGTTATTTTTCTCGTTTTGCGAAAATATCCATCAGATATGGAATTATTCCTTTCTTTTACATTATCAATTTGTATATATTTTGTCTCAGGAATATTATTTCCTTTGTAGAGCCTTTCAATAACATTTCCACCAATTTATCATATAAATATTTTGAGGATTTTAGCTTTGATACATAGGAAGTGAGAGAGTCTTTTATGGATTCTATAAGAATCCTTCGGGCTCTTATGTCTCCTTGCATGCATTTGATATATGCTAGAATGTCTTCTTTTTGAGGTTGAATTGTAGATCCTTCTATGAAATCCATAACTTCATTTTCAATTAGCTTTAGATCTATCGTTTTCTTCCATGCATTAAAGTTTGATAACACAACCAATTTGTTTCTCTCTGTTCAATGAGGCATTTTGACATATTTAGATAGCGTCATAGATACTTACCTGAGTAAGTGACTTTATCATTTAGCAACTTCCTTGATGAAGAAGATAGGAGTCTCTTCTTAGATAGAAAACTTGAATCTAGGTGATCTTGGATCCTTGATGGTAAAGTATGTCTTCAAAATATGATATCCTCTTCTACCACTGTCTTGAATGTAAATATTTAATGGCAAAGATTATTTTCTTGAAAATATGATTTACAAAATGATTTGAATCTTCACCCAAACTTTGATTTTTTCTTCCTGGAGTGTCTCTTTGTCAAGCAGCCCTTGAGTTCAACACCTTAGCTCTGATTCCATGTTGAGAATTTAGAGGGCTAGTGATTAATTCAAATTCTCTTCTTGATAATTACTTGTGAGCTTACTTGAGATACATATGCCTTCTCTTATTTTGTTTGTTTAGTCTTTCATCAAGTCAATTATCAAAATACACGAGACACAAACTTAGGCTCCTAGAGCCAGGGCAAAACCTCTCCCTCTCAGAGAGGAAAACCCACAAGAAAATTTTCTTATAGATTTTCAAATGACAAGTACCATGACCAAGACTCAGAACCTTGACCTAGATATGCCTCCAAGACCTTCTCACTGCTCCTTAGATGATCCCAAACTCGATTCTTCTCTACTACACCAATCTGCAGTGCTCTACAATGGAACTAGAGAAATCAGTCTTTAACTTTTCACTTCATGTTGCTTAGTCAAATATTGGAGGCTAAATCATAAACTTGCAACTTTATTCTTTTAACGAAGTTAGGAAGGTAAATCACATATTTACCTTCCTCACCCTTTCATACCTTTTCAGAGAGTTCTCTTTTCATGCAATGTGGGAGTGTACTTACTTCATGACCTTCTTCAGACAAATCTGCACTTTGAATGCTGCCCTTACCTTGACTTCTATTTCACTCTTTGTCATGAGGTCACTTCTTCAAAGTTATCCTCAAATGATTTCCTCTAGAATTGTTCATGTAGGGTCTTTTTATAGCTGATCCACAATTGATCTGAAGTCTGCACCCTTTTCTTCTTTGATAGGGAGCAGTTATAATGGCACCTTGACCCTATACTTATACACATAAATCTGCACTTATGTTCCTCACTGAAATCCACAATACTTGTTCAGATCAGTCTGCACTATTCTTGCCTCTAGGTTGACTGGAGAGAGGTTATTCCAACGTTGAGAGAGGTGTTCTTTACGGTATGTAGAGCTTGTCTTCCAGCGTTGTTTGAGGGTTTTTATTTGCCCTTCTTCCACAAGGTCTTGGAGCATATATTGCTAGACTCGATAATTCATGTATATGACACTTAATTATATTCTATACCTAGAACACACAAACCTAATAGACATCAAGAAGAAGTATATTAACCTATATAATAAAATCTTTCTCATGAAACCCATGAAGCAAGTACAACAACATAAATCTTATTATATAAATACATAATCACATTGTCAACATGAAGCCCGACCTAGTTACACTTTTCAACACTCCCTCTTAACTAGGGAGGTATTCATATAGGTACATGGTCACTTTCAAACTGAAGAATCTCATAAGAAGAATCAGATTGGTAATCACATATGTATAACATCATATCAAACAACATTGTCCTAGTGCAAGGCCTTGACTAACAACCCCATCTCTCAACGAGAAAATGGGCTAAAATTTTGGCGGGACACATGACTAATAGACACCATAGTCATTGTCTCTCCAAGGTACATACCTCACCCAGGTGTTACCAGAGTATGACCTTCTTGGACTATTATTCTCTTGGGTAGCCAACCCTCAAAGAATATTGATCCTCGACTAATCTTATCTTGAATTCCCTATCTCTTTCTCAAAGAGTATCGAATGCCAGATGATTACCCAATCCTCCATTCTGTCTTCCAGGTGAAGACCATAATGATGTGTCTATCCATTCTCTTCACATGGCCTTCACTAAGACTTATGGATGTTAGTCCTGGTGTAGTGCATGACACATGTAATAGAGAATCACATACGTCACTTCCTCTCAACACAGGTTGGACATACTGCAAGTTTCTTCCAAGAAAGAAACTTACCACCAGGGTCCGGTAGCAACAATCCAACTACTCTTGAAGAATTCCTCCCCTCGATGTCATGGATTTATATATTGAGGAATCTTCAACTTTTGGCTTCATAGGGCACATATCATCCATACCTTTTAGTCACGAGTCATGCCCACTATTAGAAAGTGATTCATTAGTCTTTCTCATCTGGTTCACCGTTATGCCATGCTACTTTCCTTAGTGATGATCTTTCACCATGACATCTTCCTGTAGGCATAAACATCCTTTATTTAGATTGGCACATCTCATAATGATATGTTTTGTCAAGTTTCTTCTTCTTTATTAGAATTCTGTCATAATCTACATATCCTCCCAGGAGATATCCTAGTCACATCTTCTTGGCCTTTGGATGATAACTGCCTCTTGACATGGTTGCATTTCATGATCTCTTCCTCTCTGCACATTCTTCATTCCCAGGATCTTGAAAATTTTCCAGTTTCTCATTCATGTACAACCACCTCATATTCCATGAGGATATATTATGTTGATTTCATCTATCAGTGCATCGATAGATTCTCCTTCATAGATCGTACTTCTAAATATGGAAGTCTATTACTTGCAACCATATGACATGACTTAACAACATCCAGTGTCAGCATATAAATATATACATACCTCATACCTTTTTCATCTAAGTCATCCTGTAACAGATTTACTAGAATGAAAAGCTTCATTCCCTTGACTTTCTTTATTCATATGTCATCACATCCCCGAATTTTGTTTCCATGATGAACCTTGAACTTGATGACTTCCTTCCATCACAATTGTTATCAGAGAGGTTTTCCCCGGAGCTGCTACACAAAGAGATCCTACCATGCTTTTATCATGATGCTATAATATACATTGCTTCCTATCATATTATTTTTACAACCAACATAAATCACTTAAAGGAGAAGATGATCCTAATCATAGTTGAGATCCCTCGCTTCTTCTTTCTTAGATTTCTTTGTATCAGGTTCTTCTCTTATATCTGAGACATGGGTTTCTTCCTTTTTTTTCTTCTCTTGTCCTTTTTAAATTTAGGAAAATCTCATTTATAATGCCCAAGATCATTACATCCAAAGCATCGTGCTTTGTTCATATTCCCTTTCTTATTCTAAGGATCGAATTTATTGAATCTTCCTTTTTCCTCGACATGGCGAAAAAGGCTTGATTCTCTACACTTGATCCTGCTTTCAATCTTGATTCTTCTATCTTACCTAGACGTTGGAATGGTGTGGCTTCTTCTCTCCCATTTATGCTGGAAGTGGATCCTCTCCATTCTTTCAATAAAAAAAGTTGTACCATAGTGATTATTTCTCTATCATACATTACTTCACCCAACTTCAGTAGTAGTTATCATATTGTGAAAATCTCCATCAGATAAGGAATTATTCCTTCCTTTGACATTCTCAATTTGTATACTTTTTGTCTTAGGGAATTTTTTTCCATTGTAGAACCTTTTGAGAACATTTCAACCAATTTATCATATATTTATTTTGAGGATTCTAGCTTTGATACAGAGGAAGAGAGAGAGTCTTTTATGGATTATATAAGAATCCTTCAGGCTCTTATGTATCCTTGCATGTATTTGATATATGCAAGAATGTCTAATTTTGGAGGTTGAATTGTAGATCCTTCTATGAAACCCATAACTTCATTTTAAATTAGCTTTAGATCTATCCTTTTCTTCCATGCATTAAAGTTTGATAACCCAACCAATTTTTTTCTCTCTGTACAATGAGGCATTTTGACAGATTTAGATAAAGTCATAGATACTTACTTGAGAAAGTGACTTTCTCCTTTAACAACTTATTTGATGAAGAATATAGGAGCCCCTTCTTAGATAGAAAACTTCAATCTAGGTGATCTTGGATCCTTGATGGTTAAGGATGTCTTCAAAAGATGATATCCTCTTCTACCACTATCTTGAATGTAAATATTTGATGGCAAAGATTATTTTCTTGAAAATATGCAGATCCTTTGAATGAGATGAAGATCTTGAGAGTCTTCCTTGCAAACTAATTTGAATCTTCACCCAAACCTTGATTTTTTCTTCCTGGAGTGTCTCTTTGTTAAGAATCCCTTGATTTCAGCACCTTAGCTCTGATTCCATGTTGAGAATTTAGAGGGCTGGTGATCAATTCAAATTCTATTCTTGATAATTTCTTGTGAGCTTACTTGAGATACTTATGCCTTCTCTTCTTTAGTTTGTTTTAATCTTTCATCAAGTCAATTATCAAAATACATGAGACACAAAATCAGGCTCCTAGAGCCAGGGAAAAACCTCTCCCTCTTGGAGAGGAAAACCCACGAGAAATTTTTCTTATAGATTTTCAAATGAAAAGTACCATGACCAAGACTCAAACCCTTGACCTAGATATGCCTCCAAGACCTTGTCACTACTCCTTAGATGATCCAAAACTTTATTCTTCTCTTCTACACCAATCTACGCTACTCTACACTGGAACTAGAGAACTCGGTCTTTAAGTTTTCACTTCATGTTGCTTAGTCAAATATTGGAGACTGAATCATACAATTGCAACTTTATTCTTTTAACTGAAGTTAGGAAGGTAAATCATAAATTTACCTTCCTCACCCTTTCATACCTTTTAAGACAACTCTCTTTTCATGCACCATGGGATTGTACTTACTTCAGGACCTTCTTCAGACAAATCCGCACTTTGAATGTTGCCCTTACCTTTACTTCTATTTCACTCTTTGTCATGCTATCACTTCTTCAGAGTTATCCTCAAATGATTTCCTCCAGAACTGTTCGTGTACGGTCTTGTTCTAGCTGATCCGTAATTGTTCTGAAGTCTGCACCCTTTTCTTCTTTGATAGGAAGAAAATATAATGGCACCTTGACCCTGTACTTATACACAGAAATCCGCACTTCTGTTCCTCACTGAAATCCACAATACTTGTTCAGATCAGTCCGCACTGTTATCTTCTCTAAACATTAACACTGTTCTTGTATTTAAACCACATCGTTATCTCTTCTTGGACCCATAATTGTCCTTGGAATATCCGCACTAATTCAGAGCTGAACCCGCAAATCTATTCATTCAAATGATCCACAGGGTAGCGTATATATAGTGCATTGTTCTTGCCTCTAGGCCGACCATAGAATCGTTTGTTGAATCGACTTCATTACTGAGATTTAGGCCAATTGGAGAGAGGTTATTCCAGCGTTAAGAGAGGTGTTCTTCACAGTATGTAGAGCTTGTCTTCCAGCATTGTTTGAGGGCCCTTCTTTCAGAAGGTCTTGGAGCATATATTTCTAGACTAGATCCTTCATGTATATTACACTTAATTATATTTTATACCTAGAAGACACGCACCTAATAGAAATCAAGAAGAAGTATATTAACTTATATAATAAAATCTTTCTCATGAAACCCATGAAGAAAGTACAAAAAAATACATTTTATTATATAAATACATAATTACATAGTCAACATGAAGACCGACCTAGTTACACTTTTCAACAATTACAGCTGACCCATAATGCCCAAAAGATGTGAATTTCTTAGCCAAATAGTTCTGTGCCCAACAACAAAGAAACTGCTGAGAAATGGCAAAAATTCCTCTTGCAAATAGCTGAGAAATTGTGCAAAAAATATCCTCCCGAAAATAACAATCTTTCCCAGCTAAAATCCAAGCAACCACCAACTCCAAATCTTCTGCGAAATTCCCAGTCTACCAACCCTTTCACAAACCCTGGAAAATGAAACTGGCCCAGCCAAAAAACACAACTTCAACACAGAAATTTGGTGTCAATCTCCTCCTTTGACCAATAGAAAATCTCTTGCAAAAGCCCGATACCTACAACAGAAGGAAGCTACTTCAAATAAACTCCAGGGTTTGTCTTCTTCGGCCAAGAATAGCAAATAATTGAGTGGAATCACTGCAATAAGTTCCAATGGAAGTCCTGAAATAGACTCCCCCAAAGCCTCACTAGGGAGACACTCGAAGTTCTCTAAAATGTGGTTGAGTTTCGCTTGAAACTCTTGAGCTAAAAAACTTGGCTTCTCTTGTGCTAAAAAACCTCTAAGAGAGATCGATCTCAATAGATGGGCAAATGATGATCAAAAAATGATTGCATCCTCCTTTTATAATTTCTCCCCATGCTTCTAAAATCCCTTTTTAAATATTATTTTATTGGTGGGGGCCGTTTTCCACTGGGTGAATTTTTCTTCCATTTTAATAAATAATAATGTCATCAATCTTCAATAATACTTGCCACCTTTCTCCAAAATAATATTTCCCCATTTTATTAATATTACCAAAATTGGAAAAAATTTCCATGCTCACAAAATTAGGGATATTACAATTTTAATTTTCCTTTCTCCTCCCAAGTCCGTAATGCTGACAATGTCTTCTCTTTCCAAAATTGGCTCTAACGTGGAAAATCAAAATTGGGGACATGATATTCCTCGCCAAAAATTTCTCGTCCTCAAGCAATTGCCTGAACAAGTGTCCTCTCAATCAATTTCCCCAAATGGCTACTGCAAATGATACCAAGGTTACAAATGTGCCATTGAGTAATATCTGTCCCTAGCATTATCTTGTCGTAAGGGAGTCCCTCGATACTCGAGCTCCAATCCATCCCGATCAACGTGAATCACCCCTTGCTCCACTCATTGTCCAACCTGGTACATGCACCCGAAGTCCTATGCATACCCTCAGTAAGTAGAGCATCATGAAAACACAAATTTATGACTGACTCTTGCAACTGCTCTACTGAGTCACCCATTTCACACACTCCAAGGGTGGACTCTTGAAGACACAAACCAACCCCTGTGGAGATGAATCCTCACTTGCATGAGCTTCCCCTGAAATCCTCTTGCTGATCATTCCCCCATGCCAACAACGAATCGCTAAAATCCAAGGGAAGATCAAAATGACCTTCCCCTGTCGAAACCAACTCATACTTAAGGGTATAGCTGAACTGTAAAGTATTGTGGTGCGAGGGTCCCATGCCCATCATAGAAAGAAATTGTCCTACTGACTATGAAATTTTGTTCATGAATGAATTCCCAACATGCTCATACCAGATCCTCCTCTCTTGTAACTCTGATCCATAATAGATGTGATGATCAAGGAGGCTATCCCCAACCTACCAAGGCGAGTCAACAATGCCAAATCCTCTCACTCCATGGCTGGCCCCAATCCTGAGCAACATCTTGCCTCGCCATTTGAGGAAGACCCTGGTGACCCCCCATGAGTCATCCTGAGAATGAACCGAATCACCTGCCATCCTGAATGTAACCACTAGGAAATGGAGTGGCCCACCAATCAACCAGATCCATGGATCCCATAGCCATACTAGAGGTCCATGACCACCAATCCTCATTGACTGTCACTGTGACATGCTACTAGTTGCTGGGACCCTTCTGTGCCTCGTCTTTGACCATCGTATGCATCCAATAGATGGGCACCAAGCATCAAGAATCTGTCCCATGTATGACAAACTGCTTTGCTCCTGTCGAACCACACAGTGAAATATGCTATCCCAACTCCTAATGATGTACCTGGATATTGCCTAGAGCCTAGGCATCCTCTTATAAAAAAGAATTACCACACCTTGTACCTCATGCTCACATAAGGCCTTGATCTTTCCTGTCGAAAGTGCGCCTTGTAGTTCATTCATAGTCACCTTCCTAAGTGTGACATCAAGGGTGGAAGATATGCTACCTCTTCAATAAATCACACACTCCCCAAGGTTGTACTTGTCAGCCCATGCCTTGACCAAATTCTCACATTGAGAATTCCCTCTCTGGATATTCTGTGTCCCATCCAACTATCTCGAGTGAGCCTCCCGCATCTTGTTACTCGTGATGAAGGCATCAAGTGGCAACACCCAACTCCTCTGTGCTTGCAAGTAAAGTGGAGGAGAGATAAGTGTGTGAATCCCTATGGATATTGTTAAATGATGCTCATCTGCGTCCCCATCGATCCTGGGTGAGATACACCCAATGGCATGCATGTCTTCCCTATTAGGCGGCCTCCTAGGAGGTAACGCTCCAAAATCCCATAGGTCAGCGTCACACACCAATGCATACTTCCAATTATCCCTACACTCCTATGCATACAAACATGCACCTCTGTGCCCCTTGGCACACGCTTGAACCTAGTTGTAACCATTTGTGCACTGCTAGATACCACTACCGGCTACTATATCATCCTAAATTAGCTAGCATCCCTCCTGTGTTGAAGCAACCTTCTCTCCATGCAAAAAATCCAGGGGGTGTGAATCACTCCTCCAACTCCACAGGGCAAGTCCAGACATCATGGCACACTACCATACACCTTTGTGCTCCCACTAGACAAAAATTCTTTTTGTCATACCATCCTACATCACAAGGCATCCCACATGTGCCACGTATCTGCGACTCTGTCAATGAACCCACCATGATGTGTGCCATATCTCCTCATCTCTCCTAGTAGACTCGAGCGACCTAACTCCAAACATGCTAGGGGAAATATCTGTGCTGCGCCAATCCTCAGTGGCTCCTATGCCCAATACATCAATGGGAGAGAATCATCCCCATAAAATGCCCTATTTGGTGGCTTTTCGATGCCTCCTCCTCTAACACTCCTTCTAGAGTATACTAATCATCTTATGGATCCCTGCATAACCAACATGCCCAAAAACCTCATAGAGTATTCTTGCTCCCTTGTCAATCCAACCCATCACTAACGTTGATGGAGATCCGAAAGAGTGTGGATGCTTAGTCACCATATTTGTCACACCGCCAATACCCTCACTAGCCAAATATATGATGTGGTGGGGAATCCCACCTAGATCCTAACAACGGTCATCCCGCATCTCGAGTATATGGTAAGAAACTCCACTTGGATCCCAATGCCAAATTGGGCCTCCAGTATCTCCAATGTCTAGAGGCTCCACTAAGCTTCACCCCTGACTACAACCATCACCATAAGTCTAGCCCACTCCACTAGGTACCGACTCAGAATCTCTTACCATCCAACCCTAGGGGAAGGATAGAATGCTTGTGTACTCGCATACGCAACAACCTCAGAATATGAACACTGCACCCTATGAAACTCATGTTGTCTCATCTCACTATCCTGGTTGACACATGAGATCTGACTAGGTAAATTTGCCTCTCTCTCTCTCTCTCTTCAATTTGTAGAGGTGAACCATCAATGTTGCAATCCCGATCTATATATGCCTAAAGAGAGCTACTGACTAGAAGTACTGTAGCTTGGCTACTTGCTTGCGCATCTATGTACTCCTTGTTGATGGAAGGCCCAAAATATAGTGCCAATCCTCCTCTACCATTGGCTCAACAAAAATCTCGAGCTGTCTCTCTTTAGGTGGCTCATCGAGCATAATATCCTCATCTATATCATGCTCCTCGAGGTGCTCCCCATGCTACTGTAGGTAGTTGTTATCTCGAAACTCTGTCATGGATCTATATGCCTCTATACCTATTGACATCACATCAATCTGCTGTGGGATGCTATCACCTCGAAACTTGAACACGACCTTAGGAACCTCATCAATGGATACCTTGACAATGGATGCCACCTCATCAATGATGCACACCTCTGTGTCTACTGGCACCTCATCAATGGTGGCCCTATGAGTGTATGCTCTACTCTCTCCCCCAAGGTTTCAATTGGAGCTATCAATGGAATCTCCAACAAGGGTGAATCCTGCATCACTCTAGGTATACCTACGTGCTCTTCCTACGTGCCATCAGGCTCACACTCAATCTCCTCCTCAGACTCCTCATATCTAAAGCTAGGTCTCCACCAGCAGAAGCACCTCCTGGTCTTACCCTCCAATTGTCCCTGTCCTGTCCACTCCTTTTGAGGAGGTCCCGAGCCCTGATTTCGTGGACTTTCCCGACATGGTGTAAATGGCTTCACCCCCGTGGCATGCACACCTCTAGTGTCACTGTCATGAGGATGAATATGGTACTATTCCATCTTCTTCCTCAAATGGGCCAACATCTCATCGTTCCTATAGATCCCTTCCCAGATTTCTTGTATACTACCTCGCTTCATTGGTTTGTCTATAGTTCCACCAACCATTATGCATGCATGCCCAATTGTTCCATGATCTTGCTAGCTTCCCCACAACTGGCCAAGATCATGCTCTGATACCACTGAAATGTTCCTAAATGGAAATTAATAGAAAATAATAAGCAATGAACTAGGAAAAACAAATAAATTGACACTCATACACAAAAATTAAACACCAAAATGTCCAAAAAAAATAATCTGATCCATTTTATTAATATTATGATGAAAGAGTACATATAATGAGCTGAAATGATAAAACTCGGGCTTGCTATGCAAGTTGAGAAAAACCAAAAAAAGATAGCTCAATCCCCAATGTGGAAGTACCCCTGGAATGATCTGCGCACAACCCAGAAATAATACGTTACAAGATGGTTTAATGGAATTGGAAGTTCTGCTCAAAATATGCCTGAAATTCTATGAAACTTTAGCTCTAAACTACTCCAAAAATCCAAAAATGGTTTGGAATGAATCCAGATGATGTAGAAGCCCTTCAAAGAGGTGCAAGTGGCTCTCTGGCTGGCTATACACCCTACTGGAAATTCTGCCCTGTAAACTGCTTGGAAAATTCTAAAAAATTCACACACAATCCACTAAAACCCAAAAAACTTTCAGACTAATTCTAGCTGACCCAGAATGTTGAGAAATCAATAGGGTTATAATTAGGGTGATTTCTCTTATACTTGATAATTTCTTGTGATATTTTTTTTATTTTTTCTTGATTATTAGTTTCTTCACTTATTATTATTTTCTTATCATCAAACAACTACCAAAAAAATGAAGATTAATAGTATACAAGAGCACAGGATGTAGGCTGCAAGCCAAGGCCAAAACCTCTCCTTTTGAGAGGAAAACCCACAAATCTCTTTTCTTATAGATTCTTAAAATGAAAAATTCCAAGATCTCTAGATCAAGACCAATACCCTTCAAAGACCAAGCTAGACCTTCTTGATGATGTGATTCTTCTATCCAATTCAAACATAGTAAAATCTCTTCTAGCTGCATAATTATGACCCCTAGCTACAAAATTTCGACCTCCATTGCAGGTCTGAAATTTTTGGCCCCTGCAATAGTTGCTGCTTCCACACATGTGAGGGAAATTATGGCTTCCAAGGATTCCTTGTTCCTTCGCTTCGGCTGATTCTCCTTCTAGCGCTAGTAGGTGACCTAAAAGTTCTTTCTTCGACTAGTTTCAACCTTCTTTCTGCAACTTGACAACTTTGACCTTGTAGCTGCAAAACCCTAGCCTTATCTTTGCACGTGAGAGAGAGAGAGAGAGAGAGAGAGAGAGAGAGAGAGAATCAACCTGAAAAATTTGACCTTCTTCGTTCTATCCTTCTTCACTTGGATGATGATAGAATGAGTGTGTCCATAGGAGGTCGAGTTATCTCCTTTATATAATATTTCAAGGAGGACGACATGCCCTAATGAGACCGACTTCTTAGTTACCAGGCTGACTTGGTCTTGGAGGGGTATTTTGAGACTTTAAACACAATTAATTCTTTTGAAGTGTTACAAGATTCCAAATGAGGTCTTCTTCATATGAAAATGACTCTATTGACTTCTCGACTCTATGAAAAACCCTAGAAGCACTCAATGGGTGCTTAACTTATAAATAAAATTACCTTGAGCATGAAACACATGCTACAAAAATAACAATAATAATTTTTCTTTCTTTTTATAATATACAAGAATCAAGAGTACATTTCATATTTATGAAGTCTGAACCTAGTTACATATTTCAACACGGAATGCCCATAAAATGTGAATTTCCCAGGCAGCTAGTGCTATGCCCAATAAGAGACAAACTGCTAAGAAATGGCAAAAAATCCTCCTTCAAATAGTTGAGAAATTGTGAACAAAATATCTTCTAGAAAATTACATTCTTTCCTGGTTTAAATCCAAGCAACCACTGACTCCAATCTTTTGCGAAATTCCCAGTCTAACCCCCGCGCAGAATGTGGAAAATGAAATTCGTCCCAGCCAAACAATATTTCTTCAGCTCGGAAATTATGTGTCAATCTCCTCCTCCGACCAACATAAAATCTCCTGCAAAAGCCCGACCCCTGCAATAGAAGTAAGCTACTCCAAATAAACTCCAGAGTTTGTCTTATGCACTGAAGAATAGCAAATAGCTAGGCAGAATCATTGCGATAAACTTCAACGCAAGTCCTGGAATAGACTCCCCCAAAGCCTCACTAGGGAGACACTTGAAGTTCTCTAAAATGAGGTTGAGTTTCACTTGAAAGTCTTGAGCTAAAAAACTCTCCTCCTCTTTTTCTAAACAAAATTCAAGAGAGAGATCAATATTAGACAATATATGGACAAAATATGATCAAAAAATTAGTCCATCCTTCTTTTATAATTGTTGACGAGGTAAATCCCCTCTGCGGACAGAGGCGATCCCTACTAGCCCAACAGGGGTCTAGCAACAAACAAACAATGCTATGACGCAAGCTCCTAGTTACGAATGGAAAGACTAGGAATAGAAGCCTACGTGGATTCCAACGCTATAATCTGAAGAAGAAATGTCCCCGTCCTTCAGCCCTGGCAGATCACAGTCCTTCCACGATCTCCGTGGATGAACACCTGCACATGGAAGAAACGAACAGATACAAGCATAGATACCAGCATACGTAACTAAACATCGGTCAGAAAAGACATTACTCGCATTAACATGATGGAAAACGGAGTGGAACCATAATCATAATCATCTATTAAATAATAAACGAATAGAGGTTACAACCAAGTTCTGACGTCGCAGCCTCCTTCGAACGGGTCCCCGGTCGTCCACGTCTCGCAAAGCTCGCCAAGGAAAGGGAAAACCTCTCCAGAGTCTCGTGACAATGGTCTCCTTACTTGAGTTGGCCTTAAGGGAAAGAGAGGATTCTTTACAACACAAAGGCACTTGGGAATATGGAGATGCAAAGCTTCAGCACTTCCAGACTAGCTTGCCATGGATCTGAGCAGGCTTTTATAGATGGGGAAGGAGGGAGTTGGGATCCCTATTATTATGGGATTGGCCCTATCAACAAGGAAGGTTCCATGGAAGGTGGCAAAACCACTTCCCTTCCAGAGAACTCCCGCAGCCAAACCTCCCAACTCAAGATAGGCAATGGTTTGTGAGTTTGTTTGAACTCAACTTCCGCCATCCATATTTAAAAAACAGTCCCTAAAATGGGTGGCGCGACTACTGCTCTATGACAGAGCGCCAAGTGGCGCGACCTCTTTGAAGGATTTTCCTCATTGGCGCGAGTACTGAACTGCATGCCCGCGCCAATGCAAAAAGGGATGTTTTTCATGATTTTTGCAAGGAGATGTCTCAAGGGAAAATAAAGCTCATGCTTAGAGGGATGCATTGATGATGTTTTCAAGGCATGACAATGTTCACAGGTCACGAAATGGGTCCTCCATTGTGCGGGATGGGGAATGGTAGGGACGGTGACAAATCACTGTGTAACAATAATTTCTCCCCATGCTTCTAAACTCCGTTTTTAATTATTGTTTTATTGGTGGGGGTCATTTTCCACTAAGTGACTTTTTACTCATTTTTAATAAATAATAATTTGTTGTCAATCTTTAATAATACTTGCCACCTTTCTCCAAAATAATATTTTCCCCTTATATTAATATTACCAAAAATGGGCAAAATTCCCATGCTCACAAAATTGGGGATATTACAGCTATAATTTTCCTTTTCCTTCTAATTCCCCAATGTCGACAATGTCTCCTCTTTCCAAAATCGTCTCTAATGTGGAAAATCAAAAGTGGGGACATGATAGGTGTTAAGTATAAGAAGTTGAGAGTTTCTTTTGGAATATTATGTTCTCATTAAGGTGTTCGACGTTTAAGGTGAACACTTCACCCATATTTAAGGTCAAAAAGCTAAAATTGTTGATACAAAAAGTGCAAAACCAAGATTAAATAGAGGAAGTATGTGGCCATTAAGGAAAGAATTGATCATTAAGGAATATGAGAAGAATAAGAACGTTGAATATATATTAATTAATAATTCAAAAAAAGTGAGATAGAATAGAATAAGTAAAATAAATAAATAAAATTAAAATATTTTAAGTTAAAATCGATCCAGGTGAAATTAAAATAGGAAAAAAATGAAGTAAAAAATATAACAAATTTTAAAGATTTTAAGTTGAAAAGTATCAAGGTCAAATTGAAATAATGAAAAAATAAATTAGAATAATAAAATGCTCTTCATATTGTTGTTAGAAGCAATGGTTAATTATTAAAGTTGTTACAAGCAACGATTCATTATTGTACCTGCCCCAGTAGGTATTATGCATTGGGTTTTTTGTGATGTTGACATTAATTTCTCTATTTGAATTTTTTTTTTACAATTTTCCATAGTTAAACATTGAACTTTTTTATTTTTTATTTATTTAAATTATGTAAATTTATTATTCTGATTTCTTATTGGTCCATACTTTCAACATGTTATTGGAAAAGTCTTTTTACAATGTGCTAAAAGTACAATGCATAAACAAAACTTTTAAATAAAACTTAAATGCAAATACAAAACATAACATACAACATGCTATGTCACAAATACTTTAAGAGTTTGATAAGTTCGGATATTTATTGTTTGATATTTGTGATGATTCGTATGGTACTTGGCAGATTTGGTTTGATTATTGTATTCCTCCGTGAGTAATGAACTTGTCCTTGAGAATTGGCACGGTACTCAACACTTGTCTTGATCCTCGAAATTTTCTCCCGCGCTAACAACTCAACACTATCAGTCTTTATTCATTTTTTCACTGGAATCCACAGTATGGGCAAACTCACAATATTCAATGTTCTTGAGCTGGCAATTTAAGTACTGTGCAGAACCTACTTATTTGAAGGTTATTGGTTTTAGTTCTTTTTAATTGTTTCCCCTGCTGTATAGTATATATCTTTGCCTAAGGCATGCGATCATTCTTATTCTATTTTGCATCTGAATGATATATACATTTTATAAGGCATAGCATCGTTCGTATGATACAATTTTTTTTTCCTAAATTAGCAGTCTTGTAGTAATTAAATATTTTTTTAGTAGTTTGGCTTTTGATTATTTATAAGTAGGAAAATTTAAATTGTATATTTTTTATATAAAATAATACCCTTTACTAATTTACCATGAGGAAATCAGTTTTCTCCTCTTTTTATGGCTTCCTTTACTGATTTACCACGAGGAAATCAGAGGTAAATCTATTTTCTCCTTTTTTATGGCTTTTTTTTCCTGAGTAGAAATTTTTTTTTTTCTTGATTAGAAAGCCCTGTAGCGAAAATCTCCTTTTTCTTTAATTAATCTATTTAGTGCCTCAATTCAAGTTGCATCTCCCTTGGCTTTGGTAGTGGTACTAGTACCAAGTCGATTTAATATCGGGAAATATCTGGACCACAACGCAGGCAGACACGTGGAGGTGTAGGATTGGCTCGCGTTATTTGTTGGCCCGTCCGTTGATTGAAGTTCTGAACCCGAAATGTTATATGGCGCAGTTCATAAACATTTTTGCGTCACAAAAGCCGCTCACGTCAGCAGGCCCAAACCAGACTCGGTATGGTTTATAGGGCAGATTTAATTTCTCATCTTGCGCACAAAAATTTCTGTGATGTCAGCAAGTTTGTAATGCGATTTCGTGTTGTGATTTGGTTTAATCTTCGTTGAGTTTCGGCAGGCTCCACCAGGTCAAATGTTAAGGTTTGATAAGGTTTCGTTTGATATGTTTTAACAACGTGCGATGAATGGGTTTTAAGTTATATATGTTTTATTATATAAACATATGTTTTAACATATGTTATATAAACATATGCGAATGTAAAGTGGGCCCGACAGGTCTTAACATTAGTTTTAGTTTTTTTTTTTATTATTATTATATAGTTTTGGTTCATATGTGCTGCGACACATTTAATAGTTTTGTTTTCATTTTGAAAAGTGAATGTATTGTGTTATTTTATATACATTACATTTATTTCATACGAACCCCCATTCTTTCATGAGGCTGGACCAAAGGTTCCAACTTTAATTTAATTATCGAGCATAGAATTGGATCACTATTGAATCAAACCCCACGACATAACATAGCACCTTCCTTATGCATCTAGACGTTACAAAACTTGATTTAATTCAAACCAAATCTCAACAACGTGAGGGTCCCACAGCTATATGTACCTGGTTTAATTGTCGAACAGATCCAAGGGTCGACAGTTCATCGTGCCCCAAAGGTCGATCGAATGGATCTAAGTGGATTTCGCATTTTTTTATTATCTCCAAGCGTTAATGCTCAAAACAAACGTGATGAGAGTGGTTTTCAATAACCACTTTAAGCCACATGTCGCCCAGAAAGGGATATCGCGTTAATTTTATGAAAACAACTTACCACCTTTAATCGCATGCAGCACTGTTGGTTTTCATAACTGTGGTTTTACTGTTCATTCAGCTCACAATTCTGCCTTTCTTACTCCAGGTTCTGCTTTATTCTAAATTTTCTTTCGACCTCTGTGCTATCGAATTCACATTCAATTCCACAGGTCCATTAAACTATTAACCTGCTCAAGCTTTTCGCAGATAAGGGCACTTCCTTTGTCGTTGTGACCCAACACTCTGGATTGATTCCAATCAAATTCAATCACATAGAGTTCAATGCAGATTCAACCACGCTTAATAATCAAGTCAACATTGTTTGCGTCCTTCCTCAAAGGCCAGGCTCATCGGTTTACTAGATGGTGGTTTTACAAAAGAATTTATATCGAAGTATGCAAATCGGAACCAATACTTACATGTGAATTCCAAATTTTCCAAAGTTCACACATTGTGACTTTGAAGTTCTCACCAATTTTCTTTTCATTAAAATTACTCACACTTCCCCATGTATCAGCGCTTTACACAAGGAATTCCCTGCTCAATTTTCTAAGAATAATATTAACCCCAAAACGAGGTTGATGGTGCCAACATTCTCCCGGGAGAGACTCCACCGACAGGGTCCAACATAAAAAGAAAAGCTACTCATTTTTTTAATGGAATTTAGAAAATAAGTAATGGTGGAAAAGCTAAAATTTTTAATGGTATTTAAGAATTAAACAAGTGCATTTAATCCAAATTCAAATCTTTTATTTTTTTTATAAAACTAACCACATTTTATTAATAAAATTATGATTTAAACATTAACACCTTATTACACTCATTAATATTAACCTTTCCTTAACTATAAAATGTGAAGATAAAAACCATAAATAATTTTAAAAATAACCCATTAAAAGTACCTATATTACTATATCAACCATAAAACTTTATTTTTTTTCCATTACAAGTGGGCCACTGGTTGTATTACTTAGTTTGCTATGCATGTAAGTGGGCCACCCTACCTATCTAAATTAGCTATAGTACTTCTACAAAGTTAAGGTTTGCTTAAATTATGTAGAGAAAAGTCACAAACCATTTATTATATATGGTCCACAGAGAATTGATTGGTTTGTCACTCCTTTAACAAATACTTTGACTCTCTCATTTCTACAATTTTTAAAACAAGAATTTACTTTAAAATAAATGTGAATGTGGAATCTTAACATTTGTAGATGACAATTAATTTTTTAAATGATAATTTAAATAATACAAATTGTGATTTCAAAGATTATTTATATATCTAATTTTAATAAATAGAAAGCTATGTAATTATCTTACATCAAACATATTCTATTTATAGAATCATTTTATGCCTTTTTTTTTTATACAAAAAAGAAAGTTGTAAGCAACAACAACAAAAAAATATCTTTTTCTTCTTTACTCATATAAAGTAAAATTAAATTAGAGAATTATTAAACAATATTATTAAATTAAGTAATTAAATAGATATATTATATGTAAAAAGTGTATGATATATCGTATGTTGAATATTTATATAGTATTCAATTATTTTTGGGAATATTAGTACATTTTAACTAAAAACCAATTATAACAAACCAAATATGCAGTTAAATGATAGACATTTCAGTGCAGATTTTAAGTTATTGCTAAATGGTATACGAGTACAGAAAAATAGAAATTTAGTTGGATGGTAACTCCTTGTCCATGAGAATGGTAACATTCTCATTCATTATTGTTCAAACCAATTCGAGTGTTGTGTAAGTGTGAGATAGTTAAAGGTTTACTCTTTTTTATATAGATATATAACAATTTTATTCAATTATAATATATATATATATATATATATATATATATATATATATATATATATATATATATATATATATATATATATATATATATATATATAGTTATATATATATATATATATATATATATATATTTCAACAAAAACAAAATTTTAATATAAAATTTGATTATTTTATATATTTTTTAATTTTATTGATTAAAAATTTATAAACTCAACACTAAATCTATTACTCAATTTTTTAACCCTTTTTTTTTAATACCACATTACAATAATTAGATCCTCAAACCAGAAATTTTAGTGTATTTTTTTCCTAAGTGAGATATGAAAACTCTATATGTCATTTTAAACTTACAATCAACAAAGCAATTTTGCTGTTGTTAAAAATGTTAAACATTATTTATTTTGAACAAACAGAATATTTTGAACAGAAATTGATTTTTGGTGTTTAATAAAAAAAATTACTTGTGAATTGGTTTCATAAGTAAAGATTGGTGGTAAAAAAAATAAATTCAAGATCTGAAGTTAGTTGAACAGAAAAGTAGTTCCGTAGAGATCCAAAGGCACTCTGGAATAAATGGGGAATTTCAGGGAGTTTTGGAGGTTCTGTTGGGGAACTAAGGAACATAGATTATCCTGAGGAGTGATCCCTGAGGGGGAAGAACTCGTAGAGGAAAAAATATTCCACTGGAATTGGAGAATTAGACCGGATTGTCCCGAATTTCTCTTCCATATTTTCTGAGTTCAGCGAAGACTTAGACGTGGAGCACGGGGGGAGTTAGAGGACATAATCGCCTCACTCACGGAAGGGAGGCAATCACTTACCAGTCAGATTTGTGCACAGATGAGTGGAATGCTGTTTAATATTTTCTATTAATAGAGCACACTGTTTTTTCTTTTTTTTTTCTCTTTCTGTTAAATTTACAATGGAAGTAAGCTAGGGAAACATCACATCTAGAACAAAATGTAGAACGCAAACATAAATCTTGTTGAAGAAGTTGTTAAGAAGAAGTATAATATGCATTAGTATCTTTTCTTTTACCTGTGCTAGTAATAGTGTATAAGTAAGCTATTTAATGGGATATAGTCGGTTGATTTAAGGAAGGACCGTTAACTCAGATTTTCTGAGACCAGAATTCTTGGGTTGGTTGTCCTTCAACCTATGATATTACACGGACAAATAGTGGTCCGGACATGTCATAGGGTTTAAGAAAAAGAACAACCAGTACATCTTGGGTTTTAAGAAGGAAAGCTGTCCGGCGGGATAAATTATGGAAGTAAAACAAAGAAAAACCTGTGAAAATACAGTTAGGTAGTAAGCAACCGAATAATGTGACTTACGTTTCCCCAGATGAGGAACAAGATAACCCTTCTGGATAGAAACAAGAAAACATGAAATACAAGTTAAACCCTCAATAAGCAAAATCATGGAAGAAAACTGTAGTTTACATGCGCTAACAGTGCCGAACATAGGTGTATATAGTTAAGAATCATAACATAAGCATTTAACACAGGTAAACTACACGAAGAAGAAATTAACCAGAACGCAAGAGGCATTATTACCTATTGAAAGAAGGAAAAAACAGGAATGGGAGTTCACAAAGGAGAAATTTCGGAAAATAACTCAAGCATTTTTGCATCGAACATGTATATACATTTAAGTGGATAGGAACCAGTAAGGAACAAAAAAATACGATATGCTTATTCAGAAAAAACCATTAAGAGTGATAAGTGCGCGGGTGCAAAACCCTGGCCTTACTGTCAACAGTAATTATTTACAAATTCTTAAAGGGTAAATTACATAAGCATTCAACTTCTGAGAGTGCTGGATTTTACATTTATACATTAACCGGCCCAGGGCCGTAAAATTCTAAATAAAAAAAAAAACCCTCAAGCTACCACATAGTAGTAAATGTCAACAGATCTGAGGAAATAAGGGCGACAGGCCAAATCTTAAGCAAGCAATGTTTCATAGCCACTAAACAAAAGAAAACCCAGACGTGTAATAGGCCAAGGGTTTGAACCCCGCATTTTCAAGGGTACCTGAAGCGTAAAAACGTAATGAGTCAGAGCCTTCAGAATCCTCGAGCCATGGCAACCACCTTAAAACCAGAGCTCTGTAGAAATGTGTTAGCGGAAGGAAAATCGTACCTGATAAACAAGAACAGAGAAGCATTTAATCGAACGGAAAAGGAATTAAACAAACCTCAAATTCTCATAAAATATATACCAGCTATTCATGGCATCAGCGTAGAAAAATTACCTGTGAGTTTCATGACAGACAAGGAGAGAGCCAACTGAGGGAAAATGGCCACCTTCGTCCAGTAAACACAAACAGTTTGCAACGAAAGCACAAATTAATACTCATATAATTTCTAACCCTAAGAAAGAAAAGAGGAAAACCTATAACGCAGGGCAATCAATGAAACTGAAAGGGTTGTAGGTTTTACCAGTTTCCTGGGAGGAGAGCCTCCTCTGAGGCGCCAAGCTGCCGCACAGTTGCTACCATGGAACTAGAAAACTAGAGGAGGAACCCTGTAACCTGTAGAGCCGTATTCCAGAGCCTTTGGTTGGAAACAATGCGAATGAGAAACCGTTACGGAGAAAAGGTCATTAGCCAACCCTAATGAACGAGCACCGTCAGATGTATCTCACAATAAACGGTGGTAATATCGCTGGGTGTCGAAATGTGTGAGCCAAGGTGTGTGCCAGTGGAGAAAAGGATAGATTAAATAGACCTGGCAGAACCATATTACCTGGATTCAATAGCACAATGAATAGCTTTACATCATCGAGATAGCGCAAAGGACATGGAAATGATGTTGTCAATTAATAAAAGTGTTAAATGATTTTTGCCATGATATTCGGGCTTGTGTCCATATCAACCTTTGTGTACCTAGTTCCGAACCCCGAAGATCGATACGTGCATCATAGTCCCATAGCCAGACCATAGTGATGGGGCTTAATTATCACCGCATGATATGTTTGGTATAGAATTACAATACGAATGAGTTTTAAAAAAAAATATGTGCGTAATCCGCCTTCTTAAAAAAATGTGATGATGGGTGAACTATGGTATAATTGGTTAATGTTAATTATGAGGGTAGACAGTAAGTAAAAGTAAATTTTTTTTATGTGGTCAATACTGCAAGAAAGATGTATGTTACAATTTTATTTCTAGTATAGCATAGATTTTGTCTATATAATATTAGCTCATGGTAGAGTAAAAAAAGCTATTTACAATTCAGATTTTTCCATAATAATTTAAGCTTAAATTTCCATGGTTAATAATATTATTGAATGCATATATTAATTATTTTTATAATTAATATATTTTTTTAAATGTGAATTGTATTAAAATGACTTTACATTATATTTTAGCTCATTCTTACAATAAAATAAAATTTATATACTATATAATTAACTTACTTTTACTTAATTGTACATTTTTTTTAAATTCATAAATACATGTATTATTTTTTAAAATAATTTTTTAGAACATGGCTGAGTTGAAATAAATAAATAAATTAAATATTAATTACATTTAACCAATACGAATTACATAATAACAATGCAAAATAAATTAGTAATTAAATTAAACTAAGTAGCAAGAACTAAAAATAAAATTAAATATTTATTTAAAAAAAAAATTATAGTATAGAAGATGTATAAATATTATGCAAATTAAATTTATAAGAACTTCATCATACCTAAATATTATAAAAAAATTATTGATAATAATAATTTAAGTGGAAACTTATTTTAAAAAATAGTTTATTATATTTATTTATCATAATTTACTAAATTTACATTAATAAAAATTATAAAAAGTTAAGAGTATTTTGCAATTGCAGTTCAATATTTAATAGTATAAAATAATAAATAAACATAATAATATAAAATAATAAATAAACAAACTATTAGCACAAATAATTTAAAGAGAAGTGGCAGATTGAACAAAATAAATATCTACTATATATATATTTATTAAGTATTAAATTATAATTAACGTAAATAAAAACTTATTTTTTTAACTGTAATATATTTATAATTAGTTAAAAATAATTAATACTTTTTTAAATGTGAATTGTATTAAAATGACTTTACATTATATTTTAGCTCATTCTTAAAATAAAATAAAATTTATATGCTATATAATTAACTTACTTTTACTTAATTGTACATAATTTTAAATTTATAAATACATGTATTATTTTTTTAAATAATTTTTTAGAACATGGCTGAGTTGAAATAAATAAATAAGTTAAATATTAATTACATTTAACCAATACTAATTACATAATAACAATACAAAATAAATTAGTAATTAAATTAAACCAAGTAGCAAGAACTAAAAATAGAATTAAATAGTTATTTAAAAATAAAAGTAAATTTTTATAGTATAGAAGATGTATAAATATCATGCAAATTAAATTTATAAGAACTTTATCATACCTAAATATTATAAAAAAATGATTGATAATAATAATTTAAGTGGAAACTTATTTTAAAAAATAATTTATTATATTTATTTATCATAATTTACTGTATTTACATTAATAAACATTATATAAATTAAGAGTATTTTGCAATTGTAGTTCAATATTTAATAGTATAAAATAATAAATAAACATAATGGTATAAAATAAAAAATAAAAAAACTATTAGCACAAATAATTTAAAGAGAAGTGGTAGATTGAACAAAATAAATATCTACTATATATATATATATATTTATTAAGTATTAAATTATAATTAACATAAATAAAAAACTTATTTTTTTAACTATAATATATTTATAATTAGTTAATCTATGATTGAGCATTTTAAACGTTATAGATTCCAATCTTAAAGTGTTATCTATATGTTCTTACTAAGTGAATTAACAAGGCACTGAAAACAATTACTCATAAACATACTCAAACTCAAATTGTAACATTTCTATATTTACATTAAGGGGCAGGTAGTCACTACCTTGTAGCCTTGTTTATAATACAATTATATAAAATAATAAAAGTTTAGATTTGGTCAAAGGGAATTAATACTAAAGAGATGGGAATTAATTATTTGAATTAAAAGAATAAAAATGATATTAAAAATTAAAGAGAGTTAGTTTTTTTTTTTTTTTTTTTTTTTGTGAATTCCGTAGGACCTGTCTTTTCTATTATAAAGAGCAAGTTGCTTAAATAATACAACAAAAGAATGAGCCTCAACCTGCCCAAATGGAAACCAAGTCTGTTGGCCATCTTAAATAGTTAAAGTCCAGCCAAAAACGATACTGTTTCAGTCTAGCTGTAGTAGTAAGAGCTACACGACTATGTCCATAATACTGACATATACAACAACAACTATAATAGCGCTGAACAAAAAACATATATTATCAAAAAGAAACAAGAAGGTCTAGACATCAGAAGATTTCACAGGGACTGGATCTTCTTCAGCCCCAAGCAACTCCACCCACTGCATATCTCGCAGCTGCTCTTCAATACGTCCAAGGCAGTCATTGTGCTGCTGCTGGATCTTAGTCATAGTAGTCATGTCCTGTTTGATATGATTAAGCTCAAATAACAAAGAAGAAGGAGAATCCTGTTCCTTCATACTCATGAGGGCTGTTGCAAGAACACATTTAAGGTGCCAATACATCTTAAATATTTGCTGGAACAAAGATACTCTGCCCCTAGTACTGCCAGGGTCAAGCAGGAAATCCAATTTTAGTCGCTGCTGCTGCGGTTCAACTTGTTCATCCAAACTACGCTGCTCCCAAGCCTCAATTTGTTTGCAAATAGGTGGAGGGGTCATGGTTGTATAAGAATTAACCAGATTCTCAACAACCTGTTCATTTGTTTTACGCCCTCATTTAGAAGAGCGCACAGGGACCTTCGTTGCCTTACCCTTGCCTCGTGATTGACGAGCTGACGATGTGGCCTTTGTCATTGTGGCTCCCAGAAAGCCTGTGAGAAAAGAAGATTCACCAGATCGGAACAATAAGGCATATAATCTGTGAAAGATAGGCCGACGAAAATAGTTACAAGGTTGAACAGAAAGACATGTGCACAGGACTGGGTAATAAGGACCAGCGTGTCGAAGGACAAGAATCATGTGGAGAAGACCAGACAAAATGCAACCAGGCCGCCAGAGCCAATATGCAAAGCAGCAAACCCTTGTCTTCTTGTTAACCAAACTAGCAAAAAGAGAAAGAAATAATCAGAGTCGGAATACACAGTACAAAACCCCTATCGTGCCACACAACATCCTTTCATAATCGCCAAAAAAAGCGTTGCAATGACAAAGGGAGAAGCAGTGAAGTAAACCCACACATAAAGCCTTTCAAAACCATATGATACTACTATAATTGAAAACAGGACTTCTGAAACAAGGATTAACCTCTTCATCTTCATGGAACCAGCATGAGAGCAAAATGAGGAAGACTTCCTTCAGCTGTGAGAAACCCATGGTATATTGCAATGAATGCATAGAGTTAACAGTGTGAAAGTGAGGCTGTACATACCGAAATGCTATGAACAGTCGCTGGTAGGAACTGGAATCACCAACAGTATAACCTCCTGCACTCCTCCAAACCGGAAAGCTAAACCAGAAAATAAGAGAAACGAGCATACAACCAACCTGGAGGCTGCTATAAAGAGCCATCGCATCGACATGCATTGTTATAATTAGAAATGATCGTGGCAACATTCGAGAGATCATGGTCATAATGAAAGACTGACAGTTAGCTTAGGCAATAAAAGCCGCTGACGCTGCAAGGTCTGGCCCGCACCCCGATCGAGGGAAAATTAAAGAGAGTTAATTATTTGTATAAAAGAATTAAATTGTTAGGCAAAAGAAGGATAATAATGGAGTGAATAGGAATAATATTTAGTAGGATAAAAATAGATTAAGAAAGCAAAAAGTAACAAGTTTATGATAGATTAGGTCGGAATCAAATTGAAGCCTCAATGTTAAGGGAAAAATGGGTTTAATAATTAATTAGGATTGAAGAACATACGAAATTAACTTTGGATTTTATTTAGGAAAATATTAACAAGGGTTAAGATAAAATTAAAAGGTTTTTAGGGAGAATAATTAAATTTAATAAAGAAAGAAAGGGAATTATGGGGAATGGAGTGAAGGTGAGGGAGGAGGGTTACATACACCAGACTTAGGGAAATAAGCCTTGGAGGAAAAAAAATTGATAGTGGGATTCCAAGAGTGCTCAACTAGTATCCATATTTTTTATTAAAGTTCTTAAGGTGTTTTTAAATTTTAAGGGCTTCCCTAATGACTCAGTTCGAGTGGCTGATAAAGGCCAAAATTTTGTTTTATTAAAATAAATAAGATGTTTAGTTTTGTGGGAGTCTTATGTGATGGCAGATTTGGTTATTTGGTTGTGGTAGGTGTCAACCATGTGTCCTTTAAGCCAAGCTTGGAAGGATCTGCCAATTTGTCCTATGCATAGTTTTCAAAACTGGTCGGTCTGAATTGGAAACCATTCAAACCGACCGATTCATTAGCCCTGGCCATTAAACCGGTTGTGTTGGCTTGAGGGGTCCTGACCCAGGTTTGGAGGTTAAGGTTTGCCAACAAACCCCTATAATACTGGCCCTTTCGGAAATGACCTACTTTCGCAGGCCAAGGTCTTACTCGAAGTAGTATGGGAGGGTGCTGGAACCAGGTTTCCACACCCTGGGAGGGAGTAGGTAATTAAGGAAGATTAGCATTGCAACTATCAGGTTCGCACAATTCGAGTCTATTCGCCGGCTTCTAACAGTGTAATCAGAAAGTAATCATAAAAAATATATTATCATTAACAGATCAGAACAATACATTCGCATCCACATGCGCATCAAAAATTACCATCATAGAACATTATAATTGTAGCTAATTCCTAGATCAAAGATACATTCGCAGCTTAAATAAATAACAGAGATGCACTTCAGTAACAAACATGATCAGTCCTGATATCCTAATATACTTCAAATATATTCTGCATCCATTAGTATCCAAAAACCCACTTACAACCCAAAACACAGCCCACACACACAGCCAGCGAGGTCCGCACATAGCAGGACTGAGGATCTCCATGCACACAGCCAGCAGGGGTCCTTACCCAAAACAACCCAAAGCATATCTCAAAAATTCACACATAGCATCACTCTTATGTCTTACTTGCCTACTAGACCCAATTATCTATCTATTTATAACATTGCAGCCTTTCCTATATGATGGTCTGCAAACCGTGGTTTTCGGACCCTAGAGCTACCCTTTAACCCATTACAAAAAATTGGGGGCTTCGACCCACCTCAAAACCCCTACGCAAGACCGACTATTACAAAATTATATAAAAAACGCAGCTTAGGGAACCTAGTTCCAATAGCCCCCCAACACAATCTTGTGACTCGTCCCGAGTCCTGTGGGGTTTGCATCTTTGCCTGAAGCTGCTTGATCGCATCAACCAGAGGGGGCAACACTCCTTCGCTCTGAGCAGTAGTGTTCTGTGCAATATCCACCAAATTCTGAAAAGTTGGACCTTTAGTAGTAGCGATGACACTTTCCAAGGTTTGGTTTAGTTGTTTAACTGCAACATCCACTTACTGCGATAGCTTGAGGGTTTCATCGGCTCATGGCTTGAGGTGGTCATTGAGAACCTTATTTTTGTGCAGAGCTCTTGGAGGTCATCTCTAAATGCATGGCTGGTACACAGTTGTGCTAGTCATTGAGCGAGGACCAGAGTGGGCATTGTAGCCTCCATTTGCTCGAACTCTTCTTCCTTCTGGCGTAGCTCTTGGGTGATTTCATGCAGGAGAGGATCGTGTTGCACCTTAGACCACAACTACATAGCTGTTTCCAAAAATTTTGCGCCCTAAGAATCTGAGCTGTAATGGAATTGGTGGCCTCTATGACCAATGTGGCTCGCTGGGCCCTTACCTCAGGTGGAGTTTTCAGCTGCAATTTGGCCTGAAAGGCAGCAATCTGCTGCTCCATCTCTGTCTTGACAGTCTGAATCTCGGTCCTAGAATCATTTAGGGCTGCAAAAAGACCCCCAATATTTTCCTGGGGGGTAGCATAAGCTGGGATATCGTCATTTACGTTTGCGCATAGCCTAGTGATTAGGCATTGCAACTCGGTCTGCTGCATGGCAGTAAGGGTGCATTCAGCCTGCACCTGGGACACCTTGTCAATTTTTCCACGATCATCTGCTCAACTGTACCGAGTTTCTGATGCGCTCGGCAGTCCCTGTTCTGGATCTCCTAGAAGAGGGATGTGTGGAGGACTTGCAGTGCTTCATGCGGAAGCCGAGCCAAATCCAATTGCACCTCTACACAGGCCTGGACTTGTGCACATAAGGCAGGCGGGCTTAAGGTAAATGCTGCGCCAGGAAGGGAGCAGAGGCGACTTTCAGTTGTGATGATCAATTCACTACTGGTTGTTGGGGGCGTCCTCACCTGAATCATGCTTGTTTGCAGGGTGTCAGTTTTGATCTGCAGAGCTCAGAGGTTGGACTGGAGTGCAGTGATAGTGGCCTTCTGTTGTTCTTCCAAAGCCAAACATTTATCTTTTGAGGTGAGGGTGGCTACATTTGCTATGTGCTCCAGGTCTTCCTCCGTCAAAGTAACTTCCATCTCCCTTCCGAGCCTTGTAGCCCATCGTTTCTTTTGTTGGCATTTGAGAGGGTCTGCAGTCTGCTTTTTACCACGTGGGGAGTCAGCACCCTGCACTTCCAAACCCTCGGTGTCCAGATCCTGCTGTGAGTCCTGCTGCAATTCCGGCTTTGCACCCTTCTTGGTGTCCTTGCCATGTCCTCCTGTCTCTTTAGTGGTATCAGGCGGGGTGGTCTTCTTGGTGCTTGTACCTGCAGTGTCAGCTATACCTGATTTGAAGCCTAGTCTCTTGTGTGGCAGCCATGTGGCAATGAGTCAGTCAATTTCCTCGTCAGGGACTATGTATGGCAGTGATACCCACAATGGATCCTTACAGCCCCGGATCTGCACATTGTGCATCGTGACCTAGAATTCTGCGATGGTCTTGTACTTGTCATATATCGCTGGTGAGAAGCGTGGCCGGGAGTGGATTGCTGCTGCGAGACCACTCTAAAATAGGACCTAGAAGACTTTATTATCCTCAATGCACTGCTCATCCTTTGAATCCCACAAATTCGCGTATCGTGCCCCCTCGCACATGTATGGCTCGAGCTCAGGGAGGATCGAGCCTTCATGGGCTTCCCATGCAACCAATGTGATGAGGAGCAGTAGGCAGGAGTAGCAGAATTCCCTTCCATGACCCTGGGCCTCACGCACGTTTCTCCAAAAATTCGTTACACAGGAACTGGGACTAGTTGAAGCAGACCCCATTTTCGCAGCGGCCAGCCAACTGAATGACATAAGCAGGGATAGTCGCAACCTGGCATTTGCGCATCATTTTACATGCCAACAACAAGGTACCCATGCGCACTCTGGGGTCGTTGATGATGTTAATTAGGAATGTCCTAGTATTACGCTCAACATTGTAGTCGTCATGCAGCTTATTGGAGATCTGTTTCTCATATTTATTGCCATCGCGCTCCATAGGACTTGGCCCTTCCATGGGGAGACCAGTAATACGGTGAATGAGGGTGACATCAATGGGGATGCGGTCCTGGATCCATAAGCTGCCGTCATGGTTCAGTGCTAGCATTTGGCGCACAACCCAGTCATTTATACTGTATCGGCCAAAATGAGTCATTCGCAGCAAGTTTAGTAAACCTGATTTTGCTAGCCCACACGCCCATGACATTAGGACGACCCACAATACATCATATTCCAGTGTTATTTCAAGGTACAATTTAGGTACCAATTCAGGGAAGGCCTCCAAGTCGGCCAGGTCGTGGTCATCAAACTTAATTGAGGCGAGCTTTCCATGTGCTTCACTAATGATAGGGACTTCACCTAGAATTAGTGGCATTTGCAGGTAGGCACGCATTCCTTCTAGGTTCTTAGGCATGTGCATGGAGGGGCGGCGAGGATGAACATAGGGTGGTAGCCAAGTGGTTGGTTCAACGATCTGGGCCTCTTCCTGAGTAGACAAAGGTCTCTTTGTCGGGTTAGGCGAACGTGCTTGGGGCACCGTTCTGGAGGACTTCACATTCCGAGGGGAGGTGTGCGGCTTCCATCTAAACCATTTCGTAGCCCTCCCCTGCCCTTGCTCCTAGCCTTTTCCTTTACCTTTCTTTTTCTCAACCTGCTTTCCCCTGGTTGGTGTGGACACAACCTCTTCAACTTCAGGGGTGACCTCCAATACATCATCAGTGGAGGCCATGATCTGTGATGATTCAGCCGGATTAGTTATGGTCATTCTCACTTAGAAGACAAATTTGGGATTGCTACTATCAGAAGGGGTAACCCGCCCAAACATTAACAGAGCACAATAGTTACAAAATTTTGCAAAGCACAAAATGTTCAAGATGCACAAAACCCACTTTTGATCCACACTTCTACTTTTATAGCCTTGGATATCAACCAATGGTTGGATGAGGCTTATTAGAAACTTACCATCAAGCAAAGGGTAAAAAATCTTAAAAAATCGCCTCATTAATTGCCGACTGCCCGCTCCCTTCAATGGTAAAATTTTCTTTTTACCTAGTTTTACTGTTCCAACAGCTAGTTTTCGCAGTCATGTATTACCCCTGCATGCCCAGTGCACCTCCCTAGGCTTCCAAACCTGTGATCGACCCCTGCGCTCCTAGTGCACCTCCCCGGGCTTCCAGACTTGCGAGCAACCCCTGTGTGTATAACAGACTTTCATGTGGCTTTCCTCCTGCTTGTGCGTCTTCCACCCAATAAAGCTATGCTGGCCATATAGTCATTTGATCCAGTAAGGTTTGAGCCGACTTCCATTAACATATCCTGGTACAATTTCACCTTGCAGTGTAGCTAACCGGACAGCTCCTTTGTCTGTGATTTCCTTTACCACATAGGGCCCTAGCCAGTGCTGTCAGAACTTCCCCGGATGTTCGCAAACTGGCTATCGTATATCAGGACCAATTATCCTTCTGAAAAGATATTTCGCCAAATATGTCTAACATGCCATGCTTTTTCTTGGGCCTTTTGAACTTGCTGATGGAAGTTGGCAATGAATCGATATTCCTCCAAGGCAATGAGCTGCGCTAAACATTCCTCCATGATGTCAGGCTCTGCCATTTTTGTAAAGGCTACGATGTGCAAGCTAGGAACAATATACTCCATGGGCATAATGGCTTCCTTCCCATAAACCATCCGAAACGATGTTTTCTGCGTCAATTTCTTGCAGGTGGTTCAATAGCCCCAAAGGACTGACGGGATGCGTATGTCCCAATCACTTCGATCGAAAATGTAGATCTTGGTCAGTGCCTGTTCCATAACTTTATTAAAATCTTCCACGGTGCCATTCGTGTGTGGGTGATATGGGGTACTTTTGGCATGGTGGATCCGAAATTCTTCAGTCAAAGCCTGTATTGTTTCATTAACAAAATGCATACCTCTATCGCTCATCAAGATCTTTTGACAACCAAACCTGGTTAGAATATGTTCAAAAATGAAGTGCGTAGCGGTATCTGTAGTACAATTATAGCTTGCGCTTTGGACCATATGGTTACATAATCAGTTGCAGTGATGATGTAGCAGGCACATGTCTTCTTCCCTGGCGGGTTGATCTATCCACCAAAGTCTATGGCCCATTTTTCAAACGCTTGCAGAGCCATCTGTGGTTGTAAGGGCATTTCATCCCTGCGCGACAGTCTTCCTATCCTTTGGCATGTGTCACAAGCTTTGCAATACTCATGAGAATCACTATGTAGTGTGGGCCACCATAGCCCAGGTCTCAGGATCTTTTACGCCGTCGATTTTGTTACGTAGTGGCCTCCTGCTACACTGTCATGGGCTTCTACCAAGATGGTCTACCTTTCATGCTCCAGAAAGTATCTTCACAGTACCTCATCAACTCCCAACTTATACAAGTGGCCCGCTATGATGGTAAAGTCCACTGCACGGGTTACTAGCTCCTTTTTCTGTTGTACTGAATATTTTGTAGGTGCCACCCCCATAGTTAAGAAGTGAATGATATCGGCGAAGTGTGCATCAACCACCTTGATAGCAAAGAGCTGCACATCGGGCAGTCCTTCTTTTAGGTTGGTTGGTTCTTCACCACTCTCAATTCAGGATAAGTGGTTTGGCCTAGCATTTAGTTTCCCTGGCTTCACGATGATCTCAAAGTCATATTCTTGAAATAGCAGCAGCCATCGGAAAATCTCCCCCCCAACACAGGCTTATTCACTAGGTACTTCAAAGCTGAATGATCTATGAATATCTTGAAGTGCCTTCCTAACAGATAATGTCGGTATTTTTGCAGAGCGTATAACATGGCTAACCCCTCGCACTCAATAGTGGAGTAGTTGCGCTCCGCACTAGAGATTTTTATACTAGAAAATGCAATTGGATGGTCGATGTCCCCTTCCCCAAGCTACATAAAGACAACTCCCAGGGCGATCCATAAAGAATATACATGAACATGGAAAACCTTTTCCCAGTCAGGAAATATGAGGATAGGTGCAGAGACCATCTTCTCCTTGAGTAACTTAAAGCTCTTCTGACACTCCTCATCCAAAAAAAAAGAAACGTCCTTCTTTATCAACTTCTCCATGGGTGTTGTGATTAGTGCGTACCCTTGAATGAACTTCCTATAGTATCCTGTATGTCAGAGGATAGAGTGCAGTTGTTTCTCGGTTGTAGGGACCGCTAGGTTGATGATAACTGCTACCTTGGACGGGTCAACCATCAGTCCTTGTTGACAGAATATGTGGCCTATCAGATCCCGAAGGGTATGAAAAATATGCACTTCTTAATATTCAGGGAAATTTGGTGCTTTCTACAAGCATCCAACATCATGCGCATGTTTGAGACGTGCTTCTTTACTAACCCGAATACTGTCCATTCATCAAAATATACCTCCAAAACATTGTGGATGAACTCCTTGATACTGTTAGCACCACCCGTGAAAACATGGCGGGGGCATTCTTGAGCCCAAACGACATGAAAATGTATTGGAAGGATCCCCATTTAGTAGTGAACATAGTTTTCATGCGATCTTCAGGTGCGATCCTAATCTGATGGTAGCTCGAGAACCCGTCAGTGAACGAGTACCCTTCCTACCCTCCCACACTATCAAGAATTTTGTCAGAAAATGGCGTAGGGAAGGGATCATGAACGCATGCATCATTCAATTTGTGTAGGTCAACATAGATTCTTATTTCTCCTTTGTTTTTTTTTTCCTAGACCACCATAGGGCTTACCCAATCTGTCTATTCTACCAGTTCGATGATACCTGCGGCTATCATTTTGTAAATTTCTTCACTGACTTTCTACTTATACTTGGGGTTCAATCAGTAAGGTCGCTGCTTAACAGGGTGCACATCTGGTTTTAGAGTGATGCGCATGACCCTTAGGTCCCCTGTAATCCCCTTGAGTTCTGAGATTTTCGTAGGAAAGAGGTCCTGGTACTCCATGAGGAGTTCTGCGACTTACCCAACAGTATCATCATCCCAGTAGTCCCCAAATTTAGATAGCTTAGGTTGTTATTATGTTCCAATGTTGAATTCCCTTAGCTTAAGAGGCTTGGTCACGTCGATGGTCTCCAGTGGGGGTCTGACAACTGCGCACTCTCCCTTGCATTCCGGGATAGTGATATTCCATAGGTCTTCATCACATTCCATTGATAGATTTTGGTAGTTGACAATATCATACATCTGTGTATCCCAAGTTGGGGCCTCGTACATTGCACGTGGGCATGATTCATCAAATACTAGGGCATCTATATCCTGCAGGGCCTCGTCTATTGCCTCAGTTCCGCCTATTAACCCGAATTTCCCCATAAAGTTGTCCTTCATGGTTTCCTAGTGGCGGGTACGCTGATGTAGTTCTGCATCCAAATACCATGCAGTGGGGATTGGCCCCAAGGCATGAATAAAAAGGTGGACCCATTCGTTCATGGTCCTTTCACACCATGCCTCTATCCATGTGGTCACGTGCTTACGTGGGTCTCCTTGGCCAAGGAAATTCTCCATGCATAGGTGAACCGGGGGTTCAAACCATAGGATCACATCTTGCGGCATTCCTCCCAATCCTGGAACGTACTCTTACGAGTTTCCCACCACCTCATAGGGGTTGCACGCATGGCTAGGTTAAGTGCCCACATTCTTAGCTCCCTTGGGATTTCAGCTTCAAATGTTTGCAAAAAATCCCTAATACTACCAGAAACATCAAAGTAGGGAATTTATCTTACCTCTGAGGAGATACACCGGAAGCTCTTCATGATCCTAAGACATCACAGTGTAGATACGCCATGTAACCGATTCTGCCAATTTTATATCTCCCCATTGGAGTCAGAGAGGCATTCACTGTCTTTATCCCAACAAAGCACACCATCAGCTATAGGATTAATCCAATCTTTGTCCCTGGTAGTGAGTTTATAAATATGATCTATGTCATCTTCTTCGTGCACCGGCTCTATATACCACTCTCCTTCCGCAGGGTCTAGAGGGACTATTACTCTCGTACCCTCATTCTCAAAAACCATGCTTCTCCTGTTCAAGTTGATAATGCCTCCCATGTCTATCACCCAATCTAGTCCGAGGAGTGTAGGATAAGGGTCTGCATCCTCCACGATCTGAATTACTTCAAAATCCGTGCCTACCTTAAATCCTGTGATATATACCATAATCTTTGACAGTATCCCCAATGGTATAATATTTTGTTGGTTAGCCATGCGCAGCTGTATAGTAGACCATTCTAGCTTAGGTTCTCCCATCCTTTGCCATGTTTTCTAGGGCAGGACGTTCGCATCAGATCCTAGATCCAAGATGACCTGATCCATCTCATAATCGCCAATCTACGCCATTAGCTGCATTTCTCGACTAGTGCGTTTCTTATACTTGTATAGCTTATGAACATCCTTAAATTCTGTAGGAGGGTCAGTTCTTTCCGTGCACCTGTATATCACTGTTTGAATATTTTCTACTGCCTTCTCGTTGCGTAGCAGCTTCATGCATGCTTGTCGAAATGGTTTAACTTCGTTGTCCACTCTTAGGTTTGTTGGAGCCTTGGAAGTAGATGCCTCCTCCTTGGTAAAGTCTTTGCAAGATTTGACGAAGGTTTCTTTCCCCTTTTATAGGTCCAAGATTTCCTCTTTGATCACAACTTTCCGAATAAGGGGTTTAGCTGTGAATTTCTCCTCAGCTCCTCCAGTAGCCATGTCGTTGTGCATTTTGACATTAATACTTGGTCCTTCATCACACGGTTCTGCCTTAACCCTTTGCACATTCTGTGTTGGTGTCTGTTGTTTTTCCTGCATTTTTTCTATTAATATTGGATAGCCTTAGATCACATAGTCCAACTATCGACAATATCGGCAAGATTTTCGCGTAGGGTTCAGAAAGTCCCTTGCGAAGTGCCCTTAATTTCTCCACAGGTTTAACAGATCAATTGCCCTCTCCCCCAACCTGCACCTCCACCCCTTCCCCCTCCCTTGCCTCTGGCTAGGGAACCTCTTCTTCTTTAAGGAGATAATGGTGAAGAAGGGTCAGCCTGTACCCTGTACAGGTTTCCTTGTTCTATCATTAAGTCATATGTCCAACAATTATGTTCGTCATGTCCCACAAGTGAGCAGAAGCGGCACCATAGTTGCTTCAATTCTGGAACATAAGCACCAAGACGGGGGTAGTGGTTGGTATCATGTAGTCCAGAAACGCGACAGTCAGCGCACCATAACGTCGGACCACTTAGCCCCGCAACCTCTTTAGGATGCAACGGGATAGGTCCCCTAGCCTGCATGTAGTCCACCAGCAGAGGGCACTGATCCTTGGTGTGGCCAGACACCCTGCATCTTATGCACCATACATCTGGGCTAGCTTCTATTCCTCATTATTTCCGCAGATTCTGGATTTCGAGGTGCATTTCCTCCAACTATCCCTGGATCTGGTGCACCCCAAATTGGGCATTGTCTCTTGGCACAACTTCTAGCTTCATAGCAATCTCCAAATCTTTCTCTTGTGTCTCAATCGCTTGCTGACCCATAGGTCTGCGTAGGTGAGGTAGTAGCATGGCAATGAACCATTCCTTGTGCTGTCTATCATAATACTAAAATTCCCCATCTCTGATAACCTTCTTTAACTGTTGATCAACCTCCCATACAGAGTCAGTGGGTACTTGTTTAAAATATTTCAAGTCAGTTACTAGCTGAGAGTAGGACTTATGCTTCCAGAACTGTTGTTTTAAATCATTCTTAATATCTTGAATAGATGGGTCCACATGCTGGCCTACGTACCCCAGATACCAGTCCAAGGCCATTCCTTCGAAGGCGAGGGATAACTGCACTCTCTTTACAAAATCGCTAGCCACATTCTACGCAGTCCATACTGATTCCGCTACAAACCAAAATCAGTCCATATCTTCATCTCTTACACCCTTGAAGGTGGGTAGCTTCATGTGTGTGGCCATGTCTTCTTCTGGTGGTGGTGGAGGTGTGGGGGAGTTCTTTCCCTTATGCTAAATCGAAGGTGGTGTAGCTGGAGGAATATTTCCTATGTGCACAACTGAATCTCTTAATGGACTGTAGATGGATCTATCCCCTTCTCAGTTGGTTCGATATTACTTACCACTTCGTGTTGTACTCTCTCTCTGATCAGAGGTCATTCATTCGATGTGGCTGCACATAATGCCTTTTTCACACAGTAATATTTTAATTAGCAATGGAAATGTTTGCAAGAACTTACCTCAGAAACCTTTGAAGAACCTCTGCTCTGCCTCAGAACAGGATATGAATTGATCAAATGCGAATTCCATTACAAACCCTCCCAGCATGCTATCCACCCAATGATCTACCATACGGGTGATCGTGTTGTCAGTCTTCTCCAACTGCTGAATCAATTTCAGAGTCCACTGCGTAACCTGATCATCCTTCCAGCACGTCTGGAATTTGACAAGCCTTGCTAACCATTCCTAGAGCTCGTGCACAAAAGTTACAAAGAAAATTTCATATACTTCAGCAAAAATGTATTTGTTCTTCCACTTCACAGTTGTTAGATTCGTGCTGCGATTCTCCTTTACAGAAAATTCCTAAATCTATTTTTCGAACCAGTCTTCAAGCTCCAATTTTTCAGGTCTCCAACGGCCTCGTGGCATTACCCAATCTCTCTCTCAAAATGTCGTCGGTCCCGGAAATGAAACCATTTTTTGGCTTGAGGGGTCCTGACCCAGGTTCAGAGGTTAAGGTTTGCCAAAAAACCCCTATACTACTGGCCCTTTCAGAAATGACCTACTTTCACAGGCCAAGGTATCACCTGAAGTAGTATGGGAGGGTGCTCAAACCAGATTTCTACACCCTGGGAGAGAGTAGGTAATTAAGGCACATTAGCATTGCAACTATCAAGTTCACACAGATCAAGTCTATTCGCAGGATTCTAACAGTGTAATCAACAAGTAATCATAAAAAAGCTACTATCATTAATAGATCAGATCAATACAATCGCATCCATGTGCGCATCAGAAATTGCCATCACAGAACATTATAATCGCAGCTAATTCCTATATCACAGATATATTCGCAGCTTAAATAAATAACACATATGCACTTTAGTAATAAACAATATCAATCCATATATTGTAAGATACTTCAAATATATTCCACATTCATTAGTATTCAAAAAACCACTTACAACCTAAAACACATCCCGCACACACAGCCAGCGGGGTCTGCACATAGTAGGACTGAGGATCTCTGTGCACACATCCAACAGGAGTCCTTACCCAAAACAACCCAAAACAGATCTCAACAATTCGCACGTAGAATCAATCTTATTTCTTACTTGCCTACTAGGCCCAAGTATTTATCTATTTATAACATCATAGCCTTTGCTATCTGATGGTCTGCAAACTGTGGTTTGCGGACCCTAGAGCTACCCTTTAACCCTTTACAAAACATTGGGGCCTTTGAACCACCAAAAACCCCTACGCAAGACCGCCTATTACAAAATTATATAAAAAACAGAGCTTAGGGAACCCCGTTCCAACATGTTGAAAAACCTGATTTTCTAAACGACCCACCGATTTTTCTATCTGACAAACCATAAACCAACCGGTTTATGAAGGAACCGACTGATTTTCCCATAAATCGGCCAATTCCTTGCCAAACTAGCTATGAACCCCACATAATGCTTTTTTGTGAGTTTTGATATTTTTTTGAGGGAAATTTGTGGTTGTGTCCCTCCAAAAAAACCTCTTTAAGAGAATAATGCCTCCCCTCTCATTTTCCTCACACATATCAACCCTAGCAACACTAGCAATTAATGTTAATGTTAAATTCTTAAAGTAAAAATGACATTTCCTTTATTTTTCATTTTCATCCTTTTACTTAAAATTTTAACATTACAATGAAATGACTTATGATATTTGAGAGTGGTTTTGACCTCATTGGATTTCATTTGGAGAAGCTATAATTTTAGAGTTCACTCAAAACGCAACAGACATAATGGTTTTTAGGATTTCATGGTTTTGGGGTTTGCAATGTTTCCATTTGATTTTATCATGCATGAGTGTATAATATTGGCGTTTGATCAAGAGCATGAAGCCCTTTAAGAACCTTGATGTTGGTGGCATTGATTTTTGAACATTGTTGATGTTGGTGGTATTGATTGTTGAACTCCTCTAGCATGGCCTTAATAGGAATGTACCCTTCACTCAAAGGAAAATAATTGGTTAGGCATGCTAAAATTTTTCTACCACATTATAAGGTTGAGGAGATGAACCCTTCACTAAAACCAAAATCAATGGGTAGGCAGGTTAAAATTTTTCAATTTCTATCATATATAGAAGGTTGAGCAATCCAAGTCTAAATACTTTGAGAGAGATGATATTTATGAATCTCTTGCTGATGATCCCATTTTTAGTAGCGTTGAATCAATGATGAGTTTCATGAGTGATAATGTTGATCAATGATTTGTAGTTTTAATGTCTATTTTTGCTGCTACTACCACCACTACTGCTATGGTTGCAGAGGAGTTTTAGGAGTCCTCAAACACTCAACCAGATTATTTATGTAGCTCATGTTGATGATCCCTTGTCTAGTAGTGGTGATGAGTTTGATCATGATGGGGAGTGATCATGCTGATCACTGATATGTAGACTTGTACTAGGCCAGTGACCCATAACTTATAACATTGTTTTTGGACTCTAGAGTCCATTTAGAGCCTCATTGGTTATGTATTTTGTTGTTGATATGTATTGCACTCAGTGCTAATTCGATATATTCACCTTTACCTAGTCTATAGATGAACAAAATTTTCATTTTTTATCTCTATTGGTTTGGAATAATGGTTTTAAATCTTAAAAATAGTTTTTTCATTAAAAAATAATTATTTAATGTATTTTTTTAAAGACCAGTTCATTGAGATCTGACCAGTCCCAGTTTGAAACTCGGTTTGATAAGTGGACTGGTCCAGTCACCGATTTCAGTTTTAAAAACTATGGTCCTATGTAAGATAGTCCACAAGAACAAGGGATCTCATCTAGGGCCAAGCTATGTCACATGGTTCAGGTTCGAATTCGAGTTCGACAACGATTAAGTTCGATTTGAATTCGAATTTTCGGATGAATTTTGCATTAGGTTCGGCATTAAGTTTGACTATACATATTTTTTCACAACACACACACACACACACACACACACACACACACACACACACATATAACATAATATAACAAAAAATCAAAATCAATCAATAAATTTATATGAATAATAGTGAACACCCACAAGTCACAAATCACAACCACTATTCACTTCATGCTCCGAGAGGCAGGGACAAGCAACGTCTAGAAATTGAATTCAGGAAATTGCAGAGAATACAACACTGAGCACAATAGAGTGAGTAAACTCACATGGTACGGTTTCGAATTCGAGTTCAGCAATGATTAAGTTCATTTAGAATTCAAATTTTCTGATGAAGTTCACATGAGGTTCGACATTAAGTTCAACTATACATATTTTTCAGCATATATATATATATATATAACATACAATTAAAAAAAAAAAAATCAATAAATATATATGAATAACAGTGAGTGCCCACGAGTCACAAATCACAACCACTATTGACTTCACGCTCCGGGAGGTAGGCACAAGTAGTGTCTAGAAATTGAATTTAGGAAATTGCAGAGAATACAACACTGAGCACAATAGAGTGAGTGCACTCAGATTGAAGTTGGCTTGTGAAAATCTATTGACAACCATGGTAAATAAAGAAAAACCAGTAGCCATTGCGGGAAACGAATTGACAAGAAGTAGAACAAGAGAAAACCATGTGATGCCCATGGTTTTTCTCATAAACCTTAAAACAACTAAAAAAACTACTTGAACACTAACCTCAAACCCCATTTTTTTTTTGAAATTATAAAATTCGGCTTCAGGTTCATTTTAGGTTCCCCTTCAGGTTCGAATTTGTTGAGGTTCTAATTTGAGGTTCAACTATCAAGTTTGCCGAACCTGAATGAATTTGAATTGTTTTTTGGGATCTCTGAATTTCAAACCTCAAGGTTCAAATTCGGCGAATCCTGTGACATAGGGGCAAATCATAGGGTTGTTCTTGTCTTTTGTTTTCCTAAAGAGATGGCTAAGGGTGGTGTGGGGTTTTGAATAATGTCTGGATATTCCTTTTTGAAAGGAGTTTGGAAATATGATTAGTAACCCCTTAAATGTAGGGAAGGGATATTTTGGATAAGGGAGGATTGATGGAGGGGTTCTTAGGTTTAGGATGGAGAGTTGAGCATAATTCATTATTAATCTGAGATGAGGAGTAATTATTAACTTTAAGGGCTTTCGTGTGATAGGATCTTTCATAGGAAAAATATTGAGAGGAAGAAATTCAAATGGCAAGAGTGACAAGGGTTTTAAGGACATCAATTTTTTGAGAGGGATGATGGTGGGAGTTGGCATGGAAGTAACTATTGATATGAGTCTTTTTTAAATATACTTGGTGGGTAAGAGAACCATCAGGGAGGCGAGATACAAGGAAATCAAGAAAGGGGAGGGGTTGGTTAGTGTCAAGTTACATGGTGAATTAGATGCAGGGAGAAATATTATTAAGATGGGATTTCTGTCCCTCAAGATGGGTGAAGTGTTCACCCGAAATGTCAGAAACCTCAATGAGAACACAAAGTACTCTAGAAGAACCTCTTAACATCAAAAGGTTAATTGTGGAAATCTCATGCGGAAGTGTAAGATGGTTATGGACATGCTACTTCAATCCGAGTCTCCCAAGTAGTTCCCATCCTATGACCCTTGTTATGTTTTGATGATTGGGTAGAATAAGCCAGGTGTTCAAGTCTCGACTTTGGTCAGAGAGCCTAAGGAACACAAGAACTCTAGAACCTAGAAAAATTTTCAGGAGAAAACACTTAGAGATGGCTCAATTAAGTTAATTAGTCAGTAATTAAATTTTTCCTAACTTAGGAAAAATGATTAATTAACATGAATTAATTGAGAAAGTTGATATTTCTCTAGAAAATCACATGGATCAAATCATAAATGATCTTATCCATTGATGAGGATTTAATCATAGCCGTTGGTGCACCAACAAGATATTATAAGAGGAGGTCGATGGGGTTGGAGCTAGACACATAGGAAGAGCGAGTTTCCCTTGTAGAACAATTTTCCAGAGAGCATCATTCATTCAGAATAATTTGAGCCAAAAGGAAGTAGGAGGAAGAGGGGGATTAGTAGCAGAATTCTAGAGGAGGATTTGAGAACAGGAAGATTCAGGAGAGGAGGGAGAATTTTTTTCCCAAGGGGGTTGCGTAGGTGCCTCAAGAAGGAAATTCGATTCAACTAGGAAGGAGCTCGTTTCAGATTCTAGAGGCTGTAAATATTTTCCAGAGGGAAGGAGAAACACTTACAGACGAAACAATAGGCTAGATGGTTGATTCAAATCAGGTCAGTTCATAGAAGGGACTGCGCAAGGATTGTGCAGAGGCTTGCGTAGAGGTATATCATGGCCAATTTTAGTGAGTAAATTTTTTCCAGATTTCTTGTGGAGTAGGGAAATTTTTTGTAGATAAATTTTCCAGTAATTCTCTCAGAGTGGATTTCTAGATTAAGCATCATGTCATATTATTTTTTGTGTGCTCTGTATTTCTCAGTTTCCAACATTTTATTTTCCGCAACATTTTTATAGTAAAATTTGCAGTTGTGATTTTATTCATTATTTTTCGTAGCAAATAAAATGCACTTAAATTTTAATCATTTAGAAGAATAATTTCCAATTGCTGCAATAGATTAAAAATTTCACTTGATATCAAAGAAATTTTGAAGGCTCAAAGACGAAGAGGGAGAAATTAGTAGTTCAGAGGGAGCAACATAACAATTTCTCCAAATTTGTGCAGAGGGAGCTAGGCAGTTCGAATTGTTGGGAAAAGGGGTTGATTTTCTAATGTAGGTGACAAGTAAATTCGTAGAGCCCTGTAGGAATTCTAGCAGGTAGTGGTGAATCCAAGAAGAAGTTCTGGTGAAGTAGATCAGTAAATTCGCAAGGCAGATCTGGGCGCAGTTTTTTTTGTAGTAGAAAAATCAATGTCGGGTGGAAGAGAAATTTCACACGCTGAGGGATTTTTCTCAGAGGGTTTCCAGCTTCAGTCTTCATGGAAATTCAAAATTTCTTGTTGTAGAGGCAAAACCAGCAAGCAGGACTACGTATTCCAGAAAAAAGTGTGAATTTCAAAGCAAGTAACCAAGTAGGAAAGGAGGATATTCATTTTTTTTTCCTAGTTGTGAGTTTTGTAGAAAAATGGACTCAACAGGACTTTGAGATTAGGATAGGCTAGAAGGTGCATCCGACTACATTATTTGGAAATCCAAAATTACTTTCTTGCTAGATGACCATGGTATGAAGACATACACAAAGAGAATTGTTGTTGTACCTACAGACCCACAACAACTTGAGAATTGCAGAAAAGTGATGGCTAAGGAAAAATGGTTGATCTTTGATGGCGTTCAGGATCATATAGTCTCACACTTAGCAGCCAAGAATATGACCAAAGAAATGTGGGATGCTATTTCCACACTATATCATAATCCTTCCGAGAACTGAAAAATGTATCTATAGAAGAAGTTGAGGACCACAAGGATCAAAAGGGTGAATAGGCTACTCTTTATCTCGCTAGAATTCATAATGTCTGAGATGATCTTGAAGTAATTGGAGCTGTTCCTCAAGAAGGTGATCTGGTATGTATAATGATTAATGGATTGACACTAGAATGGGTGAATTTCAGCCAAGGTATTATTGGACGAGATCAAATGATTGGTTGGGATCGATTATGGGATAATTTCACACAAGAAGAAATGAGGCTCGCTCTAGATGAGAGTCACATTAGCGACAATAGTAATAAATGATCAAAGAGTATGAAGGAGGAGAATGTAGTCCTTGCATCGAAAGGGAAGGAAAAGAAAGGTCCCAGAAAGGGAAAAGGCTCACAGGGAGAAGAAAAGAAGAAAAATAATCTGTTGAAGATCAAGTGCTTCAGGTGTGGTGAGTTCGGTCACTACAATACTCAAGTGTCCTCAAAGGAAGAAGGACAACAAGGAGAAATAGGGGCAGGAAGCAACTTTAGTAGATATAGACAATGTCTTCCAGGTTTGAGGATGAATTCACATTATATGCAGCTATACCTCCAGTAGATAAGTGGGGTGACATCAAGCTTTAGTCACTAGGCTTGCAAAGATTTGGGCAGGGTCCATCGAGGTGAGCATGAGATACATGTTTCCTCATGGATCATTACCTCATGGATTAGTGTTAGATGGTACAATCAGTTCTTGAGGAACCATTGCAGTACCCGTTGTAGTTAGATGTTGAGGGGCACTGTGTAGTTGCAGTGTAGATAAACTAAGTGCAAAGTGCAAAGACAGGTAGCATTCAGTGACTCAAGAGACAGTTTCACTTCATAAGACAGTTGATTTAGAGGTTGCAACAACAACATGAGATCAGTTGCAACACATAGCAGAGTTGGCAGTAGTACAAGTTGTACAGTGCAGGGTCAACAACAATGCAAATGCATGGATGGTTCAATTCAGAGTGGCTGTTAAGCAGGTAAATACTCTTTGTGGATAGAGACGATCCCTCTAGCCCTAGAGTGGGCCTAGAAACAAAGAGTCATGCTAGAGTGTTCATTCCTAATTAATGAATGAAAAGAGGACACAGTAGATCGGCCTATCTAGAGTCCAACACTTTCGTCCTTGTTGTAGTGGTGGTGGCCTCTCGCTCCTGCCTTGGCAAGTCACAATCCTTCCACAGTCATGCTCAGATACTTGCACATAGAATAGAAAACAAGAACAACATACAACATAATAATTTCACTCATAACTACTAGCCAGTCAAAGAGGGTTAAGCATATTGCATTAAACATCTAACATAATATAAATGGGAACCAAACAATAGTCACATATATGTATTGATAGAAGGAAGAGTTACAACCAATGCTTTGACGTCGAAGTCTCCTCCAGTGGGGTTCAGCTGAAGCACGTCTCAGATGCTTGTCAGGGAATTCAGACGGGATGAGGGCATGGACTCAAGCTCTCTCAGAAGGCATGGACTCAAGATCTCTCAGAAGGCATGGACTCAAACTCTCTCAATGTAATTCCTTCTTATTCTATCTCTTCAATAGTTTAACTATAGTATGTTCAATTCTCCAAGTTCAACTAGCTTATGCAAAGAGAGATAGCTTCTTTTTATAAAGGAAAAGGAGGAGGTTAGGATCCCTACAAAGGTGGGAGGTAGGCCTATCCTTTAGGGAGTTCCCATAAGAGGTGGAAACCATAAACTAAAGGAGGGAGTTTGTGGTTTATTCAATTCAACCACTCCCAATGACTCATACTCGAAGTTGTTGGAGTGGAATCTCCGCCTCTATTTTTAAAAAGCATTCCATAAACAGCTTGGTGTGGGTGCCTAACTGGGACAAAGCGCCAACTAGTGTGGGGCCCAGTGTTAATCTTCCTCTTTGGCGCAAGGGTATAACTAACTACTCGCGCCAAGGCAAAACAAGGGTTTTTGAGTCTCTGCTTAGGGAATTGTCATCAGAAGGAATATTAATCTCATGTAAAGGGATAAAATGATGGTCTTTGCAAGGCATGACACTGCTTATTGATCACGGAAATGACCCTCCAATGGGCGAGATGGGGATTACAGGGAAAATGGAAAAATGCTATGTAACATATGCCCCCTAAAGCATGAGGTCTGAGGTAGAGGGATGGGTGCAATGATTGATGAGAACGTGTTCAAACCCAACACCGCTGTCGGAAAACCTGTAATTACAAATACAACTGATATCTCTGATACATGAACATGTGGTGTGGACGCATCCATCCATAATAGAGTGTATAAAAACTGAGATCCGAGGTATGGACGCAACCATCCAACAGTAAGGATAAAAAAATAGACTCAGGTATGGTCACAGCCATCCAATCAAAAGAGTCACGCAATAAGTCATGATAATCCACAAAATTCTGCAGCCTAGATTTTATCAGACAAAACCTAGGGTCTTGCGCTCCATCTCAACCCAAACAAGTACAAATTCAAGCATACGAATATATGAGCTGAAGTCCAACATGCAAGAAAATCACTTGATTACCAGCCAATGATGAAAGCTGTGAATAGGTATGAGAGAAACCACCAATAATGACAATGGCTCTCAAGGTACGACCAGTACAATCCACGGAATGTGAATAGTGATCTGGCATCGAACACCAACATAATCACTCGATCGAAGGCCAATGAAGTGGACCTCGCGTCGAATGTGAAGAACCTTCCATTAAGGCATGCAGGCTCCAAGGTACTAGAAGGGAGTCTATAGATCAAATTCCTGGATAATGAGCTGAAGTCGACAGGAAGTGACCCGATCGAAGGTGGGCCATAATGTTTCCCACATCATCGACATGAGACAGAGGAACATGATAATAATGAATCGGGAACAATATAGAATCAGAGGGAGGTTGAAAATTGCAAAGGCAAACTTCTCTTGAACATATCAGCGACACAACACTGGATTTGGCAGTATTTGACATCAAAGGATCTGAGGTCATGTTGACGTGGCAAAGAGAAGATGAGAGGTCAAAAGAGATTACCCAAACCCATGGAGGAAAAAGTGATGAAATGATATATCCCCAACCCGACACGAACGCAAAAAAGTGCCATGTTCAAGAGTGACATACTGCCAACATAACTAAAACTTGGTTCCATTTTCCCCCACCATTTTTTGCAAGTACCCCAATTATTTTTTAAATCTTCTCTGCGGACAGAGACGATCCATCTAGGCCTAGAGTGGGCCTAGTAACAAAGAGACATGATAGAGTGTTGATTCCTAATTACTGAATGAAAAGAGGACACGGTAGATTGGCCTACCTAGAGTCCAACCCTGTCATCATTGCTATAGTGGTGGTGGCCTCTCTTTCCCGTCTTGGCAAGTCACAATCCTTCCGCAGTCATGCTCAGATACTTGCACATAGAATAGAAAACAAGAACATCACACAACATAATAATTTCACTCATAAATACTAGCCGGTCAAAGAGGGTTAAGCATATTGCATTAAGCATCTAACATTATACAAAATGGGAACCAAAAAATAGTCACGTATATGTATTGATAGAAGGAAGAGTTACAACCAATGCTTTGACGTCGAAGTCTCCTCCAGCGAGGTTTGATCGAAGCGCGTATTAGATGCTTGTTAGGGAATTCGGACGGGATGAAGGCATGGACTCAAGCTCTCTCAGAAGGCATGGACTCAAGATCTCTTAGAAGGCATGGGCTCAAGCTCTCTCAATGTAGTTCCTTCTTATTCTGTCTCTTCAATATTTCAGCTATAATATGTTCAATTCTCCAAGTTCAGCTAGCTTACGAAAAGAGAGATAGCTTCTTTTTATAGAGGAAAAGGAGGAGGTTAGCATCCCTACAAAGGTGGGAGGGAGGCCTATCCCTTAGGGAGTTCCCATAAGAGGTGGAAACCATAAAATAAAGGAGGGAGTCTGTGGTTTATTCAGTTCAACCACTCCCAATGACTCATCCTCAAAGTTGTTGGAGTCGAATCTCTGCCTCTATTTTTAAAAAACATTCCATAAATAGCTCGGTGCGAGTGCCTAACTGGGACAAAGCGCCAGTTGGTGTGAGGCCTAGTGTTAATCTTCCTCTTCGGTGCGAGGGTATAACTAACTACTCGCTCCAAGGAAAAACAAGGGTTTTTGAGTCTTTGCTCAGGGAATTGTCATCAGAAGGATTATTACTCTCATGTAAAGGGATACAATGATGGTCTTTGCAAGGCATGACATTGCTTATTGATTACAGAAATGACCCTCCAATGGGCGAGATGGGGATTACAGGTACAATGACAAAATGCTGTGTAACAGATGCCCCCTAAAGCATGAGGTCTGAGGGAGAGGGAGGGGTGCAATGATTTATGAGAACGTGTTCGAACCCAATAGTGTTATCGAAAAACCTGCAATTATAAATAAAATTGATATCTCTGATACATGAACATGTGGTATGGACGCAACCTTCCATAATAGAGTGTATAAAAATTGAGATCCGAGGTATGGACACAGCCATCCAGTAGTAAGGATCAACAAATAGACTCAGGTATGGTTGCAACCATCCAATCAAAAGAGTCATGCAATAAGTCATGATAATCCACAAAAATCTGTAGCCTAGATTTTATCAGGCAAAACCCAGGGTCTTGCGCTCCATCTTGACCCAAACAAGTACAAATTCAAGCATACGAATATATGAGCTGAAGGAAAACATGCAAGAAAATCACCTGATTACTAGCCAATGATGAAAGCTATGAATAGTACAAGAGAAACCACCAATAATGAAAATGGATCTCAAGGTAAGATTGATACAATCCACGGAATGTGAACAGTGATCTGGTGTCAAACACTAGCAGAATCACTCGATCGAAGGCCAATGAGGTGGACCTCACGTCGAATGCGAAGAACCTTCCATTGAGGCATGCAGGCTCCAAGGTACCAGAAGGGAGTCTCTAGATCAAATTCCTAGATAATGAGCTGAAGTCGATAGGAAGTGACCCAATCAAAGGTGGGCCATAATGTTTCCAACATCATCAACACCAGACAGAGGAACATGATAATAGTGAATCAGGACCAATAGGGAATTAGAGGGAGGTTGAAAACTACAGAGACAAACTTCTCTTGAACATATCAGTGACACAACACTGGAGATGGCAATATTTGACATCAAAGGATCCGAGGTCATGTTGATGTGGAAAAGAGCAGATGAGAGGTCAAAAGAGATTACCTACACCCATGGAGGAAAAAGTGACGAAATGAGATGTCCCCAACCTGACATGAACGCAGACAAGTGCCATGTTCAAGAGTGACATACAACCAACATAACTAAAACTTGGTTCCATTTTCCCCCACCATTTCTGGCATGTACCCCAATTATTTTTTGAATCCTCTATGCGGACAAAGAGGATCCCTCTAGCCCTAGAGTGGGCCTAGAAACAAAGAGACATGCTAGAGTGTTGATTCCTAATTACTGAATGAAAAGAGGACACAACAGATCGGCTTACCTGGAGTCTAGCACTGTCATTGTTGCTGTAGTGGTGGTGGCCTCTCACTCTTGCCTTGGCAAGTCACAATCCTTCCGCAGTCATGCTCGGATACTTGCACATAGAATAGAAAACAAGAACAACATATGACATAATAATTTCACTCATAACTACTAGCTAGTCAAAGAGGGCTAAGCATATTGCATTAAAAATCTAACATAATGCAAAATGCAAACCAAACAATAGTCACGTATATGTATTGATAGAAGGAAGAGTTACAACCAATGCTTTGACATCAAAGTCTCCTCCAGCGGGGTTCAGCTGAAGCGCATCTCAGATGCTCGTTAGGGAATTCAGACAGGATGAAGGGATGGACTCAAGCTCTCTCAGAAGGCATGGACTCAAGATCTCTCAGAAGGCATGGACTCAAGCTCTCTCAATGTAATTCCTTCTTATTCTGTCTCTTCAATAGTTCAACTATAATATGCTCAATTCTCCAAGTTCAGCTAGCTTATGCAAAGAGAGATAGCTTCTTTTTATAGAGGAAAAGGAGGAGGTTAGGATCCCTACAAAGGTGGGAGGGAGGCCTATCCTTTAGGGAGTTCCCATAAGAGGTGGAAACCATAAAATAAAGGAGGGATTCTGTGGTTTATTCAGTTCAACCACTCCCAATGACTCATCCTCGAAGTTGTTGGAGTGGAATCTTCGCCTCTATTTTTAAAAAACATTCCATAAACAGCTCGGCGCGGGTGCCTAACTGGGACAAAGCACCAACTGGTGTGGGGCCCAGTGTTAATCTTCCTCTTTGGCGAGAGGGTATAACTAACTACTTGCGCCAAGGAAAAACAAGGGTTTTCAAGTCTCTGCTCAGGGAATTGTCATCAGAAGGAATATTACTCTCATGTAAAGGGATACAATGATGGTCTTTGCAAGGCATGACACTGCTTATTGATCACGGAAATGGCCCTCCAATGGGCAAGATGGGGATTACAGGGATAATGAAAAAATGCTGTGTAACAGATACCCCCTAAAGCATGAGGTTTGAAGGAGAGGGAGGGGTGAAATGCTTTATTAGAAAGCATTCAAACCCAACACCGCTGTCGGAAAACCTGCAATTACAAATACAACTGATATCTCTGATACATGAACATGTGGTATGGACGCAACCATCCATAATAGAGTGTATAAAAAATGATATCCGAGGTATGGACACAACCATCCAGCAGTAAGGATCAACAAATAGACTCAGGTATGGTCGCAGCCATCCAATCAAAAGAGTCATGCAATAAGTCATGATAATCCACAAAAATCTGTAGTCTAGATTTTATCAGACAAAACCCAGGGTCTTGCGCTCATCTCGACCCAAACAAGTACAAATTCAAGCATACGAATATATGAGTTGAATTCCAACATGCAATAAAATCACTTGATTACTAGCCAATGATGAAAGTTGTGAACAGGTACGAGAGAACCCACCAATAATGACAATGGCTCTCAAGGTATGACCGGTAAAACCCACAGAATGTGAACAGTGATCTGGCGTCGAACACCAGTAGAATCAATCGATCGAAGGCCAATGAGGTGGACCTTGTGTTGAATGCAAAGAACCTTCCATTGAGGCATGTAGGCTCCAAGGTACCAGAAGGGAGTCTCTAGATTAAATTCCTAGATAATGAGCTGAAGTCGATAGGAAGTGACCCGATCGAAGGTGGGCCATAATGTTTCCCACATCATTGACACGAGACAGAGGAACATGATAATAGTGAATTAGGACCAATAGGGAATCAGAGGGAGGTTTAAAACTATAGAGGCAAACTTCTCATGAACATATTAGCGACACAACACTGGATTTGGCATTATTTGACATCAAAGGATCTAAGGTCATGTTGACATGGTAAGGAGCAGATGAGAGGTCAAAGGAGATTACCCAAACCCATGGAGGAAAAAGTGACGAAATGAGATGTCCCCAACCCAATATAAATGCAGACAAGTGCCATGTTCAAGAGCGACATACTGCCAACATAACTAAAACTTGGTTCCATTTTCCCCCACCATTTCTGGCGAGTACCCCAATTATTTTTTAAAACAAGCTTGAAGGGGATAACATATGCTTGTGCTGTAAGTTTTTCCTTCGGACAAATCCAACCTAGTACATTTTACGAACCCTAGGAGGGAGGAACTCTAATAATGTCATGATGATGAAGTCTGATGTCATCAGGTTTTAATGAGTCCGACAAAGGGAGAACTCGACATATTTTCATGTTTAGAGAGTTTGAAAAGAAGGCAGAAAAGAAAAATCCATCATGGTCCTTTTCATGAATAGTCCCTCAGATCCGAAAAGGTAGAAAACAATATTATAATGAGCCTCTTAGTTGCGATAGGCTAAGGTATTCCTTTTTTGTAAATAATATATCCCAGCCCGAAAAAGGGGTAAACGTATACTGGGTAGATATCGCTTTGTAGCGATTTAACGAGTTCGAAACGACAAGAGTCTAAACAATCTTCTCAATTTTAGAGAGTCAGAAAAGAGATGAAGGATGACTCCAGTAGTGACTTTTTATTGTTTTTACCAAGTCTGAAAAAGTATAAAATTTAACTCGTTACTTCATCACTATGTCTTGAAAACCTATTGCTACACAAGAGACATGTGTAAAAACAATTTCTCAAAAATAATATAATAAAATAATCGAAAAACATGTCTTAAAACCTAATTAAGGTTGTGAAAAGTTATAAAATTCCAAAAATGATAAAAATAATTACTTTTCACTTTTTACCTCTTGTGGAGCAATAGTTACCCATTTTACAATGTGATTTTGCAGCGACAATAGCGGACGATCCAACCAACCAATCTCAAATCTATCAGTTCCAGGTAAGAGCTGATATCTCTCCCTTCATTTTAAGTCATATTTTACTACCTGCAACTTCCAATTTTGATTTCTGGAGGAGGAAATACAAATATTAGGGCACGGTGGTTGGTGCGGGTTTCGGGCTCGGACTCACATCAATCGCCCATTTTTCTGAACTAGGGCGCTCCCATTGGCATGACTGTTAGGGAAACAGTCGTGCCAACTGCATAGACCATTTTTGTGCAAAAAATGTAAGTTAAATACCCAATATTTTTATAAATCCAAGCTTCAAAAAAGACTAATGCTATCCATATGGACATGGCTATAGGTAGAAAATGGAAAAATGGTAATCGAATGGAAATAATGGGAACACAACGAAGAGGACGAGCTTGCCATGGAAAATGAGAGATACATGGAAACTCTTACAGAATATGGACTGAAGAATTTCTTCTTGACACCGTCTATGTGCTCACCTAAGCTGATAGAGTATTTGATCAACATATGGGATGAGAACCAGGAAAAGTTCATCCTTCGAGATCAGGAGCTTGAGATTGATGTTTCTGACGTCTACTTTATAACAGGATTGTTGCGGAGGGGAGAAACATCGATCCTAACCGGCACTCAACCCTGCATGGAGAGCATGTCCAGGGTGATTGATAGGGTATGTCCAGGGGCACGGAAGGGAACGTAAAGTGGGAAAGTCGATATCTAGACTATCCCAAACTTGGTACTAAAAGTATTGCTACATACCATCACACGAGCTGCAGGATCACAAACACTGCATGAAGCAACAAAGATACAGTGGCTTCTTGCCGTAGACTGCATGACACTAACCATATACAACTGGGCAGAGGCTGTGATAATAAAAATGAAAAGCCAGCTAAAAAAATGTAAGAAGACCAAATTGAAACAATTCAGTTATGGGTCTATCCTGGTATCGTTCTTCTTGGAATGACTACCAATTTTTCAGCATCAGGAGGTCATAGTCCCAACACCACCAGCAAGGGAACCACGGATGGCCCGATGGGCAGATCTGATGCCAAGGGTAGGGGGCAGACCAATTTTTTTTTGGAGACCGGAGTTTTTCGATTGGCTCCACCCACAGTTCATCGTCGTGGAGGACTGGCCCTACTATGGTACATATTTTACTGCTGATCCATACCTCCCACTCCTGGAGGGAGAGGATTGGGATGAAGATTTAGGTAGGACTCATTTTTAATTTTCATGACTATTATGATTTTTTTTAACTATGTATGTTCTAACATTAAATCCATGCATTTGAAGATGTTGGCCGAAAGAGACCCATGGGCATCCCCGATAGCGAGGAAAATCCCTCGTGATTTCGACCCTCATGGTGAGGGAGGCGAGGAGGAGGAGATCGTACGCAACCTAGAGGGGATCACATGTGGAGTCCCAGACTATGCACGATTTGACAATGTTACTCGTGCCTACTAGAGAAATACTATAGGGGTGGCAAGCTGCATTCACCGCTTACTAAGGTGGCTCGTATGGGCAGTGACATGCTACCATGAGCATCATGCCGATTAGACACCTTAGGCTTTATATTTGCATATTTTGAGAGACATAGTGTCTCAAAATGTAACAGAAACACACATATTTTTTGAATTTATGATGCACACTGAAGCAAACACACGATATATATATATATATATATATATATATATTTTTTTTTTTTTTTCCACGTGGATCTTTTCATATGATGATGATTTTAAAAATTACGTAAATTTCTATCTAATAAAATTTTAGCCACTGTATTAGTTAATGCATTCATTTGTCTAGGAATTTGTTGATATGTGATAAAATAAAAATGTCCTTCCAACAAACGAATACGTAAATACAATCTCAAAATGTATGGGTTTCTGACTGAGTAATGACCATTGAGTTGCAGAACAACAAGCTGTGAATCTATATTTACAAGCAATGTGTGTATGCCAAGGTTGATTGCCTCGGTTAATAGTTCAAGGACAACACTATATTCAGTGACATTGTTTATAGTCCATCCTAGAAAAATACCTTGTATTTCTATCAACTCACCAGTAGCATCATAGATTACCCAGGCTGCTGAAGACAAATTCCTGGTACTGCGAGAAGCACCATCCGCGAAACCAACATAAGGGGTAGTAGAAATCCACACAGACAAGAAAGACCCAATAAGTAGTAAAATGCTCGCAAAGCACACCAAATAAAAACATGTACAAAAATGTAAAAAACACCTATGTACACAAATCATGCATGAATGACTCATGCATAATAATTTTTGAGATACAACCCATTTCTGGGTTGTTCTAGAGGATGAACTTCATAATTAATGAGCTCATAGGCCCCATTCTACAAAAAAAGTTTAATAATGTAAGGCCCATGCCACATGGGTTGAAATTTTCCTACCCCTAAATTATCATGAGCTTGTTCGTACAGGAGGACAAGATCTCCTTCAATGAAAGAACAAGGGGAAATTGATTCATCAAAATGAGCTTTGACCCGTGTTTGTGCTCAACTTAGTGTTCCTAAATTGAGTTCATTAATTGTCAACCAGGGCTAGTAAAATGCTGAAGTGTGGTGCACTATATGTGCCTAGGTATTTGTTTCTCACTCAAAATGTTTAGTGTTTTATGATGTTTTTGGTTTTATGGTTTTATGTTTGAAAAGGGGAAGAACTAAGTGCTGGTGAAAAGAAGCTATTGGTTATATTAAAATAGAACAAAGCCTAAACTATGGATGGCAAACAACAAATACAAAGCTTGATAATGACTTCATTGCAAGGAAATAAATCACAACATGAGCTTGAACTTATCCAATTCATTCATTAAATATGTGTTGGAAGAGCTTGAGAAATGGACAAGTTAAGTGTAAATGAAGTTCTCCTAAATGAACAATCAACTCACAATTTTACAAAGTAAGGTTTCTATTCTATATTAACCTATGATGTTGAAGTTACCCTATTCTGCAACTTGACTTATCACTACTAGGCCTTATTCAGAAGTTTAGAGATTTTCTAAAATAATGTTTGGGAAAAAGGCTATAGGTGAATTTGTAAAAGATTTGCAAAATAATCAAAGCCTTAAACTGATATTACTGACCCCTGTTCATGTGATGATGTATCAATATAAATTCAGAACAAAAGTAAGTTTTAAATAATGAAGGCCGGGAGACTAATTTTGACAACTAGTACTACTTGAAATACAATGGGTAACACTAGGCTAGAACGCGGTCTATCAATCTTAAAATGCAGTGACTACAACTAAACTAGAATGCCATTAATATTTTCTTGAAAAAAAATGAACTGAGACTAAACTAGAGTGCTACTAATCTACTTGAAGTATAGTGAATAGAGTTAAACTAGAATGCCATTATCAAACTTGAAATGTAGTGACAGAGCTGAACTAAATGCAATCAACCTCCGGAGTGTTATAAATAAATTAACATGCAGCTAGTCTATGGAATTCTACAACCCATATCATTCAATATGAATGATATTTTGGAAGAGTTTGTAAAAACAAGTCTGGCTGTATTATTCAATGCAATTGAAAATAAACATAAGATTTGAAAGCAAATACAACTAGGATCTAAGATACCACAGCTGTTTCTTATTCATTGTTAATGATGTTTTGGAAGAGTTTGTAGGAGTAAGACCGACTATGACACTTAGTGTAAAAAAGCATAAATCATAAAATTCGAAAGGAAATGCAACTAAAATCTACAACACCACAGCTATGCCTTATTCATCATGATGATATTTTGGAAGAGTTTATAAGAGTAAGTCTACCTGTGATGATTAATGTAAACAAGTATGAAACATAAACTTCAAAAACTTGCTTAAGCTAGAAATGAAAAACGAGACTAAAATACTTATCTAAACTATATGAACAAGGCTGCTCAGGTAGCAGGGGCCCTCTACCACCAGAGTAGCACCCAAAATCTACTTCAAGATTGAATCAATGCTTTCAGTAAAATTATGCTTCTTTCATTAAAAGAGAAATTACTTCAAAACAGAGTGTTTTCGGACTTCTGAAATCTAGCAATCCAATCACAAAATCTAACCTTGTCCCTCGGTTTCCCAAGCCATATTTATAAAAAAATTACATAACTGTCTTGAGATAACCTAGGGATAATTGTCTTTCCAAATAAAAATCAAACTAGAACTCTGATGGTGGTCTCGTAATATGATTAAGGACATCTGGACTGTCCCTGTCCTATTAGGAGTCTATCTCCTAGTTTGAGTTCCCACGTGCATAACCACCTACAGAATTCCGTTCAAACTTCGTTGAGAGCAAAAAATGATGAGGGAATGATGTGGAATACGACCATATGTGTTTTTCTCTGAGATGACACCTGGAACCTGCGTAGACATGAAGACAGCTGCAGAATCGGCAACTAGCTACAGAATGTCTGCATTCTGTAGCTAGATCTAGTTCAAAAAGTACTACAATGAAAAAATCATAAAAACACAGCAAGTTAGTCATGATATACATTCTTAAAGCAGTTTTAATTAATTCTATTGATAATTTGAGCCTGTAATTAATAATGGACAAAGGAGATGGAGTGGAATGTGGTGGAAGAAAGAACATCTTTGGAGCTCAACATACCCCCACTGCTAGGTTCTTGCATGTCCTCATGCAACTATTCCATGAACTCTGAGACGTCTGCAAGGACATCCAACCCTCTTATTTTGCTTTGCCTGGCAGTCAAAGGCCTTCTGGGCTTCCTTATGACTAACTTGAATCTCAAATTTGTGAGTGCCCTGGTTAACTTTTTATTTTTCTTCTTCAATTTTTCACTGTCCTTGTGCAACTTTTGCATTTGTAGAGACATAGTTGAATTCATATCATTTTTCAGTTTAACCTGCTCTCTCAGAATTTCATTCTCATTCTTGATATGCTTGTTGAGTATTTCTAACTCATATTTATCTCTCCTTAGGATATCAACTGTAGATTTTGGTGGACTAGGAGTTCTGTCTCTACCTTCTGAAGCTCTTTTCTCTAATGTCTCAACATAGTTGTAAATTTCTTGCTATTTCAGGAGCTCCTTCATCAAAATCCTCCTCAGTAGGTGTTTCTTCATCCTCTATGTTTATGACTCCAGTTTGTTTAACCTTTGTTTTCTTTAGTATCCCTCTAAGTCTGTGGCTCCGTCTTGGTTGGGATGTTTTCTCCTTTCTCTCCGGCAAATTTTCTTATTATCCTCTCTTTCTTAAGCTGCTTCCTAATCTGAGCCAATTTCTTAGAAATCATTTCTTCACTGCCTTCTTGTATTGTTTTACCAGTTTCAGTTTTGGAGGTTTTCCATCTTCTACTTCTTTTTGTAGGTTTGTCTTCAGGTGGATGTTCCTTGGGTTCTTCAAAGTGATTTCTCACTAAGAACGCTTCCCAATTATCTCCCATTTTTCTCAAATGATGTTCAATCAAAATTTTGACTAAACTATGGTGGTATAAGGTTGTTTCTAGAAATTGAACTCTCTTTTGAACACTTGAGGCCATTTTCTTTAAACTATGAAGCAAGAAAAAGGGAAAATTGAGTTCTTCTTCTAAGAAATGCATTATCAACCGAGTATGATAAACATAGAAGGTACCATATCTTCCTTCACAAGTGATGAATTTTTGCAAGATAAGCAACATGTTCCTCCATTTGTTCTTTAGTGCGGAGCTAGGGATACCCTTTTTAAAAATGGAAACATCCATACTTGGTGACTTGAGTATCTGCTTCCATGCCTCGTTATGAAATTCTCTATTCTTGAACCACCTTTCTCCTTGTCTGGGAAATTCTGTTGCTTCTGCAATGGAGGCTTCTGTAATGGTGAATTTAATATCTCCTATCTCGACCTCAGCTCCATTGAAGGACCGTGCAAACGTTTTAGTCACCTCTTTGTGAAAACCACTGAATTTTTCAAAGAATTGCAACCACCCTGCTTGTTGTAACATTTCTCTGATTTGAGGATAACATTTCAAGTACTTAGTTCCAACCGGTTCAGTCCTCACTATGAGACCCATAACTTCTCTTTCCAACCTTCAAATTGTTGCTCCTCTGTTCACAGTGACAATGGCTATTATAGAGATGTTTTTGCCCCACAGATGTTTCCTCTGTTTTACAGACTGAAATGGTTAAGAGTTGGCTATGAGAAAGAATGATATGGAGTGATTATGGAATGAATATAATGAGGCGAGGATGATGTATATGAGTTGAAAGATATCACGGAAGAAAAGACGGCGGAGATATTTTGTAACGAATTCAAAATCATCATTAAATTCTTTGGCCTAGTGACGTGACTAATCCAATCACTTCAGCACTATAACCGTTTAGATTTTTAAATGATGATTAGATATGGGATTTGAAATGGTGGAGTAGAAGGAGTTTTATCCAAAGTTTCTATGGGAAGTTTGTTAGGCATGATCAACAAAATTAATTAAAACAACTTTTTGAATTATTCAAAACTTGACTATACTAAATTTTTTCATGATATGTCATTATAATCAGAACTTTTACCTTTTCCTTTCTTCTGATTTTTGTGATCTTTATATGCTTTGTTCTCCCCTGAAATTATTAATTTTTGAGTCTTCATAACTCCCTTGATTTTTCTTGTTGTCATGAATATGCAGGATCATTTTATTGCAGATCAGGTGATTACTAGACAGTGCTTTCAGGATCTCTGGCTGCAGAATGTCTGTCTGGTTGTAGAATGTCTGACTGGCTACAGAATGTCTAACTGGTTGCAGAATGTCTAACTGATTGCAGAATGTACCTGTAGAAGACTTGAAACATGAAATGGAATGGTTTGGAGTATGAATGAAATGTTGTATGGAATGAGTGAAGATGGATAATAAAATATGGTGTAATGGAATATGAATGAAGTGAATAATTGAGTGGAATGGATCACAACTTATGAAATGGAGTGAAGTATGAGAAGTGGCCTGCATGTATTATTCAATTGCAGAAAAACATCAAACTTAAAAATTTGGGATGGAAATGAGGTGGACTATGGGGTGAAATGAATGAAGTGTGGATGAATGAATGAAACAGAGTATGGATGAATGAATGAAACGGAATATGGATGGATGAAATGAGATGGACCATAAGTGAAATGGATCTGCACTTATGATTTTGTAACAACTGCTTGTAGAAAAAGAACAAATTTGAAAAGCTAAAGTGTCAGAAAGATTTTTATTTTCACTCTACCTTTTCTGTATAAAAATGCTAATCAGTGATTAGTTTTCATGTTTATACTTTATTTTTTATTTTTTTATTTTTATTTTTATTTTTTTTCAATAAAGTGACTTCCGAAAATTCAATTAAGTTGATGAAGAAGAAAGATTATTCTTCATTAACTTCACATCACTGTTTTCCTGGAACTTCTTGACAAATTCTTCTCTTGAAAGTGGCTTATGATACAGCTTCAATCTATGACCATTCACAAGAAAAGTGACCTCTTCTTCATCTATTGTCCTGATTTTTATTACTCCATTGTCAAAAAATTTCACAATTTCATATGGCCCAAGCCAATGTGTTTGGAATTTACCTTGAAAATCTTTGAACTTTGAATCAAACAAGAGAGCCCAGTCACCTTCTTTGAACTTCTTTTCCTTGATGTACTTATCATGCCATCTAGTCCTTTGCTGTTGGACTATACATTTTTTCTGAACTGCATCTTGTCTGATCTCATCCAATTCATTAATCTGCTCCAATCTGTGCTTTTGTGCCTCTGTTAGATCAAGTCCTAGCTGAACTGCCATTTTGAAAGTTTGAATCTGGAACTCTGTGGGAAACAAAACTTGCTTTCCATAAACAAGTTCATAAGGAGTATGACCTGTTGTGCTTCTCCATGTAGTTCTATAGGCCCACAAGGCTTCAGGAAGCCTATCTGCCCAATCTCTTCTATGTAAATGAACAGTCTTTGTTAGGATCCCTTCAATGACCTTATTAGTAGATTCCACTTGACCATTTTCTTGTGGATGATAGGGAGTATATTTTCTGTGTCTGATTTTGTACCTCTCCATCATTTTTTCCACTAGCCTTGATGTGAATTGAGCTCCTTGATCTGTAACAATTTCCCTTGGGACACCAAAACGAGTAAAAATATCCTCAAAAAGAAAATTAACTACAGATTCTTCAGTAGCAGAAAGTAATGGCTTGGCCTCTACCCATTTGGTAACATAATCAATGCAAACTAATATATATTTCTTTTGTCTTGATGGAGGACTAATAGGTCCTACAAAATCCAAAGCCCATTTTTCAAAAGGTTCAATATGTACCTGAGGCTGTAATGGCATCTCACCCGAAGGAGAAGGTTTCCCTACCCTTTGGCAACTGTCACACCTTTTGACATACTCTTTAGCATATTTAAAAAGGGATGGCCAATATTATCCTAAATGAAGGACCTTATAAGTTGTCCTCTTATCAGCAAAGTGTCCACCACAAGGTTCATCATGACATGCTTTGAGAATCTCAGGCATCTCATCTTCCCGAACACATCTCCTAATGATAAAATCTGGACCTGTCTTATACAACTCATTAGCAACCCATGAATATTTTGCACTGTCATAAATGATTTTTCTTTTGTCTCTTGCATTCATTATTGAAGGAAATTTCCTTGAAACTAAATAATTAGCAATGTCAGCAAACCAAGGAGTCTGAGTAGAAATTGCAAAAAGATATTCATCAGGAAATTGATCTTCAACTGGAGTGTCATCTTTGATGTTTTGGAGTCTAGATAGGAAATCAGCTACTGTGTTTTGTTTTCCATGCCTATCTAGAATGGTAATGTTGAATTCTTGTAAAAGAAATAACCATCTTATGACTCTGCCATTAGTAATTGATTTGTTCATTAAATATCTAATTGCAGAGTGATCTGTGTGAACAAAAGTTTCATAGCCTGTTATATAGTGTCTGAATTTGTTTATGGCATGAACAACAGCTAAAAACTCTTTTTCAGTTATAGTATAGTTTAACTTTGAAGGAGTCAAATTTTTACTGGTATAGTAGATGGCATAAGGAATCAGGTCTTTTTGTCCCAATACTGCTCCTAGAGTTGTATCTGAGGCATCTGTTGAAATATGAAAAGGTAACTTCCAGTTAGGTCCCCTTAAAATAGGTGCTTCAAAAATTTTTGTTTTCAGGGTCTCAAAGGCTAACTGGCAATTAGAATTCCATTTGAATTCACAGTCTTTGGTAAGTAATTTGAAGAGCAGAGATGCTATCTTGGTGAAGTTTTCTATAAATCTTCGATAATATCCTGTAAATTCTAGAAAACTCCTAACATATTTTTGACAACTTGGAATAGATAAGTTAGAGATGACTTCAAATTTTGACTCATCAACTCTAATCCCATCCCCTGAAATGTGATGTCCTAAAACAATTCCTTCAGTAAAAATCATAAAACACTTCTCATGACTAAGTGAAATATTTGCTTCTTTACATCTTTTTAAAACTTTTTCCAAGTTTGCTAAGGCTTCTTCAAATGTGTTTCCATAAACTGTGAAATCATCCATATATACCTCTACACAATCATGTATTAGATCCAAAAAGATTCCTAATACTGCCCTTTGAAATGTTGCAGGTGCATTGCATAATCCAAATGGCAATACTCGGTAAGCATAGGTACCCCAAGGATAGGTAAATGTGGTTTTGTCTTGATCCTCAAGTGCTACTTGAATTTGATTATAACCACTAAACCCATCTAGAAATGAGAAGTACTTTTTGCCAGCTAAGGTATCTAACACATGATCTATGAAAGGTAGGGGAAAATGATCTTTAAGAGTAGCTTTGTTTAATTCTTGGTAGTCAATACATACCCTCCATTTACCATTTTTCTTTGGCACAATTACCAAAGGAGAAACCCACTGACTATCTGAAATAGGATAGATAAAGTTGACATTCAACAATTTCTGCAATTCTTCTTTAACAATCTCCCTAAGATTTGGATTCATCCATCTTTGAGGTTGTATGATTGGTTTACAATTTTCCTCTATGTAGATGTGATGAGTGCAAGTCTTGGGGCTTATCCCTTTCATATCAGTGTACTCCCATGCATATGCAGAAGAATGTCTCTGTAAGATCTTGACTAGCTCTTCTTGTTGAGATTTTTCTAGGTTCTTATTTATGTTTAAAGTTTTGCCTGGAAATATCTCACTTGTAGAGCTGCCAAATTTATCCATAGAATGAAGAGACATCTGTCTTGATGATAAAAACTCAATGTTGGATTCTTCTTGAAATTTTTCATGTTTATATTCCGAAGAGGATTCAAAGTTTTCTAAAGTATTCAGAATTTGACAATATTCACTAATTTCTGAAATTGTGAAGAGAGTTTGTAAGTCTTCTTCTTCCTCTATCCATTGAGTATCGTCTAAATCTGTAATTGTCCTTGCTGGAGGATACAAAGTGAATTTCTTAGTTGAACTAACATAAGAGATATACATACATTGGATCTACAACTAATGAAAGCATCAACTGTAGCTAACCAAGGTCTTCCTAATATAATAGGATGCCCTCCTAGATTATTCTTAGGAGTTAGGATCATGAAATCCACAGGGTACTCCCAAGAATCTAGGGACACTGGAATGTATTCTATTACCCCATCAGGTTTGATCACAGATCTGTCTGCTAATTTTAATAATGTGGGAGTAAAGAGAAGATTAGGAAGTTTCAGTTTATCCATGATTTTTCTACTCATGATATTGATTGCTGCTCCTAAATCAATGAGTGTGTTTTGGATCTCAATTCCATTGATGTGAATTTTAACAACCGGATTTCCTGGGTCTAGATACTTTGGAATAACAATCTTTCCCATCATGATATCTGCTATTTTTCTTGCCAATTGAATTTTATTTGTCTCTCTTATTCTTTTTCTTGTTTTCTCCATGCTCAATTCCCTTATTGTTTTTGCTAAGATTGGAATTTCCTTGATAGCTTGCAATAATGGGATCTTAATACAAACATTTCTCAGCTCATCTAGGAAATAATAATTAGGCACCATAATTTGTTTTTCTACACCCATATCAATTTGTAATCTTTCTGGAAAGGGAGGTGTAGAAGTGGATGTTGATGGTTGCTCTAATAAAGGAGTTGAAATTATTGGTTCTTTTTGTGTTGATTTTTCAATATTTGGGTCCTGAAAATATGTGTCTTCTTCAATACTTTTATTTTCCTGTAGAGATTCTTCCTCAGAGTTGTCTTGTTCTTGTATGATCACAGAAGGTTTCCTCTTTTCAAGTATTCTTCCAGACCTAAGTTGAACATCACTAAGGTCTATAGGAGTAATTAAATAAGTTGGAAACTGTTGGCCTTCTATCATGTATGTATTCTGAGGATTTTTATTGTTGGGGTTTGGTATGGGTTGAGCAGGCAACTAATTTGTTTTCTGAGGAAATGGTAATGGAAGTGGTTGATTTTGATGTTGTGGGTTGTGAGGATTCTATTGAGGATTTTGTTGAGGATTTTGAGGAGAAAAATGTGGGTATGGTGGATATTGATAGTACTGGGAGTATCTTCCATAGGGATTTTGTGCTCCTTGTGCCCAAGCTTGAGATTTATTTTGAAATTGGGGCCAAGGTTTCTGCCAAGAATTCAAATTTAATGGAGGTTGATTATACATTTGATCATGGAATCCTTGTGTTTGAGGTCCTTGCCAAGGCCTTCTAGAGACAAAATTGAGAGATTCTGTGGAATTTGTAAGAGTTTCCTCTTGACAGACAGCTTTAAGACCAGGAAGTGAAGGACAACTCTTGGTTTCATGTTTTTCTAAACAAATTACACAAGTCTCTACAACTTTTGCATCCAAAGGACACTCTCTCAAGGCATGCTTATTTCTACATTTGGGACAAAATATTGCTAAGGCATCAGATTCATATTTTTGCTTGTTTTGTAATTTGAGGGTGTCTATTTGTTCATTAAGACTCCCTAAGATGTCGGATTTGAAATCATCAAGCATATGTCCTATCTCTGCCCTACTTACTGTCCCAGAAGCAGACTTACTTGCCCTTGCAAGAGCAGGGTCTCTTGATCCTGTTAGCACTCAAATCTACCTCAGGCTGAAATGAAGTAAAACTCAAGGCTACATCAAACCACGCTCAGCCTCGTAGCTAGCCCTACGAGGACAGGAGAGGGCTCTCTCCGTCAATCTCGAGAAAATGAGCGATAGGATGCGAGATGACTTACAATAAGAACTGATTTTAGGCTAGTAAAGAGATAGGTATGTTTGTTTTTTTGGTTTTTTGGGTTTTCGCTGGAGAAATGGGAAAACAGATTTTGGGTCCGGGGATAAGGTCAGACCTTTGCAGATTTCAAGTTGGGGCGAGGTAGGTGAATGTCTTGATGCTTTTGATTGGATATATGGACAGATTAGACCGACGAGAAGCTGAAGAGGGCAAAGAAGAACTTGGATCCTCTCCAAACAGCTAAAAACATATAGAACTAATTGAATTCAAAGGCCAAGCACTGTAAACAATGGATTCAACCTTATTCACTCATTCAAATTAGTTCAGAAGCATATGAAAGGATGGCATACATTAAACATGAAGAAAATTACAGTAAACAAAGAGGAAACACCATCAAGAACAGAACACCACAAGGATCCCAACAAGTGCCGCAAAACCTCTGATCTTTCCTTAGCCAAAATATGAAAAATATGTACAATGATATCGAAAGTCTCCCAAGAGTCCAACCTGTAGAATGCCTCAGAAATTACAATATATAGATCACTCTAACACCTTTCCCCACCTCTAGGGGTCGAATTCCCTCTTCAGGGATCAATTTCAACCAATTCTATTCATGGAACTACAATCTAGGCAGCTAACAACTTGCCTCTAAAAGAGTGGAAACTGATCCATTACATGATTTTTACCCTTTTTGTGAGTGAATCTTCTAGAAGAGATAAAAATAAGCCAAAGTTACATGTCAAATATGAATTAACATCATAAAAACCCCAAAATTCCATCCATAAGCAAAACTGGTCCATACTAGGCGAAAATCTGAGCTGGCAGCTGAAAATTCAGGAAAAATTTAAGTGGGTCGCTCTTGAGCCGAGTGGGTCGCGCGTTTTCCAGCCTGAATTTGAGGTACTTCCCGGAATCCAAATTGAGCTCATGATAGCTCGTTGGAAAGCCCTGGATGTTGACTATCCAACCCAAGTGGAATTTCTGAATTTGGAGCTCATTTGACCCTCCAAAACCGCATTCTCCCAGAGGTACTTCCTGCTGGTGCAAAAGGTGGCAGCAAGGTGGTTTTCATGGTGTTTTTGAGCTCTTTGACCATCCAGATTTTGATGAAATGCTTAGTTGATTTCTGAGGATGCATAACTAACCACGAAAAATCCAAAAATGCAAAAATTTCCTCCAGCAAGTGTCCCAAAAAAAAGTGAGCGCATGGGTGCGCGACCCGCTTAACTGAAAAACCTGTTTTTTGACCCAAAAATTTGAAAATGACAAATTTTTTTCCGAATTTGCCCAAATTTGGAGCGAAGGTCCTCCATCATGTATCTTGCCCAGCCGATGAAGCCTCGGCCAAAATCCGGAGTGGATCAGGCTTTTTCCGCCGTTTTAGTGCTTCGCGCAACCTCCTCTTCATGATCTTCATTCTCGCTTTGCATACATGCATGCGAGCCCAATAATGGCCTTTCATGTGACGAAGCATGTCTTTGTCTCGATTGGCCTTCGCCAACAACTTTTCCAGATGGATGTTCACACGCGTGAGTACAGTATCTCTGTCAGTTGGTGTCATCTCACCGGGTCTCTTTCGATTCCACTGTCTGTCCTCACGGATTTGGCGTACCTCATAAAATGTGAGCTCATCCTCAAGCTGTTTGTTGCGCTGCTCCAAATAGTTAATCACCCACTGAGCCTTCTGCAATTGATCTTTCAGCTTGTCATTCTCGGCCCTTTGCTCCTGGATGACTTCCCTCTGTTTCGAGCTGGGAGAGCTCGCATCAACATCAATGACCGTGAAATCTGTGTCCCGGCCTCCTGATGGGCCCTCATCATGCATGGGCCTCTTGCCCCTGTCCTGTACCTGTACCTGTGCTGAAGAAGAAGGCGAGACCCCTTCCACATCATGTGGAGATAATACTCGCCGTGTCGATGAAGTCGGCAAGACCCCTTCCACCTCACGTGGAGATAATACTCGCCGTGTCGCTGCAAATAAGGCCCTGTGGCCTCGCTGATATATCTGAACCAAAGGAGTGCTGATATGCCTAACCTCAGGCATGTCTGGCTGGTGTGAAGGCTCTCCTGCATCATGAATTGTCTCGGGAGGTGGCTGTGGCACTCTGAAAAAGTCTCTAGAAATGAAATCCTCCCAAGTGATGCCCTGCTCTGCCAACTGATGCAACACTATGATCTTGATCAAAGCGTAATGGTATATACTCCTGTACTGCTGCACTGGGCTTGTCTTCTTTTGCACAAACATCACCATCCTCTTTATGTTGCGATATATGAAGTACGGAATATTCATCATACGTACCCTCGTGAAGTGCATCAACAAACGAATATGATACGCAAAAAGACGAGCATACCTGCCCTCACAACTAAAATACTGAATGATGAGCTTCATCAGCGGTGCATACTCATCTCTCAAGAATCTGAATGGAAAAACTCTGCTCAAGTAACTCATATATCCAGTTTTAATGTATGGCTCATAGTGGAATTTCTCTAAATGCTGACGTTTGTTCCATTCGTCGCCTATGTTTGGTATGCCAGTGGCTTGAGCAATAGTCAAGGGTGACAAAACGAAATCAACCCCGGCAAGATTTACCTGGCCGTCCTGTAAATGTAGAACAAACAGACGGGCTAATTCACGATGAAGCCGGGTTTGTGCAATCATCTCACAAAATCTGAAACATGACAAATACCGAAAACAATCCATTGCTAATGGACATGCCTGCAACCGAGCCAAAGAAGTAGGCTCCTCTCTGCGATGATTACCACTTCTGCTAACTCTATGAGACCCCCGTGGCACATTACCTTCAGTCATAGAATCACTGCCTGACCCTTGCTCATACTCTGACTCTGTCTCTGACATGGCTCTGAACAAGATATTGGCACTATGTATACTGATATAAATGCAGTGAAAAAAAAGTTATGATGTGTGTTTTAACACCCAACAAATATCCCCCACCGTCAAAGCACCATAAGGAAACAAACAATGATAATATCTCTGTTTTAGGTGGATTGAAAAAGAAGCACAGTCTCTGTTTTAATTGCAAGTGAAACTTGACCAAAGGAAGCAGGCAGCCTTCAGAATATTGAGCAAATCTTGTCAAAGGGAGCAATGCATCATATGAATGTGTTTGTCTATGAGCAATAACAACAGAGTTATAAGTGTCAATGGGCAGTGAAAACAGAGTTATGAGAATGTTTTTATCATTGGGCAGTGAGACACAATATAACCATAGTCACCATGGAACAAAAGTCTTGAACATGGTAAAGTAATAACAATGACCACAATGGTATAATGGGTATGAGATTAACGGGGTTTTGATAATATATGCAAGGGTGGATATATCACTGATATAAGATAGGAGAAAAACTCATGCAACCATCCATATTCATTTAAAAACCCTGAAGAACAATACTGCCATGACTGTAGGGTTTAAATCTTCCATTTCAAATGTTTGAAATCATCAATGATGCCACCAACACATTAAAAACCATTGAGCAATTGTTAAAAACCTGTTTGAAGGCCGTTGGGGGCGATCCCAAACGAAACTGGGCGCTCAAATCGATTTTCCGAACTTCTGTTGGCGAGTCGGTCGCTCTCCTCCAAGTGGGTCGCTCTGCCCAAGTGGGTCGCTCGCGTTGTAATTTTTCACTGCGAAAATCACCCAAGTGGGTCGCTCTGCCCAGGTGGGTCGCTCGCGCCCAAGTGGGTCGCTCGAGCTCCAAAACCCTGTCAACGATGTTTCAAAACTTGAATTCGGCCCTCCAACTCCAAATCTCGATTTGTATGCTGCAGATTGGTGGAAATGAAACTTGTTTGGCTTTTTATATATGATGTAAATGTCTTTCACAATCAGATTTGATTCAAATCCAATTGATAACCCATATTACAATGTTTTTGTATTTTCACATTTGGATTTTTAATACAATCTCCTTTTGGTTTTTCTGAGCTCAGATTTGATGATTTTGTTGTCTTCTTGCAGGGGTATGGTTATTTAGCTAAGGAAAAGACCAGAGGTCTGCTTTTGACATTTTTCTTGGTGGAATGAGCACAATTTATTACAAAAATAATAATTAACAATTTCTAGTTCCAAAACAGAGTTTTGGACTAGAAATGTTTTTAAAATGCTGATGATAATAAAACAAAAAATCAAAATATGCGGAACCTTCCTCATTCTACAGGCTTTATGACTGGTATACAAATGACTCAAAAACCCTAGACACTAGGACCAAAGACACTTATTGACATTTTAATGACCATAAATGAAATGACAATGATTTTGAGTGATTTTTGAGGAAATTTTTAAAATAGCACTGCAGGTGTAAGCATGAGGAAACATAAGACAACAGACCCCTTCGTCAGTCAATGGCATGCTCCTAGCGAAATGCAACAAAGTGGAACAAGCGAGACACCTAAGAATGAATATGCAAAAAACGAAATGATCACTGACGGAGGGCTGTAAGGGCCGACTCTAACATTGGCTCCAATGGGGATGGTGGCTCCATGGAGATGCCAAGAACGGCAGATCTCTGGGGGAGTCAGACAGTGCCTTTCATCCATTGGGCGATGGAATCATTATTTCAACTGATAAAACAAACTTTGGATATTTTTATTGACTGCAGATTTGACTAAAGACTGACTGAAATTTGACCAAAACTGACATGACCCAAAACTGACCTGACTTTAAAACTTAAAAGACTGATAAAACTGACTTGACAATTTCAAAACCAACCAACCTCCACCTCCAGAATTATAGCCTTCGCTCCGGGCCCCAGACTGAAGATGAGAGATCGGTACACACTTGCAACGAAACAAAAGTAAAATGATATATACAATGATAATGAGATCAGCAGAAGATACTCAGAAGTAATATCGCTTCAACAACCGACCATTGATCGGTCCTCCAGGACAATCATCTCCATTCATTTCTTTGAGAAGAAATGCATTCTGACCCCGATACGCTGCAATCTTAAAAGGACCCTTCCACAGATTTTCAAATTTGCCGTGTTTTCCCTTATCTTCATTCCGAGCATCCCATTTCAAAACTACCTCATCCAACTGAAACTTATCTGCTTTCGCCTTTCTGTCGTAGATCTTCTTTATGCGCTCCTGCAACTTGAAAGTATTTTGAAATACCTCCTCTCGTGTCTGCTGTAAATGAATCATCTGATTAATCCTCCGCTGCATAGAATCTTCCTCACTTCCAGCCTCCTGAAGCAATTTGACCACCGGGACAGCAAGTGAAGTAGGAAAAACCGTATCCGTTCCATACACCAACTCGAAAGGAGACATGCCAATAGACTTTTTCTGACTTACCCTATCAGCCCACAATGCATTCACTAACTTCTTGTGCCAGGCCTTTTTGTTGATTTCCAACAATTTCTTAATGATATTCACCAAGGATTTATTTGAAGATTCCGCCAAGCCATTTCCTTGCGGATGGTAGGCGGTCGAATGCCCCAAGGTAATATTGTACTTAAAGCAAAAGTCAACCATCCTCTTAGACTTAAAGGCTGCTGCATTATCTGTGATTATTTTACTAGGACACCCAAAACGTGACAGAATATTGTTTTCAAGAAAAGAAATAATTACCGCATCCGTGGCCTGTCGAGTGGGAATCGCCTCAATCCATTTCGTGAAGTAGTCTGTAGCTGTCAATAACCATCTATGCTGTCCGGAAGATGCTGGGTGGATTTCCCCGATAAAATCCAATCCCCACTGCTGGAATGGTGCACTAACTTCAATTGGTTTTAGAGGCAAAGGCTGTAGTTTCTGCTTCCCTTCGAAAATTTGACACTCATGACAATTTTTAACAGCCTTGAACACATCAGAAAACAAAGAAGGCCAATAATACCCTGCCCTTAGAATCTTATTCGCCGTGGTCTTCCAAAACAAATGACCTCCACAGTCACCTTTGTGAAAATCCTCCAAAACTCTCTGAGCTTCCTCCTCTACCAAACAATTCAACAACATACCTCCAGGGTCTTTCCAATACAATGCAGAATTCAAAATGCAGAATTTAGCAGCTCTTAACTTCAATGTTCTACTCTTATTTTTCGGCATCCCAGGCGGTGTAGATAAATTCTGAAGCACATATAAAATGTTAGCATACCAAGGGGAAGAAACAAAAATATCGGATACCTGAACGGATGCACTTTCCTCTTCTTCATCAGACATGGCAGCAATCAAATTTATGTCTAGAGCATGCAGATTTGTTTCAGCCATGAGCTTGGCGAGTCCTTGTCCTTTGATCAGCTTGGTTGGTTTAATCTCCACATCGTATTCTAACAATGCAGCGATCCACTTACCCCTTCTTCCCTCTGGATCTGCCTGTACCAAAACATCTTTAACTGCTGCGTTAGGAACGTATGCTATAATGTGAGAATGCAATATGTACACACGGAAATCTTTCAAGGCCTTTACAAGCGCAAGCGCTTGTTTCTCAATGATATTGTACTTCAATGCTCCATCTCTTATGATCCGACTGAAGAAAGCAATGGGCTTCTCAACACCATCCCTTTTTTGCATCAAAACAACTGCCAATGTGTGCTCAGAAGCAAAAGAAAATAAAATGAAGTCCTGTGTGTAATCTGGGCTGATTAAAATAGGGGCTGAGGAAAGAGCTATCTTTACCAAATTGAATGACTTTACCGCCTCTTCTGTCCACCTTACCTGACTGTCCTTTTTCAGCATGTTCGTGATTTCTCTAAGGTGTTCTGCAAGATTTGGAATGAAACGATGCAGAAAATTCATTTTACCATTAAATGACTGTATTTCTTTCTTGTTCCGGGGCTGTTCAATCTGCTGTATGGCCTCAACATGTGCAGGATCAACTCGAATTCCATCTTTCGATATGATGTGGCCAAGGAGCTTTCCTTCATCCATGGCGAAAAGGCTCTTTTTCGGATTCAGCGAAATGCCATATTTTCTGCACTTCTGGAAAACAATTTTCAAATGATATAAATGTTCCTCATCAGAATTGGAAAACACAGTTAAATCATCAAGGTAAACAACCAAAAACACATCTTTCTCGTTGGCAAAAGCCATGTCCATTGCACACTGAAAGGTAGCGCCTGTATTCTTTAAACCAAACGGCATCTTTTCATAATGAAATGTTCCCCAAGGAGTGGTGAACGCAGTCTTGTCACGATCATCTTCCTGCACTAAAATCTGATTATAACCTGAGTATCCGTCGAGTAGTGACATCCTTGATGCTCCAACTACTCGCTGCAATATATGGTCCATTTTTGGCAGCGGATAATTTTCTTTTAATGATACCTTATTCAGATTTCTGAAGTCAATACATAAACGGATCTCACCTGTCTTATTTCTCACGGGCACCAAGTTTGATATCCAATCTGAAAATCGAATAGGCACAATGATTCCTGACTTATACAACCTATTTACCTCTTTTTCGATTGATGGTAGCAGCTTTGGATTGATCCTCCTCAACTTTTGACAAAAAGGCTTCTGATTTGGTTTGATGGGAATAGTATGCTGAATGATGTTGGTATCATATGTTTTAAGATCTGAATAATCCCACGCAAACACATCAGAAAATGAAGACAACAATTTCACATATTCTGCTTTTACCTTTGGTGACAATGACTTTGATAATTTTACCATCTTGGGATTCTCAGCTGTCCCAATATTTACCTCTTCGACACCTTTTTCTGTTGGCCTCAATGTAGGTTTGCGGGCTACATCATCTTGATCAAACAACTCTTCCAAAGGAATCAATCCCTTAGGAATGATGTTATCTTTAAGTTGCAGCACATCCATTTGGTTTATCTGTATGTCATCATTGCCATCATCAAATTCTGTATCTATGGAGGTGTCTTTAAACTTACCCTTATTCTGCAGAAATTCACTAATCTCCTCATCATCCTCAAAGACTTGCCAACATCGCTGATTGTCTGGAACGGTGGGCCGGTGTTTCACATGTATCTCAAACTTGTTGCTAGAATTCATTGGAATCTTAAGATTGCTTGCTGCCTTAGCAAGTCCATCAGCAACACCATTTTGTATGCGGGGCACACATGTCAAAGTATGATCAGAAAATAACTTGAGAATGTCTAGAACTGCATTTCGGTAAGCCCTCATGCGAGGATGCTTAGCCTGAAACTCACCTTTAACTTGCTTTATCACCAATTCTGAATCACCGTATACTGCAATCCTTTTCGCTTTCAGCTTCTTAAGAATCTTAAGGCCAGCAATAAGAGCCTCGTATTCCGCTTCATTATTAGAACAGTCAAATGCAAGCTTGTAGGAACACACTCTCACATTGCTCGGAACTCTATCAGGAGCGGAAAATGGACTACGAATCCACACACCAATCCCAACACCATCGCTGCCCACTGCGCCATCAAAATCCATGGTCCAAAGACCATCTTCATCGTCCTCTAAATGCTGAAACTGTACCGGCTCTGTTTTTCCTGTTTGCTGCCCATTGTCTTCAGCTGATTGCTCCATAACAGCTTGTTTTTCTCTTCTTTCTTTTTGCAAAACCTCTCTAAAATTCTCATTGATTTCTGGTATGTCTTCTGCCTGAACTAATTGACTTTCTATATCATTAAAACTATCAGCAAGCAACACAAACGACTCTAAATCAATATGTACATAATTCACAGGATGATTGATTGGCTTCTCTTTGCTAGTTATCATGTATTTCATCTTCTGCTCTCGATATAACTTTCTCATTTGACCGAAGACTGGAATTGTAGCATAAGAGAAATCTAACTGAAGTGTACCTTTCAACTTTGCCCCCCAAGATCTTGCAAGGAGCATCCTGAACCGTGGAGGAATGTCGGCAACCACCACATCCATCAAAACATTCTTTGCTGGGATTTGATCTAAGCTTACCACCAAATCTTTGATGAGTCCTATACACTTTACCCGGCTGGAATCAAATGAATACAAATCATGATACTCTCTTGTAATGGCTAATCCCAACTTTTCCATGATCGCCTTTGGCATCAAATTGTGCGAAGCACCTGAATCGAGCATAGCATTGTGCAATATATATTCGTGCAACCTCAAACTGACGTAAAAAGGAGGAACATTACTGTCAGGGGACTCACCATTTAATGCAGGCCCAAAAATCAATTCCGGCTGATCATCCTCAACATTGACTGTGTCAATCATTGGATCAAAGTTCAGAATTTTGGTGACTTGACTACGGTAGCTGCTGTTCTTCATAATCTCCGTCAAAGGAATAGATATTTTCAGTTTGGAAATTTCATTTTCCAAACTAAATGCTGAAACTTTCTCAACCTCTTTGACTGGAATTTCCTTCTTTTCAGCCTTGTCTTTCACTATGTTTGACTAGTTTACCTTCTCTGTTGATGATACTTTACTAGCTGCTGGATCAATTGTTTCTTTTCCTCTCTTTTTTGGTATCGGTGAATCTGTCTTCGGTGCTGAAGCTTCTTTTATTTTCTGAATGGGATTTATGGGCACATCTCGATTTCTCAATGAATATTGTTTCTGCTGGGCCGTCAACGCATTCATATATCCTCTTTGGTATTCATCTGACTCTTCCTCTAAATCAGCATCATTTGTTAGGGTGAAATCCTCATCTTTCTGAACAACTGAACTTTCTCCATATTCTTCATCCTCAGTGATATAAATAGGCAAATCATCGGGAGTGAAGAAATGATTTTGCTCACCTTACACATCATCATCATCGTCGGAATCATGACTCACAAAATTCTGCAAAAGAGGTGTCTTAATCTGCTGTTAGGCTGCTGGCTCTTGAGCTCTTTGTTCACGCTGCTTAAATCTGAATTGTGGCTGCTGCTGGCCACGGTAGTTGGGATTACGAATCTGTATGTCTGATTTGTCAAGTGTCACCTTTTTAAGCAATTTTTCCACCTCGAATCCAAGTCTTTGTTACGGTATAGATGTAGAAGGCTCTTCCTTTATTGTCACTCTTTTCTCTGCTTTCAACCGTGCTCTTTTATCATTCAGGTTTGCCTCAACACTAACAGCGACCTTCTGCATATCTTCTAAAGTAGGTGGATCTCTATCACGAAGGGAATAAGCCAGCTCCGGATCAAAACCATCTGGGAATTTAAGGAGAGCAGACTTCTTAGACGGTCTCAAGTCATCTGGAATTGCATTATACACTGTATTGAATCTAATGATATAATCCTGAACAGACTCACCAGGATTACGTTTGATGTTTGTATATTCTAAAGTAGTCTGCAGCGGATCCTTTTTCATCTCCCATCGATCTAAAAACTGCCTCTGGAGTTCTGCCAATGTAGTGCTGCTTCTTTGCGCTTGAGGCTCGAAACCATTTTCTTACCTCTCCTCCAAAGGTTTGCACAAAAAGCCTCATACTCACATTCTCTTCATCAATCACGAAACGATCAAAGAAATCTGCCATATTGTCTACATGCTGTTGTGCAGTAAGACTCTGTGGAGTGCCATCAAATGTTGGGATCTTGCTCTGATAGTCTGCGGGCATATCATTCAACTGCTGTGGTAACACAAGAGGTGCAAAACGAGCAGCCATAGCTCTTGGTGGATTGATGATAATATGCTGTCGAGGAGAAACAGGAGGACTAGGAGTAGTAGGTCTGCGAGGTGTATTTGGTGGAGACGGAGGAGATATTACTATGGATTGCTGATCAGAAAAGTCAGGCTGAACCGGAATGGTAGGGATAAAGGGAGGCTCAGTAGGGATCCGTGAACTAGATGCAATTTCAGATGGTTCAAGAATTTTTGAAGCAGATTCAGTGAATTCAGGAGTATTAGTATCCATAATAGAATTTTGCAGCTGTCTATCCAGGTAATGTGAAACAAATCTATATTGCAAATCTTCAGGAAACAATGGATCTGGAACTAATCTTGACAATTCAGTTTCGGAAAAATTCACAAACAAGGATGTTTCAAACCGTGCATCAAAGGGGATTTCATCAACATATATGATTTTGACAGGACAGGATTCAGATCGGGTAAGCACTCTGGAACTCTCAAAACTCAATTGGCTTTATTTTTCAGAACTCTCTTGACTTCCTTGTTTTCTAAGGGTCCTTGGAATCAAATTCGGATTTTCGAAGATTGTTGGTGGATCAGGGTCAGGATTCGCCCTAGTATTCCTTCTTGAAGCCAGTGTATTGATCTTCTCGGAAAGAAAAATTCAAGGAACACAATCAATTATTTTCAGCCTTTCGACTTCTAGACTCAATCATCCAAAAGGTATAGAACGAATAAGTATACTGGGGTGATTTACAAATCAAGTACTGAACACACAAGCTTACTGGAGATCATTGGTAACTATTATCTACTCTAGGCGATGTGTAACAAAAGCGTTTGAGCTACGGCATGACTTGAGACTCCCGTCTAAGACTCATGGAACAAACACATCAACAAGCAAACGATTGAGATTCTTTGATGGTCGCCACTATGTTAGCACTCAAATCTACCTCGGTGAAATGAAGTAAAACTCAAGGCTACATCAAACCACGCTCGGGCCTCGTAGCTAGCCTACGAGGAGGAGGACAGGAGAGGGCTCTCTCCGTCAATCTCGAGAAAATGAGCAATAGGATGCGAGATGACTTACAATAAGAAACTGATTTTAGGCTAGTAAAGAGATAGGTGTGTTTGATTTTTTGGTTTTTGGGTTTTCGCTGGAGAAATGGGAAAACAAACTTTGGGTCCGGGGATAAGGTCAGACCTTTGCAGATTTCGAGTTGGGGCGAGGTAGGTGAATGTCTTGATGCTTTTGATTGGATATATGGACAGATTAGACCGACGAGGAGCTGAAGAGGACAAAGAAGAACTTGGATCCTCTCCAAACGGTCGAAAACATATAGAACTAAATGAATTCAAAGGCAGAGCACGGTAAACAATGGATTCAACCTCATCTACTCATTCAATTTAGTTCAGAAGCATATGAAAGGAATGGCATACATTAAACATGAAGAACTTACAGTAAGCAGAGAGAAAACACCATCAAGAACAAAACACCACAAGAATCCCAACAAGTGCCGCAAAACCTCCGATCTTTCCTTAGCCAAAATATGAAAAAATATGTACAATGGTGCCAAAAGTCTCCCAAGAGTCCAACTTTTGTGGGAATGCCTCGGGGGAACACAGCTGATCACTCTAACACCTTTCCCCACCTCTGGGTCGAATTCCCTCTTCGGGGATCGATTTCAACCAATTCTAATCATGGAACTACAATCTAGGCGACCCCTAACAACTTGCCTCTAAAAGGTAGGCCAGTCCATTACATGATTTTTTACCCTTTTGAGAGTGAATCTTCTAGAATAGATAAAAATAAGCCAAAGTTACATGTCAAATATGAATTTACATCATAAAAACCCAAAAATTCCATCCACAAGCAAAACTGGTCCATACTAGGCGAAAATTTGAGCTGGCAGCTGAAAATTCAGGAAAAATTTAAGTGGGTCGCTCTTGAGCCGAGTGGGTCGCGCGTTTTCCAGCCTGAATTTGAGGTACTTCCCGGCATCCAAATTTAGCTCATGATAGCTCGTTGGAAATCCCTGGATGTTGACTATCCAACCCAAGTGGAATTTATGAATTTGGAGTTCATTTGACCCTCCAAAACTTATTTCTCCCAGAATTACTCCCTGCTGGTGCAAAAGGTGGCAGCAAGGTGGTTTTCATGGTGTTTTTGAGCTTTTTGACCATCCAGATTTTGATGAAATGCTAAGTTGATTTCTGAGGATGCATAACTAACCATGAAAAATCCAAAAATGCAAAAATTACCTCCAGAAAGTGTCCCAAAAAAAAGTGAGCGCATGAGCGCGCGACCCACGTAACTGCAAAACGTGTTTTTTTACCCAAAAATTTGAAAATGACAAAATTTTCTCCGAATTTGCCAAAATTCGGAGCGGAGGTCCTCCATCATGTGTCCTGCCCAGTCAATGAAAGCCTCGGCCAAAATCCAGAGTGGATCAGGCCTTTTCCGCCGTTTTAGTGCTTCGCTCAACCTCCTCTTCAGAATCTTCATTCTCGCTTTGCAGACATGCATGCGAGCCCAATGTGGCCTTTCATGACGGCATGTCTTTGTCGTTGGCCTTCACCGACAACTTTTCCGGATGGATGTGCACGCGTGAGTACGGTGTCTGTCGGGTTGGTGTCATGTCACAAAATTCTTTCGATTCCTTTCTTGTCCTTACGGATTTGGCGCACCTCATAAAAAGTGAGCTCTCCTCAAGGCTGATGGTCTTGTTTGCTCCAAATAGTTAATCACCAACGGAAGCGCTACTGCCAATTGATCTTTGACTGGTCATTCTCGGCCCTTTGTACGGATGACTTCCCTCGATTGGTGGAGGAAGCACATCAACATCAATGACTGTGAAATCTGTATCCCGGCCTCCTGAAGGGCCCTCATCATGCATGGGCCTCTTGCCCCTGTCCTGTATCTGTACCTGTGCTGAAGAAGAAGGCGAGACCCCTTCCACATCATGTGGAGATAATACTCGCTCTGCTGATGAAGTCGGCAAGACCCCTTCCACCTCACGTGGAGATAATACTCGTTGTGTCGCTGCAAATAAGGCCCTGTGGCCTCGCTGATATGTCTGAACCAAAGGAGTGCTGATATGCTCAACCTCAGGCATGTCCGGCTGGTGTGAAGGCTCTCATGCATCATGAACTGTCTCGGGAGGCGGCTGTGGCACTCTGAAAAAGTCTCTAGAAATGAAATCCTCCCAAGTGATGCCCTGCTCTGCCAACTGATGCAACACTATGATCTTGATCAAAGCGTAATGGTATATACTCTTGTACTGCTGCACTGGGCTCGTCTTCTTTTGCACAAACATCACCATCCTCTCTATGTTGCGATATATGAAGTACGGAATATTCATCATACGTACCCTTGTGAAGTGCATCAACAAACGAATATGGTACGCAAAAAGATGAGCATACCTGCCCTCACAACTAAAATACTGAATGATGAGCTTCATCAGCGGTGCATACTCACCTCTCAAGAATCTGAATGGAAAAACTCTGCTCAAGTAACTCATATATCCAGTTTTAATGTATGGCTCATAGTGGAATTTCTCTAAATGCTAACGTTTGTTCCATTCCTCGCCCATGTTTGGTATGCCAGTGGCTTGAGCAATAGTCAAGGGTGACAAAATGAAATCAACCCCGGCAAGATTTACTCGGCCATCCCGTAAATGTAGAACAAACAGACGGGCCAATTCACGATGAAGCCGGGTTTGTGCAATCATCTCACAAAATCTGAAACATGACAAATATCGAAAACAATCCATTGCTAATGGACATGCCTGCAACCGAGCCAAAGATGTAGGCTCCTCTCTGCGATGATTACCACTTCTGTTATCTCTATGAGACCCCCGTGGCACATTACCTTCAGTCACAGAATCACTGCCTGACCCTAGCTCATACTCTGACTCTGTCTCTGACATGGCTCTGAACAAGCTATTGGCTCTATGTATACTGATATAAAAGCAGTGAAAACAAAGTTATGATGTGTGTTTTAACACCCAACAAATATCCCCCATCGTCACAGCACCATAAGGAAACAAACACTGATAATATATCTGTTTTAATTACAAGTGAAACTTGACCAAAGGAAGCAGGAAACCTTTAGAATATTGGGCAAATCTTGTCAAAGGGAGCAATGCATCATATGAATGTGTTTGTCAATGGGCAGTAAAACAGAGTTATAAGCGTCAATGGGCAGTGAAAACAAAGTTATGAGAACGTTTATATCATTGGGCAGTGAGACACAATATAACCATAGTCACCATGGAACAAAAGTCTTGACAATGGTAAAGCAATAACGATGACCACGATGGTATAATGGGTATGAAAACAGTGGAGTTTGGACACATATGCCAAGGTGGATATATATCAATGATACAAGGTGGGAGAAAAACTCATAAAACCATCCATATACATTTTAAACCCTGAAGAAACAAAGCTGCCATGACTGTAGGGTTTACTCTTCCATTTCAAATGTTTGAAATCATCAATGATACCACCAACACATTAAAAACCATTGTGAAATTGTTAAAAACCTGTTTGAAGGCCGTTGGAGGCGATCCAAAACGAAACTGGGCGCTCAAATCGATTTTCCGGAATTCTGCTGGCGAGTGGGTCGCTTTTCTCCAAGTGGGTCGCTCTGCCCAAGTGGGTCGCGCCCGTTATAATTTACACTGTGAAAATCACCCAAGTGGGTCGCTCTGCCCAGGTGGGTCGCTCTTGCCCAAGTGGGTCGCTCGACCTCCAAACCCTGTCAACGATGCTTCAAAACTCGAATTCGGCCTTCAAACTCCAGATTTCGATTTGTATGCTGTGGATTGTTGGAAATGAAACTTGTTTGGCCTTTTATATATGATGTAAATATCTTTCACAATCAGATTTGATCCAAATCTATTTGATAACCCATATTACAATGTTTTTGTATTTTCACATTTGGCTTTTTAATACAATCTCTTTTTGGCTTTTCTGAGCTCAGATTTGATGATTTTGTTGTCTTCTTGCAGGGGTATGGCTATTTAGCTAAGGAAAAGACCAGAGGTCTGCTTTGAAATTTATTCTTGGTGAAATAAACACAATTTATTACAAAAATAATAATGAACAATTTCTAGTTCCAAAACAGAGTTTTGGACTAGAAATGTTTTTAAAATGCTGATGATAATAAAACATAAAATCAAAATATGCGGAACCTTCCTCATCCTGCAGGCTTTATGACTGGTATACAAATGACTCAAAAACCCTAGACACTAGGACCAAAAACACTTATTGACATTTTAATGACCATAAATGAAATGACAATTATTTTGAGTGATTTTTGAGGAAAATTTTAAAATAGCACTGCAGGTGTAAGTATGAGGAAACATAAGACAACAGACCCCTTCGTCAGTCAATGGCATGCTCCTAGCGAAATGTAACAAAGTGGAACAAGCGAGACACCTAAGAATGAATATGCAAAAAACGAAATGATCACTGACGGAGGGCTGTAAGGGCCAACTCTAACAGGTCCTTTTACAGTTTTGGATTTCCCTCTTGAAAGGTTGATACATAACTCAAATATTTCAGGTAATGTGAGTTGAGATATATCCCCTTTTCCCATCATGTTAAGGATATCCAACCATTCATCCCTAATTGTCTTAAACAAGAGAGCTTTTAAGGTGTCTTGATCTAAGTTCTCCATTTTTTCTCTTTTGATGTTGTAATGAAATCTCTCCAACAAATCTTCTAGGTTTTCATCTTCTTTTTGTATCATTTTGAACACTTCCTCCTTATGATTGACTGGCATACAATAATCCAAATACCTTTCTAGAAATGCTTGTTTCATATCTTCCCATGTCCTAATAGAACTGTTGATCAAACTCATAAACCACTTCAATGTTGCTCCTTTCAATGTTGAAGGAAATAGTTTAAGTTTTTGAGCATCTTGTAAGTAGTCATAAGTTCTACACAGGATTTCAAATTCAAATAGGAAGGTTTCGGGATCTTCAGTTTTAAGTCCATAGAAGTTTGGAAGGACAGAGGGTGAAATATTTTTCATGGTTGTATTGGTTTCTTCATCTATTATAGGAAACCCAAAAGAGCTTCCCATTTCTCTTCTACCTCTTCCTCCTTCTGCACCTCTACCTCCTTCTCCTCTACCTCTACCTCTACCCCCTCAAAATAATGTGTGTTCTCCATTAAAGACTCCTCCTCCCCCTTCTTCTACCATAGTTGATTCTTCTGTGGAAGTGGAAAAGTTTGTGTCTCTAGCAGGGGTCCTTGAATCTTCTTCTAAGACAGGTTCAGTGGATGAAGTGGAAGGTCTTTCTAATGGAATATATGATCTTAAGTCTTCTAGAAGTCTAGGATCAGTAAAGGATGGAATGTGGGTCTGAGTTGGAGGTGTGCTGGCTCTAAGTCTTGATGAAACAAGTGGTGTTCTAGGAATCAAACTTCTGCTTCTGCTTCTTATGAATCTACCCCTTGAGTCTCTCTCTCTACGCATATCATTGTTTTTGGGAGTTAATAAACAAGGCTACCTAGTTACACTTCCCCGACAACGGCGCCAAAATGTTTGTGCTCAACTTAGTGTTCCTAAATTGAGTTCATTAATTGTCAACCAGGGTTGGTAAACTGCTGAAGTGTGGTGCACTATATGTGCCTAGGTATTTGTTTCTCACTACGTTGTGTTTAGTGTTTTATGATGTTTTTGGTTTTATGGTTTTATGTTTGAAAAGGGAAAGAACTAAGTGTTGGTGAAAAGAAGCTATTGGTTATATTAAAACAGAACAAAGCCTAAACTATGGATGGCAAACAACAAATACAAAGCTTGATAATGACTTCATTGCAAGGAAATAAATCACAACATGAGCTTGAACTTATCCAATTCATTCATTAAAGATGTGCTGGAAGAGCTTGAGAAATGGACAAGTTAAGTGTAAATGAAGTTCTCCTAAATGAAAAATCAACTCACAATTTTACAAAGTAAGGTTTCTATTCTATATTAACCTATGATGCTGAAGTTACCCTATTCTGCAACTTGACTTATCACTACTAGGCCTTATTCAGAAGTTTAGATATTTTCTAAAATAATGTTTGGGAAAAAGGCTATAGGTGAATTTGTAAAAGATTTGCAGAATAATAAAAGCCTTAAACTGATATTACTGACCCCTGTTCATGTGATGATGTATCAATATAAATTCAGAACAAAATTAAGTTGTAAATAATGAAGGCCGAGAGACTAATTTTGACAACTAGTACTACTTGAAATACAATGGGTAACACTAGGCTAGAACGCGGTCTATCAATCTTAAAATGCAGTGACTACAACTAAACTAGAATGCCATTAATATTTTCTTGAAACAAAATGAACTGAGACTAAACTAGAGTGCTACTAATCTACTTGAAGTATAGTGAACATAGTTAAACTAGAATGCCATTATCAAACTTGAAATGTAGTGACAGAGCTGAACTAAATGCAATCAACCTCCGGAGTGTTATAACTAAATTAACATGTAGCTAGTCTATGGAATTCTATAACCCATATCATTCAATATGAATGATATTTTGGAAGAGTTTGTAAAAACAAGTCTGGCTGTATTATTCAATGCAATTGAAAATAAACATAAGATTTGAAAGCAAATACAACTAGGATCTAAGATACCACAGCTGTTTCTTATTCATTTTTAATGATGTTTTGGAAGAGTTTGTAGGAGTAAGACCGACTATGACACTTAGTGTAAAAAAGCATAAATCATAAAATTCGAAAGGAAATGCAACTAAAATCTACAACACCACAGCTATGCCTTATTCATCGTGATGATATTTTGGAAGAGTTTATAAGAGTAAGTCTAGCTGTGATGATTAATGTAAAAAAGTATGAAACATAAACTTCAGAAACTTGCTTAAGCTAGAAATGAAAAACGAGACTAAAATACTTATCTAAACTATATGAACAAGGCTGCTCAGGTAGCAGGCGCCCTCTACCACCAGAGTAGCACGCAAAATCTACTTCAAGATTGAATCAACGCTTTCAGTAAAATGATGCTTCTTTCATTAAAAGATAAATTACTTCAAAACAGAGTGTTTTCGGACTTCTGAAATCTAGCAATCCAATCACAAAATCTAACCTTGTCCCTCGGTTTCTCGAGCCATATTTATAACAAAATTACATAACTGTCTTGAGATAACCTAGGGATAATTGTCTTTCCAAATAAAAATCAAACTAGAACTCTGATGGTGGTCTCGTAATATGATTAAGGACATCTGGACTATCCCTGTCCTATTAGGAGTCTATCTCCTAGTTTTAGTTCCCACGTGCATAACCACCTACAGAATTCCATTCAAACTTCATGGAGAGCAACAAATGATGAGGGAATGATGTGGAATATGACCATATGTGTTTTTATCTGAGATGACACCTGGAACCTGCGTAGACATGAAGACAGCTGCAGAATCGGCAACTAGCTACAGAATGTCTGCATTCTGTAGCTAGATCTAGTTCAAAAAGTACTACAATGACAAAATCATAAAAACATAGCAAGTTAGTCATGATATACATTCTTAAAGCAATTTTTATTAATTCTATTGATCATTTGAGCTTGTAATTAATAATGGAAAAAGGAGATGGAGTGGAATGTGGTGGAAGAAAGAACATCTTTGGAGCTCAACAACCCGCTTTTTCTGTGCTTCAATAACTAGAGCAGCAAAGCGGCAGGTTTCATCCAACCTTTCTAAATAAAGGATATTATCTTCTTCTGGTGAAGTGTTTGGCAGTAATTCAACAACTAACTTGAGCGAAGGTATTTCACACTCAATAGGAAGAGTAGCTTCTAGACCATAAACCAACTGAAAAGGGGTGAATCCAGTTGCATTCTTAACTGAGGTTTGGTATGCCCAAAGAGATGAAAATAACATGAGATGCCAATTGGATTTATGGATCCCAATCATACGTTGAAGCATGGTAACAACAACTTTGTTCACGGCTTCTGTTATCACTCTAGTAATTCTCAAGTTGTGTGATTTTGGTTTTTAGTCAAAGAATTCTAGAGGTAACCACAAACCAACTTCAAACTCTAGGATCTAGCCTTCCTAGGGTTCAGAGAGGTCTCTCTCTTTAAAGTTTAACTTTGTTTTAATTTTTGAATATTAGGCTAGTTATGAAAGTGCAGCTTTGGTTTTGTTTTGATAGATTTGGTGGGAAAAATCACTTGAAAGGATGGATAGTGGGAAATCTATTTGTCCATTGGGATATGGGGCCAAAATCAAGAAAACAGGACTAGGATCAAGGGCAAAAAGGTCAAATGTATTCAGGAAAAGATAGATAACCCTTGGAGATCTTGGAAAGTTTTTTTTGTGAGGTGGTATGATCGGGATAAAGTGCACTTAATAATCCTTAAATCCGAAAAAGGAAGTAGTAGGAAGAGATCAAATGAGAGAGAGAGAAATTAAGGGATCCCTACACTGGAAATCAGAGGAAAACATATAAATGATAACTAGTTAAAAACAAGCTACTATTAACAAATCCCGTAGTAATACTCCTAGTTATACATTCAGATTTAGCATAAACATAAATGGATGCATGTAACAAAGAAAGGAAACAATGACAAGGGAAGAAAATACTTCACTCCAAATAACTCATCATAGGAATCCTGAAATATGATGCCAATTTGCGTTGATCCAGCTTGCTACTCGAAGTTTTGACACACAAAAGCTTTAAAGTCCAAGAAGAAATGAATATAACAATCCCAACAATTTTATTCCACCCAAAATACTTCTAAAGATGAAGTATTTATACATAATTTTTTACAAAATATCCTAGAAGACTTTTAGGAATTATCTTAGGAAAATAAAATATATTTACAATAAAAATAGAGACAACTGCTTAACAAATCAGCAAGCTGTCCTATTTTATCCATAAGAAATAGAAATAGATTAAGGATAAGAAGCATCTGGTTGCCTTAGTGTCCTCCTTGCTGGCCTTTAGATATTTTTAGAATCTGATCTGCCTTGTCTGATACTCTTTCTCGAATAATCTTTAATTGATACTCTTTAACCCTTAGTCAAAAACTATTTATTGCTGTAACTAAAATCTTTTTTGACTATAATTTAGAAAACATCTTTCTTCCTTCTTTTCACCTGCTTGTTTTTATCCTTCATAGTAAATCTGTGAGTGCTTTCCAATCCTCATTTTTAGGAATTTGAATATTCTTTAATTTCCTAAAGTTATCATCATCTTCTGTATATCTAGCAAAGGTTGGCTTGATGACAAATAAATGTTTGATTTCATGCTATAAGTAAAATAAATCTTCAAAACTCTTAAGTAGCACTTTTCTTATTGGGATGCCTTGACCTGTTGGTTTATTTACCTGTTCCTTGGAAAATTCTCTTATAATCTTATCATAGTCATTTTGAGGCATCAATTTATCATTAATGACCATGATATTAGGAAGTCCTTTTTGCCTCAAACTTGTGAACTTAACCATGAATCTTGTTATGGAAGTATTCATGCCTTCACACTTTTCTTCATGTTGCCTCATCAAATTTCTCTTTGTTGTGACTTTCCTAATTTCTAGGATAGTTGCAGTTCTATCTGTTATTTTGAGCTCTTCCAACTCCTGTCAATTTTTTCTGTTAAGGAAATTGATTATCCTTACAGCGTGCTCCTGTTTGTCAGCCAAATCAGTTTGAGTCTTTTGAATTTTTGCTAGGGCTCCTAGTAATAACTCCCTCTGCTAAAAAATTACCTGAATTGAAGGCCATACATCATGGATGGCTTCAATGACATTATTCCAAAGGTAATTTTTTATGTATGATATCTGATCTTTTAAAGTTAATTCTTTTTGCAACTTTTTTAACTCTTCAGTCAATCTGCTGGCATTTTGTTCATGTATCTTAGCATTTACCTGAGCTGATTTATTTGAATTTTCAGGATTTTCAACCATTTTTGTCAATCTGTTAATCTCATTTGTCTTTAAAGAAATTTCTTCCATTGCTTTCACTATCTTGCTGGCCTCATCAGTAGGTTGTACTTCCGTTGTAGAACATTCAGTGGCTGATGTTGTGGAAGAAGTCATTGGCACTGCAGTAGCCAGTGGTTCTTTGGGTGCCAAATTTTCTCCTAAATTTGAAGGCACTGCTGCAATGATAACTGGAATGAATATAGGAATGACTGGTTCTTTCACTGTCTCCTTTTCTTAGACAAGCTTGTCCATCTGTATTTCCATTTCCTTAACTTGGACTGTCAACTGAAGAATTAAACTCATCATTTCATCTTTTTCCTTTCGTTCCTGTATGAGTTCCTTTGTTTGAGGATGCTCACTTTGAGGAAGCTTGAACTGTTTCCTCAAGGCTTCTATATCCTCATTTTTCTTTTTCACCAATAATTTTGCTTCTTTGATATTAGTTGGATCATAAACCACCTGTAAAACTAGTTCTTCCAAGGCTTTTATCCTTAGATCCTTGGCATACAATGAGGCTTTGTCCATCTTCATTTGATCTTGCATGTTGGAGATGGTATTTTGGAGCTTTTGATCACTCATGGCTTTTGTTGTAACTGTGGAATACAACATCTCTGAGCTTTGCTCGTGAAACTCTATTTGATCTAATTCATGGATACCGTCTGTAGCTACTTCTAGATCAACTTTTTTATAGTCAGAAACTATCTTTGGAACTGATACTGTGGGCTGCAATACTAACATAATCAATTTTTTACTTGAGTAATAAAATGCTGATAGGAATTTGTTTTGATTACTTGGCTTTGGTTTCAAGAACTGAGAATACATTTCATTTTTTATTTCCTCTGTCACACCTCCCACTTTACGACACAAATTTTTTTTCTTCTGTTGGGTTGCATCCGTTCCCGTTTAATGCTAATGATGCATTCGGTCAATTCGTTGTAGGTTTACATAATTAATTTCGTTGTAGTTTTTCACTACTATTCTTTTCAATTGCCATTCATATCTACCCTTTATCTTACCACCTTTGCAAGGTAGTTTTTTTTGGAATAATTATAATTATATTAATTACATCAATATAATTATAATCCTATTCCCCCCCCTTACTTCCATATTTAATCTTCGTTTTCTATCGCATGCCTTTGAATTCGAATTCGATTTTCATATACATATATAGAAGTGGGTTCGATTTGGTTCTACATTGGTCTCATGTGATTATGGTTCCATGGTCATGTGGACATCTATGCGATCGTTCACTCTTACCCTTTGTTGATAACCTTATAACCTTGGCGGAACTCGACTCACTAATCATGCGAGTCTGGCATTCGTCCGGCATTCTTAATTTCGTCTTGTCAACATTTATTTGAAGTTGGGCGTGTTAAATTTAACCTCCACATAATTATCAATTTAAACTTCTGTGAAATCAAATTTGGAAATTCGACGTCTATCTGTCTTCCACGCTGTGCATTAACCCGGTCCTGATCTCGTCGTATGGGTTATGGTGATCATGTTTCATTTGTGATCACGTGGTGTTGGTTCCACGTAACATTGAATTCATTCTACCATTTTACTGCGTTCCCAACGCAATATCCACAGCGTGGCCAGGTCGATATTCATTTATTTCCATACTTGTCATATTAAATTTTTGGGACGGATAGTGTACAGGTCCTATTAACTATTCGATCCGTGGCTTTGCTCTTCGGATCTCGCCAGGTGTATGCTTCAGATGTCTTTGGATCATTAGGGTTTCGTTGTTTGATCTAGACGCATTGATATAAATCAAGCTTGATATTGTCACGGTGGTTCTTTTACCTCCCTGTTCATTTGGTTCATCGCTTTACAGTGCGTTAATTCTCTTGATTGGTAAGACCTTCCCCATGCGTTTTGTAAGTTTTCGTTCCAATATTATTTCGCAGGCTTCCCATCTCTGCTTGAGAATTTGGTTCATTTCTTCACACCAGTGCTACGATTTTGGATTATCGTTTTATGTCTCCGGTCTAGGTTGTAATATATATGATGAATGGCTAATTTCGTTTTACAGAGAGTGCGTGTGCTTCGCTTCAGGGGTTCGAATGGCTTGATTTTCTTCCCTAGCCTTCACATTTTCTTGTGAATATTCTGAACACAGGATGTTCTGGCGTCGTAGCCCAACCCTCTCCTCAACTGAAAGGGGTTTGAAGGGTATACATTCAGCTCTATACGGGGACTATGATTCTCGGCTTCACGAGTTGGTAAGTGTTTCTTTTGACCAAGCGTAGGACGCAATGGATACTGTTCATTCTCCGAAGGTTTATAATTATTATTCGACTTCTTCCTGTCAACCTCTATTCATGAGAATTGTATATTTTTATGAAGCAGGTTAAGGAGGGTTTAAGGGTTTCTCCCTTACGAGGTACGATACACTTCTCAGTTATTATTTTTCTGGGTTCAATGTTGTTTTTATTCTCCATGTTCGGCGTCTGACTTATATTGGTTTTGTGTCACAGGTAATTTCGACTTGCGTCGTGTTATCCTTTTCTCCTACACAGATACGAGACTTTCCCAGACATTAACATTGGGTTCCTCGTGCTAATTGCAGGTCGGTACTAACCGCACTCTTCCAGAAGACTTCGTTCTTCTCTCCTGGATATATATTTTATCTTTGACCGTAAAATTTATAATAATGAAATTTTAATTATTGGACAGCTACAATTTAATTCCCGCTCTGAACATTTATACATCTCTGTTCATGGGACATTATAATAATACTCTCGGATTTGTTCAATACATCCATATATGCCTCTGTCGTGTTGGGTTTTCATAATACCCAATTTTTTTGATTTCAGTTATTATTATTAAGAGTATGTTCCAACAGTACTCTCTCCTTGTCTCTTCTGACTTGGCTGGAACTACATGCTTAATCGTTGGCATTTTAAAATTTTCTTTTGTTGTTATATATATATAAGTATGACATATACACATATTCATCATTTTGTGTAGTTTATTTCTTTCAGGCTCCCAGGCCATACCATGGGTAACTATATTTATAATGTGGTGATAGTTGAATGAATAATATAATGTAGAATAGATTTTCCTATTTCAGGAAACCATAGCTTCGGTGACAGTAACATTTAAATGTCTAAGGGAAATTAGTATCCCAGTTAAATTTCTTTCATCAGTTTACTGAGCTGACCCTAAAGTTCAACTGCCTTTTTGTTGTTATTTTAAATAACCAGAGTGCTATAATTATCTATAACAAAATGGCACAGTAGATCCATGCAGAAATTTGAAGAAGTAAGTTGTTATAAATTTGCACAGCATATGTATCCAATTTATCTACAGGGATGAATGCATCTGTAACCCTATCTTTATGTTTAAAAGACATTGGGATTTATAATCTATCACTTACCCTCTTAATTCAGGTTATCGGGATAGACTAGGATAAATATATGTTTCTATATGCCAGGCTGTGATGAGTATGCATGTTGGACATTTTCTTAACTTTCTTGTGTACTTCCATTCGATGCTATAATAGATGAATGGTTTCCTAAGGTAATTGTCTATGATCAATCTCTATAGATGATTTGTTTCTTTCCTCTGCTATACTATATGTTGCTTACATGCACAGTGTAAATTACCATTCTTTTTCTACTATTTTCGAATATAATGCAGAACTTCAGATTTTCTCTCTCATGTATGTGTATATTAAAATCATTCTAGAAACAGAAGCAGATTAAAACTAGTTCACAAATTTTTCCTGTGAAGAATAAGTATCTACAGATTTAAACCAATCACTGGTTTAGAGACTCTGTAATATTCTACTTCATAGATTTAAATTCTACAACCATACAGGATTTCAAGGGTAACTTCCTTTTGATCAATTCTGTTAAATGTAGAATTTATGTTCTAATCTAAAGTAAAATGTTATATGTAGCCAATTCATGCTATATAAAATGAACAACAATAAACTTAAAGACATACCACTCATGCAATTGACCAACCTCCCAACCTTAGAGTCCTTCTGTCTCCCAGAACTCACCCCCGAGCTGAGATCACCTCCCTCTAACAGATCAACCCCTAATCTGTACAAGAGCAGCTTATTTAAGCTATTGTTCCCCAAAGCATGTTTCTAATTCTGCGTCCAGAATCTCAGGATGCTTTTCTTCCTGTTTGCCTAGGCTTTCCATTTTAGGGATTCTTTAAAGCTGTTTTATGCTTTTCCTCAGCTTTTCCAGCTTTTTTTTACCTCTTCCCAACTACTTTCCTCATCATTGGGGAAATTCAGATTTTTCCTCAAAAATCTAAATTTTAAAAATAAATTTCTTTCAAGGATTTTTGAAAGATTGTGGGGAAATATTTGCCTCTTCCATCCTCATGGATTTAGCAAGTGATCTCAAAATCTCATTTTGGTCAATCTGCACCACATCATTTTATTCATTTCCTCAATTAAATATTTAATTACATTCACAAAATATTTATCCTTTGGGGTCCACTCCCCTTAGGATTAAAGTTAAAATGTCTAACTTTGAAATTCAAGCACATGAATTGGGGGTGTTACATCCTCATTCTTCAACTTGATCTGCTTATATTTTTCTTTAATATCCAAATCCCTTTCCTCAGCTACCTGTGAGGAAGAAGCTTCCATGATTTTCTGCCTTTCCATCAACTATGTGTCCTCATTATTGATTTGTCCTTCATTTTGATTTGGCTCATTGATAATTATAGTAGCTACACTTGTCTATGGAAAATCTGTGTTGGTATTTAAAGGCTCTATTTCAAAATATATTATCACTTTTCCTTTACCTGCTGTATCTAATTTAGGCCTTTTGTTATAAATGATCTTGAACTTTGTTTCTGTTGTGGTTTCTGCCACATAGGCTCCTTCTTCCCTTGTTCTTTTGTTGGACTTCTCTGGATGATTTGCAGTCTCTAAGGTATGACTAGTATTACCTTTGTTTACTGCATCTATTAAGGTGTTTTCAGTCCATTCATGTTGATTGGAAACATTTTCTATTTCTGGTTTAGCTTCATGTATAAAGGGTGTTAATTTTCATTTAACCCTTAGCTTGCTCAAGATCCCTTGTGGATCATAATTCGAAGGTAAACTCTCTCCAAATTTATAATCCAATAACTGATTTGCTGCTTCTTTTTATGTATCCCTGTGATTGCATATGAATGGCCCAATTTGATTCTTAAGTTTGAATTGCATTTTCTTCTTAGCTGCCATGAAATTGATTGAATCAAAGTTTAGGATCTACCTGATATACTCCAAGGCAAAGATCCTCATTGAAGGATATTTGGGTAACTTTTAAGGTAAAAAGTTTGACCCAAAGACTCTGATTTCAGTATATTTATCATACAAATACCAGTCACAAACTTTACTCTGCGCTGATAACTGCAATATTTTTTTCATTTCTTTACTTATTCTAGGCTTCTCTGTCTTGGTCAAAATTGTGATCACTAGATGTAAAAACAACTCTGAAAACTCTGAATAACTGAAATCTGTACATTCTTTCCTGAGCATGGATGTCCAAAAGATGACAGATAGAGGATTTCCCTCTATGTTAAGTTTTTGAAGAGTGATTGGAAAATTATCTGATTGGAAGTATAGGAACATATGGAAAAGGTAGGAGGAATATCTAAACACTCCCTCTATTTTGAAATTGGTCAATTGATAATGAATACTATCAGCAATGAAACCAACATAATCAAATATTACTGAGGGTGGCTGACTTGGAGAAAAGGTGGATAAGAATCCCAAGATAGATTTATTAGTGTGTTCATTAGTGAAATATCCAAGGATGAAAGAAAGCATGGAAATCACATGTCTTGAACCTTCAGAAAATTTAGCAGTAGAATATGGAGGATTTAACTTTGGAATTTCTACATGTAAAAGCATAAAAGTTTGAAAAATCATGAACCTTTTAGGTAAATCTAGGCCAATATATAGCTTGGTGAGGGCCTCTATAGACAAAGGGACTGCTTGGGGGTCAGGCTGAAGCTGTAACATCTGGTTAATTGACTCTGCAGTGATGGTAAAAAGGGATTATTTACTGGAATTTACAATAGCTCTTTGTTTTGGAACATAGTACTGTTGACATTATCTAATAATCTCCTAACAGGGGTGAGTTAATGGAACACCATACTTGGGTAAATGGGATTCCAAAATATAGACTTCTTCTTGATCATCTAATGACTTCTCATAGCACCAGTTATGGATATCTAACAGGTTGAATTCAACAATGGGATCAACTATTTTATAATCAGTATCATCTAGGGGAATGTGTTCAATATCAACACCTAGGGTTATAATGGATTGACAACAATAACAGTGTTTGAGATCATGGCAGGGGTAGGTTTAGGTGCTTTAGAAGATTCAAGCTTGCTTGCACGCTGGTTTTTAGGCATTTTGATCTACTTCTGCAAGTTTAGATAGTTTGTAGAAGTAATTTACTTTTAACATAGGATTTATTGGGAAAATTTGGCAAAGTATGGTATCTTCTTTGGGTTTTCTATAAAATTAGGCTTGTCAAAGAGGTTTGAGGCTTTATAATTGGTTTAAAACAGAAAACAAGGGTTTCCTGAGTATTTTTAATCAGAAATTGGGCTGAAACTTCTTTGAAAGGGTTACAGAGGTTTAGGGTACCTGTAGAGGTTTTTTGGCTTGTTTCAGAACTTGAAAAATATTATATAAATTGTGAAATCTTACAATTTCCTGAAAAATTGAATGCAACAGAGAAACAGGGTTTTTGGGAAAAAATTGCTAGAGTTTGGCCTATTTTTGGGACTTTTTTGGCAGTTTTTTGATCAATTTTTTAACTTCAAATGTGTTTTCTTTCTTTTAAAATGTTTTTCAACTTGATTTGCAGGTTCAAATTCTCGAAAAATACCTTTTGTTTTGCAGGTATCAGCTTTTGGAAGAGTTTTTGAGGTTCTGGTTGAATTGATGGCTTCAATGAATTGTTTGGAGCAATGTGCAGCTTCTCAGCAGTCTTCAAAGGTTGCAAGGCAACTGTTGCAGGTTTCAGGCGAAAAAATGGCGGAAAATGGCTTAAAAATTATGGTTTTACAGTCGGGGAAGCTTTGCAGAGGGTTTAAGTTTAAAGAGAAAGGAGATAGATGAATGAAACACATTTTCGAAGGTTTATTAAACATTTCGATCATATTATCTATGCATTGAATTCGGGTCGCATCGGGCATGAGCAATGGTTTGGGAATTCAAAGGGTAAAAACCAGAGTGGTTATCGCGCAGAGTTGCAGTGGTAAGCAGTTTTGGGCTTAACCCACGCGATCCAATGTTTGAAGGGCACATGGAGGAGAGAGGTTATAGTGAAACCATCCATTTCACATAGGTTTGGTGGTTGGATAAATGCACAATTTTTTTGCGCGATATTGGATATAAATCGTCAGATCTATGAGTTGAATGCGAATGGTCAAGATCTGATGAGAAGGTGCATCGGAATGGGAGGTGGGACCGGGCTTAGTTTATATGCGTGGATGGGTCAAAATTTATAGAAATAAACATTTGAAACACATTTAAACCTTAGTTTTAAGGTATAGCAGAGGGATATATATAACATGCATTTAGATTAAAACATTTATAAAAATGTTTCAATAATTCATATATGGGTGCTGTTATAATATATAGTTTTTCAAACGTTTTGGCATTTGTAAAAAATATAGGGGGCGGGATTATTTCAATAGAGATAGGTTTATACCAAGGGGTTTGTAGGGCGGGGTTTATTTGCACACATGGGAATAATCAAATTTTGTATAAACGTAAAATAATGGGTTTTGGGGGCTATTTAAATATAATGGAATTAATAACTACGGGAGGGTATTTTTAGGGATTTTAATAAAATAAGTTAAAAGTTAATATGAAAATGGGTAATAAAATGGAATTAAAACACATATTATCTCTAAGTAAAGTGTAAAAAATAAAGCATTTCTCATATTTTATATTACTTTACTAATACTTAGGATAAATGTAATTTTGAGGGTTTTATGAATGATTTTGAAGGGAAATTAGTTATTTTAGGGTTTTCAATTTTACTAAGTAAGAATGTGTCTTTACTTAGGAAAAAAGAGGTTTTGACGTATGAATGAAGGGTAAATGTTGATGAATGAGGGTTTAAGGTAGGAATTCAATATTTTTAACTAACCAATCATCGAGCCTTGGGTCAGGTCCCAACAAAAGTCAGAGAAATTCTTTGCGCCTTTTTGACTGATAGTTTAGAATACTGAATACCTATATGGGAGGTGAAATTAGTGATTTTCCCCAATGATGTCTTATTTACATGATTTCTCAACTGCTTTCTACCCACCCAACTTTATTTCTAACATTTTGTCTTCATTTTATAGGTGCATTTAGGCTTGCAACCTTAAAACATTTTTCTTTCAAAGCATAAAACTATCTAAATCTACCTTATTTCATCCGAGGGCTCAGATTAAACTGTTGAGCTCCTCATTATTCTCTACCTATCTACTGATTTGTCAAGTTTAAATTGTTTGAAAAATATTTATTAATTATCTAAAACATGAAATTGAAAACATGAAAAGTTAAGATTAAACTGTTTAACTGATCATGGATTATGGCATTTATTGACACTCTGCACATAATCATTATTCTTACAGTAAAAATAAAAGTAGTGGCATTTGATCTTGCTCAATTTCAGGTCTTATTTATTTTTTCTTTCGGGGTTTATATTTTTCTAAGTCCTTTGATTTTTCTTTTAGGAATTTTACCCTCCTTTTGGCGTTTTTATTATTTTTTCATTTTTTCAAAATATGGGAAAACAACTTGCAGAAAGCAAGGTATGGTATGTACATATTTACAAGAATATCAAAGTCAATTCAAAATTTATGAACCCTATTATTATAGGACCCTAATAGTGGCTCCACATGGGGATGACATTTCCTGGTGAAATATCAAGAACTTTGAGACTAGTAGCCTTTAGAATTTGACTTTGATGACCCTGTAAATTTCTTCTGATATCTACAAATTATTCATACCTATGATATTCAATTTTCAAAGCTTAGGGCCTTCTCTTCGGGCTTCAACTTTGTTAGGGAAACATCCAATCCAATATAAACTCTACAATGTATATGTACAATGATCAAAGTGAATAAAAACTAACTATTTGTTAACTCATGAGAGTATTAGTGCTTTAGCATTCTAACATTTACTAGTCCTTATTGTAGATCTGTCCCATCCATTTATTTCAGAAAGAAAGAATTATTACCTCTATATCCATAAATCACATAAGGTCCTTTCCATAGAAAATCAAACTTTCCAGGTTTTCCTTTGTCTTCTCTTATGGAATCCCACTTTAACACTTTATCTCCTATGTAGAAATCATCCTTTCTAGTCTTTTTATCAAAAAATTTCTTGATCTTATCCTAAATGACTTAATATTTGATATAAACTTCTTCCCTTGTTTGTTGCAAGTGAATAGTTTGATTGATCCTTCTTTGAATGTCATTTGTTTCAACTTGTAACTCTTGGATAATTTTCATCATTGGTACACCTAGGGAGGATGGAAAAAGAGCATCCATTCCATAAACAAGCTGGTAAGGGGAAGTACCAATGGATTTTTTAGTAGTAAGTCTATCTGCCCATAAGGCATTGACTAAATTCTTATTCCAAGTCTTTTTATTGTCTTCAAGTAATTTTTTGATGATATTTACAAGGCTCTTTTTTGAGGATTCAGCTAGGCCATTACCTTGGGGGTAATATGCAGTAGAATGACCTAAGGTAATATGGTATTTGTGGCAAAAGTCAATCATTTTGTGAGATTTTAATGTTGCTGCATTGTCAGTAATTATCTTTTGGGGACATCCAAATCTTGAAAGAATTTTGTTTTCTAGGAAGGAAATACTGATAGTATCTGTGGATTGTCTGGAGGGTATGGCTTCAATCCACTTGGTAAAATAATCAGTGGCTATCAAATTCCACTTATGTTGGCTTGAAGAAGGAGGGTGAATCTCACCAATGAAGTCTAAACCCCATTGTTGAAATGGAATTTCAGTTGAAATAGGCTTTAAGGGGAGGGGTAATAATTTCTTCTTACCCTCAAAGATTTGGCACTTATGACATGAATTTACATACCTTTTGACATCAGCAAACAAAGTAGGCCAGTAAAAACCAGCTCTCAGGATTTTATCTGCTGTAGTTTTCTAATATAGATGTCCTCCACAGTCACCTGCATGAAACTCTTCAAGTATTTTGTTAGTTCTTCCTTTAATGAACAATTTAATAAAATCCCACTATGATCTCTCCAAAAAAGGACATTATCTAAGATACAAAATCTTACTGCCTTTAGTTTTAAGAATATGGCTTTAGTTCTTGACAATCTAGGAGGAGCTTGTAAGTTTAGGAGTACAAATATGATATCTATATACCAAGGTGAGTCTGAGAAGGCTTCATTGATCGTTGGAGTCACCATCTCTTCCTGAACATCTACTTGGGCAATAAAATTTATGTCTAGGGAATTACAGTTAGATTCTGCCATAAGTCAGGCTAATCCTTGACCTTTGATGAGTTTTGTGGGTTTTATCTCTATGTAATATTCTAAGATAGTGGCAATCCACTTACCTCTTCTTCCATCAGGACCATCCTGAGTAAGAATGTCTTTTACTACAGAATTTGGGACATAGGCAATGATATGAGAGTAGAGAATATAAACTCTGAAGTCTTTAATGGCCTTAGCCAAAGCTAGGGCTTGTTTTTCCATAATGTTGTACTTCAAAGGGGCATATCTAAGGGTTTTACTGAAAAAAGCTATGGGTTGTTCAAATCCTTGGTCATGTTTCTGCAGTAAACTACAACAATGGTATGTTCTGAAGAAAATGAAAAAATTATGAAATCTTTGTTAAAATCAGGACTTATTAGGACTAGGGTTTTGGTTAAGTCTTTTTTGATGGAGTCAAATGATTGTTTAGCCTCAATAGTCCATTTAAGAACTGAATCTTTTTTGAGCATGTTATTTAGTTCTCTAATTATCTCAGCTAAATTAGATATGAATCTTTTTAAAAAATTAATCTTACCTAAAAAGGCTTGTAATTCTTTGATGTTTCTTGATGGAATGATGTTCAGAATTTCTTCTATCCTAGCAGGATCTATTCTAGTCCCTTCTTTAGAAATTATGTGTCCAAGTAACTTGCCTTCTTCTAATCCAAATAAAATTTTCTTAGGGTTTAGAGAGATGCCAAATTTCCTGCGCTTAATAAAAACTTGTCTCAAATGATCCAAGTGTTCATTATCAGTTTTGGAAAACACAATAATGTCATCTAAGTAAATTACTAAGAACTCATGTATTTCCTTTGCAAAAGCTATGTCCATATCCCTTTGAAAGGTTGCCCCTGCATTCATTAGACCAAAAGGAATTTTAACATATATAAAAGTGCCCCAAGGAGTAGTAAATGTTGTTTTAGCTTGATCTTCTTTTTGGACTAAAATCTGGTTGTATCTTGAAAAACCATCTAAAAGTGACATCCTAGAAGAGCCAACTACCCTTTGTAATATATGATCCATTTTAGGTAAAGGGTAATTGTCTTTCAAGGACACTTTGTTCAGATTTCTAAAGTCAACACATAATCTTATCTCTCCTGTTAACTTCCTTGTTGGAACTAGGTTAGAAACCTAATCAGAATATCTGATTGGTGCAATGATCTATGCATCATACATTCTTTTCACTTATTTTTCTATCAAAGGTAATAAGCAGGGTAATTCTTCTCAAATTCTATTTAAATGGCTTTTGATCTTCTTTTATTGTAATTTTATGTTGGATTATACTAGTATCATAGGATTTGAGATCCTCATAAATCCAGGCAAAAAAATCTTGATAATGTATTTTTGATTTTCTTGTTGAGGTAATGTTTTGGAAAGTTTGATTATTTTGGGTTTTAACTTTGTTCCAATTTTTCATTCTTCTATATCAAATCTAACTGGCTCCAGTTTGGGTTTTCTAGCTACATCATTTGAGTCAAAAATATCTTCTAAGGGAGTTAAACCTTTAGGTAAGAAATTATCCTTAAGATTCAATATGTCTAATTCATCATCAACAATTTCTTCAATCTCTACTTTCTCTAAGCTATCTATATCTGTTTGATTAAATCTAGTTGGTTTATCAAACTTTATTCTATTACATCTAAGTTATTCAAATCTATTTCGCAGTCTAAATCTTGATGTATAGTACAATATGTATCTATATTACAGTTCTGAAATTCACCTCCATTGTTCATAAACTTGTAAATCTGTTGATCCTGAGAAAAAGATTGCCAATACTTAAGATTGTCTGGAATTATTGGCCTATGTTTGACTTCAACAATATATCTGTGATTAGGTTGGAATGGTAAATTGCATGTACTAGCAAAGGTTGCAAGACAATGAGCTTGTATATTTTTTTTCTAGGTATAGCAAAAAATTTACATTCCAATAAATCATCAGTTAAATCTATGACAATGTCTCTGTATTTGCTTAGTCTAGGATTGTAAATATAATAAATTCCATTTAATTAATTTATGATCAACTTTGAATCTCCCATGATTAATATTCTTTTCCCTCCTAATTTTCTAATGATTTGGAGTCCTAGGATGAGGGCTTCATACTCAGCCATATTATCGGTACATTTGAAATTGAGCCTAAAAGCATGGCCTTCTGAGTGATTAGTCTCCATGTTGGTTATCCAAACTCCTGCTCCTACTCCTAACTTATTTACTGAACCATCAAAGTCTAAATGCCATACAGATTCATGAAAAATATTATCATTATTTGGTGCTTTCTTTTTCTCTACTAGTTCTGTTTGGATTTCATTAGTTTCAGAGTTGCATAGGATAAAAGAATCAAGGTCAGTTAGTGTAGAGTAAATTGGGTAATTTATAAATCTTTTTGCACTACTAACCATGTACTTCATCAATGTTTCCCTTTATAGCTTTTTAGGCTAGCCAAAAACTGATATAGTAGCATAAGACATGTCCAATTGTAGAGATCCATGTAACTTTACTCCCCATGAGCGAGAAAATAACATTCCATATTTAGGTGGGATATCAGCTACTACAATGTCCATTAATATACTCTTACCAGGATATTGAACTAGTGTTACACATAAATATTTGATTAAACCAAGGCATTTAACTTTACTTGAATCAAATGAGAATAAATCTTTGTAGGGCCTTGTGATTTCTAGATTGAGAGTTTCCATTATGGCTTTAGGCATTAGACTATGGGAAGCTCCTGAATGTAACATGACATTGTGTAAAATCTGATCATGAATGGTAAGAATGATATAAAATGGAGGAACTACTCCATATGCATGTTTTCCATTCACATTTGGGCCAAAAATCAACTCTGGCTGATCATAATTTAGATTTATGGAATCTTCTCCATCATTCATATTTAATGTTTCAGTTATGGTTGTTTTATACAAGTCATATTTTACCAATTCAGTCAAAGGATTTGGTATTTTTAGTTTTGTAATTTCAGATTGTATGTTGAATGTAGGTTGGCATTTACTGATTTGAATCAATTATTCTTTAGTAACTGTAGTTTGTGTTGGTTTATCTTGTTTTTCTACAGTTATTTTTTCATTTTCAATTTCTTTAATATTTTCTGTTTGTGTTTCTTGTGTTTTATTGCTCCTAACTTTCTTTTCAGTGATTTTTTGTGAAGTAGTAGATGTTCTTTAAGACTTAGAATTATCAGCAGATGTTTTTGAAGCATCAATTTTTGGATCTATTGATTTAGGGCCAGCAGAAGGTTTTTTATGATCTAAATTTGTTGTTTTAGCAAAATTAGAAGCTTTAGCAGCAGTAGATTTCTGTGAATATTTTTCAGCTTGAGCCACTTCATCAGTAATATCAACAATTTTAGGGCTTGATGTATTTTTAGGACTAGAAATGTTTTGGGAAGAACTAGAGTTTTTCTTATTTTCCCTTGGGAGAATTTGTAGAACTTTTGTTTTGGGAGCTTCTACTGTTTTCTGATTCTGAGTTTGGGAAGTTTTCTTGGTAGAAGAATCATTATTTTTCTTATTTCTAAGGTTATATTGACTATGTATTTCATTTATAGCATAATCATAGCCTTGTTTATAATCAAAGGATTCACTAAAATATAATTTGAGTTGTTGGAGTTCAAATAATTCCTGATCTTCCTGAGTGAGGAAAATAGTATTATTATCATCTATTCCCATTAGATTTATTGCATCCTCATCATCATCATTATTCTGAGAAATTTCAACATAGTTCTCTTGGAATGGGGGCCTTATTGTTTGGTTTGGGGCTATTTCTTTTTCTTTTCTAGAATTTGTGTTTTTTCTAAAATTGGGATTTTTGATTTGTTGTTGGTTATCCCACTAAGGTATTCTCTCTATGTTATCTAATCTATCCATCATCCTGTCTAAATTTTTAGCTAACATGTCTATTTTTGAGTCTGAATTGGCAGTTTCTTCTTTAATGGTCACTCTTCTTTCATTTCCGAGTCTAGCTTTTTTGGCTAAGATGTTTACTTCTACACTAACAACATCTGTTTGCATTTTTTTTAAGGTCTTTGCATCTCTTTCCCTTAATTGGTAAGCCATATCTACATTAAATCCATCAAGGAATTTGAGCAGGACATAATAAGGAGTGGGTTTAAGATTTGCAGCGATAGAATTATAAACACTATTATATCTAGTGCAGTAGTCTTGGACTGACTCATTTGGAGCTCTTTTCATGGAATCAAATTCAAACAATATTTGGAGGGGATTATTTTTCTTTTCCCATTTATTTAAAAACAATATATGAAACACAGCTAAATCAGTTACATTACTGACAGCTAGATATTTAAACCACTTATTAACTTCTCCTGTCAAAGTTTGTGCAAACAGTCGCATTTGAACATATGAGTCATCAATCTCATAAATTTCAAAGAAGTCTGTCATCTTAGTAATGTGTTATTGAGCAGTATATTGTGTAGTGCCATCAAATAGTGGTATTTTATTTTGATAGTCTTGAGGCATTTCATGACGTTGTTGTGGTAAGACTAGGGGAGCATATCTAGCAGCCATAGCTTGGCTAGGAGGTAAGGTAGAACTGCTTGGAGCTGTGCTGGAAATGATGGCTGATGAACTAAAATTTGTAGTTGAAGTGCTCAGAAATGAAACTAGAATGTATATGGAACTACCTGGGAATGAGGATGATGTGTTTAGGAAATCAAAAGGTGATCTGATGGATATAATGGATGAAGTGAGAGGTGGAAATAGTACTCTAGGTTGTAAAGGTAATCTAGGAATAAATGGATCTGTAGATGAGATGGTAGTGGAATTTATAAATGATATAATAGCATACAAAGATGAATCTCTAGCTGGTATTATTGTGGTATCAATTGAGAAATTAGAGGTTTGTTTGCATAGGTCAAAAATTGAGCTAATTCAATAGCTTCATCAATATCTTTGAGAATAGTAAGATTAAGTTCTTCAATTTTAGTCTGATCTTGAATTTTCTGTGATTTAGAATCTTCTGTAATATTTTCTATTTTGTATTCAAGAATGAAGTGAAAATAGTGTCTAAAACAGTAGTTTAAGATCACTTTTAGATTTTCTTCTAAATAAAAAATGCTCAAATTTTAGATCAAAATCAATATCTTGCAGACTTGCTAACTCTTGTGGTAATGAATTGAATCTTTTTAATGATACTTCAGGTTCTAAATTTTCTAACTATTTTTTCTTTTTACTAATTTGGTCTGGGTTGTCTACTATCGCTGCAGGCTTAGGATCCGGGTTAGACATAGTATAATAAACTTTCCTAGAAGCCAAAATTACTATTTTCAATAAACACAACTTATAAAAGGAATCTTAAAGTAAAAGGACGAATAAAAAGATTTCCTTTAAGATTAGTTTTATGACTAAGGATTGGTTAGTTCCCCGGTAATGTTATCACTCTAGTAATTCTCAAATTGTGTGATTTTGGTTTTTAGTTAAATATGTAGAAATTAGCTGAATAAATCACTTATTCAATGGAGATTAACCCGATTACACATCAATTTCGAATTGCATGCATAACACATAATCTCATCTACAACTAATTGTCACATGCGGAAATAATAGAAGCAATCTCACATCAAATCAATCACACATTAACTCAGTATGTATGGGGAAAGCCTATAGCTGAAAACCCCGCAGCTATTGTGTATATTATAATGGAGAAATCATGTAACCAAACAAGTACAATAATCCTCACAAGTACTCAGTACTTTCTCATAAAGTCACACACAATCTAACTCAGTTTTGAACAAGTCTCGGGTTCAAAACTCACTGCTGACTGCCTTGCCTCTATTGCGCAATCATGGCCTGTATATGAAGAGATCCAAGGTTAGAATCCCCTTGGCTTGACTGCGCAATTTTCATGGACAATTCCTCCAAGTGTAATGCAAATCCCATACAAAACTAATCCTCCAACTGATAGCTTTACTCACCCTTTCATCTACCTCTTCCACTGGTCTCCACTGAACTGATCATGCACTGTAGTGAACTGAAGTGTTCTTGATTTGACTAATGAGTTAATAATTAGTGAATTAAATAATATTAATTCACTCCCTCCCATAACTAATTGATTAGCTAGTTAAACTAATCTCAACTAAAATAAGCAGTACAACTCCACTATCTGTCAGGTGCTCACTCAAAACTTACGCCCTTTGAGGTCAAAGCCAAAGTCAACCATGCAAGATGCCATCAAACCCTAGGAACCACGTGATTCCTCTGTCGATTGCATGAGCCACCTCCATGACTCGAGGCTGTTGGCTCCCGAAATGGCTAGCATTCCTCTGCCCTCAATATTATTAAGGGTAAATAATATTTGACTTCCATATTTTTAGGAGAGGCAGTCTAAAAATAGCCTGGAACCCTAAAAATAAGAGTCTCATCTATTTTTACCAACATGTCGCATGCTTCAAGAATATCCAACTGGAATCTCTGAATCATGCTCCGTATGTCTAAAAATAGACATAGTCTAAAAATAGACTTTGCGCCAGAATTTGCCTGCGGGCCCACTTAGTGAAGGCGACTTCATTTCACTAAGCTCCATCATCTTGCCGCATTCTCAACACTCCCTCTCAGCAAGATATGGATTATCTGCAACCCCTATCCTGCCTCTGTGGAATTCGAACTTGCTCCTGGTGAGCGCCTTCGTCAGGATGTCGGCATCCTCATCCTCCGTGGGAACATATGAAAGCATCATGATTCTCCGCTGAACACAATCTCTGATATGATGGTACCTGATGTCGATGTGTTTGGATCTATCATGAAATAATGGATTAGCTGAGAGTTTAATGCAACTCTGGTTATCACAGTAAATCACTGTAGGCTCCAAATGCAACCCGAACAATCCAACGAGGATCTTCCTCATCCAAATAGCTTCACATGCAGCCAAGCTTGCTGCCATGTACTCGGCCTCTGCTGAACTGAGTGCCACGGATCTCTGCTTCCTGCTGTACCAGGAAACTGTTGTCGACCCAATGCTGAAAACTCCTCCAGAAGTGCTCTTCCGGTCTGTTGGGCTCCCTGCCCAATCCGCATCAGTGAAGCCAGAAAGCTTCACTCCATCCTCCTGTCTGTACCATAGACCATTTCCCGATGTGCCTCTGATATAGCGCAATACATGCTTGCCCGCCTTCCAAAAGAGCTTGGTAGGCTTAACCATAGCTTGCGAAAGCTGGTTAACTGCATAGCATATATCGTGTCGAGTATTGACCAGATACATCAACGACCCCACCAACTGTCGATAGACAGTGGCATCCACTACCTCCTCCGAAGTAGCATCTCCCTTCCTCCAACCACCAGGAAGAGGAGTGTCAACAGGCTTGCAGCCTTGCATGTTGAACCTCTCCAGAATCTCCCGGGCATACTTGCCCTGAGAAACAAACAGTCCTCCGCTGCGCTGCCAAATCTCCAATCCCAGGAAATAATGAAGGATGCCCAAGTCCTTCATCTCAAACTCTCGTGCAAGATCCTCCTTGCATGATAGTATCAACTTCTCATCGCCAGTCAAAATCAGATCATCTACATACAGTACGATGATCAACAGCTTCCCCTCCACCACAATCTGGTACAGGTTAGGATCCGCCTCACTCTTGGAGAATCCAAGCCCAGTGAAGTAGCTGTCTATTCGAGTGTACCAAGCACGAGGTGCTTGCTTCAGCCCGTACAGTGCTCTCTTGAGTCGGCACACATGCGACTCACTGCTGAAGATCTCAAAACCTTCAGGCTGCTCTATGTACACCTCTTCCTCAATAACTCCATTGAGGAACGCAGTCTTCACATCCATCCGATGAATGTGCCACCCCATCTGCGCTGAGAGAGCAAGGATCGTCCGTATGGAAGAGTACCTTGCGACAGGTGCAAAAGTCTCCTCATAGTCAATCCCCTCGATCTGTGAGAAGCCACGGGCGACAAATCTCGCCTTGTACTTCTCCACACTCCCGTCAGCCGCCTGCTTCACCTTGTAGATCCATCGCTAACCTACAACTGATTTCCCAACCGGTCTTGGGACAATCTCCCATGCACTGTTCCTGATGATCGAATCATATTCTTCGATCATGGCATCAACCCATGCGGGTTCCTCCACAGCTTCCTCAAAAGAGGATGGCTCCATCACAACACATTGACTCACAAGAGCCATGTATCTAGTGTACCGATCCGGTGACTATCTCTGTCTGCGCTGTGCTGTAGGTGGTCCTACAACCTTCTCTGCATCCCGAGCCAGTCGCTCAGCTTCTGTAGTGCGCATGCGCCCTCTGATGGTTGGCGCTGCCCGGGTGGTTTCTTCCACCTCCTGAACCTCCTCTTGTGGCTGATCCACATCCGGAAGCTCCTCCTTAGGAACTAACAGCTCCTCATCTGCATGCAAGTGTAGCTCCCTCTCAAGCGAACACTGCATGGCTTTCTCCTCCCGAAATTTTATATCCCGTCGCACAACAGTCTTGCGACTGTCTGACAAATACACCCGATAGTTGTGAGGTGTATCAGTGTACCCCACAAATATTCCAACCTCAGCAGTTGGATCCAGCTTCCTTCTCGCATCCTTCATCACATGCATGTAGATAGGAGAACCAAAAATCCGCAAATGGGAAATATCAGGCCTCTTGCCAGAATAAGCCTCCTCTGGTGTACTCATGCCAAGAACCTTGTGAGGACAACGGTTCTGCACATACACCGCTGTATTGCATGCCTCAGCCCACAAGTGAAGGGGTAGGCCCTGATCATGCAACATCGCCCGTGCAGCACCCACGATCGTTCTGTTCTTCCGCTCAGCCACCCCGTTCTGCTGTGGGTTATGGGGTGCGATGAGCTCTCTCCGAATCCCTTCTGCGCTGCAGAACTCCTTGAATTCAGCCGAGATGAATTCATCACCGTTATCACTCCTTAGAGAAATCACCTTCTTCCCCGACTCCTTCTCGACCAGTGCTTTAAACTCACAGAACTTCGCGAATGTATCGCTCTTCTTCTGCATGAAGAAGATCCAGCACTTTCGAGAGAAATCATCAACAAAGATCACATACTACCTGTGCTTTGCTGTCGAAGCAACTGAGAAAGGACCACACACGTCTGTGTGAACTCTCTCAAGGATCGTCGTGGCGCGACTATCCTTCTCGTGAAAGGTGGCTTTCACATACTTCCCTAAAGTACACCTCTTGCACTGATCTGACTGCGCAAGAGTGCCCTTAGGAAGTCCAGTAGAAATCTGCTGCAGAATCTTCAAAGCTCCATGGTGAAGATGGCCCAATCTCCCGTGCCATAGTTCGCCCTCATCATCCCGGCTCACCACTTCTCCCGCCTTGCATGCCATAGCTGCGCAGTCATCTACCTGCAACTGATAAAGGTTCTGAGTTCGAACCCCTATCTTCCGGGTCTCTCCAGTAGTCTTACTGCGCAGGAAGGCTTTTCCTTCACTGAAGACCACATCATACCCCTTATCCTCCAACATCGCTACTGAAATTAGGTTCTTCTTCAATCCAGGTACATGCATGACATCCTTTAAGACAAAGGGTTTACCAGACTCCCTCTGAAAGGATACGATACCGATACCAGTCGCACTGTATCTACCATCATCGCCCATCTCGATGTGCACACCCAAATCTTTGTTCTCCAGATCTGAGAACAACTCCCGATCTCCCGTCATATGAAATGACGCACCGCTGTCCAAGAACCACACCGATCCCATCACACTTGAAACCAAGCATGCAATCAGTGAAAAGTCAAGCTCGAACCGTGAAGCCAAAGCTTCTCCATCTGCAGATCTTCCCGCTTGCTTGTTCTTCTTCTTCTTTGGACAATTGGTAGCATAATGTCCATGATCATGGCAGTGAAAACACTTCACTTTCGCCATATCCTGCTTCTTGCCCTTAGCACTAGAATGAGAGGTTTTCTTACCCTTCCCCTTCTTTGCTTTGGACACCAAAGCGCAGTTTTCTTCATCAGCTCCCTTTGATGAAGATCCATCTCGAGTAGTCCTCCTTATCTCCTCCTGCATGAGATCCGCCGAAAGGCGCTCCCATCCCGGCAGCTTCTCCCGACCATTGACACTATCTTGATATGAGTGCCAAGCCTTCGGAAGACCAAGGAGAGCCAGTTCGACCATGTCCTCGTCTTCGACAGTCACCCCCACACTTCCCAGCTCATCTCTGCACTGAGTGAACTTCGTGAGGTATTTGGCGATACTGTCGCCTTTCTCCATCTTGATGTTCCCGAGCTTATCTTTGAGCGCCAGCTTCCTTTGGTCACTCTTACTCTGGAATAGATCCGTCAAAGCTTTCCACATTAAATATGGAGTAGCCTTTCCATGCAGGCTGGATACAATATGATCCTTGACGCCCTCCAACAAGATCCTTCGACATTTCGCGATCTTCTTTTGCCATGCATCGACCAAAGCTGCATCAGTGGGCTTTGGGACATCCGCATCCACGAACTCCTTCAGACCATTATCTTCTAACACTGCTTCCATTCGATCTTTCCATGCAACATAGTTCGAACCGCCTTCAAGAGCATATTCGAGTCGCAAACCATTGAAAGAAGACATCTTTCAACACCGGCACCAAGAAGAACAACCTTCTGCAAAATTCGAATTCCAAACTTCAAGCTCTATCGCTTCCGATCTATACTTGAAAACAAATTATTTCCAAATCAGAGATTGACTGCAAAGGGCATTCACCAGATCTTTCACCTTACAAAGAAGGATGAATATTCCGGAGGCTACCTGGCCCGCATGCAGACTCTGTCCGAGGAAATAAGTTTGCAATCACCGTAATAGATCTCGACAATTAATCTAGCTCCGATACCATGTAGAAATTAGCTGAATAAATCACTTATTCAATGGAGATTAACCCGATTACACATCAATTTTTAATTGCATGCATAACACATAATCTCATCTACAATTAATTGTCACATGCGGAAATAATAGAAGCAATCTCACATCAAATCAATCACACATTAAATCAGTATGTATGGGGAAAGCCTATAGCTGAAAACCCCGCAGCTATTGTGTATATTATAATGGAGAAATCAAGTAACCAAACAAGTACAATACTCCTCACAAGTACTCAGTACTCTCTCATGAAGTTACTCACAATCTAGCTTGGTTTTGAACAAGTCTCGGGTTCAAAACACACCACTAACTGCCTTGCCTCTATTGCGCAATCATGGCCTGTATATGAAGAGGTTCAAGGTTCGAATCCCCTTGCCTTGATTGCGTAATTGTCATGGACAATTCCTCCAAGTGTAATGCAAATCTCATGCAAAACTAATCCTCCAACTGATAGCTTTACTCACCCTTTCATCTACCTCTTCCACTGGTCTCCACTGAACTGATCATGCACTGTAGTGAACTGAAGTGTTCTTGAGTTGACTAATGAGTTACTAATTAGTGAATTAAATAATATTTAATTCACTCCACTCATAACTAATTGATTAGCCAGTTAAACTAATCTCAACTAGTTCAACTAAAATAAACAGAACACAACTCCACTATCTGTCTCATTAACTCCTCCAAAACTTCTGCCACTGAAGTCCAACTGAAGTCAACCATGCAAGATGCCATCAAACCCTAGGAACCACGTGATTCCTCTGTCAGTTGCATGAGCCACCTCCATGACTCGAACTGAAGTGCTCCAAGAGAGTAAATTGTTGTTTATAGTCTAAATATTATTAAGGGTAAATAATATTTGACTTCCATATTTTTAGGAGAGGCAGTCTAAAAATAGCCTGGGACCTAAAAATATGAGTCTCATCTATTTTTACCAAAATGTCGCATGCTTCAAGAATCTCCAACTGGAATCTCTGAATCATGCTCCAAAAATAGACATTGTCTAAAAATAGACTTTGCGCCAGAATTTGCCTGCGGGCCCACTTAGTGAAGGCGACTTCATTTCACTAAGCTCCATCATCTTGCTGCATTCTCAACAAAATAATTCTAGAGGTAACCACAAACCAACTTCAAATTCTAGGATCTAGCCTTCCTAGGGTTCAGAGAGGGCTCTCTCTTTAAAGTTTAACTTTGTTTTATTTGTGAATATTAGGCTAGTTATGAAAGTGTAGCTTTGGTTTTGTTTTGATAGATTTGGTTGGAAAAATCACTTGAAAGGATGGATAGTGGGAAATCTATTTGTCCATTGGGCTATGGAGTCAAAATCAAGCAAACAAGACTAGGATCAAGGGAAGATAGATAACCCTTGGAGATCGTGGAAACTTCTTTTTGTGAGGTGGTATGATCGAGATAAAGGGCACTTAAGAATCATTAAATCCAGAAAAGGAAGTAGTAGGAAGAGGTCAAATGAGAGAGGGAGCAATTAAGGGTTCCCTACACTGGAAATCAGAGGAAAACATATAAATGATAACTAGTTAAAAACCGGGTGTTATTAACAAATCCTGTAGTAATACTCCTAGTTATACATTCAGATTTAGCATAAACATAAATGGATGCATGAAACAAAGAAATGAAACAATGACAAGTGAAGAAAATACTTCACTCCAAATAGATCATCACAGGAATCTTGAAGTATGATGCCAATTTTCTTTGATCCAGCCTGCTATTCGAAGTTTGGACACACAAAAGCTTTAAAGTCCAAGAAGAAATGACTATAACAATCCCAACAATTTTATTCCACCCAAAATGCTTCTAAAGATGAAGTATTTATACATAATGTTTTACAAAATATCCTAGAAGACTTCTAGGAAGTATCTTAGGAAAATAAAATATATTTACAATAAAAATAGAGGCAGCTGCTTAACAAATCAAAGAGATGTCCTATTTTATCCATAAGAAATAGAAACAGATTGAGGATAAGAAGCAACTGGCTGCCTTAGTGTCCTCCTTGCTGGCCTTTATATATTTTTAGAATCTGATCTGCCTTGTCTGATACTCTTTTTTGGATACTCTTTCACTGATACTCTTTAACCCTTAGTCAAAAAATATTTACTGCTGTAAATAAAATCTATTTTGACTATAAATTAGAAAACATATTTCTTCCTTCTTTTCACTTGCTTGTTTTTATCATTCATAGTAAATTTGTGAGTGCTTGCCAATCCTCATTTTTAGGAATTTGAATATTCTTTAATTTCCTAAAGTTCTCATTAGCTTCTGTATATCTAGCAAAGGTTGGCTTGATGACAAAAAAATGTTTGATTTCATGCTGTAAGTCAAATAAATCTTCAAAACTCTTAAGTAGCACTTTTCCTATTGGGATGCCTTGACCTATTGGTTTATTTACCTATTCCTTGGAAAATTCTCTTATCTTCTTATCATAGTCATTTTGAGGCATCAATTGATCATTAATGACCATGATATTAGGAAGTCCTTTTTTCCTCAAACTTGTGAACTTAACCATGAATCTTGTTACGACATTATTCATGCCTTCACACTTTTCTTCAAGTTGCCTCATCAAATTTCTCTTTGTTGTGACTTTCCTAATTTCTAGGGTAGTTGTAGTTCTATCTGTTATTTTGAGCTCTTCCAAATCCTATCTATTTTTGCTGTTAAGGAAATTGATTAGCCTTACAACTTGCTCTGGTTTGTCATCCAAATCAGTTTTAGTCTTTTGAATTTCTACTTGGGCTGCTAGTAATAACTCCCTCTGCTAAAAAATTACCTAAATTGAAGGCCATACATCATGGATGGCTTCAATGACATTATTCCAAAGGTAATTTTTTATGTATGATATCTGATATTTTAAATTTAATTATTTTTGCAATTTTTTTAACTCTTCACTCAATCTACTGGGATTTTGTTCTTGTATCTTAGCATTTACCTGAGCTGATTTATTTGAATTTTCAATATTTTCAACCATTTTTGTCAATCTGTTAATCTCATTTGTCTTTAAAGACATTTCTTCCATTTCTTTCACTATCTTTCTAGCCTCATCAGTAGGTTGTACTACTATTGTAGAAGATTCAGTGGCTGATGTTGTGGAAGAAGTCACTGGCACTGCAGTAGCCAGTGGTTCTTTGGGTGCCAACTTTTCTCCTAAAGTTGAAGGCACTGCTACAGTGATAACTGGAATGAATGTAGGAATGAATGGTTCTTTCACTGTCTCCTTTTCTTGGACAAGCTTGTCCATCTGTATTTCCATTTCCTTAACCTGGGCTGTCAAATGAAGAATTAAACTCATCATTTCATCTTTTTCCTTATGTTCCTGTATGACTTCCTTTTTTTGAGGATGCTCACTTTGAGGAAGTTTGAGCCGTTTCCTCAAGGCTGCTATATCCTCATTTTTCTTTTTCACCAATAATTCTGTTGCTTTGATATTAGTTGGATCATATCCCACCTGTAAAACTAGTTCTTCCAAGGATTTTATCCTTAGATCCTTGGCATACAATGAGGCTTTGTCCATCTTCATTTGATCTTGCATGTTGGAAATGGTATTTTGTAGCTTTTGAGCACTCATGGATTTTGTTGTAACTGTGGAATACATATCTAAGCTTTGCCTGTGAAACTCTATTTGATCTAATTCATGGATACTGTCTGTAGCTACTTCTAGATCAACTTTTTTATAGTCAGCAACTGTCTTTAGAACTGATACTGTGGGCTATAATACTGACATAATCAATTTTTTACTTGAGTAATCAAATTCTCATAGGAATCTCTTTGATTACCTGGCTTTTGTTTCACGAACTGAGAATAAATTTCAGTTTTGATTTCCTCATTCTTCAACTTGATCTGCTTATATTTCTCTTTAATATCCAAATCCTTTTCCTTAGCTATTTGTGAGGAAGACGCTTCCATGATTTGCTGCCTTTCCATCAAATGTGTGTCCTCATTATTGATTTATCCTTCATTCTGATTTGGCTCATTAATAATTACAGTATCTACATTTGTCTCTGGAAAATCTGTGTTGGTATTTAAAGGCTCTGTTTCAACATCTATTGTCGCTTTTCCTTCACCCGTTGTATCTAATTTAGGCCTTTTGTTATAAATGATCTTGAACTTTTTTTCTGTTGTGGTTTCTGCCACATAGGCTCCTCATTCCCTTGTTCTTTTGGTTGACTTGTTTGGCTGATTTGCAGTCTCTAAGGTATGACTAGTATTACTTTTGTTTACTTCATCTATTAAGGTGTTTTCAGTCCATTCAAGCTGATTGGAAAATTTTTCTATTTCTGGTTTAGCTTCATGTATAAAGGGTGTTAATTTGAATTTAACCCTTAGCTTGCTCAAGATCCCTTGTGGATCATAGTTCCAAGGGAAACTCTCTTCAAATTTATAATCCAATAACTGATTTGCTGCTTCTTTTTCTGCATCCCTATGATTGCATATGAATGGCCCAATTTGATTCTTAATTTTGAATTGGGTTTTCTTCTTAGATGCCATGAAATTTATTGACTCAGAGTTTAGGATCTGCCTGATATACTCCAAGGAAAAGATCCTCATTGAAGGATATTTGGGTAACTTGTAAGGTAACAAGTTTGACCCAAAGACTCTGATTTCATTATATTTCTCATACAAATAGTAGTCACCAACTTTACTCTGCTCTAATAACTGAAATATCTTTTTCATTTCTTCACTTATTCTAGGCTGCTCTGTCTTGGTCAACATTATGATCACTGGATGTAAAAAAACTCTGAAAACTCTAAATAACTAAAATCTATACATTCTTTCTTGAGCATGGATGTCAAAAAGATGATAGATAGAGGATTTCCCTCTATGTCAAGTTTTTGAAGAGTGATTGGAAAACTATTTGATTGGAAGTATAAGAACATATGGAAAAGGTAGGAGGTATATCTAAACATTCCCTCTATTTACAAATTGGTCAATTGATAATGAATACTATCAGCAATGAAACCAACATAATCAAAGATTACTGAGGGTGGTTAACCTAGAGAAAAGGTGGATAAGAATCCCAAGATGGATTCATCAGTGTGTTCATTAGTGAAACATCCAAGGATGAAGGAAAGCATGGAAATCACATGTCTTGAACCTTCAGGAAATTTAAAAGTAGAATATGGAGGATTTAACTTGGGAATTTCTACATGTAGAGGCATAAAAGTTTGAAAAATCATGAAGCTTTTGGGGAAATATAGGCCAATATATAGCTTGGTGAGGGCCTCTATAGACAAATGGATTGCTTGGGGGTTAGGCTGAAGCTGTAAAATTTGGTTAATTGACTCTGCAGTGATGGTAAAAATGACTTATTTACTGGCATTTACAATATCTCTTTGTTTTGGAACATAGTACTGCTGACATAATCTAATAATCTCCTGACAGGGGTGAGTTGATGGAAAAACATACTTGGGTAAATGGGATTCCCAAATATGGACTTCTTCTTGATCATCTAATGACTTCTCATAGCACCAGTTATGGATATCTAACATGTTGAATTCAACAATGGGATCAAATATTTTGTAATCAATATCAGCTAGGGGAATGTGTTTAATATCAACAATAAGGGGTTGTAGTGGACTGACAACAATAGTAGTGTTTGAGATCATGGCAAGGGTAGGCTTAGGTGCTTTAGAAGCTTTAGAAGCTTCAGGCTTGCTTGCACTCTATTTTTTAGGCATTTTGATATACTTCTGCAAGTTTAGACAATTGACAGAAGTAATTTACTTTTAACAGAGGATTTATTGAGCAAATTTGGCAAATTATGGTCTCTTCTTTGGGTTTTCTATCAAATTAGGCCTGTCAAAGAGGTTTTGAGGCTTTAGAACTGGTTTAAAATAGAAAACAAGGGTTTCCTGAGTATTTTTAATGGGAAATTGGGTTGAAAATTATTTGAAAGGGTTATAGAGGTTTAGGGTACCTGCAGAGTTTTTCTGGATTGTTTCAGAACTTGAAAAAGATCATTTAAACTGTGAAAACTCACAATTTCCTGAAAAAATCAACGCAACAGAGAAACAGTGTTTCTGGGAAACATTTTCCAGAGTTTGGCCTGTTTTTGAGAATTTTTTGGCAATTTTTTAATCATTTTTTTAACTTTAAATGTGTTTTCTTTCTTTTAAAATGTTTTTCAACTTGATTTGCAGGTTCAAATTCTCAAAAAATACCTTTTGTTTTGCAGGTATCGGAATTTGGAAGAGTTTTTGAAGTTCTGGCTGAATTTATGGCTTCAGTGAATTGTTTGGAGCAATGTGTAGCTTCTCAGCAGTCTTCAAAGTTTGCAGGGAAACTATTGCAGGTTTCAGGCGAAAAAATGGTGGATAATGGCTTAAAAATTGTGTTTTTACAGTCAGGGAAGCTTTGCAGAGGGTTTAGGTTTAAAGAGCAAGGAGATAGATGAATGAAACACATTTTCGAAGGTTTATTAAACATTTCGGTCATATTATCTATGCATTGAATGCAGATCGCATCAGGCATGAGAAGTGGTTTGGGAATTCAAAGGGTAAAAACCAGAGTGGTTATCGCGTGGAGTTGCAGTGGTAAGCAGTTTTGGGCTTAACCCATGTGATCCAATGTTTGAAGGGCACGTGGAGGAGAGAGGTTATAGTGAAACCATCCATTTCACGCAGGTTTGGTGGTTGGATGAATGCACAACTTTTCTACGCGATATTGGATATCAATCGTCAGATCTATGAGTTGAATGCGAGTGGTCAAGATCTGATGAGAAGATGCATCAGAATGGGAGGTGGGACCGAGCTTAGTTTATATGCGCGAATGGGTCAAAATTTATAGAATTAAATGTTTGAAATATGTTTAAACCTTAGTTTTAAGGTATAGCGGAGGGATAGATATAACATGCATTTAAATTAAAGCATTTATAAAAATGTTTCAATAATACATATATGGCCGCTGCTATAATATAGAGTTTTTTAAATGATTTGGCATTTGTAAAACTATAGGGGGCGGGATTATTTCAATAGGGAGGTTTAGAACAAGGGGTTTGTAGGGCGGGGTTTATTTGCGCACATGGGAATAATCAAATTTGGTCTAAATGTAAAATAATGGGCTTTGGGGGCTATTTAAATATAATGGAATTAATAACTATGAGAGGGTATTTTAGGGATTTTAACAAAATAAGTTAAAATTTAATATGAAAAAGGGTAATAAAATGGAAATAAAACACATATTATCTCTAAGTAAAGTGTAAAAAATAAAGCATTGATCATATTTAATATTACTTCACTAATACTTAGGATAAATGTAATTTTGAGGGTTTTATGAATGATTTTGAAGGGAAATTAATTATTTTAGGGTTTTCAAATTTACTAAGTAAGAATGTGTCTTTACTTAGGAAAAAAGGGGTTTTGATGTATGAATGAAGGGTAAATGTTGATGAATGAGGGTTTAAGGTAGGAATTCAATATTTTTAACTGACCAGTCATCGAGCCTTGGGTCCAGTCCCAACAAAAGTCAGAGAAATGCTCTAAGCCTTTTTGACTGATAGTTTAGAATATTGAATACCTATATGGGAGGGGAAATTAGTGATTTTGCCCAATGATGTCTTATTTACATGATTGCTCAACTGCTTTCTACCTACCCAACTTTATTTCTAACATTTTTTCTTCATTTAATAGGTGCATTTAGGCTTGCAACCTTAAAACATTTTTATTTCAAAGCATAAAACTATCTAAATCTACCTTATTTTATCTGAGGGCTCAGATTAAACTGTTGAGCTCCTCATTATTCTGTACCTATCTACTGATTTGTCAAGTTTAAACTGTTTGAAAAATCTTTATTCACTATCTAAAACATGAAATTGAAAACATGAAAATTTAATATTAAGCTGTTTAACTGATCATGGATTATGGCATTTATTGACACTATGCACATAATCATTATTCTTAGTCCTTATAATAATCATTATTATTATGCATTTGGGGTTTATATTTTTCTAAGTCCTTTGATTTTTCTTTTAGGAAATTTTACCCTCTTTTTGGCTTTTTTATTATTTTTTCATTTTTTCAAAATATGGGATAACAACTTGTAGAAACGAAGGTATGTACATATTTACAAGACTATCAAAGTCAATTCAAAATTTATGAACCCTATTATTATAGGACCTGTTGAAGCCTAGAAAATCTTTGCTTCAAACATTGGGGAAAACCACCCGGTCGGGACCGTAGGACAGCTCCTTTTCCATTTGGTATGGTGGCTCCGACTGGATTTAAAGGACCAGTTTCCTTATAACTAAATGAATTGGTTTGGATGAGTGGAAATGGGACTAAATTAACTGAAATAAAACTATCTAATTTAAACTAAATACTGATAAAGAAATTCTAACACTAACCCGGGTAATTATATGTGAATACAACTAAAGATTGTTCCAATTTAACAATAACCATGAAAATGTATTATTATTTAAATTGAAATGTGCAGAAAAAAATAAAGATAACTCTGTTTAAGAAATTAAACAGAGTTGTATTAGCATATTGCATTCATCATTGTATACCATCTATATATACATATGAAAGATAACGTTTCAATTATACTCAGAAATGATATATAAAAAGAAGCGTTGTGAAGACAAATATATATAAATGATAGAAAATTTTAAAGCGAATATCATAAGACAAAAGAAATCAGCAGTGAATAGATAGAAATACCTTATTCATCTTGAAGATTTTCAAATGAAATGTGATACTCTAATCCAGTAACTCTGATGCAAAATCAAATTCCAAGGTACAGAAATGCAACACTTCAAAGATAATTTCGCATAAAAATCACCAGATGTGATCATTTTTAAAAATATATAAGACAATGGAGTACAAAAATGCAATCTCCAAGTCAAAAATATTAAGATCCAGGACCCTTCTCTAAATGCATGAGAAGGGTTTAAATACTACTTAGCTAAATCTAAAAATAGTCTATTACAAAAATTAAGGATTTGGTTCAATGACCGTCCTTTTCCTAGGCTAAAATACAGTAAAATTAAAACTAAATCTAACTATCTATGAACTTGATCATTAAACTTGTAGGCATCTAGAATAGTTTTGAGAAGATGCGGTTGACCGACTTCAAAATTCAACTGTCCTGAAAATACAGAGTCGGCAAGTGTAGGCGCAATCTTCTCTGTAGAATTGATGATACAATTAAGCGCACTGCGCTGACTGTGTGTCTTCACTAAGTACATCCAGTATGAGTCCCAATTTAATCTTGTCAGCCCTTGGATAGATTTTGCTCTTTCTTCTGCCTTTTGCCTCCATTCTGTTTGCAGTTGATGTGCCTGTGGGAGATATCCTGGAACAGTTTCTGGAATCAAATTAGCTTTGTGTAAATTGTCATTTACACAATCAGTAAGAGTGTTTGCTGCTGTAGCCGCCTCTTCTGCTGCCTTCTTTTTGTGCATTTTCCTTTATTGGAGTTTTTCGTTCTGTTATTAATTTTTCAATTTCATTTCAATTTTGTTTCGCCATTTTCTCATATCATACTTCAGCCAAAGTAGTTTCTTTTTTATAGATTTGACCTTTCGTAGTAGTTTTTCTCTATGCCGAACACGCTCCACATCTTTTTCCTTGCTCAGCATTAAGTGCCTTGAATTTGGTCAATGTTTCCTCATTTTGCCTTACAATTATTTCAAGTCTCTTCAACTCCCGACTTTTCTCAAGAAGAGCTTTATGTTTTCCTGAGGACTCCTGACCTCCAACAGCTTCTTTAGTAACTTCCAAAAGATCTATAGAGGATAATTTTGGCAAACTTACATACCTTATCTTGTGATGGAAACTGAGTCAATTTGCCCACTTGGATATTTGAACTTGTGAACAGCGTCTAAAACATCCTTTTTTGGTACTGTCCACCCGTGTTTGTTTTTCTTCAATGGTTCATCTCTTTTGGTCCACTCCTTTGTGCATTCTACCAAATTTGCATGCTCTCTGGTGAAATCTTCCATGAATTGCTTATTATAAGTCGCCTGAGGTTCCGACAACTTATACGTCCACCTCAAATCTCCTGTGGTGAACGACCCGATTAGTTCTTGAGCTGGAGTTCTGAATTGCCTGTCTGAAATATCGGTGCTGTCCAGCACCCATTTCACCATGTCCGTATATGGGAGAATCCTTGGCCTTGCCGCTATCCTATGGAGAAATGAACAAGCCAGTTCTTTGAGGGTTGCTTCAGATGTATTACTAGAACCTGCTGTAACCACAACTTTCATTACCACAGGATTTTCTTCTTCTAAGAGATTATACAGTCCTTCCCAAGTGGATATACCGACATCCTTATTACAAGAGGTGTCTGTGTATAGTGAAGCCATTTCTCTGTTTTCAGAATTCGAGCTCTTCTCCTTCTTACCCATAGTGTTTAGTGAAAGCTTTGTATAGACGTTTGCTCCTTCGTGCCTGCGTTTTACGAGTTAAATGAGAGTAATGGCATGAGAAAGGTGATGAGATTGTTTTAAATGCGAAGGCGGATGAAATATATTATTTTAACGTGAAATGACTTTCAATCAAAACAAAATCTCATTTACCATTAATTGTCAATCCATTCATTTAATCCAATCATTAAAGCGCATAACAGATATTGATATATGGGAAGATTGTCTTTGAACAACGCGCCTTTATGAATCTGCGACATTGCGATCTGCGATTTGCTGCGCAATATCGCAATATCGCAATGTCGCAATATCGCAATATCACAAAATGAAACCATCGCAATTTTATAAATAGCGCAAAAGCGCAAATTGTGAAATAGCGCAAAAGCGCACATCGCAAATCTCGCAAAAGTGCAAAATTGTAAATAGCGCAAAAGGTATTCGTTTAACATTTCTGTTTTCTGCGCTATGCGATCTGCGACCAATATGTTTATTGTATAGGCTTTTTGGGATCGCATTATCGCAAAAGCACAAAATCGCATTTTCAGTTTTATAAAAGATATATATCATTTTGCGATGGATGCGCTATTTTGTTTAAAGAACAATTTTATTGTAATCTATCATAAACTTAAGTGTTTCTTAATGTTATTTCTAAGGGATTTCTCTAAGTTTATGATAGAAAGTTTTATTTGAAAATGAAAACAAATCCTAATTGATTTTTTGGATTTTTTAACTAAGGGTCCCCATTTATTTAGTATTATTACTAATATTAAATAAAAGGGGGGTTGTTGCTGGTCACAACAATTGGCGATTCACTGAAAGAAACAGTTATCTCTGAAAAAATAAAATGAACACTATATCTTTAGTAAGTAAATATTTTTAAAGATAATGAAAACTACCTTAGGATAATTCAAATAAAATGTAACTATGAAAAAGAAATAAAAATCATTTCACAATTTCTTTCTAATTCCTTAAGAATAAAAACATTTTTGGGTTATCTCAAGCTTTGATTGGTGTTAATAATGAAGTAAGTTGATTTCTCCAAGTTTTGGTTTTATAATATACTCTATTGCCATAGGTATTGCCTCTGCTACCAGCAAACGTTCATAGTCTCGACAGGGTTACCTTTAAACCATTAACCATTCATTGTCCCATCCAACTAAAATTATGACTTTTTAAAAGATAAATTCATAAGACCTATTATCTCATGTTTTTGTCTTTTACTTATTTTTTATTTTAAGAGCCATTATTCTGGTTTGGTAGCCAGTTAATAACAATGCCATTCACTAGTTATAATTAAACTGAACAAGCTGGCTCATGATGAGAACCCTTGTCTTACATTTATAAGCCATTACCCTGTTTTTGTATGCAGTATTGGTAATGTCAGTTTTATTACTCCTTATGAACATGGTAAGTCGACTCGTAATGAGACCTCTTATCTCTTTAAATTTTCATATAATTTCTTAGAATTACATTCTAAAAAATCACAACTTAAATGGATGGGGTGAAATAGTTTTATCCTTAAGAATCAATGGATGACAATTTTCAGAGTTTTTTGAGTTCCAAAACTTTGAAAAATCTTTACTTTTACAAATAACCTTTCTCTGCTTAATAAACTTATGATGATTTACATTCTTCTCAAGTTTTCAAAAGATCATGCAAATGATTGGAATAATCTTTCAAAGTTTAACATCTTATTTTAAACTATCCAAAAACTATGGTCATTACTCTAAAAATTCTTATTTACACAAAATAAATATTTATAATATTCTTCCGAAGAAATTTTCTTAAATAGTAAACAGTCAATTAGAGACTCATTAACAACCTTTATTTGCAAAAACAAAAACAATCAAAATTCTGAAGAAAGGAATATGTACAATTAAGAAGGGGTTACCTCCTTATGAAAATAATTTCTTCAAGATAAGCCCATTTACAGGAAGAGATTCTCTCTTACCCGTTAGATCTTGGAGTATGAATGTATTTGAGCCTATCTTCTCAACAATTTGAAATGGTCCAAGCCACATTTTCTGAAATTTGTTATGTTTACCTTTTTCTTCGTGTGCTTTATCCCATTTCAGAACAAGATCACCAATTGACAAAATTTTTGAGCCGGTAGAACTTGCATCAAAAGAAGATTTTACAAGCTGTTGATGTTTTCCATGAGTAATTTTTGCTTTATTCCTATCTTCTGTTTTCATGACTGACTGTCCTACTAATGTATTTGAATATTTTTCTTCAATATATTTCACTGAGTTTATTAATAAGAGTTAAAATCGCCATACCAAAATTGATTCCATAAACTAAATTGAAAGGTGAAGTTTCTATTGAAGCTTTTTTAGTAATATGATCAGCTCATAGTGCAAAGATTAAAGACTTGTGCCAATTCTTTTGTTTTGATCAATGGTCTTTTTAATGATTTTGATAAGATTTTTGTTAGTGGATTCAGCCAAACCATTACCTTATGGATAATAATTTGATGAATATTTCAATTTAAAACCTCTTTTGACTGCAAATTCTATTAAACTATTTCCAGAGAAGTAAGATGCATTATCAAAGACTAGAGCGTTAGGTACACCAAACCTGGTTATGATGAATTGATCTATGAAATCAATAATTGCATCAGAATTGGCTACCTTCAATGGGATTGCTTCTACCCATTTTGTAAAGTAATCAGTTGCAGTAAGGATGTACTTTTGCTCTTTGGAAGAATGAGGTACTATCTCACCAATAATTTCAAGCCCCCATTGTTCGAATGGTTGCTCAATACTCACTGGTTGCAAAGGAAAAGCTGGTTTCCTTTGTCTTCCACTTGCAGTTTGACAAATTCTGCACTTCCTTACATAATCATGCGTATCTTTAAAAAGGGTAGGCCAGTAATAACCAGCACGAATTATTTTGTGAGCTGTGGTATCACCTCCAAAATGACCTCCTGCTGGTCCATCATGCAACTCCTGCAAAACCTTTTCAGCTTCAGTCTTTTCAAGACATCTTAATAATATTGAATCATAATTTTTCCTGAATAACACATTATCAATGATCTCATATTTAATATCCTTTAACCTTAAAGCGTGTTTACTCTTATAACTGAGATTAGAAGGGAGGCATAATTATTTGTTAAGAGTGAAGATTGTATACCAGACTGCTGTGGTGACCTGGTACTATCCAATACTGAATATTCATTTGAATTTTGATTAACATATGTTATAGCTCTGCCAGATCTGAAAACTTATCTTAAGAATCTTACTATTTCTATATATCAACACTGTTATTTTTGTAAAAATGTACTCAAATAGTTTCCTTTTCTCCTACATTTTTAATTATAATCATTGTATCCAGGAATGTATTACTATTTTTGTATGTGGTTTTCAAGATATGTTCAAATGCACCATTGATTTGTTAAAACAGTATGTCATTTTTTCATTTAATAATAAGCTGCCTTTACTGTGATGAAACAACAGGTTTAGCTTGATCATTGAGTTGTGTTAAAAATAAATGTGATAGGATGTTTCGGTGGCCAAAGTATACAAAGTAAAATCTTTATAAAAATCCGATGTATTCAATGCTGGCGCATTAATGATCGCTTGTTTGATTGCATCAAAAGCTTTTTTCTCTTTATGCCCCCATTTGAATACTGAATTCTTCTTGATCATATTTTGCATAGGTAAAACAATTAAAGAAAAATCAGGAATGAATCTTTTTACAAAATTGATCTGTCCAAGAAATGATTGCATGGATTTTTTGTTATGAGGTAAAGAAATATCATAAATTTCTTTCGCTCTATCTGGATCAATATATATACCATCTTTTGATACAACAAATCCCAAGAGTTTTCCTTCATCCAAAGCAAAGAAAGATTTCTTTGGATTTAAGGAAATACCAAACCTTCTACATCTTTCAAATATTTGTTTTAAATCATGTAGATGATTGGCTCTCTTTTTTGAAAATGCTGTTATGTCATCAAGATAGACAACAATTGATTTATTGATCAGACCTTTAAACGCTATGTCCATGGCTCTTTGGAAAGTTTCTCCTGCATTTATTAGACCAAAAGGCATTTTTTGATAAGCATAAGTTCCCCATTTTGTTCTGAAAGTTGTTTTCAATCTGTCATCTGGATGAACTAAAACTTGATTATAGCCTGAAAATCCATCGAGAAAGGACATAAGTTCAGAACTAGCTACCTTTTGAAGTATCTGTTCCATGGTTGGCAATGGGAAATTGTCTTTTAAACATGCCTTGTTTAAATTTCTGAAATCAATACAGATTCTTATATCACCATTCTTCTTCCTTACAGGTACCATATTGGAAACCCAATTAGAGTTCCTGACTTGAAAAATGATTTTGGCTTTCAAAAGTTTATTGAGTTCTGATTTGATTTGACTTTCGAGATTTCGATGGATCTTTCTCAACTTCTGTTGAACAGGTTTAATATCAGGAAGCATTGGAATCGTGTGTTGAATAACCGAAGTATTATACGTTTTTAGATCATCATAATTCCAAGCAAACACGTTTTTATACTTGTTCAGCAGTTTAATGAATGCATTCCTTTCCTCTGGTGTTAAATTGAGTCCTAAGTTAACGTTTTGAGGTTTAGAATCAGAACCAAGATTTACTAATTCAAACCTCAAAGTGGAACTTTTGAGTTTCGTATTAACAACTTTCTTGAATCTGTCTCTAATGTCATATAAATCCTCTAATTTAACAACATATTTTGGAATGGGGTTTTCATTACCTTTTGAAGAAATTTGTAAATCATGATCATCTTCGTCAATAATTTGCTCATCATATGATTTCTCTGAAGTCATGAAATTTAAAATATCTTGATCATGATAGAATACTCTCCAATTTGTAACATTATCTGGGACAGATGGGCGAAAAATCAATTCTACAGAAAACCTATCAGGACTGCAATCTTCAGCAGGAAGGAGTTTAGATGCAACATTAGCTAACAAGTCAGCTGATGTATTTTGATTCCTAGGAATGGGAGAAATATTGAATGCTAAAAAATGAGTGGTGAGATCTTGTACTAGGGTCTGATAGTGTTTAAGATGTCCTGAAAGGCAATGAATATTATTCCTAACTTGTTTTATGACAATTTCAGAATCACCAAAGACTTTCAAGTATTTAACATCTAACCCTATAGCTTTATAAAGTCCTTGAACCAAGGCTTCATATTCTGCGGTATTGTTAGTACAGTCAAATTCTAACCTACATGACAGCATAGTTTTCTCACCATTTGGATCAATTAAGATGCATCCAGCTCCAGCTCCATCACTAGACTTTGATCCATCAAAATATAATGACCAAAATAAAAATTTATCTATTGACTTATCTACAATTACATTAGAAGTATTTACAATTATGGAAGAATCGGATTGTGAAAAATTTTCTATTTGAGAAACAAAAGTATTTACAGAAAAAGGTGATTGAGGTGCTTCGAAGTTTCCAAGAAATGATTCAGCAGAATAACCTCCAAGAATATTGTTGTTGAATGCCACAGGCTCATTAGGTTGTTCGAATTCAGTGACAGTGTGTGTCATATGTTTTTCTCGTTCAATTTTGATTTGATTTGGTTTCTCTTTGTAGGGAAGCCACATATGTGAATAATCAGTTGAGATATAACCATTAAGTTTCGCAGACCAATCCCTGCTTAAGATTAATCCATAGAATTCAGGAATATTAGCAATCAAAATATCAATTCTTTGGACAATCCTAGGATCAGAAGCTAATCTGATAGTAACTGAATTGATTTCTCCTACAACTTGAAATTTAGAGCGATCCAATTGAACGATATGAACTGCTGATTTCTGTGGTTCGATATTCAATTTGGCACAGACAGAAGTAGGCATTATATTGGAGGAGGCTCCAGAATCAATCAAAAAATTGTGCAGATTTTTATTGTACATCTCATAAGTCAAAAGAAAAGGAGGAGTTTGAGAATTTGATTTTTCTCCAATGAGCACTGTATCAGTAGCATCTACCTTATCTGGTGGCTTACCAGCTCCTCTAGCTGCTTTTGCAATTACGCCACTTGGTAAAGGAGCAATTGGTGTAGCGTTTAATTCTTTTAATAGCAACTTCTGCTGGTGTTTTAGTTTGCTGAGTTCATGTAAGGAAATGTTGGCTTTAATCTTTTTCATGTCTTCAACAATGTTGTACTCCATAGGATCTGACACCACTAAAGTCTTTGTTGTTGATGTAGGAAGATTAGAAGAGGATGGCTGATTTTGAGTAGGTAATGGAGAAGTTTTCTTTACTGGGGATTTGTCTTTGGTACTTGGAGTTGTAATTTTCTTTTTAGGAACTGTTTGCACTGGTTCCGATATAGATTTACTCCTAGTATTTACAGGCATAACTTCTTCATTATCAGAATTAGGGAGAATAAATCCCACATTCCATTCAATTCAGCTATTTCTTCATTCTCATCTTCCTCATCTGATACTAGAGATGTATCTTCTTCTTCTTCCTCTTCTTTCGATTCTGCATTAGAGATTGCATTAGGAGGTTTAGATTCAACTTGGCTTCTTCTGAAATTTCGGAATGGTTTCTTGGTAGAAGTTTCAGCTACTTGTTTTTTAATTTCAACCATTTCATTTGACATGGTTTTAAGAACTTTCTGTAAACCTTCCATGCAATATGGGTCTTTGGATTTTTTCTTTGAATCATCTTTGAAGCTGACTTTCTTTGATTTCCTTTCCTCAATAGCATTTTCCTTTTCTAGAGAAATAATTCGTTTTTCTACTGCAATAGCCTCTTTCATATTCTCAGCTAATGTAGGTTTTGCAGCTCTATCTACAAAAATTGCTATGTTTGAGGGTAAGGCAGTTATGTACCATTCAATTCTGACTTGTTCACTGGGCTGTGAATCTATGTGGATTTTGTTCAAGAGTTTGTTGAATCTAGCGTTGAATTCTTTAATGGGTTCCTTGGGTTCCATCTTCAAATTTGAGAGGTCATTGAGTAAAGTTGCTATTGATCGATTATCTCCAAATTTGGTTAAAAAATGATCTGCAAAAATGGCCCAACTTGTTATGGATCCTGATGGTAATGAAAAGTACCATGATCCTGCTACTCCTTGAAGAGTATAAGGGAATAGTCTAACTACAACATCTTCATGTGTGACTCCATTCAAATTAATAACCAGCATAAAGTTATTGATATGTTCTTCAGCTTGAATGTTAAGATCTGGGCTAAATTTTGGAAGCCATTTTCCAGGATTGTCTGGTAAATCATGTAAAGGTGCATCCATGTTGACTGCCCCTGGAGTAGCCCATGGTCTAGCCATTATTGGAACAACTATTGGAGGAGTAGTAGAAACTGGTGGTGTTTGAATAGAAGTTGTTGGAATAGATGACGTTGAGATTGATGATGATTGAGCGGATGATGATTGAGGAGATGATGTGGAAACAACTGTACTTTGTTGAGTTGGGATTTCAGAAACAGGTAATTGAATATTAGATGTTGAACTTATATCACTTACTGATTCCGATTGAGTTTTTCTTGTCTTGACTCTACTAGGTAAAGGGAATTCTTTCGAAGAAATTCCAAGTTTTTCACTTTGAAGCCTAGTAAGAGATTTCGAAGAAACAAATTTTGAAGTTACACTACCTTCAGATATTTCAGACTCTTCTAGAGATAATGAGAATCCTTTCAATTTATGAATTAAATCTTGAACTTCAGGAGACTCAGGATTTTGATTGTCTGAATGTTTTGAGATTTTGGTAGTGGGCGTATGAATACTCTTCGCAATTTCTTCTATAGGATTTTAAATTTCGGAAGAAATTGAAGAAGTTGATGAGGGTGTTTTTCTCTCAAGATGGCTTGTGGATAAAGATTTACTTGCCATTCATAGCTCAGGCCCTCCTTCTAGCACCAAAAATGTTGAAGCCTAGAAAATCTCTGCTTCAAACATTGGGGAAAACCACCCGGTCGGGACCTTAGGACAACTCCTTTTCCGTTTGGTATGGTGGCTCCGACTGGATTTAAAGGACTAGTTTCCTTATAACTAAATGGGTTGGTGATGGGTTGATTTGGATGAGTGGAAATGGGACTAAATTGACTGAAATAAAACTATCTAATTAAACTAAATGCTGATAAAGAAATTCTAACACTAACCTGGGTAATTATATGTGAATACAACTTAAGATTGTTCCAATTTAACAATAACCATGAAAATGTATTATTATTTAAATTGAAATGTGCAAAAACAAATAAAGATAACTCTGTTTAAGAAATTAAACAGAGTTGTATTAGCATATTGCATTCATCATTGTATACCATCTATATATACTTATGAAAGATAACGTTTCAATTATACTCAGAAATGATATATAAAAAGAAGCGTTGTGAAGACAAATATATATAAATGATAGCAAATTTTAAAGCGAATATCATAAGACAAAAGAAATCAGCAGTGAATAGATATAAATACCTTATTCATCTTGAAGATTTTCAAATGAAATGTGATACTCTAATCCAGTAACTCTGATGCAAAATCAAATTCCAAGGTACAGAAATGCAACACTTCAAAGATAATTTCGCATAAAAATCACCAGATGTGATCCTTTTTAAAAATATATAAGACAATGGAGTACAGAAATGCAATCTCCAGGTCAAAAATATTAAGATCCAGGACCCTTCTCTAAATGCATGAGAAGGGTTTAAATACTACTTAGCTAAATCTAAAAATAGTCTATTACAAAAATTAAGGATTCGGTTCAATGATTGTCCTTTTCCTAGGCTAAAATACAGTAAAATTAAAACTAAATCTAACTATCTATGAACTTGATCTTTAAACTTGCAGTCATCTAGCATAGTTTTGAGAAGATGCGGTTGACCGACTTCAAAATTCAACTGTCCTGAAAAGACAGAGTCGGCAAGTGTAGGCGCAATCTTCTATGTAGAATTGATGATACAATTAAGCGCACTGTGCTGACTGTGTGGCTTCACTATGTACATCCAGTATGAGTCCCAATTTAATCTTGTCAGCCCTTGGATAGATTTTGCTCTTTCTTCTGCCTTTTGCCTCCATTCTGTTTGCAGTTGATGTGCCTATGGGAGATATCCTGGAACAGTTTCTGGAATCAAATTAGCTATGTGTAAATTTTCATTTACACAATCAGTAAGAGTGTTTGCCGCTGTAGCCGCCTCTTCTGCTGCCTTCTTTTTGTGCATTTTCCTTTATTGGATTTTTTCGTTCTGTTATTAATTTTGCAATTTCATTTCGATTTTGTTTCGCCATTTTCTCATATCATACTTCAGCCAAAGTAGTTTCTTTTTTATAGATTTGACCTTTCACAGTAGTTTTTCTCTGTGCCAAACACGCTCCACATCTTTTTCCTTGCTCAGCATTAAGTGCCTTGAATTTGGTCAATGTTTCCTCATTTTGCCTTACAGTTATTTCAAGTCTCTTCAACTCCCGACTTTTCTCAAGAAGAGCTTTATGTTTTCCTGAGGACTCCTGACCTCCAACAGCTTCTTCAGTAACTTCCAAAAGCTCTATAGAGGATAATTTTGGCAAACTTACATACCTTATCTTGTGATGGAAACTGTGTCAATTTTCCCACTTGGATATTTGAACTTGTGAACAGCGTCTAAAACATCCTTTTTTGGTACTGTCCACCCGTGTTTGTTTTTCTTCAATGGTTCATCTCTTTTGGTCCACTCCTTTGTGCATTCTGCCAAATTTGCATGCTCTCTAGCGAAATCTTCCATGAATTGCTTATTATAAGTCGCCTGAGGTTCCGACAACTTATACATCCGCCTCAAATCTTCTGTGGTGAACGACCCGATTAGTTCTTGAGCTGGAGTTTTGAATTTCTTGTCTGAAATATCGGTGCTGTCCAGCACCCATTTCACCATGTCCGTATACGGGAGAATCCTTGGCCTTGCCGCTATCCTATGGAGAAATGAACAAGCCAGTTCTTTAAGGGTTGCTTCAGATGTATTACTAGAACCTGCTATAGCCACAACTTTCATTACCACAGGATTTTCTTCTTCTAAGAGATTATACATTCCTTCCCAAGTGGATATACCGGCATCCTTATTACAAGCGGTGTCTGTGTACAGTGAAGCCATTTCTCTATTTTCAGAATTCGAGCTCTTCTCCTTCTTACCCATAGTGTTTAGTGAAAGCTTTGTATAGACGTTTGCTCCTTCGTGCCTGCGTTTTACGAGTTAAATGAGAGTAATGGCATAAGAAAGGTGATGAGACTGTTTTAAATGTGAAGGCGGATGAAAATATAATATTTTAATCGTGAAACGACTTTCAATCAAAACAAAATCTCATTTACCATTAATTGTCAATCCAATCATTTAATCTAATCATTAAAGCGCATAACAGATTTGATATATGGGAAGATTTCCTTTGGACAATGCGCCTTTATGAATCTGCGACATTGCGATCTGCGATTTTCTGCGCAATATCGCAATATCGCAATGTCACAATATCGCAATATTGCAAAATGGAACCATCGCAGTTATGTAAAATAGCGCAAAAGCGCACATCGCAAATCTCGCAAAAGCGCAAAATTGTAAATAGTGCAAAAGGTATTCGTTTATCATTTCTATTTTCTGCGCTATGCGATCTGCGACCAATATGTTTATTGTATAGGCTTTTTGGGATCGCATTATCGCAAAAGCGCAAAATCGCATTTTTAGTTTTATAAAAGATATATACCATTTTGCGATGGATGCGCTATTTTGTTTAAAGAAAATTTTTATTGTAATCTATCATAAACTTAAGTATTTCTTAATGTTCTTTCTAAGGGATTTCTCTAAGTTTATGATGGAAATTTTTATTTGAAAAGGAAAACAAATCCTAATTGATTTTTTGGAATTTTTAACTAAGGGTCCCCATTTATTTAGTATTATTACTAATATTAAATAAAAGGGGGGTTGTTGCTAGTCACAACAGGACCCTAACAACTTCAACCTGGCCATTGGCTTGAGGATAGTACGACGTTGAGCTGTCGTGATGCAGACCCAGCTTAGAAGTCAACTCCACCACCATGTAATGCCGAAAATGGGAAGCATGATCGGTAATGATGGCTTGAGGGACACCAAACCTAGCAATGATGTGATTAAATATGAATTGAGAAGTTGTCTTATAGTTAGTGGCAAGTGTAGGCATTTCTTTGGCCCATTTGGTGAAGTAGTCCATGACTAAGATAATATAAGCATAATTTGTTAAGCAGGTAAATCCTCTTTGCTGACAGAGATGATCCCTCTAGCCCTAGAGTGGGTCTTGAAACAAAGAGACATGCTAGAGTGTTGATTCCTAATTACTAAATGAAAAGAGGACACGGTAGATCGACCTACCTGGAGTCCAATGCTGTGGTCATTGTTTTAGTGGTGGTGGCCTCTCGCTCCTACCTTGGCAAGTCACAATCGTTCCACAGTCATGCTCGGATAACTGCACATAGAATAAAAAACAAGAACAACATACGACATAATAATTTCAATCATAACTACTAGCCAGTCAAAGAGGGCTAAGCATATTTCATTAAACATCTAACATAATAAAAAATGGGAACCAAAAAATAGTCATGTATATGTATTTATAGAAGGAAGAGTTACAACTAATGCTTTGACGTCGCAGTCTCCTCCAACGGGGTTAAGCGAAAGTGCGTCTCAAATTATTATCGGGGAATTTAGATGGGATGAAGGCATGGACTCAATCTCTCTCAGAAGGCATGGACTTAAGCTCTCTCAATGTAATTCCTTCTTATTCTGTCTCTTCAATAGTTTAGCTATAGTATGTTCAATTCTCCAAGTTCAGCTAGCTTATGCAAAGAGAGATAACTTCTTTTTATAGAGGAAAAGGAGGAGGTTAGGATCCCTAAAAATATGGGAGGGAGGCCTATCCTTTAGGGAGTTCCAATAAGAGGTGGAAACCATAAACTAAAGGAGGGAGTCATCAGAAGGAATATTACTCAGGGAATTGTCATCAGAAGGAATATTACTCTCATGTAAAGGGATACAATGATGGTCTTTGTAAGGCACGACATTAATTTTTGATCACGGAAATGACCCTCCAATGGGCGAGATGGAGATTGCAGGCACAGTGACAAAATTATGTGTAAAAGATGCCCCCTAAAGCATAAGGTCCGAGGGAGAGGGAGGGGCGAAATGATTTATGAGAATGCATTCGAACCCAACACCGCTGTCAGAAAAATTGCAATTACAAATACAACTGATATCTCTGATACATGAACATGTGGTATGGGCACAACCATACATAATAGAGTGTATAAAAAATGAGATCTGAGGTATGGACGTAGCCATCCAGTAGTAAGGATCAACAAATAGACTTAGGTATGGTCGCAGCCATCTAATCGAAAGAGTCATGCAATAAGTCATGATAATCCACAAAAATCCACAACCTGGATTTTATCAGACAAAACCCAGGGTCTTGCGCTCCATCTAGACCTGAACGAGTACAAATTCAAGCATGCAAATATATGAGTTGAAGTCGAACATGCAAGAAAATCACCCAATTACCAGCCAATGATGAAAGTTGTGAACTGGTACGAGAGAGACGACCAATAATGACAATGACTCTCAAGGTACAACTGGTACAATGCATAGAATGTGAACAATGATCTGGTGTTGAAAACCCACAGAATCACTCAATCGAAGGCCAATGAGGTGGACCTTGCATCGAATGCGAAGAACTTTCCATTGAGGCATGTAGGCTCCAAGGTACTAGAAGGGAGTCTCTAGATCAAATTCCTAGATAATGACCTGAAGTTGACAGGAAGTGACCCGAACGAAGGTGGGCCATAATGTTTCCCACATCAGCAACACGAGACAAAGGAACATGATAATAGTGAATCATGACCAACAGGGAATCAGAGGGAGGTTAAAAACTGCAGAGGAAAACTTCTCTTGAACATATCAATGACACGACATTGGATTTGGAAGCATTTGACATCAAAGGATCTGAGCTCATGTTGACGTGGCAAAGAGCAAATGAGAGGTAAAAATAGATTACCCAAACCCATGGAGGAAAAAGTGATGAAATGAGATGTCCCCAACCTGACACGAACGTAGACAAGTGCCATGTTCAAGAGCGACATACTGCCAACGTAACTAAAACTTGGTTCCATTTCCCCCCACCATTTCTGGCGAGTACCCCAATTATTTTTTGAAACAAGCTTGAAGGGGATAGAATATGCTTGTGATGTAAGTTTGTCCTTCGGAAAAATCCAACCTAGTACATTTTACGAGCCCTAGGAAGGAGGAACTCGAATAACGTCATGATGATGAATTCTGATGTCATCATGTTTTAACGAGTCCGACAAAGGGAGAACTTGACGTATTTTCATGTTTAGAGAGTGTGAAAAGAAGGCAAAAAATAAAACTCCATCATGGCACTTTTCGTGAATAGTACCTTAGATCCGAAAAGGTAGAAAACAATATTTGAAAGAACCTCTTAGTCACGATAGGCTAAGGTATTTCTTTTTCGTAAATAATCTATCCCAACCTGAAAATGGGGTAAACGTATACTGGGTAGATATTGCTTCGCATCCATTTAATGAGTTCGAAATGTCAAGAGTCTCGACAATCTTCTCAATTTTAGAGAGTCAGAAAAGAGCTGAAAGATGACTCCAGTAGTGACTTTTTCGTGTTTTTACCGAGTCCTAAAAAGTATAAAATTTAACTTGTTACTTCATCACTATGTCTTGAAAACCTATTGCTACACAAGAGACACATGTAAAACCAATTTCTCGAAAATAATATAATAAAATAATTGAAAAACATGTCTTAAAACCTAATTAGGGTTGTGAAAATTTATAAAATGCAAAAAATGGTAAAAATAATTACTTTTCACTTTTTACCTCTTGTGGAGCAATAGTTACCCATTTTACAGTGTGATTTTGTGGCGACGATAGCGGATGATCCCGCCGACCAATCTCAAATCCATCAATTCTAGGTAAGAGCCGATATCTCTCCCTTCATTTTAAGTCATCTTTTACTACCTGCAACTTCTAATTTTGATTTATGGGGGAGGAAATGCAAATATTAGGGCACGGAAATTGGCGCGGGTTTCGGGCTCAGAATCGCTCCAATCGCCCATTTTTCTTAACTAGGGTGCACCCATTGGCGCGAATGTTTGGGAAACAGTCGAGCGAACCGCACAGACCACTTTTGTGCAAAAAATTCAAGTTAAATACCCAATTTTTTACAAATCTAAGCTTCAAAAAAGACTAATGCTATCCATATGGACATGATTGTAGGTAGAAAACGAAAAAATGGTAATCGAATGGAAATAACGGGAACACAGTGAAGAGGACGAGCTTGCCATGGAAAATGAGAGATGCATGGAAGCTCTCAGAGACTGTGGATTGAAGAAGTTCTTCTTGACACCATGTCTCCATGCTCAACTGGAGCTGCTACAGTATTTGATCAGCATATGGGATGAGAACCAGGAAAAGTTCATCCTTCTAGATCAAGAACTTGAGATTGATGTTTCTGACGTCTACTTTATAACATGATTATTGCGGAGGGGAGCAACACCGATCCCAACCAGCACCTGACCCTGCATGGAGAGCAAGTCCATGGCGATTGACAGGGTATTTCCAGGGGCACATAAGGGAACAGGAAGTGGGAAACTTGATATCCAGACTATCCCAGACTTGGCACTAAACGTAGTGCTACATACCATCACACGAGCTGTGGGATCACAAGCACTGAACGAAGCAAAAAAGACACAGTTGCTTCTTTCCATAGACTTCTTGACACCGACGATCTACAACTGGGTAGAGGCTGTGACAATAAACATGAAACACCAACTAACAAAATGTGAGAAGACCAAATTGAAACAATTTGGTTATGGGTCTATCCTGGTATTGTTCTTCCTGGAATGACTACCAATTTTTCAGTGTCAGGAGGTCATAGTCCCAACACCACCAGCGAGGGAACCACAGATGGCCCGATGGGAAGCTTTAATGCCAAGGGTAGGGGGAGGTCAACAGATGCCCTGGAGACCAGAGTTTTTCGATTGGCTCCATCGACAGTTGATTGTCGTGGAGGACTGGCCCTACTCTGGTACAGATTTTACTGGTGATCCGGACCTCCTACTCCTGGATGGAGAGGATTGGGATGAAAATTTAGGTAGGAATCATTTTTAATTTTCATGAGTGTTATGATTTTTTTTTTAACTATGTATGTTCTGACATTAAATCCATGCATTTGTAGATTTTGGCCCAGAGAGACCCACAGGCATGTCTTTGATAGCGAGGCGAATCCATCGTGATTTCGACCCTCATGGAGAGGGAGGCGAGGAGGAGGAGATCATACGCAACCTAGAGGGGATCACACATGGAGTCCTAGACTATGCACGATTTGACAATGTTCCTTGTTCCTACCAGAGACATACCGTAGGGGTGCCAAGCCACATTCACCACTTACTGAGGCGACTCGTACGGGAAGTGACATGCTACCATGAGCATCACACCGATTAGACACCTTAGGCTTTATATCTACATATTTTGATAGACACAATGTCTCAGGATGTAACAAAAACACACATATTTTTTGAATTTATGATGCACACTGATGAAAACACACGATATATATATATATATATATATATATATATATATATATATATATATATATATATATACATCTATTTTTCTACATGGATATTTTCATATGATGATGATTTTACAAATTACGCAAATGTTTATCTAATAAAATTTTAGCCACTGTATCAGTTAATGCATTCATTCGTCTAGGAATATGTTGATATGTGATAAAATCAAAATGTCTTTCCAACAAACGAATACTTAAATAAAATCTCAAAATTTATGGGTTTCTGACTGAAAATGACCATTGAGTTGGAGAAAAAAAAGCTGTGAATCTAGATTTACAAGCAATGTGCGTATGCTGAGGTTGATTGCCTCAGTTAATAGTTCAAGGAAAACATTGTATTCAACGACATTGTTTGTAGTCCATCATAGACAAATACCTTGTAGTTCTATCAACTCACCAATAGGATCATAGATTACCCAGGCTGCTGAAGACAAATTCGTGGTACCGCAAGAAGCACCATCCGCGAAACCAACGTAAGGGGTAATAGACATCTACAAAAATAAGCAAGACCCAATAAGCAGGAAAATGCTTGCAAAGCACACCAAATCAAATCATGTACAAAAATGAAAAAAAACACCTATGTACACAAATCATGCATGAATGAATCACACATAATATTTTTTGAGATACAACCCATTTCTGGGTTGTTCTAGAGGATGACCTTCGTAATCAATGAGCTCATGGGCCCCATTATGAAACACACACTTAATAATGTAAGGCCCATGCCACATGGGTTGAAATTTTCCTGCCTCCAGCTTATCATGAGCTTGGTCATACAGGAGGACGAGATCTCCTTCAACAAAAGAATGAGGGGAAACTGATTGGTCAAAATGAGCTTTCGTGATGGAGACCCAACTTAGAAGTCAACTCTGCCACCATGTAATGCTGAAAATGGGAACCATGATCGGTAACGATGGCTTGAGGGACACCAAACCTAGAAATGATGTGATTGAATATGAATTGAGCAACAACTATCTTACCGTTAGCGCCAAGTGTAGGCATTTCTTCAGCCCATTTGGTGAAGTAGTCCACTGCTACGATAATATAAGCATGCCCCCCGACCAAGTGAGGGTTACACGTCATAAAATCAATGCCACACTTCAAAAAGGGACCAACGGTAATGACATGATGAAGAGGTATAGGCGGCACATGCATCTTGCATTGATAAAACTGGCAATCATGACATTTATGAACTATGACAATGTAGTATTTGAAGATAGAAGGCCGGAAATAACCAACATGAAGAATATTTTGTGCAGTGTCATAACCGGACATGTGAATGCCACAAGCGCCACTGTGACAATCATTTAAGGCTTTCTCAGCTTCCTCGAGAGTTAAACATCGACGGAGAATGGAACCCACTCTGACATGATAGAGTGTATCCTCGACTATACGATAAGGTTGCGACCGATGACAGATTCGTCGGTGGTCATCCTTCGTCAACTCAGATATGAAAGTAGAAGTCTGGATATAAACGATGATATCACTGTACCACAGATCGAGGGTGATAATCAAGAAAAGCGTATCATCTGGAATGTATTCCTCAAAACGAGACGGAGGAGAGTCTGAAGAGAGGGAACAAATAAAATCAACAAAGAATAATGATTTCTTCGATTGGGCAGCAGTAAATTCCAAATCGAACTCTTGGAGGATTACAATCCACTTTGAGTATTTCCCCCCCAGCAATTGTCAAGACAAGATATAGGTCATGGGGTTGCATTCAGAAATCACAGTCATCGCACGCAAAAGAATATAATGACGAAAACAATGAACTGCTTGAACCGCAGCTAACGCTAACTTATCGATGTGTGCATAGTGCATCTCAAGATCTAGAAGGTTATGAGACAAGTAATATATAACATGCTCATTACTGTCATTAGCGTCTTGTACAAGAACCATGGCAATGGTGCTGAAAGCGACGGCTAAATAAAGGGAAAAATCAAAATGATAGTTAGGAGGATGCAACAGAGGAGCATTGAAAAGAAACATCTTTAGGGCCTCAAAAGACTTCTGAGCAATCTCATCCCAACAGAATGGGACGCCTTGCTTTAATAATCATGTGTATCTGCTAGCCACTTTTTCATATTTAGGTATAAAACGACGTAGAAAATTAGCCTTACCTTGCAAACTCTGCAACTGATGTAATGAGGAGGGAGAGGGGAGATTAATAATAGCCTCAACTTTGAGTGGATCGAGGCTAATTACGTCTTTGGAAATGATAAACCCTAAGATTCTACCTAAATCAATGCAGAAGACGCACTTGTACGGATTAAGTCGAATATTGTAACGTCGACAACGAAGAAAAATCTGACAAAGATGGTCAGGATGGACTATACACTTATCTGAATGAGCAGGAAGGTCATCCAGATAAGGTTGAATGATGTGACGAATATTGTGAAAAGCATACGACATTGCTCGCTGAAATGTAGCCCCAACATTCTTTAAGCCAAAGGGGAGCTTCTTGTATGCGAAAGTACCCCAAGGATAGATAAAGGCAATTTTATGTTGATCAGTCGAGAGAATGTTAATCTGTTTGTAACCAGAAAAACCATTCATGAGGGAAAAAATCTCACTCTCGGCACAGTCATCAATGATTTGCTCGATAAAGAGAGTAGGATAATTATCCTTGGTACAAGCTCGATTAATATCACAATAATCAATGAAGACGTGAATAGTTCCGTGTTTCTTATCTACAAGAACAATATTAGAGACCCATTATGTCAAAGGAATCGAATAAATGAAACCATCTCTGAGAAGTTTTTCAACTTCACCTTTAATGGCAATAGCTTTTCTAGGGTGCACCGGACGAAGATGCTGGCGAACAGGCTTCGAGCTAGGGTAAATAGGTATTTCGTGCACCACTATACTAGGGTCGATGTCGGGCATTTCTTCGTATGACCATGCAAAGACATCACGAAATTTGTGAAAAAGGCTAGTATAAACTTGTACTTCATTAGAAGAACAAGTGACCCCGATATGGATGTTCTCGACGATTCCCGGTTTAATGGAAATGTCAATAGGCATCGTTGGTGTAATATTACTCAAGTTACCTTCTGTAATGATGTCATGCGTTAGAACAGGCATTTGAAGTGGAGGAGAAGGAACGTGAGATGCAAAACACTCGAGACAAGTAGACATGGCCCCGAGGCCAGACATGAATGAGGAACGATGATGACCATCGTCCCACTAAAAATCCTCAAGAGACATGGTTTCCATGATGGCTTCATCAAAGGGAAACACTTCTTCCAAAGGATCAGGTGAATCCGAATCGCCAAGCCAGGGGGATTGAGAATAAATATTAAGAGACATGCTCAAAGGAGCATGATCAGAGGATGGAGCTTCCGAAGTTGCGATGAGTTCACAATAATCAATCTCAATCAAAATCAAAGGCATCAAACCTATGAAGGAATCGAACTGTTTAGGCGAAGGAATAATCCATGGGTCATCAGACTGAGAGATCATATGGATCTGAACAATGTTTGGTGGAGGAAGAGGAAAAATACCCATGAGGACAGGATATTTAAAAAGTCCTGGCCTTACACTCTCGTAGGGAGTAGGAATTTGATCCACATATGGAGCTTTGTTCTCAGAAGAAGAGGTGAATAAGGAAAATTGATCAACAATAACAATATTTCCTTCATGCGGAAATTTCAGAACACGAAGAGAGTGGACGGAACACATAACATGGCGTGAGTCCAACTGCGACCGAGGAGAAGATTATAATTGAGTTTAGCATCAACGACTTCTACCTTGACATTGACTGTCTTCCCTTTCAGAGTAATTGTTAAACTAGCGAGAACACCTAAAGGTTTTGATTCTCTTCCATCAAATGCTTCAAGGGCATTTGGTGATGAATTCAGGGCTGTAGAACCAATAGCTTTCCAACAAGAAGATGAAATGGCACATGTTGATGCACCTTCGTCCACAACTGCTCGATGGATGTCGAGACCATTAATAACAAATTGAATAATGAGTGCAATATGATGCGAAAGTCATGGAATGAAATTCTCTAAATTGAAAGCAAGAAGGCTAGTATCGATAGGATCAATCTCACCAATCGCAGATAACAAAGCTCTTTTCTGAGACTGAAAACTCTGAAGTACTTCTAACACAGACATTGTGGATGGCGCCTAAGCCAAATCCTCAACAATATTGTAACAGTGAGTGGCACGGGCATTGGGATTATAAGAAGAATTTCAGAGTACACCTTTCGAAGGTGACCGCACAATGGATTCAAAATTGGGCCTTTCAATTTCAAGAGGGCCAGTAACAGGTAGAGGAGGACGACCATCAATGATCTCCTTCCCCATGGCCTGACAAGATCCAGTATAATCTTTCGACCGAGTAGCAATAGAAACGGCTGCAGAAACATTCATCATGAACACCTGAGAGCCAAATGGGGCAGAGGATTGAGGTTGCTCTACCATATGAGTCTGCTGAGATGGGAAGGGTTCTTTAAGAATGACCAGAGTTACTTGGGTGCCTTTGAGAAATCGGCCCACTTCGGATCATCTAGGACAGTCCTTGGTGAAGTGCTCATCATCACAAATCAAACATAGGTACTTTGGCTTGTGTTGGGAACCATCGCCAGCATGAGGTTTCTGAGAATCCTATTTTAGGGTATTGAATTTGGCCTTACCTTTACCCTTCATTTTACATTTAGAAGCATTATCCGTAGGATTGGCCTGAACGACATTAACTTCTGTGGGTTTACTAGAATTCAAAGTGGACTGAGAAGCAACATTATTAGAAGAAGCGGACTTCGGCTTCCCAGAGTTTGAAGAAGAAGACTTCTGAGAAGTTTGAGACACGGAACCAATAATACCATCGATGGATGGAGTCGCTGGTGGTTTAGAAGTTCCAGGTCGGGGAGCATCAGGCAAGATATCATATAATGGGCCAGACTAAGAGTACACAAGATCAAGTTACTGGGCATAAGCAATGGATTTTTCCTTGGTTACACATGCCCCCATATCTATGTCTTTGGCAATCTGATTGACAATGGAGGTGGTGAACCAATGAGTTAGAAGCTGATCAGGAATTTCAAATTTGATCATGCGACGATGACGTCGCCACTCATGAATATGATCCGAGATATGAATAGCTCGGTCTTGTTTCAATGAAGTGAGGAGGTGCGTCTCAGTCTCATAGCAGACTGGTAACTGAGAATGCGTAAGGAATGCCATGGCTAAAGAATTGAAGTCTTGGAAGATGCCACGAGATAACTCAATGTACCACTTTGCAACGACACCAGTAAGATTTCACTGGAAAAGATGGAGTTGAATAGAATCGTCAACCCAAGAGTTAGAGGAACACCACAAATGGTAATTCATAACATGTGCTTGGGGGTCTTTGCCAGATTTTCCCTCAAATTTAGGACAATCACCAGGAATCTTGGTTGGAACCGGGGGCCAATACGGGTTATGAAGAATGGGATCATTCGTGAACTTTGACACATCAGGTGATTCCAACATAGCAAGAAACAGTAATTGAGTATTGAAAGTCATCAGAGGTCTTTGATAAGGACCCGTGTGTACATTCCACCCAGTCCAAGCGGGATTCTATCCCCATACATGTTGTCTTAAAGGATTTGGATCATAGGGGTTAGAAGCAGGATAATTCGGTTGATACTGGGGTTGAGGACTAGGATACTGAGTCGGAGTAGACCATTGAGGTCCTTGTTGAGCAGCGTATGGAGTCTTCTGTGGAATGTAAGCATGGCTCTGAGGTTGATGATATACAGGTTGATTTTGAGGGTAAGAAACCTGGGGCGCCCTATATACCGGTTGATATGAACCCTGAGGGTAGTAAACACCTTGCAGTTGAGTAGGTGGACCCGACTGAGTAGGTTGAGCAGGATGCTGAGTGGGTAAACCTGGCTGACTATAAGCAAGTAGAACTAGTTGTTGAAACGATGGAACCGGCGGAGGAGCAGGTTGAATTAGTTGCTGAGCTAGTTGAACCCAGTACTAAGGGCCACCGGGTTGGCCTTGTGGGAAAGTTTGGCCTGATGGTTGCGATGGACCAGGTTGTCCCTGATAACCAGGTTGACCCAGAGGAGGAGCGTAAGGTTGTACTTGTGGCACAAAATTTTGGCTATACGAAACGTGTGGCGCCAGTTGTAGTGCCAAAGGTCGTCCCTGTAGCGGATATTTTTTCCCCCCAGGAGCATAAGATGGTCATGGTTGATTCTGAGGATGACCAGATGGACCATAGGGTTGACCATGTTGGACCAAAGGTTGACCTTGTGAAGGTTGGCCTTGTGGACCATATGGTTGTCCCTGTGGACCAGAGGCAGGGCCCTGTTGAGCTAAAGGTTGTCCTTGCAAGCCAGAGGGTTGCATAGGTAAGGTAGGTCCAAGATGAGAAACGGTCTGATAAGGATCATAAACAGCTTGATGAGGATCAATAGGAGGCAAATAAACAAGATTACCATACACATCGTAATGATGTGGGAATGAATAAATAGGATTACCAACAACATCATAGTGATGGAATCGAGGATTACCAGGAGCTTGGAGCGGCTGAGAACCCCGAGAGCTCTGCTGTTGAACAACCAACAAATACTCTTCAAAATTATGGCCGCCAGGAATCATATGAGTAGTGGAAACTACACTAGAAGCTGGTGGGGCCTCCATGAAACTAGATTGTGATCTACTAGGACCGGCATTAATAGGCCACGTTGGATTGAGGAAAATAGACCTGCGAGTGTGAAAATATCCTGACGACTGAGTGGTAAAAATTGGTGTGGATGAAGCCACACAGACAGTCAGTTGGACTGGAACAGACGTAACAGTAACCGATGAACTAGGTGTCGAAGGTGATAGTCCTAACGAAGGGAGGACCAAAATCTGAGGAGGAGTTAATGTACTGGATTGTGCTATGGAGGCAACATCAAACATAATCTGACTCAAGGACCTATATCCAAGTGGAAGTGACATTGATGGTGGAGAAGACTGAGTAGAAACACAAGGGACATCTTCCGGAAAAATATGACATTCTCCTGTAGAAATAGGCATTCCTTCACTACCAACAGGACTAGATGAATCCATGTCTGGCTCTGCCATAAGATCTTCGAAAATACTATGGGGACTAGGAGGCACAACAAAAAAAAAAAATGGTGAGCCCAACGTAAGAGGAGGAAAATCTCCTTTTTCCCCAAAACTAGACCAAGCACCAGAAGGAGGCCAATTGAATTCAACTGGATCTTCAGGAGGAGATCGAGTAGCAAGAGGCAGGACAAATGGGAGAATAGGCTGTGAAAACTCAAGAGACCTAGTGGATTAAGGGGTTTCAAAACAAACGTCAGGGAAATAACTACCACTAGGAGGCAGTGAGGATGACGAAACTGGTGGTTCTGCCACCATGACTATATATCAAAATAGAAAGGAAAAAGAAAACCAATTGAAGAATCCAAGATCAAAACTAAGGAAAAAAAATAGGCCAAGTAATTAAACTTTTAACGAGCATGTGATCGTAGGTGATTAATTTTATAACACTAAAACCAGATTTCATTGTTTCATATTTTAAGAGTCGAGAAACAGGAAAATTATGACTCTAGTCACTTTCAATTTTAAATGAGTGTGAAAGGACAAGTGCTCGATGATCTCTTCTCTTTTTTAAAGAGTCATGAAAAAATCAAAATGACTACTTTGGTACTCTAAGCAAGAGGGTATACCAGGTTTCCATGAATTTCCATATACACCTTGGTGATCAAATGAAAAAGAAATGACCAAGGACTTGACCTACATGTAGGTAATATCCCCAAATGCTGTGTTTGGTGTATCATGGTTACAAGGCGGCAGACTCAGCTTCCTATGGATAAAAGGATTGCAACCTAGAGGGGTCTCCCTTTATTACTCGATGGTGCAGGGAACACAAGTCCATACTAGTACTGTCTAAAGCCAGATGGCGAACGACAACTACTAGGTTTTAAGACGCTGGAACATGTGTCTAGCCTAGACCACTAAAAATGTTTCGTTAGGTTTCAATGCTTCCATAGGTTAATTAAATGAATTTTAAAGTTGATCTTAGATTATGTTTCAGTTTTAAGGCACTATCGAATTTGGATCTCAAATTTCCTAAGTGGAAGCTATATGCAAATGAACATCATTTCCAATTCAATGAATGCTAGTTATGAGAAGGATATAGATGTTTCAAACAAAAGTAAGCAATGATAGTATGCAAAGAAATCCACTAATACATCTAACACAATCAAACGAAAATGAAACTCTTTCCTAGACAATCAGATGCTTATGCAAAATAATATTTCACTTTCGATGCAAAGAAAGAATGCAAAATATGTTTTTTTTAATATTTTAATGAAAATAAGTACATGATGCACTAATTACAGAAAAATGAAAACAAACACTAGCTTGATTATTGTGTAAGAATCGAAATTGAATGACTCAATCAAATGCAAAACAAATACAAGAAAGCACTCAAACTAATGCTACAATATTCGAAACCAGGAGAAATTTTTCAAAATGACCCAAAAAAAGCAATATAATCAATGCTTGGAGAAATAAGGAAAAGAATCAATCGAGAAATGAAATGATCCTGCAATCAAAGCAATCACTCAAAAAGATCAAGAAAACTAAGTGCAATCAACCCAAGAATGAGACTTACAATAATCAAAACGACTTGATCTCCAAATAGAAGGCTCAGTGCACCAAGACACTTAGAAACCCTAAGGCCTCAATTTACAATGACAAGAATATGGACAAAATACTAAGAAAAGCAAGTCGACAACAGTCAAAACAGTCCCAAATGCATATTTACATATAAAAATAACCCAGAAGCAAGCACAATTGAACAAAAGAGTTGTTAAGGAGGTCAAACCAAATCCTACAGGAGTTGGCGTGACTATAAGGCTATAATTCGCGCCAAATAGGGGTTGGCACAACTGCAACAAAAGAAACCTGCGTCAATCGGCGTGACTGTTCAGACAAAAAATGCGCCAAGCCAGATAGCTATGGGAAAAAAGGAAAAACCAAAACTCAATGAGCAGAGGTCAATCTTGACACTTTGGAGTTGAACAAAGGATATAAAATAAGCAATCAAACCATAAAAATATAGATAAGAAAATCAATGATTGAAACTGACCCAACAAGATGAAACAACAAACTCACACTGATCCCTAGCGGAGTCGCCAATTTTTTAAGCAGGTAAATCCTCTCTACGGACAGATATGATCCCTCTAGCCCTAGAGTGGGTCTAGAAACAAAGAGACATGCTAGAGTGTTGATTCCTAATTACTGAATGAAAAGAGAACACAGTAGATCGGCCTACCTAGAGTCCAACACTATCATCATTGTTGTAGTGGTGGTGGCCTCTCGCTCCTACCTTGGCAAGTCACAATCCTTCTGCAGTCATGCTCGGATACTTGCACATAGAACAAGGAACAAGAAAAACATACGACATAATAATTTCACTCATAACTACTAGCTAGTCAAAGAGGGCTAAGCATATTGCATTAAACATCTAACATAATACAAAATGGGAACCAAAGAATAGTCACATATATGTATTGATAGAAGGAAGAGTTACAACCAATGCTTTGACGTCGCAGTCTCCTCCAACGGGGTTCAGCCGAAGTGCGTCTCAGATGCTCGTCAGGGAATTTGGACGAGATGAAGGCATGGACTCAAGCTCTCTCAGAAGGCATGGAATCAAGCTCTCTCAGAAGGCATGGGCTCAAGCTCTCTCAATGTAATGCCTTATTAATCTGTCTCTTCAATAGTTCAGCTATAGTATATTCAATTCTCCAAGTTCAGCTAGCTTATGCAAAGAGAGATAGCTTCTTTTTATAGAGGAAAAGGAGGAGGTTAGGATCCCTACAAAGGTGGGAGGGAGGCCTATCCTTTAGGGAGTTACCATAAGAGGTGGAAACCATAAAATAAAGGAGGGAGTCTGTGGTTTATTCAGTTCAACCACTCCCAATGAATCATCCTCGAAGTTGTTGGAGTGGAATCTCTGCCTCTATTTTTAAAAAACATTCCATAAACAGCTCGACGCGGATGGCTAACTAGAACAGAGCACCAGTTGGCGCAGGGCCCAGTGTTAATCTTCCTCTTCGATGCGAGGGTATAATTGACTACTCGTGCCAAGGAAAAACAAGGGTTTTTGAGTCTCTGCTCAGGGAATTGTCATCAGAAGGAATATTACTCTCATGTAAAGGGATACAATGATGGTATTTGCAATGCATGACACTGCTTATTGATCACGGAAATGACCCTCCAATGGGCGAGATGGGGATTGCAGGGACAGTGAAAAAATGCTGTGTGATAGTAGCAAATGAATCTAAGTTGCGTAGTGGCTTGGTGGGCAGTGACAGGTTGTCACAATTTTCAGACATCAACAAGGTGTATGGGAGGATGTTATGAGATTGTCTAGAACACCTTCCTCGCTAAGAGGGAGTGTTAGTTTTTGATGATTGGGTAGCATCGAATAGGTGTTCAAGTCTCGAATTTTGTCAGAGAGGGTAAGAACACAAAAAATCTAGAACCCAGGAAAATTTTAAGGAAAAAACACCTAGAGATGGCTCAATTAAGTTAATTTGTTAGTAATTAAGTTTTTCCTAAATTTAACTTAGGAAAAATGATTAATTAACAGGAATTTAATGATAAAGGTGAAATTTCTCTAGAAAATCACATGGATCAACCCATAAATGATCTGACTCATTAATGAGGATTTAATCATGGCCTTTGGTGAGCCAAAGAGAGATTATATGAGGAGGTCGATGTGGTTGGAGCTAGATACATAGGAAGAAAGTTTCCTTCGAAGATCAATTTTCCAGAGAGCAACATACATCAGGAATAATTCGAGCTAGAATAAAGCAGGAGGAAGAGGGAGATCAGTAGTAGAATTATGGAGGAGGATTCGAGATTTAGAAGACTCAGGAGAGGAGGCCGAATTATTTTCCCAGGAGGCTACACAAGGACTACGCAGGGGCCTCAAGAGGGTAATTCGAATTAACTGGGAAGGAGGTATTTTTGATTCCGGAGGGAATATTTTCCAGAGGGCAGGAGAAACACTTCTAGTGGTAGCAACAAGCTAGACGACTGATTTAGGAGTAGATCCGGGAAGTGTGTAGAAGGGAATGCACAAGAACTGCACAAAGGTATATCGGGGCCAATTTCAGTGAGAAAATCATTTCCAGATTGCTTGTGGAGAAGGGAAATTTTCCCTTGATAATTTTTCCAGTATTTCTCTCATAGTGGATTGCTAGATTAAGCATCCAAATTGTATTCAAATTTCTACTGCTGCATAATAATAATAAAACCCTCATCTGTTGCACCAGTTTTTCTGCATTGAGTTTTTCTGGGATAGTTGTACAAAAGTAACAATGTCATATTATTGTGTGTGTGCTCTATATTTCTCAGTTTCCAACATTTTATTTTCCGCAACGTTTTAAAGGTGAAAATAATAGCTCTGATTTTATTCGTTAATCGTCGTTGCAAATAAACCACACTTAATTTTCAATCAGTTAGAAGAATAATTTTTAGTTGTTGCAATAGATTAAATATTTGAAAACCCTAAGGCCTTAGAGGTGGCCCCACTAGACTAATGCTAAATACCAACACCTTGGTAAGGTGAGGGAACAAGTTTATAGTCTAGATCCATCAATCATCTAAGTCACCCCTTTATTCATGTTAGAATGGCCAAAACATTATGTAAAAGCCCTTGATTGAAAAATATTTAAAGTACTTGCTGAGAGGTAGCCCACCTTCCTTCAAGATGAATGTTCTACGGTGAGAGGTGTATGACCTGTGAAAATGGTAGAGGAATGTGGCATATCGTCATAACACAGTAATATGTAGGGCTGCCAACTACCTAGTTGTCCAAAATAGGAGAATTATTTTCTCATATAGGGTTACCCACTTTTGGTGGGTAAAAAATACCTCATAACTATGGCCTGTGAGCTCTAGATATTGGAAATCATGATTGTTCTTGAGCGCTTCACCTATATAACAATATCCTTGATGACACCCTATATTAGATTGGTGTTCTCATCATCCATATAGAGGAAATACTCACCTAGATAATCATATCATTGATGATACTCTATATTAGATTGGTGTGCTCATCCTCCATATAGAAGAAACACTTTTCATGTTCAATCCGGGGTTGATTGATTCTTTTGTAGAAGGTAGTGGAGATGGCATTGGTTTTGGAACATTCATCAACCATAACACCTTTAAATAGGATCCAATTGAAGTGGATAAGAATGTGAGTACTAGGCTTAGTCATGTGTCACACAAAAGGTGGTGTTAGGTCCCTATATTATTAGTATAGTCCCTTGTTTTTGTTAGTGTAACCCCCTTATTGTTATTATTGTACCCCTGTAACCCCAATATTGTTATTATTGTGCCCTTACATTATTATTGTTAGGTCAGCTAGGATTATATTGTGACACCATGGACTCCTATATATAGGAGGTTTTTTCATTTGTATCATCCAAGAATTGTTCATTTATGTAATGTAAAGGAGGTTTCCCCTTCAAAGTGGCTTATTTATAAGGCATTGATCTATCTTTTCTTCTATTTTTGGAGTTGGTTTCATAACATTTCGTATCATAGCCTTAGATAATAGGGTTTCACTACTCCAAACAGGTCATCGTGGAATTTTCGCTATAACTTGTTTTCTACAAAGGTTCAAAATCTGAAAGTTTTACAGAGCTAAGCCGAAATCTTGAGGAACGTTGTGTAAGAATTTCAGATCTTGGTTCGCAATAGTTTTGGAGATATTATCTGTGGAATTTAGGGTTTTTCAGGCTCCCAAATTTCACCTAAAATAGGTTATCATGGAATTTGCTCTATAACTTTGCTTCTACGAAGGTTCATAATCTGAAATTTATACAAAGAGAAGCTGAAAGTCGGATAAACTTCTTGTAAAAATTTTAGATCATGGTTCGCAATATATTCGAAGATATGATATGTGGAAGTTAAGGTTTTTTCAGGCTCCCGAATTTCATCTCAAAGAGGTGACCGTGGGAAAATCGTCATAACTCTCTCTCTAAGTGTTAGACTGGAATTCTATAAAAAGTGGTCGCAAGTAAATAGGATTTGGTTTCCTTTGTATCAATTTCAGAGTTGAAGGAGGAAAAAATGACACGTGGCACGTCGTACAACTTTTCTCTATTGAACGAGTCCATAATTAGGTCATTGTGGGAGATTGGGCATAACTTTGCCTTGAAGAATCCAAATTAGGTCAGACTTGTAGAATTCGAAAGAAGATTCAGAGGGATACTATAGGACCGAATTTTAGATATTGAAGATCTGAAATCACAAATATAATTCAGTTTCAATATCGAGATCCTTGAAAGAAATAAAAATGTGTATATTTTTTTTTCTAATTTCATAAGTCTTGTGTGAAAAATCAATTTGACGTGATTCCAAGGGCATATTGAAGCATAGATATTAGTATTGAGTTCTAAAATGGCACCTAAAAATAATTCAATGCCCATTAAGCCTTCAAAAGGCTCTACTAAGACACATGAAGATGAAGAAGCGCAACATGACATATCAAAATTACAAGAGCAAGTGCACCAAATTTCGCTCTCGCAAAGAGAAACAAAAAATGAAATGGATGTTTTGAAGAAAGGTGTTGAAGCTAAGATGGATGGTTTGAAGAAAGGCATGGAAGCTAAGATGGATGGCATGGAAGCTAATATGGATGGCATGGAAGCTAAGATCGATGAAAAAATGAAAGACAACATGGAAGACATGAAGAATGATATAAAAGGAGACATGGAAGGTTTGATGACAAGGTTAATACAACAAATGATTCCTAGTGGCAGAAAGATAGTAGAGGAAAATCATGATGAGAACAACATAAATGTTAATCGTGATTTCATAAAATCTAATGTTGCATTGAAGAACCACCATATTCCAAAGATGGATATGAGGAAGTTTGATGGAAAGGATCCCGTAACATGGATACTACAGATGGAGCAATATTTTGATCTCAATAATGTGAAAAACACACAAAATGTATGCATTGCAACTTTAAATTTAGAGCAAAATATATTTTTATGGTATCAATGGCTTTTCTCCCATAAAAAAATTTTCACTTGGTAAATTTTTACGGAGGAAATGATAGCACATTATGAGGATACAAAGAGCAACACCTTATTTAGCCAATTGATAAATCTAAAACAAAAGGGTTCAGTGGTGGAGCACATTGAGGACTTCCAAAAATTGAATATAAGTGTAGCTGATATTCCAGAGGAACATAGGATTGAAGTATTCATAGGGACTTTAAAGGATAACATCCAACATGAAGTTCACGTTTGGGAACCTGATTCATTGGAGAAGGCATTCAAGTTGGCAAGAAAAATTGAATGTAAAATTATGGCGACAAGGAAGCCTACCACTCACACCTATAAAGATGGAAGTGTTGGTACTCCTAGACTTCCACAACCTACAAGGTTGACACCACAACAATTGGAAGAAAAAAAGCAAAAGGCTTTGCTATATTTGTGAAGAGGAGGAAGAAAATGAACAAGAAACTTAAAAAGAAGAGGATATATGCCAGGAACCAACCCTAGAAGAAGAAGAAATGAGTTTGACCATATCATGTAATGCATTGGAAGGAATTAGCACTCCTAAAACTCTCAAGATAAAAGGACATATCAAGAAGAAAAAGGTAATAGTTTTGATTGATTCGGGTAGTACCCATAATTTTATTCATTGTAAGGTAGCTAAGGAATTGAATTGTTTCCTATACCCAACACCATAATTTCAAGTGATGGTTGCAAATGGAGGAGCTATGAATTTCTCTAGAAAATGCCATAATATCAATATAACCATGGGGGAATATGTATTAAATTAGTCCAATGATTTCCATTCCAATGGGAGGTGCTGACGTTGTACTAGGAGTACAATGGTTACAATATTTGGCAACAGTAGCTTTTAATTTTCAAGAAATTTTCTTGAATTTTTTTTCAGAAGGAAAGGAAATCAAATTACGGGGTATCGCGGGGAAGCAAAGAAAGATAATAAGCTCTAATATCATGATAAATATTCTGAGGAAAGAACAACGAGGTGTAATTGCACAATTATGCTCACTAGAAGTTCCAACATCAAAATCATCTATTTCTCCAGATCTCCAAAAAGTCTTGGACAACCATTCCAAGGTGTTTGAAACTCCCAAAAGACTCCCACCTATTTGTGATCATGATCATGCTATTCATTTGATTCCAGGAAGTGTTCCTCCAAACATCAGGCCTTACAAATATCCTTATGTCCAAAAGAGCGAAATTGAAAATATGATTGCAAAAATGTTAGAGGCTGGTATAATTCAACCTAGTCAAAGTTCTTTCTCTACTCTAGTAGTATTGGTGCATAAGAAGGATGGATCATGGAGCATGTGTCCGGATTAGAGGGAGCTCAATAAGCTCACTATTAAAGATAAATTTCCCATTCCTGTGATTGATGAATTATTGGATGAATTACATGGAGAAATTTATTTTACCAAGTTGGATCTTCGTTCAGGATATCATCAAATTAGAATGAAGACTGACGATATTCTGAAAACATCATTTTTAACTCATGAGGGTCATTATGAATTTTTGGTCATGCCTTTTGGCCTTATCAATGCACCTTCTACATTTCAAGGGTTGATGAATTCCATTGTCAAACCCTTCCTTATAAAATTTATGCTAGTATTTTTTGATGACATACTAATCTACAACATGTCTTGGAAGGATCATGTTCAACATGTTGACAAAGAGCTCAAACTATTGGAGGAGAAACAATTATATGAAAAAAATTTGTTACAGGTAAAAATACCTCCTCATCAGCTCAGAGGGGAAGACAAATATGGAAGGAGTACAAAGACCTAAATTAAACCTATTTCTGCCAGGGTAACGCATATCTATAACAACACAAGAGCATTATAACACAGCTAATCATTGAATGGGCCGCATTAGTGGCTAGGGAAATTCTCTGTTTACATTGGAGGGAAGCGTTACCCGTGTTTTAAGTTTGAATCGAGAAAAGCCCGCGGAGAATGATTTGAATCTCCGACTTTCCCTCACAAGAGAGTCAATTCACAAAAGAAACTGCAGAGCACCAGTTCATTATTGGTCATTTCTATAACAATACTGAACTCCAAAGGAGGAAAAAGCATAGAGATTAAAGAAACATCTAAGTTTTTTCCATTCCAAACTAGTGGAAAGAGAAGGGCAACAATGGCTCTCTCCCTCTCCTATAAGAAGGAGTTGAAGGCTCTTTGTTGAAGGTCGGAAGATTGCTAAAGGTTTTGGCATACTTGTGGAATAGAGAATAGTGTTGTGAAGGCCAAGAGTCAAAGAGGTTCCTAGAGGGCTTGTTGACTTGGACCTCTTCACTTGAGAGATAAAAGAGATTGGGAGACTAAGGAGGGCTTGGTACAACCGATGGTTGTAATCCTCCTTCTTTCAAAATCAATAGAACTGTGTTCGTTTTGTCCATTCGATGCTTAGTATTGTCATTATTGTTTGAACATTTACATTGCATGATATGAATGGCTCAGATGTGTAGAATTTAGTAGTTCATTATATATCAACTTGATTGATAGGACATATGTTATGTTAGAAATTACACGGGTGCTTTGACTGATTGCAGGACTAAGATTTGGAGCCGGTGAAGAAGGACTCTTGTTTTGCTGCCTAGTGCTCTCCAAGGGACTCCAAGATCGTCAAAGAGGTAATTCTCTATCGCATTCCATCAAGTTATTTCAAGTTAATATGAACATGCTCATGCCATCTTTGTGAACAACACAACTAATCTTACTGTCTGCCTTGGGCACCGGAAAGCCCTGAGAGGGATATTCGAAAAGCAACAACCCAAGCAGTTTACCCTATAGCAGAATTGGTGAGCCCTCCGTGAAATTTTAACAGAGGTAATCAAGTTTTCTCCACGCGACTCGTTAAAATTTCACGGAGGGCACCGAGTTTTCTCCACGTGACTCGTTAAAATTTCCTGGAGGTAATCGAGTTTTCTCCACGTGACTCGTTAAAATTTCACGGAGGGCACCGAGTTTTTCTTTGTTGGACTCGTTAAAATTTCACAAAGAGTATTGAGTTCACTCCGTCTCCTCGTACTCATAAAAAAATGAGGTAGACATCTATCGAACATAGATTTCTCACTTTTCCGGTTTCGATGGACTAACTTACGGAAAATGAACTGTTTCGGGCTTACTATTATCCCTTTGCCGTGCCCGGTTATCAAGACATGAAAAAGGTACCCCAATGGAGTTGTCTTTTATGATATTTTTCAGACTCTCTAAATATGAAAAATTCACTGAGTTTACTCATCTGGACTCGTTAAACCTAATCAAATGGGAAGCAGAGTTGTCTTTTCTGACATTTTTCAGACTCTCTAAACATGAAAAATTCACCGGGTTTACTCATCTGGACTCGTTAAACCTAATCATATGGGGCACAGAGTTGTCTTTCCTGACATTTTTCAGACTCTCTAAACATGAAAAATTCACCGAGTTTACTCATCTGGACTCATTAAACCTAATCAGATGAAGCACAGAGTTGTCTTTCCTGACATTTTTCAGACTCTCTAAACATGAAAAATTCACCGAGTTTAATCGTCTGGACTCGCTAAACTTAATAAGACGGGGAAGAATTTGGACAAAATGGATACTACCTCTATTTCATTTTCAAAAAAGGTCGATTTGGCAGCAAAATTCCATAACATGGCACTTCCCAGAAAACTCTTTCGCAGTTAGCTGAACCCTACCATCTATGAGTATTAGCCTTCATTTCCCAGTGTCCTTGCACCGGTAAAATCCTAACACACTCTTTGGTGTTCATCATGCTTCAGCTGCCTAGTACCCTGCTAGAGTGCCTTCTATTGTTCAAGCAGATCTCGCTATCTACTGCTCCTGTTATCAACCAAACCGCTGATTATGCCAGAAATTATCTGTCGTCCGATGTTCCCATTTACTCTTCATTATCTCAATCATAAAAAAAATCAGTTGGTTTCCGTTTCATGTTGACTGATGTAGGATGCCTCAGTGCCTACCTTTCGACAGATCTCTTCCTATTGACTTCAACATCTTATCTAGGAGGTAGATCCAGAAACCCATCAGTACCCGGATACTTGCAGACATCAGTGGCAAGTAGTCTTGTGTTTGATCATGGGTCTTCATCATTGAGTCCTGGTCGAATGATTCTATGAGTGTTCGACTTCAACTCATTTTATTCACACTCGCTAGATTGTACTGTGCATCTTAGGGACCATCATCATTATCGGTGGCCACCTTCGCGTCTGTTAACAGTTTTCATTATCGACTGGTAATCAGACAATTTCTCACATGTTCGAAGACAACTCATTCATTCGCATGTTGAGGAATATGCAATTTAGGTGAATCGGCGGTCAAGACCTTGGGGCAAAGGCTACATCATTAAAGTTGTGTTTCCTTCCCCAAGTTGCGATATTGTTTATGGAGACAGCTTCTTCAGCCTGATCCTGTTATGACACACACTTCCACATTGTGCCTATCGGTGGAAAGATTCTTCATATCTCTATTCTAGAGATATCATGTTGTTTAAGCTACTGAGTATGGGATATGCCCGACTCAAGGCAGATACTATATTTTCTGACATATGTTGATGTTTCAGGTTTTCCTCAGTCTTTCAATCTCTTTATCTCTACACAAATTATAAAGTATTTCGGCCATCGTCTTCGTCTCTGACCTCACACTTTAGGGGGCATCTGTTACAGGTCAAAATACCTCCTCATCAGCTCAGAGGGGAAGAAAAATATGGAAGGATTACAAAGACCTAAATTAAACCTATTTCTGCCAGGGTAACGCCTATCTATAACAACACAAGAGCGTTATAACGCAGCTAATCAATGAATGGGCTGCGTTAGTGGCTAGGGAAATGCTCTGTTTACACTGGAGGGAAGCATTACCTATGTTTTAAGTTTGAATCGGGAAAAGCCCGCGAAGAATGATTTGAATCTCTGACTTTCCCTCACAAGAGAGTCAGTTCACAAAAGAAACTGCAGAGCACCAGTTCATTATTGGTCATTGCTATAACAAGACTGAACTCCAAAGGAGGCAAAAGCATAGAGATTAAAGAAACATCTAAGTTTTTTCCATTCCAAACTATTGGAAAGATAAGGGCAACAATGGCTCTCTCCCTCTCCTATAAGAAGGAGCTGAAGTTAGTTGAAGGTCGAAGGATTGCTGAAGGTTTTGGCATACTTGTGAAATAGAGAATAGTTTTGTGAAGGCCAAGAGTCAAAGAGGTTCCTAGAGGGCTTGTTGACTTGGACCTCTTCACTTGAGAGATAAAAGAGATTGGTAGACTGAGGAGGGCTTGGTACAACCGATGGTTGTAATCCTCCTTCTTTCAAAATCAATAGAACTGTGTTTGTTTTGTCCATTCGATGCTTAATATTTTCATTATTGTTTGAACATTTACATTGCATGATATGAATGGCTCAGATGTGTAGAATTTAGTAGTTCGTTATATATCGACTTGATTGATAGGACATATGTTATGTTAGAAATTACACGGGTGCTTTGACTGATTGCAGGACTAAGATTTGGAGCCGGTGAAGAAGGACTCTTGTTTCGCTGCCTAGCGCTCTCCAAGGGACTCCAAGATCGTCAAAGAGGTAGTTCTCTATCGTATTCCATCAAGTTATTTCAAGTTAATATGAACATGCTCATGCCATCTTTGTGAACAGCACAACTAATCTTACTGTCTGCCTCGGGCACTGGAAAGCCCTGAGAGGGATATTCGAAAACCAACAACCCAAGCAGTTTACCCTATAGCAAACATCCAAATTTTTCTTTTGAGTACAAGAGGTGGAATATCCGGGTCATATTGTATCTCACAAGGGTGTTAAGGTAGACACTAAAAAATTAAATCCATTAAGGAATGGAAAGTCCCCACAATCATAAAGCGGTTGCGAGGATTTTTTAGGTTAACAAGGTATTATAGCAATTTTTTTTAAGAATTATGGGAGAATAACAACACTTGTAACAATATTATTGAAGAAAGATGCATTTTCATGGACTCTTGAAGCAACTAAGGCCTTTGAACATCTTAAAGAGGAAATGTGCCTAGCACCAATCTTAGCTACGCTAGACTTAACAAAAACTTTTATTATGGAATGCAATGCCTCAGGAAATAGAATTGGTGTTGTTTTAACGCAATAAGGAACACCCATTGCTTTTAAAATTCATCCAATCAAAGGAAAGTATTTACAGAAAGTTATTTATGAGAAGGAAATGTTGGAAATACTACATGCACTAAAGAAATGGCGACCTTACCTAATGGGAAGGCACTTCAAGGTAAAAAATGATCATGATAGTCTTAAGAAATTTTTGGAACAAATACTATCTTCAGAAGAGAAACAAAAATGGGTCAAAAAGGTGTTGGGTTATGACTTTGAAATTATCTACAAAAAAGGGAAGCTAAATGTTGTTGCAGATGCACTCTCAAGAAAGGATGAAGAGGTGGAAACATTTCTTTGTGCCATTTCTATTATCCAACCAGATTGGATAACCAAAGCAAGGGGTGAATGGAAGAAGGACGAAAAAGTGTGGACACTCATTCAAAAGTTGTAGAAGATCCTAGTACATCTAATACATTTATTTGGAAAAATGATTCCTTATGGTAGAAATATCACTTGTATATTTTCAAGAATTCCTAACTAAAACAAAAGATTCTTTTGGAATTGCACACTTCTCTTTTAGGAGGACACTCAGGATTTTTAAAAACTTACCACAGTGTGAAGAAAGAATTTTTTTGGGATGGCCTTAAATATGATATTTGAAAGTTTGTGGTGGAAAGTTTGGTTTTCCAGCAAAATAAAGTTGAGACAATTAAGACCTCGGGTCTCCTACAACCTTTATCCATTCCAAGTCAACGTTGGGAGGAGATTTCAATGGATTTTATCAAAGGTTTACCTAAGTCCGAAGGAAAGAGTGTCATCATGGTGGTAGTTGATAGACTTACCAAGTATGCACACTTTTGTGCATTATCTCATCCATTTAAAGCAAGTACAATTTCTACTGAATTTATGGAAAGAATTCAAAAGCTACATGGAAACCCAAATATTATTGTAAGTGACAGAGATCCCATTTTTACTGGAAATTCTTGGACGAAATTATTTTCTTGTTTGGGTACTCAACTAGCTCATAGCCCATCTTATCATCCTCAATCCGATGGTCAAACTAAGAGAGTGAATAAATGTTTGGAAGGATATCTTTGTTTTTTTGTATATGATAAGAAAGCACATTGGGTCAAGTTGTTACCTCTCGCTGAATGGTGGTAGAACACTTACTTCCATACTGCAACAAAAATTACCCCATTTATGGCACTTTATGAAAATCATCCACTGTCCATCACATATTCTTTAAGAGAAAATTCTAAGGTTCAAGAAGTGGAAGATCACATCGAGCATCAACAAGAAGTTCTCCAACTCTTAAAGGATAACCTAAATTTGGCACAAAATCGAATGAAACAATAGGCAGATCAACATCGCAGCGAGAGAAGTTTTGATGTAGGAGATTGGGTATTTTTACGGCTACAACCATACAAACAAATTTCCCTCAAGCAAGCTAATAAGGATAATAAATTATCGCCAAAGTACCATGGTCCTTACAAGGTGTTGCAAAATATTGGTACTGTGGTATACAAATTGGAGCTTCCTGCTTCTTCGTGAGTGCATCCAATTTTCCATGTTTCATGCTTAAAGAATGTTATAGGGGACAAACTTCTAGTTCAAAAAATATTGCTAGAACTTGATGAGGAAGGAAAAATCATATTGGAACCTAAAGCAGTCACAGAAACAAGAACTTGACAACTACAAAAATTGATCAATTTCAAAGTATCTCATCAAATGGAAGAACTTACCCAATGAAGATTCTACATGGGAGGATGATAATTTTATACAAAAGTATCCAAAGCTACTCAAGCATTGAGGACAACAATTTTTTGAAGGAGAGGGGCATGTTAGGTCCCTATATTATTAATATAGTCCCTTATTGTTGTTAGTGTAACCCCCTTGTTATCACTCGGATTGAACCTTAGGATGAAGAAGAAAATTTTGAGGTAACCACAAACCATGCTTAGCCAAGTAGCTAGCCCTACTAGGCAAGGAGAGGGCTCTCTCCGTAAAAATCATAGCCAATATGACTGAGGAAAGAAGATATTAGGCTAGGTATAGTAGCTCATGGTTTTGATTGTTTTGATAGGGTTGTGCAGGATTAGAAGGAGCAAAACAGTCAAGACAAGGGAAATTAGGTCAAAATTTGCAGGGTGTTCTATGGGGCAAGGTAGGCATAGTAATTTATCACTTTAGGCTTTTAATGGGTGGGATGATCAAGACAGGTAGGATCTAGAAAGAGCATGGTAAAATCATGGGTTCTTTCTAAACTGAAGAAATTACAGACTGTGAATATTTACCCAAAAAAGAGCATAGAAATTATGGATTCTGTTCATCAACCTTTAAAACTTTCACTTAATAGAAATGAAATGATGGATTAAATAAATAAAACATTCCAAAAACTTAACACAAAAGGACAAACTGAAACTAAACACCATACCACATGGATCCCATAAAAATAGCTACAAATTTGAATAATATTCCTGCTCAGAACAAATACAAAAGTGTGTCTCTTCAAAAGCCAAGCATACAAACTGATTCCAACCCTTAATAATGAGAAAGAAAAAGAAGATATAGACCTTAAAACAACTCATCCTAGCCTCAGGGGGTCGAATCCATGAGATGAGTGAGGTTTACATGAAAATCTAAACTGCAAGCTAGAGTATAGGATGAGGAAAGTGACTCATTCCTATGTCTAAGAACTAATTCATTTGAACTCAACTGATGACTTACCTAATGTATCTACCCTAGATAAAAGTAAAATAATGAATTTTACATTCATATTGAAAATTTACATTAGTCATTTCTCATTTCCCAAGGTGAAAAGTCAAACTGGAGAAAAATTGCTGAAGACTGTGAAAATTGGAAACTTCCTGACAAACGCACAATGTCCAAGAAGAAAAAATAGCCTATTGTCAAAGCTAGTTTTGAGTGCCTTCTTGGTGTCCAAATCGAGCGCATGATAGCTCATTGGAAATATCTCTGAGTCATTTCTAGATATATCTTTATGTTTCAAAATGGTTTTGATTTACCGTGTCAAAAATCCAATCTCCCAAGACTGGTAAACGCGCAACGACCATGTCAAAAAGGAGGCAGAAACATGATTTTTAAGTGGTTTTTTGCATTTTTGAGGGATCAATTCTCCTCCAAATCTTCTGAAACTTGCTAGGGTTGATGTCCTCATCTTTATGAACCTATTGGTGGCCATTTTTCATTTAGAGGCCCCAAAAAAGAGTGCAACGTCCAGGTCGCTGCGCCTTTAGAAAAATTTCCGAGTTCAAAATTATCAAAAATTGCATAAATTAACATGAGTGAAAAAATGTGTCAAAATTATGAGGGTAATTGCTCATTGAGTGCTTGAGGCATGGAGTGATACCTCAACAAGTATATCCAACCTTCTCTTTCTTCTTTTTCTTAGTCAAAGTTGGAATTTTTGCATAGGCTCGTTTGAGTTTGGCCTTTGCAATTTTGTTCCTCATGGGGTAGTGCTTTTCGATTTTCCTCTGAATTTCATTATCCTTTTAAGCCTTGGCCAAGAGCTGTTCCAAGTGTTGGTTTACCCTCTCAATCCATGCATATTTTCCTTTAAGAACTACATTTATGATTTTTTCCTCATCTTCGTCACCTAGGTCAATCAACTAAAATTCATGCTCTATCTCATGTTTTCCCTCCTCATCATCAATGTTTGGCTCAATTAACCTTTCCTTACCTTTGTCTACCTGCTGTGTTGATGAAGAAGGCATGGCCCCTTTCACTCCAAGTGAATTAAACACATGCCTATAGCCTTTCTGGCAAGTTTTGGGAAAAGGCTCAATCCTCAACAAATCTAACCCATGTTGCCCCAATATCTTCCTCACTGATTGATGAATCTGAATCACGTTGTGATGATGATGTTTGGTTATAGAAGGGTGAATAAAAAGGATCAATATGAGGTGAATGAGGTGACTTGGTAATGGTGTGTGAACAATGGGTTGAGATGGAGGAATTGATGTGGGAGGATGAGATGATGAAGGGGTGCTTAGGTCATGCTGACTAGGTGGGGTAGTAAAAATCTCATTTGATATGAAGGAATCCCATGGAATTTTCTTTTGCTCAAGATGATGCGTGACTATAATTTTGATGAGGGAGTGGTGGATTTTTCTCTTCTTCATCCATATTGAATTTGAAATGTGAAACCCTAGGGTGAATGGAATGAGATGGAGGGAATGTAAAGTGGAAGGAAATGCTTTGTGAAATGGAGGGAATGAGAATGGCAATGGGAACCTAGGTTTGTGTAAACCATAGGATTTAGTGATATTAGGAATGGTATGTGCTTTAGGGAATATGGGTATGGGAAATATGCATGAAAATGAGAAGGGAATTTTAGTTTTAAAATGATAATTAGGGCTTATTTTTTAGAAAACACTTCTAATTCCTTATATAACATAAAATATATTAGAGGAGGCGTCTTAGGGTTCACTCACTAACCAAGAGAGCCTTGTAGAAAATATTTGCCAAGATCTGGAAATTTATCATGAATTTTGAGGCTGTGAAGTGTCATTTCTACCTTGCTGAGAAAACGCACAGCGTCCTGTTGAACGCACAACATCCTTTCCAAAAGCACAACAACCTCTCCAAATGTGCAAGGTCCCTGCAACACCTTTTTGTAGGCCAAATTTGGAGGCCTTTTTGGTGTCCAAATTTGGCCCAGGATAGCTCGTTGGAAATATTATGTTGTAAAATTTCCAAATATACCTTTGATTTTATGTTTGGAGTTTATTTTCGTTGTCAAAAGTTTATTTTCCCAAGAATAGTCAAAAAGTGATGAATGAAGGTGCACAAATGCAGAGTGCTGGTGCATGCAACTTTCGAAGGCCTTCCTCGACTCCAAATTGAGCTCATGATAGCTCATTGGAAATATCTCTCTATATAGTTATCATTTGAATCATCAACCAAGTAATTTGGACACTAAAACTAGTATAGAATTTGATTTTCCCAAGGTCACTCTAGAAATGCAGCAAACCTCTTGTAGCACCTGTATTTTTGAAATTTCTATAAAACCATGAAACCTGTGTAAAAATTGAAGGAGGTTTTTCTTATTTGACCTATTATGAAAAAAAAATCTCTCACTTTTGTCAAATTCATCTCTGTTTGGCCGGAAACATAGTTTAAATCGAAACTGGCCCTATGAGTGGAAAATGGCTTAACTCTTGGAATGATTTCCTGGAAAATGATGGAGACATAATGTTTATGAGTTTGAAATGACCTCACACTTACTTATATAACCTACCTTATGCCTTCTCTACTCATATGTCTCTGATTCCATAGCAAACCCTAGCTCAATGGGGGAGGAAATTAGGGTTTAGTGCCTATGAATAATGATGACTTGGGCACCCTTGGAAAAAGACAACTCCCTTTGACATTTGATCAATTGATGAAGTAGAAAATTTTCTTATTTGACACTTGATGTGTTGGCATGTTGGAACTCTAAGTTGGCAGCCTTGGGAGACTGAGTACTCATTACATTTGAACTGATTGAAGCAAATAATGAGTTTATTCTGGGTCACCTTCACACCTTCTACTGCCCTTTATTGAAAATGAGACAATGCAGTGATTTGACCTAATGAAACCCTAGTGACCTAATGAGAAATGAAAGAAAATCACTCAATGAGTGACTTTGAATAAAAGTGGAATGAGAGCAGACTTGTTTTCAGCATGATGAAGACATGGAAGAGGGTCAACAGGCATATACTTGTGAAGAAAAATGGGACATTTGACAAGGACAACCACAAGTGGAAAAATATTATAACATGAACTAATGGAATGATTGAAAATTATTTAGAGTGGGACACCTAAGATGCACATGAAAAATGTGTTTGATCCCTGGTGGAAGTATGAAAATACTAACACTAACATTGGCTCCATCTAGGGATGGTAGCTCCTTGGAGGTGCCAAGATCACCATAGACCAAGTGCCTATTTCATTGGGCAATGGAGTCAATAGCTAAAATATAATTGAATACTGAAAACTTGACTCAATAAACTGAACTGAGTGAGACTAAAGCACAACTGACAAACTGAAAAAAATGCTTAGAATTGAGCTTATTCAACAAAACCTACTCTAACTGATCCATTCATCACTTGATCAAGTGAAATGGAAAAGAAAATGAAACCATGTAAGAATTCTAGCTGCTATTTGAATTTTTCACAAGTGCTTGCTTATGAGTAAGAAGAAAGAACTACTAAAAGGCAACTTCCATGAAAACTTGTCAATAGATCGAATCTTAATGAAATTGCAAAGCACGAGCCCACCAACTGACCTCAAGAATGCTACGAAAGGATCTTAATAGGAATACATATTGATTTATAGCCCATCTAATATGTTACTGCTCTACTCTAGGCAGTCTTTGTACCTTGGTTTTAAAATTTTCCTAGCATCTGTGCTTTGTTTCTTTGATGACTACAACAAGTTGACAAAAGGATCCTGAAACTCGTGAATGACTAATTTTTCTTGATGATCATCAAAGAAACAAGAATTTTCTTCATTAATCTCCTGATATCATTGCAAATATTGGTATGAGCTTTGTAATGAAACACCTGCTAAACAAGACAATGAAGTCGGCTGTCAGATCAAGTTTATATCAACACTCTTTTCAAGCTCACAGTTAGCTAATGGAGAAGGACTTTCACTGTAGATATCATCTAACACATCAGATATAGGGTCATGAAAAACTTGACTAGACTGCTGAACGTATCCATCGATTTGAATGAGACTGCATGACACTCTACAAGCTACTCATCCTTTTCTTTAGAGATATTATGAAAAATTTTCTTTAAAAATTGAAATGCTTCAAAACATAGTGTTACAAAATCATCTTGCATCATTTGATCATATGTTTTAGCTTCCAAGACTTCACCTGCAATTTGAAATTCAATGGAATTTGGTGGTTGAAAATCTAGAGCTAAGGAGGCTATTATGTCACAAATGATTTCCTCAACCAATTCAGGAGAAGGTTTTCCATTAACAACTTGATCAAGAAGTTCATTATCTACCTCAACCTTAACATCAAAACTGAAAGACTGTCGATTTCTAATCTTGGAAAAAATTTCTTTCAGAAATTGAAATGAAACAAAACATAAAGGAAAATATCCTTCACTTATTTCAAAATTTTCAGCATTTTTCTCATCTCTGTCATCATAAATATGCAATGACTGATCACTGTTTTCGAGTTGCTGAAACTGAACTTCCTCCCACAAACCAATTGTTGATTGCTCTACAAGATTAGCTTCTGTTTGAAGAACATAATAATCATCATAATGATAAAACTTTGGCAAATCATCAATATAAGTAATTTCACCAATCATACACATTAGATTAGCAGATCATTACTCCTCGGATTGATCTACAAATCCATTTTCTAATCTATGGTTGCTGGGATTAGTAGGAAATTTTTTAGGGTTTGCAATCTCTTCTTTTTCTGAGATAAGTGGGTCATGAAGATCTTGAATGGAAAATACATCTCTCATGGTGATCCTTTGCATCATTTCCTCTATTGCACTTACCAAAATGTCAAGATTTACCTATGAAGATGTTAGGTGCTCTGTAATATTCCCAATTAGCCACTGCTACTTGGAATATTATAACTGCTCCATTTTTGAAATAAGAAGTAGGGAAGACAATAAAACATATCCCAATGTGAAAAGGGATTGAAGTAGGAGGATGGAATAAAGCCTCTTTGGTGTGAAAGAGGGGCAAAGCAATGAGCTAGCTACATTTGATCACGTCAACAACGCTGTCACAAGAGGAGGGAAAGCTACTAGGGCAGTGCAGTTTTGAAGGAGGAAACTTCTCAAGGAAATCACATCACCAATGAGTGGGTCCAGGATGGGAAAGCTCAACAAGGATAAGAAGGAAGATATCACAGCAAAGGATTAATTCATTCATCTTGTATCGGTCTTATAACTGATTTCAAGCTTCAGTTGTTTAGCTGTAGTTGCATCACTGTTTAGTGCAAAAGGATTCTCATGTGGGAATTCTATCTTCACCATTGGTATAGCTGATCGGGAGATCTAAGGAGGAGGTCCTGAGTTCAATTCTCATAATTTATCTTGAGGGGAACCATTATCCATCCTATACAGCACAGTCACTCCCAGTTATTATGTTATTTCTGTAGTAGCTGCAGTAGCTAGGGTTGCATCTTTCCATTTTGTGCTTGTTTCAGAGGAGGAGGAGTCTATTTCACTCCGGGAGATCTATTGAGGAAGGCCTTGGGAAAATTATTGTATTTTTTGTCCATTTCAGATCATATTTTGTATTTATTAATACAGAGTTGCTGGGTACAATGTTATTTTCTGTAGAGCTGCATTTTATGTTGCTTATATTTTGCTGGAAACCCTTGCTGGGGTATTCCGAGGTGCTTGTAAAAGAGGTCTAACCTCTCATTTCTGATTCCATGATTAATGAAAGCTCTAGATATGTATTAAATTATATTTTTCTGTAGATTCCATAATAAAAATAACTCTATTTCAGTCTCCTACATTTCTATTTTATGAAGCAGTGGGATTGGGGTGCTTTTGTACATATATGAGCTGGGGAGATCTGTTTAGAGTAGCTAGAACGATTTGTTTCTAATGAATTTTCATATTTAAGCTACATAAAACATATATTAGAGGATACAAGTCCTGGTATGCATTTTTATTACATGGTTTTCCTTATACAGTGTCCTCACTAAAGAAATTGATGAAATTACTGAAAAGGAATATTACAGTGGTATCAAAGCTCTGCTCTTGGCTCAGCTTGTAGGGGAAGATTTATATTCAGCATGGAGGAGGAATAAATCTAAAATCTAGTACTTAAAACCCTATATAACATTGCAAGGGATCTCAAGGAGATGAGACATGAAGAGGAATCTTTAGGGTTTTGCCATGAGGCAAGCACTAGCACTGCAAATGGCCCGGGGCATTGAACTGCATCACAATGCTCCACCATGCCTTCATTTATAACTGGAGGAAATAAGGAGGGCACTCTGGGGGAATATTTTTAAGAGTATGAAATCCAGACTCAAGGGTTCAAGGAGCACTTGAGCTTTCAGGAGTTTTGCCGGATCAAGGATGGGAGGAGGATTAATCCTCATCAAAGGGAGGAGAACTTGATGCAGGGATCAGCCCTATAGTGCAATATGGTAGGGTTTTTCTTGCCCACATTTGATGGGACACCTAAGTGCACAACAAAGTCTTGGATGGAGAAGTTGGACACATACTTCCAGATCAATAAGGTTTCTGAGATAGAAGCCATCAAGATAGTTGCGCTGCACCGAGAAGGGGAAGCTCAAGATTGGTGGTTTCATGGACTGAACACACTCAGGAATCATCATATCACTTCATACTCAGCTTTCACCAAGAAGCTAGTGGAGAGGTTTGACCCAAGTGATTCGGAAGCCCACTTTTCCAAGATAACCAAGCTCAAGCAGGAGGGAGATCTTGAGGATTACATTGCTGAGTATTTACAACTTTCAGTGATGGTATCCAACCTCACTATGAGTAGAAGGTATGCAAGTTTTTGAATGGGATCGATGAACCATTACAAGGTTTGGTCAAATATACTAAACCAACCACACTCCTTGAAGCTGTGGAGAAAGCTAGAGATCTACAACACATCTTGCCCAGGGCAAGAACCTTTTTGTAGCAAGAGACTCTGTTAAGACCAAGGGAGACAATCCATGTTCAGGATTTGGAGGGAAAATGTGTTACAGGAAGGACACATCATGTCAAGACCTTCTCCAAGAAGGATACCAATGCTGTACAATCCATGGAAGACTTTTCTCCAAGAGGGGGAGATATTGCAGCGTTAAGAGGAGTCCCAAAGTATCTAACCTTGAGGGTGAGAGGCAATATCATGGGGCAAAGAGTCTCTGTATTGATAGATAATGGAGCCACTCATAATTTTATTGATGCATAGCTGTTACAAAGGAGAGGAATCCACATGAAGGAGTTTGAGGGATTTTCAGTTTTGGTCGTAGGAGCTATGACCCTGCAATGTGCCAAGTATGTTCCGGAACTAACCATTACTATGGGGATCTATACATTGATAGACCACTTCTTTGTGGTAGATATTCCAGACACCAATGTCATATTGGGATTCCAGTGGTTAATCAATCTTGGGAGAGTTACCACTAATTGGAGAACCTTGGAGATGGAATGGACAGGAGGGAAGGATGGCCAACAAAAAAATATCAAGGGTATAAACACATACCCCTCTCAAGTTATTTCAGCACACAGGATGGAGGCAGATCTGCATAGAGGGGATGTTGAATGGGAAGTGGAGCTGCATATATCAAAGGTGAAGGGAAAGTATTCACCAGTGCATCCATATGTTCAGTCTCTCTTGGACTAGTATTCTACAGTATTTGGAGATATCCCACTAGGGAGACCTCCTGACCGAGGGTTTGAACACACCATTGAGTTGGAACAAGGGATACAAGAAGTAATCACCACTCCTTATAGGCATCCCAAGGCTTATAGGGATGAGATTGAGAGAGCCATCCAAGAGCTGCTAGCTCTAGGACACATTCGGCCTATTATTAGTCCTTTTGCTTCCTCGGTGGTTTTGGTAAAGAAGAAAGATGTCACATTGAGGATGTGCATTGATTATAGGGCCTTGAACAAGAAGAATATGAAGAACAGGTACCCTATACCCAGGATTGATGAACTCATGGATGAGTTAAGGGGATCTAAATACTTCTCCAATATTGATTTGAGATCCGAGTATCATCAAATCAAGGTGAGGGAGCAAGATATCCCCAAGACAACGTTCAAATGTCACTATGGGAATTTTGAGTTTCTGGTGATGCCCTTTGGATTGAACAATGCTACAACAACTTTCCAATCCTACATGAACCACATCTTCCATGTTCATTTGAGAAAGTTTGTACTGGTCTTCTTTGATGATATTCTTATCTACAGCCGCACTTGGGAGGAGCACTTGCAGCATATTGAGACAATTTTACATATCCTCAAGGAGTAGCAATTCTATGCCAAGCTCTCCAAATGTGAATTTGGCCTCATAGAGATGTTGTATTTGGGGCACATCATAGGAGTGGATGGAGTGAGGGTACATGAGGAGAAGATCCAGGCTATTAGAGATTGGCCTAAACCCAGGAATGTTATAGAACTCAGAGGGTTTGTGGGCATATGCACTTATTATCGAAAGTTTGTGAAAGGATTTTTACAACTAGCAGTACCACTCACATACTTGACAAAGAAGGGAGCTTTCCATTGGACACCTACAACACAGAGGGATTTTGATAAAATCAAAGAGGTAATGAGTAGTTGTCCTGTTTTGGTTTTACCTGACTTTTCTCAACCTTTTGTGCTAGAATGTGATGCATCAGGTGAAGGTATTGGGGCAGTCTTGATGCAAGGTGGGCATCCTATAGCCTTTGAGAGTAGGAAGCTACTCCCTCATGAGAGGTTATACCCCATCAATGATAAAGAAATGTTGGCTATCATGCATGCATTAGCTAAATTTCGGAAATACTTGGTGGGGAATAAGTTCAAGGTGAAGACTAATCATAACAGTCTTAGATTCTTCCTTGAACAGAGACAACTCCAGGAGAGACAACAGAAGTGGGTGAGAAAAATCTAAGCATATGATTTTTACATAGAATATGTCAAGGGGAAGAGCAATGTAGTAGCTGATGCACTATCCAGGAGGCCTATAGCGCTGTCCTTGAGGGGGATGGACGCAGATTGGAGGGCTCAAATCTTAGTTGAGTATTCCAAAGATGACTTTGCATGTGAGATACTTGATGGGGTGGCATAGGATGAGAGGTTTAGAGTGATGGATGAGGTCATCTATTATCGGGACCGGATCTTCTTGGCTAAGAATTCTAAGCTCAAGGAGAAGATCTTATTGGCATCACATGATTCACCGCTTGCCAAGCATCAAGGTTTCACAAAGACTTACAGATCTATCAGAGAGAGATTCTGATGGAAGGGTCTTAAGGAGGATGTGCTCCGGCATGTTAGAGAATGCACCATTTTCCAACAGAATAAGGGAGAACACACTCACCCTGCTAGATTGTTGCAACCACTACCTATTCCAGATGGGAAGTGGTAAAGTATCTCTATGGAATTCATCACCGACTTACTGGAAGTGCAAGGTAAGGATTGTATCTTTGTTGTTTTTGATAGAATAAAAAAGTACTCTCATTTCTTTTCCATTTCTGCACATTATACTGCTTCACAGGTAGCTGAGCTCTTCTTCAGAGATGTATTTAGACTCCATGGTCTCCCAAGGACCATAGTGAGTGATTGGGACAGCTGCTTCATGGGTGGCTTTTGGCAAGAACTTTTCCGGTTAGTGGGGACTGATTTGACTCCAAGCACTATCTATCATCCCCAAACCGATGGATAGACTGAGATAGTGAAAAAGTGGCTAGAAGGCTACTTGAGGAACTATGTGGCAGGGCAGCAGAAAGCTTGGCTGCGTTGGCTCCACTTGGGAGAGTATTTTTACAACACTACTCACCATATTTCTATTGGCATGACTCCATTCCGAGCCTTATATGGGTATGAGGCACTCTCATTTTCTGATGTTATGTTTGGGGCAAGTAAAGCTCCAAGGGAAAATGATTGGATTTAGGAGAACCAAGACATACTCAGGGCACTCAAAGACAACATTTCCACTGCCCAGAACCAACAGAATATGTATGCAGACCGTGGTCAGATAGAGAAATAGTTTGAGGTGGGAGATCTTGTCTACCTGTGTCTTCAGCCTTACAAACAGTCCACACTTAAGGAGAAGGAAGTTGAGAAGTTCAAACCACGTTTCTATGGGCCATACAGGGTGGTCGAGTGTATCGGTAATGTAGCATATGAGTTGGAGCTTCCTAAGGGGAGAAAGATCCACAATATCTTCCATGTCTCTTGCCTCAAGAAGGCCATTGGGAGGAATGTAGTTGCCAACATGGATCTTCCCCCTATTGATGATGAGGGCCACTTAATATTGCAACCAGAAGAAATCTTAGACACAAGGGAGATGCAGCTGAGAAACAGAGTCATCAAGGAATATCTGATTCGATGGAGGAATCTACCAGATGAGGATGCCACTTGGGAGGGATAGAAGATCTTGCAGCATCCTTCGTTACTGTTTCTTGTGGGTAAAAAAAATTTGAGCGGGGAGGACTGTAATATTCCCAATTAGCCACTGCTACTTGGAATATTATAACTGCTCCATTTTTTAAATAAGAAGTAGGGAAGACAATAAAACATATCCCAGTGTGAAAATGGATTGAAGTAGGAGGACAAAATAAAGCCTCTTTGGTGTGAAAAAGGGGAAAAGCAATGAGCTAGCTACAGTTGACCAAGTCAACAACGCTGTCACAAGAGGAGGGAAAGCTACTAGGGCAGCGCAGTTTTGAAGGAGGAAACTTCTCAAGGAAGTCACATCACCAATGAGTGGGCCTGGGATGGGAAAGCTCACCAAGGATAAGAAGGAAGAGATAGCAGCAAAGGATTCTTTCATTCATCTTGTATCAGTCTTATGACTGATTGCAAGCTTCAACTATTTAGCCAGAGTTGTAGCACTGTTTAGTGCAAAAGGATTCTCATGCGGGAATTCTATCTTCACCATTGGTATAGCTAATCAGGAGATCTAAGGAGGAGGTCTTGAGTTCAATTATCATCATTTATCTTGAGGGGAACCATTCTCCATCCTCGCAGTCACTCCCTGTGATTGCGTTATTTCTGCAGTAGCTGCAGTAGCTAGGGTTGCATCTTTCCATTTTGTGCTTGTTTCAGAGGAGGAGGAGTCTATTTCACTCTGGGAGATCTATTGAGGAAGGCCTTGGGAAAATTATTGTATTTTTTGTCCATTTCATATCATAGTTGGTATTTATTAATATAGAGTTACCGGGTACAGCGTTATTTTCTACAGAGCTGCATTTTATGTTGCTATTTTAACCGAAAACCCTTGCCGAGGTAATCCGAGGTGCTTGTAAAAGAGGTCTAACCTCTCATTTATGATTCCATGATTAATGAAAGCTCTAGATATGTATTAAATTATATTTTTCTATATATTCCCTAATAAAAATAACGATGTTGCAATATCCGGCATTTCTATTTTATGAAGCAGTGGGATTGGGGTGCTTTTTTGCATATATGAGCTGGGGAGATTTGTTTAGAGTAGCTAGAATGATTTTTTTATGATTCCATTTCATATTTAAGTTACATACAACATATATTAGAGGATCCAAGTCCCGGTCTACATTTTTATTGCATGGTTTTCCTTATACAATTTCCTCACTGAAGAAATTGCAGAAATTCCTGAAAAGGAATATTACATGCTCTGCAATGTTCTTCTTCTCTTATTTCTTCAGATTTTCCCTTATGATCAATAGATTAGCCTCTACATCTACTGCACTATTCTGAATCTCTTCAAGTGTTTCAAGGTTCCTTTCTCTCAGCTGAAACTCCATTTCTGGATCAAAGGCATCCGGGTAATGTAAAAGAGTTGAGCTAGGAGGGGGTCTTATATTAGCAGGTATTGAATAATAGAATTGATTGAATATGGCAGAAAAATATTGTACTGTCTCCCCTAGTTTTCTTTTCAGATGGTAATACTCTTTTAGAATTAGGAAAGGATTTTGTTTGACCACCCACCCGTTGAAGAAAACTTTAACGAATTGCGGGAAATCTGAGATGCTTGCGGCATGCAAGTTTTTGAACCAAATCTTGACTTTTCCTTGTAAAGAAAGAAAAAATAGCCTGATACTGACATCCTCTTTGTCAACTTCAAAAAGGTCTAGGAAAGTCTCAAAATTCTGTATATGTCTCTCAACAGTGATGTTGTCATATTCACAATCAAACCTCGGTAAATATAATTAATGATTTTCAGGGAAATCATGGAGTATAGGAGGTAAGATGAGTGGTTTGTATCGATCTGGAAGTTTACAAAGTGTAGGAGTATGTACAGAAGTTGTAGGATCAATCTTGATCTCTTTAGGTTCATTACTTTGAAGATGGTGATCATAAGATTAAGAAAAAGGATGTGGATCAAGATCACAGGAAAACTTGGTATTTACACTTTTTGAATAGGTAGAATCAAGATTTTGATCATATTTATCATACAAAAAACTCCGAAATTTTTTTAGGATAGTTTCAGGAAAATAAAAAAAGTAATTTACAAGAAAGAAGATTAGATCTTGAATACAATTCCACTTTGAATACCTAACCTTTGTGTAAGATCCTTCCAATTTCCTGCTGGAAAGGTCGATCCTCCAGTGGAGTCTTTACATCAAGTTGTAGTCGCCAAGTGAAGAGTTCAACCTTCATATGCATCTAATTTCTATCCACCATCAACAATCAGATCTAAACTTTGTCGTTCTTTCCCAGGGAAGATATGATCTTTATCTTCCCCAGTATGGTTGCCAAAATGTTATCACTCGGATTGAACCTCACATTGAAGAAGGAAATTACGAGGAAACCAAAAACCACACTTATCCAAGTTTCTAGCCCTACTAGGCAAGGAGAGGGCTCTCTCCACAAAAATCACAACCATGATGACTAAGGAAAGAAGATATTAGGCTAGGTATAGTAGCTCAGGGTTTTGATTGTTTTGATAGGGTTGTGCTGGATCAGAAGGAGAAAAACAGTCAGGACAAGGGAAATTAGGTCAAAATTTGCAGGGTGTTCTATGGGGCAAGGTAGGCATAGTAATTTAGCACTTTAGGCTTTCAATGGATGGGATGATCAAGACAGGTAGGAGCTAGAAAGAGCATGGTGAAATCATGGGTTCTTTCTAAACTGAAAAAATTACAGACTGTGAATATTTACCCAAAACAGAGCATAGAAATTATGGATTCTGTTCATCAAACTTGAAAACATTCACTTAATAGAAATGAAATAATGGAGGAAATAAACAAAACATTCCAACAATTGAGCACAAAAGGAGAATCTGGAACTAAAAACCATACCACATGGATCCCATAAAAATAGCTGCAAATTTGATTAATATTCCTACTCATAAATGATACAAAAGTGTGTCTCTTCAAAATCCAAGCATCCAAAATAATGAGCTATAAAAAGAAGATATAGACCTCAAAACAACTCATCCTAGTCTCATGGGGTCGAATCCATGAGACGAGGGAGGTTTACATGAAAAGCTAAACTGTAAGCAGGATGAGGAAAGTGACTCATTCCTATTTGTAAGAACTGATTCATTTTACCTCAACTGATGACTTACCTAATGTATCTACCCTAGAAAAAAGTAAAAACATGAATTTTACATTCATCTTGAAAATTTTCTTTAGTCATTTCTCATTTCCCAAGGTGAAAAGTCAAAATGGAGAAAAATTGCTGAAGATTGTGAAAATTGGAAACTTCCTCGCAAACGTGCATCGTCCAAGCATAAAAAATAACCTATTTTCAAAGCTGGTTTTGAGTGCCTTCCGGTGTCCAAATTGAGCTCATGATAGCTCATTGGAAATATCTTTGAGTCTTGTTTCTAGATCTAACTTCCTTTTTCAAAATGGTTTTGATTTACCCTATCAAAAATACAATCTCCCAGCACTGATAAATGTGCAACAACCAGGTCAAAAAGGAGGCAAAAACATGATTTTTAAGTGGGTTTTTGCATGTTTGAGGGACCAGTTCTCCTCCAAATATTCTGAAACTTGCTAATGTTTATGTACTCATCATTATGAACCTTCTGGTGGTGGCCATTTTTCATTTAGAGGCCCAAAAAAAGAGTGCAATGTCCAGGTCACTCTGCCTTTAGTAAAATTTTTGAGTTGAAAATTATCAAAAATTGCAGAAATTAACATGAGTGCAAAAATGTGCCAAAATTATGAGGGTAAATTCTCATTGAGTGCTTGAGGCTTGGAGTGAAACCTCAGTAAGTATATCCAACCTTCTCTTTCTTCTTTTTCTTAGTCAAAGTTGGAATTTTTGCATAGGCTCGTTTGAGCTTGGCCTTTGCAATTTTGTTCCTCATGGCATAGTGCTTTTTCATTTTCCTCTGAATGTAATTATCCTTTTGAGCCTTGGCCAAGAGATGCTCCAAGTGTTGGTTGACCCTATCAAGCCATGATTCTTTGCCTTTAAGAGCTACATTGGTGATTTTGTCCTCATCTTCCTCACCTAGGTCAATCAACTAAAATTCATGCTCTGTCTCATGTTTTCCCTCCTCATAATCAATGTTTGGCTCCATTACCATTTGCTTACCTTTGTCTACCTATTGTGTTAATGAATAAGGCATGGCCCCTTTCACTCAAAGTGAAGCAAACACATGCCTATATAATTTCTTGTAACTTTTGGGAAAAGGCTCAATCCTCAACCAATCTAGCCCATGCTGCCTCAATATCTTCCTCACTTATTGATGACTCTGAATCATGTTGCGATGATGACGTAGGGTTATAGAAGGGTGAAGAAAAAGGATCAATAAGAGGTGAATGAAGTGAATGAAGGTGACTTGGTAATGATGTGTGAACAGTGGGATGAGATGGAGGAATTGATGTGGGAGGATGAGATGATGAAGGGGTGTTGAGGTCATGCTGACTAGGTGGGGTAGTAAAAATCTCATTTGATATGAAGGAATCCCATGGAATTTTCTTTTTCTCAAGCTAATGTATGACTATCATTTTGATGAGGGAGTGGTGGAATGTTCTCTTCTTCAACCATATTGAATTTGAAATGTGAAACTCTAGGGTGAATGGAATGTAAAGTGAAAGGAAATGCTTTGTGAAATGGAGGGAATGAGAATGGAAATGGGAACCTAGGTTTGTGTAAACCATAGGATTTAGTGATATTAGGAATGGTATGTACTTTAGGGAATATGGGTATGGGAAATATGCATGAAAATGAGAAGGGAATTTTAGTTTTAAAATGAGAATTAGGGCTTATTTTTTAGAAAACACTTCTAATTCCTTATAAAATACAAAATATATTAAAGGAGGCATCTTAGGGTTCACTCACTGACCAAGAGAGCCTTGTATAAAATCTATGCTAAGATATAGAACTTGCTGATTAAGTTTGAGGCTAATAAGTTTTTTTTCTGCCTTGCTGAGGAAACGAGCAGTGTCATGTTGAACGCGCAACATCCTTTCCAAACGCGTAGCGACCTCTCCAAATGCACAACGTCCCTGCAACACCTTTTTTAAGACCACATTTGGAGGCCTTCCCCATGTCCAAATTGAGCCCAGTATATCTTGTTGGAAAGAGTATCATATGTACTATCCAAATATACCTTTTGTTTTCTATTTGGAGTTGATTTTCTTTGTCAAAATTTGATTTTCTCAAGACTGGTCAAAAAGTGTTGAATGAAGGTTCATAAATGTAGAGTGTTGGTGCAGACTACTTTTGGAAGCCTTCCTCGACTCCAAATTGAGCTCATGATAGCTCATTGGAAATATATCTCTGTCTAGTTATCATTTGACTAATAAAGAAAGTAATTTGGACACTCCAACTAGTAGGAAATTTGATTTTCCCAAGGTCACTCCAGAAATGCAGCAAACCTCTTGTAGCACCTGTAGTTTTGACATTTCTATAAAACCGTGACACCTATGTAAAAAACGAAGGAATTTTTATTCTTGGACCTATGATAGACAAAAATGTCTCTCAAATTTGTCAAATTCATCTCTGTTTGGTCGAAAACATAGTGTAAAGAGAAACTAGCCCTATGAGTGGCAAATGGCTTGAGTCTTGGAATGATTTCCTAGAAAATGATGGAGACATAATGTTATTGAGTTTGAAATGACCTCACACTTACTGATATAACCTACCTTATGCCTTATCTGATCATATGTCTCTGATTCTATAGCAAACCCTAGCTCAATGGGAGTGGAAATTAGGGTTTAGTTCTTGTGAACAATGATGACTTGGGCACCCTTGGAAAAAGACAACTCCCTTTCACATTAGATCAATTGCTGAAGTAGACACTTTTTGTATTTGACACTTGATGTGTTGAAATGTTGGAACTATGAGTTGGTAGCCTTGGGAGACTGAGTACTTATTAAATTTGAACTGATTGAAGAAAATCATGAGTTTATTCTGGGTCACCTTCACACCTTCTGCTTCCCTTTATTGAAAATGAGACAATGCAATGATTTGACCTAATGAAACCTGGTGACCTAATGAGAAATGAAAGAAACTGATTCAATGAGTGAATTTGAATAAAAGTGGAATGAGAGCGGACTTGTTTTCAACATGATGAAGACATGGAAGAGGGTCAATAGGCATATACTTGTGAAGAAAAATGGGAGATTTGACAAGGAAAACCACCAGTGGAACAATTTTATAACATGACCTAATGGAATGATTGAAAATTCTTTAGAGTGGGACACCTAAGATGCACATGAAAATTGTGTTTGATCCATGGTGGAAGTATGCAAATACTGACACTAACACCCCTTATTGTTATCGCTTTACCCCTGTAACCCCAATATTGTTATTATTTTTCCCTTACATTATTATTGTTAGGTCAACTAGGATTATATTGTGACCCCATGAACTCCTATATATAGAAGGAGGTTTTTTCATTTGTGTTATCCAAGAATTTTTTATTTATGTAATGTAAAGGAGATTTCCCCTTGAAGTGGCTTATTTCTAAGGCATTGATCTATGTTTTCTTCTACTTTTGGAGCTGGTTTCATAACAGGTGGCATAGGTGTTGATGGCTCTAATTCTAGATATGACTCATAAAGAGAGGTAGGATCATAGAATAACTAATGTAGGGTGATGTAATTTAACCAAAAGGACGCTAGCTTGTAAGCGAGTTCTAGTATAGGGTCAATTTGTGTTTAATGTTTGGATGGATTATTTAGGTATTCAATGTAACCCATTATGTGAGAGTTGATGTGATGTTTGAGTAGGCTTACATTTGGATGCACTAGTTGTTGATTTTTCTAGTGCAATTAGGGTTAGCGCAGTATTTTTGAAATCCAGATAGTTTCTTTTGATGTATATCTTATTTTATCTTATTTCAATATATCATTCAAAAATTATTCTTTAGAAATTCAACAGTAGAAAAATATATATCACAATGCATAAAAGAGAGACAATATTTATTGTGGGAAAATCCACTATGGGGAAAAAACCCAACAACCCTTTCAATAGAGAAGTTCTTCGTGTTCAATAAGAGACACACCTAGACCTATGGTCAAACTTGGTCTTCTCCTCCAACTCAAGTCACCCAAATTGATCCCGTTCTTCATTCTGCTTTCCTGATTGAGAAATTTTGGCCTCCCAACAATTGTTCAGTAGCCCAAAATTTCGCCCCCTAGAAACTGGCTAGTAACCCAGAAAATTTCAAAAAAATGCTCAGAAATAGTGCAAATCACGAAGATGGACTTCTATCCACATGTACGAGTTGATGAAAGAGGAAAGAGAGAAAATCGACCTTCTTTATTTTTACTTCTTCGTTCTTCTTGACCTCCTTTGCTTGCCCAAAAGCTGTCTTGAGTGAGGAATGTGAATCTTCCAAATGAGGAGCTCAAGCTACCTTTATATACTAGTCTTTCTAGGGTGAATAGTTTTGTCTCTTGGCCAGGGCTGACTTGACTTGGAGGGAAGTCGACTTGTCACTTTTTGGAGCCAAAAATTACATTTCAAAAATTCAAATTTACATCTTTTAAGAGTCACAATGCGACTTTGAATCAAGATAATTTTTTTTTTACTCAAGCATTCATAAATATGATTTACAATGATAAATATGATTACATCAAGTGACCAAAAGTACATTTTTAAGAACCACCATAGTTACAAATTCAACACTAGTTGAATTTTTCTATTGGATACTCTTCCTGTGAGGGAACAAATTCTTCCTTGTGAATTGGGTGTATGGTGAACTCTAGGTCAACAACGATGCATCACAAACTTGTGGATTAGTGTAAGTAAATGACCTGACTAGGTGGGGATGAAACTAGATGTGAATAAAATGGGGTGTTGTAATTTTAATTTGGCACATGGGTAGGTTGATCTAATCTATATGTTTCTCTCACATTGATTATGGAAGTGGATACATTACGCTTGTTGGGCTCATCGATGATGCATAACTTCAAATTTGGATTTGTGAACCAACACTTATGAGTAGTATGGAGAATACAATTCAATAGTGTTTGGGGTTGAAGAATTCTAAATTTTTGGTTGAGATTTGAGGGAATTTACTTGCCTTGTATTGTGGGTTTGTGACTACAAAATCTAGCGCTGTAGTGCAAAGCTTCATAAGCAATATAGATTGGGAGAAACAATGGGAGAGTTACCATTGTCATTAAAAACTACTCCCCTCTTTTCTATTGTTCGATACAATCCTCACAAGGGAGGCTTCCCTAGTAGGTCTTAGGTATCAAGTAACCCAAGTAGACTCAAGCTAAATTCCCCAAGGATTCTACAACAAAACTCACTCAAGGACGAGTGTGCAACGATGAGGGTTTCATGTGATCAAAGGTGTAATTTCAAGAAAGCGAGTTCAAAGGTCCTTATGGCTAAATCTAGAGGGCTTAATGTGACCAATAGAGGCTCAAATAGGTTTCCAAACACATGCAATCCATAAATTACACTTTGATGATAAACTGGGGTTTCAATCCACAATTTAGAACAGGTAAATATTTTATAAAAACAATAATAAAACATCTCCAAAATATTTGATAAATAGGTGTAAAATCATGGGTGATCAATAAGTAAAGAATAAAAAAAATTACAAAATTTTTCAATGGGTGAAAACATATATAATAAAAATAGAAACCCAAAATTTCAGCCCAAATTTATGGTTGGAAAATGCATGTAAAATGATAGTTTTATTTTAGCAAATGATAAGAAACCCCAAAATCTATAATAAATATGTGTAAAATTAGGGGTGATCACTTACTAAACAAGAGAACCAATCACAAAAATTTTCAATGGCCAAAAACATATATAACAACAATATAAACCCTAAACATCAACCTTAATTTATGGCTGAAAAATGCATGTAAAATGATATTTCTACTCTAGCAAATGAATACATGTAAAGTCTCACCCTAGGAAAATAAGGTCCAAGGCAAATAATGTTGAAAAATGATGATTTTACTAAAACCTAACCTAATCTACCCCTGAAAACATAAAATATATAAAAAATAAGGTTTCATTTTGTTTATTTATGGGATTGGCACAAGTGATAAGACAAGTTCCATTCTCAATCAAGGGATAATGGAGTCTAGCAGTAGAAGTCTATGGAAAAAAAGTGATGGATGTGGATTCAAAGAGAATGTGGAAGAAAAAATTGTGTTGCTCATAGTTTAACTGTAGCATCCTTGTATCTTCTTTTGAGATTTGAAGGGAGGAAGCTAAACGTAGGCTTCTCAAAATAAGCTTGATGAAGATATTGTGTAGGGAGATTTTAGAGCTATAAATCATGAACAAAAATTTGGGGAGAAACCCTAAGTCATCAATAAGAACAATATGGAAGAAGATTAACTTATTTAAATTAGCACATATTTTCAAAGAATCACCAATAATCATTCAAGAGAGAGAACCATCCAAAGAAAAAAATGTTGCAGAGTGCTCCATAGCACACTAGTGGGAATTGAACTCCAAGTGTGACAATGAATGAAGAGAAATCCTATTCCCTGTATTAAAATGAGGGCAACCAAGTCAATTTTTTTTTTCTAATTTTAGCCTAAAATATATAAAATTATAATAAATCATGATTACAGATTGGGCATGTCATAAGTCAACCCCCAAAGTTAGCTAAAACAATGATAAACATAAAATTATGACTCAGTTTGTTGAGAATTCAATAGGGAAATGATTATGTTTAATTATCTTTTACTTGATATCTGCTTTTGTTTCCCTTTTACTTATTAGCTTTGTTCATTATTATTATTATATCTATGAAGCATCAAACAACTACCAAAACAATAAGAACAATAACACATTATATAGGTTGAAAGCACTTGACCTTCGACATGTCCTTCTTCCTCTCTCATCATGTTGAGTTTTTTCCTTGAATGGAACCATTTTAGCCTTCCCCTTACTTGTGAGGGCTTGCTTTCTTCTTCCTTCTCCACCTTCATTCCTTTGCCACAATTTTTGGTAGCACCTTCAGCGAGATGGAGCCTTAGATCCTCCTAAGTGAAGTCACTCCACAAGCGTTCCCAATCTGATAGGTTATCTCATCCAGCTATGCCTTGAACAAAAATTCACCATTTCTTGGTAAACCCGTTTAGAGTTTTTCGCACGAGTTCAATATTTGCCAATTTTTCTCCAACAAATGCAAGTTCATCTCTGAATTACTGAATCTTGGTGAGAAAGGAAGTTACGCTTTCACCCTTCTGGGTCTTGGTCGTTCTCAGGTTCTCTTTAAGAGTCATTTTTTGATTCTCAGAGGGATATTGGTACAACTTCATGACGACATCACACATGTCATTTACTATATTCTTGTTTGCAATATGCAGGAAAATGTCATCCTAAACCTTGTCTAGACCATCCTCTTTTCTTTGGCCATATCCTTATTGTACTCATGAAATTGGATAGGATCTGTCGGTTCAACAACTACAACTATCACAAACTTCTTTAGACCGTTCTCATTGAATAGGAATCACATCCTAGCCTTCCAGACGCCAAAGTTTGAGGCTCTATCATGTCTATCCTGATCTCTGAGTCCTGCTAGGACCATCTTTGTGAAACTCAAATCCACTGAAGAATTATACACTATAAATATCCTTCTCCCTTCGACAACTCACACGACCTTCTCTCTGCTCCATGCACTCCCCCTGGATTATGCAGATCTGCTTCTGTACTTGCCTCTAGTGTCCTTCCTAGAATTCACACTGCCTGCTGCTTGTACTAGGTAACTCGCTCTAGCTACCAGAAGTCCTTCTCTAGAATTTAGGACACACATTGCTAACCCTGAAAATTGCACTAGTTTTACTAACAAATCTACTACAAATTTTTTCTACTAGAAATCACGACCTCCTTTCCTCCAACTGGAAAAATGTAAACCCTTTGAGAAATAAATTAGAAATTCCCTTTGTGTGCTTTTCTCTTCCTTCCCTACGCTGGTCTGCAACTGCAAAAACCATTGCTGCAAATCTTCAATGCTATATTTTCTATGTGAATTCAGTGATTTTCTCACCAAAAACCCTCTTTGGAAATCCTATTGCCTCCTACTATAGATTTGAGGAAAATCGAGCTTTTTCTTCACCTTGAACTAGTAATCATTTTTTGCCTCTCTGCTACTCGCATTTTCTCGCTGGCCTGCGCAGATCTGGAAATAGCTCTATAGGTATCCCTTTAAAACTGATCGATCTCTTTTCCTTTCGCCTATGAGCCTTTTATCTAATCTTCAATGCTATGATACCGTGTGAAAATTCCTTGAACAACAATAACTAATTATTTTTCTCCTAACTTATGTAGTTTATTTGTCACTACTAATTGTTAACGACTAATAGTGAATAAACCACACTGCAATTCTTCACCAATAAAAAATACATTGTAGAGGTTGAGATATCCTTGTTGGAATAATGAATTTATGCATCCAACCAAACAATCTTCACCGATCTACAAGGATAACATATTTTAGCTCAAAACCTAGTTTAGGGATTGCATGCATGAATGGTTGTTTGATCATATGGTTTGGGATTCATCGGGTATATTTATTTTGGTCATTTGTTTCTTGATCTCGTATTCTTATTAGGACCATAAGAATATGGAGTAATAACTCCTCTTTCCTGTGTGAAAAATTCCATAACAACCAGGGAAAATTTTAAGGATGGAAAATTATCTTGAAGTTTAAAAAATTGGCGAATCTCACTAGTCCCTAATATGAAAACTATAAAAATTTTATTGATTTATTTGTAAAGTTATTCAAATTTATAATGATATTATATATATTATCTATATAATTTTGGCGATTTTTAACGTAAAATAATTTTATATTGTAAACTTTGGGCGAATCATTTTTATAAAAAAATGGAAATTGGCGAATCGTTTTTTTGGAAAAACCATGGAAAATTAGCCCACCTGCGAATATTAGCCCCTAAAATTTTCCATGATAACAACTTTCTTTATGCAATAGTAGTTTCCATTAGAAATTTAACTCATCCTTTCCACTCCTATTTTGTTTTCTACAATTAGTAGTTTGGCAGTTGCTTAACCATAATTTTTTAATCAACTGAACATGTAATTTTATTACATATTGGATCTATTATTTCCTATATTGAATTAACATCATTTTAATGCATTTTCATCATTCACATTATCACCTTTTCCCTCACTTTTCTTCATCTCTGCAAATTGTCCTCATGATGGAAATTGTCTAATTGAGCTACACTAAATTTCTAACATTGTTTCTTCCCTACATAAATTATCTCACTGAGTGTGCCTGATCTTGGTGAGGTCATTCTCACCATTATATTAACTTAAACCACCATTTCCACCCTTCAAACCACTCTTAGTCTCCATAAAATCACTCACATATCTTTCTTGTAGTGAAACAGGGCATCCTATAACAATGCATAGATTTATTCAAATCTCCTCCAAAATTGCATCAAAAGTATATCCTTCATTTCTCATCACTCAGCATTATCATTTAAGCCTTGAAGATGAATTTTATAGGACAAAATAACCCTTAGGTACTTTTATTTTATGGTTGTAGTTTCATTCCTGCAATTAGGTTATACTGCTTCTGCTATTTATTAGATAGAATAAGATTGATTTATCTTAAAAATTCTTGAGCATTTTCTTTGTCTTCTTGCAATTAGAATACAATTTACTTCAACAATTCCCTATCGTCAAATATCATACATTTTTTTTTCAAATAAGATTAGGATTTCATTTTGTGATTTTTTTTTTTACAAAATAGATTATGGTTTCTTTCTGTCATTTACTTACATGCAATAAGATTAGGGTTACCTTTCTTTCATTCAATGTAAGCAATAAAATAGGTTTGATTTTATCCATTCCCTACCCCACAAATTATAATAGGTTTTATTTTAATTTATTGAATCCTTTAAGTATTTATTGTAGCATAGTGGTCTATGTTCATATAGACTTCTCTTCACTACATTAGTTCAACTTAATTTGAAGATTTACTACTATACATATTGTACTAATTCCTCTTAAGTTGTACGAACTCTAGATTGATAATTAAAGTTGACCACCTTAGGAGTTGCAACATTCTTGCTGTAATATTGGGGCTCATCATGCAAATTAGGAATATATATTCTATTTTTTAGGGTTATCAATCCATATTTATTTATTTCATATTCATATTGTTCTATTTCATCAATTTCACTTTTTTTTTCAATTTTTTCCATACACTTAATCCTCCAAATCTATTGTTATGATTTTTTACAATGAATTTGTTTTTACACTACTCACTGTAGTTTTGGAAATATGATTTTCATATCTACTCAATGCATCCACCACTTTGTTCTCCTTTAATTTTATATGTATGATTTCAAAGTCAAACTCGCATAAGAAGGTTGTGCATCCTCCATGTCTGAAAATTAGATCTAGTTGGTTAAAAAAATATTCTAATATGATTAGTAATAAGGGCAAATATTTTTCCTAGAAAATAATGACACCACATGTTTAATGCATATATAACTATAACTAATTCGAGGTCATAAACAACATACTTTTTTGTTGGGAAAGATACTGAGAGGGAGAGGGGGGCGGCTGAATTAGTGTTTACAATAATCACAATATTTTCTTTTCATTTGATTGATTTCTATACATGAATCTAATTAGTCTAACTTCTGTATGCATGCGAATTTTGTAAATGAAACATGCATATACCCAGATAAATTTAATGTTCAAATAAATATTCAGGAACTTTACTTAGCCCGGATAAACATTTATGCCTCAGACATTTAAGAAGTAGATATTTGTAGTAATAACAGAGTAAATCATCACACAAAAGACATCACACATGAACACCAATATTTTAAGGTGCAAACCTAAGTTGGGAGAAAACCACCACTGCTGTCGTCTATGTCTTCAATATTTATTATATAGAAAAGTGCTTACAATGTTGTACTGAGGCAGACTCATACTAGTATGCAGGCACCCACCTGTAGAAGGTTGCAACCTTCTCTTGTTTTCCAATTGCTACTGGAAGGGAGCTCAAACCCCTTTATCTTGTTTACCAACCACTATTGGAATGGAGATTCAACCCCTTGAACTGATCACTAGCTTCTATTGGCAGGAAGCTTTGAATTCCACACTAAAGACTTCTACCCTTAGAACCACCGCAGACCACGTTTCATAAATTTTCACACTCGATCCAACAGCTTCAACACAACACCATTTGTAGAACAATGTTAATAGCCATCAACCAATATTTAAACAGAATAGTGAGATCACTGTAACCATATCACATCATTAAGCCCAGACTTCTATATTAATACACAAAATCAACTTCAACCTTGATAATTCATACAAAAAAATGTATACGCTACTTCACTTATGGTAACCTGCGTGTATACACACTTTTATGTGGATAAACCTGCATATATATATTCATATACGAAATTATAGATCTAAATAGACTTAGAATAAATCAGAGACATTCAAGCACACTCTGTAAGATTTACAGAACCCTTATTTAGTCAAAAACATCCATCATTGTAAATCAACTAGACACTAATCATACTTATACATAATGAATTAGCAGTATAAACAATATTCAAAAAATCCAGATCTACATGAAGACTTCATTGACAGACAATAGAAACACAACATAAATTCTCAGACATTTTCTTCAGCAATCTTCAAGAAAACCCTAACTTCTATACGAACCTTTGCTGAAATGAACCCACGGGTATATGCGCTTTCACCGTGATGAACCAACATATAGATTTTTAAATATTACAGGATTGTGTAACACTTCAAAGAAGAAAAAATGCTTAGATCATATCATTTACTTAAGATATTATGCGCCAGACCAGAGATCTAAACAAATCATAAACAGATCATGCAAATACATAGTCATTTCAGGTCTAGTGATCCCGATCCATTATTGTATTCATGAGTGCATCAAAATATCAGATCTATCTATTGAATATAGTCCAATCCATGAAGATATACTTCAGACTAAAGTATTCATTCAATTCTCATTCACATGCACAACCTTGCACTATGATATTCTCCTCCTTATATAGATTGAGCCTTAGCCAATATCATGAGCCAAAAACCACACAAGTGCCAGTTGTATTCTTGGATGGGTTCAAAAAGCCGTTATTGCGCTCAATATTGTAGGCTAATATCATGGTAAAGACCCTTGGTATGGTTAAAATTAGTGCGAAAACACATACGCGACTTTGCTTCTTTGTACCCGTGTGTATACATGACTTTTCTTCACCAAAAATGTGTATACACTAATTCTGGATGTATACTCAGGTTCCCTTCATCAAACCTGCGGGTATACATGGGTTCCCTTCATCAAACCTACGTATACATCTTGAAACTTTACCTTCATAATTCCTTTGTCACTAACTGGAATTCATTTCTTTGTCACATCTGAAATGACCTGTAGATACATAATTTTACATCTTCAACAAACAGTTTTCTATAAAAAACCAACTAATCGAGTAGGTTGCGATCAAGGAAAAAATATTACATCATAATGCCAACAATCCCCCCCTTTGGAATTGATTGCAACCATGTTGGTGTTTGATCACCACAACTTGTAGATACCTGATAGACACATCAATCATATTCAGACACATCAATCATAAGCATTATTCAAACACCAAGTTACTCTCCCCCTTTGACATAAAGAGAAAAGGGTGACCTGATACAAGAATTTCGAGATCTGCACTGCACTATACTGACCGTACTCCCCCTAAACACATGCTCTAGATTCAAAACATATTTTCAAGACTCTATAACCTTTCCTATCACCAAGGACACATACATACATCAATTACCCAATAAATTGGGTTTACAAATTTTAAAAAGTCCCTATATGACTGAATATGACAATCTTTACATAATAGGTCTCAGCATGATCCTTACATAAAATTACATATATGACATTAGAACCAATACCAAAGGACCTCAATAGAGAGAGATCATCGAACATACTTCAGTAACCAAAAAAATACCAATAATGCATTATATCTAGCAAGGCTAATGCTCCCCCTAAACCTGTGCATCCTGAAAATTTTCAACAACCAATTCATCAAAGCATCTTCATCAAGTAGATAAATGAAAGGAAATATAAACCAGAACCGCAGACTGTACCCATCAACACCTGAGAAACAGAGCCAAACCATATATTCCAACAACATGGAAAAGACCGTTTTGAAGGCTGACCCACTGATTTTATAACAGAAGGAGACATACGTGTTTGTATAGAGTGAAACTCATGCATATTTACAACTATGCATCATGAAGCCTACGTACCAAATATAATCTTCTGAAATCAAACAGATTAGGTAAGTGAGGTAGAGACAACTCCCAGCTTCTGTCTTAGATATTCAAATGCTTCTCTGGGAAGAGGTTTATTAAATGTGTCAGCAACTTGTCTTTTAGAGGGAACATACTCCAATTTAACCTTTTTCTTAAGAACTTGTTCTCATAAAAAGTGATACTTGATAGGAATATGCTTGGTTTCAGAATGCATAACATGATTTTTTGAGATATTGATGGCACTTGTATTATCACATAGGATGGAGATGAGAGGAGAAAATTTAATTTGAATATCTTGTAATTTCTGCATCATCCAAATAATTTTTGTTCAATATGATGGAGCAACCACATATCCTGCTTCTGCTGTAGATAAGGCAATAGAATTTTGTTTCTTTCTAAACCAGGATACTAATTGGGGCCCCATATAAAATGCACCTCCACTAGTGCTTTTTTGGTCATCAAAATTTCTAGCCCAGTTAGAATCCATGTAAGCATGAAGAGTAAGATCAAAATTCTTGGGATACCATAGACCAAAATCTTGAGTTCCTTGTAGAAATTTTAACATCTACAATACAGCCTGAAGATGTGTCTCCTTTGAATTGGCTTGGATTCGTCCAAAAATCTCAAATGCATGCATGATACCCGGTCTAGTCCCTGTTAGATAAAGCATACTTCCAATCATAGATCTATACTCTGGTTGGTTTACCATGGGAGAATCACCATGAAAAATGAGGTTACATCCAGTCACCATTAGAGTGCTCACAGGTTTGAAATATTCCATACCATACTTCTTCAGAATCTGCTTGAGATATTTTACTTGTGAGAGAAAGATGCCATCTTTTCTTGTTGCACTTGCAAGCCAAGAAAATATGTTGGTTTCCCAAGTAAATAAATTTCAAATTCCCGTTGCATAACATATCCAGATTTCTTACTCATAGATTCTTCATTACTCCCAAAAATGATGTCATCAACATAAACACCATTAATTAATTGTTTATCATCCTCAATTTTTGTGTATACGTTACTGTCTGCAAATCCTTTTGTGAAACCTTGTTGCTAAATATATTTATCAGGACGATAGTACCATGCCCGTGGAGCTTGTTTTAGACCATATAGGGCCCTTTTAAGTTTGATTTTTTTTTTTTTACCATTTCCCAGAATGAATCATTTTGGTTGATCTATATAAACTTCTTCTTCCATATCACCATTAAGGAAAGAAAATTTTACACCCATTTGATAGACCTTGAATTGTTGAAAACTTGAAAATGCAAGAAACATTCTTATGGCTTCAATTCTGGCTAATGGTGCAAATGTTTCTTAAAAATCTATACCTTCTTATTGAGCACACCCTTTACAAACAAGTCTAGCTGTGTTTCTAATTACATCTCCTTTTTCATTTAACTTATTTTGGAATATCCACTTTGTTCCAATAACATTTTTATAATGAGGTCTTGGAACCAATTCCCAAGTATTATTCTTTTCAATTTGATCAAGTTCTTTGTTCATGGCCTCAATCCAAAATTCATATTTAATAGCTTGATTTACATTTTTTGGTTGAATGGTGGATAAAAATGCTATATAACTGGGAGATCCTATAATATTTCTTCTTGTTTGTACCCCAGATTCCTTTTCTCCCAAAATCTGAGATTTTGGATGATTCTTTTGAACATACCTAGATGGAGCATTTTCTCTTTCTGATGTATCTACATTTCGTGCATCATTAGGTTCTCCTTATATATTATTGTTATTTGATGAGGGAAGACAATCATCATTGTCATCCTCATTTGTTGTTATTTCCCTTTTGGGAGATGTAAGAGATTCATCAATCACAACATCAATACATTCAACAATGTTTCTAAGTCTCTTATTGTAGCATTTGTATGATTTAATTCTATAAGAGTAAGCGAGAAATATTCCTTCATCTGCTCTAGGTTCAAACTTACCAAGTTTTTTGTCATTATTTTTGATATAACATTTGCTTCAAAAAACTTTAAAGTGCTTCATAGTGGGAGTATTACCATATTAGAGTTCATAAGGAGTTTGATCACTATTTACACGAACATGAGCCTTGTTGAGAATATTTACTGCTGTATGAGAAACTTCACCCCGAAGGGTGTCAAGAGTCTCGGATTCATCAGGCATATCACAAACTATTTGTCGAACTATTATATTCATTCATTCTGCCACGCCATTTTGTTGTGGAGTTCCATCTATAGAAAACTATCTTCTTATGCCAAATTGTTCACAGAAATCAAAGAATTCATCTAATATATATTCTCCTCCTTGGTCAAATCTAAGAAATTTGATTTTTTGATCTAATTAATTTTCAACTAAAGATTTGAATAACTTAAAATTTTCAAATGCTTCATCTTTATGTTTCAATAAATTGATCCAACACATTCTAGAAAATTCATCAATGAATAACATATAGTATTGTTCTCCACGAGGTGACTTTTTCCCTACAGGTCCACACAAATCAGTATGTATAAGTTCAAGAGGCTTACATGCTGATCCTTCTTTGGCATTAAATTTAACCCTGTTTTGCTTACCGAATTGGCATGATTTACATATGGTACTTTTGGGTAAAGTGATGTTGGGTAGATCATGAAAAAATTTGAGCCTGCTTGATTTTCTTATTTGAGAAAAACTCATATGTCCCAATCTTCTGTGCCATGACCATTTTTCTGCATATTTACCTAGATAACATTTCTCTTGGCCACCTTTTAGTATATAAATATTTATTGGTGTTCTTGTTCCTTTTATTACGGTCTTTCCTGTGTCAAGTTCATGAACCACACACTCTTTTGATCAAAAGACAACTTCATTTCCTTGATCACACATTTTAATAACACTCAACAAGTTATGCTTTAATCCATAAACATACATAACATTGTTAGCTTTAACCTTTTATGTTAGAAAAACAAATCCTGTACCCTTAATGATAGCATGAGAGTCATTTCCAAAAGTAACATTATTTTCCTTTTCTAATGCAATGTATGAACTAACTTTATGTTTATCAACTGTCATGTGTTTTGAACATCCACTATCAATGTACCACTGATTTTATTCTCCCTTTGAAAATAAATCTGTGCCACAAATTTCAAACTGTAAGTCCTTCCTTCTCCATACCTTGTAACTTGTGGATATTTTTTCTTTTGGTTGAATTTTTCTCCTGCATTCAGATTCCTCATATCCAAAGTTATTGCAAAATCAAGATTCAATTTCTTCTTGAAGAAGAGAAAATTTTTATAAGTATTCTTCTTTATTCTTGTCTAATTTCTTTGCTTTCTTGCTTCTCTAGTCATGATGGTTTTGTATCTTTTGGTTGAATTTTTCTCCTGCATTTAGATTCCTCATGTCCAAAGTTATTGCAAAATGAAGATTCAATTTCGTCTTGAAGAGGAGAAAAATTGTTATAAGTATTCTTCTTTATTCCTGTCTAATTTATTTGCTTTCTTGCTTCTCTGGTCATGATGGTTTTGTATGCAACCCATTGAGCAACTTTGTGACCAAAATAATGACATGAGAAACATTGTCCATTAAAGAATACATTTCTACGATCATATAGCCTTCTAGTGTTGTTTACCTTTTGACTGGTATTTCTGTTATTGTTCATCTTTGAATTTTAATGATCATGCTTTACCTGGACATTGTCTTTGTTCTTTTGCTGAGTGACGAAGCTTTGCTAGCTAGATTTTGATGCATTTAGATATCTTGTAGCTGAGAATTTTTCTGACTGAGAAGATTCACAAATATATCCAAGACTTGTCTTCACAAGAGGAGAGCATTGAACCTTAATAATTTCATATAATGTTTCAGATACTTTAGAAAATCTAAGATTTAGAGTTTTTAATTTCTCAAGTTAATTTCTTAGACTTACTATTTCACATTCTAATTTCCCATTGTGCTTCTCCTTTTATATGAGTTGATTCTTTAGAGTATCTATGTCTATTTTTTTTCTCTTCCAAGCATATTTTGAGTTCAGTGATTTCTTGAAGAAAATAATTTTCTTCTAAAACATCCATAAAAGTATATTTAGCCTCACTAGTGTATTTTTCAAATGCCATGAGAAGACTAATATCTTGATCATATTCTCCTTCTTCATTATTTGATAAGCCATCACTATCTTCATGAGTATAGTAACTTTTTCTATTGACAAAACGTCTCCTATTTCCTTTTTCTAATTCCTTTCCCTTATCATGATTATCTTTATGAGGACATTTAGAAACATAATGAACCACTCTTCCAAAAGCAAAACATTTGAAAGGAAGCTTACCTATGAACCTTCCAGTGCCAAGCTGAAGTTTCTTTACAAAATTCACCTCATCGTCTTCTGATGCATACCCTGATTCTTTTTGTTCTTCCTTGTCCTTTAATTTTGCAATAGCTCTAAAAGTAGATTCTTTGACTTCAAATGGACCTCCTTTTCTCATTTCAAAATCAGCCAGGATCCCATGAAGTTGAACAACACTAAGGGTCTGTAGATCCTGCTTCTCTTCAATAGAAGACACTTTTGACTCAAATTTAGGAGTTAGAGATCTTAATATTTTCTCTACTAGACTTGTGCCTCTTATGTCTTCACCAAGATTTCTCATACGATTTACGATCTCATCTAGATGCAAAAGGAAACTAGCGATACTTTCATCATTATGCATTCTGATATTTTCATATTGAATTCTGAGAGATTGGAGTTTAGCACCTTTTACCTTAGCATCACCTTCATAGCTCAAAATGATTTTGTCCCATATCTCCTTTGTTGTATTTAACTACATAACCCTGAAAATTTTGATTCATTCAGACTTCCCAATAATGCATTGGAAACTTTTGCATTGGTTTCATAGTTCTTCCTTGCTGTTGTGTTTGTTGGAACTGTAGTTGGATATTGGTAACTGCCTTCAACTATTGCCCAAACATCTGCTCCAAGAGACTGAAGATAGGATCTTGTTCTTGTCTTCTATAATATTAAATTGTTTTCGTTGAAGAGTGGTGGTTTGATAGATGTTGTTCCATCTTGATTTCTCATCTTGGATGATCTTCCTTCTAGCGATTAAGCTTATTCAAAAGGACCTGATCTGATATCAATTGTTGGGAAAAAATACTAAGAGAGGGGGGGTTGAATTAGTATTTACAATAATCAGAATATTTTCTTTTCATTTTACTGATTTCTATACGCAGCCCTAATTAGTCCAACTAGCATATACATGCTACTTTTGCAAAGGAAACATGCGTATGCCCAGATAACTTTAATGTTCCTATAAATATTCAGAAACTTTACTTAGCCTAGATCATCTATTATGAATCATACATTTAAGCAGTAGAACTGTGCAATAGTAACATAGTAAATCATCACACAAAAGACATCACACGTGATCACTAAGATTTTAAGGTGGAAACCCAAGTCGAGAAAAAACCACCACTACTTTCGTCTCTCTCTTCAATATTTATTATATAGAAAACTTCTTATAATGTTGTACTGATGCAGACTCATACTAGTATGCATGCACCCACTTGCAGAAGGTTTCAACCTTCTCTCATTTTCCAGTTTCTACTGGAAGGGAGCTCCAAACCACTAATCTCATTTACCAAACACTACTGGAAGGGAGCTTCAACCCCCTGAACTAATCACCAACTTCTACTGGAAGAAAGCTTCGACTTCCACACTGAAGACTTCTGTCCTTAGAATCACTACAGACCACATTTCATAAATTTTCACACTGGATCCAAAAACTTCATCACAACACCATTTGTAGAACAATGTTAATAACCATCAACCAATATTTAAACAAAATAGTGAGATCACTGTAACCAAATCACATCATTAAGCCTAGAATTTTTTATTAACAGGCAAAATAAACTTCAACCCTGATCATTCATACAATAAACTGTATACGCTACTTCACTACGGTAACCTGCATGTATACACGTTTTATATGGAGAAACTTGTGTATAGATATTTATATACTGAAATTAGAGATCTGAATAGATGCAGAAAAAATCAGAGACATTTAGGCACACTCTGTCAGATTTATAGAACCCTTATTTAGTCAGCAACATCCATCATTCTCTATCAACTAAACACTGATCATCCTTATACATAATCAATTAGCAGTACAAATAGTATTCAAATAATCCATATCTACATGAAGGCTTAATTGAAAAACAATAGAAACACAACATAAATGCTTAGACATTTTCTTCAACAATCTTCAGAAAAACCCTAAATTCCATATGTGCCTTTGCTGAAACGAACCCGCGGGTATACACGCTTTCACCATGACGAAGCAACGTGTAGATCTGTAAATATAACTGGACCGCATAACATTTCAAAGAAGAAAAATTTCTTATATCATATCATTTACTTCAAAAATTATGTGCCAGACCACATATCTAAACAACTCATAAACATATTACGCAAATACATAGTCATTTCAGGTCTAGAGAACCTGATCCATTATTTTATTCATGAGCGCATCAAAATATCAGATCTATCTATTGACTGTAGCCCAATCCATGTAGATATAATTCAGATTGAAGTATTCATTCAATTCTCACTCACATGCACACCCTTGCACTATGATCTTCTCCTCCTTATATAGTTTGAGCCTTAGCCAATACCATGAGCCAAAAATCACACAAGTGCAGGTGGTATTCTTGGATGGGATCAAGTAGCCGTTACTGCACTCAATATTGTTGGCTAATACCATGGTAAATACCCTTGGTATGGTTAAAATTAGTGTGCCAACACATACACAACTTTGCTTCTTTGTACCCGCATGTATACATGACTTTTCTTCACCAAAACTCCGTATACACTAATTTTGGATATATACTCGGGTTCCCTTCATCAAACCTGCAGGTATACGTGGGTTCCTTATATCAAACCTGTGTACACATCTTGAAACTTTATCTTCAAAATTCCTCTGTCACTGACTGTAATTCCTTTCTCTGTCACATTTGAACTGGCCCATAGATACATAAATTTTACATCTTCAACAAATAGGTTGCTATCAAAAGGAAATTCATTGAGTAGGTTTCCATCAAGGACAACATATTACATCATAATGCCAACATTTCTCTCATGATATTTCATTTTTCTAGACTCGTAGGTTACTACATGATTGTATTGAATCAATACACCACCTAACCCTTCTAGGCACACATTTTTACAAATAGTATAATCCTTACTGAGATCAACAATTTTCAATATATGGAATATTTTTAATAAATACTTCAACCTCTCAAAAATCTCTTAGCATTTATGTGTTTAGTCAAACTTAACTCCCTTTTTCAATAGTGAGGTTATGGGGTAGACTAATTTAGAAAATAAATTAATAAACCTGTGGTAGTACTCTATGATGACCATGAAAGCTCTGATGTATCCTACATCCTTAGGGACAAGCCAATTTAGGATTTATTTCACCCTTTCTAGGTCTATTACAATTCCCTCTTTGGAAATCAGGTGTCCCAAATGTTGGATTTGGTTCTAATAGAATTCACACTTGTTGAACTTAGCATAAAATTGAAGCTCTATTAGTGTTCCCAACACTATACTCAAATGTTGTTCACATTATTCTAGAGTATTTGATAAAATTAAAATGTCATCAATAGAAATCATTGCGAATTTATCCAGGTATGGGATAAAAATCCTATTGATCAAGCTCATGAATGTTGTAGGAGCATTTGTAAGCCCAAACGGTGACACAACAAATTCATAGTGCCCATGATGAGTTCTAAATTTTGTTTTATGTATCTCTTGTCCTTAATCATTAGTTGATGATAACCAAAACACATATCTATTTTGGAAAATAAATGACCCCTTACTTGTTCAAACAAATAATCTATCCTAGGTATAGTATCTTGTTCTTAATAGTCAACTTATTTAACTGTTTGTAATCAATACACATTATAATTTTTTGTTCTTTTTTCTTAAAAACACCACAGGTTCTCATGAAGGGTAAATATTAGGTATAATATACCCTTTTCTATGTATTTCTTGTAGTCGCATTTTTAGTTCCATAATTTCTGGTACAATGATTCTAGAAGGTGCTTTGGACATTGGTGTGGCCCCGACTACTAATTCAATTGTAAAGTTGATCTATTTTAGGTAGTAATATTCGAATTTTATCCAGGAATACATATTTGAATCCTCATATTACTTCTATATAATATAGAGTTTTGGTCATATTATTCTATGTGGAGGCTTCGAATTGTACAACATAAAATAGGAAACATTTTTGTTCATATCTTCTATGCTGGAAATCTAAAATTTGTCTATTGGATATTGGTATGAGTATTCCTTTGATAATATGTACCTTTCCTTCTTATGTGGTATAAGTTACATTTTTTCTCAAAAATTTATTATTGACCTATGCTTCTCTATCCAATCCATTCCTATCGGTAAATCATATGATCCTAGGGCAACAAAATTCATATCCATTGCTATTCTACATCCGAGGTGGTAATAATTTTCATCTTAGTAACAGTCGTCGTTTGAACCAACCAAGGATTTTTAAAATTTTCTTTAGTAAAATTACATTTTTCCATAATTTATAGGTTGACAAAACTTAGGATAGTCCCTGGGTATACTAAACTAGATGGAGGTTGACTTATAATCATACCTTCAATATAAATCATTATAGATTGGTGTTTTGATTGATGATATTCTAGTGTTGCATCGATTCTAGGTATGCTCATGGCCACATCATTCACTATAGGGGCTTCTTGCACCGCTTGAAAAGATTGAATGAATTTTGTATTATATGCAGAGTTTCTGAGTAAATGGTTCTCTCTACAACCCCAACACATTAATGATTCCTGCTCTTTTCCATTATTTCCGTTGTTATTCAAATCAATTATTTTAGACCATATATGAGATTGAGAAGGTTTTTTTTATTATTATTTTTGTAAAACTTTTTGATTTGATGGGTTTTTCATAGAATTTCTAAAAGAAGATAATTTTGACTTTTTTTTTTAATTTCTTGCCCCAAATCTTTCCTTTCCCTTATTTGGCGATGCTTTTTGGTTTTCACTTTTCTTCTTAGGCTGCTTATAATTAATTCTGGCTTTTTTGATAGTTTCATCCATATTTTTGGGTTATTATACTATCGTTTCTTTGTACAAAATGGGAATGAAAAAAATAAAGTTTTTCACTTTAGCTTTTTCTTCATGAATATAGGGAACATGTCTCAGCATAATAGTTAATTTAGCAACAAATTTATCCATGGTCATCTTCCCAACTTGAGATCATGGAATTTCTTTGCTCTATCACCATATTATCTCTTTGTTAGATACCTTTCCTTAAAATATTTTTGAAACTCTTCCCACCTAAAAATCTTGTCATCTATGTTATGCACTATTCTCATTTCTTCACACCAACATAAGAAATTTCCTTTCTCATACACTTGAAAATATTTAGTTATATTTGTCAAACATGCCTTTGTTGATTTTTCTATTTCATCATCGAATTTTGGAGTTATTATATTTTTTAATTCCCCTTGTAGTTCTAATTTATATTCCCCTCGGTCTAGGTTTAATAGGAACTATTTTGTTTGATTTTTTCCCATTCTTCTCCTCACTCGTAGGTCTATCATCCTCGTTCTCAACATTGTTTTTTATGTTTTTAATATTGAATGACTCCTTTATTTTCTCATCTTCTTCTATTTATACAACACCACAGGTGATCGTGAAGGGTAAAAATTGGGGCTAATATACCCTTTTCTTAGTAGTTCTTGCAACCGCATTTTGAGTTCCATCAGTTCTGGTACAATGAGTCCAGAAGGTGCTTCAGACATTGGTGTGGACCCGACTATTAATTGAATTGTAAACTTGATATATTGCAGGTGGTAATATTTTAATTTCATCGAGGAACACATATTTGAATCCTCATATTACTTCTATATCATCTATATTTCTGGTCATATTTTTCTATGTGAAGGCTTCGACTTGTAGAACATATAATTGGAAACCTTTTTGTTCATATCTTCTATGCTGGAAATCTAAAATTTGTCTATTGGATATTGGTATGAGTATTCCTTTGATAATATGTACCTTTCCTTCTTATGTGGTATAAGTTACATTTTTTCTCAAAAATTTATTATTGACCTATGCTTCTCTATCCAATCCATTCCTATCGGTAAATCATATGATCCTAGGGCAACAAAATTCATATCCATTGCTATTCTACATCCGAGGTGGTAATAATTTTCATCTTAGTAACAGTCGTCGTTTGAACCAACCAAGGATTTTTAAAATTTTCTTTAGTAAAATTACATTTTTCCATAATTTATAGGTTGACAAAACTTAGGATAGTCCCTGGGTATACTAAACTAGATGGAGGTTGACTTATAATCATACCTTCAATATAAATCATTATAGATTGGTGTTTTGATTGATGATATTCTAGTGTTGCATCGATTCTAGGTATGCTCATGGCCACATCATTCACTATAGGGGCTTCTTGCACCGCTTGAAAAGATTGAATGAATTTTGTATTATATGCAGAGTTTCTGAGTAAATGGTTCTCTCTACAACCCCAACACATTAATGATTCCTGCTCTTTTCCATTATTTCCGTTGTTATTCAAATCAATTATTTTAGACCATATATGAGATTGAGAAGGTTTTTTTTATTATTATTTTTGTAAAACTTTTTGATTTGATGGGTTTTTCATAGAATTTCTAAAAGAAGATAATTTTGACTTTTTTTTTTAATTTCTTGCCCCAAATCTTTCCTTTCCCTTATTTGGCGATGCTTTTTGGTTTTCACTTTTCTTCTTAGGCTGCTTATAATTAATTCTGGCTTTTTTGATAGTTTCATCCATATTTTTGGGTTATTATACTATCGTTTCTTTGTACAAAATGGGAATGAAAAAAATAAAGTTTTTCACTTTAGCTTTTTCTTCATGAATATAGGGAACATGTCTCAGCATAATAGTTAATTTAGCAACAAATTTATCCATGGTCATCTTCCCAACTTGAGATCATGGAATCTCTTTGCTTTGTCACCATATTATCTCTTTTTCAAATGCCTTTCCTTAAAATATTTTTGAAACTCTTCCCACCTAACAATCTTCTCATCTATGCTATGCACTATTCTCAGTTCTTCCCACCATCGTAAGAAACTTCTTGGTGGTTGATAAGTGGTTGTAGAACTCTCATATTGGTAGGGTACTTAGATAGTTGAACATATTTAGTTATATTCATCAACCATGCCTTTGTTTCTTCTTCTATTTCATCATCAAATGTTGGAGTTTTGATCTTTTTTGAATTCCCCTTATAGTTCTACTGTGTATATTCCCCTCATTTAGGTGTAATAGTGTTGGGAAACCAGCTCCAAAAATAGAAGAAAAGAGATATCAACGCCTTAGAAATAAGCCACTTCGAGGGGGAAACCTCAAATAAATTACATGAATGAACAATTCTTGGATGATACAAATGAAAAAACCTACTTTCTATATATATGAGTCCATGGGGCCACAATGTAGTCCTAGTGGGGCCACAATGTAATCCTAGTTGACCTAACAATAATAATGTAAGGGCACAATAGTAAAAATATGGGGGTGACAGGGGTAAAAAAATAACAATAAGGGGGGATACACTAACATAATAAGGGACTACACTATTAATATAGGGACTTAACATGCCCCTCTCCTTCAAACAAGTGTTGTCCTCAACGCTTGATTATTTCTTGATGCTTCTGTATAAAATTCTCATCCTCCCATGTGGAATCTTCTACAAGAAAGTTCTTCCACTTGCTGAGATACTCTGAAATTGATCGTACTTGTCGAGTTCTTGTTTCTGTGACTGCTTCAGAACTTCTTTCGATGTGATGTTGATCTTCCTGTTGTTTCATTAGATTCTGCACCAAATTTAGGTTATCCTTTGAGAGTTGGAGAACTTGTTGTTGATGCTCGATGTGATCTTCCACTAATTTATCATCCATATTAGCTATTATTTGATCCTTCAAACCATCCAACTTAGCCTCCATTTCTGCTTTTAAACCATCTATGTCATCTTCGGTTGCTCTTTGTAAGATCGAAATTTGTTGCACTTGGTACCGTAATTTTGATATCTCATACTGCAATTCTTCCTCTTCATGCGTCATAGTATAGATTTTTGAGGGCTTAATGGGTATGGAATTATTTTTTGGAGGCATTATAGAACCCAATACTGATAAATATTCTAAAATATTCCCTTGGGATCACTTCAAACTACTTTTTTAAACAAACGTGATGCAATTTTAAAATCCAAATACACACCTTTTTCTTGCTTTTGAGAAGCTCGATATTGAAACTCAATTATCTATGTGATTTTGGATCTTCAATATCTGAAATTTGGTACTGAGGTATCCCTCTAAATTATTTTCGAATGCCACAAGTCTGACCTGATTTGGATTCTTGAAGACAAAGTTGTGCCCAATCTCCTACGATGACCTAATTATGGACTAGTTTAGTAGAGCGAACTTGTATGACTTGCCATGTGTCATTGTTTCCTCCTTCGGCTTTGAAATTAATAGAAAAAAAACTACAGTCTGTGTAATTTTGGCCACTTTTTACATAATTCCAATCCGATGCTCAGAGAGAGAGTTATGAATATTTTTCCACGATCACCTCTGTTGATCATAATTAGATACCTATTAAATTTTCACAAGCAGTCTGACTTAAACCTCTCAAATCCATTCTTTTAGCCTTAAAAAATCACTTTTATGCCTATCGTTGTTTTTTATGCCCCCAAATTACATTATAAAAGGCCACAGATCTTATATTCGAAAATCTATCAGGTTTAGCCTCTTTTGGCCAAGCCTCTGCTCCTTTTCCTCCACATGACCAAAATCCAGAACTAGGCGCTAGCCTTATAAGCGCTTACCACAAATACATATCAAGCACGTCTATAACCGTCGATCTATACAGATTGGACGACATTCACAATGCTTCATTGCGCCCGGACCCCACTCCGTTCACAACTCTGATAATCTGTCCACTTTCCGATTAGCCTGTAGATCAACGGTTATAAGCTCACCCGCTCCATTGGCCCCCACAACGTACTACTCCAAAACTGAGTGGTATGTATCGCGCGGTAATTCTCCTTTGGCCAGTGATTCCACTCATCGCCCGACACGTGGCTCAGCGCACTATTGCAAAACCATCGTCCATCGCACGTTATTGTTCGACCAAGGATATAAAGCGATATGCATATCCGCCGTCCGATTCTAGGCAATCCATCTGACGGTCATAGTGCTCCGAAGCTGCACGGGTTTTAATCCAAGTGTACAGTGCCCCTGGCCCACCAACCATCGTCCTTCGACGTAGTTTTAGCCGTCGATATCCCTCTAAGGTCGGACGGTCCACATTTAATCACATGCTCACCATTGACCTCGTACCACCACGCCATCCTTTCCACATAGTCTACTTAGTATGTGCAATCGATGTTCCACGAATTCGTATTTTTACTCCACTTGTAGTTTATATCAATTTCGTTCATAGTCGGATTTCTATGTTTACACGTTGGCTTATGTTGATCTACCCACCATCGTTTCACTATGTTTTCCACTGCCACCCTTCATCGTTTCACCATTCCGTGAGTCTACACAACCGTTTTCATTAACCCCGCCACATCCCCCATCCTCATAGCTTGGATTTCTTAACATGTTCTCGGGTTTTGCAGGTTTACTGCGACAGAAAATTTCCATTATTCATAGCCTCCATTTCAGAAGTCGAGAACGCAGAAAGGACCATTTTATAGAGCTCAATTATGGAGAAAGGATCCAGGAAGCTGTTATGATATGACCACCATCAAAGGAGCAAGGTTGAAATCTTCCAAACCCTCCAAAGTCATTCAAATCTCAAATTTTGCAGATGGGGACTTTAATGTCGCGACAGAGAGTATTAGTGGGAAATTAGAGGAATTCAACGATCAGCATCGAAGGTTTCAAACCTTAATTCAGGGTTAGAAGGCAGAGGGTACCATGCACAGAAAGCAATGCCCTCTAGGTTTCACTTCAGCAGGATCGTCTTTCAGAAAAGGACAGAATGTTCATATGGTTTTATCTCCATACCTTGTCCCTGAAGAAACTTTCACCTAGTGCATTTATTTCAGTTAGCATGCCGCAGAGTACAAATAGCACTTCTGAACCATTCAGCAGTATGGGCATGCACGTCTCCACCATTTTGTTTTAATGATACAATTGAATGTTAATCACCCACTTTCTTTATTAGTCTTCTTTGTTTCCTATAAAAACCCCAACGAACATATTATGAAGGGTTCCAGATTTTATCAGAAAACTATGCAGTGAAAGGATTTTTGTATACATTTTGTAAAGCTCTTGTATGAAGGCTCAGAGCCCATAGGGTCTCAGTGAGGAGGAGTTCCATCTGTTAAAGAGAATTCTAGTCTTTGGTATTTCACAGTCTGTAACTTTCTCTTATGTGTTATATTAATAGATCATTTCATTTCATCCATCTTTCTTATATCATGTTTTGGAATGCGAGTGGCTCACTGATTTTTGGTATGGATTCATCCTAGTTGATGCCCATGCTCGGATCAGTCAAGCGCTTTAAATATGACTCATGCATGATATTATGTTCCATTATTCATCTTAACCGTATTTCTGTTATATTAGTTTCTTTGGGAGGGTGTTTTTAAAATGCCATTGTTGTGTATGGATTCTTAGATTGGTAAGCCCATGCATGGCTATGTTGTGTATTTGGATATCAGCCAAATGATAACTAGTATCTTCTTGATATTTCCTTCACAGCCCACCCCTTCTGATAATTGATTTCTGTGACATATTACTTGAATTGGCCCTCTTTACAGTAAATTGTCTCTTAACTTTCTGATGCCTTCATATTTGAATCTTGCATCTTGCCTCTGCAATATTCTTTTCCCTGTGACACTTTCTGAGGGTCTTGGCACCATTTAAATTATATTTCCCTATTTTCAAAAGATAGCATGTGAGCTAAAGTTGAAAACTTCATACATTATATTATACGATCCTTGCTATGCTAAGATGTCCTAGGCACTGGTCTATCACAACTCTAGGCTGTCTCTAGGAGCAACAACACCTTTCTAGCACCATTTCCGAGGACGAATTTAATAAAATCAGAATCCCTGAGCCTCGAAAAAACACTATTAACTCTCTAAGTAGGTGAGCACAAAGAGTTGAGAGTTGTAGATCCCTCACCTTGGCGACTCCACATTTGTTTTTTGATAAATCTATTTGCAGTCCTGGCTCCTCGAAAGCCACACCTAAGGTCAGATACATCTAAGACAAAGACACCTTCAGTGTCTGACCCTAAAAAGATCATACATAGAAGAAATTGGAGGGAAAGAAAATCAGTCCATTCTGAGATTCCCGAGTTCTCTCAAGAATACTTTCCGTCCTCCTCCTCTCAAGATTCTCAATTGCAAATTCCCGACTCCACTGTCGGAGATACCGATTACTATTCAAATAGTCCACCCCGAGGAGGTGTCCAATCTAAAGATAACCTTCATCCTACCCCTGAGGTCGAAGAGGTCAAGTAACTCACTAAAGTATCTGCTATTAACAGACCATTATTCCCCTCAACACCTCAAGCTGCAGTTGAGTATATTCCTATTATTATTCATACTCCTCTTCCACCTCCTCCTCCACCTCTTACTCATCAAACTATTGCACTACCTCCACCCCCTCCAATGGAAAATGTTCAAGCCTTCTTGTTGAATAAATATGCTCCCCTGGCATTACCCAAGTGTTGAATGATATGCCCCAAGATTATTTGAAGATCTTGCCCAGATTCAACAGGGAAAATGAAATTGATGCTCAAAAACATCTTGAGACTTTCTGCTCTTTTGCAGAGAACTTTAATGTAGAACATTTAGATGTGGTCTTAAGATTTTTTGTGCAATCTCTAGATGGTGAAGCTCAAAAATGGTTTAAGACTTTGGCAGGTTGTTCTATTACCACTTGGGATAATATGGAAGATATGTTTCTCAGAAAATGGGGGGAGAAGAAAGATCATGGACAATGTCTTACTGAGTTTAATACACTCAAGAAAAGACATGATGAAGGGGTATCATAATTTATCAAGAGATTTAATAAATTGTATCTGAGTCTCCCTGCTGATATGAAACCTCATCAAACTGCTGCTAAAGTTGTTTTTGTAGTAGCCTTTGATTCATAATTTGGTTTCTCTCTCAGAGAAAGAAAGCCTGCTACTCTGGATGATGATCAGTCAGATGCACTAGAAATTGAGGCAAATTTTCCCTCCACTGGAAAATCAAAGGGAAAAATAGAACAAGATACTAGAAGAAGGGGCAAAGAGGAGGTATCTTCCTCCTACCAAGACAGAGACTCAGCTAATGACAAAATTGAAGAAATGAGAAAAATGATTAAGAACCTTTCTAGTAAACTGGTCAAGCTTGAGTTAGAGGCCATGAATTCAGCTCCCAAAAACTTCCACAATGCTCAAAAAAGAGGATAAAATCCTCAGTATAGGAAACCACCCCTACAAATATTTCCAAGGGAAGCAAAGGAGCAATAGGATCAGGTACCACACCCATTGTACCTATAAGGTCCAGCAGATGATTCTGCTGAAGACGCTGCCTATGGACTGGAGGACGCAAATCGTGCCTTTTCAAATAGTTTTGAAGAAGAATACCCTTTGTAAGGAAATGATGAACCCGAGTGCTCATTGCAAGAAGGAGAAAAATCCAGAGACAAAGAAGAAGCATAAATTGATCATTATTGTAAACAATTTGATGATTTCATGGAAGCACATTTCAATAGAAGATATGACCTCAGATCTTCTAGGAAGAGGACTCGTACCCAAGAGAAAGAAGAAGAGCTACCCCATAAGGAAGCACCTGCTCAGGAGGAGTCAATAATGCAAAAAGCCATAGAAAAAGGTAAGGGACCTCTAAACAAACATTTGCAGTCTAGTGATCAAATTCCTTCCTCTTCAAAAGCAGTCATTCCCCCTAATGTCAAGTCTTTGTCTAAAGAAGTCAAGTCCCCTGCTGAAAATAAAGAGTAAAAAGAGGTTGTGTTAGAAAATTCCCCTACTGCTTTCAGTCTGCAAAAGGAACTTGAAAAGGTCAAAATCCAAATCCCCTTGACGGAACTGTTGAAACAGCCAACATATCAATCTCAAGTCACCTCTTTCATGCTCCCTCCAGAAGCAGCACTTATCCCCGATAGTCTCAATCTCCAAGAAAAAAGACCCATGGTTGTGTTTGGCCCACACATTGAGGAGATAGATCCTTCTACTCCTCCCTTCTATGTGTCTCTAGTGATCCATGACCTGCTATTACATAACTGTATGCTAGATTATGGAGCTTCCCACAATCTTATGCCTCTGTCAGTCATAGAACAACTAGGATTACAAATCACACGTCCATATAAAGACCTATATTCATTTGATTCCAAAAGAGTTAAATGCTTGGGGATGATCAAGGATTTGGTGGTCAATTTGGCCCAAATCCCAGCAAAGAGTGTGGTAATGGACATCGTGGTGGCTGACATCCCAGCTCGTTTTGGTATGTTGCTGTCAAGGTCTTGGGGAACAAAAATTGGTGGGTCAATCAAGATGGATTTAACATACGCCATTATCCCAGTTTTTGGTGGCCAAGAGAGGAGGTTGTATAGGGAGACTAGATTTGTCAAGATGGTGACTAACGCTGACAACTCTGTAAATTCACTAGTCTACAGTAAAGAAGGAGATTTCTCATGCTTGATGATGGAAGAAGATCAAGATTTTACTCATGAATCATCCTTCTGTTAGATGAAGACTGAGCAGCCCTTAGAGATCCATGAAGCAGGAATCTGGACACTTCATTTTGATGGAGTGAATTCAAGAGAGGGTAATGGAGCTGGAATATTATTGATTTCTCCTACAGGGAAATGGGTTCCCTTGTCCTTCAAGCTAGAATATGAAGCCACTAATAATGTGGCTGAATATGAAGCACTTCTGTTAGGATTGCAGACAGCCAGGAATATGAACATACAAAGCTTAAAAGTTCTGGGAGATTCAAAAATGGTGGTGAGAAAAGTCAGGAATTAGTGTCAAACCAAAAATCCTAGGCTAAGGGCTTATAGGAATGAAGTTTGGGACATGGTAGAAAATTTCTTCTTGAAATTCAATATCCAGTTCATGCCCCGAGAACAGAATAGGATGGCTGATTCCCTTGCTGTAGCTATTAGTACATTCCGACCACCTCAGAACCCTCTTTTAAGGTATGAAGTTGAGGTGCGTTATTGGCCTTCAATCCCAGATAACATCAAACACTGGCAGGTATTTGAAGATGAAGAACAGATGAAGAGATTCCTGGAGACAGTAGGGGAATTATAAAATATGGAGATTGATGCTGATGAAGAAGAGGTTGAGTCTGAAAATATTTCAAAAATAAATTGGGAAGAGAAAATGGCAGGAAATAAAGTGTTGCAGTTGAAGGGAAACAATATACCTAGAGGGTTGGTGCCTTTAGAAAGATTATTCGACAAAAATGATGTTCCCCTGCAGCCAAGCAAAGTGGTAGAAGAAAATCAGGTAGAAGACTTGAATCTGGGTACTAAGACTAACCCCAAAATTGTGAAATTATCCAGGAAGGTCCCAAAGGAGTATAAGGAGAAATACCTGAGTCTTACAGAGATGTGTTTGCATGGTCCTATCAGGACCTGAAAACTTTTGATATCAGTATAATGCAGCACAAAATTCCCCTGAAGGATGATGTGAAACCTTATAAGAAGAAGCTTAGACAGATAAATCCTTTGCTGCTTCCTTCCGTTGAGAAGGAAATTAAGAAATTGCTAAAGGCCAAAATAATTGTACCATTGAGGTACTCTGAATGGGTGGCCAACCTAGTCCCTATCCAGAAGAAGAATGGGGAAATAAGGTTGTGTGTGGATTTCAAAAATTTAAACAGAGCATCCTTAAAAGATAATTATCCACTGCCTAAGATGGATCACATCCTGCAGAAAGTGGTTGGAGCTTCTAGGATGTCAATGATGGATGGATTCTCTGGTTATAACCAGGTGGCTGTACTTCCTGAAGATCAAAATAAGACTGCCTTCACCACACCATGGGGTACATTTATGTATGCTAGGATGCCTTTTGGATTGATTAATGCAGGGGCCACTTTTCAGAGGGCCATGGAAGTTGCTTTTGTTGGGGAGCAAGATAAATTTCTGGTAGTCTACCTTGATGATATCACTGTATTCTCAAAGAATGATACTGAACACATTGAGCATCTGCATAGAACCTTTGAGAAATGCATAAGGTATGTTCTCTCCCTAAATCCTCAAAATTATTTATTTGCATTAGAAGAGGGAAAAATTTTGGGACACATTGTAACAAAAGATGGGGTGAAGATAGATCCTAAGAGGGTAGAAGTTATAAATGGTATTGCTTTTCCCATAAATAAGAAATAGGTACAAGTATTCCTAGGGCGCATCAATTTACTGAGAAGTTTTATTCCTAACTATGCTGAAATAGTTAGGCATATAACTGACATGATGAAGAAAGATAATGAAGTTAAATGGTCTCAGGAATCACGAGAGGCATTTACCAGAATAAAAAAGGCTTTTGCAGAAGCCCCTATGCTAGTTGGACCAGATTATGCTAAAAATTTCATGATATTTTCTTTTGCATCACCTCATACAATAGCAATAGTTTTATTGCAGAAAAATGAGGAGGGGTATGAGCAGCCCATAGCTTTCTTCAATTAGGTGCTCCGTGATGCAGAATTAAAATATAGCATACTAGAAAAGCAAGCATATGCCCTAGTGAAATCCCTCAAAGAATTCCGCATGTATATCTTGCAGTCCCATATCACTGCATTTGTGCCTACAACTGCTGTAAAAGATATACTTGTCCAGTGGGATAGTGAAGGAAAAAGGGGAAAGTGGATTGCAAAAATACACGAATATGAACTAGATATACGACCTACCAAGCTGATCAAAGGATAGGGGCTGGCCAAGATGTTATCTGAATCAAATTATCAGGCTTTGGGCATAAATTTATCCATAATAGCAGCTGAGGAATCTGAAGAGGAAGAAGAGAGACAAGGAATTGGGGTAGCTACTCTATAAATACATGTAAAGTACCTCACCAGTCCATGGTACAAAGAAATAGTGGAATATCTCCTCACACTCAACTGCCCTCCCAGTTGTGATAAAGCTAAATACAGAACACTAAGATTGAAAAGATAGAAATACATAGTCACCAATGGCTGGCTATACTGGCGAGATCCCTCAGGCATCGTACTCCTATGTCTCACAAAGGATGAGGTAGAGAATATAATAGCTGAATTTCACGAAGGGATCTGTGGAGGTCATTATAGTTGGAAGGCCACTGCTCATAAAATTCTGAAAGCTGGTTTCTATTGGCCAAAGCTTTTTGGAGATGTTTTTGCCAGAGTAAGAGCATGTGATAAATGTCAGAAATTTGCTAAGAGACAGAAATTGGCACCATTTCCCCTGATTCCAATGCATGTGGATGAACCATTTCGTCAATGGGGTATTTATTTTATTGGAGAAATACACCCTCCATCGAGTGGTCAGCATAGGTGGTTTTTAACTGCCACCGATTATTTCACAAAGTGGGTCGAAGCCATACCTGCGAGGAACGCAACAGATACTGTGATAATAAGGTTCATGGAGGACAACATCATATCCAGGTTTGGTTGCCCTGACAGAATAGTGACTGATAATGCCCAGGCTTTCAAGTATGTGAAGTTTATAAGTTTCTGTCAGCAATATAACATCACACTGAGTCACTCCACAGCCTATTATCCACAGGGAAATGACTTAGCAGAGTCTTCCAATAAAACCCTAGTAAGAGCATTGAAGAAAGCTATAAATGAAAATTAGAAAAATTGGGATTCCTAGCTGAAGTTTTCTCTATGGGCTAATAGAATCACCAGCAAAAGGGCAACTGGGAAGTCCCCATATGAACTGGTATATGGGAAGGCAACAGTATTTCCTATTCAATTAGCCCTACCAGTAGCTCGATTCATGCGGGAAAGTCAAGAAGAGCCTGATAATATGATCAGGAGAATAAATTAGCTGTGGAATTGGAAGAAACACGCAATCAGGTAAATCAAAGGTTGACGGAATATCAGGAGAAGATGAAATACCTTTTCGATTAGCATGCTAAAGACAGAAATCTACAAGTGGGTGATCTAGTGCTCAGGTGGGATATACGGAGGGCTGAAAAGGGAAAACATGGTAAATTCGACCCACTCTAGTTTGGCCCTTTCAAAATTGTGGAACAGGGGGGAAATAATACTTTCAGGTTGGAGAATTTACAGGGCGACTTGCTGGATGCTCTTGTAAATGGTCAATTCCTTAAACCCTATTTCCAGTTCTGATGCAGGCCAAGAAAGCCTGATGTATTATATTGTATATTAGTTTTTTGTTTCATTTTTGTTCGAATGATCCGAGTATCATGATGAATCATGGAGTAAAAGGAAGAAAGGCTGAAGAGCAGAATTCGCCCAAAAGGAATATCTGGTGGTCTGCGAAGTTCTTGACACATCCAGAGATGGACGTGCCATCCCCAGGTGGAGCCAATGTTGATCATAATCAACTACCTATTAAATTTTCACAAGCAGTCTGGCTTAAACGTCTCAAATCCCTTCTTTTAGCCTTAAAAAATCACTTTTATGCCTATCGTTTCTTTTTCTGTCCCCAAATTACATTATAAAAGGCCACAGATCTTATATTCGAAAATCTATCAGGTTTAGCCTCTTTCGGCCAAGCCTCTTCTCCTTTTCCTCCACATGACCTAAAGCTAGAACCAGGCGCTAGCCTTATAAGTGCTTAACGCAAATACATATCGAGCGTGTCTATAACCGTCGATATATACAGATCAGACGGCATTCGCAATGCTTCATCGCACCCGGACCCCACTCCGTTCACAACTCTGATAATATGTCCACCATCCGATTAGCCTGCATATCAACGGTTATAAGCTCACCTGCTCCAGTGGCCCCCACATTGCACTACTCCAAAACCGGGTGGTATGTATCACACCGCCTTTCGGCGGTGGGCGGTAATTCTCCTTTGGCCAGCGATTCCACTCATTGCCCGACATGTGGCTCAGCGCACTATTGCAAAACCGCCGTCCATCGTACGTCATTGTTTGACCAAGGATACAGAGCGATATGCATATCTTCCATCTGATCCTAGGCAATCCATCTGATGGTCATAGTGCTCCGAAGCTACACGGGCTTTAATCCAAGTGTACACTGCCCCTGGCCCACCAACCATCGTCCTCCGATGCAGTTTTAGCCATCGATCTCCCTCTAAGGTCGGACGGTCCACATTTAATCACATGCTCGCCATTGACCTCGTACCACCATGCCATCCTTTCCACATAGTCTACCATACGGCCACCCGTCAATGTTCCATGTGTTCGTCGTATTTTCCTCCGCACTTTATATGTTTCGTTCATGAGTCAGATTCTAATGTTTACGTTGAAAACTATCACCAGTCTACCCACCATCGTTTCACTATTTTTTCCACCGCCACCCTGCATCGTTTTACCATCCCGCCAGTCTACATGACCATTTCCATTAACCCCACCACATCCCCCATCCTCATAGCTTGGATTTCTTAACATGTTCTCAGGTTTTGCAGGTTTACATCGGCAGAAAATCGCCATTATTCATAGCCTCCATTTCAGAAGTTGAGAACGCAGAAAGGACCATTTTTTAGAGCTCAATTATGGAGAAAGGATCTGAGAAGCTGTTATGATATGACCACCATCAAAGGAGCAAGGTTGAAATCTGCCAAACCCTCCAGAGTCATTCAAAGCTCAGATTTTGCAGATGGGGACTTTAATGTTGCAGCAGAGAGTATAAGTGGGAAATCAGAGGAATTCAACAATCAATATCGAAGGTTTCAAACCTTAATTCAGGGTTAGAAGGCAGGGAGTACCATGCACAGAAAGCAATACCCTCTAGGTTTCACTTCAGCAGGATCGTCTTTCAGAAAAGGACATAATGTTCATATGGTTTTATCTCCATACCTTGTCCCTGAAGAAACTTTCACCCAGTGCATTTATTTCAGTTAGCAGGCCGCAGAGTACAAAAAACACTTCAAAACCATTCAGCAGTATGGGCGTACACGTCTCCGCAATTTTGTTTTAAAGATACAATTGAATTTTCATCACCCACTTTCTTTATTAGTCTTCTTTGTTTCCTATAAAAACCCCAACGAACAGATTATGAAGGGTTCCAGATTTTATCAGAAAACTATGCAGTGAAAGGCTTTTTGTATACATTTTGTAAAGCTCTTGTATGAAGGCTCAGAGCCCATAGGGTCTTAGTGAGGAGGAGTTCCATCTGTTAAAGAGGATTCTGTCTTTGGTATTTCAGAGTCTATAACTTTCTCTTATGTGTTATATTAATAGATGATTTCATTTCATCCATATTTCTTGTATCATGTTTTGGAATGCGAGTGGCTCACTGATTTTTGGTATGGATTCATCCTAGTTGATGCCCATGCTCAGATCAGTCAAGCGCTTTAAATATGGCTCATGCATGATATTCTGTTCCATTATTCATCTTAACCACATTTCTTCTATATTAGTTTCTTTGGGAGGGTGTTTTTAAAATGCCATTGTTGTGTATGGATTCTTAGATTGGTAAGCCCATGCATGGCTATGTTGTGTATTTGGATATCATCCCAATGATAACTAGTATCTTCTTGATATTTACTTCACAACCCACCCCTTCTGATAATTGATTTATGTGACATATTACTTGAATTGGCCCTCTTTACAGTAAATTGTCTCTTAACTGTCTGATGCCTTCATATTTGAATCTTGCATCTTGCTTCTGCAGTATTCTTTTCCCTGTGACACTTTTTGAGGGTCTTGGCACCATTTAAATCATATTTCCCTATTTTTAGGAGATAGCATGTGAGCTAAAGTTGACAACTTCATAGATTATATTATACGCTCCTTGCTATGCTAATATGTCCTAGGAACTGGTCTATCACAACTCTAGGCTATCTCTAGGAGCGACAACAACCTCTTTGAGATGAAATTCAGGAGCCTGCAAAAGACCTAACTTCCACAGACCATATCTCCAAAAATATTGTGAACCATGATTTGAAATTTTGCGACGATGTTACTCAAGATTTCGGCTTTGTACTTTAAAAATTTCAGCTTCTGAACCTTCATGGAAAACATGTTATAGTGAAAATTATGCGATGACCTTTTTAAGTAAAATTCAGCAGCCTGCAAAAGCCCTAACTTCCACAGATCATATCTCTGGAAATGTTGTGAACCAAGCTCTAAAATTTTGTGATGCTATTCCTAAGGATTTCAGCTTCGCAGTCTAAACATTTCAGCATCTGAACCTTCGTAGAAAAAAAGTTATAGCGAAAATGCCACAATGACCTGTGTGGGGCAGCGAAACCCTAGAATCGAAACCTTTGATACCAAATGTTGTGAAACCAGCTCCAAAAATAGAAGAAAAGAGATATTAATGCCTTAGAAATAAGCCACTTCGAGGGGGCAACCTCTAATACATTACATCAATGAAAATTTCTTGGATGATACAAATGACAAAACCTCCTTTCTATATATAGGAGTCCATGGGGCCACAATGTAATCCTAGCCGACCTAACAATAATAATGTAAGGGCACAATAATAAAAATATGGGGGTTACAGGGGTACAACAATAACAATAAGGGGGGATAAAATAACATAATAAGGGACTACACTATTAACATAGGGACTTAACATGCCCCTCTCCTTCAAACAAGTGTTGTCCTTAACGCTTGATTATTTCTTGATGCTTCTGTATAAAATTATCATCCTCCCATGTGGAATATTCTACAGGAAATTTCTTCCAATTGTTGAGATACTATGATATAGGGACTTAACAAATAAGAAGTGTTTTGTCTGATTTTTTTCAATTATTATCCTCACTCTCAAGTCTATCATCCTCATTATCAACATTGTTTTTTTTTTTTCTCATCTTGAATGACTCCTTTATTTCCTCATTTTCATTTAGTTATATAGTTTTTTAGATTCTATTTTTCAGTCAAACACTTAATGAGTGTCTCTTGAGAAACACTTTATTTAAGCATGTATTATTTTTTTTCCTAATACTGTCTTGTTCAATTTCAGGTCATTTACAATTACCAACAAATTGTGATGTAGGAGGCGATGATTCATCTCCTAACTCCACCCATACCTTCTCTCCTCCACCAAGAGGTTTAAAAGATACTTCTACCATGACTATCTTCTTTGATTCTTACTTAATTCTAATGAACAACTATTTTATTAAATATTAGCTATGGGTTGTCTCATAAGGCTCAATATTAAATGTTCAAATTTCATACCACATGTAATCTACCTCAATTTACTCAACCAAATTTATTTTCTATTGTAATAAAGTAACCAATACTTGCTATATGCATGCTAAATGTAAGGTTTTACTTCATTTCTTCGGATATACCAATACATACATCTCATTTCTAACCATTTTTCTTCTAATAGGTTTTGTTTTCTCTATACATTATCCATCTTTCAGACCCTGGAGAAAATGAATTTCTATATGGATTCTCGTTGAATAACCCTGTCACAGAATGCTACTTCCTCTAGGTATAACTTGTTGGTTAACTTGGTCATACTATATGGATCTACCTTGATTTCATATATCTATTTGTTTCTTTTGACATGTATAACCTTTGCATACACCATATATGTACTTCTACCATTCCGCCTCAATTAATATAACATAGGGACTTAGGCTTACATGTGGATTATGTTAGTATGAAATCTTTTGGAAGGTGTATCGAAAGATCTCACTTAAGTCACGAGTGATTAGTGACCCTAACAACAATTGTGGTTGCTCATACTTCATATCTGCAACAAATATGTGATAATACCTACAAAAAAAATGGATGTATGCAAATCTAAAATCACAAATAGAAGATATAAAAACTGATGTAAAAACCCAATCTTGGAAAATGATTTTAAAGAAAATAATTATATTAATACACCTAGCAAAGGAGATTTGCAAAAGGTTGTAAGTCCCCCTCAATGGGATGGGTCCTCTGATGTCCTCGTCGCTTCATAATTTGGATATTCCTCTCTTTTGAATGTGTGAAAACCCAGACAATGTAGAACTAAAAAATGGGAGCTCGAATGGTATGTGAAAATAGTGGCGATGGTGATAATGATCGTGGAAAGAAATGGATGAAAACCCCTCTTATTTATAGAAAAGTATTGGGTTGATCTATAAAATGGAGAACAATAAAATATTATTGACTAAAATCTAAATTTAACCACTTGGAATACTTTATTATATTTTTAGAGAGGGAAAATATATTTAAAATGGTTAAATACCTTTATTTAGAATTAATTAACAAACAAATGATTTATTAATTATTTAGCGAATGTTTCCCACGAGGTGTTGGATAGAAAGTGATCGAGTGCGATGTTAAGGAACTCCTTGATGTGAAGTTACCAGTTCAATTCCCCACCCCCGATCGGGGTGATGTATTTTGACATGATGAACAAGAAGTAGTGCTACCAAACTTACAATATATATATATATATATATATATATATATATATATATATATATATATATTTATATATATATATATATATATATATATATATATATATATTTCGTGAATCTTAAGAAAAGTGTGAAAATGAAATAACTATTAAATGATGATTTAATAATTATTTCTAGAGAAAATTAAATAAATAATGTTTTATTTAATTATTTTCTTGGGTTTTAATAAAAAATAACTTATAAAAGTGATTTACTAAATTATTTCTTATAATGAAAGTGATTTTAATATGGTAAAATTAAACTCGCATGGTGTATTTCGATTCACCTAGTTAAGAATGACTAGATGACTTGGTGATCATTTTTAGTGATATAGTTCCAATCCACCACAATGTATGAGCGTTAGGAGAAAATCATATGTACGAAATTCATTGTAAGCTACTCTTCCGCAAGACACCAAAGGGGAGTAAAAGAGAGATAGAGACGACTCAAGTAGCGAGGATGAATAAAAATAGAGGGGACGAGACCTACTAAACTTGTATAAGTCTCATTTTATGTGTGAGTACATGTTCTCAAATGAGGTGAGAAAGGCATACCCATACCCAGATAGTGAGTACGAATAATGGCCAAGGCAATAATGTGGGAGTGACTACAAAGTACATATCCCCATGATCCATACAGCATCAGTATTGCACGCTATTATAATACAATGAAACCCATATACATAATGTGTGTGGAAAACATAGGCAAGGATTGAATATAATAACATCTGAGTACATGAGACATAATTCGTCAATTACGACATGGGTAAGGGGGAATGTAACCAAAGCCTTGTTGAACAAGAAAGGGCTCTGAAAAGCTAAATGGATCATCTGAATGAGACATGCATGCTATGGGCAGTGCAAGAAGTTGAAACCAAATTGATCAAATATGTGGAACTGCATCTCAGGTTGTATCATAATATGAGGTCATATGGGCATGTGGGGGGCTACATAAAGGGCCACCCACTCATGAGATTTGAAACATCTCACACACACCTGGGAATCACTGGTATAATCTATTGAATCATTGGACCATCAAGTGTACGATTCTCAATCATGCGATAATGAGCTAGCATCGAGAAAGTGAGAGACAACCAAGTCAAAGGGAAATGATAATTCTGTTTTCTTAATATGAGACACCAAACAATGATGAAAGTTGGAACCAATGTACACTACCCTCTAGACCGTTATTCTGGAATGAATGTGTTGAAGTCGACATAAGAGGGCCTCTAGTGTTGAGGCGATAAGGAATCCTCAACTAAGGCATGAGGGATCATAATAGAGTGAATGATGGACTAAAACTAGGGATAATAATGGAGGGATACATACTAAGAGGCAGACTAATGAATTCCCTTGTTAGATCATAAAATGCATGGTTAACCTGCCAGTGACTGACTCAATTTGAGAGGGGATGGTCAAATAATTAGAAGAAATATTTTTAAAGACTGAAAGTATATTTTAAGGCCAATAATAGCTACAAAAAATGAATGCAACACAAATGTGGATGAAATAATATAACATGACATAATGGGACTCAAAACATATTCCATAAATTTAAGGATGACTCATCTCAAATGTTATGAACAAGGGTGACTCGATGATGCTGCCACAGAGGATAGGCCCCAAGGGACCATAAAAACATGAGTAAATAAGGGTTACCCATGAATAAAATCGACACATGATATGATCAGTGCCAAGGAAAAGTGGTAACAAAGTACAAGAGGCTCATATGAAGAAATTCAGTTTGAATTGGAAGAAAAATGAAACTTCATGGAAAAAATGGCTTCTGGGTGAAGTATCAAATTACCGAAAACAAAGAAGGACCCATTATAGAACTTAGTGATACCTTTAAAACGGTGTTGATGGTTCATCAAACAAAACTGTGGTTTGGTTGCAATGGGATACGGAAAAAATTAGGGTTTTTCCTATAAAAGGGCATTTTTCCTCCAAATCCAATTCATTTTCTAAGTGAGCTATGGAGAATTGGGAGAGAAGGAGAAGGCCCTAAATCTCATGGAGATCATAGTGGAAAAAAAACCTATCGAAATTAGGATTTGTGACTTTCAGGTAGGTGACCTTACTTGTTTAAGGATGGCCTTAATGATTCTTGGAAGGATGGTTCCCGATGAAGAATCAAGGTAAGAAAGGAAAATAAGAATGGAATACTAGAGAAGGTCTCGAATCATCCTGTCCCACTAAGCCAAACATGGGGAATGGGTGGTAAGTGTGGTATCACATTAAGTATAATATTTGAATATATGGTATCAAGCATCTATGATATGTGATGTGTATATGGCTCACCAGAGAGGATGATAGGAAAAAATATCTAAGGAATGAAAGGATAATCGACCATACCTAGATCGTTGGGGTATAGGCGAAGAATTATGTTAATCAAGTGAGAAGATGGCTATTGGTTACATCATGCCCACAAGCATGAGATACAACCCAAAATCATATGTGATGGAAGGGACTAATCTGGTATGCAAAGGTGGGAATGATGCCCCTAGTTGGATGTGGTTGTGAAGTACCATTGCATTCCAAGAGCTCAAAAAATGGATTGAAGCATTCGTTCCTACTGGCACGAGATCCTCCAAAGGGTGATGAGTAGATGATAGGGGCATTGGTTCCCCCCAACATGTTATGGAAATGCCAAATGTATTTATAATAGTGGACTATAAACACAGTTTAATGATGTGGTTTACCATTTTTTTATGTTATGGTTGTCTTCCTATGGGAAGAATGGATAAATGCAGTTAGAGAAAGGAAATAATGGATTAATAATCTCTTTTGGCACTACATATATGAATCAAATGAACTAAATTTTTTGGTTCGTATACATGGTGTCACTATGCCAAAGAGTGGCTTCGGATATAATGAATTGGTGCTCACCTAGAAAACATTGTGGTTGACCAAAAACAATGTCTAAGGGACTAGGTTGTTTATGTAAGATGAAGGAATGATTACATGGATCATACCTAGAGTGATCTGGAGTGATATGAGACTCTAGATGTTCTTCTAAATGTGGAAGAAAAATGGTACAAGAGACGACAGTACCAGATGCACTGGGAGGGTTCGAGGGAATTGCTTCTCGTGAACTCTAAAAATGGATTCCCCCTTACCCAAAGATTGGGTGGCAATGTAATGGCCATGAGGTGGATGTGGTTAAAATGAGTGGGTTTAAAGTAAGGGGTTATTGAACCAAACGACCTCAGTATGGATAAATTATTTGGACTCCACAACATACTGATCATGGGATTTTTGTGGAAGGAAAGATACACGATCGTGCATATCATCCAAAGGATAATCATGGTGGACATGGCTTCCATGATGTCTTCATGGAAATGAAAAAGGGAACGACTGGAGGAAGAAGAACCAATTGATGTGGAGGGGTTACTTGAATCATCGTCATGAGATAAAAGGTTCACACACCCATTGACAAGAGCAGGGGAAAAATGACTATTAGATGGTATATCTACCGATGTTGAGACATGGGTATCCGATGAAGAAGGTTTGATCGAATCAATATGGATAAATCCAACAGAATATCTAGATGAGGATCTCATCGATGATGACAGGTAGAGAATGCTAGAAATTTTATCCATCATATCGACATTAAGAGGAGGAATTATAATGTGTGGTCCTTGTTCTGGTTGAATAATGATGCCAAAATCCACAGGTAAAGAAGTCAAGGGTTCATTATGAGAGACCTATATTTCATGAAGTGCTTGACGGATATCAAGAAAATATTCAAGAATAGGAAAGTGATGGGAATAGTGACCAAAGTTGTCACATAAAGCACAAGGGTGATTCATTTGTAACAATTTGTTTTTCTTGGCCGACTAAAGTAAGGTAACATGGACCTTCGAGACGTTACAGTCAGGAAATTTATCATCAACCACCTCTTTGAGATGAGGGAGTTCGGGATTATTATTCATGGCATGCCCAACAACATCGCATAAAGTGCGTGGAGATGTCTCCTTTGGAGGCTTAGGAGGAGTTGGAGTTGTTTGGGGCGCCTTGTATTTATTTCCATTTTTCAGGGCTTCCCCCCCTCACTAGATGCTTTCACAATAGTTGTAGGTTCCTGCTAAGGTTGCTAAGGAACCGAAGCAATAGAAGGGGAAGGAAAAACCAGTTGCACTGGGGTCAAAGTTATGAAAGTTTTAAGGTGATCAGGTGGAGTTTTTGTAGCTATAGATTTGAGGCAAATCGAGCTTTTCCTTCACCCTGAACTAGTAATCACTTTTTGCCTCTCTGCTACTTGCACTGTCTTGCTAGCCTGCGCAGATTTGGAAATAGTGCTTTAGGTCTCCCTTTAAAACTGCTCGATCTATTTTCCTTTTGCCTCTGAGCCTTTGATCTAATATTCAATGTTCTGATACCATGTGAAAATTCTTTGAACAACAACATCTAAGTATTATTCTCCTAACTTATACAGTTTATTTATCACAGCTAATTGTTAATGACCAATAGTGAATAAACCACACTGCAATTCTTCACCGATAAAAAATATGTTGTAGAGGTCAAGATCTCCTTCTTGGAATAAGGAATTTCTACATCCAACCTAACGCTCTTCACCGATCTGCAAGTGTTAATATGATTCTTTCGTTGTAAAAGATCACTTTAGCTATGCATATCAAGTAGCCCTAACATCAAATATGGCTGCAAAATATCCTTAAGTTTGCTGCATAAAATTAGATCTAAGCATAAAATATATTAAGTAGACAAGATGTAAAATGGCTCCATGCATCCAATGAACAAGACAAGAACAAGGTATAAAAATAATCTTATATTATATTAAAGAATGGGGCACCTGAGAGGAAAATAAGAAAGGTGTTTTCCAGTTCTCCTCAGTGGGATGGGTTCTTGGAAGTCCTCAGTGTTTCAGATCTAAAATTCCTCTCTTTGGTTAATGTGGAAAACCCTAACAAACATGGAACGCAATGGGAGTTCAAAATGCAAACAAATGGAAATGGTGACCAAGAGTAGATCTAGTGTGATCTAATGCAATGGAGGTGACCAATGAATGGGGAAAACCCTCCTATTTATAACAAAATATTAGGGTGTTCTAGAACTCGGTGCATGAATAAAATATTATTAATCAAATTCTAGAATCACCCTTTAGGAATATTTTATTATATTTGTTGGAGGGAAAAGGGCTTTTGACTTGGGTCAATTCCTTTATTTATAAATAACAAATAAATAAATGATTTATTTTTTATTTTAAGGGAGATGAGGGGAATATAATTAAATAAATAATGGTTTATTTAATTATTTATATGTGATTTAGTCAAATTTAACTAAGAATATTATTTAAATAATGATTTAAATAACTTATTCTTAGGAAATAATTAAATAAATAATGATTTATTTAATTGATTACCTTGTTTTGGGTTAAATATGACCAAGAAACGTAAACAAATGTGGTGAAAGCAATTTTACCTGGGGTAAAATTGGTCTTACATGGTGTACTTGGGTTCATCTAACGAAAATGGGTTAGATGACCAAAAAATGGTGTAACAGCAGGGATAACATGTTCTAGCTCAAACCCTAGTTTAGGGATTGCATGCATGAATGGTTGTTTGATCATATGGTTTGGGATTCATCGGGTATATTTATTTTGGTCATTTGTTTCTTGATCTTGTATTCTTATCAGGACCATAAGAATATGGATTAATAGCTCCTCTTTCCTGTGTGAAAAATTCCATAACAACTTTCTTTATGAAATAGTAGTTTCCATTAGAAATTTAACTCATCCTTTCCACTCCTATTTTGCTTTCTACAATTAATAGTTTGACAGTTGCTTAACCATAATTTTTTTATCAGCTGAACATGTAATTTTCTTACATATTGGATATATTATTTCATATACTGAATTAAAATCCTTTTAATGCATTTTCATCATCCACATTATCACCTTTTCCTTCACTTTCCTTCATCTCTGAAAATTTTCCTCATGTTGGAAATTGTCTAATTGAGCTACAATAAATTTCTAATGTTGTTTCTTCCCTACATAAATTAGCTCACTGAGTGTGCCTGATATTGGAGAGGTAGTTCTCACCCTTATAGTACCTTCAACTACCATTTCCACCCTTCAAACCACTCTTAGTCTCCATAAAATCACTCACATATCTCTCTTGTAGTGAAATAGGGCATCCTATAACAATGCATAGATTTCTTCAAATCTCCTCCAAAATTACATCAAAAGTATGTCCTTCATTTCTCATCACTCAACATTATCATTTAAGCCTTGAAGATGAATTTTATAGGACCAAATACCCCTTCGGTACTTTTATTTTATGGTTGTAGTTTCATTCTTGCAATTAGGTTATACTACTTCTGCTATTTATTAGATAGAATAAGATCGATTTATCTTAAACATTCTTGAGAATTTGTTTATCTTCTTGCAACTAGAATACAATTTAGTTCAACAATTTCCTATCGTCAAATATCATACAATTTCTTTTTTCAAATAAGATTAGGATTTCATTATGTGATTTTATTTTTACAAAATATATTATAGTTTCTTTCTGTCATTTACTTACATGATATCAAATTAGGGTTACCTTTTTTTTTTTCAATCTAAGTAGTAAAATAGGTTTGATTTTATCCATTCCCTTCCCCACACTTAATTTATTGAATTATTTAAGTACTTATTGTAGCATATTGGTCTATTTTCATATAGAACTCTCTTCACTACATGAGATCAACTTAATTTGAAGATTGCCTACTATAAATATAGTACTGATTCCTATTAAATTTTTACGAACTCTAGATTGATAATTAAAGTTGATCACCTTAGGAGTTGCAACATTCTTGTTGTAATAGAGGGGCTCATCATGCACATTAGGAATATATATTCTATTTTTTAAGGTTATCAATCCATATTTAGTTGTTTCATATTCATATTGTTCTATTTCATCAATTTCACTTTTATTTTAATTTTTTAATTTTCCATACACTTAATCCTCCAAAGTTATTGTTATGATTTTTTCCAATGAATTTGTTTTTACACTACTCCCTGCAGTTTTGGAAATATGATTTTCATATACTCAATGCATCTGCTACTTTGTTCTCCTTTCCTTTTATATGTATGATTTCAAAGTCAGACTCACATAAGAATGACATGCATCCTTCATGTCTGACAATTAGATATAGTTGGTTAAAAGAATAGTCTAATATGATTAGTAATATGGGAAAATATTTTCCCTAGAAAATAATGATGCCACATGTTTAATGCATGTATCACTACAACTAATTCAAGATCATAAACAACATACTTTTTTGTTGGGAAAAATACTGAGAGGGGGGGGGGGGGGTGGATCAGTATTTATAATAATCACAATATTTTATTTTCATTTTACTGATTTCTATACGCGACTCTAATGAGTCGAACTAGCGTATGAACGTGAATTTTGTAAGGAAACATGCATATACCCAGATAACTTCAATTTTCAAATAAATATTCAGAAACTTTACTTAGCCCAGATCATCAATTATGCATCAGACATTTAAGCAGTAGATATGTGTAGTAATAATAGAGTAAATCATCACACAAAATACATGACACATGAACACCAATATTTTAAGGAGGAAACCAAATTTGGGAGAAAACCACCACTACTGTCGTCTATGTCTTAAATATTTATTATATAGAAAACTAATTACAATATTGTACTGAGGAAAACTCATACCAGTACGCAGGCACCCACCTGCAGGAGGTTGCAACTTTCTCTCGTATTCTAGCTACTACTGGAAGGGAGCTTCAACCCCTTCATCTTGTTTACCAGCCACTACTAGAAGGGAGCTTAAACCCCCTAAAATGATCACCAGCTTCTATTGGCAAGAAGCTTTGACTTCCACACTAAAGACTTCTACCCTCAGAACCACCGCAGACCACGTTTCATAAATTTTCAAACTGGATCCAACATCTTCAACACAATACCATTTGTAGAACAATGTTAATAACCATCAACCAATATTTAAACAAAACAGTGAGATCATTGTAACCATATCACATAATTAAGCCCATACTTCTGTATTAACACGTAGAATCAACTTCAACCTTGATCATTCATACAAAAAAATGTATACGCTATTTCATTTACAGTAACCTGTGTCTATACACACTTTTCTATGGATAAACCTGTGTATAGATATTCATACATTGAAATTAGAGATCTAAATAGACTCAAAACAAATCAGAGACATTCAGGCACACTCTGAAATATTTACATAACCCTTATTCAGTCAACAACATCCATCATTCTCAATCAACCAGACACTGATCATACATATACATAATGAATTAGCAGTATAAATAGTATTCAAACAATATAGATCTACATGAAGAATTCATTGACAGATAATAGAAACACAACATAAATTCTCAAACATTTTCTTCAGCAATCTTCAGAAAAACCCTAACTTCCATACGCACCTTTGCTGAAATGAACTCGCGGGTATACACACTTTCACCATGACGAACCAACGTATAGATCTATAAATATTACAGGATTGCACAACACTTCAAAGCAGAAAACTTGCTTAGATCATATCATTTACTTAAGAAATTATGTGCCAGACCATAGATCTAAACAAATCATAAACAGGTCAGGAAAATACATAGTCATTTTAGGTCTAGAGATCCTGATCCATTATTGTATTCATGAGTGCATCAACATATTAGATCTATCTATTAAATATAGTCCAATCCATGTAGATATACTTTATACTGAAGTATTCATTCAATTCTCATTCACATGCACACCCTTGCACTATGATATTTTCCTCCTTATATAGATCGAGCCGTAGGCAATATCATGAGCCAAAAACCACAGAAGTGCCAGTGGTATTCGTGTATGGGATCAAATAGTCATTACCGTGCTCAATATTGTGGGCTAATACCATGGTAAAGACCCTTGGTATGGTTAAAAATAGTGCGCGAACACATACTTGACTTTGCTTCTTTGTACCCACATGTATACATGACTTTTCTTCACCAAAAATGCATATACACTAATTCTGTATGTATACTCGAGTTCCCCTCATCAAACCTATGGGTATACATGTGTTCCCTTCATCAAACCCGCATATACATCTTGAAAGTTTACCTTCATCATTCCTCTGTCACTAACAAGAATTCCTTTCTCTATCACATTTGAACTGACCTATAGATACATAAATTTTACATCTTCAACAAATAGGTTTCTATCAAAAACAAACTAATCGAGTAAGTTTCCATCAAGGACAACATATAACATCATAATGCCAACAATATCCCCCTTTGGACTTGATTGCAACCATGTTGGAGTTTTATCACCACAACTTGTAGATACCTGATGGAGACATCAACATATTCATACACATCAATCATATTCAGACACATCAATCATATGAATTATTGAAACACCAAGCTAATCTCCTCCTTTGACATCAAGAGCAAAGGGCGAACCGATACAGGAATTCCAAGATCTGCACTGCACTATACGGACCATACTCCCCCTGAATGCATGTTGTAGCTTCAAAACATATTTTCAATACTCTATAACCTTTCCTATCACCAAGGACACATAGATACATAATTTACCCAACCAAGTGGGGTTACATATTTGACTCAAGCACCCAACCAAGTGGGTTTACAAATTTTAAAAAGTCCCTATATGAATGAATATGACAATATTTACATAATAGGTCTCACCATGACCCTTACATCAAATTACAGATATGACATTATAACCAAGACCAAAGTACCTCAATAGAGAGAGAACATCGAACATACTTCAGTAACCAACAGAATGCCAATAATGCATTATATCTAGCAAGGCTAATGCTCCCCCTAAACTTGTGCATCCTGAACATTTTCAACAACCAATTCATCAAAGCATCTTCATCAAGTAGATAAATGAAAGGAAATGTAAACGAGAACCACAGAATATACCCATCAACACCTGAGTAACAGAGCCAAACCACATATGCCAACAACATGACAAAGACTGTTCTGAAGGTTGACCCATTGATTTTATGACAGAAGGAGACATACGTGGCTATATAGAGTGAAACTCACGTATATTCATGACTATGCATCATGAAACCTACGTACTAAATTTAATATTCTGAAGTCAAACATATCAAATAAGTGAGGCAGAGACAACTCCCAGATTCTGTCTTAGATATTCAAATGCTTCTCTGGGAATAGGTTTAGTAAATATGTTAGAAACTTGTTCTTTAGAGGGAACATACTCCAATTTCACCTTTTTCTCAAGCACTTTTTCTCGTAAAAAGTGATACTTGATATGAATATGCTTGGTTTTGGAATGCATAACAGGATTTTTTGAGATATTGATGGCACTTGTATTATCACAAAGGATGGATATGGGAGGAGAACATTTAATTTGAATATCTTGTAATTTCTGCATCATCCAAAGAATTTGTGTTCAACATGATGGAGTAGCCACATATCTTTCTTCTGCTACAAATAAGGCAATGGAACTTTGTTTCTTGCTAAACCAAGATACTAATTGGGGCACCATATAAAATGCACCTCCACTGGTGCTTTTCCAGTCATCAACATTTCTAGCCCAGTCTGAATTTGTGTAAGCATGAAGAGTAAGATCAACATTCATGGGATACCATAGACCAAAATATTTATTTCCTTTTAGATAATTGAATATTATTTTTATATCCTGAAGATCTGTTTCCTTTGGATTGGCTTGGAATCGTCCAACAATCCCAACTGCATGCATGATATCCGGTCTAGTCCCTGTTAGATAAAGCAAAATTCCAATCATAGATCTACACTCTGGTTGGTTTACCATGGGAGAGTCACCATGAAAACTGAGGTTACATCCGGTCACCATTGGAGTGCTCATAGGTTTGAAATCTTCCATCCCATACTTCTTCAGAATCTGCTTCAGATATTTTACTTGTGAGAGAAAGATGCCATATTTTTCTTATTGCACTTGTAAGCCAAGAAAATATGTTGGTTCCCCAAGTAAAGACATTTCAAATTCCTGTTGCATAACATATGAAAATTTCTTACTCATAGATTCTTCATTACTCCCAAAAATGATGTCATCAACATAAACAACATTAATTAACTGTTTATCATCCTCAATTTTTGTGTATAAGTTACTGTCTATGGATCCTTTTGTGAAACCTTGTTGCTAAATATATTTGTCAAGATGATAGTACCATGCTCGTGGAGCTTGTTTTAGACCATATAGGGCCCTTTTAAGTTTGCAAACAAGTTTTTTTTATCATTTCCCAGAACAAATCCTTTTGGTTGTTCTATATAAACTTCTTCTTCCATATCACCATTAAGGAAATAAAATTTTACACCAATTTGATAGACCTTGAATTGTTGAAAACTTGAAAATGCAAGAAACATTCTTATGGATTCAATTCCGGCTATTGGTGCAAATGTTTCTTTAAAATCTATACCTTCTTGTTGAGCATACCCTTTACAAACAAGTCTAGCTGTGTTTCTAATTACATCTCCATTTTCATTTAAATTATTTTTTATATCCACTTTGTTCCAATAAATTTTTTATCATGAGGTCTTGGAACCAATTCCCAAGTATTATTCTTTTCAATTTGATCAATTTATTCATTCGTGGATTGAATCCAAAATTCGTTTTTACTAGCTTGATTTACATTTTTTGGTTCAATGGTGGATAAAAATTCTAGATAACTGGGAGATCCTATAAGAGTTCTTCTTGTTTGTACCCCTGATTCCTTTTCTCCCAAAATTTGAGATTTTGGATGATTATTTTGAACATACCTGGATGGAGCCTTTTCTCTTTCTGATGTATCTTCTTTTTGTGCATCATTAGGTTCTCCTTCAATATTATTTTTATTTGATGAGGGAAAACAATCATCATTATCATCCTCATTTGTTGTTATTTCCATTTTGGGAGCTGTGAGAGATCCATCAATCACAACATCAATACATTCAACAATCTTTCGAAGTCTCTTATTGTAGAATTTGTATGCTTTACTTCTAGAAGAGTAACCAAGAAATATTCCTTCATCTGCTCTAGGTTAAAACTTACCAAGTTTTTTGTCATTATTTGTGATATAAAATTTGCTTCCAAAAACTTTAAAGTGCTTCACAGTGGGAATATTACCATACTAGAGTTCATAAGGAGTTTTATTACTATTTCCACAAACATGAGCCTTGTTGAGAATATTTACTTCTGTATGAGAAAATTCACCTAAAAAGGTGTCAAGAGTCCCTGATTCATCAAGCATAGCATGAACCATTTGCTGAACTATTCTATTCATTCATTCTGCCACACCATTTTGTTGTGGAGTTCCAGTGATAGAAAATTGTCTTTTTATGCCATATTGTTCACAGAAATCAAATAATTCATCTGATATATATTCTCCTCCTCGTTCAGATATAATACATTTGATTTTTAGATCTAATTCATTTTCAACTAAATCTTTGAAGACCTTAAAATTTTCAAATGGTTGATCATTATGTTTTAATAAATTGATCCAACACATTATAGAAAAGTCATCAATGAATAACATATAGTAGTGTTCTCCACGAGGTGACTTTTTCCTTACAGGTCCACACAAATCCGTATGTATAAGTTTAAGAGGCTTACATGCTGATCCTTCTTTGGCAATAAATTTAACCTGGTTTGCTTACCAACTTGGCATGATTTGCATATGGTACTTTTGGGTAAAGTGATGTTGGTTAGATCACGAACAACTTTGAGCCTGCTTGATTTGCTTATTTGAGAAAAGCTTAGATGTCTCAAACTTTTGTGCCATAACCATTTTTTTTCATATTTACCTAGATAACATTTCTCTTGGCCACCTTTTAGTATATACAAATTGCTCGGTGTTCTTGTTCCTTTTATTACGGTCTTTCCTGTGTCAAGTTCATGAACCACACACTCTTTTGATCAAAAGACAACTTCATTTCCTTGATCACACATTTGACTAACACTCAACAAGTTATGCTTTAATCCATAAACATACATAACATTGTTAGCTTTAACCTTTTCTTTTAGAAAAAAAAATCCTTTACCCTTAATGATAGCAGGAGATTCATTTCCAAAAGTAACATTCTTTTCCATTTCTAATGCAATGTATGAACTAACTTTATCTTTATCACCTGTCATGTGTTTTGAACGTCCAATATCAATGCACCATTGATTTTATTCTCCTTTTGAAAATAAATCTATGCCACAACTTTTAAACTCTAAGTCCTTCCTTCTCCATACCTTGGAACTTGTGGATATTTGTTCTTTTGGTTGAGGTTTTCTCTTTCATTCAGATTCCTCATGTCCAAAGTTATTGCAAAATGAAGATTCAATTTCGTCTTGAAGAGGAGAAATTTTTTTATAAGTATTCGTCTTTATTCCTGTCTAATTTCTTTGCTTTCTTGCTTCTCTGGTCATGATGGTTTTGTATGCAACGCATTGAGCAGATTTGTGACCAAAATAATGACATGAGAAACATTTTCCATTAAATAATAAATTTCCGTGATCATAGAACCTTATAGTGTTGTTTACCTTTTGACTGATATTTATGTTATTGTTCATCTTTGAATTTTGATGTTCATGCTTTACCTGGACACTGTCTTTGTTCTTTTTTTGAGTGACAAAGCTTTGCTGGCTAGATTTTGTTGCATTTAGATATCTTATAGCTGAGGAATTTTCTAACTAAGAAGATTCACCAATATATCCAAGACCTGTCTTCACAAGAGGAGAGCGTTGAACCTTAATAATTTCATCTAAGGTTTCAAATACTTTAGCAAATCTAAGATTTAGAGTTTTTACTTTCTCAAGTTAATTTCTTAGACTTACTATTTCACATTCTAATTTCTCATTGTGCTTCTCCTTTTCTATGAGTTGATTCTTTAGAGTATCTATGGCTATTTATTTCTCTTCCAGTGATTTCTTGATTTCTTGAAGAAAATAATTTTCTTCTAAAACATCCATAAAAGTTTATCTAGCCTCACAAATGTATTTTTAAAATGCCATGAGTAGTCTAATATCTTGATCAAATTCTCCTTCTTCAATATTTGATAAGACATCACTATCTTCATGAGAATAACTTTTTCTATTGACAAAACATCTCCTATTTCCTTTTGCTAATTCCTTTCCCTTATCATGATTATATTTATGAGGACATTTAGTAACATAATGAACCACTCTTCCACAAGAAAAACATTTGAAAGGAAGCTTAGCTTTGAACCTTCCAGTGCCAAGTTGAAGTTTATTTACAAAATTTACCTCATCATCTTCTGATACATACCATGATTCTTTTTGTTCTTCCTTGTCCTTTCATTTTGCAATAGCTCTAAAAGCAGCTTCTTTGACTTCAAACAGACCTCATTTTCCCATTTCAAAAGCAGCCAAGATCCCATTAAGTTGAAAAAAAAAGGGTCTGTAGATCCTGCTTCTCTTCAATAGAAGACACTTTTGAATCGACTTTAGGAGTTAGAGATCTTAATATTTTCTCTACTAGACTTGTGTCTCTTATATATTCACCCAGATTTCTCATACGATTTACGATCTCTCTTATGTCTTCACCCAGATTTCTCATATGATTTATGATCTCATCTAGACGCAAAAGGAAACTAGCAATACTTTCATCATTATGCATTATGAAATTTTCACATTGAATTCTGAGAGATAGGAGTTTAGCACTTTTTACCTTGGCATCACCTTCATATCTCAGAATGATTTTGTCCCATATCTCCCTTGCTATATTTAGCTTCATAACTTTGAAAAATTCTGATTCATTCAGACTTCCCAATAATGCATTGGAAGCTTTTGCATTGGTTTCATATTTCTTCCTTGCTGCTAGGTCTGTTGGAACTATAGTTGGATATTGGTATCTACCTTCAACTATTGCCCAACCATTTTCTCCAAGAGACTGAAGATAGGATCTTGTTCTTGTCTTCCAGAATATTAAATTGTCTCCGTTGAAGAGTGGTGGTCTGATAGATGTTGTTCCATCTTGATTTCTCATCTTGGCTGATCTTCCTTGTAGCAATTAAGCTTCTTCAGAAGGACCTGATATGATACCAATTGTTGGGAAAAGTACTGAGAGGGGGGGGGGGGGGTGAATCAATATTTACAATAATGACAATATTTTCTTTTCATTTTACTGATTTCCATACGCGACCCTAATTATTCCAAGTAGCATATGCATGCTACTTTTGTAAAGGAAACATGCATATAGCCATATAACTTTAATGTTCCTATAAATCTTCAGAAACTTTACTTTGCCTAGATCATTAGTTATGCATCATAAATTTAAGCAGTAGATATGTGTAGTAATAACATAGTAAATCATCACACAAAAGGCATCACACATGAACACCAAGATTTTAAGGTGGAAACCCAAGTCGGGAAAAACCCACCACTACTGTTTTCTCTGTCTTCAATATTTATTATATAGAAAACTTATTAAAATGTTGTACTGATGCAACCTCATACTAGTACGCAGGTACCCACTTGTAGAAGGTTGCAACCTTCTCTGATTTTCCAACTGCTACTGGAAGGGAGCTTCAAACCCCTAATCTCATTTACCAAGCACTATTGGAAGGAAGCTTCAACCCCCTGAACTAATCACCAGCTACTACTAGAAGGAAGCTTCGACTTCCACACTGAAGGCTTCTACCCTCATAACCACTGTAGATCACATTTCATAAATTTTCACACTGGATCCAACAACTTCAATACAACACCATTTTTAGAACAATGTTAATAACCATCAACCAATATTTAAACAAAAAAGTGAGATCATTGTAACAAGATCACATCATTAAGCCCAGACTTCTATATTAACATGCAGAATCAACTTCAACCTTGATCATTCATACAAAAAATTGTATACACTACTTCACTTATGGTAACCTGCATGTATACTCACTTTTCTATGGATAAACCTGTGTATAGATATTTATATTCTGAAATTAGAGATCTGAATAGACGCAGAACAAATCAAAGACATTTAGGCACACTCTGTCATATTTACAGAACCCTTATTCAGTCAGCAACATCCGTCATTCTCAATCAACCAGACACTGATCATCCTTATACATAATTAATTAACAGTATAAATAGTATTCAAACAATCCAGATCTACATGAACACTTCATTGAAAGACAACATAAACAAAACATAAATGCTCAAACATTTTCTTCAGCAATCTTCACGAAAGCTCTAAATTCCATATGTGCCTTTGCTGAAACGAACCCGCGGGTATACGTTCTTTCACCGTGACGAACCAACGTGTAGATATGTAAATATTATAGGACTGCGTAACACTTCAAAGAAGAAAAATTTCTTAGATCGTATCATTTAATTCAACAATTATGCACCATACCACATATCTAAACAAATCATAAACAGATCATGCAAATACATAGTCATTTCAGGCCTAGAGATCCTGATCCATTTGTTGGGCCCAAATTAAGGTATGTTCTCACCTTGTAATTGATTAAAATTATGTTACAATTTCGGGGGAATTCCTTTTCATATTAACAATAAAGAGAAAAAATATTATGAAAACTAGAACAATTAGAATAATGATGAAGAGGATGTTTTTGTAACAAAAAATTGACTTCTCTTATCTTTGCATGCAGGAAGGCAGAGTGGCTGGACCAATAGGAAACATAAGCTAACCAACAGACACAAACATATGACATCTCGGTAACTCCCAGTGGCCATCAGAAGGCAGACAGATGAATTTGAGTCCAAGAACTCAAACGACAGCCACATGCAGCGGCCTGTCGTTTGGGAAATACTTTCTCATTTTTGAAATTGCCTTTAAAAGGGTGAAGGATGAATGCAAAGAGGAGTCAGAGAAAGGATAGGAAATTCATTTTTCAATCGACGCGTCATAACCAACCCATCTAATTATATTTTTGTAACTTCACCGGATGTAATATAGAGCTTTGAATAATAATATTTTGAAGTTTTTACTGTGCTAGAGCTTCTGGTGGTCTGGGCCCAACCCCTAGAAGTTCCTCACTAGTTTTCATACTCTATGTATTTGCAGAACCAATGCTTAAGTATCTGATGCAGTTGTAAAGTATATTTATATTCAATAAAGTTACAGTTTCTCTGTCTTCAGGATTGTTAGCAATCATGTTCTTGAATTAGGATAATCGTAATCGTATTTTCTGACTTATGACAATGCTTCATCATCAGTAGATAGTTTCAATTCTTTCAATACCATTGCATTTGAGTTATAGATCATAAAATAAGTTGATTTTGATGTTATCTGTGTTTATGAATTGCATTACTCTTTTAGCACAATGAAGCGTTCAACCGTCAATCAATGTTGGCTAATTAATTCATAAAGAGAATTCCATTGCAAAATTACATAAAAAATTGTTGTACAATTCATTTAAATTTCTTTAATTATATTGCTATTCCATTTCTGCTTAGTTAGTTATACTGTTGTTCCATTACTACTCAGTTAGCTAGACTGTTGTTCAATTCAATTCCATTGTTGTTCAATTTAATTTAGTTACTGCTTGATTTCTCTAGATTGTTGTTCAGTTTAGTTAGACTGTTGTTTAATTCAATTAGATAGCTGCTCAATCTTGATGTTCAATATTAGGTTAAAAAAAAATCCAAGCCACCCCTCGTTAGGATAAGTGAACTTAGTAAGTTAGCAAATTCTTCCTCATAAGTGACAAGGAGTAGATATTAGACAACCTGACTCGCATATATTGTGCCAACACTCTTGAAATAAGAAGACTTACCCTGGGTTGATAATTAAATGAGAAAGTACTAGAGTTTTCGATAATAAGCCACCTCTGTGAGCCCCAACACCATTATTGTATTCATTAGTGCATCAAAATATCAGATCTATCTATTGAATATAGCCCAATCCATGCAAATATACTTCAAACTGAAGTATTCATTCAATTCTCATTCACATGCACACCCTTCCACTATGATCTTATCGTCATTATATATATTGAGCCTTAGCCAATACCATGAGCCAAAAACCACACAAGTGCAGGTGGTATTCTTGGACGGGATCAAATAGTCGTTATTGCGCTCAACATTGTTGTCTAATACCACGGTAAAGACCCTTTGTACCTGCGTGTATAAACGACTTTTCTTCACCAAAACTGCGTATGCACTAATTCTGGATGTATACTCAGGTTCCCTTCATAAAACCTATGGGTATACATGGGTTCCGTTCATCAAACCTGCGTATACATCTTGAAACTTTACCTTCATCATTCCTCTGTCACTGACTATAATTCCTTTCTCTGTCACATTTGAACTAGCCTATAGATACATCAATTTTACATCTTCAACAAATAGGTTTCTTTCAAAAGGAAATTCATCAAGTAGGTTTCCATCAAGGACAACATATTACAACATAATTCCAACATTTTTCTCATGATATTTCATTTTTCTAGACTCATAGGTTATTACATGATTGTATTGAATTAGTACACCACCTAACGCTTCTAGGCACATATTTTTACAAATAGTATAATCCTTAATGAGATCAACAATTTTCAATATATGGAATATTTTTAATAACTCCTTCAACCTATCAAAAATCTCTTAGCATTCATGTGTTTAGTGAAACTTATCTCCATTTTTCAACAGTGAAATTATGGGGTAGAATAATTTAGAAAATACATTAATAAATTTGTGGTAGTACTCTATGATGACCGTGAAAGCTCTAATGTATCTTACATCCTTAGGGACAAGCCAATTTAGGATTTCTTTCACCCTTCTAGGTCTACTACAATTCCGTGTTTGGAAATCAGGCATCCCAAATATTAGATTTGGTTATAATACAATTCACACTTGTTGAACTTAGCATAAAATTGAAGCTCTCTAAGTGTTCCCAACACTATACTCAAATGTTGTTCACATTATTCTAGAGTATTTGATTAAATTAAAATGTCATCAATAGAAATCAATGCGAATTTATCCAGGTATGGGATAAAAATTCTATTGATCAAGCTCATGAATGTAGCAGGAGCATTTGTAAGGCCAAACGGTCACGCAGCAAATTCATAGTGCCCACGCCGAGTTCTAAAGTTCATTTTATGTATGTATTGTCCTTAATAATTAGTTGATGATAACCAGAACGCAAATCTATTTTGGAAAATAAATGACCCCTCTTACTTGTTCAAACAAATAATTTATCCTTCGTAGAGTATATTGTTCTTAATTGTCAACTTATTTAACTGTTTGTAATCAATACACATTCTAATTTTTGTTCTTTTTTCTTACAAACACCACAGGCACTCATGAAAGGTAAATATTAGGTCTAATATACCCTTTGCTATGTATTTCTTACAACCGCATTTTAGTTCCATCATTTTCAGTATAATAATTCTAGAAGGTGCTTTGGACATTGGTGTGGCCCTGACTACTAATTCAATTGTAAAGTTGATCTCTTTTAGGTGGTAATATTCAAATTTCATCCAAGAACACATCTTTGAATCCTCATATTACTTCTATATCATCTATATTTTTGTTCATATTATTCTATGTGAAGGCTTCAAATTGTAAAACATAAAATAGGAAACATTTTTGGGCATATATTCTATGTTGGAAATCTAATATTTGTCTATTGGATATTGGTATGAGTATTCCTTTGATAATATGTACCTTTCCCTCTTATGTGGTATAAGTTACATTTTTATCTCAACAATTTATTATTGACTTGTGCTTCTCTATCCAATCCATTCCTATCGGTAAATCATATGATATTAGGGGAAAAAAATTCATATCCATTGCTATTTTACATTCGAGATAGTAATTTTCATCTTAGTACCAGTTGTCGTTTGAACCAACCAAGGATTTTTAAATTTTTCTTTAGTAAAATTACATTTTTCCATAATTTATAGGTTGAAATAACTTAGGATAGTCCCTGGATATACTAAACTAGACAGAGGTTGGCTTATAATCATACCTTCAATCTCAATCATTGTAGATTGGTGTTTTGCTTGATGATATTCCAATGTTGCACCAATTCTAGGTATGTTCATGGCCACATCATTCACTATAGGGGCTTCTTGCACTGCTTGCAAGGCTTGAACTAATTTTGTATTATAATCATAGTTTTTGAGTAAATGGTTCTCTTTACAGCCCCAACACATTAATGATTCCTGCTCTTTTCCATTATTTCCTTTGTTATTCAAATCAATTATTTTAGACCATATATGAGACTGAGAGGGTTTTTTTTTATTATTTTTGTAAAACTTTTTGATTTGATGGGTTTTTCATAGAATTTCTAAAAGAAGATAATTTTGTTTTTAATATTTCTTGCCCCAAATCTGATGCCAGGATACTAGGTTAAATCAAATCCCAACATGTAAAACTCATGTGCTTCCATCCAAATTAAAATTCTTCGTTAAAACCATAAATATGTTCAGCCCAAAAAATACACATGAAGGAAAGAGAGCCACATAAATAAAATGCTGATATAAAAACATAAAAACTCTTCGGCCAGATATTACAATGGGAAGCCTCTTGGCTCTGGGCCCTTCAAACCATTTCTCTTACTCTCTATATTCCTCACTTCCTCACTTGCTCGCTTGTCTCACTTGTTCTTTCTCACCCTCACAAGCTACATATTTATACATAAATATAATTTATTCCATTCCATAATTTCCTCCACACAAATCTCAACTTAAAATCTAAATTAGATTTATCTTTTTTTGGACTCAACTAAGTCCCGTTTATGGAATTCCTCATCTCTAGATTATCTACCTAATACAACTCCACTCATATCCTTAATTATTTAAGGAATATTTACAATAATCCTCAATATTTTCTCTCCTAATTTATTAAAAATTAGCAAATTAATTAACAAAATAATTAAAAATCATCACCCCCCCCTAATTACATAATTGAATAATGAAAATTTAGCTTTGATGCTCCTGCATCAGACTCCCCATGTAGAGAAGTTTCCATAGACTCCTGCCTATGAGGTCCGTCGCTTTTCTGTAAAAAAGCGACAACCACAAGTCTTGATGACTTGCTCCCTCCAGGATTCCAAACTCTGTTCTGTCGCTGGTCCTTCGAAGTATCAACTCAATTTGGTAACTCATCACCCACTCTGTTGATCAGATTCCATCGGCTTCTCCAACACTTTGTTTCACCAATTCCTCAAAGTATTACCTCTTTGTCGAATTCTTTCATCTCCAACTGTGCTGAACACTCAATTTTCTGCAAATCAAGAACTCCTTCTTGATTACTACTATAGTCTTTGATTGCTTTTATAGCAACAAATTTCTCATCCAATGTTTTACTTTCATTCACCAAAAAACTGTTAGTTTTAAAAATATAAGACCTTTCGGTCTCTTTTGATGCTTCAAGAATCAATCTCCCATCACCGACTTTCTGGATTTCAGTAGATTCTGTTTTGAACTGTTGGCTGCTTCCATCTTCATCCTGGTGATTCAATATTTCTGTCTCCTTTATGTCTCTACGGACATAATTTTCTTGTTGTTTCTGGCCCTTCATCTCAACTCCAAATAATTTCCACTCAATTTTTCTGACATCATATCTGTTAATGTCGCTTTCTGTACATACACTTACATCATTATTTGAAAAGTTATAACATTCATTCAACTCTATAAACATTTCATCTCTATCATGCATAGTAACTGTAATTTCTTCTAGATCAGGTTCTGCAAGTTTTACTTCTCCATCATGTTCCTTAAGCCATTGTTCCAAGAACTCGATTTACCTATGAAATCTTTCCACCACTTCGTCACAACCTTCATTCCTAGCTTCATCCTTCTTCTAGCAATTTTCCTGAGTTGTCCTAGTTTCTATTCCATCACATTGTAAAATTCCATCAGCAAATTCACCAAACAAATATATTTTTTTACCTCCTTGGAATATCTCATTTCTACTATGCTCCTACTCCATAACAGTTTCAACTTGCTGTCTCACACCAAACAAGACTTCATTTATGATTTCTTCCTGGTGCAACAAATCAATACCTTTTTCTTCTGAAAGGAATTTTCCATCACACTTCTCCTTAAGAGTCTCATTTATCTCTGTGACATTTCCATCAGACTTCTCACCCTCTTTCGCACATCCTGCAAACATACATAAATTGTGAGATTAAAAAATTCAAGGCTTCATAGCCTCATCTACTTCTCTTGCCAACACATCTTCAGATTCTGCTGAACTATCCCAATATTTCATGAGATCTTCCTCATTGATCTCTTCACCCAGAATTTCACCCTATTCTGGGCCACAAATGGAAACATCCATTTTTAACTCAGCCTTTCTGAGTTCTTCACACCTTATCATCTGCTCGAGCTTCCTCAGATCTTCTGCCAACTGTATGTTTACCTGCTTTTCCCTCTTTTCATGTAGTCTCTGCCACTTTACCTTCTTTCTCATGGTCCAACCATGTGTTTGGTCCTTCATATTTCTCTACAATAACTCCATCAAAAATTCAAGGTGAAATTTTATCTCAGCCTTCTCCCGCTCATAATATTCAACAATCAACTATTCACATATGCCACTTATCTTGGAATTTTCCTTCTTCTTCCTTTTACTGTGGTCTTCATCAGATCTTCGGAAATGAGTATCAACAATCATCTTCCCCTTCTTGGTGAAATTCATCTGTTCACGTGTGGATTTCATTCAATACTCCTTTAACCAATCCTTCACACTTTCCATTCAAAAAATGCAAGTTTTCCTCCTGCACTTGTCTTCTCTTGGTTCTTTAACTTGGAACCAATCTCTGGCAACTCTCTTGCTTCTCTCTGCCGTAAAATAACACTTTAGTAACTCATGTGTTACAGTGACCAATTCTTTGGGTGTTGGGCTCTGCTGATCATGCACCCCATTACATTCAAACTGTTTACTTAGCTTACAACTCTTTGACTTTAGACTCACACCAATTCTTCATCTTGGATGAAAATACTCAATCTTAACTCAAACTATCCAAACTTTCATTTGACTCTAACATCTGTTTTGACTTCAAGCTTTTCCCCAATAATTATGATAGTGGATATTTTGACTTAATTCAAGTTATACAATCCTCCAACAAACATACACCCCTAATACATTTTTAGGATGTAAAATCTTCATTCTCTTGCATACTTCATTCTTATGAAAAATCATCAGTTTGCCCTTATCATTTCACATGATACTGAAGTCTTTAGTTGAAATGCAATTCAGGTTTTTCAAGATTTATTTTAAGGTGAAAATAAATAAACCATTCAATCTTCAACATTCAAAAATTCCTTCTTGAATTATCATACCTCATGCTCTTGTTAAGGTTATTAATAAACCTTCTCTTTGAAATTTCAATTCTATGGTTTCCATTCTTTTGTGCCGTCTTTGTCACTGTAAACATTCACATGCCCTTCATTCAACTTGCTCATCATCTTAATGCAACCAATTTTCCTGTACTTTCATGCACCATACAACTGCACATTATAAATTGTAATTCACATCTCCTCACCTATGTACAGAGAACAAGATATTCATATTTAAACCTCTTTGGTGAATAATGTACAATTCATTCATTGTACCCATCCCGAATAACACCTCCTATGTTGCCATATGATGGTAAAATAAATATTCTACAACATCAAGAAATTGTGTTTTCAACCTTAAACACAAATCAAAGGAATTCTCCCATTCCAAATACAAAATTTGGTTCAAAATGACTTGGCCAAAATTATGAAGAGCCCACATTATGCATAATAAACCCTCTCATAAAATGCATCTTTCTCTTTATATCACCTAGGATTAGCACATTTTCCATTCATTTTCCATTACCTCTTCATTTGCAACATTTCCACTGTCATAAAATTTACGAAAGATCATCTTCTTGAGTATGGCAAGGAGATTTAATCATCTAGATTTTAAAATACCTCTACTCAATGAATATTGATTCATTCAATGAGCACTTACCTTGAATCTTCTCATGGTTGAAATGATCCAACCCTTCTCTCGCGTATCCTTTTAGGAATACATTCAAGCCTGTACAGACTTACTTTGAATGCGCAAGGTCCATTCTCCAACAATCTCTCCCCAACAACTTTGCAACATAAATATTTCCTTGAATCTTTCGCTGGAGCCGCACCCCTTTCACAAGCCACACATATGACTTTTTGAGAAGAACCACACACTTTAGTCTCGAATGTGGTAATAAATTATATTATATATAAGTCCACATAAATTGATTTCTCCGTATGTGATTGAGTTCAAGCTTTAAATTTTAATAAATGTGCAACATCCATTTTTCTAATAATCACAAATCATAGAGGTATAGAGGCAACGGTTAACATTTATCAAACTTGGTTGCATTCGTAACTCCACTATTTCAAATACCATCACATTATGGACATCCTTTCAAAAATTATGTTATATGTAGTTCTCATCAGTTTAAAACATATAACAATGATACTTCTATCCAGCTTTGTAAGTATCATTCCAATGCACCAATTCTCTAAGGCAATGTCAGTGTCATCAATAACATGAAATGTCCACACAAAGAAGAGAAAATGCCGCATGGAGTTTCTATACATTGCTTGAAGTCTTTGCCATATTGGAACGCATTAAAAACAATTCAAATCCGTCTTGGTTATTGAACCCATGGTTCATACAACCAATGCCATCATTAACCAATTTATGCTGCCCAATTAAAAGACTCTAATCATCATATACAAACAACACATAATATATGTAAAGCTCAAATAAATTTATGCACAGATGTGGATGTTGATTACCGATGCCGCTGATTAGGATATAATACCTATGTTAAACAATATGCTGGATGTTGTGGACCTATGCTTACCATATGTTAACGCTAGGCTATCAATAAGGAGCACGCAATCCCCAAGCTCGGCCTCCACATCCTCTACGTGCTCGGCATCCACACATGCTTCCTCCTATGAATTACACCTGTGACAACAATGTGTTTCTCGCCCGTGGTTACATCATTTCTACGTGTGACCCAGATGTGAACATGTCGTCTTATACCAAATGTGTCATACGCTGTTCACAAAAAAATTATATTTCACTTGAAACATAAAACAATAATAACCCAACGATATCTCTATCCCAGCTTTACAATTCTTCATTGCTGTCGATTTTAATGAAAATAAAACATAAATACTGATATCGATAACTTAGCTCTGGAAGTCATTTCCACATGAGCAGTTTCTCATTTCTCTCTGTGCAACGGTTCCTGGCTACTGGTTCACAGTGGCTCTCATAGACCACATTGGAAGATCCATCATTCAGCTCGTGGGCTTCTTTTTCATGACTGTTTTCCTGTTCGTTTTCACAATTCCATATGACCATTGGTGAGGGCATAAGTGTGACAATGGCTATTGTGGTGGGCAGCACATGGCCTTCGTGGTCATGTAATCACTTACATTTTCCTTCATGAATTTCGGGCCAAACAGTACTGCTTTCATCGTGCTCGCCGAGATCTTCCGGTTAGATTGGGCTCAACCTGTCACGCCATCTTGGCTACAGCTGGCAAGGCTGGAGCCACCGTGGAATATTTTTGGTTTTTGTAAGTTGCGCAAAACACGCAAAAAAAAAGGATACAAACAAAGGTTACCCCATGGGAATAGGAATCAAGAATGCTCAGATATCATATGCTTGATGCTGCCTTCACAAAATGCATCAAGGCTTTTACGCACCAACAAATCCACGTTGGTTTCACCACATCATGCACTCAATTGGAAACACACATGCAACCACACCAGTCATGATTACAAATCCAAGATGAGCCTTAGCCTTTGATACCAAAATGATGCCAGGATATTGGGTTAAATTAGATCCCAACATGTAAAACACGCGTGCTTCCATATAAATTAAAAATATTCATTAAAACCACAAATATGTTCAGCCCAAAAAATACACATGAAGGACAGAGAGCCACATAAATAAAATGTTGATATAAAAACATAAAAACTCTTTGGCCAGATATTACAATGGGCGGCCTCTTGGCTCTCGGCCCTTCAAACCATTTCTCTTACTCTCTGTATTTCTCACTTCCTCACTTGCTCGCTTGTCTCACTTGTTCTTTCTCACCCTCACAAGCTACATATTTATACATAAATATAATTTATTCCATTCCATAATTTCCTCCACACAATCTCAACTTAAAATCTAAATTAGATTTATCCTTTTTTGGACTCAACTAAGTCCCGTTTATGGAATTCCTCATCCCTAGATTATCTACCTAATTCAAATCAACTCATATCCTTAATTATTTAAGGAATATTTACAATAATACTCACATTTATATTTTCTCTCCTAATTTATTAAAAATGAGCAAATTAATTAAAAAAATAATTAAAAATCATCACCCCCCCTAATTACATAATTGAATAATGAAAATTCAGCTTTTATGCTCTTGCATCAAAATCTTTCCTTTCCCTTATTTGGCGATGCTTTTTGGTTTTCACTTTTATTCTTAGGCTACTTATAATTAAATTTGGATTTTTTGATAACTTCATCCATATTTTTTGGGTTATTATACTATCGTTTCTTTGTACAAAATGGGAATGAAAAAAATAAAGTTTTTCACTTTAGTTTTTTCTTCATGAAAATAGGGAACATGTCTGAGCATAATAGTTAATTTAGAAACAAATTTATTTATGATCATCTTCCCAACTTGAGATCATGGAATTTCTTTTCTGTGTCACCAAATTATCTCTTTGTTAGATACCTTTCCTTCAAATATTTTGGAAACTCTTCCCACCTAACAATATTTTCATCTATGTTACGCAGTATTGTCACTTCTTCCCACCAGCATAAGAAATTTCCTTACTCATACACTTGGAAATATTTAGTTATATTTGTCAACCATGCCTCTGTTGATTTTTCTATTTCATCATCAAATTTTAAAGTTCTGATCTTTTGGAATTCCCCTTGTGGTTCTAATTTATATTTTCCCCACGTCTAGGTGTAATAGGAACTATTTTGTCAGATTTTTTCCCATTTTTCTCCTCACTCGTAGGTTTATCATCCTCATTCTCAACATTGTTTTTTATGTTTTTAATATTGAATGACTCCTTTATTTTCTCATCTTCCTCTATTTATACAAAAACATAGGTGATCGTGAAGGGTAAACATTGGGGCTAATATACCCTTTTCCTAGTAGTTCTTGCAACCACATTTTGAGTTCCATCAATTCTGGTACACTGATTCTAGAAGGTGCTTCAGACATTGGTGTGGACCCGACTATTAATTCAATTGTAAATTTGATCTATTGTAGCTGGTATTATTTTAATTTCATCGAGGAACACATATTTGAATCCTCATATTACTTCTATATCATCTATAGTTCTGGTCATAATTTTCTATATGAAGGCTTCGACTTGTAGAACATATAATTGGAAACCTTTTTGGGAAAATCTTGTAAGATGCAATGCTAAGATTTTTCTAGTGGATAATGGTCTCAGTATTCCTTTGATAATACATACCTCTCCCTCTTCTATGGAATAGGTTACATTTTTATCTCAACAATTTATTATTGTCTCGTTCTTCTTCAACCAACCCATTCCTATCAGTAAATCATATGATCCTAGGGGAAAGACATTCATACCCACTATTATTTTACATACCTTTAAATATTAACACAATTTGAAGCCAAGATGGGAATTTTCCTCTTAGTTTTAGTGGCCAGTTGAACCAACCAAGGATTTTTAATTTTTTCTTTAGTAAAATTTCATTCTTCCATAATTTATGGGCCGACATACTTAGGCTAGTCCTTGGATATACTAAAATGGACACAGGTTGGCTTAGAATCATAGCTTCAATATCAATAATTTTATATTGTTGTTTTTCTTGATGATATTCCAGTGTTGCATTCATTCTAGGTATGTTCATGCCCACATCATTCACTATAGGGTCTTTGTGCACGGCTTGCAAGGCTTGAACTAATTTTGTATTATATGAAAAATTTCTGAGTAAATGGTGCTCTCGACAAGCCAAACACTTTAATGATTCCTACTCTTTTCCATTATTTCCTTTCTTATTCAAATCAATTTTTTTAGAACATATCTGAGATTGAGTAGGTTGATTCTAATTATTTTTGTGGAACTTTTGATTTGATGGATTTTTCATAGAATTTATAACAGAAGATAATTTTTACTTTTTTATTTCTTGCCTCAAATCTTTCCTTTCACTTATTTGGTGATGATATTTTGTTTCCACTTTTTTCCTTAGAGTGCTTATAACTAATTATGCCTTTTTTTACAACTTCGTCCATAGGTTTTGGGTTATTATACTATTCTTTCTGTGTACAAAATGGGAATACAATTAACAATGTTTTGCACTTTAGATTTTTCTTCTTGAATATAGGGAACATGTCTCAGCATAATGGTAAATTTAGCCACGAATTCATTCATGGTAATCTTCCCAACTTGAGATCATGGAATCTCTTTGCTTTGTCACCATATTATCTATTTTTTAGTTACCTTTCCTTAAAATATTTTTGAAACTCTTCCCACCTAGCAATCTTCTCATCTATGCTATGCACTATTTTCAGTTCTTCCCACCATCATAAGAAAATTCTTGGTGGTTGATAAGTGGTTGTAGAAATTTCATATTGGTAGGGTACTTAGGTAGTTGAACATATTTAGTTACATTCATCAACCAGGCCTTTGTTGCTTCTTCTATTTCATCATCGAATGTTGGAGTTTTGAACTTTTTGTATTCCCCTTATAGTTCTACTGTGTATTTTCCCCTCATTTAGGTGTAATAGGAAGTGTTTTGTTCTATTTTTTTCCATTATTATCCTCACTCTTAGGTCTATCATCCTCATTATCAACATTGTTTTTTGTTTTTTTCATCTTGAATGACTCCTTTATTGCCACATTTGCCTTTATTTATATAGTTTTTTAGATTCTATTTTTCAGTCAAACAATTAATGAGTGTCTCTTGTGAAGCGCTTTATTTAATTACGTATTATTTGTTTGTCATGATATTGTCTTGTTCAATTTCAGGTCATTTAAAATTGTTAACAATTGTGATGTAGGAGGCGATGATTCATCTCCTAACTCCACCCATACCTTCTCTCCTCCACCAAGAGGTTTAAAAGATGCTTCTACCATGACTATCTTCTTTGATTCTTACTTATGTCTAATTTTTATGAAGGTAAATCCTCTCTGCGGATAGAGACGATGCCTCTAGCCCTAGGGTGGGTATAGTAACAAAAGGACATGCTAAAGTGTTGCTTCCTAGTTAATGAATGAACAAAAGACATGGTAGATTGACCTACCTTGAATCCAACGTTGTCGATGTTGCGGAAAGAGTAGTGGTCTCTCTCTCCTATCTTGGCAAGTCACGATCCGTTTGCTGTCATGCTCAAATACCTGCACATAGGACAAAGAACAAGAACAACATATGACATAATAGTTTCACTCACAACTATTAGCCAGTCATAGAGGGCTAAACATATCGCATCAAATAAACATCATAACATAATAGTGGAACAAAACAGTAGTCATGTATATTAATGAGTAGAAGGAAGAGTACAACCGATGCTTTGACATCGCAATCTCCTCTAGCGGGGTTCAGACGAAACGCGTCTCAATTGTCAGTCAGGGAATTCAGAATCAGGATCTCTTAGAATTCATCAACTCGAGCTCTCTCACCACAATCTTTCTTACTCTATCTCCTCTAGCAACTTAGATATAGTATAATTCTCTTAGTTCGGCTATTCAGCCATTCAGCTGTTTTGCTATAATTCATTTAGCTAGCTTCTACTGAGGGAGATAGTTTCTTATATAGAGGGAAGAGAGGAGGTTTGGATCCCTACAAAGGTGGGAGGGAGTCCTATCCTTTAGGAGAGTTCCAAGGGAGCTGGAAACTACTAACTAAAGGAAGGAGTCTGTGGTTGTTTCAGTTCAACCAATCCCAATGACTCATCCCCAAGGTGGTTGGAATGGAACCTCCACCTCTATTTTAAAAAAAAATTCCATAAATATCTTGGCACGGGTGTCTAACTGGCACAGAGTGCCAAGTGGCATGGGCTTAGTGTTAAATTTCCTAGTCAATGTGAGGATGTAATGGGCTAATCGCGCTAAGGCAAAAATAGGGATTTTCACAGCTCTGCTTAGGGAAATGTCAACAAGAAGAATTTTTTTTCATCAAAAGGGATGCAAGGATGGTATTTGCAAAGCATGAAACTACATATTGGTCATAGAAACAACCCTCAAATGTGCAAGTCAGGGATTGTAGGGACAGTGAAATTTTTTTTTGTAACAAATGCCCCCTAAAGTATGAAGTCTGAGAGAGAGGGAGGGGTGAAATGCTTTATGAGAATGAGTCGAACCTAACACTGTTGTCGGAAGACCTAAAATTACAAATATAAATGATATCTATGATACATGAATCATGTGGCATCGGTGCAGCCATCCATAATAGAATATATAAAAACTGAGATCCGAGGTATGGACATAGCCATCCAGTAGGAAGGATCAATAAATAGACTCAAGTATGGTTGCAGCCATCCAATCAAGAGATTCATGCAATAAGTCATCATAATCCACAAAAATTCGTAGCCTAGATTTTATCAAACAAAATCCATGGTCTTGTGCTCCATCTCGACCTGAACAAGTACAATTTCGAGCATGTGAATGTATGAGTTGAAGTCGAACATGCAAGAAAATCGTCTGATTACTAGCCAATGATGAAAGCTGTTAACGGATGCGAGAGAAACCACCAATGATGATGATGGACCTCAAGGTACAAAAGGTACAATATATGGAATTTTAAAAGTGATATGACGTCGAACATCTATAGAATCACTCGATTGAAGGCTAATGATGTGAACCTTGTGTTGGATGCGAAAAACCTGCCAGTGAGGCATGCTGGCTCCAAGGTACCAGAAGGGAGTCTCTAGATCAAATTCCTGGATTTTGAGCTGAAGTCGACAGGAAGTGACCTGGTCAAAGGAGGGCCATAATGTTTCCCACATCATCGACACGAGACAGAGGAACATGATGAAAGTGGATCAAGACCAATAGGAGATCAGAGGAAGGTTGAAAACTGCAGAGGCAAACTTCTCTTGAACATATCAACAACACGACACTGGATTTGGCAGTATTTGACATCAAAGGATACGAGGTCATGATGACATGGAAAAGAGCAGATGAGAGGTCAAAATATATTACCTAAACCAATGGAGGCAAAAATGACGAAATAAGATGTCCCCAACCCGACACGAATGCAGACAAGTGCCATGTTCAAGAGCGAAATACTGCCAACATAACTAAAAATTGGTTCCATTTTCCCCCACCATTTCTAGTGAGTACCCCAATTATTTTTTAAAACAAGCTTGAAGGAGATAGCATATTCTTGTACTGTAAGTTTGTCCTTTGGAAAAATCCAACCTAGTACATTTTACGAGCCCTAGGAAGGAGGAACTCGAAATAACGTCATGGTGATGAAGTCCGATGTCATCAGGGTTTAACGAGTCTGACAAAGGGAAAACTCGACATCTTTTCATGTTTAGAGAGTTTAAAAAGAAGGCATAAAAGAAAAATCCAGCAGTCCCTCTTCGTAGGTAGTCTCATAGATCCATAAAGGTAGAAAACTATGTCTGTGATAACCTCTTAGTCGCGATAGGCTAAGGTATTCCTTTTTTGTAAATAATCCATCCCAACCCGAAAAAGGGTTAAACGTATACTGGGTAGATATCGTTTCGCAACCATTTAACGAGTTCAAAACGACAAGAATCTCGGCAATATTTTCAATTTTAGAGAGTCAGAAAAGAGTTGAAAGATGACTCCAGTATTGAATTTTTCGTGTTTTTACCGAGTTTGAAAAAGTATAAAATATAACTCATTACTTCATCATTGTCACATGAAAAACCTTTTGCTGCACAAGAGACATGTGTAAAACCCATTTCTCGAAAATAATATAATAAAATAATCGAAAAACATGCCTTAAGACCTAATTAGGGTTGTGAAAAAGTTATAAAATGGAAAAAATTGTAAAAATAATTACTTTTCACTTTTTACCTCTTGTGGAGCAATAGTTACCCATTTTATTGTGCAATCTTGCGGTGACGATAATGGCCAATCCAGCAGATCAATTGCAAATCTGTCAACTCCAAGTAAGAGTTGAGATCCTTCTTGTCATTTTAAGTCATTTCTTACTTCCTGCAATTGTCAGTTTCAGATTTTGAGGGAGGAAATGTAAAAATTAGGGCTCTGGAGTTGGTGCAGGTTTCGGGCACGGAGTCGCAATGCCACCCAATTTTTAACACTAGGGCTCACCCATTTGCACGACTGTTTTGGAAATAGTCGCGCCAACGGCACAAACCATTTCTAGCAAAAAATTCTCATCAAATACCCCAATTTTTTACAGTTTTAAGGTTCAAAATCAACTAATACCACTCATGTGTGTGTGTTTGTAGGTAGAAAGAGGAAAAATGGTCATCGAATGGAAAGAATGGGAACATAGCAAAGAAGATGAACTAGCCATGGAAAATGAGGAAGTCATGGAAGCTCTCAGAAATCATGGTCTAAAAAAATTCTTCTTAACACCATGTCTTCAAGCCCAACCAGAATTACTACAGTATCTGATCAGTATATGGGATGAAAATAAAGAGAAGTTCATCCTTCAAGATCAAGAACTTAATATTGATGTCTCTGACGTGTACTTCATCACAGGATTATCACGGAGGGGTGTAGCAGCAATATTAATTGGCACCCAGCCCTACACGGAAAACATGACCATGGTGATAGATAGGGTATGTCTAGGAGCACGAAAAGGATCAGGTAGTGGGAAAGTTGATATAAAAACTATCCTAGATTTGACACTACGTGTGGTATTGCATACCATCACCTGGGCTGCAGGATCACAAGCATCACATGAAGCAACAAAGACACAGTTGCTTCTTGCTGTAGATTGTATGGCACTGGCCATCTACAACTGGGCAGAGGCCATAACCATAAACATGAAGCACCAACTAACCAAATGCAAGAAGACTAAACTGAAACAATTTGGTTATGGATATATTCTGGTATCGTTCCTTTTGGAATGACTACCCATTTTCAGTGACAGGAGGTTATAGTTCTGACACCACCAGCAATATAACCATGGATGGCTCGATGGGCAGCTTTGATGCCAAGGCAAGGGGCGGTCAATAGATGTCTTGGAGACCAGAATTATTTGATTGGATCCGAAGAAAATTGATTGTCATGGAGGAATGGCCCTACTTTGGTACATATTTCACTGATGATGCGGACCTCCCACTCTCGGAGGGAGAATATTGGGATGAAGATTTGCGTGAGACTCATTTTTAAGTTTTATGAGTATTATGATTTTTTTTATTTATGCATGTTCTGACATTAAATCCATGTGATGGAGATGTTGGCCTAGAGAGACTAGCCGGTATGTCACTGATTGCGAGGCAAATCCCTCGTGATTTTGACCCCCAAGGCGAGGGTGGCGAGGAAGACGAGATAGTGCGCAACCTAGAGGGGATCACACAAGGAGTCCTAGATTATGCACGTTTTGATGATGTTCCTCGCGCCCACCAGAGACATACTGTAGGGGTACCCAGCCGAATTCACTGCTTGTTGAGGCGGCTAGTACGGGAAATGACATATTATCATGAGCACCATGCTAATTAGACACCTAGGTTTTATTTTATCTTCATATTTTTCGAGACATGATGTCTCAGGATGTAACAGAAACACACATGTATTTTTTGAATTTATGATGCACATGGTTGCAAACATGATATATATATATATATATATATACATCTTATTTCCTTACATGGATCTTTTACATATGATGATGCTTTTACAAATGATGCAAATGTCTATCTAATACAATGTTAGCCACTGTATCAGTTAATGTGTTCATTAATCTAGGAATATGTTGATAGGTAATGAAATCAAAATGTCTTTCCAACAAATGAATATGTAAATACAATCTCAGAATGTGTGGATTTCTAACTGAATAATGATTATTAAGTTGTAGAACAACAAGTTGTGAATCTAGATTTTCAAGCAATGTGCGTATGCCAAGGTTGATTGCCTCGGTTAATAGCTCAATGAAAATGCTATATTCAGTGACATTGTTTGTAGTTCATCCTAGACAAGTACCTTGCAGATCTATCAACTCACCAACACGATCATAAATTACCTAGGCTGCCGAAGACAAATTCCTCATACTTCGGGAAGCACCATCCATGAAATCGACATAAGGGGTAACAGACATCTGCATAATAAGAAAGACCTAATAAGCAAAAAAAAACGCTCACAAAGCACATCAAACTAGAAAACATGTACAAAAATGAAAACAACACCTATGTACACTTATTACGCATGAATGACTCACGCATAATATTTTTTGAGATATAACCCATTTCTGGGTTGTTCAAGAGGATGAACTTCGTAGTCAATTAGCTCATAGGCCTCATTCTGCAACACATGTTTAACGATGTAGGGTCCATGCTACATAGGTTGAAATTTTTCTACCCCTAGCTTATCACGATCTTGGTCATACAGGAGGACGAGATCTCCTTCAATGAAAGAACGAGGGGAAACTGATTGATGGAAATGAGCTTTGACCTGCTTTTTCTGTGCTTCGATAACAAGAGCAGCAAAGCGGTGGGTTTCATCCAGCCTTTCTAAATAAAGAATACACTCTTCTTCTGGCAAAGTATTCGGCACTAATTCAACAACCAACTTGAGAAAAGGTATTTCACATTCAATCGGAAGAGTATATTCCAGGCCATAAACCAACTAGAAGGGAGTGAACACGGTTGCATTTTTTACTGAGGTTCGGTACGCCCAAAGAGCTGAAAATAACATGAGATGCCAATTTGATTTGTGGATCCAAATTTTACGTTGAAGAATTGTGACAAGAACTTTTTTCACAGCTTCAACCTGGCCATTGGCTTGAGGGTAGTACAACGTTGAGCTATCGTGATGCAGACCCAACTTAGAATTTAACTCTGCTACCATATAATGCCAAAAATGGGAACCATGATCGGTAACATGACTTGAGGGACACCAAACCTAGCAATAATGTGATTGAATATGAACTGAGCAGCTGTCTTACTATCAGTGACAAGTGTAGGCATTGCTTCAGCCCATTTGGTGAGGTATTCTACGGCTACGATAATATAATCATGCCCCCCAGCTGAGTGAGGGTTGCACGTCATAAAATCGATGCCCCACTTCACAAAGGGACCAATGGTAGTGACAACATGAAGAGGAACGTGTGGCACACAGAACTTGCATTGATAAATTTGGCAATCATGGCATTTACGAACTGTGACAATACAGTCTTTGAAAATAGAAGGAAAAAAATAACCAGCACAAAGAATCTTCTGTGCAGTAGCATAACCAGACATGTGACCACCATAGGTGCCACTGTGACAATAATTTAGAGCTTTCTCAGCTTCCTCGAGAGATAAACATCGTCGGAATATGGAATCAAATCCAATATGATAGAGAGTATCTCCAACTATACGATAAGGTTTTGACTGATGGCAGATGTGTCAGTGGGCATCTTTCGTCAACTCAGACCTAAAAGATGAAGTTTGAAGATAAACGATGATATCACCATACCATGGATCGAGGGTGCTAATCAAGAAAAGTGAATCGTCTGGGATGAAGTCCTCAGAACGAGAAGGAGCGGAGTCGGAAGGGAGAGAACAAAGTAAATCATCAAAGACCAATGACTTCTTAGATTTGGTAGCAATAAATTCAAAATCAAAATCTTGGAGGATGACAATCCACTTTGATTATTTTCCCCCCAGCAATTGTCGAGACAATATGTAGGTCATAGTGTTGCATTCAGAAATCATCGTCACTGTATGCAAAAGAATATAATGAAGAAAAAATTGAATAGCTTGAACATCGGCCAATGCTAACTTTTTGACATGGGCATAACCCGTTTCGGGGTCGAGAAGGTTACGAGACAAGTAATAAATAACATGCTCATGACCATCATCATCGTCCTATACCAAAACCATAGCAATCATGCTGAAAGCAACAACCAATTAAAGGAAAAAATCACAATGATAATTGGGAGGGCAGAGGAGAGGAGCATTGACCAACAATGTTTTTAACGCGTCAAAATATTTCTGAGCGATCTCATCCCAGTAAAAAGGAACGCCCTTCTTTAACAATCGTGCAAATCCTTTAGCTACTTTGGCATAATTAGGTATAAAACAATGAATAAAATTAGCTTTCCCTTGTAAACTCTACAACTGATGTAATGAGGAAGGAGAGGGGAGATTGATAATAGCCTCAACCTTGAGAAGATCCAGGTGAATTCCGTCTTTGGAAACGATACAACCTAAGAGTCTACTGGAATCAAAATAGAAGACACACTTGTGTGGATTAAGCCGAATGTTATAGTGTCTACAACGAAGAAAAATCTAACAAATATGGTCAGGATGATCCATACGCTTAGTTGAATGAGCTGGAAGGTTATCCAGATAAGGCTAAATAATGTGATGAATACCATGAAAGGCATAAGACATCGCACACTGAAATGTGGCCTCAACATTATTCAAGCCAAAGGGAAGTTTCTTATAGGAAAAGGTACCCCAAGGACAGATGAAGGTAGTCTTGTGTTGATCAGTCAGGAGAATTTTGATCTTATTATAACCCAAAAACCATCCATAAGGGAAAAAATCTCACGCCCAGCACAGTCATCAATGATTTTATCGATGAAAGGAGTAGGATAATTATCCTTAGGATAGGCTCGATTGATATCATGATAGTCAACACAGACACGAATAGTGCCCTATTTCTTATCTACAGGAACAATATTAGATAGCCATTATGTCAATGGAATTGGATAAATGAAACCAGCTTTAAGAATCTTTTCCACTTCGGCCTTAATGGCGACAACTTTCCTAGGATGCACTATAAGAAGATGCTGACGAACAGGTTTTGAACCAGGGTAGGTAGGAATTTCATGTACCACGATGCTAGGATCAATGCCGGGCACTTCTTCGTAGGACCATGCAAAGACATCATGGAATTCGTGAAAAAGGCTCCCAATATAAAAGAAAAAGTGACCCCAATATAGATGTTCTCGACGATTCCCGGTTTAATGGAAATGTCGATAGGCATCTTCTGAGTGATTTTACCCAAGTTACCTTTCGAAAAAACCTCATGGACCTCAACAGGTTTTTGAAGCGGAGGAGAAGGATCCTGAGAGGAAAAACACTCAAGACAAGTAGACATTGCCCCGAGGCTTGGTAGAAACGAGGAACGATGATGACCATCATCCCACGGTAGATCATCGACATATAGGGTTTCCACGATAGCCTCATCAGAAGGAAACACTTATTTCAAAGGATCCGATGAATCAAAATCACCAAGCCAAGGGGATTGAGAATAAATTTCAAGAGTTAAGCTTGAAGGAGCAAAACCAGAATCAGAATCCGATGCAGCAACGAGTTCACAATAATCAATTTCAATCAGACTCAAAGGCATCGAATCGCCAAACGAATCGATTTGTTCAGGAGAAGGGATAACCTAGGGGTCATTGGTTCGAGAAATCATGTTGACGTGAACAATATTTGGTGGTGGAAGAGGGAAAACACCCATGAGGGTAGGATCCTTGAAAAGGCCTGGCCCTACACACTCGTAAGGAGTAGGAATCTTGTCCACATACGAAACCTTGTTCTTAGAAGAAGAAGTGAAAAAATAAAATTGATCAACAGTAATAATATTTCCTTCGTGTGGATACTTCAAAACACGAAAGAGAGTGGACGGAACGCACAACATGGCGTGAGTCCAACTGCGTTCGAGGAGGAGATTATAATTGAGTTTTGCATCAATGACTTCGACCTCGACATTGACTGTCTTTCCTTCTAATGTGATTGGTAAACTAGCGAGAACACCAAGAGGTTTAGATTCTCTTCCATCAAATGCTTCGAGGGAATTGGGTGATGAGGTAAGAGTTGGAGAGCCAATGGCTTTCCAACAAGTAGATGACATAACACAGGTAGATGCACCCTCGTCCATGACAGCTCGGTGAATATTAAAACCATTAATAACAACTTGAATGATAAGAAAAATTTGGTATGGGAGTCATGGGATGAAATTATCTAAATTGAAAGCGAGAAAACTAGTATTGACAGGATCAATTCCACTTATTGCAGTTAGCAAAGCATTCCGTTGTGAAGGACAAATCTGGAGTACTTCTAACGTAGACATTGTAGAGGGTGCCTGATCCAAATCTTCAACAATACTATAATGCTAAGCAGCACGGGCGTTGGGATTGTATGAAGACTTACGGAGCACACCTTTGGAAGATGGTCGCACAATGAATTCAGTGTTAGGTCGTTCAATCTCAAGAGGACTAGAAATAGGAGGGGGAGGAGGACCATCAGTGATCTATTTCCCCACTGCCTGATGCGAACCAGAATAATATTTCGATCAAGTAGCAATAGAAATGGGTGCAGAACCATTCATCATGAACACTTGCGCACCAGATGGAGTAGAGGACTGAGGGTGCTCTACTGCTGAGGGGAGGGTTCCTTAAGAATGTTTGGAGCTCCTTGGGTGCCTTTGAGCAATCGAATCACTTCAAACCATCAAGGACAGTCCTTGGTGAAGTGCTCATCATCACAAATCAAACAAGGATACTTCGGGTTACATTGAGAACTATCATCAGAACGAGGTTTTGGAGAATCCTGTTTCGGGATATCGGCTTTGGCTTTACCTTTACCCTTCTTCTTACCTTTGGAAGTGTTATCTGTAGGATTGGCTTGAACAACATTCACTTCTACGGGTGTGCCAGAATTTGAATTTGAATGAGAAGCTACATTATTGGAAGAAGTAGACTTCTGCTTCCCAGATTTAGATGAAGGAGACTTTTGAGAAGTCTGCGATATGGAACCAATAATACCATCAATGGATGGAGTTGCTGATGGTTTAGAAGTTTGAGGTTGAGGAGCATCATGCAAGATATTGTACAACGTACCAGTCTGAGAATACACTAGATCAAGGTATTGGGCGTAAGAAATGGCTTGTTCCTCAATTACACATGCCCCCATAGCTATGTCTTTGGCAATCTGATTTACAAAGGACGTAGTGAACCAATGAGTCAGAAGCTAATCAGGTATCTCAAATTTGATCATGCGACGGTGACGCCACCACTCATGAATATGATCCGAGATATGAGTAGCTCGGTCCTGTTTCAATGAGGTGAGGAGGTGCGTCCCGGTCTCATAGCATATTGGTAACTAAAAATGTGTAAGGAACGCATGGCCAAAGAATTGAAATCTTGGAAAAATCCACGAGACAACTCAATATACCAATTTTTAGTGGCACCAGTAAGAGTTCGCTGGAAAAGATGGAGACGAATAGAATCTTCAACCCAAGAATTATAAGAACACCACAAATGGTAAGTCATCACATGCGTTTGGGGGTCTTCACCATGTTTACCCTCAAATTTAGGACAATCACCAGGAATCTTGGTCTGAACCGGAGGCCAATATGGATTATGAAGAATAGGATCATTTGTCAACTTTGACACATCGGGTAATTCCATTGTAGTAAGAAACGGTAACTGAGTATTGAAAGTCATTGGAGGTATTTGGTAAAGACCTGTATGTACATTCCACCCAGTCTGAATGAGATTCTGTTCCCAAATATTATGTCCTGAAGAATTCGGATCATAGGGATTAAAAACAGGATAATTCGGTTGATACTGGGATTGAGGACCAGGATATTGAGTCGAAGCAGACCACTAAGGTCCTTGCTGAGTATCATAAATATTCTGCTGCAGAATGTAGGTATGAATTTGAGGTTGTTGATACACAGGTTGATTTTCAGGGTACGAAATCTGATGTGCACTATATACTGGTTGATACGAAACTTGAGGGTAATAAGCACCCTTTGGTTGTACAGTTTGACCTTGTGGAGTAGGTTGAGCAGGATAAATAGGTAAAAACAGCTGCAGAAATGAAGGAATCTGCTGTTGGGCAGGTTGCAACGGTTACTGAGCTGGTTTAACCGGTTGTTGAGGGCCACCAGGTTGACTTTGTGGTAAAGGTTGGCCTGATGGTTAAGACAGTCCAGGATGTCCCTGATGACCAAGTTGACCTAAAGAAGGACCATAGGATTGTCCTGGTTGCACAACATTTGGGCCATACTACATGTGTGGTTGTGATTGAGGTGCAACAGGTTATCCTTGTGGTGGATAAACTTGCCCCCAGGACCAAAAGATGATCCTGGTTGAACCATAGGTTGACTTGAGAGACCAGAGGGTTGTCCATGTTGGACCAAAGGTTTTCCTTGTAAAGGTTGGCCTTGTGGACCATATGGTTGTCCTTATGGAGCAAAAGCAGGGCCCTGTTGAGCTGAAGGTTGTCTCTGAGAGGGTTGTCCTTGTAAGCCAAAGGGTTGCACAGGAAAAGTAGGTCCCAAATGAGTAACAGACTGATAAGGATAATAAACGGCCTGATAAGGATCTATAGGAGGCAAATAAAATGGATTCCCACGCTTATCATAATGGTGCAGATACACATATATGGGATTACCAACAGCATCATAGTAATGAAAACAAGGATCTATAGGAGGCAGGGGCTGTTGAGAACCTTGCAAATTTTTCTAAATAGCTAACATATATTCTTAAAAAGTGAAACCGCCAGGAATCATAGGAGTAGTGGAAACTAAACTAGAAGCCAATCAGAATGTAGGTTGGACTGGAACAGATGTAACAATAATCGACGGATCTGATGCCGAAGGTAACAGTACTGACAAATATTGGACCGAAATCTGAGGAGGATTTACTATGCTGGATTTTGAAATGGACATAACACAAGACATAATCTGAATTAGAGACCTATGGCCAGCCGGAAGTGACACCGAAGGTGAATAATAATAGACAGAGGCATGAGAAAGATCTTCAGGAAAGAGTTGATATTCTCCTGTGGACACAGGCATTCCTTTATTGTCAATAGGACTAGAGGAATCCATATCTGAGTCTTTAGTAAGATATTCAAAAAGACTACAGGGACTATGAGGTACCGCAGCAGCAACAAAAGGCGATCCAGACGTGAGAGGAGGAAATTCTCCTTCATCCCCAAAACCAGACCAAGCACTTGAAGGAGGCCAATTGAACTCAATTGGCTCATCAAGCAGAGATCGAGTAGCAAGGGGATGGATAGATGGTAGAATGGGCTGTGAGAACTCAACAGATCTAGTGGATTGAGGAGTTTCGAAAGAAGCATCCGAAAAAGAACCACCACTAGGAGGTAGTGAGGACGACGAAACTGGATGTTCCGCCACTTTGACTATAAATCAGAACAGGAAGGAAAAGAGATAACCAATCAAAAGTACAAAAATCAAGAACCAAGGAAATCAATCAGACCAAGTAACAAACTTCTAATGGGCGTGTAATCGTAGGTGATTAATTTTATAACACTGAAACCAAAATATGTTGTTTCATGTTTTAAGAGTCAAGAAACAGAAAAAATATGACTCTAGTCTTTCAATTTGAAATGAGCGTGAAAGGACAAGTGCTTGATGATCTCTTCTCTTGTTTAAAAGAGTCACGAAAAGATCGAAATGACTACTCACATATTCTAAGCAAGAGGGTGTACCAGGTTTTCATGAACTTCCATATACACCTTGGTGATCAAATGAAATAGAAATGACCAAGGACTTGACCTATGTGAAAGTGGTCTCCCCGAATGCTGTGTTTGGTGTATCATAGTTATAAAGTGGCAGACTCGGCTTCCTATGGATAAAAGGATTGCAACCTAGAGGGGTATCCCTTTATATACGTGATGGTACGGGGAGCACAAGTCCATACTAGCGCTGTCTGAAACCAAAGGTGAGCGACAACTGCTAGGTTTTAAGACGTCTGAACACGTCTCTAGCCTAGACCACTAGAAATGTTTCGTTAGGTTCCAATGTTGCCTTAGGTTCATTGAGTAAATTTTGAAGTTAATCTTGAATTATGTTTCAATTTTCAGGCCTTGTCGAATGTGTAGGCTCAAATTCCTAGATGCAAACTATATGAAAATGAATACCATTTCAATTCGATGAATACTAGTTATAAGAAATATAGAAATATTTCAAATAAGCAAACAAAGAAAGCATGTGAAGAAACTTCTAATGCCTTTAATGCAATCAATCAAAAACGAAATTCCTTCCTAGATTGAGAAATTCTAGTTATGTAAAGGAACATTTCACTTTTCGATGCAACAAAAGAATGCAAAGATAGTTTTTGATTTTTTTTGGTTGAATTTTGAATGAAATGAAGCACACATTGTACTAATTCAATGGAAAACAAAATAAACACTAGTTTGAGTTTTGCGAATGTAAATTTTTAAAATTGAATGACTCAACCAAAGCGAAACAGACACAAAAACATGCAAGCCAATGGAGAAAACTTTCAATCAAGAAAGAGAGTTCTCAAAACGACACAAACAAGCAAAGTAATCGATGCTCAAAGTATTGAAGAAGAAGGACTAATCGAAAAATGAAAATACCTTTCAACCAAAAAGACAAAAGGATCAAGAAAAATTAGTCTAAAAACCCGGAATGAGACTGATAACAATGAAAGACACTTGTTCCTGAACAGAAGGCTCGATGTGCAAAAACACCTAGAAACCCTAAGGTCTTAACTGACACCGACAAGACAATGGAGAAATGACTGAGGGAAACAAGTCTACAATAGTCAGTACAATCTGTAAAGGCTTAAAGACACTCAAACATAACCTAGAAACAAGAAAAAATGACAAAAAAATGCATTAGGGAGGTCAAACCAAATCCTACAGGGATTGGCGTGACTATAAGGCTGTAATCCGCGCCATACAGAGGTTGGCGCGAATTCTAAAAGAGAAAACTGTGCCAATCGGTGCGACTGTCCAAACAAAAAATGCACCAAGATGGATACTTATGGGAAAAAGAGGAAAAACCCTAACCTAATGAGCAGAAGTCAACCTTGACTCTATGGAGATGAACAAAGAATAGAAACTCAACAAACAAACCATGAAAAATATAGATAACTAAACCAAGAATTGAAACTGACCCAACATGATGACACAACAAACTTGCACTAATCCCCAGCGGAGTCACCAATTTTTTATGAAAGTAAATCCTCTCTGCAGACAGAGATGATCCCTCTAGCCCTAGGGTGGGTCTAGTGACAAAAGGACATGCTAAATTGTTTCTTCCTAGTTAATGAATGAATAAAAGACATAGTATATTGACCTACCTTGAATCCAACGCTGTCAATGTTGCAGAAAGAGTAGTGGTATCTCGCTCCTGTCTTGGCAAGTCACGATCCATTCGCTATCACGCTCAGATACCTGCACATAGGACAAAGAACAAGAACAACATATGACATAATAGTTTCACTCACAACTATTAGCTAGTCAAAGAGGGCTAAACATATCGTATCAAATAAACATCATAACACAATAGTGGAACCAAACAATAGTCATGTATATTAATGAGTAGAAGGAAGAGTACAACCGATGCTTTAACGTCGCAATCTCCTCCAGCGGGGTTCAAATGAAATGCATCTCAACTGTCGGTTAGCGAATTCATAATCAAGCTCTCTTAGAAGTCATCGACTTGAGCTCTCTCAACACAATCTTTCTTACTCTATCTCCTCTAGCAGCTTAGCTATAGTATAATTCTCTTAGTTCAGCTATTTAGCCGTTCAACTATTTTTCTATAATGTGTTCAGCTAGCTTCTACTAAAGGATATACTTTCTTATATAGAGGGAAGAGAGGAGGTTGGGATCCCTACAAAGGTGGGAGGGAGTCCTATCCTTTAGGAGAGTTCCAAGGGAGGTGGAAAATACTAACTAAAGGAAGGAGTCTGTGGTTGTTTCAGTTCAAGCATTCCCAATGACTCATCCCTGAGGTGGTTGGAATGGAATCTTCGCCTCTATTTTTAAAAAATATTCCATAAATATCTTGGCGCAAGTGTCTAACTGGCACAGAGCGCCAAGTGGCGCGAGCTCAGTGTTAAATTTCCTGGTCGGCACGAGGATGTAATGGGCTACTCGCGCCAAGGCAAAAATAGGGATTTTCATAGCTCTTCTTAGGGAAATGTTAACAAGAAGAATGTTGTTTTCATCAAAAGAGATGCAAGGATGGTATTTGCAAAGAATGACACTACGTATTGGTCACAAAAATGACCCTCCAATGTGCGAGTTGGGGATTGCAGGGACAGTGACAAAATGCTGTGTAACACTAATGAACAACTATTTTGTTAAATGTTAGCTATGGGTTGCCCCATAGGCCTCAATATTAAATTCTCAACTTTCATACCACGTATAATCTACCTCAATTTACTCAACCAAACTTATTTTCTATTGTAATAAAGTAACCAATATTTTCTCTATGCATGTTGAATGCAAGATTTTACTTCATGTCTTCGGATATACCAATACATACATCTCATTTCTAACCATTTTTCTTCTAACATGTTTTTTTTCTCTGTACATTATCCATCTTGCATAGCCTAGAGAAAATGTATTTCTATATGGATTCTCGTTGAATAACCTTGTCACAAAATGTTACTTACTCTAGGTATAACTTATTAGTTAACCTGGTCATACTATATGGATCCACCTTGTTTCATATAATTGTTGGTTTATTTTGACATGTATAACATTTCCATACACCATATATGATACTTATACCATTCTGCCCCAATTAATATAACATAGGGACTTAGACTTACATGTGGATTATGTTAGTATGAAATCTTTTGGAAGGTGTACCAAAATTATCTCACTTAATTCACGAGTGACTAGAGACCCTAACAACAATTGTGGTTGCTCATACTTCATATCTGCAACAAATATGTGATAATACCTACAAAAACAGTGGATGTATGCAAATATAAAAGCACAAATAGAAGATATAGAAACTGATGTAAAAACCCAATCTTGGAAAATGATTTGAAAGAAAATAATTATATTGATATACCTAGCGAAGGAGATTTACAAAAGGTCGTAAGTCCCCCTCAATGGGATGGGTCGTCTAATGTCCTCGTCGCTTCAGAATTTGGATCTTCCTCTCTTTCGAATGTGTGAAAACCCAGACAATGTAGAACTAAAAAATGGGAGCTCGAATGGTATGTGAAAATAATGGTGATGATGATAATGATCGTGGAAAGAAATGGATAAAAACCCCACTTATTTATAGCAAAGTATTGGGTTGATCTAGAAAATGGAGAATAATAAAATATTATTGACCAAAATCTAAATCTAGCCACTTGGAAAACTTTATTATATTTTTGGAGAGGGAAAATATATTTAAAATGGTTAAATACCTTTATTTAGAAATAATTAACAAATAAATGATTTATTGATTATTTCACGAATGTTTCCCATGAGGTCTTGGATAGACAGTGATCGAGTGCGATGTTAAGGAACTCCTTGATGTGAAGTCACCAATTCAATTCCCCACCCCTGATTGGGGTGATGTATTTTGGCATGATGAAGAAGATGCAGTGCTACCAAACTTACAATATATATATATATATATATATATATTTCATGAATCTTAAGAAAGGTGTGAAAACAAAATAACTATTAAATAATGTTTTAATAATTATTTCAAATGTGGATATAAGGAATAATAAGAAAATAACTGTTTATTTAATTATTCCTAGGTGATTTAGTCAAATGTGACAAGGAATATTTATTAAATAATGATTTAATAACTATTCCTAGAGAAAATTAAATAAATATTGGTTTATTTAATTATTCTCATGGATTTTAATCTAAAATAATATAATAAAAGTAGTTTATTAAATTATTTCTTATAATGAAAGTGATTTTAATATGGTAAAATTAAACTCACGGGGTGTATTTTGATCCACCTAGTTAGGAATGACTTGGTGATCATTTATTGGTGATAGAAGATTCTGCCACAATGTATGAGTGTTAGGAGAAAATCATATGTATGAAATACATTGTAAGCTACTCTTCCGCAAGACACCAAAGGGGATTAAAAGAGAGATGGAGACGACTCAAGTAGCAATGATGAATAAAAATGGAGGGGACAAGATCTACTAAACTTCTATAAGTCTCATTTTATGTGTGATTACATGATCTCAAATGAGGTGAGCAAGGCATACCCATACCCGCTGAGATAACTGAGTACAAAGAATAATAACAAGCCTACCAATGTTGTATTGAGCTACAAAGTACATAATACATGATCCACTGGCATGAATGGGCCAGGACATAATACAATGAAACCCATATACATAATGCGTCTGGAAAAACATAGGTTATGACTAAATACAATAACATTTGAGTACATGAGACATAATGCCCGTTAAGCTGACATGGGTAGGGGGGACTGAAACCAAAGAAGCCTCGTTGAACAGGAAATGGTTGTGAAGATATGAATGGGTCATCTGAATGAGACATGCATGTTGTGGGCGTTACAAGTGGCTAGAACCGAACCCATAAAATTCGTGAAACTACATCTAAGGATGGAGCATAATCTGACGTCTTCTAGGCATGTGGGGGGCTACCTAAAGGGCCACCCACTCATGAGGTTTGAAACATGTCACACACACCTGGGAATCACTTTTACAATCTGTTGAATCACCGTACCATCAAGTGTACGATTATCAATCATGTGATAATGAGCTAGCATCGAGCAAGTGAGATACAACCAAGTCAAAGGGAAATTATGATTCCCTTTTCTCAATATGAGACACCGAAAAATGATGAAAGTTGGAACCAATGTACACTGCCCTCTCGACTGTTCTTCTGGAATGAATGTGTTGAAGTCAACAGAAGAGGGCCCTCTAGTGCTGAGGCAATAAGGAATCCTCAACTAAGGCACGAGGGATCATAATAGAGTGAATGATGGACTAACACTAGGGATAATAATGGAGGGATACATACTGAAAGGCAGAATAACAACTTCCCTTGTTAGATCATAAAATGCATGGTTGACTTGCCATCGACTTACTCAATTTGAGAGGGGATGGTCAAATACTCAGAAGGAATATTTTCGATGACTGAAAGTAGATATGAAGGCCAATAATAGCAACGCATGATGAATGCAACACAAATATGGATGAAATACTATAAAATGACATAATGGGACTTAGAACATACTCCATAAATGTAAGGATGACTCATCTCAGATGCTATGAAAAAGGGTGAATCAATGATGTTTCCACATAGGATAGGCCCCAGGGGACCATAAAAACATGATTAAATAATGGTTACCCATGAAGACATTCGACACACGAGATGGCAAGTGCCAAGGAAAAGTGGTACCAAAGTACAAGCACCTCATATGAAGAAATTTAGTTTGAATTGGCGACAAAGTGAAAATTCATGGAAAAAATGGCTTCTGGGTGAAGTGTCAAATTCCTGAAAACAAAGAAAGACCCATTATAGAATTCAATGATAGCTTTCCAATGATGTTGATGGTTTATCAAAGAAAACTATGGTTTGGTCGCAATGGGAGATGGAAAAAACTAGGGGTTTTCTTATAAAAGGGAATTTTTCCTCCAAATCCAATTCATTTGATAAGTGAGCTATGGATAATTGGGAGAGGAGGAGAAGGCCCTAAATCTCATGGAGATCATAGTGGACAAACAGACTATTGGAATTAGGATCTATGAGTTTCAAGTATGTGACCTTACTTGTTTAAGGATGGTCTTAATGCTTCTTGGAAGGATGGTTCCCGATGAAGAATCAAGGTAAGAAAGGAAAACAAGAATGGACTACTAGAGAAAGTCTCGAATCATCCCATCCCACCAAGTCAAACATGGGGAATGGGTGGTAAGTGTGGTATCACATAAAGTAGAATATTTGAATATATGGTATCAAGCATCTATGATATGTGATGTGTATATGGCTTTCCAGAGAGGATGATAGGAAAAACTATCTAAGGAATGAAAGGATAATTGACCATATCTATATCATTGGGGTGTAGGCGAAGACTTATGTTAATCAAGTGAGAATATGGCTAAGGGTGACATCATGCCCCCAAGCATGGGATACTGCCCCAAATCATATGTGATGGAAGGTGCTCATTTGGTATGCAAAGGTGGGAATGATGCCCCTAGTTGGATGTGGCTATGGAGTGCCATTATGTTCCAAGAGCTCAAAAAATTGATTGAAGCATTCGTTCCTACTGGCACAAAATCCTCCAAAGGGCTATGAGGATATGATATGGGAATTAGTTCCCCCCAACATGTTATGGAAATTCCGTATGTATTTAGAATAGTGGGCTCTAAACACATTTTAATGATGTGGTTCACCATTTTTTATGTTATGGTTGTCTTCCTAGGGGAAGAATGGATAAATATAGTTAGAGAAAGTAAATAATGGATTACTAATCTCTTTTGGCATTGCATATATGAATCAAACGAACTAATTTTTTTGGTTCATATACATGGTGTCACTATACCAAAGAGTGGCTTCAGATATAATGAACTGGTGCTCACCTAGAAAACATTGTGGTTGACCAAAAACAATGTCTAAGGGACTAGGTTGTTTATGTAAGATGAAGGAATGATTACATGGATCATCCCTAGAGTGATCTGCAGTGATATGAGACTCTAGATGTTCTTCTAAATGTGGAAGAATAATGGTACAAGAGACGACACTACCAGATGCACTGGGAGGGTTCGGGAGAATTGCTTCTCATGGAATCTCAAAAATGGATGCCCCCTTACCCAAAGATTGGGTGGCAATGTAATGGCCATGAGGTGGATGTGGTTCAAATTATTGGGTTCAAAGTAAGGGGTTACTGAACCAAACGACCTCAGTATGGATAAAGTGTTTGGACTCCACAACATACTGATCATAGGATTGTTGTGGAAGGAAAGATGCACGATCATGCATATCATCCAAAGGATAATCATGGGTGAGGGCTCCCTCCAAATAGTGAGGGATACATATAAACAACAAAATGTATTTTCCAAAAATATGTTACAAATCTATAAATCCTAATACATCAAACATATAAAATAAGATATATAAAGCTACAAACAAAGGACTTAGTATTAAAAGTCCCTAATGTCATATTCCTTGGGCTTGACTTTCTTTGATTCTCCTTCTTCAGTAATGTTGGCTTGATTTATTTCTCTCTTCTTATTTCTTGGATTTTTGGGATAGTCACTCCTATAGTGACCCTTATTATGCCATTGATAGCATTCTAACTTATACATTTTAAGTTCATTCCTTGGTCCTTTCGATTTATTTCCTTTTATGTTGAGAAATGTAATCATTTGATACTCCTTCGGGATTGGCAGCTAATGATATCCTTAATTCTTCCTTACTGGAGGCAATGCATAGTTCTTCAAAAGTGGGAGCTATCTTCAAACTATTAATTATTGCAGCAAATGCACTCCAACTAGGTGGAAATCCTAAGAGGGAAATGATCACGATTTCTTTATCTGGAACAATTTCATCAATGTCCAAAAGTTAATCCTTGATTCTTTCTATCTTCAAAAATAAGGAGGCCACTGTGTCTTCATTAGTCATCTTTGTAGTTCTTAGCTCATTCTTCAAACTTTCTACTTGACCAATGTTCCTAATAGTGAATAATTTCGACAAGGCTTCATACATTTCTTGAGCATGGTCAATGTTGGATGTGAATGGGAAAATGTGGTCGTTTATCCCTTTTCTTTTTCACCATCACTGAAATTATCTGAAGGATTCTTTACATTTCCTTTGACCAAGTTCAATACCTTATTATTTTCAAGGATGAGATCAATTATCTTCTTCTAGGAATTGTATTTTGAGGCTACTTCAAGTTTTTTTTCTCCATTGATTATGTTAGACATATTCCTAAAGTGTAATATATTCCTTTCCTGAGATGATCCCTTGAGTGGTTCCTTGATTAAGTACTAAATATTTCCTTTTTCTTTCTTCTTTACCAAAGCTCCAAAATCATTTTAGAAAATCAGAAAGGCAGAAATATTTTATTGTTCTTGATAATTACTTGTGATGTTTCTTATTCTTATGATTCTTTATATATTATTTTTTTTAGTTCAATCTAGCAATGACCAAAGCGGAAACACATAGAATAATAGACACCAGATATAGGCATATACCAGGGAAAAACCCCCTACGAGGGGAAAACCTAGTCAAGAAATTATTTCTTTCAATAGTATTCTTTGTGAATCTTCACCCTAGACAAGGACTAGACCTTCCCTCCACACCATTTCATCCTCCAGAATTTTGACCCCTTTCTAGCAACTTCGACTAGGCAACAAATTTCGAGAACATACAAATTTCGACAGCAGTCAAACTTGGAAGACTTCGATATGCCAATCCAAATCCAAAAATAGAGAGAGAGGCACAAAAATTTATTTTTCTTCTTCTCCTTAGACTTCCCAAAATTCACACTTCTTTCGGCTTCTAAACACCATACATCGAACTTCTTCACGGATACTAGAGATATTGAACTGCTTGAGAGAGTATGTTCCAAATGAATTCGATTTGTTTCCTTTTATAGGCTCTAGGTGAGGTTGAATAGGTGTCTCTTATGAAAACATGACCCCATTTAGGCCGACTTGATCTCTTCTAGGTTGACTTGGTGTGGAGGTCACATAATTCATATTTGACTCAATATTAGACCCTTTTACATGATTCAAAATCCCATGAAGGGTCTTTTTAAAAGTGCAATGAATCTATTAACTCATAATAAATCCTAGAAGTCATCAATGGGGAATTTGACCTAAAACATGGTGACCCAAGAATTAAACCCATGCTTTATTAAGTCACAATAATAATAATAAAACTTATTTTATTTATTATTTTGACATGTACATTACATGATGACTCAAATACATCAAATGAAGACTGAACCTAGTTACAATTTCCAACAATCATTCATATATTTGTAGCTTTCATATATGTGTATGTGTCATATATGTGCAACTTTCATATATTTGCAACTTCTGTATATGTGCATATCTTCATTATATGTGCAACTTCCATATATGTGAAACTTCAGTATATGTGCATATATTACTTAAACTTCAGTATATGTGCATATATTACTTATGTGTGCAACTTTCGTATATGCACATATACGAAAGTTCCATATATACGGAAGATATGCAATATATAAGAGATGCATATATATAATTTTTGTGAATTATATATATGCATAGCTTCCGTACAAGCATAGCTTCTATATATGGTTTTATCTCATGCGTAGCTATCACCATGAATCAACCAATAAATTGAATACTAAACATGATAGTAGATGGCTACAATAATGATATTCAATCCCACATATCCCAATAGTTCATATAGCTCATACATTGTCTTTTCTTATTGATTGGGCTCAAGAAACTATGTTTTCTCTTGATAGTGATATTGTATGGAGTTATATTATTGAAAAAAATTATATTGTATTCTTGACGTGCTCTGTCTACCAAGTTGTTCAATGCATATGCCTATTCCAAATTTATAGGTATTATGGATCCCAATTTTTCATGAATTTATGAGTTAACATGTTTCATCTCAATTTCAAGGAAGCCTATATGCCCATATAAATAATTTATGCATATATGAAATATTTTGCATATGTGCATATATAGAAGTTGCACATAAGAAAATTTTGTGCATATAAGCTTCTTTATATGCATGTGTTTCGTAAATGTGCATATCTTTGATATATGCATAACTTTCACATATGCACATGTACAGAAGTTGCGCATATATAGAAGTTGTGTGCATATTATAGAAATTGCAAAAAATATTTGTATATGTGAAGATTTTGTAAGTGTATATAAAAAATTTTCACATATACGAAAGATATGTGCAAATAAAAAAGTTGCACATATACAGAGTGCATGCGCATATACAGAAGTTTCACACATACGAAAGTTATGCATATATATGAATGTTGTGCATATACAAAACATATGTGCATCTTCTGAATATTCATATATGCGTATTTTTTCGTATATGTGCATCTACCATATATGCATAACTTCTATATATACACATATGCAAAAGTTGTGCATAACTAAAACCTTCGTATATACACAATCTTTGTATATGTACATATCTTCCTTATATGTGTACATAAAAAGGTGCACATATATGAAAGTTGTGCATATATTGAATATATGTCATACAAAATATGCACATATATAGAATTTCTGTGACTTTTTTTATATCTGTAGCTTCTGTATATGTGGAAACTCTCCAAATCAGGAAACTCCCCTATCAAGAAACTCTCCAGATTTGAGCTTCAGGCCACTAAATTCCAAACTTTTTAGCACCGAACATTATTGAAACCTTACTAGAGACAAATCGAAAATATTTATATTATTTTGTTATTAATCATTATTAATTGAAAAGTTAGAATCCTTCCAAAATCCTATTGCACAAAAAAGGAATACAATGTCCCTCTATATGTACTCGTTTCCATTTGGAAGTTGAAATAGTTCAACATCTATTATTTGGATGTGAATTCATAATTAAAGTATAACATCATGCCTTTAAAGAGTTGAATCATAGCTTTAGAATACTATATCATGGAGAGTAATGCTTGATTAGTAGAGTACATATGGAAAGATTAGTCTCAAAATCATCAAAGGAAGCACCTTCTTGATTTTTAGGAATAAGCATGAGAAAGGTTGAATTAAAAACTCCTAGAACATTTCTTGGGAATTAAGACTTCAAAAATACTTTGAGCAAGTCATCCTTAAGGCAATCATGGAAATACATATAGAATTCAACACGTAATCCATTATGACTTGGGATTTTTTGATTCTACATAGAGAAAATGTAGCCCTTAACTCCATTTCATATATGTCCTCTAGAGCCTGCTTCATTTCCTAGTTAAAACAGAGGAAAATTTTGAGATCACCTACAGGATTACTTCAATGGGACATCCAAAAAGATATTGAAATAAATAATTGAAATATATGACCTATTCTAGTGTAATCTCTTTAAAAGAGTGTGCCATTGAACCATCATCCCTTATGATTTCCCAAATTATTTTTCTTGTTCCTCCTATAAGGAAAGAAATTATGGAAAAACTTTGTGTTATCATCCAACCCTTTTACCTAGGTAGTTATGTTGTTCAATCCCCATTCAATTTCCTTATTTTCCAATAGATATTTTCTTTGATGTTCCATATACCAAATACATGCTATTTTTCCTTCAAATAAATCATCACTTGCGTTATAATCACACATAGTATTTCTAGCTTATTCCACAACCTTTAGATGAGATTGTTATTTCTCCCTATAAAGGAAACACCAAGTTTTTACAGCATCCTTGAGCCTAGAAATATTTTCTACTAATTAAGCTATAAAATAAACTGGATTAGGATCTATAATATGGACCCAAGAATCCTCAATTACACTTTTAAATTCATCCTCCTGAAACCAAGAGTGTTTGTATCGAGAAAGAAAACAAGGCTTGTTACCATGTTGAACCATGCAAAAGACAACGAGGAGGCAATATAAAAGGTTGTTAATTAAAGAGGTCAATAAAAACCAACAACATGTATAGCCATTCACATATTAATTCATCATAGCCATATCAATATTATTATGGAATGAATGATTGCTATCATCCTCGCCCAATTTTAGTTCATGCAAATAAAATGTTAAGCTGAAAATTAGTATATTGATGTCATGACCTAATGTCATGTTATAATATTATTTATTATTTTTAACATAATGTTATAGAATTAATTAAACCTATAACAAATATTTCATATTGAACTATAAAGTACCTCTCTACCCAATTACTAGGTCCAGGGCTTGACCACTATGAGGTGATAATCCTCCTTCAGATTATGTCAAGAGCACAATGTGTGAAAATTTCAAGATAGGGGAATATTTATGGGACTTTTTGGAAGGAGCGTTTCAAGGATAAATTACTTTTGCAGATAGAAGCAATCCACCCAGAATTAGTGCCTTGATCAAGAAACAACTAAGACAAAAACTACTATGCTTTCCCTATAGAAATTTGAAATATGGAAGAAATACTTACTTGGGAACCAATGAAAGATCTCTCCTTCTCCATGCTTGCAAGATTTAGCTCTAACTCCAAATGACAAAATTGGAACCATATTAGGCTTACTATAGTGGGTAGAATCCTAATATTGAATTCTTGCCCTTGTGCCTCCCTATAAATGAATTACATGCCTTCCCCAAATGGTTGATCATTATTGGTTTCCTTCCTAGAGCTTGAATGCGCCTAATCATTGTCAAAATTCCAAGGAGAAGGAGTTCTTGAATACTTTGGCTTGGACTTGGAAACCCATTCTAAAGGAGGTATCCAACATCAATGCATTGTTTGTATGCTTCCCTCTTCAATTTATCAGCAATAGAAATCATGTTTTAATTTCCATAAGCTTGTTTATGATTTATTACTTAATATTATTCTCCTTGGTCTGTCATATGGTTTACATTACAATTCAATATACTATGATTTCCTTGTTTTTCATTGTTTTATCTCTCTTGTAGGTATTCGTACGTAAAGGAATAGCGATGAGTGAGCTTGGAAGTGAGGAGATCAATATTAACATCAACAAGTGACCACATAGGAGTGAGATAGGCCATATTTCTCCCTCATGTCATTCTGATTTAAGCTAGGAGTGTTTTATTGCTTTTGTATTGTTTGTTACTAGACCCACTCATTGGGGTAAGGGATCGCTTCTATCCATAGAAGGGATTTCCTGGATAACATGCACCTTGGTTTGAAATTCTTGCATGGTTTTTTCTATGTGTGTAAGATAAGTTTATATTCTCTTCATGTAGGGTGTTTGATTGCATGGCATCTACTTCTTCCTCCATGTAGAATCTCACTACCAGATGAGAAGATTCCCTTTTGCAATATTTTTTCTCTCTGTAGTAGATTGTTACTACAATATTGTGTTTATGCGATGCCAATATTATCAAATTATTTAATTGTTTCTTTGTCTCTCGAGCCCTTCTCAAATCCAAACAAGTAGGAGGATATATTGATGCCATTATATTTATGTGCAATGAGTATTCATGCTAAAATCCAAATTTCCCTTCTATCGTAGGGGTTCCTAGGGTTTTGGGTTTCATCATGCAAGGTAGGAGCTTGATATTTACGTTCTTTTCGTGGTCGCATGGAAATGTGCGCAATAATTATCCATTTTCATTTGCCTGAGGATTGAAACTACTATTATCCACCTCAATTGGTATAGTTGAATTCATTGGATCTATGGTCTACACACTCAGTGAGGATATGGAAATGATGGAAAAGAGGTGGATGGTCAAAGAGGGGTAGATTCTTAGAAACCCACATCTTTATTCTACCATCCATATTGTCTCACGTTGAAAGGATAAAAGAAAAGGTCAAGCGCCACTTGAACAGTGGTGGCTACTTGGATTCCCCTCTTGGTCAAAGAGAAATGAAGCTTTTAGGAGTCCCTTATTAGCTCCTCACATGTAGTCTAATCCATGGCACACTTTATTTGTTGGATGTTGTCTATTAAATCTATGCATTTTTGTGATATTGATATTATGGAGGAAAAATAATTTTTGTGGGCAACATTAAATTAAAATTTTCCTATTGTTGTCTATTCACTATAGTATCATGTTGACATTAAATGAAAATTCACCTATTGTTTCCAGTTCACTATAATATCATGTTGACGTAGAAATACAATCTAAGAGAATATATCCACTAGTTTGTAATAGATATTATGTGGAGTGAAAATCCTTAGGTTTCAGACAACGTGGAAAGGATAGAATACAAACGTCCTCAAGGTAGAAAAAATTTTAATGGGAATTTGAACAAGCTATATTAATTATTAGATGTACTTTGTCTCCTTTAATGTTGGGAAATATAATACCATGTTATGGCTTTGGTGACGCTACTACACACAATTTTGATGTCTTCAACTTTTATGAAAACAATTTGATGTCTTCCCTTGCTAGTGCAACTAAATGAAATAAATGTTGATAGAGTCAAGAACTATTCCCTATTTACTTCAATCAATTTCTTATTGCGAACATTGCTTTTATACCATGAATATTCCTCTACAAACAAGCCAACAAACCAATTAACAAAGACATTGCTTGTTGCAATGCATTCAATTTCTGGTTGAATATTATCTAAATTAGACTTACATTGGCGTTTATTGAAGTCCTAATGTCCTTTCAATAAGAATTTTAATCATCACTCATTCTGTGTGTTGGTTCATGCTATTGGTTGCTCCTGATTGGTATGTCGATTTATCTATGTGGGTTGGATATATGTGCATTGGATTATAAGATGAATTGACATTTAAACCATGGAATAAGAATTGAATTTATAAATGTGTTGGGCTTGAACACCTGGAGAAATAAAAGACCATCCAACAAACACGTGATTGCTTCTAATTTGAGGACCTTGGTTTAAAGCCTTTGGACTTCTTCTTTGCCCAATAACTGCCAAAGCTGCATGGTCTTGATATTACATGTTGTGATTTTGAAAAACAAGATACAAATTATGTTTTTATATTTTTTTGGTCTTTGTTGTAATACATTTTTTATGAAGGGAATCATCGCACTATTATCCATGTTTGGTAATACAACTACATTTAGTGTTCGTGCTGTCCCTTTTGCAAGTTATGTTGATACTCTAACTCTTCATTTGGCCTTGGCGTAACACTTGTCAAAGTGAGCACCCATATTTTTTTTTTGGGAGTACATTTGAATTGACAAAATCAAACTCTTGGAAAATGGCCAAAATTGATGATATATTAGAGCTGTTAAGTACTCTAATACATTCCAATGTAGATTAGATGGTAAACATAATCAAGGACATTCTTTCCAACATTAAAATATGTTTACATAATGCACATGAAAATATTCACTTTTTGTAGTTGGAGTCTCAACTTCAGCAAGAAGAATTACAATAGTGGATTCATCATTATAAACCTGTCTCTGTTGTGAGCATTGATAAAGACTCCCATCGGTAGCAGCAAGAATATAAAGTTGAGGTTGATTCACATTCAATTCCTAGTTCAAGAGCATATTTCCATGCAAATGCAGAAGTTCAATATGCACTTCCCAAGCCCATCTCAGACTTTGGGAAGAAATTTTCCTTAAAAAGCACAAAAAGGTCTTGTATATGACAAGGAGGTGTCCTTTCATATTCCACACTATCCAAGCCCATTAAATTTTAAAGTGTTGGATTTCTTCATGAAAATTCACCTTTAGTTGTTCTAGTTTCTTCTCCTTCCCCACAACAACAAATTATGAAATTCCAACACTGTGATCGAGTTGGTCATATTAAATATCATTGTTTTCATCTTCATCCATGTAAGAATTATCATAAAACCACTCATTCTTCAAACAGATGCTTCAAAAACAAAGATCCTACAATAAAAATTATTCATCTTGGATGGATCGCTTCTTGGCAATGGGATTCAACAACGAAGAATATGTTTTAGTCATATGTCATAATCTCTTCTAGAATATTAAAAGGCCTTGCTGTTGAATTTTCGCCATCATCTCACCTTGTATATGACAAGGGGGAAGTGTTTGTCATATACAAGCTTCAAAGCCACATCAAGCGAGCTTGAGCCACAACCTTCAATACCAAATTTATAGTTGTAGCCAAAGACACATGAGTTCAAGTGAGCCTGAGCCAAAACCTACCATACCATATTCAGAGTTGTAGCCTAAGCATGCATTTTTTTGGTGTTCAACCTTAAACCATCTATGTGGGTTTTAGCTTCTCCCTCTTCAAATAATTTGGGACACTTCTTCTAGGAGAAGACATTATCTTCTTGCCATTTTTGGAGGAGTTCTAGGAATTGCATTAATAATTCCAAAGTTGGTTGTCATCCTTAAAAAACCATAGGTTGAGACCTCCCTTTTCAGGTTGAGGTTCTCCCTTTTTATGCAGGTTGTAGACCTCCCTTTTCCAGGTTGAAGGTCTCCTTCTCCAAAGCATTAGGGACACTTCCTCTAGCAGAATATCTTTTCTTCTTTTAAGATTTAGAAGAGTTCCAAGAACTGCACTAAGAATTCTAGTGTTGGTGGTCATCCTTAAACCACTTCCTTATGCCAAAATTTTATAGAGCACGTTCAACTGCTTGCTTTCATGCATTATTATATCTCTCTTCTTGGACTCATATATACCACTTTGGATTAAGGGGGGGAATTTTGGACACCTAATCCTCTAAGGGTTATTGTGGAAGTTGAAAATTCTCTCTCTCTCTCTCTCACTCTCTCTCTCTCTCTCTCTCTCTATATATATATATATATATATATATATATATATACACACACACACACTCATATTAAGAATGGAATAAATTACACTATCTTCCTATTAAAAGTGAAAGTATTAAAAGAAAACAAAAATCAATTACACGATATTTCTTCACATAAAACAGATAAAAAAATTATGTTATTTAATATAAACATTGAAATAATTTATTTATGGCTGAGGATAAACTATTTTTTACTAATATATATTTTCTGAAATACCTCATCTTAATTGGACATCAAATGAATTAAAATAGCATACCCCCATGGGAAACAAATGCCAAAGTGAATCTACATGACACATTATTTCAAAATAAGAAAAATGTGTTGAATTGTTCTTAGGAAACAAATAAAGAATCCATTGAATATGATTTATGAATAATGTATTTGGATGATCTTATAAATGGTTAAGCAATACTAGAAAGCATTGATGTCTTGTAGCATCTAGTCGACAATTGTTCATATGCAAGTAAAGGAGGTAATTACATGGTTTATAGAAAAAAAACACATGCTTAAATAGATGCATAGAAATAAGAAAATTTGAAATTGAAAAGTGAGGAGAAATAAAAAATAAAAAATAAAACTAAAAATAAAAAAATAAAACCTTGTTTGACGAAGAAGATGTCAAGACAATGAGAATATTATCACCACAAATAATGGCAAGAAATTAAGAAGTATGATTCAATTTATAGAAATGGATTATGCCAATAGGTTAAGGTCACATCATGATAAATTAAACCCTCTATGGAGTAAGAAAACATGGATATGAAAAATAAATAGTTTGAGTTAGATTTTGCTTGACATTCAGAACTTGAAACTTGGTTTAGAGCTAGTAAGGGTTTCACTAGATCCAAGTATGTTATATTAAGGAGCAATGATGACCTTGTCATTAAAATCGAGTAAAATTTGTTACGTATTAGTGTTAATGTAATGTGGGGATTTCAAAAAAATGGGCAAATAATACTCACTCTTGAATGTAATGTGGGGATTTTAACAAAATGGGAAACTGCTACTCACCCTTTCTCTTGGTAAGAGGTTGAAGTTTCTCCACTTTGATAGGAAAATATCTTTCACTTTTGCTAATTCTCTTTGAATTCAAAATCAAAATTTTTGGCACCAATCATATCCTATGAAAAGTAAAACAATGGATTATAGAGTTTCATAATTCTTTGACAAAGCCCCCAATTTATGTTTGTGATAGTGATAGTTCTTGTGTCTCTGGAAAGATTATAGCATTTTGTTTTGAATCATTGGGTTATTCATAGCCTAATAAAATTGAAATGATGGATTTTATAGTTTCATGCTTTTTTGATAATGCCTCTTGATTTATATTTGTGATGGATGTAGCTAGGATGATGACTTTGGAGTCTTCAAAAAGAGTATGCTACCATTTTCCATTACGTCACTCCTCAAATTGGTTAGAAAATGCTTGCACTAGATCTTAATTTGAATCCCCATCATATTATCTACATTGCATTTGAAATTATGATACATGGAAAATCTATATGTCATTGCATCACAACCAATATGATCATTTTATTTTCTCTATACTAAACTTCCACTAAAGTATCTAGTTCTATACTATAACTAAACCTCATTGTCATAATATTATTTAAATAATATAGTTTTTGGTTTTCTCCTTTTTCTAGGAGAAAATATAAGTAACATAAAATAAAAAATAAATAAATCGTGGGAAGTGATTGACATTTGATGTGCAAGATATTCATATAGTATAAATTAAGCTAATCAATTTATCCTAAAGTGTTAGAAAATAAGGAAACCAAAGTGACATTTAAAGAGAAAAGAAAAAATGGAATAAGTTTCTCTGTTAAGAAAAAGTATTCGAGTAGGCCTTGACTTGCTCCTATTTTAACAAATAAAATGTATCAAACTAATGATATCAATGATCAATCATACATATCTATCATTTTGGCGAGAATAGATTGTATCCATTTAGTTCACTTATTTTATCCCATCCCACGTGAAGGTTGAGTAATGACATATTCTATTTTTTTATTTTTCATTATGAAAATAAGGAACTGTTGTACAAATTGAAGAACTAGGGAAGCCAAATTCTCATTTAAACATGTTCACTAGGGGATAATAAAACCAAAACTCGACAACTAAATACAACAATATGCAAAGGGAAAAACAAGCTATGAGAACAAAATATTTAACATATCGATAATTTATATTAATATTATTTCTAAATACATTTACTACGTATATGGTACTAGGATTGTGCCCATTCAGATGGACACTCCACCTATCCTCGGCGACCAAATGAATGCAAATGATTAAAAAAGAGTGCAAATCAGATTATATATTTTCTAGGAAAAGAAAGAGGAGCATTATAATTCAATGTTCAAATGGAATGTTAGAATTCAAAGCTTAGAGGTTAGTCCAGTTAATGAAAATGATGCTTGGAGAAAAATTGAAAATGAACATAACAATCAATGTTAAATTTAAACTATTGTTCTTATTTCAATAACAAAAATGAATATGCATATTTCTCATGTCATTTTGCTAGGGAAAGAGGTGAAATATAGATTTTTTTATAGCACACATTTCATGTATGGGGTCTAACTCCTACAGTTGACCACCTACATTGTGAATTAGGTGATACACTAGGTGGGATATGGTATAGTAAGACGCTGAATAATATGGCTATGGAGCTTGAAACTAATACATAAAACTCTTTAAATGTATTTTTTTAAATAATTTATTAATAGTCAATAGGGTCTTGGATAGATGGTGATCGAGGGCTCTATTAAGGCACTCCTTGATGTGAATTCACTTGTTCAATTCCCCACCTCGATATGTAATTATAAAAAAACACCCCTTTCTTTCCACTTAGATTTGAGGATGACGAGCCTTTCTAAATACAACTATTCAGAATAAAGCCACAAATGAGAGCATGGTGTAAGTTTTTGTTCAAAAGATAACGTTGAGTTCATGTGGAGGGTATTCTTTCTGTTTGAATGTGGATCCCAATGGTCTTGCTTTTATCACCCCAAATTCACTAGTCTCTGCATGTTTCTCTTGAATAGTTTCTTGGAACAAACGAAAAAAGCCTCCTAGAGCCAAACTATCTCTAATGTTTTATTTTTTAACTTAATTTGCGTTAAGATTCTAGCATTGTATTTCCCAAAAAGGTTTTGTAATGAGAAGTGATTAAGTGATATCAATTCAATATATATGTATATATATATATATATATATATATATATATATATATATATATATATATATATATATATATATATATATATATATATATATATATATATATATATATATATATATATATATATATATATATATTCTAAGCAAGTCTAAATTCTATTAATGTAACATAATGTATAGTTAGAGTCGGGCCTTTGGAATTGCTGTTCTAGCCAATTTCGGAGGCCTTATACATCAAAAATGCAAAATATTGATTGCCCCAGATGGGGAAACCAATCATAGTACAGCTGCCCTCAGAAGGGAAACCAACTTCAGTCAAAAAATAGTTATGAGTTATGAAAATATTCCAGAAAGATATTTTAACACAAAAAGTAAACATTGCAATACAAAATACCTCTTCATACTAGGTGTCATGGTGTCAGGGCGGTGGCTCCTCCATAATGAGGCACCTGTACTCGTCAGAGGAGTCGTTTACATGTGTGGTTTGATGAGCTATTGGTTCCAGAGTAGTGGTGGTGCAGATAGCACTAGCATTTCCCTTGAAGCCTCCCTCAATCGACCATTATGAGCTGCCGCTGCCACTACTGCCATTTCTCTTACTGCTGGAGGAGTTGGCCCCCAGTTTGATAGGGAGGGCTTCCGATTTGCATGAGAGTTGAAGAGGTGCATAGGCTATGGTGGAATTTATTTTTCTTTTCCTGGTGCTATGGCTAGATTCAAGGGAAGCTTGTTCCTTGAAGCTGATGGTGATGGTAGCAGTGAGGCGGGGGCAGTCCAACGCGCACGTGTAGTGAAATTACGCTAATTTTTCCTCAAGCAGTGAAGGCTACATCTCCAGATGAATGGTCTACGAAGGCTAAGAATATCTACCTCATCCTCTGTCGTGACTAGATGCTTGATGTTGAGCAGGAATCTCCTTAGAATGGACCAAGAGAGGCAGACGGTAAGCATGCCCCCTTCCTCTGCCTCTGCCATGAAAAGTGGAGGGAGAAAGGGAGAAATTTTCTTCATGGGGCAGTGAATGAGGCTCGGAGTAGATAGATAGAGGGGGGTGAAAATCTTGACCTTTCCCACTGCCTCGACGATAATGCATTCTATGCTGTCTGGGCATGTTGGAGCCATAAGAGTTAGTTGGGATGCAGGGGAGTGGCGAAGGTGGGATAGAATGAGCTGAAGGCTGGGAATTATGAAACCTAGGAGAAAAATTGAAGTTGTAGAGAAGGATGTGTGTGAAATCGAGGCCAGGAGCGAGTGTGAGGCAGCAGTGGAGGCTGCACCGCCTCCCTATGTGCGTTCGAGAGCTCGGCTCTGAGACTGAAGAGGGGAAAATGTAGTAGGAGGGAAATGGCGAAATAAGGCAATGCAGATTCATTATGTGGAGGGATAAATTGAAGTGAAGATTGAGCAGATTAATGGCGGAGGAGTGTGAGCAGCTGGATGATATTAATGCTGCCAGACTTAGCCCATGCGTGACCATGTGGCATATCCATGTGTCACGCGCTGGGCTCACTGTCCATTTCCCAATTTTATACACCCACATCTGGGGATATTGCTTCTATTTGCACCAGTTTAGTGCATTCCTATAGGAGAGAGGCATCTTTGATATTGTCGATAAGGCTCAAGAATAGAGTGTGCCCATAATCAACACCTTTGTTTGCAAGGAGATATGCGATCTTGTTGCTTGAGCGTTTGACATACCTGAAGGATACAACTCGGTGATGCTTAAGCCATTTTTATATATAATCAAATCGAGTAGCAAGGAGCCATATTTTGGCTACTTTTGAGGCTGAGGTTCCCATGAGTATTTGAGTAGTGGCATTGATGAGGATTTGTGAATATTCTTCTACTTCAAGAGGGAAGTAGTTGTGCTCCTAAGCTAGACATAGACCTTGCCAAAGACGTTCCAATTCTACATAGTTGTTGGAGTCCCATCCTATAGATCCAAAGAATACAATAAGGAGGGTACCAACCGTATCTCTGAATATGCCCCCAAAGCCAGTAGCTCCTAGATTTCCTTTTGAAGCTCCATCAAAATTCATCTTTATCAGTCCTTCAGAAGGGGGAGTCCAAGAGATGGGGAAATCTGGATGACTAGAGGGGGTGTGATTACTTAAAGGGTGGATATGAATGGATAAGTGCCAATTCACCCATATATTTCTCTCCAGGGCATAAATGGGGATATTAGAATCCTGCCAACGTTGTAGTGCCAACGTTTCTTGAAGATTGATACACATATTGGTCCATATGGTGGGGTGATCTGATTCTTAAATATTCTTCTGTTCTGTTCCTTCCAGACCATCCATAATAAAAAGCCAGGGAGGAGAGACCAGAGAGTATTTAGAAGTTTGTTGTTGTAAGGTTTAGGAGGCCATTTTCTAATGGTGTTGATGATGTCCCATTTGATACGACTAGATCTTCTACATCGGATGCCAATATTTTCCCACAAGTCGTTGGTCAATTTGCATTAGATGTGGGATGATTTCTACTTTCTCTGAACAATTGGGGCACCTTGAAGGGCCAAAAAATCCTCTTTTCAGAAGATTTTCCCATGTGAGGATTCATTTTTTTGCTTAAGAGCTAAAGGAAGGTGGAAAACTTGGGCCAGATGCCAGATCTCCATATCTGGGTCCAGATCACATCCTTGGGATCCTGTGTGGGATACAACATTTTGTATGCTTCCTTGGTGGTGAAGGTTCCCTGAGGAGTGTATCCCCATCTCAGCATGTCCTCCTTCTCTGAACATCTAATTTTTTTGCTGTTGAGCTCTTTATCAATTTTCTCGTAAGTTTCCTCCTGCCAATCTTCTTGCCATTGAACAACTGGTATTCATTGACGGTGGCCAAGGTTGGTCGTGGGCTTCCATAAGTCTTTGAACTTATTGTTCAGTTGAGCTTGGAGGGCCCCTTGCCACTAAGGTCGCTGAAATAGAGTGGCCATTTAGGGCATTTGTTGCCATGAGTCCTCCCAAAAGCGAGCAATGCTTCCAGCTCTGACTTCCCAGAAGCTGTGCTCTTGAATGAGGGTTCTGTGTTGTTTTGCAACATTCTAGATAAGAGATCTAGTATCTGTTGTAGTGAGTCTGATGAGATCCTTAGGTGGCCTGTTGTTGGCATATTTGGTAGTCCATAGACGAGCCCAAGGGGTGTGTGGTTTGGAAAGCCACTTCCACCAGATGCGAGCACCTATTATTGCATTGTTGTGATGTGGATCTCTCAACCCCAGACCCCCATCCAATTTTGGAATGAAAACTATTGACCACTTTACTAGAGCTCATTTTCTATTTTGTCCTGACGTACCCCATAGGAAGTTGTGCTGCAGATTCTTGATTTTCTTGAGAACCCATTTTGGTGTTGCCAGTACAGAGAAGAGATACAAAGGCATGGATTGCAAAATTTATTTTATTAGTACAAGTCTGCTTGCAATATTGAGGGAGCGGAAGGTCTAAGAGGAAAGTTGTGCTTCAAGTTTTTCTACAAGCTCTTACCAAGAGGAGTGCTTGATCACAGATTCAATAAGAGGAGCTCTAAGGTATTTGGCTGGTAGCACAGCTATGGAGAAGCCGAGGATTCTAGCAATGTTGGTTTGAGTTGGGGCAGGAGTATTAAAGAAGAAAATTTGTGATTTACCAGCATCGATAGAGGTACCAAAGGCATCAAAGAAGGTGTCTAGTAGAGCTTTGAAGGTACTAGCTTCTTGCATGGAGGGGTGACCAAAAATCATATTATCCTCGACAAACTGTTGATGGGTGGTGGGTGAGGTGTCATGAAGGGAGATGCCTTGAAGGGAATGATTGTGAACAACAGTCTCAATAATACATCCTAGTCCTTTTTCCATGAGGGCAAGGAGTAAAGGAGAGAGGGGATCACCTTGTCGTATACCTCGGGAGGGGGTGAAAGGGGAGGAGGGAATCCCATTGATTAGGATGGAGTAGAAGGGAGAGGATATGAGCTTCTTGATCGAGTGAGTCCAGGAAGGGAAAAATCCAAAGGCTAATAGCATCTGGTTGATGTAATCCCAAATTAATTTATCAAAAGCTTTAGAAAGATCAATTTTTAGGAGCATACCTGCTTTCTTTGTGTGCTTCAGGGAGTGAATGAATTCATGAGTGAGGATGATTCCATCTAGGATTTGACGTCCTTCTACATAGCCTGTCTATTCTAGAGAGATGAGAAGAGGTAGAAGGGGTTTGAGTCTGTTGGCGATGACTTTGGATATCACCTTGTAGATGGAATTGCACAAAGCAATAGGCATGTACATTTTAGGGGTGATGGGGTGTACTTGTCAAGGGTGACAGGGTGATCTTATTTTGGGACGAGGGATAGAAAGGTAGCATTGAGGGAAGGAAGTATCCAATGCATTTCTCTAGACTCCTCAACTAGATCCCAGACCTCCAATTTGATGTGATCCCAGAAGTGATGAAAGAAATTGGAGGTGAAGCCATCTGGACTGGGGGCTTTGCCGTCTTTGAGTTAGGCCATGGCCTATTCCACTTCTTGAAGGGAAGTAGGTTGGAGAAGCATTTGATTATATTTTTCATTTATGAGATTGGGGATTTGTTGCATTACCTTGTTGATTGCTTGATGCCTGCTTCTAGGAGGTTCTTGTAAAATATGCTTGAAGTGGCGAAGGAGCTCCTTTTCTATATCCTCATGTTCCTCTAACCGATATCCTTGCTGATTGTTGAGATGGGCAATTCGGTTGTGCATGTGTCTTTGTATAGTTGAGAAATGGAAGAATTTTGTATTATTCTCCCCTTCTTTGAGCCATCGGATCTGGGACTTGATTTCCTCTTGTAGTCTTCTCTCATCCAGCTTCATGAGGAGACTTTATTCCTGGGAAACAAGTAAATCTGATCTACCTTCTTTGATGTTGCGCAGTTGTAGATCAAACATTTGCTGCTCCAGTTCCTTATGATGCTGGAAGATATTCCCAAAGGTGGAGCGGTTCCATTGCTTGAGCTGGTACTTGATATTTTTGAGTTTTTACTGAAATTGATACATTTTGGATTTTAAAGCCCTGTTGGTGGAGTATATCTATTACAACAGTTAATAACCAAATATTTGAAGCTTGGGTGTATTAACGAGAATGGTTCAAACCAAAAAGGTCATTTGTTGGTAGCTCATGGGTGTAACCATTGCAAGAGGATGGGCTAGTGATCTGAACCGGCTAAGGGGAGGATTGATGAGTGTAAGTCACCTCCCAGATAAATGGCATTGTCAGAGATGAGGAAGTGATCCATCTTAGAGGCTATTTGTTGATATCCTGATATTTTGTTGTTCTAGGTGTGCATTCCATTGGAGAAAGGAAGGTTAATAAGCCAGTTTCTTTGAATAAACTCCTTAAAGTGGAGACTGTCCATTTCGAGTTTGACTCTACGTCCCTTTTTTTCTTCAAGCCTTGTGATCATGTTAAAATCTCCTCCAACTATCCAGAGTGGATGGCGCCTAGTGGTATTGAGGATTTCCATGTTAGCGAGCAGGGAAATTTTATGAAGCAGATCTTGAGGGAAGTAGACATTGGAAATATGTCCATGGATGTTGGAGCTTATCAGGTGGAAAGATGCTTGAATGAGATTGTGAGAGGCATGAATTTCGAAGAGGGAGATGATCTGGGGATTCCATGAAATGGCTAGGCCTCTAGAGGCTCCTTAAGCATCTCCTACTACTTTGTTGCAGCCAAACCACAATTTGGTAATGATGGAGCTGAGGGTATTGCTAGTTCATTTAGTTTCCTGCATAAAAAAAAATAGGGGTTTTCTTGCTATATCATATTCTTGTTCATACGGTGCTTGGCGGGGCTATTGAGTCTCAAATGTTCCATGAGGTGAGCTTCATTGAGAACTGTTGGGGATCGACTGATAGAACTTAGTCAACTTGAGATATCTCCCAGATTCAACAAGTATTTATACTACAATGATTTTTATTTGCAAATCCGTTCTTCTCCCTCTTTTTTTTTTTTTTTTTTGAGTATCTTTTTCCCATCCCAGTGGCTTCCTGGTTGTATACCTAGGGATCTTTGCTGCTGCATGCAGAAGAGAACTACCTCTAGGCTGTCAATCTATCTGGTAGGTATTTTTTCATACTCCTTGTGCCTGCATGCTTGCTCCATACTTAGAATATCCAGATCTCCCAGATCAATACTTTCTGGTTCTTCTTCCATATGAGTTGGTTTAATTCCATCTGTTGTTGATCCTTCCTCTTATGGGCTTGTCTGTGAGTTACCATCTATCTCCATTTGGTGAGGGTGATAGATGAGAAGGTCCAATTCTTTGCTGGGTAGAGGGGTAGTGCCCTAAGGGTCCGTATGAGACTTAGGGGGGATGGGGCTGATCAAAGGAATGATAGGGGTGGATTGGATGGAGGGTTGGTCTTCTCTACTGCTTGATGCGAGGATTCTCCTTCTGTGTATTATTGTTCGGCTAGGATATCAAAGTTGTTGCTAGTGGGAGGGGTTGGGGGATTTTTGGGGGTGGTGGTGGCTTTCTTGGTGTGCTTTCTGCGGTTGGGGACTTTTGTGAAGCCCTCAGCATCAGTAATTTCAGGGCTAGGTGAATTTTTAAGTGGTTGGTTTAGGGGACAGTCCCTGAAGAGATGTCCATGTTCATGGCATTTTAAACAATGAAAAGGAACATACTCATAGTCGATGGTTTGCACCCATTCAAAATCATCATGGAAAATACTTACCGAATCAGTGAGAGCTTTGGCAAGATGCATATAGACATAGATTCTCGCGTAGGATGTGTATCTTCTGAGTTTGGTTTCTTCAGCAACCTTGATGAACTCTCCTAGCCCGTTGCTGATGTCCTTTAAGGATTCCTCATCCCAGTATTCCAGTGGTAAGGAGTACATTCTGATCCATAAAGGAGCCCAATTGAAGTCCTCCTTGTCTAGATTGAATCTTTCAACCCAATCCCTAAGACATAGGCCTGCAGAGTTGAAGAAATAAGGGCCTCCATCTAGAATGCGATTTCAATCCTTGATGCAGTTGAAGATATCATTGAAGAAGCCTTTTTGCCCTAGATGAAGGGTGGCATACCCTTTTGGTTTCCATTTTGAGGCAATCTAGCCCTGGAGGGATTTCTTTGTAAGCCAGAATCTAATAAATTTTCCAATGAGTGCATGATATTTCAAGTACTGTATCTGACCATTGATGCAATGGCCTAGAAGGTTGGTATTTATTCTTTCTGCAGCAATTGGAAAGTAGGTGGTAGAGGAGGCTTTCTTCTGCTCCATGTGCATTTGTTGATCCGTTGGTTTGTCGTTTTGCTCAAGATTTGGTTCTTTCTGTGTCCCTGTAGAGTCAGAGGGTGGGATATGTGGTTGAGTAGCTGTATTGACAGAGTTAGAGTTGCCAGGAGGGGGAGGGGGGCTCACCCCTCCCATTGGGGAAGCCATTGACAGTGTGCAGGTTCAATAGGTTATGCAGTGCAGCGAGAAGTTCGTGAAGCAACCGCGAGGGCAAGGAGGAGCCCTGATGATACCCGTTGCAGGGTTGCAAAAACCCTAGGGTTCCATGGGGGAAGCTTCGTTTACTCTAGATCTATTGAGGGCACATTAGGTTACCATCCAAAACTTTATATATATATATATATATTTAACATTAAAATTAAAATAACTACTAGAAATAAAAATGAAAAAATTGTATTTCAATTTATTATTAATGTGAAAGTTTGATGAATTCAATTAATTCGAAAAGAATAATAAGTTTTTTGAAAACAATGTTATAAATTTATCAATTATAATAAATTAGGAATTGAACTTAAGTAAGAAAAATAATGACATTTTTTCCAACCCACCTAAATATATGTGTGTGTTTGGAAAATGTTGCATAAAATGAAATGTGAAGAGATATGGTGAATAAAATGAAACATGAAGACATTCATATGAAAAATTTATAACATATTTATTAATTTATTAAAACGAAATATGAAGATATGACAAATTTTTAACTTGTTTATTAATTTAGGAGACGGGGTTTGGGGGATTTAACTATTTTATTAAAAAAGATCTTTTTACTTTTAAAAATGTTAGTAAATGTGCGCGTGTCTCGAAAATGTTGCATAAAATGAAATCTAAATATATATGGTGAATAAAATGAAATATGAATACATGTATATGAAAATTTTCTAACTTTTTTACTAATTTATTAAAATCAAATATGAAGACATGTATATGACAATTTTCTAACGTGTTTATTAATATATTAATTTAGCAGATGTGGTTTGGGGGTTTTTACTAGTCTATTTAAAGAAAAATAAACTTTTAAAAATGTTTTCATAATCAAATTCATTTCTTTTATTTGAATTTTTCTAGGTTATTTCAGCCTTGAGACAATTTTCATATCTAACTTGTGGCTTGATAAACTACGACCTAGGGGCATCTAAGCCATCAAAATCATTTGGTGATCACATCTATCCTAGGTCTTGTGAGCCCTTAGCATGGCTGCATTTTTCCCAAAGAGTTTCGAACAAGTGACTTTTACACCACATAATTCCTTAACATAACACCCCATCACCATCTACTCTACATCCATGGACTCTTTTAATTTTTTTATTTTATTTAAAATATTTTTTATCATTTACATTCCATAAATATTAGTTATAATTAGAGTTTTTTTTTTTTTTTATCATTTTGAATAATCCACTTAACAATTTTTATAGAAATAAAATTTATAGGACTTAGTAAATTGACATAACGTCTATTATTAGATATCAAATTCAAACTAAGGGGTGGTGGGAGCTGGAGGATTACTTTGTTTCTCCGATGAACAAGTTGAGATAAGGTATGAATGGGGACTGGGAGTGACAACTAGCAATAAAGAAGAATTGCTATCCTTGTGGAAAGGATTGGACTTAGTAATATCCCTTGGAGTAAATAAAATTAAAGTTGGATGAGACTCCCTATTAGTTATAAGAGTGTTTTCATCCTCCAATGCTCATAAAAATGATGCAAAGTATTATATTGTTGCAAGAATAGGATATTATTTTTAAAAAATTGAACAATTTGAGCGTTAGCATATCCTCAAGATCCTCAACAAGACCGCCAACGAGATGCCTAATTGCGGCTTGACTTTGGATGAAGGCAGGTGTGAGCTTGATGGGAAGTTCATAGGCCACCTGCCCATCCCATAAGAGAACGTTAGCCAGTGGAGAATTTAATTCCCTTCTCATATATGTTGATGGTGGGATGATTCATGTAAACATGAATTGAAATTAGGATAGATGGGAAGTGGAATGCAAGCTATCAATGCATGATGTCCTGACATATCCTAAGACCATTACCTCAAAATGAATATATACAGGAAATTAAATAAGCTCGTGGACAAAACAGAGAATTCGTCGTTTCTTGGAGGAATAAGGATTGTACATTTTGTTGATGAATTAATGGTGAAGCAATGCCTAATGTATCACTAATGGTGAATTGGATTCAAGGTTGGTTTGGAAGATCCAATAGACAATACACATATTTAATGGGCCTGCACATTGAATATATCCAAATGATCATGACATAAGGCAAGGAGAGTGAGGAGTAGTAAGGATTTGGTGTTTTTTAGGACCTTCATACTCCTTCTGTATCATATGTCATAGAAATTTTGGAGCATCGGGTTGATAGTATTGTGGGCTGGAAGGATACTTCCATGGAATAAAAAAGGGCATAGGATAAACAATCTGCTGTGGTGGAATTAACCCGTTGGAAGAGGGACCCAGAGTTTTGTTTTAAAATGATTTTGTTTTCCTTGGATTTTTCCTTTGTTCTGCGGTTTAGGGCGCCTTTCCCTTACTTCGGATTCGCAGATCTAAAGTCCCATTCTTTTGTCAAAACTTATGCTCGATCTTAACAACATATCGATAGGCAACACCAAGTAAAAAGATGTCTAGGAACTCCATTTCATTCTGGATGTGCTTATGCAAACAATCATGGTACTTTAGTACCAAATGCCACTCGGAATCCTTGATGCCCCGCTTCGTGCAAAGGGCATGAAAACCATTTTTGAACTCTAACACATCTTGGTCCCTTACGTGCTTCAATGTGGTCCACTTCATGTATTTGTCTTCATAGCTACTCACAAGATAATATTGTTCATTGATGGCATCCTGGAAATAATTCTATTGGGTGCAGTTGAGAACATCGAGGGTTCCCCTTCATCCTTTTTCTCACAGTAGGTTTCCCTCCAGTCCTTGACAGCGGGGGTGACTTTCAAGAGTGAAAAAACAATAGTTTCCCGATTGGAAAAGTCATGAACTAGAAAATATCCTTCCATCTACGACATCTGCATCTATCTGACCTTCAAACATGGGAATGTCAAATTTTACCTGTACGTTAAAATGAGTGGTGCCTCCAGAGTGACTATCGGATGAATATGTGTCGTCTGTGGGTAGTTGTCGAAGGATTTGTATCCATCATCACATTCCTATGTTTCTTGAGGGCCTCCTCGAGAAATATTTTGAAAGCATCTCCTGCTTCTTCATATTTATTTTCTTCCGCCATGAGAGGTCATCATGGTTTATGACGTTGATCTTGCAAAGGTTCACCAAAATCGAGCCCTAACTCCTTATACCCTAGCCTTGTTGGGGACATGCAAAGAAAAACTTAGAAAGAGCGGACTATTCTTATACCATTGATCCAAACTTATGCGGGAACACAATAGAATACATAGATAAAAATAAACACATAAGTGCAGTAGAAATAAAACTTCATTTCATTAATATTAAATAAGTGAAATATGCTTGCATACATAATGGAAATAAACTAGCTTGGGCGATAGTAGCTTATCTCTAAGAAGAAATGTGGTGCATACATGCCTTTGAATTGTGTTACAATGAAGCTCAAGGGAGTTTTTATTATTGAACAACAAGGGAAAACCATAAACAGCCAAAACCCTAACCCCATGAGATGGAACACCAAGAGTTTGTTGGCCTCGTTGGGGTTACTTGGCCACCCAACTTCTCGAGGTTGTAACTTGGTCATATTATCTCTGTTTGGCACGTACGATGCCTTGTCAGAAACATATGTCCTAGTACTAGAGGATATGCCATAGTCCCCTACCTATATTTATAGTCCTGCTCCGGATCTTAAGAAAAATCCGTTTAGGGGGTCAAAACTACTCGAAATTTTCAGGACTAGAAAAAACGCTAAAAATAGTAAACACTGCTATAAACAAGGAAATTGATGAAACTGGCTGGGGGTATAGGTGGAATAGGAGAGTAGCCACTAATATCCACCTAGATCAACTTAACTCAATTTTGTATATGTCCTCCTCTAGAGCCCACTTCATTTCCTAGTTAAAAGAGAGGAAATTGTTTAGATCACCTACATGATTACCTCAATAGGACATCCAACAAGATCTTGAAATAAATAATTGAAATATATGAACTCTTCTAGTATAATCTCCTCCAAAGAGTGTGTCATTGAACCATCATCCCTTAGGATTTGCCAAATTATTTTTCTTGTTCCTCCTATAAGGAATGAAATGATGGAAAAACTTGGTGTTATCATCTAACTCCTTTATCTAGGTAGTTATTTTGTTCAACCCCCATTCAATTTCCTCCTTTTCCAATATATATTGTCTTTAATGTTCCATATACCAAAAAATTTCTATGTTTCCTTCAAAGAAATCATCACTAGGGTTAGCATCACACATATTATTTATAGCTTATTCCACAACCTTTAGATGAGATTGTTATTTCTCCTTATAAAGGAAACACCAAATTATTACAACATCCTTGAGCCTAGAAATATTTTCTACTATTTAAGTTATAAAATAAAGTGGATTAGGATCTATAAGATGGACCCAAGAATCCTTAAATACACTTTTAAATTCATCTTCCTGAAACCAAGAGTGGTTGTATCACAAAAGCACGGGAGGCTTGTTACCATCTTGAACCATATAAAAGAAAACAAGGAGGCAGTCTAAAAGGCCTCGCAATGAAGCGCACAAGTAAGTAAGAAGTTGTTAGTTAAAGATGTCAATAAAAACCAAAAACATATATAGCCATTCGCATATTACTTCATCATAGCCATATTAATATTATTATGGAAGGAATGCTAGTCATCAACCTCACCCAATTTCAGTTCATGCAAATAAAATGCTAAGTCTATAACTAGTATATTGATGTCATGACCGAGAGTCATGTTATAATATTGTTTTTTACTTTTAACGTAATTTTATATAACATTAATTAAATTGATAACATATATTTTATATTGAACTATAAGGTACCTCTCTACCCAATTACTAGGCCCAATGCGTGATCACTATGAGGTGATAATCCTCCTTCGGATTGTGTTGAGGGAACAATGTGTGAGAATTCCAAGATAGGGGAATGTTTATGGGAATTTTTGGAAGGGTTTTTTTTTATGGATTATTTCTATTTGTGAACAGAAGAAATCTCCCCATACCTAGTGGCTTGATCAAGAAATAACTAAGGAAAAAACTACTATGCTCTCCCCAAAAAAATTTGAAATATGGAAGAAAGACTTAGTTGGGAACCAATGCAAGCTCTCTCCTTCTTCCTACTTACAAGCTTTAGCTCCAACTCCAAATGAAAAAATTGGAACCATATTAGGCTTACTATAGTGGGTAGAAGCCTAATATTAAATTATTTCCCTTTTACCTCTTATTAATTAGTTTTGGTTGTGTATTTTGTAGTTATGGCAATTTGTGGGATATTAATTAATATTTGGCTCTGGATGAAGAACATTGTAGGAGTAAGTACCATAGGTCTAATGATTTACCCTTGTTATGACTTTAGCATTAGGACCCCAACAGATATGAATAATTTTGATCTGGTATGGAAGTGGAAGAAGATGAATACTATTGTATTTGTTATGGAAGTGGGGGCAGATGAATAGTATTGGTGTGGGTGGTTTTACTGATAGGTGATCGAAGTGGTTGATGACACACACTAAATTCATAAGACTTGACCCTCCTATGACTTAGTATTGTTGATTATACTGAGTTGTTCCTTTTTCTTCTTTCCCATTTTTCTTTAATATTTTTTAGTTTTTTTCTTGCATTTGTTCTAGCTTGACATGAGGGGTGGTCTTTGGGGCTTTTATGCCCCTAGAATACACTACATTAAATTATCTAAAGGTGTTTTAAGTTGATAGGATATCAACAATATGTAGGTTTTGTCTTCCTCTAAAGTGCCAAATGGGGGTTGTCAAGGTGCATGGTGCAGGACAACATTTTTCTCTATTTCTTCTGCTCCATAAACAAGTATTGATGAGTTGTTTCTCATCCTCTATTATGATGTATTCAATGATTCTAGAGTTATCAGAAGTTTATAAAACATGGGCATGTTTATAGTTTCGAATGGGTCATACATCTATTTTGATGTCCCTAGAGTTGGACTGTAGGTATGATAGACAATATGCTACCAGAAATCATAGAATCTAATCATAAAGGTTTTATATGAAGGGGGAAAGCTAGGACGCCACAAAATGAGTGAACCATGACTTTCCCTCACTTTGTAGGTGCAAAAAGATTGGCATAGTAGGCTAAACAACTAATCAATCAAAGAAAACCACAAAATATCCAACATAAAATTCAAATGTTTTGTGGAATTTATCAAAGAGAGGCACTTATAGACATATAAACAACAAGTTATAATTAATTTTTGGGATTAAGCCTCCAACTCCAGGTTCTCTAAGTCTCAAGTCTCGAAAGTCATCTACACTCTGGAATTTTATTAGTTGACCAAGATCCTAGTAGCTATCGCTTTAGAGAACTAATGGAATCATGATTCGAAATGTTAAATAATCTAAGAAGACTAGAATTCGAGCTCATAGTACTATGCAATGTCATTTTCAAACATTGTTTCAAGGTCTATGAGTGGGGATTGGGTAAATAGGAAGGTATATTAGAAGTTATGGGAACTTTTCTTAGGGCAGCAAATCTAACTTGATAATAATTGAGAATGAACCAAGAAATAAGCTCTTACAACAAGGCAAATGGTTTAAGACTTCTTCTCTAAAGGCTCTTCATAACCCACTCCACCTTGATCTTGTTATTGTTAATCATTCTATATTTTTATCTATTTCTTTACTATATTTTTTGTTTTAATATAACATTTATAGTGTAAACTTATATAGAAAAGCTTTTGAAAATAACTTAAGCATTAATATCCATTTTAATTAATGTTTAATTTAAAAATACTCTTTAATAAAATTTATTTTCATCTCAAATTATTAAATTACAAATTTTGTTTCTCTTATAAGTTTTTCATAAAATATTTTTCACCAAATCCATTTCTCTACCATTTAATAACAAAGTTGTATACATAGAAAGAGAAGTAATATAAGTAATATGATATATTTATAATAATTTATTTTCTCTTTTAAATGGATAAAATGATCATATTTAATTAAATTAAATTCTATTATTTTACATTGTTTTAATAAATTTTTATGTTAATTTTAATTTAATTTTTTAATTTAGAATTTTTTTTTCTTTATCTTGAAAAAAATGGTTAAATTTTCAATTTTATCTAGGAAAAATGCTTAAAGTTAAATATTGGTAGAGTAACATTTAGATTGTAACCACAATGATTAGGGTCATCCATAATCTAAGTATTATAATTATAATAATAATACTTGAAAACATTAACCATTAAAATTATAATAATTTTTCATTATAATTAAAAAAAATCAGTAAAATAAAATTATCTTTAACTTTTTAAATATCTATAAAATTATATTGATAATATAAGATGATATTTTAAGTTAGTTTTTATTATTATTATTATATTAAAAAAACATGGGAAAAAATAAAATTATATTTATTTTATTTAAAAATAAAAATAAAATTATTTAGTTTAATAGTTTATGTGATTTTCAAAATGATAATGTATAATTAATGTGTGGCTTGAGTAGTTATTACCAAGAGGTATTTAAACGACCATATCTAGAGATCACATCTAGTTCTTCACATGAGTGAATTTTTTCCTTTTCTAAGAAATGACCTTCTAAGAGATTTAAACAAAAAAAATTATTATAATAAATTCCTTATTTGATTGAAAATTATATATAATTAATATTAAATTAAAATATATATTTTTAATTAATCGAAACTATATACTTTACCATTTACTAGAGTTAAACACATGCTCTTCATTAATCTAAAAAAATTAAAGTTGAAAAAAATAAAAAAGAAATTGTCATTTTTAAAAGAAACACATACTCTCTTTTTTATTTATTAGTTATTTCAATTAAGTTTGGAAGTTCAAGTCTCTTCAAAGTGGCCATTCCACCGTCCTATGTTCAAGGTGATGTCCACTCGTGCTAATCATTTTTGGTAGTATGACTGGTAATTTGCTTCGGTCAAATGATTGACCAAATGGTCTGAAGTTGAACCAATAGATAATTTCTTTGCATTTTATTCTGGTTGAAGCTTTTACTATTTAACCTCTGCAAAGTGTCCTCCAACTATCCAGATAAAACCAAAATGTTTCCATCATTCTTGAGATCTTTTAAGCTCAATATGCAGTGAACACAGCAACAGCCAGTAAATGCTATCTGGTTCCTTCATGTATACCCCTATGTAACATGTATATCCCTATGTAAATTATATAAATTATCCAAGAATTTTGTAACCATATAATTACCAAGTAGTGGGCCAAGGTTTGAAAGCAGATGCCAAGTAGTGGGCGCCTGTAACCATGTAATTACCAAGTAGTGGGCGCGGGATCGAAGGTAGATGCCAAGTAGTGGGAGCGGGTTAGTCAGAGGTAGCATATTACATTCCATAATGCCACTTGGTTTAATGTTCAAATGACACCATAAAAACATAGATCAGGTGGATTGTTCCAGAAACTTGAGTTGATCGAAATTTCAAACCGCACCAGAAAAACATATATCCGGTGTAATGTTCCAGAAACTGAGTTGATCGAACGTTCAAATGACACCGTAAAAAAAATATCCGGTGGACTTTGAGATGATAGGCAAGCTAGCCGTTGAACTAACTTGGTAAATCTCTCTATATATGTGTCTTTAGAAGCTCATTTTACAGCATTTTTGTCAGCCTCTATCTATCTTTGTGTGCTTGGCTATGTGCAGGTTTGAGTCTGTGTGTGAGTCCGTCAGTCATGTGTCTGTGAGTCGGTCTGTGTGTCAGTCAGTCAGTCATGTCTGGTTAGATAGAGGAGGGTTTGCAAATTTTGGACTCATAGAGATCAATGCAATAGATCATCTTTCAGAATGGTGGTATGCAAGAGATCCTCTTTCAGAATGGTGGTATGCAAGAGAGTCATCCAATTTCCATTTATATTCTAGGTATGTAACTCTATTTCATTGCCATGTATCTTCTTTGATTGTAAATTATTCCTTTACAGGTAGGTAGCTAATGCGGCTTTGCCATGTATCTTCTTTGATTGTAAATTATTCCTTTACAGGTAGGTAGCTAATGCGGCTTTAAAAACTGTTTGAATGATATGTTTGAATGATACAGGTCATTGAGGATGTTATTGAGGTTGGCTGAAGAAATGATAATATTAATGGGAATCCCAAATCCAATACCAGGTATCGTCATCTAAATTTTCTTTCAATTTATTTAAACATTGGTTATCAGCCATTTTTTATAGGATGTTGAGTTTTGCGGCCTCCTGAATAATTTAAAAGGATTTTTATTAGATTGAATTTTACATATCAGCCCCTATGTAGACTACCTGGTCATCTAAATTTTCTTTCAATTTATTTAAACATTGGGTATCAACCATTTTTATAGGATGTTGAGTTTTGCGGCCTCCTGAATAATTTAAAAGGATATTTATTAGATTGAATTTTACATATCATCCCCTATGTAGACTATCTGGTTTAACACCCTATTGTGGTGTGTGACATAAGTCATGAATTCCCAATTCTCCTTAGCAATTCTCCTTCTCCTTTTCTTGTCCTTGGCAATCCTCTTTTTCTTTTTTTGCAATTCTAGAAAGTTTCATTTCTAGAGTCATTTTCTCCCTTCTTAACAATGACCAGGTTCAAGAAAGATCAGGGGCTAACAATGCTTCCCCTAACAGACATTATTCTGTTGCCATTAAGACAGTGAGAGGGACTGTAGTTACATACATATCTCTTGCAATTCCGGTTGAGTGGATTCGCTAAGCTGGTGAGAGGGAATGAATTGTGGAATAGTTGGCTCTGTTAGGAAGCTTCCCTTGATGGCTTCTATTAGGTTTGAGAATTTCGGAGCAGAAGAGTTTGAGCATAGATTAAGCATGAAGGCATGGCCAAAAATAAGTACTGCCAAAAAACCCTTTACAAGGAAAGACCCTACAAGCCAGATCTAGACCCGGTCGCTTTCTATTCATTCTGCAATTAGAAAGCTAGACGAATAAGCAACATATCCCTAAGGCACAGAAAATATGCTAGCTACATACCCTACATAGGGTCACTAATAACCTACTTAGGAAACGGAGTTTCCAGTGCTGGAGGCAGAGAGGACACCCTGAGATGGGACATGATTTCCTAGGAGAGGTAGGAAAAACGAAAGAAAGGGTGTTCGGCTTTCCAAAACAACATAGACTACGCCCTCTCTGCACATCTGCCTCCTTTGAAATTTAGACTAGGTCGATCGTAGATTTAGGGAATATGTTGGCTCACCCGCATCGATTGTAGGCATTTTTAGGTCTATTGCAGATTTAGGTAATATGTTGGTTCACTCTCATTTTTAGGTCGACTGTGATTTAGGGAATATGTTGGTTCACCCGTCAATTGTAGATTTAAGGGAATGATTCAATTGACAGAATGATTTATAATCTGACTATTTGAACCAACAATATATTTTTGGATAATAAACTCGAATTCCAAAAAATATTAACCAACCAAAACCCTAACCTTAACCAGTCATAACTAAACCCTAAACTTTCACATCTCACAACTAACGGCCCTGTATCAATAAACTGAAACATAGCGATTAAATTACAAATGCCAGAGTATCTATGTATGTCATCACTCTAAGTGCTTCAATTTCATCTCATCTGACATTTCCCAACCTATTATGACATACTAACCTCTCGGCACGGCGACATCAGAGTTGTTATAGATAAAATTGGCACACACACACTCAATATATTCTGTATTATGAATCAGAAATTACACACATATTTATACAAGCACAAGTCTTAAGATAGGAATTCTATCTTAGACGTACAGTAGTGTGGTTGAGAGATTCTCTCAACCACACACTAAACTAGGAGAAACTATATTCTAGCTGATTCCTATTATGTAGGAACAAACTCCTGAAATGGAGAATTACAACTATAGACAAGTAGGAATTAATTATTTCTAACTCCCCCCCTTAATGACTACTTGTCATGATAGTGATTCACAAAGTCTGGTTCTGGTCAAACAAAACAAAGAATATGTCGACGTCCATATAAAAGAGCAACCATCTACCAGAATGCATGAGTACCAACTGCTGCAACTGCTAGTCCTGTAGGATGTCCTTCGTATACATGATTCTGTCGACCATTATCACTGCATATATGTACCTGCAAATCCACCACCATCAGGCGAATTGCATGTGCAGAACCTCCAAAAAACACACTACCTCTCTCGGACAGATCCGCCACTTCTCCGATCTGCTTCTCCGCAAATCGTCAAACGAAGTTGAGGCTTCCCGCGGATCTTCCAATGAAGTTGAGTTGGCATCTTCCTGAATAAAAATCATGCGCTTCCGCGCCATTCCCGTGATTTGGCGCATTGGCACGAGTATGTACTGAACAGTCGCGCCAATTGTACTTCTCAGCACAACTGTTAGCTAAGAAAGCACACCAACCTCCTTCTTCTCAGAGATCGGTCAATCATCTGAGATTGAGCCAGGTGTTACTGCAGTCCACCTGCTCCTACGAGCACAAAGCTCCCGTGTACACGTCAGCCACTCAGGCAATATGCCACCACCGGGCAAGTCCGATTTGCCACCACCGGGCAAATCCGCCGACTTCAATATGCCACCACCGGGCAAGTCCGATCTGCCACCACCGGGCAAATCCAGAACTTAAATGTGCCACCACCGGGCAAATCCTGTAGCCACTAAGGCTCTGTATGTGGTTTCTGGCTCACCACAAACCATCACTTTACAATGACAAAAGATGGTTTCAGGCTGACCATAAACCATTACAAAGTGGTTTTAAGATCACCACGAACTTTCAAATGCCTTTACCAGGCTTACATTCCATACTTCAACATATGGAGTTTCTGGGTACATACAATGACCATTACAACAACTAAACTTGTTTATATGATGCTAGGGAGTCTATTCCACAAACCACACTAACTCAAACAAACATCTACTTTGTTGTCCACCATAAACGTTGTTGCTGCTCCTTTACCTCATCTGTTCATTGTTCACATCTTGGGCATCGTTGTCTGTTCAAATAACTTCTTGGAACTCCACGTTTCACCTGTCATTCGTTAGAGTTGCAAATTCTAACAAAATAACTTTGCCTACATTGAGTTAGCTAGGCTCAATAAGGCTCAATAATATATAGACATGATTCCAAGAAAATACAACAAACTCTTCACATTAATTCCCTCTCTGCCCAAAGATGATTATTTCCCAAACATACAAGCAATCATTCCAACGATACCTGTGAGAGGTCCACTGATAAAGAAACGGATTGACGACTTTTCACCTGGACTCAATACAGTGCATTCAAACACTGATGATCCAGACATAGGCACACAGCCACACGAAGAGAACACAAATTTCCCTTCAAGAGTAATAATCTAGGACTCCACGGTCCAATCCTCCGTCGCGTTTCAATATCCACTCCCCTGGCAACACAATGCCACTTCCTCTATAGTATCAAGGCTAGTTACTGCATTCAAGCATGCTGCCTCATGCTCGCTGACGTACTGCAACAACTAAGATCCATTGTCCAGCTAATCTCCCTGCAATTGAACATGTAGACCTGTCTCCACAATCTTTCATCACACCAGGCATGCACAAACTTGAGCATCCTCCAATCTTTGACGTAACTATCATGTCTTCTCATATCTGGTAATAAATCATTCCTGCAAATAGATTTGTCTATTGTTGGAATGGCAAATTCCAACATAGATTTACACTGGTGACACTAGTTTGCCAGGCTAAATGTCACAACAATCTAATTCTTTTAACCAGATTTACATAAATGCATTTACATGTTAAGTTCACTGGTTCTCAACATGAAAGCGGAATAACTTACAAAGACAATTTATTTCATCAAATAAGATATGTTGAAGTTTTTAGTTTCATTTTTTTTTTTTTTACCCAACATAATCACATCATGGCAGCTCACTGTCCATCAAATAAATTCTGCATCGACATAGTCTCACCTTTTACACAATTCCATTGCCAGCCATTCCTTCCAAGCAGAAATGGTATCCTCCGCAAATCACTTCAAAAAATTAAAAAACAAAGAAACGCCTCCGCCAACTTTGATTCTGGCCAAATTTCAAATGCTAAATATCCAATTCCCTGGAAAAGAAAGAAAGCCTGAGACTACTATGTCGAACAACACCCACCGCTTGTCACACGCGCAAGTCCCGGACAGTTAACATCTTTCTTGAATAAATGGGGATTAGTGGGACTCGATCTCACACCTCTTCTATCCCACTGAGCCGACCCGATCTCAAAAGCTCATCCTTCATAGCTTCGCCGCAGAGCCCGCGGACCCATAGAACCGTTCCCGCACGCCGACAATGTAAGATGGCGTGCACTCCTCCATCAGCCCACACCACTCACAGGCTGCGAGTTCGACCTGGCAGCTCTGGGAGGAATTCGAACTCGCCATATTGGAGACGTAGATGCTGGGGACAGTCTCGGAAGAGGCGCTCGTCGCCGCCATGTGACTGTCGGCTTAAAGTCCTCGGCTTCTAGAGCCTTGTTCCACTCTCTGTTCGGCATTTTAATTTGCCGTCTATCTTCTATAAATCAAAGGATTGCACTGGATGCCTGCTCATACCTGAAGCAGAGTTTTGAGTCGTTCTAATGGAGCCACGGCAGAGCAGAACACTCCTTCGGCAACACCGCCAGCAATGAGAGACTTGCAGACACTAAGAATGGTTTGGCCCGGAGCCTTCACTTCCGCATTGGTGATATTCTCTCCAAGGTTTGTCATGACATGACGTAGCTCAGCAGCAGAGATAAAAAACATTTTGATCCTTGTCAAAAACACGGAATGCTTCCTTCAGCGCCTCTTCAGAATCAATATCCTTCATCTTTCTCGCCATGAGATTAAGAAACTCAGTAAAATCAATGGTACCGTTGCCATCTGCATCAACTTCATTTATCATATCTTGGAGCTCTGCTTCCTAAAGAACGCATTACAGTGCCCAGTTCTTTTGTTGTGATACATCCGTCCCCATCCTTGTCAAATAAGCTCAAAGCCTCCTTGAATTCAGAGATCTGCTCTTCTGTGAGTTGTTCAACAATTATGCTCGCCTCCATCGCTGAAGAATATAACCCAACCAATCGATCAGTAACATGATTGGGTAGACTCGCTCTGCTCAGAGCTTCTCCAATCCCCAAATTGCAGCACACAGCTGCTCAGCAATCCAAAACAACACTGCGCCGAAGTATCTATCCCATACATTCGTCATTCGGATCACCAAATTCACCGAGAGGCGGTGTTCTGTCCAGAAAACCGGCATTCCCACGGCACACTCACAGGTCAGATCAGGGACCGATATTCGAACGTTGAAATTAGCAGAGAGTAAAAACAAATCCTTTACAAGGCCATGAAAAAAAAAACAGTCCGCTAACTTTGTCTGCGTGAGGGCTTGATTGATTTCGCTGAACCGTGGATATCCGTCTAGAATCTTCGTAATATTGAAGCCATTTGCACAGCGCAATAGACTTATCAGGGGGACCGCTAATTGCAACCCCAAAGCTTCATTATGGAGGAATAAAATGGCAAAAAAACAATGATGGACCCAAATCAAAATCTGCCAAACTTCCAGAGATGTAGAGAGCCGTCGTCTCATCCAGCCTGGCGCAACACTGGAAATATTACTTTCCTATTACTCCAACACACTGTGCACAAAGCACGCAGCCTCCAAACCCACGCAGTCTCACCAGATCGCTACAGCCTCAAAACTGAGTTCGATGGGTAAATAAACTACTAAAACAAAACTCTTTTATTTCTTATTTCCCTCAGCCCACAAGGGGCCGAGGCCCAAGCTCCGATACCAAGATAAAATTGGCACACTCACACTCAATATATTCTCTATATTATGAATCAGAAATTACACACATATTTATACAAGCACAAGTCTTAAGATAGGAATTCTATCTTAGACGTACAGTAGTGTGGTTGAGAGATTCTCTCAACCACACACTAAACTAGGAGAAACTATATTCTAGCTGATTCCTATTATGTAGGAACAAACTCCTGAAATGGAGAATTACAACTATAGACAAGTAGGAATTAATTATTTCTAACTGTTATTTAGGACAAAGTGATTTTGGATTTAATGTTAGATATTGTCATGGAGGTCAAGAACTCGCAACGCACAGAGTGATTTAGGATTTAATGTTAGAAGTCATAGCAAGTAACAGCTATTGTATGGCGTGTTAATTTTATGATTGGCTAAGGATTTAAGCCGCGCTGAGCTACATAGCATACTCCTAGATGAATAGGAGTTGTCTACCCAGGCAGTGAAATAGCCCAGATACATGGTCTGGAATTTGGCATGAGATTCTAATTTACAGTTCAAGCGAGCCTGTTTACTTGATTTTCAAGCGAGCCGGGTTTAAACTATATCAACTCAAGCGAGCCTGCATTTACACGTCATATACAATCATTGCATAGGTGCCTATTTACATTATGTTCACACACAATCTGTTGCTATTATCCCCTGATGCTTCGTAGCTGACACATTAAGCGAGCCTGAATATTGCGACTATCAAGCGAGCCAGTTTATTTTTTCATAAACAACAGTCATCATCTCTCCTTCTACAGCATAGTTGTGTCATGAATCTGTATTAGTTCAATGTGTCATGAATCTGTATTAGTTCAACCTTTTCTTCTGCTGGGTTTGGATGGGATGATTAGCATAAATAGACTGGAATTTTGTTTGGGTGGCTATTTGCTCCCAGAAATTTGTGATCCCGTCATGGTTTTTGTTGTGACTTCTTTCTTCCTTAGAAGCTGTCTTTAATTACCATGGCGAATTGGATTGAGATTTTCTTATCTATTCAGATGAGGATGTAATGATTGACATATGAACTGTTAATGAAGACAACGTTTTTTTCTTTCTGAAAAAAAAAAGAAACTGCCAGAATAGGGTAAACTAAAATTCAAGAAATCAGGTAATTGGAGTGTTTGTAATCCATTTTTGATAGTGGAAATGGTTTCAGCACTATCGAAAACCCTTAGGCACTCAAAATACTAAATTTTAACAAAGATTCGGACAAATCATTGCCAGATTTTTTGAAAATCATTGCCATTTCGCTGCCTTTTTAGACTAGCGTACATAGCTCGGGTAAACACCTTTCATTGAATGAAACAATTCAATGAATCTTCCCTTTTGGTTTGTTAAGAAATCACGGAGAAATTAAGTTTGTTCGAGTTTTCTGACACGGGTGGTAGTCTTTTCAATTAGAATTCCTGTCAAATTGTGTGGGTGTCTCATTATTATTGTGTACCAATTAGAATTCCTGTCAAATAGTGTGGGTGGCGAGATTAACTAAATCCAACCCACCTGTCACGTGAGAGATTCTCTTAGTTTGTGTATAGGAGTCTTAGCTTGAGATGAATATAAGGCTAACTACTGGTCGATCAGATTCGATGAAATAGTGAGAGATTTTGCCGATCTCCTGATTTATATCATTACACATCTTTTGAATAACTACATAGGTTTCAGGGAAGTGATATTCAATGGTGTCCAGAATGTGTGTATTTAGTCTTGTGGTGACCCTCCCAGCTCTGCTCCATCACATATTTCTGGGTAGACAGTGGATCTCTGCCCTGCCACAAAATCTCATCCCTTGCACCATTACTCCGTTCTACAAAGGTGTTGTTAAACCCTCTCCGGATTAAAGAATACACTACAGTGTTATCATTATAATGAATAGCCTTCATATTAATGTTCTCAAACTCTTCCTTCATATTAATAGAACCTCTTAAACCAGGATGCACGCCCTGTCCATGTACAGGGCACAGCATACAACGAATGACATGAAAGAAATTATTCTAATCATTTGAAATCATTGATATATTAATATAACTGCATTCATAAAGACATAGACATATATAGTCAATAAGACATAGACATATATATCAACAACATTAATGGTTATCACTGAAATTTAATTCTAATTTCTAGAGGCATAGAGAGGACCAGGCATTGAAGGGTTACCTGCTCATACTGGTAAGGAAAAGACAAGGTCTAACGACAGTGATGTGGCAAATGCCAAGCCGGCGAGCATGTATAATCCTGTTTAAATAACTTGTTCAGATTTAGATGAATCATAACGTCGACTACCAAAAGTTTTTTTATTTTCATTTTTTTCTGACCCGAACAGACATTTCCTTTATTTTACCCAAACAGAGTACTGACCCTAACAGAGTAATTTTATTTTTTTCTGACCCTAACACGAACTATTAATATAACTACATTCATATTAAGTAGTACATCAATCAATAAGAGACATATATATATATATATATATCGGCATCAGTAATATATGGTTATGACTGAAATTTAATTCTAATATTCCAGAGGCATAGAGAGGACCAGGCTAGTTAATTGCTCATACTCGTAAGGAGCCAACCCAGCGAGCATGTATAATTCTGTTTAAATAACTTGAACGCCCACTACCAACGATTTTTTATTTTTATTTTTTTCTGACCCTAACAGAGTAATGTTACATTTCCTTTATTGCTTACTGTTACATTTTTTTTCTGACCCTGACAGGAAATCGTGAGAGATTATGTTTGTGGGATTTGTGAAAGCCTGAAGAGGAATCTTGGCAATAAGGCTATTATGTTTGCAGGATTTGTGAAAGCGTGAATAGATTATGTTTTTGGGATTTGTGAATAGATATTTACAAGGATAACTACCAGCAGTTTCTACCTCTGGGTCAACATGCTTACTTGCGTACAAGGCAACGTGAGTTGATGCCTTTGATGCCTTCCATGAACCATTCTTTCCATGTACTTAAAAAACTCCCACACTGCAATTATTGTTCCTCACCCACTTATTAAATTTAAGTACAATGATTAAATTGAATTTTTGATTCCAAATCAAAACCCAAGGAAACATCGAGTGAATAAGTTTTGAATAGGTTAAGGAAACATCGAGTGAACCTGGTACGATTTGGAACTTGGTCAGAAGCAGGTTGTTGGCAGGGATCCTCTAGAACCAGAAACTTTTCTGCTGAGGAAGCAATTAAGTTTATAATATTTGATCGCAGGCTAAGCCATAAAATAAAATAACAGATATATGCATCACAACTGTCCCAAATTTAATTCAATCCATTGCTATAGCTCCTTTACAAAAATGTATTAGCTTTGTAGATATTATAATATTTGGAATATTTTTTTGATCAAAAGCTCTCAGATTTTAATCACACTCCATGTGATAACAACTTAATAATAGCCTGAAATAGATAGTTTACATTCCAAGGATTTCTAGCCTATTGATTAAGGAGGCAAATTCATGATTTACTTAAGGAATTAAGTCATTGAGTTTGGCTCATTTCAATTGTCAAAGAAATTTTCAACATTTTCTTTAATTTTTTTCCATTCAATTTGGTAAAAAAAATTATCATATTTAAAATTATGAATTTAATTATTATCATATTTAAAATTATCAATTTAATTATTATTTAGATGAATTACTAGAAAAGTTTACCATTTTGCCTCCTATTTCATTGCAAACAATATTTTTTTCTACTCACCACATTCACACTTTAGTGCAAGATGTTCTAGCTTTAAACCACTTTCACACATCATTGCAAACCCCTCTCACACTTCATTTCAAATCACTAATTTCTTCTTATACATATATTCTTTATTCTTTGTAGTGCACCTCTTGTCACTCACTTTCACTTGACACTCTACACTAAAGTTGCATCTCTAGGTTTTCTTCAATTTGTAGATGCCCCTTCATCTTGACCATGACACTCTTAGCTTATCCATTTGCTCTAACTAAATTACTTAATTATTATTTCAAACATTTTTTTATTATTTCAAACAATTTTTTATGTCAAACCACTTTCAAATGTTTGAACAAGTGTTATGCAAGTTATCTTTCTTCTTCCTTAAATTTAATTTTAAATCTATAAATTATATCATACTTGTATTGCTTTGCACAATAATATCTTATTAATGTTTTTTCCTTAATGTATTATTATGTGTTTATGATAATATATATGGATTTTATTTACCTATTGTGCATTTAATTTGTTACAAGTTGTTAGATAGAGTTTGTATACTAACAATATCATTTTAATGTTGTATGTTGCAGAAAATTTATGAATGCCAAGTTGCTTGTGAGTGGAAGACATTATCTATTTTTATGTTTTCTAAAGTTGTAATTAGAACAATTTATATATCTTTTTGTTTAGATGGGCTCATCAAAGAATGTACATGAACCAAAAGTATCATTAATAAAAAGAGTAGGCTTTATTTTTTGTGGAGGGGTATTCAACCCCTCCAAAAAAATTCTTAGGAAGGGTAAATTGTAACCTTCCTTTGAGTTGTGTTCATAGTGTTCATGGTTTTATGATCTTTAGTTTATAATAACTTCAATATGCTCAAACACAAATATATTCTTTTATTATAATAAATTATTTAAACTTTTATTCACATAAATTATTTAACATTATTTTTAATGTTTTAAATATCTTTACCACATACACACAAATGGAAAATCTCTCTTATTCACATAAATTATTTAACATTTTCTCAATGTTTTAAACATTTTTCCTACATACACACAAATGACAAAATCCCTTTTATTCACATAAATTATTTAACATTTTATCAATGTTTTAAACTTTTTTCATACATACACATAAATGACAAAATCACTCTTATTCACATAAATTACATACCATTTATAACTTATATTTATATATATTATTTTAAATTCATCTTTTTTCAATTTTTTGGGTTTTGTTTTTATTTTTTATTTTCTGTTTAATTAAATTTTTTTATTATAGTTTTTTGTTTTTATTTTTTATTTTTTTATATTATTTCATATTTATATTCATATTTTTATAAATCTAAATTAAATAGGAATATATTACATACCATTTATAACTTATATTTATATATATTATTTTAAATTCATCTTTTTTTCAATTTTTTGGTTTTTGTTTTTATTTTTTATTTTCTGTTTAATTACATTTTTTTATTATGGTTTTTTGTTTTTATTTTTTATTTTTTTATATTATTTCATATTTATATTCATATTTTTATAAATCTAAATTAAATAGGAATATATTATTTAGAATGTTTTTAAATATTTAAATGTTTTTATTATTTATATATAATAAATATAATTTTGAATGTTATATATTATTATTATATATGTGTATATTATTTACGTGTGTTTTTTGTATGTGTATGAATCTATTCTTTGTTACATTTATATGTGTTTTGTTTACTTGTATTCTTTGTATGTGTATGAATCTATTTCCTAGATGTATGAATCTATTCTTTGCTATATTTGTATGTCTTATTTAATTGTATTCTGTGGATGTGTATGAATGTATTCATTATGTGTGTATGAATCTATTCTTTGCATGTGTCTTGTTTACTTGTATTCTTTGTACGTGTGAATATATTTTCTAGATGTATGAATCTATTCTTTGCTACATTTGTATGTCTTATTTAATTGTATTCTTTGGATGTGTATGAATGTATTCATTATGGGTGTATGAATCTATTCTTTGCTATATTTGTATGTATCTTGTTTAATTGCATTCTTTGTATGTTTAAGAAAGTATTTTAAATGTGTGTGAATCTATTCTTTGTATGTGTATGAAATGTATTCTTTTATATGTCTTTGATTCATTTTTTGTTATATTTATATATCTTGTTTAATTGTATTCTTTGTATGAAATTATTTTGTATGTGTCTTTGTATGTTTATGGAATGTGTTTGATTTTTTATTTGTTATATTTATATATGTATTATTTATTTGTAGATATATAAGTGTAATTTGTGAATATATTTTATTTCTATATATAAATATTAGAGTATTAAATTACAAATATATTAGTTTAAATATTAACTTGTAAAATATTGGTAGGAATATTTAAGAAAATTTTATTATTATTATTATTATTATTTTAAATTTAAATTTTGATTTTGATTTTATTTTTTAATTAATTTATTATTATTTTATTCTATGGTTTTTTTAGGCAAAATTTCATATACCTACAATATTAATTTGTCATTTTAAAAATAATAACAATATACATATTACAATAACATTAAAAAATACATAATTATAAAAAGAAATCAATATAATTGTAATTATTATAATGTCTTATTTAAAATATATATATATATATATATATATATATATATATATATATATATATTATATGTATCATTCACATTTAATTATTGAATCATAATAATAATAAAATAAAATAAATTTGAATATTTATTATTATGGGTTTTATTAAAATTTAAAATATGTAAAATGTAATTAAGAAAATATAAAAATTAAAATTAAAAATTAATATTTTGAACTTAAAAATTATAATTATCTATATTTTTTAATTATTAAATCATAATAATATTAAAATAAAATAAATTTGAATATTTATTATTATGGATTTTATTAAAATTTGAAATATATAAAATGTAATTAAGAAAATATAAAAAATTAAATTAAAAGGTTATATTTTGAACTAAAAATTATATATATATATATATATATAGTTGAGATGATGTAACATAATGCCAAAATAAATAAAACAAAAAATTAAATGAAAAAGATAAATTTATAATGCAATGAAAATATTTTAAGAGATTAAAAATAAAATAAAATAATACTAATATAATACATCTTAAAATAATATTAAAAATTACATAATAATATTAGCTGTTATGTTATAAATTATTTATGCAAATTATTACACTTAAGGTTAAAATCCCATAAAAAAGAAAAATCATAACATAATTTTTATAATAGCATCAATTTGTAATAACACATATTAATTAATTATTGATACTAAAATAGATACAAGAAATTTAATCTATATATATATATATATATATATATATATATATATATATATATGTATGTATGTATGTATGTATTTCAAAAAAATCAATTAATTTTAATAATTTATAATTTTAGTCTAAATTTTTTTTATCTAAAACTTTGTATAATCATTTTTTAAATATAGTAAAGAAATGATTACTTACTAATTTTAATATCATACCAATTAAATTATAATATTTATACTCAATCTTAATCACATGCAACAAAATAATGTTAATACTAAAGTTCATAATAAGTGTAATGTGTGAACATGTCACTGATCTGAAAATGAAACTATTTGTATCTGTTGTTCAAAGTATTCATTTCCATTTAATTAAGTGTGCAAAGTGTCTGTCATGTCTTGCAAATTAAACAAAGTGTTTTTGGTAATTGTTTTTGACTTTATGTGTGAGGGAATGTTAATTAAAATTACTGTTTAACATCTTGAATCAGAAATATACAGCAGAATAACTTCACCATAACAACACATCAACGTGATGAGACAATTCACCCCTCTTGGGCTACATCTACCCAGTCCAAGGCTCCTAATGGGCATTTCTTTGCTATATTATGATGCTCAAATTGGTTTTATAGTGAGAAATAAGCCTAAACAGGATGAAAAAGATGTGAAAATGAATTCAAAAGACATAAATAAGCTAAGTATGCCTTTTATTTCACCTCAAATAGTGAAGTGTAGCCCAATGCAGCTCCATTTCCCTCATGGCCCTCATGGCTCTCCAAACTTCCCTGAAGAAAAAATGGCTGAAAAGCACCTCTGTTGGCTCTGCAACCTATTCCAATGGCTCCATAATTCTGAAAATACTTAAAATTGACTAAATTTTTGTCTAATTTGGTCGAATATGGAGAAAGTTATGATACAAACAGTATTTTGCCCAGTGGCACTAGAAATCCTCCTCCAAAAATGGAGGAACTCCAGTTAGAGCCACTAAAATTTGCGGACTTGGCAAAAATGCGGAACCACGCTGCTAATTTGGCAGAAAAATTTAGTTTAACTGTCAGTTGAACTCGTGTTCACATGCTGAAAAGTCGGGCGGTTAGTGTAGTTGGCAGATAAGACCAAAGCTGCGCCCATGGTCATAGCCCTGAGGTCACTTGGCCAAGCGCTAGCACCCAAGGGCTTAAACATTTTATTACCACCATTGGTAAGGGGCTTAGCCCTTGGTTCTATGCCTGGTCGCGGGGTTTAAAAACCTTATCCTTAAGGGCTATCCCTTGTTTTTCCACTCATTCAACCAATCAACATGACGCCGCTATAACCTGACCCATTTGCGTTCAGGTCGGGTCATCCTCTGCCCGAATGACCCAAATGTGTTCACCAACGCCAACTCGTTCACTGCTAACCTCTTCACGAACACGTTCATTGCTAACCCTTTCACGTTCGGGTCGGGTCGTCCTCCACCCGACTCGTTTACGTTCAGGGTGACTCGACTCCGTTCAGGTTGGGTCGGGTTTGCCCACCAAACTAATTTTTAAACATGACTTGAAACTTAGGTCTGGGGTCACATGGCAGCCTTCGGGCAGGCCACGTGGCACCCTCTGATAGGCCACCAAAAACCATATAAAAATGCAATTTTTTGCTATAATTTTTTTTTGAAGATGACAAATTTTTGTGTTCAAAAGTCCTGTTTTGAAGGTTATTGGGTGTTTTAAAACTTCAATATCTTCCTCATGCACATCGTATTTGGGTCCCGTTCGCGGCGCCAAAATCGCAGCGACGAGGCCTATTCGGTCGTTCAGTTTGCATCCAATTTTGAGCAGTTCCAATTTTGAGCATTTTTTTTCCTTTTGGATATGATCACCTGATCACACCTCCCCATTGGGAAGATTTTGGACCCAAAAATCCTTCTATTACCTGTTAAGAAGATGAGGGTACAGATCCCTCACCTTTTCCACCTCAAATCACTTTGCCTTACTTGGTTTGTTGCCTTTAAGGCTAACCCGAACATAATCAACATTTTCCCTCCTCGAAGTGCATGTCCTTCTGTCAAGGATAGCATCCTCTTTCAACTCATCCAAAAATTCTGGCGAGAAATATTCTATGGATGGCAGTTGAATGTCACTTTCATAATCAACAATTAAAGGAGGTTCATACAAATGTAAATTTTCCACATTCACAACATAATACATCAGCATATATGAAGGAAAATATAGTTGAAAAGCATGATTTCCAACTTGTTTAAGGATCTTGAATGGACCATAATGAATAGGCTTCAGCTTTTTACCTTCTCCTTTCATTATTTCCTTACTAATATGCAGCCATACCTCATCTCCTTCTTGAAACTTATGATCAACTCTATGTTTGTCATGCCTCTCCTTGTACTTGCCTTGACTTTTTTCAAGTTGTTCTTGAACCTACTGATGTATGAGCTGAATTCTTTCAATGAACATGTGAGCTTTGTCAATGTCACTATGCCCATCAATGGCCACATCCTTCTCAAGAATGAAATCTAAAGGTGACTTAGGCAAATACCCAAAGCAAGCTTCAAAAGGTGAAGTATTTGTAGAAGAGTGCTTGGCCCGGTTGTAAGCAGCTGAATGTAATGCAAGTGCTCATCCCAAAGCTTGGGATGCTTGCTAGAATAACCTCTCAAAAGATGTACAATGGTTCTGTTCACTACCTCTGTTTGGCCATCTATTTGTGGATGGAAAGAAGTACTCTTCTTCAACTTGGTGTCCATCATCTTCCATAGATTGGTCCAAAAATTCCCAACAAATCTGGAATCCCTGTCACTACAAATCTGGAATCCCTGTCAGTAACAATAAAGTAGGCAAGCCATAATGAACCCATACATGTTGAAAATATAAATTAGCAGTTTCTTCAACAGTTATATATTTCTTACATGGCATAAGAATACACATCTTGCTGAATCTATCAACTACTGCATAAAGATAATCATGCTGCTTTCTAGATAATGGTAGACCTTCAACAAAATCCATAGAAACACTTTCCCATGGTCTAGAAGGTATCGGCAATGGCGTATATAAACCAAGATTCCTATTTCTAGGCTTTCTTGTAGCACATAATGAACAACCTCTAATGAAACGTGAAACACTATCTACCATGTGAGGCCAATAACAATACCTCTGTAAATGTGCCACCATTTTGCTTACCCCTAAATGTCCAGCAATAAGAGAAGAATGAGCTTCTCTCATGATGCTTAGTCTCTCCCTCTGTGGTATACACAACTTTCCCATATGAAACATCAAATTATTATGCAAATGATAATCATTCTCCTCAACATGATTCCCTTCACTCAAGTTAGCATACACATCCTTAAAATCAACATCTGATGCATACTGTTCTATTTAGCTCTCATGTATAATAGAATCATTCTTAAGTAAAGTAGTAGCACTAATAATAGGCCTTGAAAGCATATCAACAACTTTATTAAAAATACCTTTCTTGTACCTTATTACCAAGTGAAATTGCTGTAGGAAACCCATCTATCTGAAATGTCGTGACTGCTGTAATTTACTTTGTGACTACAAGTACTGTAAAGGATGATGGTCGGTATGAACAACTGTTTCTTTGCCCATCAAATAATGTTTCCACTTTTTGACGCTTTGTACCAACGCATACAACTCATTATCATATGTAGGATAATTCACAACAGCACCATTAAATGTCTCAGAATGAAATGCGATAGGCTTACCATGTTGTAAGAGAACTGCACCCATGGCATAATCACTAACATCGGTCTGAATCTCGAATGGTTGTCTCAAGTCCGGAAATGCAAGGGCTGGAGCTGAACTTATCTTCTCTTTCAAAGACTCAAAAGATTTCTGTTTCTTGCCTCCCCATTGGAAATAATGCTTCACACTTGTCACTGCATGCATAGGAGCAGCTATGGCAGAGAAGTTAGAAATAAACTTCCTCCAATACTGAGCTGAACCCAAAAAACCTTTTACCTTTGTAATGGATTTGGGAGTAGGCCAATTCAAAATGGCTTCTACCTTATAAGGATCAATTCTCAAAGCACCTCCTCCTACTATGTTTCCCAAATAAACCAATGAAGTCTCTCCAAATTCACACTTTGACATTTTAAGAAAAAACTAATTTTTCTTCAAAATATCAAGTACTTTCTTAACATGCATGACATGCTCTTCTCTAGTCTTGCTGAAAATTAAGATGTCATCTAAGTATACAATAATGAAATCATCAATAAAAGGACGTAAGACATCATCCATTACCCGCATGAAATTTGCAGGTGCATTGCATAAACCAAATGTCATAACAAGCCACTCAAAGAGTCCCTGTTTGGTTTTAAATGTTGTCTTCCAAATGTCACTTTCTGCAATTCTAACTTGATGATAACCACTACTTAAGTCTAACTTAGTGAAATATTTAGCATATTTGAGCTGATCTAACAAATCATCTATCCTTGGGAGTGGGTAACGATTCTTTACCGTTATCTTGTTCAATGCCCTGAAGTCCACACACATGCACCAAGTTCCATCTTTCTTTGGAATCAACACTATCAATGACCCACATTGAGAAGTGTTTGGTCTTATGAATCCTTTGTCCAAAAAGTATTTAATTTACCTCTTGATTTTAGCATTCTCCATGATAGAAATGCGGTACATGCCTATGTTAGGAAAAGAACAATCTTGATGTAACTGGATTTCATGTTGAATCTCCCTTTTAGGAGGCAAACCTATCGGTTCTGAAACATCTCATGATGTGCATCAACTACATCATATAAATCCGATTTAAGCTTGGAATCAAAATTTTCAAATGACTCATGATTCACATCAACCTTGGGCTTAACCATAAGAAGTAAAAAACTCTTACTAGAATTCACTAGCCTTTTTACCTGTCCCACATTTACCATCGCTATATTTGCCTTCCTGCGATGTGCTCTGACAATGAACTCCTTGCCATCTTTAAAGAGATGATACTTGTTTTCATGGCGATGGAAGATCAATTTCCTGTTAAATAAGTAAGGAGTTCCCAAAACAATTCCTGATATATCAAGCGGTACTACATCAAGTTCAACTGTGTCAATAAAGTGTACAGTAATCGCGAATTGCAATATGCACATTCTTGAGACTTGTATGTTTGCATCCTTGCATATCCACCCAAGTGGATAAGGCTTTGGATGTGGAATGGTCTCAAGTTTAAGTTGTTTGACCAAGTCTTCTGATATGAGATTTTCTTGTGACCCACTGTCAAACAGTGTGTCAATTTTTGTATGTTTTGAGACTACCCTCACATGGAACAATTCAATACTTTCTTCCTCATTTATAGTTTGTACATGACAATTTGAAGTACTAATGCTTGGCTTAGTTTCAGTTTCCTTTCCCTTCATACTTTTCAAACCCATGGCTGCAATTTTGGTTTCGTCACCTGAATCATCACCTAAGTCTTGTGGTGTAGTTGTAGTAGTTGTAGTTTTCTTCTTTCCTTTGTTTTTGTTAAATTGAGTTCTTTTTTCAGGATGTAATTTCCAACAGTTTTTCTCTTCATGGCCTTCTCTTGAACAATGTTTACATATCACTTCCTCACCCTCTTGTTTGATAGATGCATTCTTTTTTCCTTTTCCCTGAAAGGTTTTATCTTTGTTTTTCCCCTTAAAAGGCTTGTTTCTACCCTCATGAGAAGTGTTTTTCCCTCTAGCCTCTAAACGCGTAGCTTGTACACAAAATTCATCTAGACTAGTAGGATTGAACATAAGGATAGTATGTCTAAGGTAGCTGTGCAAAGTATCTTGAATTTGTAAGTATACCCCTAATAAGAGTGCTTTTCTCCTAAAATATTGGGTGTAGTCTTGTACATTTTGTCCCTTAAGTTGTATGAATTTTTTCCAGTTCATGATAGCCTTTTGTAAATGAGCTAATGGATCAAATTTATTTTTAATTGTAGAAATAAATTCAACCCATGATAAAGTGATCTTACCATGTTTTTTAATTTCATCCTTGGTCTTGGCTTCCCACCATACTAATTCTGCTCCATCCATTCTCAACGAGGATAACTGTATCTTGGTGTCGTCATCATGAAGGTTATGTATCCTCAAAAACTTCCAACTGTCTGATCCAATTGTCAAGTTTCTCTGCATTGACTTCACTATTAAGCATAGGCAACTCAAATTTAACATCAAGCTTTAAAAATGGACTTTTACCAGTGGTTTTAGACTTGTGATATTGATTCACCAAAGTTGAGGATGACGATGTAGAGGAAGAGGATGAAGATGGGGATGGTGGATCACCATTTCCTTCGTGTCCTTTCTTTGACTTGTCATCACTTTTATTTCCTCCTGAAGAATCCTCTCCTTATTGCGGGTTTTTAGATCCTTCTCCAACAAGCCTATCATTCCTTTCTTCGTAGAGTATCCTCACCATCTCCGTCATATCCAAGAAAGCCTTTTAGAACACCCGTTCCTCTTCTTTGGGATCCATATCTTCAGGAGCTTCTCCCTCTCTTGAAGACATACTTGAAGCTGCTTCTATGGCTCTTGGAGGTGGCTCTCTGACCCTTCTTGCTTGTGGATTACTTTGTACACTAACCAAATATCCTTCACCTCTCTTGAGTTTAAGCCTAGTAAGCATCAAAACTTTCAAACAATCAACTATATCTTTGCACAAAACAAATGATGAGTAAAAATGTAGCTCTTAAGGCTCCAATCCTTAGCTCCAATACCATCTGATCTGAAAATGAAACTATTTGTATCTGTTGTTCAAAGTATTCATTTCCAAATTAAGTGTGCAAAGTGTTTGTCATGTCTTGCAAATTAACCAAAGTGTTTTTGGTAACTGTTTTTGAGTTTATGTCTGAGGGAATGTTAATTAAAATTATTGTTTAACATATTGAATAAAAAATACACAACAGAATAACTTCACCATAACAACACAACAACATGATGAGGCAGTTCACCCCTCCTCGGCTACATTTGTCGGGTCCAAGGCTCCCAATGGGCATGTCCTTGCTATATTATGATGCTCAAATTGGCTTTATAGTGAGAAAGAAGCCTAAATAGGCTGAAAAAACTGTGAAAATAAATTCAGAAGACAGAAATAAGCTAAGTATGGCTTTTATTTCACCTCAAACAGTGAAGTGTAGCCCAATGCAGCTCCATTTCCCTCATGGCCCTGATGGCTCTCCAAGCTTCCCTAAAATAAAAATGGCTGAAAAACACCTCTGTTGGCTCTGCAACATGTTCCAATGGCTCCATAATGCTCAGAATACTCAAAATTGACTAAAATTTTGTCTAATTTGGTCGAATATGGATAAATTTATGATCCAAACAGTATTTTTCCCAGTGGCACTAGAAATCCTCCTCCAAAATTGGAGGAACTCCAATTAGAGCCACCAAAATCAGCGGACTTGGAAAAAAGGTGAAACCGCGCTACCAATTTGGCGGAAAAATTTAGTTTAATTTTCAGTTGAACTCATGTTCACATGTTGAAAAGTCAGGCGGTTAGTGTAGCTGGCAGATAAGACCAAAGCCGCGCCCATGGTCATAGCCTTGAGGTCACTTGGCCAAGGGCTAGCACCCGAGGGCTTAAAACTTTTATTACCGTCGTTGGAAAGGGGCTTAGCCCTTGGTTTTATACCTGGTCACGGGGTTTAAAAACCTTAGCCCTGAGGGTTATCCCTTGTTTTTCTGCTCGTTCAACCAATCAACACGACGCTGCTATAATCTGACCCATTTGCATTCGGGTCGAGTCGTCCTCTGCCCAACTGACTCGAATGCGTTCACCAACGCTGACCCGTTCACTGCTAACCTCTGCATGAACATGTTCACTGCTAACCCTTTTGCGTTCGAGTTGGGTCGTCCTCCGCCCGACTCGTTTACGTTCAGGGTGACTCAACTTCGTTCAGGTTGGGTCGGGTCTGCCCACCAAACTAATTTTTAAACATGACTTGAACCTTGGGTCTAGGGCCATGTGGCAGCCTCCGGATAGGCCACGTAACACCCTATGATAGGCCACCAAAAACCATATAAAAATGCAATTTTTTTCCATAAAACGTTTCTGAAGATGACAAATTTTTGTGTTCAAAAGTCCTGTTTTGAAGGTTATTGGGCATTTTAAAACTTCAATATCTTCCTCATACAACATCGAATTTGGGTCCCATTCACGGCGCCATAATCACAACGACGAGGCCTATCTGGTCGTTTAGTTTGCATCCAATTCTGAGTAGTTCCAATTTTGAGCATTTTTTTTCCTCTTGGACATGATCACCTGATTAATCACCTTGTGAGTCAATGTGTAATGTTTGTGGGTTATGTATGTTTGTTTTCACCCTATGTTTGTTATGTGCATATATGCTAGTGATTGTGGCTCATTGGTAATGGATTGTGTGGCTGAGCGTCCCATGCCAATGATGGATGGTTTTTGGGGCCATATAAGCTCTTACCTTCAAGTGATTGACCATGTTAGTAGAGATTTTACATCTCAAAGCCAAGAGAAGCTTTCTATATAATGTTTTTTAATTTAATTAAAACATAACATTAACTTCAATATATTAAAATATTTGTTTAATAATATTATTATCTTAAGAACATATAAATATATCAACCTAATAAAATTATAACACAATTTTATATATATATATATATATATATATATATATATATATATATATATATATATATATATAGAATTTACAACTATTTTTCAATTATATTAATTATAAAAATAAATAAATATTATTGTTAATTATTATAATATTTAATTTTAAAAATATCTAGAAAAAAATAAATATTTTTATATGTATTATTCACATTTAATTAGTAAATTATAATAATATTTAAATAAAATAAATTTAAATATTTATGATTATGGGTTTTATCGAAATTTAAAATATATAAAATGTAATTAAGAAAATACAAAAAATTAAGTTTAAAAATAATATTTTGAATTAAAAATTTTATATATATATATATGGGGTAGAGATGTAACATACTGCCCAAATAAATAAAACAAAAAAATAAATGAAAAAGACTGATTTATAATGTAATTCAAACATTTTAAGAGATTCAAAATAATATTAAAGAATGAAAGTAAAAATAACAAAATAAAAAAAAATCTATAAAAATTAAATTAAAATATGGTATTGGAACACTTCATGTGGAATATATTTTATTTGAAGGGTGATTTTAACTCTGGAACTACAAAGCATCCACAAAAATCAAATCTCTTTTCACTCTAAAATATGTTTTCATCTCAAGAAATTTGATTCATCTAGGTACTTGATATATCTAGTATTAATATGAAATCTTTCATCTCAAAAGATTTGATTAGTCTAGGTGATTGATATATGAGAGTGTTAAGATGAAATCTAGGTTGGTAGAGATGTTGCAACATAAAGTATAAATAAATAGATAAAGTAAAAAATATAATGTAATGTAAACAATTTAACCGAGTTCAAAAAGAAATTTTGAAAGTAAAATAACAAAATAAAAATAAACTTATAAAAATGAAATAGTAATAAAAATATGGTATTGAGAACCAATTCATGTGGAATATTGTCTATTTCAAGAGTGAAATTAAAGCATTCTAAATCCATTTTAACTCTGTAATTACAAAGCATAGAGATCAAACCTCTTTTCACTCTAAAAATATTTCCATCTCAAGAGATTTCATGTACCTAAAGCTTGGTAGATCCACTGTTAGGATGAATTCTAGGTTGGTTATATATATAACCAACCTAGTATGGTAGAGATGTTGTAACATAATGTATAAAATAGAAATTGCACCAAATGTTTCAAATGAAACACCTTAAGGAAGTAGCATATGAAGGAGTACCATTGACAAGAAAAGTGGAGCAAAAATCAAGGATGTGCTTAATACTGAAAAACAATTCAACAATTTGAAACATTGTGAAACCATACAAAAAATTAAGAACTTTGTTTCTCCACTATATAAGTCAAATACAAAATAAAAGGGTAAAATACAAAAAATTTGTAAATTTAAACTAGAATGAATGTGGAAACAATATTATAGTTTGCATAATGTCATCCTACACTTGGAGCCTAAGTCTTTTTCAGGATTTCATTTTCCATCCTTGATATATAGTAGAGGAAACATTAGGAAATTCAATTTCTTCTAACCCAAATTATAATTTCTCTGTGTCAAAAAATAAATTTGTCCTTACAAATTACTTATGGTGGGGGCAAATGGTGGGGGGAACACGAGGATTTGTTTGATTCTTAAAACTAGTTGTTCCTACTCTACTCTAGAAAAACATGGAATGCATATTACAGCTCATTCTTGTTCTTATTTAGCCTTGAAATTTTTATTAATCTTTTGAAATAATCCCTCCATTGTCATTCTTAAAATTTTATTTCATCATATTTCATATTTTTTATAACCTAAAAAATAGCACACAAAACAATCAATTATGTCTTTTTGTATGCATGATATTTTTAAACCATGAAATTAAAAGGAAATGGGGATGCCTGTCCCAATAAATTATTCATTTAAAAATAACCTACTAAAAATTTAATAATTGCAATCAACAACATATATGGAAATACGATTGTGCAAACATGTGCAACAGTGTTATGTACATCAAATAATATTATTAAAGTCATATAATATATATAGACTAAAGGACTAGGATATTAATGTAACTACTAAAACGTGCATTGTCATTAGTAATTCTCAAGTGAAGTAAGTACATGATATTTATTTAAATCATTCTCATAATTTTTACATATTACTATAAAAATCACTTGACTTGCCCATGAAGCGTGAAATAAACTTGAAATTGGAGTAAATCTTGGAAAACCAAATTAGAATAATAAATTTTTTCATTCCAAAATATACCCACTTCATAGAAAATAAAATATACAAAAAAAAAATCTAAAATTATTAGTATTAGATTGGGGAAAAAAAGAGTGCAGACTGTCCTCGTGTGATTTGAAAATGTGTGCTTTCAGTTAAACTGAATCAATGCAAATTCTAGAAAGGGTCTAGATTTCTTATCCTAGAAACAATATGAGGTTCTCCTCTGTATTTGGTCTGATCTCAATATTTGCATTAGTATATATTGTCTCCTTCAAAACCTGCAATACAATAAAGCAACAATTGGTGTTCATAAATTGTTATTTTCACAGAAAGAAACAATAAGATTCAAACTTCCATAAATTAGAATTGTAGATTTTGCCTTGGAAAAAACAATGTTTCCAATTCAACATGATTTCCAGAGTTGGGTGTTATTTCTAATCCAATCCATTCCATAATTATTTCATTCAACTGTGCAATTCCATCTGTCACAATCCATCCTTTACATTTCCTTTATGTTTGCAATGTGACTATATTGGTTTTTTTATTATCATTCTTGACATGATATAACATATAATATTTGGAAATTTCCACCAAAATCATCAATTCCAAAAGATCCATCAACCAAACTTGCACTAAAAATAGTTGTCAAGGAAGAGGTAAAGTGGGAAACATTGGAGCAGAATGGAGTAATTTTCCCTGGCCCTTACCAACCTCATGGAGTGAATATGTTTGACAATGGAAATCCAGTTGTTCTTACTCCTCGAGAAGAAGGCATTGGCATTGTGTTTGTAGTCATGAAGGAAACAAACTATGCCACAAGGCCGAACTTTCTAGAGATTTTATGGCATGATTGGAAGAAAGTTCTTAGGACATAACATGTCTTTCAAAAGTTTGAGCTCTGTGATTTTACCCCAATTTACGAATGAAATATTGGAGAAAAAAAGAAGAATAAATATATAAGCACCGAGGAAAATAATTTTTGAACTAAAACAAGAAAAAAAACGAGGAGAAGAACATGTGGGAAATTATTGATGGAGTGAAAAATAAGGTTGGGAACTTCAGAGCTAAGCCACAAGGGCTATTCCATGGCTATGGAAAGAATTCCAAAATGGGTAAATGAAGAAGATAATTTATCCAAAAATATTACAATCAATATATAGAAATATTGTTCCGTCATTTGAGATATATTTCTAATTTATTTTGTGTCAAATAGAAATGAAGTAGCAAAATCATAATGATGTTAGTTAGAGTGGTGTTATACAACAAATAAGAGTAAAGGCGGTGAAATATTCCACCCTAGTCGATACATTTTCTATCATTCTTCACTCTTCATGGGCACATGAAATTATCTAAGGGGACAGTGAAATTATGTTGTTTCTTTATTTGGATTTAGCAGAGGAATATCAATTTCGGGGGAACAAAGAATTTCTATTTTTATTCTGGGAGAGAATGAGCATCGGGTGGTAGCAAAGTTGTGCTCTTAGGTATTCTTTATGTACACATGAAAATCGCGCATCTGAATGAACAACAAGAGTCTATAGAAACACTCAACAGAACGACCTAGTTTGTGGCCCCACTATTTTGTCTAAAGCAACATGTGAGGATCCCTAAATTGATAAATTAGGACATTGTCATCTAGAGATTGATATTCCTTCGACAGAGCAAAGGTCTAGGTTGAATTCAAATATCATAGAAATGATAGAAACCCATTATTATGACCACTTGGTCCACCAACTTGTCCAAGGAAATGTGTAAACATAATCATTTCTTGCAAATGAACTCTTCAAAATAGAGCACAAAGAGTGTGGTAAATCTACTAAAATTGATGGATGCATCATCCCTCCTCTTCTATGAATGATTTAAGAAAATAATGTAGAATCACTATTTATTCCTCTTTTTGCACTTCAACATTTTTCAAGAATGGAGGAAAATTGCGTTTACATTCTCGATGAAAATGGAACTCTCTTCTATTCCAACTGATTTTTTTGGCATCATTTAAAATTGATTTAAGAGAGCATGCATATGAGAACCTCGCTAATTTAGCTAGAGCATCATCTAGAGGAGTGAAAATCCATTGTGAGCTGAGGACATTGGCTTCTGAAATTTTAGAGTCTTTAAGTTTGGCAAGGCCACATTTGAAAGTTTATTTTCTTTGTATAATTTAGATTTTTGCCTCTAAGAGTTCAAAAATAATGTTTCGTGTGAGAAATGCACAATTCATCCAAGTACTAATAACACTTATGTGTGATCCAAATTTTAATTTCTGTCTATTTTTTATGAAGATGCTCTCCTGTCTAGTAGAAGATGGGGGAGAATATGAACTTGCAAGAAATATAAGAGAAACCCACATCATGGATTTGGTGGAAATAATATCAAATGCAGATCAAGAAGAAAATAGGGCTCAGTCTCTAGGCATCCTATGTTATCTTCCAAAAACTAATAGCCGTATTAAAAATGCACTTTTGGAAACAGGTTCTTTGCATGCAAAGTTGAATTTATTTCTTCAGGAGAACTAAGCAATTAAAAATTTAGAGAAGGAACCCTAATAGAGAATAATCTTGGATTGTTATTACATTTTACCAATCCTTCAAATTCAGGTCTTCATACAAAAGTATTAGAGCCCATTATAATGCCTTTGCTTTTTTATTTTCTATTAACACATTCCTCCTTTTCAAATAAGAGGCTTGTAACTACCCTAACAAATTTAAGATAAGGGAATGAATACAAGCATTGTTATAAAACCTAAAACTAAAATTCTTTACTATGCTTATAGTTGGTTGGCATGTCTTGATCCTAAAGATTTTGCACATGTACAGAACATGATTTGTGACAAGGGAGCATAATCATTTTTCTTGGTCAATGTAGGAGAAACTATTTTGAGTGTTCTACCAGCATTGAGTATGGTAACATTAGATACTAGCGTTGGGGCCACTTATGACCAAAACAATGACAATATTTTGACTGTTGGGGAAGTAAATGCAACCCTTGACCCATTATGGAGAATATTGAGTAGTTGTATTGATTGATATATTGGCTTTATTGGCTGAAACAAAAGATATTTTCAAATTACCTTTAGGCATAAAATTGGAATGGATTTCCATCTTCTAATGAACCTATATTTATGCAGTCATTTGAGGTGTATGGCATTGCGATCCAAAAAAAGTGTTGCAAAAGGATACCTTGCATACATCTAATGAGACTACATCACATTTCACTTTATTAATGAAATGAACTGATATGCCAAATTTTAACTTACATTGTCTTCTAGAACCATTGCAATGGACAATGTTTTGATGCTTATCGGTATTGAAGTCACACTAAGCTAAATAGCCTACATAGATTTCAAGGGTGTACAAGCAGTGTTGAGCTACGTAGCCTACATAGATACACGAATAACCTACATAGCTAGATTGGGTACACAAATTTCCGTTGAATACAACAATTCAACGAATCTTTTGATTTGTTAAGAAAGCACGGAGAAATTACATTTGATCAATATTTCTCACACTCGTGCAGGTCTTTTCAATTAGAATACATGTCAAATAGTGTGGGTGTATCATTATTATTGTGTACTGAACGAACATGACATGGCATTAAAGAAAACCAAAACAGTAGGAGGCTCCTTGTTGATTTAATTGGTGAATTAAAGCTCTTAGGATTTAATTTGTCAATCTGGGAGTCGTAAACATGAGTTGTACTGCTTTTTTGGTTCAGCTTGTGGTCAGAGTATATACATTTTCTTAATAATGATAAACTAAGTACTGGAATGGAACACACATTTGCTGGCAGATAAACAATCTTGAAAAGGGGACCTACTTAACTAATTTTATCAAGCCATCATATTCAAGCTTCCTACAACCTTGATAGCTAATTTTAATCTTCTGAGATAGAAATAAATCTCATTGGTTGACGAGGCAGTATCAATAATCAAATTCAATTTCTAAAAGTAATTTAAGATTCCTATTTTTTCAATGTGTACTTAAGAAGAATTTTTACTTTAAACTATATCTATCATTCATTGCAAACTCCACACTGTAGTGAAACTATAAAGAAATTCAAAGAAATCCTCAATTATATAACATTCTCGCACTGTAGCTAGATAACTTCAGAATTCTACTTCTTAAATCTTCTATAATATCTTGAAAATCCTAATCTATTTTCTCCTCACATTAACTTGAAACTAAAACTTGAGATAACCAAAAAGGACACACATTATTCTAATGATAACTTCAAGTTTTAAACAACTAGAACACCTTGTCTTGAAAAGAATACTTAATGTTCTTGATAAAAAATTCAAGATTCAAACTAACAAAGGAAAGATCTAATTATTGCTGGAAGAAATCCACTTCACTTCATGTAAAATAACACCTAAAATATCCTATTAAAAATCTCATTGCAAATAATCTATGAGAAACCTTCAATTGAAAGACTTTAATCTAGACGAAATGAATTATTCAAAATCAAGCACACTCTTCAAAATCATGTAACTCATAATGAAGGCTAAATTAATCTACATTAGACTGAAAGGGAGGATTTCAGAATCCTTAATGAATGAGTTCTTATATTGTTCTAACTAAGGAACAATTTGGGAACCAAAATTATTTTGGCACCATTTTCAGTGAACGACTTTTTAAAATTTTCTTAATGACTATTCCTGACCCTGTACAATTGCACATTGTTTTTTGTCTTGCTAATAAATGAAGCTATAACAACCTTGGTGAAAATTCCATGTAATAAAGTTAAAAATAATAACCACGGTTGATGGGACACTTATTCCAAGCTGAATCTCTACCTGCGCAATCGAATTAACACTCAGAATTTCTCTTATAAAGAAATTATTATACGATGAAAAGCAAGAAAGATTCTAATTGAAGAGATATCTAATTACTAAGCAAAGTCTCAGAATGCATAAACAAATCAAATAAGAATTAAAATCTATAAATGTCCAAAGAAACTAAGTAATGCAAACCTTCAATCCATATTCTAAATTGGTTGTATTAACATACTCAAATTCATAACATCAAAACTTGTTCTAAATCTGATCAAACTTAGAAATAATTATATTCCTATATCGTTGATTCTCAAATTATAAATATGAATAAGTGTGTTTAAAGTAGAGAAAAAGAGCATGGATTTATGTTAGAATGTGAAGTCAAGGCTATAAAATGAATCAGAGATCTTTAACATAGGAGAGCAATCCTAAAATTATGTAATCTAGCTACCTAATTTTTTAATGAAGCTTATCTTCGGAAGTGGTGGGCCCTCCCATGCCTGGAGTAAGCAGAGTTATTGCAATGAAAGAAGAAAGATTTAAAACATAAAAGATAGAATTCATAATGAATCATGGCCACAACGCTTCTTCTCACAAATTGAAGGCAATCATGCATATTTAGAACAAGTTTGGAAATCGATTTACATAAGTCACAGGCAACAATGATTCTAAATTTTTTACATAACAATTGCTCCCCCTCTAGTGCACAGTGCTCTATTATATAGGAGAAACACTGCGCTGATTAAATGGATTGATTTTTATATAACATATAAATATAGAATACCGATCAATTAAGATCAAAACAAAAGGATCTGTTTCCAATCGGGGTCGAGCTAGTGATCTTCTTAAAGGATTAATTTTGACAACGCTTTGCTGGCTGAGGCAATGCACAGCTGGTAAGCTTCATTTTTCCATATTTATCACAATTCCTTTTAACTGCTGACTCTTTCAACACTGCGCAAAAATGCTCAGATATGATGCTGACTTTGTGTATCATTGGCCAAGCCCAAATGTAGATGGTGTTCCCATGCTTGCCTATTCCAATCTGAATTTCACGTTGGTCCATCAGTAGGATAGACATTTTTTTAGGCATTGTTTTTACAAAGCAGCTCGAAGACACGATACCTCATTTATAAGTGGGATAAGAGGTAGCTTCATACCACAATATTTGAATTAAAGTAATAATATTATAATGGTTCTTTCTATTATGCGTGAAGTGAGCCTTCTAGTTATATCTACTTGTAAATGAAAAGGTTGATGCTGATGTGCTGACACTAGGAGCTCAAGAATGACAGAAAGCATAAGTAAAATTTCCTTGGAAGAGCTCATCGTGAAAAAATTGTGTTTTGTTCTGCACATGTAATGGGACAAAGTCTAGCTACATACCATGCTACGTGACCTCCTCATGAATTGAAAATCACATAAAAATCCAGCTAAAAAGCCCATTGGTGAGGAAGAGATATATTGATTGTTCGATGAAATGTCAAAATATGTAACACCTATTGAATGTCCTTTTAGCCTTGAAATTTTTATTTAACCTTTTGAAATAATCCCTCTATTATCATTCTTTGATGTGAAGCCAGCTCAAAAAATAGAAGAAAAGAGATATCAATGCCTTAGAAATAAGCCACTTCTAGGGGGCAACCTTCAATACATTACATGAATGAACAATTATTGGATGATACAAATTACAAAACCTCCTTTCTATATATAGGAGTCCATGGGGCCACAATGTAATCCTAGTGGGGCCACAATGTAATCCTAGTCAACCTAACAATAATAATTTAAGGGCACAATAATAACAATATGGGGGTTACAGGGGCACAATAATAACAATAAGGGGGTTACACTAACAATAATAAGGGACTATAATAGTAATATAGGGACCTAACATGCCCCTCTCCTTAAAAAAGTGTTGTCCTCAATGCTTGAGTAGCTCTGGGTGCTTCTGTATAAAATTCTCATCCTCCCATGTAGAATCTTCACTGGGTAAGTTCTTCCACTTGATGAGATACTCTGAAATTTATCGATTATGTAGCTGTCGAGTTCTTGTTTCTGTGACCGCTTCAGATTCCAATATGATTTTTCCTTCCTCATCAAGTTCTGGAAATATGGTTTGAACTGGAATATTTTCACCTATAACCTTCTTTAAGCATGAAATATGGAAAATTGGATGCACTCGTGAAGAAGTAGGAAGCTCCAATTTGTATGCCATAGTAGCAATCTTTTGCAACACCTTGTAAGGACCATAGTAATTTGGCGATAATTTATTATCCTTCTTAGCTTGCTTGAGGGACATTTGTTTATATGGTTATATCTGTAAAAATACCCAGTCTCCTACATCAAAACTTCTCTCACTGCGATGTTGATCTGCCTGTTGTTTCATTCGATTTTGTGCCAAATTCAGGTTATCCTTTAAGAGTTGGAGAACTTCTTATTGATGCTCGATGTGATATTCCACTGCTTGAACCTTCGAATTTTCTCTTAAAGATGATGTGATGGATGGTGGATGATATCCATAAAGTGCCATAAATGGGGTCAATTTTGCTGCAGTATGGAAGGAAGTGTTATACCACCATTCAGCGAGAGGTAACCACTTGACCCATTGTGTTTGTTTATCAGATACAAAACAATGAAGATATCCTTCCAAACATTTATTTACTATCTTAGTTTGACCATCAGATTGAGGATGATAAGATGAGCTATGAGCTAATTGAGTACCCAAACAAGAAAATAACTCCGTCCAAAAATTTCCAGTAAAAATGGGATCTCTGTCGCTCACAATAACCCTTGGGCTTCCATGTAGCTTTTGAATTCTGTCCATAAATGTAGTAGCAACTGTACTTGCTTTAAATGGATGAGATAATGTAAAAAAGTGTTCATACTTGGTAAGTCTATCAACTACCACCATGATGACACTCTTTCCTTCGAACTTAGGTAAAATTGTGATAAAATCCATTGAAATCTCCTCCCAACGTTGACTTGGAATGGATAAAGGTTGTAGAAGTCCCGAGTCTTAATTGTTTCAACTTTATTCTGCTGGAAAACCAAACATTCCACCACAAAATTTTGAATATCAGATTTAAGGCCATCCCAAAAAATTTCTTTCTTCACCCTGTGTTAAGTTTTTAAAAATCCTGAGTGTCCTCCTAAAGGAGAAATGTGCAATTCCAAAAGAATATTTTGTTTTAGTTGGGAATTCTTACAAAGATATAAGCAATATTTGTACCATAAAGAATCATTTTTCCAACTAAATGTGATCTGAAAATGGAATGTAATTGAAAAGGGTGCAAGGTATCCATTTTCATTTATGTAAATGAGTGCAAATACTCCAAATTTTAAATCTAAAATTGTGAGAACTTATTATTTCTAATACAGAGATAGACTGTAGGGGCATTTACCGTATATGTCACCTTTCAAAGAAAGGATGAATCCAGAAGCTACCTGGCCCTCTTACAGACTCTGCCTAAAGAAATAATAGAAGTAAACACTCAGACTTAATTAAAATGACCTTACTCAAACTTGACATTATGCAGAATTTTTAATTTTATTTGTTCTTTCTGAAACTTAACATGTATATAAGCAACATAATTCAGCCATAGAATAACAAAACACAATAGCAATATAATATAGGATTTCTCCCCAACTCTTGGGCTACATCTCCTTTGAGCTTCGTCAACATGACTAGACTCTTTGGGATTAAGGCACTTAAATTATTTTACAAGCTCCACACTTAACCATAATGAATATGAAAATGATTCAAAGGGCTGATAATACCATTTTAAATCCATTTAATGGCTGTCCAAATCCTTCAAACAGCTTTAGGCTTCCATGGACACACATCCTTCTGTCGGTGCACTAAGCTTCTCTGAGCTTCTAAATGGCACAAAATCCCTCATATTTCTATTTCTGTCCCTGATACCACTACTTTTGCACCCAATAATGTTCAGACATCAAATATCAACTGATAAATTTCTTACATTAAGCACAACATCCCCAAAAATGGCTCTCCTCCACAGTTTTCCCAGGGCTGCCCATGACTTCATATCAACTTATCAAGCTATAGAAGTACTAGAAATGATCTAAAACCACTTCCATTGGTTCTTTAATGACTGAAATAGTGAATATAGAGTTTTTTTTCATTAGAAACGGCCTCCGGCTGCTCCGGTTTCGCCTCCACACTTTATTTGGAAAATGGCCTCTAGAACTTAAATGAAGCTTTTCGGCTTTCTAAAGTTCTTAACAGGCTCTCAAAACCATCTAAAAAGATTCAAAAGGCATGAAATAGATAAGAACGCCTATTCATTTACCTTAAACAGAGAAACACAGTCCAATACACAACCTTCTCCTTCTAGGCCCTGATGGCTCCTTCATCTTCTTCGATGCTTAAACATCTGAAGATGACCTCTGTTAGATTTTAGACCTGCTCCATTGAGTCCAAAAGGTCAAAGAGACCCAAAATAAAATAAAAAAATTCACTCCAAAAGGATCTCCCATGTGAAAGATATGCCATATTTACTAACTGCGAGTCTCCCCCTTAGAAAACTGAAGTTAAGTTTAGTTAACTGGAGCTAAAAGTGGAAATCCAGCTTAATTGGTGGGATGGTGCTAAAATTGGCGGAGCTGTTAGTGTAGCATTAAATTTTCTGCCGGTCATGTGGCCGAACTGCAACATTAAACGTTTTCGTAACCGCCGGAGTGTTAAACTTTGGGTTTTGGTCAATGCCTTGTGGTCTTATGGAATGGGCGGGGGCTAGCCCAAAGCCCCTCCTAAACTTCCACTCTGTATTGCAACACGTGACATAAAAACCTTTATTTGCCACATAACCCTTTGACTTTCCATGAACTTTTGTAATCTATAACCTTTTAAATGACATTTTCCCACGTAAACCTTTTAAACTTTGGGTTTAAAAATAATTCGAATTTTTTAATTATATGTGTGGTATTTTAATTTATTTTTAATAAGGTTTTTTTAATTAAATTAATTAAAACATATATAAATTAATATAATATATGATTAATTAAACCATATACAATATTAATAAATATATAATTTAATTTAATAATTAAACCTTAATAAAAATAAAATATTTTCCAACACATAAATTAAAAAAAATTTCCTTCCAACATTAAAGGTTATTGGGCGATTTCAAAATGCAACAAATTCTTCATACAGTAACGGATTTGAGTGTCGTTCGTGGCGCCGGGATCGTATCACCGAGGCCTATCCCGTCGCTCAGGTTCCAAATCAATTTGAGCACTTTAATTTTTGAGTTTTTTTTTCCAAGCTCAGATTTGAGCTCCTGATCACACCTCCCAAATGAGAGGCTTTTGGTCTCCAAAAGCTTACTGAAATGAAGAACTGAACTATAGTACAGAAAATGAGAGAATAAAAATCCTCTTCTCTTCAGCCCTTCAAACACTTTTTCCTTACAATACAAGTGAATTTGAACCACAAATGAAAAGAAATCGACATTTCCCTTCCTGAATGCGCTTGTCCACAACTGTCCACAACTGTCTTTCTTGAACTCACACAGAAATTTCTGGCGAGAAATTTACAGAATGAAACTGTACAATGCTACCTTGATCAATGATCTAAGGTGGCTCAAAACAAACAAGATATTACAGCATAAAATACATGCATACATCTGAAATTTGCATATGTACAAAAGGAGTACGTCTTACTGTGTCAAGAAGTCCATCCACTTCTCACCGAGCCACTTCCATGGTGACTTTTGCTGCTGCAACTTTTCCTCATGTGAAACTTCTCTCTCCACATCAATAATGGAATCCATGATTCCACCTTCTCCAATATTTGTGTCATTTTGCTGCATGTGCGTGGGATGATGAGTTGAATGCAAAGTCCAACAATGAGAGACAACATGTCCCTTATTTTGGAAAAAAGTGCAAATCATATGCAAATTCTTTGAAGGTAGTCTTTGCTTCATCTGCTTCTTGTGTGCCTTCTTCCTCATCCAGCATCTCGAAACATGATGGTTAAATTTACCACAATATGTACAAGAAATCCTCTTATTTTGCTTTGCATGCTTGCCATAAGCTGCATGTCTACCATCTTCTTTTTGCAACAAAGGCTTCAAAAAATGGTAAGGAAGATTTCCATCATGACATTGATGTAATTGAGAACTTGGGAGAAATTTTCTCTTCAAATTTGCATCACATTCTTGAATGCATGTGCTCAAAGCTTCGCCATTAAGTTGCTCATAGCCAAGACCAATATTCTTGGGATGCTCCACAACACAAATAGGCTCAACAATGCCTTGTGAATGCTTGCACAAACCTTTGCCTTCTTGATAGCCCATTTTCAACATCAATTTGGACCCAATACCTCTTTTATGCCTTTCAAAAGAACCAACACACTTTTCAATAGAGGAAACTGAAGACAAATCAGAATGATTTACCTCATGATTTACATCCTGAAGATGAGGTATTTTCTTGGACAAAGCTTCTTGAGCTTGAAGAAGCTGCAACTCCATATCATGCAATCTTTGAAGAATGGCTTCTTTCTCTTCCTGCATAACTAGCAATTGTGCACGGATTTGAACACTTTCCCTTTGATCCTCAAGGAGAATCTGCACCATGTCCTTCACCTTAAAGAACTCATTCTTCATGTCATCATTGAAGAATATCGTGAAGGAAAATTCACTTGTAGAAGAAGTTGACATTATGTAAATGGTCAAAACAACCAAAAGGAACTTCCAAAGAAAAGTCCTCAAAGCTTTCAATCAAACGACAAGCTTTTAACCAAATGTCAGTAAAGACCCCTTCTCATTCAAGCAGCCATAAAACACAAACTTTTGGAGTTTGCTTTCCAAAGATAATTTTGAGGTAAATTGGGTAAGGAAAATAGTCTTCAATCCTTTCCAAGACTTAGCTAACAACAACTATCCTTCCAACTCAAAAAAAACTCATACATGCAACCATTTTGCAACCAATAAAACAGTAAATATCTTACACTGTTTTAAAACCTTTTGCACAATAAAAAATGCTCAACCCGAGCTCTGATACCTATTTGATCTGAAAATGGAATGTACTTGAAAAGGGTGCAAGGTATCCATTTTCATTTATGTAAATGAGTGCAAATACTCCAAATTTTAAATCTGAAATTGTGAGAACTTCTTATTTCTAATACAGAGATCGACTGTAGGGGCATTTACCGGATATGTCACCTTTCAAAGAAAGGATGAATCCAAAAGCTACCTGGCCCTCTTACAGACTCTGCCTAATGAAATAATATAAGTAAACACTCAGACTTAATTAAAATGACCTTACTCAGACTTGACATTATGCAGAATTTTTGCTTGGAAGTGGTGTATGTCTTTTCTTCTGTTTATGTGTTTTAAGTTTATTTGTTTTTTCTGAAACTTAACATGTATATCATCAACATAATTCAGCCATAGAATAAAAAAACACAACAGAAATATAATATAGTAGTTCACCCCAACTCTTGGGCTACATCTCCTTTGAGCTTCATCAACATGACTAGACTCTTTGGGATTAAGGCACTTAAATTCTTTTACAAGCTCCACACTTAACCATAATGAATATGAAAATGATTCAAAGGGCTGAGAATACCATTTTAAATCCCTTTAATGGCTTTCCAAATCCTGCAAACAGCTTTAGGCTTCCATGGACACACATCCTTCTGTCGGTGCACTAAGCTTCTCTGAGCTTCTAAAAGGCACAAACTCCCTCAGATTTATATTTTTGTCTCTAATACCACTACTGCTACATCCAATAATGGTCAGACATCAAATATCAACTGATAAATTTCTTACATTAAGCACAACATCCCCAAAAATGGCTCTCCTCCACGGTTTGCCTAGGGCTGCCCACGACTTCATATCAACTTCTGGAGCTGTAGAAGTACTAGAAATGATATGAAACCACTTCCATTGGTTCTAGAATGACTGAAATAGTCAATATGGAGTTCTTTTTTCATCAGAAACGGCCTCTGGCTGCTCCGGTTTCGCCTCCACACTCTGTTTGGAAAATGGCCTCTAGAACTTAAATGAAGCTTTTCGGCTTTCTAAAGTTCTTAACAGGCTCTGAAAACCATCTAAAAAGATTCAAAAGGCATGAAATAGCTAAGAAATCCTATTCATTTACCTTAAACAAAGAAACACAGTCTAATACACAACCTTCTCCTTCTAGGCCCTGATGGCTCCTTCATCTTATTCGATGCTTAAACCTCTGAAGATGACCTCTGTTAGATTTCTGACCTACTCCATTGAGTCCATAAGGTCGAAGAGACCCAAAATAAAATAAAAAAATTCACTCCAAAAGGATCTCCCATGTGAAAGATATGCCATATTTACTAACTGCCAGTCTCCCCCTTAAAAAACTCAAGTTAAGTTTAGTTAACTGGAGCTAAAAGTGGAAATCCACCTTAATTTGTGGGATGGCGCTAAAATTGGCGGGGCTATTAGTGTAGCATTAAATTTTTTTCCGGTCATGTGGCCGAACTGCAACATTAAACGTTTTCGTAACCGTCAGAGTGTTAAGCTTTGGGTTCTGGTCAATGCCTTGTGGTCTTATGGAATGGGCGGGGGCTAGCCCGAAGCCCCTCCTAAACTTCCGCTCCATATTGCAACACGTGACATCAAAAACTTTATTTTCCATGTAACCCTCTGACTTGCCATGAACCTTTGTCATTTATAAGCTTTGAAATGACATTTGCCCACGTAAACCTTTTAAACTTTGGGTTTAAAAATAATTCTAATTTTTTAATTATATGTGTGGTATTTTAATTTATTTTTAATAAGGTTTTTTTTTTAATTAAATTAATTAAAACATATATAAATTAATATAATATATGATTAATTAAACCATATACAATATTAATAAATATATAATTTAATTTAATAATTAAACCTTAATAAAAATAAAATATTTTCCAACGCATAAATTAAAAAAATATCCCTTCCAACATTAAAGGTTATTGGGCAATTTCAAAATGCAACAACTTCTTCATACGGTAACGGATTTGAGTGTCATTCATGGTGTTGGGATCTTATCACTGAGGCCTATCCCATCGCTCAGGTTCCAAATCAATTTGATCACTTTCATTTTTGATTTTTTTTTCCAAGCTCAGATTTGAGCTCCTGATCAAAATGTATCATATGTACTAGGATCTTGCTGCAACTTTTGAATGAGTGTCCATACTTCTTTGTCATTCTTCCATTCATCTCTTGCTTCGATTAGCCAATCTGTTTGGATAATAGAAATGGCACAAAGCAATGTTTCCACCTCTTCATTCTTTCTTGAGAGTGCATCTGCAACAACATTAAGCTTCCCTTTTTTGTAGATTATTTCAAAGTCATAACCCAACATATTTGTGATCCATTTTTGCTGCTCTTCTGAAGATAGTCTTTGTTCCAAAAAGTGTTTAAGACTATCATGATCATTTTTTAACTTGAAGTGTCTTCCCATTAGGTAAGTTTGTCATTTCTTTAGTGCATGCAGTATTGCTAACATTTACTTCTCATAAATAGGTTTCTGTAAATACTTTCCTTTGATTGGACGACTTTCAAAAGCAATGGGTCTCCCTTCCTACATTAAAACAACACCAATTCCATTTCCTAAGGAATCACATTCCACAATAAAGGTTTTTGTGAAGTCTAGCATAGCTAAGACCGGTGCTAGGCACATTGCCTCTTTAAGATGTTCAAAGGCCTTAGTTGCTTCAGGAGTCCATTAAAATGCATCTTTCTTCAAAAATGTTGTTAGAGGTGCTGCTATTCTCCCATAATTCTTAACAAACTTGCGATAATACCCTGTTAACCCAAGAAATCCTCGCAACTTCTTTATGGTTGTGGGGACTTTCCATTCCTTAATGACTTTAAATTTGTTAGGGTCTACCTTAACACCCTCGTGAGATACAATATGACCCAGATATTCCACCTCTTGTACTCCAAAGAAACATTTGGATGTTTTTGCATATAATTGTTTCTTCTGCAATAGTTTTAGCACCCTGTCAACATGTTCAACATTATCCTTCCAATACCTACTGTAGAATAGTATATCATCAAAAAATACTAGCACAAATTTTCTAAGGAAGGGTTTGAAAATGGAATTCATCAACCCTTGAAATGTAGAAGTTGCATGGGTAAGGCCAAAAGGAATGACCAAAAATTCATAATGACCCTCATGAGTTCGAAATTTTGTTTTTGGAATATCTTCAGTCTTCATTCTAATTTGATGATATCCTGAACGAAGATCCAACTTGGTAAAATAAATTGCTCCTTGTAATCCATCCAATAATTCATCAATCACAGGAATGGGAAATTTATCTTTAATGGTGAGTTTATTGAGCTCCCTATAATCTAGATACATGCGCCATGATCCATCCTTCTTGTATACCAATACTACAGGAGCAGAGAAAGAACTTTGACTAGGTTGAATTATACCCGCCTTTAACATTTTTGCAATCATACGTTCAATTTAGCTCTTCTGGACATAAGGATATCTATAAGGCTTGATGTTTGGAGGAACAGTTCCTGGAATCAAATGAATAGCATGATCATTATCATGAATAGATGGGATTCCTTTGGGAGTTTCAAACACCTTGGAATGATTGTCCAAGACTTGTTGGAGATCTGCAGAAATAGATGATTTTGATGTTGGAACCTCTAGTGAGAATAATTGTGCAATTATGCCTCGTTGTTCTTTATTTAGAAGCTTTGTCATGAAATTAGAGCTTATTATCTTTCCTGGCTTCCCTGCAATACCCCGTAATTCAACTTTCTTTCCTTTTGAAAAAAAAATTCAAGAAAATTTCTTGAAAATTAAAAGCTACCGTCCCCAAAGATTGTAACCATTGTACTCCTAATACAACATCATCACCTGCCATAGGAATGGAAAGCATTGGGCTATTCAATACATATTCCCCCATGGTTAGCTTGATATTATGGAATTTTACAGAGCAATTTATAGTTCCTCCATTTGCAACCATCACTTGACATTCTGGTGCTGGGTATAGGAAACAATTCAATTCCTTGGCTACCTTACAATGAATAAAATTATGGGTGCTACCTGAATCAATCAACACTATTACCTTTTTCTTTTTGATATGTCCTTCTATCTTGAGAGTTTGAGGAGTGGTAATTCCTGCCAGTGCATTACATGATATGGTCGGATTCATTTCTTCCTCTTCTAGGGCTGGTTCCTTGTGTATATCCTCTTCTTGTTCATTTTATTCTTCCTCTTCACAATCTATGTAAAATAATTTCTTCTCAGCACACTTATGACCTTTAGTGTATTTGCTATCACAACTATAGCAAAGCCCTTTTGCTCTTTTTTCTTCCAATTTTTGTGGTGTCAACCTTTTAGGTTGTGGAAATCTAGGCGTAGCAACACTTCCTTCTTTATAGAAGTGAGTGGTAGGCTTCCTTGTCGCCATAATTTTACATTCAATTTTTCTTGCCAACCTGAATGCCTTCTCCAATGAATCAGGTTCCAAAACACAAAATTCATGTTGGATGTTATCCTTTAAATTACCTATGAAGATATCAATCATGTGTTCCTCTGGAATATCAGTTACCCTTATATTCAATTTTTGGAAGTCCTTAATGTGCTCCCCCACTAAACCCTTTTATTTGAGATTTATCAATTGGCTAAAGAAGGTGTTGCTCTTTGTATCCTCATAATGTGCTATCATTTACTTTGTAAAAATTGACCAAGTGACAATTTTTTTATGGGAGCAAAGCCATCGATACCATACAAATGTATTTTGTTCTAAATGTAAAGTTGCAATGCGTACCTTTTTTGTGTTTTTCACATTATGGAGATCAAAAGATTTCTCCATCTGTAGTATCCATGTTACAGGATCCTTTCCATCAAACTTCCTCATATCCATTTTTGGAATATGGTGGTTCTTCCTGCCAAAATTAGATTTTATGAAGTCAAGATTAACATTTATTTTGTTCTCATCATGAGTTTCCTCTACTATCTTTTCACCATTAAGAAACATTTCTTGTATCAACTTTGTCAAACCTTCCATGTCTGCTTTTAGATCATTCTTCATGTTTTCCATTTTTTCATCGATCTTAGCTTCCATGTCATCCATCTTAGATTCCATGCCAGCTTCCATGCCATCTATCTTAGATTCCACGCATTTCTTCAAACCATCCATATTATTCTTCAAACCATCCATCTTCGCTTCCACGCCTTTCTTCAAAACTTCCATTTCATTTTTTGCTGCTCTTTGCGAGAGCGAAATTTGGTGCACTTGCTCTTGTAATTTTGATAGATCATGTTGTAATTCTTCATCTTCATGAGTCATAGTAGAGCCTTCTGAAGGCTTAATGGGTGTTGAATTATTTTTACGGGGCATTTTTTAGAACCCAATACTGATATATATTCTACAATATGCCCTTGGAATCAATTCAAATTGATTCTTCAAACAAGACTTATGTAATTTGGAAAAAAAATACACACATTTTTCTTTCTTTTGAGGAGCTCGATACTAAAATTGGATTATCTTTGTGGTTGCGGCTCTTCAATATCTAAAATTTGGCACTGAGTTAGCCTTCTGAATTATCTTTCGAATGCCATAGGTCTGACTTGATTTGGGTTCTCCAAGGAAAAGTTATGTCCAATCTCCCACAATGACCTAATTATGGACTGGTTCAGTAGAGAGAACTTGTATGACTTTCCAAGTGTCACTGTTTCATGTTTTAGATCTAAAATTGATAGCAAAGAAACTACAGTCTGTGTACTTGCAACCACTTTTTACGATACTCCAATCCGATGATTAGAGAGAGAGTTATGAAGATTTTCCCACGATCACCTCTTTGAGATGAAATTCAGGAGCCTGAAAAAGCACTACCTTCCATAGATCATATCTCCGAAAATATGGTGAACCGAGCTCTAAAATTTTTCGACATGTTTCCTCAGGATTTCAGATTCGTGCCCTAAAAATTTCAAATTCTGAACCTTCGTATAAAAAAAATTATAGCGAAAATTCCACTATGACCTATTTAGATTAAATTGAGGAGCTTGAAAAAAGACCTAACTTCCACAGATCATATCTCCGAAAATATTGTGAACCAAGCTCTGAAATTTTATGAAAATGTTCCTCAGGATTTTAGCTTTGCACCCTAAAAATTTCAGCTTTTGAAGCTTTGTAGAAAAAAAATTATAGCAAAAATTCCACGATGACCTGTTTGGAGCAGAGAAACCCTAGAATGCAAAGTTCTGATACCAAATGTTGTGAAGCCAACTCCAAAAATAGAATAAAAGAGATATCAACGCCTTAGAAATAAGCCACTTCAAGGGGGAAACCTCCAATACATTACATTAATGAACAATTCTTGGATGATACAAATTACAAAACCTCCTTTCTATATATAGGAGTCCATGGGGCCATAATGTAATCCTAGTGGGGCCACAATGTAATCCTAGTCGACCTAACAATAATAATTTAAGGGCACAATAATAAAAATATGGGGGTTACAGGGGTACAATAATAACAATAAGGGGGTTACAGTAACAAAAATAAGGGACTATACTAGTAATATAGGGACCTAACATTCTTAAGATTTTATTTCATCATATTTCAGATTTTCTATAACCTAAAAAATAGCACACAAAACAATCAATTGTGTATTTTTGTATGCATGATATTTTTAAACCATCAAATTAAAAGGAAATGGGGATGCCTTGCCCAATAAATTATTCATTTAGAAATAGCCTACCAAGAATTTAATAATTGCAACCAATAACATATATGGAAATACAATTGTGCAAACATGTGCAACAATGTCATGTACATGGAATAATATTATTAAAGTCATATAATATATCTAGACTAAAGGACTAGGATATTAATGTAACTACTAAAATGTCCATTATCATTAAGCATTCTCAAGTGATGTAAGTACATGAGATCTATTTAAATAATTCTCATATTTCTTACATATCACTATCAAAGTCACGTGACTTGCTCAGGAATAATTTCGTGGAACTTATTTATAACTGAAGCCTGAAATAAACTTGAAATAGGAATAAATCTTGGAAAACCAAATTAGAATAGAAAGTTTTTAATTCCAATATATACCCACTTCACAGACAATAAAATATACAAAACGGAATCTAAAATTATTATTATTAGATTGGGGAAAAAAAGAGTGCAGACTGTCCTCATGTGATTTGAAAATGTGTGCTTTCACTTAAACTGAATCAATGCAAATTCTAGAAAAGATCTAGATTTCTGAGCCTAGAAGCAATATGAGGTTTTCCTCTTGTGTGGATTATCTTCTGTAGTTGGTATTATCTCAATATTTGCATTAGTATGTATTGTCTCCTTCAAAACCTACAATACAATAAAGCAACAATTGGTATTCATCAATTGTTATTTTCAACTAAAGAAGAAATAAGATTCAAAATTCCATAAATGAGAATTGTAGATTTTGCCTTGGAAAAATAATATTTCCAATTCAACACAATTTCCAGAGTTGGGTGTTATTTCTGATCCAATCCATTCCATAATTGTGTCATTCAACTGTGCAATGCCATCTGTCACAATCCATCGATCACATTTCCTCTATGTTTTCAATGTGACTATATTGGTTTTTATATTATCATTCTTGACCTGATATAACATATAATATTTGGGAATTTACATCAAAAGCATCAATGCTAAAATCTCCATCAACAAAACCTGCACTAAAAATAGTTTTCAGGGAAGAGGTGAAGTGGGAAACATTGTATCATAATGGAGTAATTTTCCATCCCCCTTACCAACCTCATGGCGTGAATATGGTTAACAATGGAAATCCAGTTGTTCTTACTCCTAGAGAAGAGGACATTGGCATTGTGTTTGTAGTCACGAAGGACACAAAATATGCCACAAGGCCAAAATTTCTAAGGCTAGAGTCCATTAAATCGGAAGATGGTGGTGGATTCTGCATATATTTGAAGTTGATCTTCGAGAGTTGGATGGGATATTTCTATTGTTGAGTAGGTAAATCCCCTCTACGGACAGAGGCGATCCCTCTAGCCCTAGAGTGGGTCTAGCAACAAGGGAACAAGCTGGACTTTCAGACTCCTAGATTATAAATGAAAACGAGTTGGGATAGATGACCTACCTTGGTCCAACGCTTTTGTCATAGTCTACAGTAGTGCTACGCTGATATTTTTTTTCACACATTGCAATCCTTCAATGATAATGTCCATGTACCTGCACAAGGATCAAGAGAACGGTGACAGCATATGAAAACATACTTTCATTTAAAAATATTCGATTAGTCAAGGAGAATCAAACATTTTGCATATGATCGAACACAAAATTGGAACCAAAAAACTAGTCATGTATTAAAGATATAGAAAATAATTTTACAACCTTAATGCCTTGACATTGCAGCCTCCTTCCATGGGTTCAGTCAAGCTCATCTCAAGCATTTGTCGAGGATCAAATTTGGTGAGGCAATGGGCCTAAACTCTCTCTCGACAATGGATTCCTCTCTGCCTTATTCGTCACACCAGCTATAGTAAGGACTGTTCAGCTAGCTGAAACTATGTGAGAAAAAAGCATTTATAGGAGAGGAAGAGGTGGTTTGGGATCCCTCATAAGGTGGAAGAGAGGCCTTATCCTTTCAGGAATTTCTAAATTCTAGGAAACAATAAGCCAAAGGGAGGACTTTGACATTATTCAGTCAAACAAACCATGACAACTCCTCTCACGAAGTGGTTAGGCATGGAAAATTCATTTCTATTTTAAAAAAACTTTCTAAAAATAGCTTGGTGTAGGTGCCCCATTGAGACAGAGTGCCAATGGGCGCAAGGCCTAGTGTGAATTTCTCTATGGGCGGGAGGCCATAACTGCCTACCAACGCTGACCCAAAATAATATGTTTTTGAGAGCCCGCTTCAGGAATGATCAATAGAGGAAATGTTCTTGGCATGCCAAGGGATGCAATGACACTTTTAGCAAGGTATGACAATACAAAAAAGTCACTGAAATGGTCCTCCAATATTTAGGATGGGGATTGCAAGGACGGTGACAAAATACTATGTAACATATTCCCCTTAAAGCATGAGGCTCGAGAGAGAGGGAGGAGTGAAATGATTTATGAGAAAGTGCCCCAACCAAACACCATCGTCGGGAGACTTGCAAGAACAAGTACAAATGATATCTTCGATACATGAACATGTGGCATGGGTGAAACCATCCATAATAAAGTATATATATATAAAAATAATATATGAGGTATGGATGCAACCATCCAACAAGAAGGATCAATAAATATACTCAGGTATGGTCGCAGCCATCCAATCAGAAGAGTCATGCATATAGTCATGATAAACCAAATTGTCTCGCAGCCTGGATTTTGTCAGACAAAACCAAGGGTCTTGCACTCCATATCGACCCTAACAAGTACAAATTCAAGAATGCGAATGAGTGATCCAAAGTGGAACATGCGAGAAAGTCACCTGATTACTAGCCAATGATGAAATTTGTTAACATGCACGAGAGAAACCATCAATAATGAAAATGGCTCTCAAGGTACAACTAGTACAATCTGCGGAATGTGAACAGTGAGCTGGAGTCGAACACTCGCGAAATCACTCGATCGAAGGAAAATGATGAGGACCTCTCATTGAATGCGAAGAAATTTCCATTGGGGCATGCAAGATTCAAGGTACCAGAAGGGAGTCTCTAGATTAGCTTCCTGGATAATGAGCTAAAGTTGACAGGAGGTGATCTGGTCGAAGGAGGGCCATAATGCTTCCCACATCATCGACATGACAGAGAGGAATAAGGTGATAGTGAATCAGGACAAAATAGAGGATCAGAGGTTGAAATTTGCAGAAGGAAACATATCTTGAACATATTGGCGACACGACTTCAAAATTTGGCAGTATTTGACATCAGGAGATTTGAGGTTATGATGATGTGAAAAAGAGCAGATGAGAGGTCAAAAAAGATAACCCAAACCCATGGAGGCAAAAATGATGAAATGGGATGTCCCTAACCCGACACGAATTGCAGACAAGTGTTGCTCAAGAGTAACATACTACTGACACGACTGAGAACTGGTTCCATTTTCCCCCACCATTGCTGGCGAGTACCCCAATTATTTTTTGGAAACAAGCTTGAAGGGGATAGCATATGATTTTTGTATAAGTTTGTCCTTCGGACAAATACATCCTAGTACATTTTGCGAGCCCTAGGAAGGAGGAACTCAGTTACGTCATGGTGATGATTCTCGATGTCATGTAATTTTTAATGAGTCTGAAAAAGAAAGAACTCGATATCTTTTCATGTTTAGAGAGTTTGAAAAGAAGCAAAAAAGAAAAATCTAGCAATTCCCTTTTCGTAGGTGGTCTCACAGATCCGAAAAGGTAGAAAACAATATCTAAGAGAACCTCTTAGTCATGATAGGCTAACGTATTCATTTTTCATAAATAATCTATCCCAGTCCAAAAAAGGGGTAAACGTATACTGGGTAGATGTCGTTTCACAACCTTTAATGAGATCAAAACGACAAGAGTCTCGACAATCTTTTCAATTTTTGAGAGTCAGAAAAGAGCTGAAAGATGACCCCAGGGGGTGATTTTTTCGTGTTTTTACCAAGTCTAAAAAAATAATAAAATACAACTCCTCACTTCATCGCCATCATGTTGAGGACCTGTTGCTACACAAGAAATGCAAGTAAAACACATTTTTTGAGATAAAATATTAAAACAATAAAAAAATATGCTCGAAAACCTAATTAGGGTTTCGAAAAGTCTATAAGATGACAAAAATAGTAAAAATAGATTACTTTTCACTTTTCACCTCTTGTGAGAATTTTGACCCTTTTTCACCGTGATCTTGTAGAGCTGGCAATGCACAATCCAAGAGACCAATCACGAATCCATCTTTTTCAGGTGAGAGCTCGTATCCTTACCTGCATTTTGAATTAATTTTCATTACCTGCATTTTAATTTTTCACATTTGTGGGGGGATTTTGTTCAAACTATGGAGCGGCGGTCAATGCGGGTTCTAGGCACAGACTCGTGCCAACCCGCCATGCGATTTAATGGGGGCGTGCCACTTGGCACGACTACTTTTAAAATAGTCATGCCAACCGCAGCCATGAATTTTGCTTAAAAATTCCACTAGCTGACCCATTTGAAACAATTCAATAGTCAATAATTTGACTAATGATAGCCCCATTGATGATTTTGCAGGTGTGTGAAAGTAAAATGGCGATCAAATGGAAGGAAAGAGAACACGGGGAAGAATATGAGAAATACTTAAGCAATGTAAATGCATGGATGTTCTAAGGGACTGTGGGCTTCTAAAATTATTCATGGCGCCATGTATCTGAGCTCAACCAGAGTTATTACAACACCTAATCAGTGTATGGGACATTGATCTGGAAAGATTCGTAATTCAAGATCGGGAGCTAGATATTGAAGTCTATGATGTATACCTCATAACTCGATTATCATGGAGGGGGGCAGTACCAATCCTGATAGGTACATGGCCTACGATGGAAAACATGAGCATGGTCATAGACAAGGTTTGCCGAGGGGCAAGGAAAGGATCAAAGAGTGGGAAAGTGGATATTCAAACCATTCCCAGTTTGGCAGTAAAAGTAGTGTTGCACACCATCACTCGAGCTACGGGATCTCAAGCTCCACATGAGGTGACAAAAACCCAGCTGGTACTTGTCATAGATTGTGTGGTCCCAGCTCTTTAAAACTGGGCAGAGGTGGTAATAGTCAATATGAAATGCCAATTAAAAAAATGCAAGAATGACAAGTTGAAACAGTTCGGCTATGGGTCCATCTTGGTGCTGTTCATCTTGGAATGGTTACAAATCTTTCAAAGTTAGGAGGTAATAGTCTCTTTATTACCACAACAAGAGCCATGGATGGTCCATTGGGCAGCTTTGATGCCTAGATCAGGAGGCGGTCAACAGATGTCGTGGAGACCAAAATTCTTTGACTAGCTCCGTTGACAACTTATTTTCATGGAGGACTCGCCCTACACTAGCATGGACTTCATGGGTGATGCATATCTCCCACTCCTGGCAGGAGAGGATTGGGATGAAACATTTGGTAAGACTCATTTTTTGATTTTGATGAGTATTATGATTTTTTTATTATATAAGTTCTGATGTTAATCTATGTATTTGTAGATGTCGGCCCAAAAATACTTGCAAGAATGTCTCCAATAGCACATAGGGTTCCTCGTGATTTCGAAGTGGCCCCTCATGGTGATGGAAGCGAGGAGGAGGAAATCGTACGCAACCTGGAGGGACTCACTAGTAGAATCCTAGATTATGCGATATTTGACGATGTTCCTTGCACATACCATAGGCACACTGCGGGGGTATCCAATCATGTCCACCGCTTATTGAAGCGGCTTGTGCATGCAGTGACATGCTACCATGAGCATCATGTTGATTAGACACCTAGGCTTTTATTTCTACATATTTTTTGAGAGACGTGAAACCAACATAGGACTTGATAAACATATGCACAGTAAGAAACAACATAATAAGTAGGAAAAACTGCTCGCAAAGCACATCAAGCCAAAAAATGTACAAAAATGAAAAAAACACCTATGTACAAAAGAACATGCACGAGAAATGCATGCATAGTATTTTTTGAGATACAACCCATTTCTGGGCTGATCCAAAGGATAGCCTTCATAATCAATTAGATCATAAGCCCTGTTCTGCAAAACGTATTTAACGATATAAGGCCCATGCCACATGGTTTGGAATTTTCCTACCCCCAGCTTATCATGAGCTTGGTCATACAAGAGGACGAGGTCTCCTTCTACAAAGGAACGAGGGAAAACTGACTGATCAAAATGAGCTTTGACCCACTTTTTTTTTGCTTCTATGACAAGAGTGTTGGACATTGGGTTTAACACTCTCCATGTGTTTCGCGACATAGACTAACCGCCTCTCGTGGATCCTAACTCTGGTGATTGTAGCGGAGACTAATGCCTGCGGGTTTTTGTCTAACAGTAATCGTGATTCCAACAAGTGGTATCAGAGTGACAGGTCTCGAGTTCGAAACTCACCCGGCTCACGTTGGGGGGGAGATTGTTGGACATTGGGTTCAACGCTCTCTGTGTGTTTTGCGACATGGACTAATCGCCTCTCGTGGATCATAACTTTGGCGATTGTAGCGGAGACTAATGCCTGCGGGTTTTGGTCTAATGGCAATCGTGATTCCAACAAATAGCAGCAAAGCAGTGAGTTTCATCAACCCTCTCTAAATATAGAAGACGCTCTTCTTCTGGCGAAGTATTAGGCAACAATTCAATAGCTATCTTGAGAGAAGGGATTTTTCATTCAATCGGAAGGGTAGCTTCTAGACCATAGACAATATGGAATGGAGTGAATTTGGTCGCATCCTTCACGAAGGTTTGGTAAGCCCAAAGAGGTGAAAACAACATGAGATGCCAGTTGGACTTGTGCATCCCAATCGTACGTTGAAGCATAGTGCCTAGAACTTTGTTCAGGGCTTCAACCTAGCCATTGGCTTGAGGGTAGTACCGCGTTGAGCTGTCGTGACACAGACCCAACTTAGAATTCAACTTAGCCATCATGTAATGATGAAAATGAGAATTATTATTAGTGAAAATGGCTTGAGGGACACCAAACTTGGTAATGACATGATTGAACATAAATTGTGTGGTTTTCTTACCGTCAGTTGTAAGTGTAGACATTGCTTTGGCCCATTTAGTGAAGTAGTCAACAACTACAATAATATAAGCATGCCCCCCGACCAAGTGAGGGTTACACATCATAAAATCAATGTCCCACTTCGCAAAGGGACCAACGGTAATGACAAGATGGAGGTGGGCGGGTGGCGCACGCATCTTGTGCTAGTAAATCTGGTAATCATGACACTTGCGGATAGCAAAAATGCAGTCTTTAAAGATAGTAGGCTAGAAATATCTAGCACGAAGAATCTTCTGTGTAGTAGCATATCCAAACATGTGACTGCCATAGGCACCAAAGTTTCAATCATTGAGGACCTTTTCATCCTCCTCGAGAGTTAAACACCGGCAAAGAACATAATAAACTCTGATGCAGTAGAGAGTATGTCTAACTATGCGATAAGGTTGCGAATGATGGCGAATGCGTTGGTGAGAATCCTTCGTCAATTCATATCGGAAGGTAGAAGTCTGAATATATATGATGATATCACTGTACCATGGATCAAGGGTGATAATGATAAAAAGGATGTCGTCTAGAATGCGTTCCTCGAAACTAGATGGAGAAGAATCAGAAGGGAGAGAGAAAATAAAATTGGAAAAAACCAATGATTTCTTCAAATTGGAAGTAGTAAAATCCAAATCGAACTCTTGGAGGATAACAATCCACTTTCAGTATTTTCCCCCCAGAAATTGATGAGTCAATATGTAGGTCATGGGGTTGCAATCAGAAATCACGGTTACTGTGCAGAGCAAAATATAATGGCGAAAACATTGGACGGCTTGAACAACATCCAATGCCAATTTCTCGACATGTGCGTAATGTGTTTCGGTATTGAGAATATTGTGGCTCAAGTAATAAATGATGTACTCGTCACCATCATCGTCGTCTTGCACCAGAACCATGGAAATAGTGCTAAATGAGGTAGCCAAAAAGAGGGAGTAGTCTCGATGATAATTGGGAGGATGCAACAGAGAAGCATTGATAAGAAATGTCTTTAGTGCATCGAAGGATTTTTGGGCGATCTCATTGTAGAGGAATGGGATGCCTTGCTTAAGTAATCGTATGAAGCCTTTGGCCACTTCAGCATATTTCAGTATAAAATGGTGTAGGAAATTAGCTTTCCTTTGAAGACTCTGCAGCTGATGTAAAGAGGAAGGGGAGGGGAGATTGACGATAGCTTCGAATTTGAGGGGATTGAGAAAAAATCTGTCTTTAGAGATGATAAACCCTAAGATTCTACCGGAATCAACACAAAAGACACACTTATGTGGATTTAGCTAAATGTTATAGCATCTACAGCAAATAAATATTTGACGAAGATGATCTAGGTGGTCCTTACATTGAGAAGAATGAGCCAAAAGGTCATCTAGGTAAGGGTGAACAATCCACTTGATATCATGGAAATCGTATGACATTTCTCTTTGAAAGGTAGCCCCAACATTCTTAAGACTAAAAGGGAGCTTCTTATAAGCGAAGGTACCCCAAGGATAGATAAAGGCAGTCTTCTGTTGATTGGCTGGAAGAATATTGATCTGGTTGTACCCAAAAGACCTGTTCATAAGGGAAATGATCTCACTCCCATCACATTCGTCAATGACTTGATCAAGAAAAGAAGTGGGATAGTTATCCTTAGGGAAAGCACAGTTGATATCCTAGTAATCTACACAGACACAAATAGTACCCTATTTTTTGTCCACATAAACAATATTAGAAACCCATTCTGTCAAGGGAATCAGATAAATGAAGCCAGCTTTAAGAAGTTTTTCAACTTCTCCCTTAATGGTAGCTACCTTTATAGGGTGCACAAGAAAAAGATGTTGGTGAACAGGCTTTGCACTAGGATAAGTAGGAATATCATTCACAACTATACTCGGATCAATGCCAGACATTTCTTCGTAAAACCCAGCAAAAATTTCTCAGAACTCATAGAAGAGACTAGTATAGACCCCGATCTCATCAGGAGAACAGGTCACCCCAATGTGGATGTTCTCAATGACCCGCGGTTTGACGGAGATGTCAATAGGCTTCGCTTGCATGATGTTTCCAAAGTTACCTTCTGTAAAGAATTCATGTGTCAGGATGGGCGTTTGAAGTAGATGAGAAGGAACTTGGGAAGTGAACTTCTCAAGACAAGTAGACATGGCCCCAAGGCTAGGCATAAAAGAGGAACGATGATGACTATCGTCCCAAGGAGGATGCTCGAGAGACATAGTTTCCATGATGGCCTCATCAGTGAGAAATATATCATTTAAGGGATCAGGGGAATCCAAAGTGTCGATCCAAGGGGATTGAGAATGCATGTCAAGATACATACTTAGAGGATTATGATTAGAGGGAGGAGGAGTCGAAGCTGAAATAAGTTCACAATAATCGATTTGGATTGGTCTTAACAGCATCGCGTGACCAAACGAATCAATCTACTTGGGTGAAGGGATGATCCAGAGGTCAGAAGACATGGAGATCATGTTGACCTAAGCAGTGTTGGGTGGAGGAAGAGAAAAAAGACCCATTAGGGCAGGATCTTTGAAAAGACCCGGTCTATGCTCTCATAAGGCATAGGAATACGATCTACATATGGAACATTACTCTCGGAAGACCTGGAAGTGAAAAATGACAACTGATCAATAGTGATGGTCTTTCCTTCATGCGGAAATCGAAGAGAATGAAAGAGAGTGGACAGGACGCACAACATGGCGTGAGTCCAACAACAACCTAGGAGAAGATTGTAATTGAGTTTATCATCAACGACTTCAACCTCAACGTTAACCATTTTCCCTTCTAACGTAATAGGTAAACTAGCAAGAACACTAAGAGGGCGAGATTCCCTTTTTTCAAAAGCTTCTAAAGCGTTTGGAGATTTATTGAGGGCTGGAGAATGGATGGCTTTAAAGCAAGAAGAATACATGACGCACGTAGATGCACCCTCATCCATGACCACTCGGTGGATATTATTTCCATTAATCCCAACTTGAATGATCAGCGCAAGCTAGTGAGGGAGACGTGGGACAAAATTTTCCAAATCGAAAGTGATAAGGCTAGAATCGACGGGATCAATCCCTCTGATGGAAGATAACAAAGCCTTCCATTGCAACGGACAAATCTGAAGTACTTCTAACGTATACATAGTAGATGGTTCTGGAGCCAAATCCTCAACAATACTATAATGATGAGCGACAAAGGAATTTGGGTTGTAGGAATAATTTTCGGAGTCAACCTTTAGAAGGTGGTCATACAACGGGCTCAGTACTTGGCCTTTCAATATGAAGAGGGCTAGAATCAGGCGGGTGAGGAGGACCATCAGCAATTTCCTTCCCTGCTGCCTAACGCAATTCGGTATAATATTTCAATATGGTGGAAATGGAGACGGGTGCAAGATCGTTCATCATGAAAACCTGAGAGCCAAATGGGGCGGAGGAATGAGGTTTCTCCACCATCTGAGTTTGTTGTGATGGGAATGGTTCTTTAAGAACAACCAGAGTGCCTTGGGTTCCCTTGAGCAGTCGACTCACCTCGGCTCGTCATGGATGTTGGAAACACTGAGAGGGGGGGGGGGTGAATCAGTATTTCTTTCAATTAGATCATTTGTTAATCTTCAATTATTATCAGTGTTTGTACAATGATAGCAGCAAACAAGAGGAACACAAATGCACACAAATTTTAAGGTGGAAACCCACTCCGGGACAAAAACCACCTAATGCTTTTCTAATAATTCTTTTCAACTCCAATCGAAAATAAAGCTACAACTTCTTAGAATCTAGAAAATAATTCTTCTCCAGCTTCCACTGGATGGATGCTCCAACGCCCGATATTCTTCAGTAGTCACTAAACGGATGCACCAACACCCAATGAGCTACAACTCACCCTAGCACCACCCTACCACCCTATAGAAGAATAAAAGAAGAATGGACTCTCGTACCAGAGAAAATGGTCCACTTTACAATGATATAGAATGATGTAGAAGAAGAAGATATACTAGACCATAACCCCAACTTTGACACAACCACTACCTCTTCAACCCTTGGCAGATAGACACTAGTACAATTTGTACAATAATGCATTTACAATGACTAAGCACAATGATACCTTTATAATGATTGTATGTAGTGCTGCCCACTTGAAGACTTCATATGATGAAATTCTTGCTGCTGTTATTCACCTTGGTTGCTACTCCTATCATGCTACTCTCTGCTGCACCTTTCTTTTCTTTGCTGCTGTAGAAATTCTGGTCTTTTGCAACCCTTGACAACACATGATCTAGCTTTTTCTTGCCTTCTAGGAGCTCGATATTGAATCTGGTGTATCTTTGTTATTTCAGATTCTCAATATCTGATTTTCGGTCCTATAGTATTCCTCTGAGTCTTGTTTCCAATGCCACAGTTCTTACCCAATTTGGATTCTCCAAGAGAGAGTTATACCCAATTTCTCACACTGCCCTAATTATGGATTGTTTTAGTAGAGCACACTTGTACGGCGTGCCACGTGTCACCGTTTCTTCATTTATCTCTGAAATTTATAGAGAAAAAATTTCATACTATTCAATATTTGTCACTTTTTATGACATTCCAATCCGATACTCATAGAGGGAGTTATGACGAATTTACCAAGGTCACTTCTTTGAGATGAATTTTAGGAGCTTGCAAAAACCCTTACTTCCACAGATCATATCTCCAAACATATTGTGCAAATTGATCTGAAATTTTTACTGCATCTTCCTCAGGATTTCGTCTTTGCCTCATAAAAATTTCATCTTCTGAGCCTTCGTAGAAAAGAAGTTAGAGCCAAAATTCCACGATGACCTGTTTCAGATGGCCGAATCCCTTGCCTAAGGAGGAAATGAAGATTGCAATATATATGAATGCTTAAGTTGAGAGAGGATTCAACAAGTGAACGTGGGAGGGATTTTAGGAGCATAAAAAATATTAATTATGACTTTTCAATGACCCATTCCCCAACCCCATGGGGTTTTAGCCAACTAATTGGGGTACAAACTTCAAACATGAATATCTCTCAAACCGTGAAGAATTACATGGCGTGCCATATATCAACGGAAACATCTCGACAAGTAGAAACCATAAAAATAATTATTGACCTAGAATATATTAATTTGGTAGGTCAAACTACCCATTAAATTTTGGGTTAGACCCTGGTGTTGTTTGGGTTGACATCAATGACAACCGTTGATCAATAATCTCCCTGTTTGGCATTGATGGCAACATAAGTACTCCCCCTGTGATCATGACACCTCTTCCTACAACATTCTCTCCCCCTTTGACATCAATGGAAAAGGGTAACTCCCCCTTAAACACAACCATCCTACAGACCTGTACACACTTCCACTCGCGCTGACACACAACGATCCTGCAGACCTACACACACTTCCACTCCCCCTTTATATTATAAAAAAGGAAAATCTAATGAGAACTTGGGAGAATCCCAAGCTTCTGGCGAAGATATTACAATGCTGGTGAATATTTAATATGTGATTCTTTTGGTGCTGCTTGGAATCTTGCTACTTGTCCAACTGCTTGCATAACATCTGGTCGGGAGGCTATTACATATAGAAGACTACTAATCATAGATCTGTACAACCTTTGATCCACATCGATGAGTCATCTATGCTCAATTTGTAACCAAGTAAAGATATCTCAAAATCACTTTACACCTTTGTAGAAAAATTCTTACTTAGTCGATCATCATTGCTACCAATTATTGTATCATCCTCTTTAGCTATTAGACATGCTTTAGTTGCTTCATCCAGAACATATATTTCGTTTGGAGCTCGACTTGCTATAGCCACAATTTCACCATACACGCCTTTCTTGATTCACATTTCGTGTAGTTGAATAGTATTGTGTGTCCTTGATCACACATTTTTCCAACACTGAGTAGATTGTGATTCATGTTTTCAACCAGTAGAACATTATTGGCTAGAGAATCTTTGCTTCCGAGAGTGACAGTACCTGATCCTATAACATTTGAAGATCCATCATTTCCAAAGGACACAATTCCATCCTTCTTCTCTTTCAGAGATACAAATTTATTTCTATCTCCAGTCATATGCGTTGAACAACTACCATCAACATACCACACATCTTTGTTCTTTTGAGCCTTGAGAGCAAGAGAAAAATTATCATTCTTCTTCTTCTTCCATGTTCGTTCATTCTGTGGCTTCGAAGATTCTTCTGAAGGATTTTCAAGTCTGCAGTCTTTGGCTATGTGTCCAAAGTTTCGACATTTGTAACATTCAATATTATCTCTTAAATGTTCAAATCTATTGATATTTCGCTGAGCCCTGGGAGGTTCATATTTGACAGATCTCCTAGAATTATATTCGTTCCTAGGGTACGTGAGACATTCTACAACTTTATGACCAAATTTTCCACATGAATAACAGTAGCCATAAAAAATATGTTGGTACCTAGATGGAAATTTTCGTCGAGGAATTGTCTTCCAAGGTTGTTCTTGTGAATCTTGTCCAATGAAGTCTTCATGCATGTCTGATCTCATAGGTTCATTGTATTTTTTTGTAGAAGGTCCTGCTTCTTCTTCTTTGTAACCGATGCCAGTTTTGTCATTGTAACATCGTTGATTGTTGATGATTTCTTCCAATGCCCTTGAGCCGTTGGCATAGTTTTGGATAGTTTTTCCTTTCTTCACTTCCTCACGCAGCGAGACTACTTGGGCTTCTAATTCTTCCCTTTCTTGGTTACTTTCTTCCAACTTCTTTTTAAGTGACTCTTCAATGCATTTGTGTTCTTCAACTTCAATTTTGAGACCTTGAACTTGTTCTTCAAGAGTTTTGGAACAGATCTTCTCCTCCTTGAGATCTTTTATAAGCTTAATTGATTCCTCATAAAATTCGTCTATGGTCCATCCTTCTTCTTCGTTATTTAATACCTCTTGATTATTGTGCTTGGGTTTATTGTGCTTGGCCATAAACAATACTCTCTCATTGGCTTCTTCTTCACTATCATTGTCTTCATCGGATGATGAGATATCTTCTTTAGAGAGAAAGTTCCTTTTGGATCCTTGCTTGTTGAATTTCTTAAAGCCTTTCTTTCTCTTTTAGTTGCCATTACTTTTGTTTGGACATTTTGCTACAAAATGCCCAACCTCATTATAGCTGAAACATATCAAAGGAAGTTTACCTTTGAATTGTCCCTTACCAATTTGTAGTTTTCTCATGAAGTAAGCATATTCTTCATCTGAAAGACCTTCTTCATCATCTCCCTTTTCTTCGCACTTGCAGGTGCATGTCTTTTCAATTGAAGGTTTTTTATCCTTATTGGTTTTCTTAGATGCAATGAACGTAGTTTCTAGATGCGAAGTGCCCTCTTCTTCATCAAGTCTCATTTCATATGCTATGAGAACTCCATGTAATTCCTCTTTGCTGAGTTTGTCCAAATTTGCACTGTATTCTAATACCGATACCTTTGGGTTGAATCTCCCTGGTAACGTTCTAATATTATTCCGTATAATAGTCTTCTCATCAACTGGCTCTCCCAATCCTTCTAGAGTATTGGTTATTTCATCAACGTATTGAAAGTATGCATCAATGTTGCAATCTTCTTTCATTCTGAGTTGCTCAAATTTTGCTCTATATATTTGAAGCTTTGCTTCTTTGACATTTGAGTCACTTGCATATATATTCTCAAGCTTGTCCCATACATTTTTGGTGGTTTTTCAACCCAACACCTTATGATAAGCAGATTCAATAAGTCCACTGATAATAATATTCTTTGTTTTTGCATCATTTACCAAATTCTTCTTACCCTGTTCATCCGTGGTTGATGTAAATCCATTTTGAACAGTGTCCCATACTTCATAACCTTGCGCCAAGAGATAAACCTCCATTATTCCTTTTGAAAGTGCATAATTATTTTCACTGAATAGAGGTACACCATTCTTGTTATGCTCCATGACCTCCTTCCATCTGTTAAACTGCTATTGAAGGAACCAAGCTCTGATACCACTTGTTGGAAATACTGAGAGGGGGGGGTGAATCAGTATTTCTTTCAATTAGAGAATTATTTAATCTTCAATTATTATCAGTGTTTGTATAATGATAGAAGCAAACAAGAGGAACAAAAATGCACACAATTTTTAAGGTGGAAACCCACTCCGGGACAAAAACCACCTAATGCTTTTCTAATAATTCTCTTCAACTCCAATTGAAAATAAAGCTCCAACTTCCTAGAATCTAGAAAAACATTCTTCTCCAGCTCCCACTCGATGGACGCTCCAACGCCCGAGATTCTTCAGTAGTCATTGAACGGATGCACCAACACCTAATGAGCTACAACTCACCCTAGCACCACCCTACCACCCTATAGAAGAATAAAAGAAGAATGGACTCTCGTACCAGATAAAATGGTCCACTTTACAATGATATAGAATGATGTAGAAGAAGAATATATACTAGAACATAACCCCAACTTTGACACAACCACTGCCTCTTCAACCCTTGGTAGATAGACACTAGTACAATTTGTACAATAATGTATTTACAATGACTAAGCACAATGATACCTTTACAATGATTGTATGTAGTGCTGCCCACTTGAAGACTTCATATGATGAACTTCTTGCTGATGTTATGCACCTTGGTTGCTGCTCTTGTCATGCTACTCTCTGCTACACCTTTCTTTTCTTTGCTGCCATAGAAATTCTGGTCCTTTGCAACCCTTGACAACACATGATCTAGCTTTTTCTTGCCTTCTAGGAGCTCGATATTGAATCTGGTGTATCTCTGTTATTTTAGATCCTCAATATCAGATTTTTAGTCCTATAGTATTCCTCTGAGTCTTACTTCCAATGCCACAGGTCTTACCCAATTTGGATTCTCCAAGAGAGAGTTATACCCAATTTCTCACACTACCCTAATTATGGACTGTTTCAGTAGAGCGCATTTGTACGGCGTGCCACGTGTCACCATTTCTTCATTTGTCTCTGAAATTGATAGAGAGAAAATCAAAGACTGTGCAATATCCGTCACTTTTTACGGAATTCCAATCCGATACTCAGAGAGGGAGTTATGACGAATTTACCAAGGTCACTTCTTTGAGATGAATTTCAGGAGCCTGCAAAAACCTTACTTCCACAGATCATATCTCCAAAAATATTGCGCAACTTGATCTGAAATTTTTACTGCAGCTTTTTTAGGATTTCAGATTTGCCTCATAAAAATTCATCTTCTGAGCCTTCGTAGAAAATAAGTTAGAGCCAAAATTCCACGATGACCTATTTCAGATGGCCGAATCCCTTGCCTAAGGAGGAAACGAAGATCACAATATATATGAATGCTTAAGTTGAGAGGGGCTTCAACAAGTGAATGTGGGAGGGATTTTAGGAGCATAAAAAGTATTAATTATGACTTTTCAATGACCCATGCCCCAACCCCATGGGGTTTGAGCCTACTAATTGGGGTACAAAATTCAAACATGAATATCTCTCAAACCGTGAAGAATTACATGGCGTGCCATATATCAACAGAAACATCTCGACAAGTAGAAACCATCAAAAGAATTATTGACCCAGAATATATTAATTTGGTAGGTCAAACTACCCATTCAATTTTAGGTTAGCCACTGGTGCTGCTTCGGTTGACATCAATGACAAATGTTGATCAACAATGGACAGCCTTTGGTATAATGCTCTTCATCACAAATTAGACAAGGGTACCTTGGGCTGCATTTGGAACCATCATCAGTGCTAGGTTTTGGAGAATCCTATTTTGGGGTATCAGCTTTGGCCTTCCCTTTACCCTTATTCTTACCCTTGGAAGTTTTACCTGCCAAATTGGACTGGATGGCATTCAATTCCGCAATTTTACCAGAATTCAGAGGTGGCTGAGAAGAAATATCAGTGGAAGGATTAGATTTTTGATTTACAGGATTTAGAGAAGACTTACGAGAAGTCTGAGACAAAGAACCTATGATATTGTTGACAGATGGCGTCTCCGATGCTTTGGAGGTTCCAAGTCTTGGGGCATCAGGAAAAATTTCATACGATGTACCAGACTGAGAGTACATGAGATCAAGGTACTGGGCATGAGTGATGGCTTGTTCCTCAATAAGACATGCCCCCATAGCAATGTCCTTAGCAATCAGAGCAACAAAAGAGGTAGTGAACCAATCAGTTATAAGTTGATCAGGAATCTCAAACTTAATCAGACAACGACATCACCTCCATTCATGAACATGATCAGAGATATGGGTAGCTCGATCCTGTTTCAAGGATGTGAGGAGGTGCGTCCCAGTTTCATACTGAACTGGTAATTAAAAGTGTGCGAGAAATTTCATGGCTAGAGAGTTGAAATCTTGGAAGACGTCGTGGGAGAGTTCAATGTACCACTTGGCAGTGGCACCACTGGGAGTCCTTTGGAAAAGACATAGTCGAATGGAATCGTCAACCCAAGAGTTAGAGGAGCACCAAAGATGGTACGTCATAACATGTGATTGGGGGTCCTCTCCCAACTTGCCCTCAAATTTGGGACAATCTCCAAGGATTTTAGTCGAAACTGGAGGCAAATATGGATTATGAAGGATAGGATCATTCATCAACTTCGACACATCAGGCAGTTCCAGCGTAGAAAGAGATGGAAATTTCATATTGAAAGGCATTGTAGCCCATTGATAAAGAACAGTATTGGGATTCCAACTAGGTTGGGAAACATTCTTCCCCCATATGTTATGTCTCGGAGGATTTCGAAACTGGAGGCAAATATGGATTATGAAGGATAGGATCATTCGTCAACTTTGACACATCAGGAAGTTCCAACGTAGAAAGGGATGGAAATTGTAGGTTGAAAGGCATTGTAGGCTGTTGATAAAGACCAGTATTGGGATTCCAACTAGGTTGGGAAACATTCTTCCCCCATATGTTATGTCCCGGGGGATTTTTTCCATAGGGGTTATAAGCCTAATAATTCTGCCTATACACTGGTTGAGGACTGGGATATTTATTCTGAGCGAACCACTGAGGTCCTGTTTGAGCAACATATGGATTTTGTGGTAGAATCAAACAGTGACTTGAGGTGCATTATATAACACTTGAGTTTGACCTAGAGGAATATAATCAACACCTTGGGGCTCACTATATACCACCTGAGATTGACCTTGAGGAATGTAAGCAACACCTTGGGGTGCACTATATACCTCTTGAGATTGACCTTGAGGAATGTAGGTGGCACCTTGAGGCTAGGAGGGTTTCCCCTGGGGTGTAGGTTGACCTAGATGTTGTGGATGAATAGGTCGCACCTGGGGTACAGGTTGACTAGGCTGTTAGGGTTGAACAGGTTGTCCCTGCGGTGTAGGTTGGCCTGGATGCTGAGAACCACTAGGTTGCCCATGTGGAAGAGGTTGGCCCGATGGTTGCGATTAGCCAAGTTTCCCTTGAAGACCAGGTTAAACTAGCTGAGTAGTAGAGGGTTGACCTTGTTGTACAAAATTTTGGCATTGCTGAATGTAAGGTTGGTGCTATTGCACAAAAGGTAGTGCTTGTGATGGATAGATTTTCCCCTGGGGAACATAAGATGCTCCCTGTTGAACATAAGGTTGACCAGCATGACCGTAGGGTTGTCCTTGTTGGACCGAAGGTTTTCCCTAAAAGGGTTGTCCTTATGGACCATAAGGTTGTCCCTATGGACCATAGGGTTGTCCCTCTTGGACCAAAGGTTGTCCCTAAAAGGGTTTTCCTTGTAGACCATAAGGTTGTCCCAGTAGGTACATGAACTAGTTGGGGTTAATCAGAGGAAAATAGATGGGATTTCCATACTCATCATAATGATGTGGAGGATTAATAAGAGCTTGCAGCTGCTGAGAACCTTGAGGCATGTAATTCTGCTGTTGAATGGCCAACATGTAATGATCGTACATCAAACCTTCAGGAATTGGATTAGAAGATACGAGTGCACTACTAGTAGGTTGGATTATAAAACGTGAGGTTGTGATCCACCCACGGTGGGCCCAACGGGTATCATGGAAGCGACAGGAATCGACCCACGAATAACAAAAGATGGAGGCAACTATTGAACCACACTAATAGACGGTGCAGATGAAGCCACAGAGACAGTGGGCTGGGTTGGGACAGATGTAACAACCATCGACGTCATGGTAGTCGAGGGTGATGCACCCGATACTGTTACAAATGACCTTTTCGAGGGAGTCGATGTACCTGTCAAGTTCGGGTTCTGATACAATGTTGTAACACCAAAAATAATCTGACTCAACGAACAATTATCAGGTGGGAGAGAGGAAGGTTGACCTGAGGCATAAGGAAAACTCTCCAAAAGGATCTGATAGTCCCCTGTAGAAACATAAATCTCTTCACTACTGATGGGACCCGAAGCATGCATGTCGGATGAAGCCATGTTATCGTCAAAAATGTGACGAGCAGTGGCAATTAAAGAAGGTTCTAAATTAAGCAAAGGATACTCTTCTTCGTTTCCAAAACTAGCCCACATGTTCAGAGGTTGAAAATTGATATCAAATGGATCCTCAAGAGGAGATCATGTAGCAAGAGGTAAGATAATCAAAAGAATAGAATGCTAGTAACCGACAGGCCTAGTAGGCTGAGGTGCCCCCGAATAAAATTTAGGAGAAGGATCTCCACTTGGAGGTAATGAAGTGGACAAAGAAACTGGTGGTTCTACCACCCTGACTTTGTCTAAAAAACAGGAGAGAACCAAGATGACCAATTCGAGGCTTCAAGAACAAACACTAAGGAATTACTTAAGAAAAAGCCAAGAAAATATATTTAATGGGCATGTGGTCATACACAATGGATTTTATGACACAGAAACAAAACTCTGCCTTTTCATATTTTAAGAATCAAGAAAAATTCAAAAGGTGACTCTAGTCACTTTCAGTTTGAACAAGCCCGAAAGGACAAGTGCTCGATGATCTTTTCAATTTTAGAGAGTCACAAAAATACCAAAATGAATACTCAAGAAATATAAGCAAGAGGGTGTAACAAGCTTCTGTGAACTACAATATACACCTTGGTGATCAAATGAAACAGTAATGACCAAGGAATTAACATACGTGCAGGCAGTCTCCTCAAATGTTGTGTTCGGTGTATCACGATTACAGGGTGGTAGACTTGACTTCCTATGGATAAAGAATTGAAAACTATGACTGTCTGCCTTTATATACTCGACGGTACAGGGAACACAAGTCTATGATATTGCTGTCTATTTCCAGATGGAAAATGACAGCTACTAGGTTTAACGACGCCGAAACAAGTCACTAGCCTAGACCTCTAAATATAAGCGTTGGGTTTCAATGCTTCCTTAGTTTGATTGAGTTAATTTTAAATTTGATCTTGAATTAATGTTGCAGTTTCAAGGCCTTACCAAATGTAATCTCGAATCCTTAATGCAAAACTATATGCGAAAGAAAATCATTCCAATTCGATGAACAACTAGCTAAGAGGGGGATAGTAGTTCATAACGAAGTAGCAATCAATCGAACACAAGAAGAAATTTCCCTAATGCATCTAAGACAACCAAAGCAAAAAACGAAAAGATCTTTCCTTTTTCACTAAAAGCTACTAATGCAAAAGAACGTTTTTCATTTTCAAACTAAGAGAAAGAATGCAATTTTTTTCCTTTTAGATGAATGAGAAAAAAAAATGCACTACTATACTAAAAGACAAAATATACACTAGTTTTTAGCAATGTGAATGAAACGATCTAAAACAAAGAGACCAATTCAACATGAACATCAAACACACTCAAAACAGAGATGCATTCCTTCAAGCAAAAAGAGGGCTTTCAAACCGATTTAGTGAGCAATGTAATCTATGCTCAAGGTGATAGATGGAGAGCTAAATGAACATGAAGATGATCATTCAACGACCCAATGACACCTAGAACCAAAAGAAAAACTAAGACAATTAGTCAACAAGATGAAAAGAGAAAGACCCAACTGACTTAAACTCAACGCAGAAGGTTCAGTGAGGAGGTAGCCGAACAAGCAACAAAAGACACCTAGAAACCCTAGGATGGAAAAATTCACTGATCAGATCAGGGGAAAATAGCTGAGAAGAATGAGACAAGAGAGTCAAATCAATCCCAGTAGACTAATTGAAAGAGGAAAATCCAACCCAGAGGCAAGACACACTAGAAAAACTTAGGAGAAAGGCCAAAATCCAAACCTATAGGATTCAGTGCATCTGTCAAGTTGTAATCCACAATAAACAAAGGATGGCGCACCTATGAAAATGTTAGCTCCCTATATTACTAGTATAGTCCCTAATTGTTTTTAGTGTAACCCCCTTATTTTTATTGTTGTACCCTTGTAACTCCAATATAGTTATTATTGTGCCCTTACATTATTATTGTTAGGTTGGCTAGGATTATATTGTGATCCCATGGAATCCTATATATAGAAGGAGGTTTTGTCATTTGTATCATCCAAGAATTGTTCATTTATGTAATTTATTGGAGGTTTCCCCCTCAAAGTGGCTGATTTCTAAGGCGTTGATCTCTCTTTTATTCTATTTTTGGAGTTGGTTTCATAACATTTGGTATCAGAGCTTTGGATTCTAGGGTTTTACTGCTCCAAACAGGTCATCGTGGAATTTTCACAATAAATTTTGTTCTACGAAGTTTCAGAAGTGGAAATTTTTACAGCGAGAAGTCAAAATCTGGAGGAACGTCCTGTAAAAATTGTAGATCTTGGTTCACAATATTTGTGCAGTTTAGGGCGTTTTCAGGCTCCCGAATTTCACCTAAAACAGATCATCGTGGAAGTTTCGCTATAACGTTTTTTCTACTAAGTTTTAGAAGCTTAAATTTTTACAAAGCGAAGCCAACATCCTAAGGAACATCTTCTAAAAATTTCAGATCTTGGTTCGCAATATTTTCGGAGATAGGATCTGTGGAAGTTAGGGTTGTGTCAGGCTCTCGAATTTCATCTCAAAGAGGTGACCATGGGAAAATCATCATAACTCTCTCTTTGAGCATCATATTGGATTTATGTTAAAATTGGCCACAAGTACACAGAATTTAGTTTCCTGTGTATCAGTTTCAAATTCGAAGGAGGAAACAGTGACACGTGGCACGTCGTACAAGTTCACTCTACTGAACCAGCCCATAATTAGGTCATTGTGGGAGATTGGGCATAAATTTGTATTGAAGAATCCAAATCAGGTCAGACCTGGGGCATTGGAAAGAAGCTTTAGAGGGCTAATATAGGGCCAAATTTCAGATATTGAAGATCCACAATTGCAGAGATAATTTAGATTCATTATCGAGCTCCTTAAAAGAAAGAAAAAGGTGTGTATTTTTTTCTTTGAATTGCATAAGTCTTGTGTGAAAAATAAGTTTGAATTTATTCCAAGGGAATATTGTAGAATAGATATCAATATTGGGTTCTAAAATTCCTCCTAAAAATAATTCAACACCCATTAAGCCTTTATAAGGTTCTACTATGACTCATGAAGGCCAAGAACTGCAACATGACATGTCAAAATTACAAGAGCAAGTGCACCAAATTTCGCTTTCGCAAAGAGCAAAAAAAAATGAAATGGAAGTTTTGAAGAAAGGCGTGGAAGCTAATATGGATGGCATGGAAGCTAATATGGATGAAATGGAATAAAAAATGAAAGACAACATGGAAAACATGATGAATGATCTAAAAGCATACATGGAAGGTTTGACAAAGTTGATACAAGAAGTTTTTCCTAATGGAGAAAAGATAGTAGAGGAAACTCATGATGAGAACAAAATAAATGTTAATCATGATTTTATAAACTCCAATGTTGGATGGAAGAAACACCATATTCCAAAGATGGATATGAGGAAGTTTGATGACAAGGATCCCGTAACATGGATACTACAGATGAAGCAATATTTTGATCTCAATAATGTGTAAAACACACAAAAGGTATGCATTGCAACTTTACATTTAGAAAAAAATACATTTTTATGGTATCGATGGCTTTGCTCTCGTAAAAAAATTGTCACTTGCTCAATTTTTACGAAGGAAATGATAGCACATTATGAGGTTACAAATAGCAACACCTTCTATAGCCAATTGATAAATCTCAAACAAAAGGGTTCAGTGGTGGAGCACATTGAGGTCTTCCAAAAATTGAATATAAGGTTAACTGATATTCCAGAGAAACACAGGATGTCTTCACAGGGAATTTAAAGGATAACATCCAACATTAAGTTCACATTTGGGAACCTGATTCATTGGAGAAGGAATTCAGATTGGCAAGAAAAATTGAATGTAAAATTATGGCGACAAGGAAGCCTTCCACTCACATCTATAAAGATGGAAGTGTTGCTACTCCTAGACTTCCACAACCTACAAGGTTGACACCACAAAAATTGGAAGAAAAAAGAGAAAAATGGCTCTGCTACAATTGTGATAAAAAATACACTAAAGGTCATAAGTGTGCTGAGAAGAAATTATTTACATAGATTGCTCTGAATGGAATGTATTAGTTTTCTTGTGCTAAGTATCCAAATAGTAATTAAATTGTGTGCATAAGGTTCACTGAATTTTGTAGGTGAAACAAATGGTTTTAACTTAGTTAAAAATATTTTTATGTAAGGTTAAAGCATGTAAATTAGCTTGAATGACACCGTACAACAGTAAATAACAGAGAATAAAGCATCACATATGACAATACTCAGCAAATTGATGAAGCAGTTCACCCCTCCTAGGCTACATCTACTGGTCCAGCTCCCAATGGCATGTCCCTCATATCTTATTGCTCAAAAATGGTAAGTACATGTGATAAAAAGCCTCAAATGGCTATGCTCTCTGTAAAAACAACTTCAGAATTCTTGAATTAGTCAGGAATGACTATTCATTTGCAGAAAACAAAGAATGGATGCTCAATAGACTGAAAACACCGTAGTGGCCTTCGTGTCTCCTTGACCTATCCTGGAGAAACACCTACTTTAAATGACCTTTGATGTCTCTAAAACCTATTCCAATCAGCTTAGAATGACGAAATTAGCTAAAAATGACTATTCATTCATAAAAAATGGTCAATATCTCCAAGAGTTATGACCCAAACAGTAATTTGACTAATCACTCCTAAGAAACCTCCTCCAAAACTGGAGGAACTCCAGTTAACTCCGTCAATTTTGAAATCGGCACTAAATCTGCAGGTTCGCCAGAAGAACCGTCGGGTGGACTGGCATTTAATTTAAATTATGAACCTCTGCATGTGAACGCACTATGGATTAACCGCTGGAGGTTATGATTGAGCTAGCCATTAGTTGAAGTGGGTCACGGTTTTGGCGTGTGGACATATGGTGGGGGGTTGGCCCTTAGGGGTTGGCCTCCCCAACCCCCACCACATAAAACCTTAAGAAATAAATGTAAGTGGTGAACTTTAGAGGTTAAGTAACATTGTCGTGGCGTGATAGTCAGGCACGTGCATTGCGTGCAAGAAGGTCCCGCAGTCAATCCCCTTGGTCTCCAAAAAATTTTAAAAGACTATTTCTCCTTCGGCCTAGGGCCATGTGGTAGCCTCGAGGTTGGCTACATGGCACCCGATGATTGGCCCAATAAACATTAATAAAAAAAAAAATTTGAAAAAAAAAAATTTTGAATTTTTTTCATACAAGTCAAACTGGTCAAATGTCATTGTTTTGGAGTTTACTGGGATTTTTAAACCTTCATAATTTCTACATACGACCTCTGTTTTGAAAACCATTCATGGTGCTAGAATCAAAGTGACGAGACCTTTCCGATAGCTCAGGTTGCAAACACTTTTTAGCACTTTCATTTTTGAGCATTTTTTAGCAATGGAAATGATCTCCTGATCACACCTCCCCATTGGGAAACTTTTGGACCCAAAAAACCTTCAATTACCTATTCAGAAAATGAGGGTACAAATCCCTCACCTTTTACACTTCCATCCATCTTTCCTTACTTGGTTTGCTGCCCTTGAGCCCAATCCGAAGATAATAGACACTTCCTCTTTTAGAATTGCATGTCCTCCTGTCAAGGATGGCATCCTCCTTGAGCTCGTCCAGAAATTGTGGCGAGAAATCTTCTATTGATGGCAGCTGAATGTCACTCCCTTGATCAACAATCAATGGAGGCTCATACAAACGTAAATTCTCCACATTGACAATGGAATACATTTGCATATATGAAGGCAAGTCAAGTTAAACTGCATTATTACCAACTTGTTTAATAATATTGAATCGACCATAACGAATAGGCTTCAACTTTTTACCTTCTCCTTGCAGCCTTTATTTGAAAATGTGCAACCATACCTCATCAGCTTCTTGAAACTTGTGATCAACTCTATGTTTTTCATGCCTCTCCTTGTATTTTATTTGACCTTTTTCAAGCTGTTCTTGAACTTGCTGATGAATAAGCTAAATTCACTCAATGAACATGCGAGATTTGTTAATGTCACTATGCCCATCAATGGTAACATCCTTCTCAAGAATGAAATCTAGAGGTGACTTTTGAAAATACCCAAAGCAGCCTTCAAAAGGTGAAGTATTTGTAGAAGAGTTTTTGGCTTGATTGTAAGCGTGTTGAATGTAATGTAGATGCTTGTCCCACAACTTAGGATGCTTGCTGCAATAACCTCTCAAAAGATGCACAATGGTTCTGTTCACTACCTTGGTTTGGCCATCTATTTGTGGATGAAAAGCAGTACTCTTTTTCAACTTGGTGTCCATAATCTTCCATAGATTGGACCAAAAATTCTCAATAAATCTGGAATCCCTGTCACTAACAATAGAAGTAGGCAAACCATAATGAACCCATACATGTTGAAAATATAATTCAACAGTAATATATTTTTTACATGGCATAAGAATACACATATTTCTTAATCTATCAACTACTACATAAAGATAATCATGTTACTTTCTAGACATAAGTATACCTCCAAAAAAGTCCATAGAAACACTTTCCCATGGCCTTGATGGTATTGGTAATGGTGTGTACAACCCAAGATTCATATTTCTAGGCTTTTGTGTAGCACACAATGAACAACCTCTAATGAAATGTGAAACACTATCTACCATGCGAGGCAAATAACAATAACTCTGTAAATGTGCCACCATTTTTCTTACCCCAAAATGTTCAACAACAAGAGAAGAATGAGCTTCTGGTGACACTTAGTGTCTCTCCTTATGGTATACACAACTTTCCCAAATGAAACAAAAAAAATTTATGCATGTGATAATCATTCTCTTCAACTTGATTCCCTTCACTCAAGTTAGCATACACATCCTTAAAATCAACATCAGATGCATAATATTCTATGTAACTCTCATGTACTATAGAATCATTCTTAAGAAAAGTAGAAGCACTGATAATAGGCCTTGAAAGCATATCAGTAAATTTATTGAAAACAACTTTCCTATACCTTATTACCAAGTGAAATTTTTGTAGGAAACCCATCCATTTGAAATAACGTGATTGCTGCAATTTACTTTGCGACTGCAAGTACTGTAATGGTTGGTGATTGGTATGTACAACTGTCTCTTTACCCATCAAATAGTGTTTCCACTTTTTGACACTTTGAATCAACGCATTCAACTCCTTATCATATGTAGGATAATTAAATAGAGCACCATTAAATGTATCAGAATGAAAAGCGATAGGCTTACCATGCTGCAAGAGAACTGTGCCCATGGCATAATCACTAGCATCAGTTTGTATCTCGAATAGCTGTCTCAAGTCCGATAAAGCAAGGACTAGAGCTGAACTGATCTTCTCTTTCAAAGATTCAAAAGCTTTTTGTTGTTTTCCTCCCCATTGGCAAGCATGTTTCACACTTGTCACTGCATGCATAGGAGCTGCTATGGAAAAAAATTTAGCAATAAACTTTCTCCAATATTGAGTTGCACCCAAGAAACTTCTTAACTCTATAATGGATTTGGGAGTAGGTCAATTCACAATGGCTTCTACCTTAGAAGGATCAATTCTTAATGGACCTCCTCCTACAATATGTCCCAAATAAACCAAAGAAGTCTTTCCAAATTCACAATTAGACATCTTAAGAAATAATTGCTCTTTCCTCAAAACATCAAGTACTTTCTTAACATGCATGACATGCTCTTCTCTAGTCTTGCTAAAAATCAAGATGTCATCTAAGTAGACTATAACAAAATCATCAAGGAATGGACACAAACATCATCCATAACACGCATGAAAGTTGCAGGTGCATTACACAAACCAAAAGGCATAACAAGCCACTCAAAGAGTCCTTGTTTGGTTTTGAATGCAGTTTTCCAAATATCACTTTCTGCAATTCTAACTTGATGATATCCACTATGTAAGTCTAACTTAGTGAAAAAATTATCATCTTTCAGCTGATCTAACAAATCATCTATCCTTGGGAGTGGGTCACGATTTTTTATCATAATCCTGTTTAAAGCTCTGAAGTCCACACACATATGCCAAGTTCCATCTTTCTTTAGAATCTGTTGAGATTGCAACAAGATGATGAGCTTAGTGAAAAGAGTCACCTTCACTAAGTGGGCCTGCAGGCTATTTTTGGTGCAAGTCTATTTTCAGACCATGTCTATTTTTAGATATGTCGATCATATTCTATGAGTTTCAGGATGTTATTTGTGGATGGTTTGTCAAGTTGGAAAAATAGATGGACTTCTATTTTTAGACATATTGGGCAGATTCTATTTTTAGATTGCTAGTGTAAAAATAGATATGTCGAATATTATTAGCTCTTAATAATATTTGGACTCTAAACATTATCTTATTCTCTTGGAGCACTTCAGTTAAGTGAAAAGATGTGGCACAGGAACTAACAGAAGGAATTGCGCTATTCCTGAGGGTTAAGTGGAGCTATTGCATGGAGACTTCAGTTAGAACTCATGTGACGGAATTTGGTGGAGTTATTGAGGCAGTTGGTGGAGTTCAGTTTAATTCAGTTAGACACAGTTGAGCTAGTTGTATCTAGTCTAACTGATTGATACAATAGTGAGAGTGGTGTGAATTAATTAATAATTAATTCACTAAATATTAACTTATTAATCAACTGAAGAATACACCAGTTAACTACAGTGCATGGACAGTTTCAGTGGAGACCAGTGGAGAGGTAGGTGAAAGAGTAGGTTGACTATCAGTTGTGACTATAGTGTTGCATGAGTTTGCATCACACATTGATGGAGATGCCAATGAGGATTGCATGAGCAAGGCTGGACCAATTCAAGTTCATTCAAAGCCAATATTCAGCAGGGATTACGCAGTAGAGGCAGGCTAGCAGGTGGCAGAGATCGGTGCATGGATTTGCTAGATCAGGACCTGATTAGTGTGTAGCGATTTTATTGTACTGAGAGCTTGTGAGAAGCTTTGTATGAGGATTGTTACATGATCTATATGAAATATATTATATACAGATAGTTGGGGTTTTTAGCTTCAGGCTTTCCTGTTAAAACACTGTGTTCATATGTGTGAATTTTTATGGTTTCAATGTGTGCATGCAATTGATTTAATTTCCGCAAGTAATGATCAATAGTAGAAGAGATTCTGTATTGTGCATGAAGTCAAATAGTGTGTGATCAGGAGAATCTTGGATGTATAACGCATTAGTTATATAATTTCTACATGGTATCAAAGCTATATTGATCATTGGAGCAATTGAAAATCATTGAAGCAGTTGAGTTTTGTGCTGGTGGAATTCGAATTTGCAGTAGTGTTTTCTTGGTGTCGAAGTTGAGATGTCTTTCAACAGATTGCGATTGGAGTATGCCCTTGAGGGCAGATCGAATTATATTGCATGGAAGAACAGGATGGAGGCAGTGCTGGAGGATAATGGGTTGAAGGATTTCATAGATGCACAAATTCCAAAACATGCTTCTAGCGATGTTGTCACACTTGACACATCGCAAAAGAAGACAGTAAAATGTCAAAGGATTCTGTTGGAAGGTGTGAAGGATCACATAGTGTCTAGCCTTCATGGTAAATCTTCTCCATTCTTGATGTGGAAAGCTTTAAAAGACTTGTTCCAAAGCAAGAGCGACCAGAGGAAGTTGGCACTCAAGGATAAACTCAGGAAAATAAAAATGGAGAAAGGCGACAGTATACCCAAGTACCTCATGAAGTTCGTCTAGTGCAGAGATGAGCTGGGAAGTTTGGGGGTTACTGTAGATGAAGAGGACTTGGTGAGCTTGGCTCTCCTTGGGCTTCCGAAGAGTTGGCATTCTTATGAGGACTCTGTCAATGGTCGGGAGAAACTGCCAGGATGGGAGTGACTTTGGTTGGATCTTGTGTAGGAGGAGATAAGGTAGAGTACCAGGGATGGATCTTCAACGAAGAATGAAGATGAATAAAATTGCAAGAAGCAGGACATGGCCAAGGTGAAGTGCTTTCACTATCACCAACACAGACATTACGCCACTAATCGTCCACAAAAGAAGAAAAATAAGCAGGTTGCTGGATCTGCAGCTGGAGAGGCCTTAGCCTCATAGTTTGAGCTGGATTTTTTGCTGATCGCATGCTTGGTCTCAAGTGTGATGGGATCACTATGGTTTCTTAACAGTGGTGCGTCTTTCCATATAACCGAAGACAAATATTTGTTTACTGATCTGGATGAGAAGGATCTTGGAGTGCACATCGAGATGGACGATGATGGTAGATACAGTGCGACTGGTATCGAGACCATTTCCTTTGAGAGGGAGTCTGGAAAACCTTTCATCTTGAAGGATTTCATGCATGTTCCAGGATTGAAGAAGAATCTTATCTCTGTGGCGATGTTGGAAGACAAGGGATATGATGTTGTGTTCAGTGAGGGAAAGGCTTTCCTGCGCAGTAAGGAAACTGGTGAAAACTGGAGGATAGGGGTTTGAGTTGAGAACCTTTATCAGTTGTAGGTAGATGGCTGCACAACAATGGAAGGCAAGACAGAAGGAGTGGTGAGCCGGGATGAGGGCGAGCTATGGCACAGGAGATTGGGCCATCTTCACCATGGTGCTATGAAAATTTTGTAGCAGATTTCTACTGGGATTCCCAAAGGTACACTTGCACAGTTAGATCAGTGCAAGGGATGTACTTTGGGAAAATTTGTGAAAGCCAACTTTCATGAGAAGGATAGTCACACCACAACGATCCTTGAGAGAATTCACACAGACGTGTGTGGACCTTTCTCAGTAGCTTCGACAGCACAGCACGGGTATTATGTGATATTTGTTGATGACTTTTCTCGTAAGTGTTGGATCTTCTTCATGTAGAAGAAGAGTGAGACATTCTCAAAGTTCTATCAGTTCAAGGCACTGGTGGAGAAAGAGTCGGGGAAGCAGGTGAAGGCTTTTAGGAGTGATAATGGTGGTGAATTCATCTATGGCGAATTCAAAGACTTTTGCAGCATAGAAGGAATTTGAAGAGAGCTCATAGCGCCTCATAACCCATAGCAGAATGGGGTCACAGAGCGAAAGAACAGAATGATCATGGGTGATAAATAGGTGATGTTGCATGATCAAGGCCTTCCCATACACTTGTGGGATGAAGCTTGCAATACTGTGGTTTATGTGCAAAACCATTTTCCTCATAGAGTACTTGGCATGAGTACACCCGAAGAGGCATTTTCTGGTAAGAAGCCTGATATTTCTCATTTGAAGATTTTTGGCTCACCTGTTTACATTCATGTGACGAAGGATGCTAGGAAGAAGCTGGAGCCAACTGTAGAGGTTGGGATATTTTTGGGGTACATAGAAACACCCCACAACTATCGTGTGTATTTTCCAGACAGTCGGAAGACTGTTGTGCGACAGGATATCAAATTTCATGAAGAGAAAGCCATGAAGTGCTTTCTTGAGAGGGATCCACACTTGCATGCAGATGAGGAGCTATTAGTTCCTAAGGATGAGCCTCAGGATGTGGATCAGCCACAAGAGGAGGTTCATGGAGTGGAAGAAACCACTCATGCAGCACCAACCATCAGAGGGCAGAAGTGCACTACAGAAGCTGAGCGACTAAATCTTGATGCAGAGAAGATTGTAGGAGCACCTACATCAAAGTACAGACAGAGACAGTCACCTGACCGATATACTGGATACATGGCTCTGATGGGCAAGTGTATCGTGACAGAGCCATCCTCTTTTGAGGAAGCTATGGCGGACCCTGCATGGGTAGATGCCATGGTGGAAGAATATGATTCGATTGTCAGAAACAGTGCATGGGAGATTGTCCCAAGGCCAGAAGGGAAATCAGTGGTAGGTTCAATATGGATCTACAAAGTGAAGCAAGCTGCTAACAGGAGCATCAAGAATTACAAGGCAATATTTGTTGCCCGGGGCTTCTCACAGATCGAGGGGATCGACTATGAGTAAACCTTTGCACCTGTCGCAAGGTATTCTTCCATACAGAGTATCCTAGCTCTTTCAGCGCAGATGGGATGGCACATTCATCAGATGGATGTGAAGACTGCGTTCCTCAATGGAGTCATTGAGGAGGAGGTGTACATAGAGTAGCCCGAAGGTTTTGAGATATTCAGCAGTGAGTCGCATGTGTGCAGGCTCAAAAGAGCAATGTATGGGCTGAAACAAGCACCTCGTGCTTGGTACACACGAATAGACAGTTATTTCACCAGTCTTGGATTCACCAAGAGTGAGGCAGATCCGAACCTATACCAGATTGTGGTGGAGGGTAAGTTGCTGATCATTGTAATTTATGTAGATGATGAATAGTTGATACTCTCATGCAAGGCTGATATTGCAAAAGAGTTTGAGATGAAGGACTTGGGCCTCCTTCATTATTTCCTTGGATTGGAAATTTGGTAGTGCAGTGATGGACTATTTGTGTCTCAAGGCAAGTATGCCCGGGAGATACTGGAGAAGTTCAACATGCATGGCTGCAAGCCTATCGACACTCCTCTTCCTAGTGGTTGGAGGAAAGAGGATGATACATCGGCAGAGGTAGTGGATGCCATTGTTTACCGACAATTGGTTGGTTCACTCATGTATCTAGTCAATACACAACCAGACATATGCTATGCTATTAACCAGCTTTCACAAGCTATGGTTAAGCCTACCAAGCTCATTTGGAAGGCGAGGAAGCATGTATTCAGATATCTCAGAGGCACATCGGGATATGGATTATGGTACAGACAGGCGGATGAGGTGAAGTTGCATGGCTTCATAGATGCAGATTGGGCAGGGAGCCCAACGGACAGAAAGAGCACATCTAGAGGGATTTTCAATATCGGGTCGACATTAGTTTCTTGGTACAATAGGAAGCAGAGATCTATGGCACTCAGTTCAGTGTAGGTTGAGTACATGGAAGCAAGTTTTGCTACATGCGAGGCTATATGAATAAGGAAGATCGTAGTCGGGTTGTTTGATTCACACTTAGATCCTATTGTGATATATTGTGATAATCAGAGTTACATCAAAATCTTAGTTAATCCAGTATTTCATGATAGGTCTAAACACATTGACATCCGGTATCATCATTTCATATATTATGTGCAGTTGAAGATCATGTTACTTTCTTACATTCCTACGGAGGATCAGGATGTTGATATCTTGACGAAGGTGCTCACCAGGAGCAAATTCGAATACCATAGAGGTAGGATCAAGGTGGCAGATAATCCCTATCTTTTTGAGAGGGAGTGTTGAGATTGCAACAAGATGATGAGCTTAGTGAAAAGAGTCGCCTTCACTAAGTGGGCCTGCAGGCTATTTTTGGGGCAAGTCTATTTTTAGACCATGTCTATTTTTAGACATGTCGATCATATTCTATGAGTTGCAGGATGCTATTTGTGGATGGTTGGTCAAGTTGGAAAAATAGATGGAATTATATTTTTAGACATATTGGGTGGAATCTATTTTTAGATTGCCAGTGTAAAAATAGATATGTCGAATATTATTAGCTCTTAATAATATTTGGACTCTAAACATTATCTTATTCTCTTGGAGCACTTCAGTTAAGTGCACAGATGTGTCACAGGAGCTGACATAAGGAATTACGCTATTCCTGAGGGTTAAGTGGAGCTATTTCATGGATAATTCAGTTAGAACTCATGTGACAGAGTTTTGTGGAGTTATTGAGGTAGTTGGTGGAGTTGTGTTCAATTTAACTTAGTTAGACACAGTTGAGATAGTTGTATCTAGCATAACTGATTGATACACTAGTGAGAGTGGTGTGAATTAATTAATAATTAATTCACTAAATATTAACTCATTAATCAACTGAAGAATACATCAGTTAACTATAGTGCATGGACAGTTTCAGTGGAGACCAGTGGAGAGGTAGGTGAAAGAGCAAGTTGACTATCAGTTGTGACTATAGTGTTGCATGAGTTTGACTATCAGTTGTGACTATAGTGTTGCATGAGTTTGCACCACACATTGATGGAGATGCCAATGAGGATTGTGTGAGCAAGGTTGGACCAATTCGAGTTCATTCAGAGCCAATATTCAACAGGGATTGCGCAGTAGAGGCAGGCTAGCAGGTGGCAGAGATTGGTGCATGGATTTGCTAGATCAGGACCTGATTGGTGTGTAGCGATTGTATTGTACTGAGAGCTTGTGAGAAACTATGTATGAGGATTGTTAAATGATCTCTATGACATATATTATATACAGATAGTTGGGGTTTTTATATTCAGGCTTTCCCATTAAAACACTGTGTTCATATGTGTGAATTTTTATGGTTTCAATGTGTGCATGCAATTGATTTAATTTCTGCAAGTAATGATCAATAGTAGAAGAGATTCTGTATTTTGCATGAAGTCAAATAGTGTGTGATCAGGAGAATCTTGGATGTATAACACATTAGTTATATAATTTCTATAGAATCAACACTATTGGTGACCCACATGGCGAAGTGCTTGGTCTTATGAGTGCCTTGTCCAACAAGTATTTAATTTTCCTATTTATCTCAGCATTCTCCATGATAGACATGCGGTACATGCTTATGTTTGGAAGAGGAAAATCTTGTTGCAATTCAATCTCATGTTGAATCTCCCTTTTAGGAGGCAATCCTATTGGCTCCTGAAACATTTCATGATGTGCATTAACTACATCATGTAAATCTGATTTTAACTTGGGATCAAAATCTTCAAATGACTCATGATTCACATCAGCTTTAGGCTTAATCATAAGAAGTACGAAATTCTTGCTAGAATTCACTAGTCTTTTTACCTGTCCAACATTTACCATAGCAATGTTTTTCTTCTTGTGATGTGCTCTAACAATAAAATCCTTTCCATAAATGAATAGATGATACTTTTTCTCATGGTGATAGAATATAGCTTTCCTATCATATAAATAAGGACTTCCCAGAAAAATTTCGGTAATGTCAAAAGGAACAACATCTAATTCAACCATGTCAATAAAATGTGTAGTAATTGAAAAGAACAATATAAACTTCTTTGAAACCTGTAAGTTTGCATCCTTACAAATCCATCCAAGTGGATATGGTTTTGGATGTGGAATGAGACTTAGTTTATTGACTAAGTCTTCATAGATAAGGTTCGGTTGTGACCCACTGTCAAATAATGCGTCAATCTTTGTATGTTTTTAAATAACCCTCACATGAAACAATTCAATTCTTTCTTCTTCCTTTGGAGCTTGTACATGACAATTTGAAGTGTTAGTACTTGTTTTAGTTTCAGTTTATTTTCCCTTCATTTTCTTCAAACCCATGGCTGTAATTTTGGTTTCGTCACTTGAATCATCACCTAAGTCTTGTTGTGTAGTAGCTGCAACTTTTTGCTTCCCTTTGTTTTTGTTAAATTGGGTTCTTTTTTCAGGATGTAACTTCCAACAGTTTTTCTCTTCGCAGCCTTCTCTTGAATAGTGTTTACAAACCACTTTTTCTCCATATTTTTTGATAGATGCATTTTTATTTCCTTTTCCTTTAGAGGTTTTGTCTTTTTTCTTCCCCTTGAAAGGCTTGTTCCTACCCTCTTCAAAAGTGTTTTTCCCTCTAGCCTCTAAATGTGTGGCTTGAACACAAAACTCATCTAGATTAGTAGGATTGAACATGAGGATAGTATGTCTAAGCTAGCTATGTAAGCCTCCTATGCACTTCAGAAAAGTGTCTTCTCCTAAATTCTTGGGTGTAGTCTTGTACATTTTGTCCTTAAGTTGTCTGAAATTTTTCCAATTCATGATAGCTTTCTATAAATGAGTTAATCGATAAAATTATTTTTTTATTGCAGTATTGAAATCATCCCGTGATAAAATAATCTTACCATGTTTTTTGATCTCCTTCTTTGTCTTGGCTTCCCACCAAATGAGTGCTACTCCTTCCATTCTCCAAGAAGCTAGCTGAATTTTAGTGTTGTGATCATGAAGGTTATGGATTCTGAAATAAACCTCCAATTTCTTAATCCAATTGTCAATTATTTCTACATTGAATTCACCATTAAACATTGGCAATTCAAAATTAACATCAAGTTTAAAAAATGAATTTTACTAGTGTTCTTTGACTTCTGAGATTGATTCACTAAAGTAGAGGATGATGATGATGAGGATGAGGGTGAGGATGGTGGATATCCATTTCCTCCATTTCCCTTCTTTGACTTATCTTCATCTTTCTTTCCTCCTGAATATCCTTCTCCTTCATTGTGAATTTTAGATCCTTCTCCTTCAAGTCATTCATTCCTTTCTTGGTAAATAACTCTCATCATTTCAGTCATGTCAAGGAATGCTTTCCTGAACACTCTTTCTTCCTCCTTGGGATAAACTTCTTCAGCAATTTCTTCCTCCCTTGAATTCATGCTTAGGGCTTCTTCTGCTTCTATTTGAGGTGAAATTGAAGGTGGAGATAATGGTACTCTTTCCCTCCTTGGTTGAGGATTACTTTGAACTTTCACCAATTGACCTTCTCCTCTCTTAAGCTTCAGACTAATAAGCATTAAAACACTTGCAAAATGTTAAAAAATCCTTTGCAAAAATATTAAACATAGAAAATACTCTATCTTAAACCTTCTCTGATACCAACTTGATCTGAATGGAATGTATTAGTTTTGCTATGCTAAGTATCCAAACAGTAATTAAATTATGTGCATAAGGTTCACTGAAGTTTGCAGGTGAAACAAATGGTTTTAACTTAGTTAAATATATTCTTATGTGAGGTTAAAGCATGTAAATTAGCTTGTATAACATTGTACAGTAGTAAATAAAAGAGAATAAAGCATCACATATGACAATGCTCAGGAAATTGATGAAGCAGTTCACCCCTCCTAGGCTACATCTGCTAGTCCAGCTCCTAGTGGCATGTCCCTCATATATTATTGCTCAAAAATGGTAAGTACATGTGATAAAAAGCCTCAAATGTTTTTTATCTCTATAAAAACATCTTCAAAATGCTTGAATTAGTCAGGAATGACTATTCATTTGCAGAAAATAGAGAATGGATGCTCAATACACTGAAAACACCCTAGTGGCCCTAGTGGCTCCTTGACCTCTCCTGAAGAAAAACCTACTTGAAATGACCTCTGATGGCTTTGAAACCTATTCCAATCAGCTCCGAATGTTGAAATTATCCAAAAATGACTATTCATTCATAAAACATCGTTGAAATATCTAAGAGTTATGACCCAAACAATAATTTTCCCAATCACTCCTAAGAAAGCTCCTCCAAAACTGGAGGAAATCCAGTTAAATCCATCAATTTGGCAACCAGCGCCAAATATGGATGTCTGATAGTGAAACTGCTGGGAAAAATGGCAATTAACTTAAATGTTGAACCTCCACATGTGAATGCGCTACAGATTAACCGCCAAAGGTTACTGTTGAGCTAGTCGTCGGTTGAAGTGGGTCACGGTTCTGGTGCATGGACATATGGTGGGGGGAAGGCCCTTAGGGGCTGGCCTCCCCAACCCCCGCCACATAAAACCTTAAGAAATAAATGTAAGCGGTGACCTTTAGAGGTTAAGTAACATTGTCTTGGTGTAACGATTGGGTGCGTGCATTGCGTGTGGAAAGGTCCTGCGATCAATCCCCTTGGTCTCCAAAAAATTTTAAATAACCATTTCTCCTCCGGCCTGGGGCCATATGGTAGCCTCTGGGCTAGCCACGTGGCACTCGATGATTGGCTCAATAAACATTACAAAAATATGTTTTTTTTGAATTTGTTTTTTCATACAAGTCAAATTGGTCAAATGTCATTTTTTTTGGAGTTTACTGGGCTTTTTAAACCTTCATAACTTCTGCATACGACCTCCATTTTGCGAACCATTCATGGTGCCAAAATCGCGGCGAAGATACCTCTCCAGTCGCTTAGGTTTCAAACACTTTTCAACACTTTCATTTTTGAGGAATTTTTAGCAATGGACATGATCTCCAGATCATAGATTGTGAAAAGGAGGAAGAAAATGAACAATAAACTTAAAGAGAAGAGGATATACACCAGGATACAACCCTAGAAGAAGAAGAAATGAGTCCTACCATATCGTGTAATGCATTGGTGGGTATTAAAACTCCTCAAACTCTCAATATAGAAGGACATATCAAGAAGAAAAAGGTAATAGTGTTGATTGATTCAGGTAGTACCCATAATTTTATTCATTGTAAGGTAGCCAAGGAATTCAGTTGCTTCCTATACCCAGCACCAGAATGTCAAGTGATGTTTGAAAATGGAGGAACTATAAATTGCTCTGGAAAATGTCATAATATCAAGCTAACCATGGGGGAATATGTATTGAATATTCCAATGATTTTCATTCCAATGGGAGGTGTTGATGTTGTAATAGGAGTATAATGGTTACAATATTTGGGGACGATATATTTTAGTTTTCAAGAACTTTTCTTGAAATTTTTATCGGAAGGAAAGGAAGTCACATTATAGGGTATCGTAGGGAAGCTGGGAAAGATAATAAGCTCTAATGTCATGACAAATATTCTGAAGAAAGAACAACAAGGCATAATTGCATAATTATGCTCACTAGAAGTTCCAACATCAAAATCATCTATTTCTCCAGATCTCCAAAAAGTCTTGGACAATGATTCCAAGGTGTTTGAAAATCCCAAAGGACTCCCACCTATTTGTGATCATGATCGTGTTATTCATTTGATTCCAGGAAGAGTTCCTCCAAACATCAGGCCTTACAGATATCCTTATGTCCAAAAGAGCGAAATTGAACATATGATTGCAAAAATGTTAGAGGCTGGTATAATTCAACCTAGTCAAAATTCTTTCTCTGCTCCATTCGTATTGGTGCACAAGAAGGATGGATAATGGTGCATGTGTCCAGATTTTAGGGAGCTCAATAAGCTCAATATTAAAGATAAATTTCCTATTCCTGTGATTGATGAATTATTGGATGGATTACATGGAGAAATTTATTTTACCAAGTTGGATCTTCGTTCAGGATATCATCAAATTAGAAAGAAGACGAAAGATATTCCAAAAACAACATTTTGAACTCATGAGGGTCATTATGAATTTTTGGTCATGCCTTTTGGCCTTGCCAATGCACCATATACATTTCAAGGGTTGATGAATTCCATTTTTAAACCCTTCCTTAGAAAATTTATGCTAGTATTTTTTGATGATATGCTAATCTACAACAGGTCTTGGAAGGATCATGTTCAACATGTGTTATAGCATCATTTCTCACCTTCATATGATTCATGATTGCTTTTATGGCTTTGGGCACCCATTCCTACAGACTTGGACAAATTCACTTAAAAACAGTGTAAAAATCCCCATACGCAGTTATGCCCAGCTTTTTCCGCGTGTATACGCGATTCTACATGCACTTTTCCATGTATGCCATTAAAATCATTAAAAAATATATAAAAAATCCCTATTTCCAAGTTGGGTTGATGGTTACTCTAGTAGTTCAACCACCCCAGCACGTGGCCAACTGTTTCCAACTGTTGAAACTACTTTGAGGGAGTATAAAATCCCCTCATGTGCATGGCCTAAGGGAGAGAGAGAAATTATTGATATTATAATCTGTTGGTATTCCCTATCCAAGTCTGAATTCCCATGCCTCCTGCACTTCCTAGTTCATTACAGGAAACCCTTGCTTCCTAGAGATGCTCATCTCTTTATATGTCATCTCATATGCACCAGTTCGGAAGGAATCTTAGCGAGGAAAGGGTGCGACGGCTCCGGACGACGGTCTGCTCGAAGATCATGGAAGGATTCAGGTGATCTCTCCACTCGTTATTTCTATACATGCTATTTATAATACAGAAGAACCATCTTGTTCCCGAAATATACGTGTTAGTGTCTGCTTACATATATGAGAATGTTGTTATTTAAGCATTCATTATGGTTTATCTAATGTTTCATATGGATTTCACTAACATTTAGAGTAGATATATGCTGTACAACTAGTTCTTTGTGCTTGTTTCTTCTTGTCTTTCAGGTTAAGAAGGAAGAACGGTTGTTGGGGGTTTGGACCCCGCGGGATCTACTTCAACCGTAGGACCTACGGGTAACTTCCTCGATCTACTCTATTTAGGTTCTCATGAACATGTATGGTTGTGTGAGTCCTTCTTAAGTAGCATGCCCTGCTCTGTGGAGGTTTAAACCCAACAAACCTCTAGGGTGATTTTCCTCGAAACAACATGTTGACAGGGTGCTCAAACTACTAGAGGAGAAACAATTATATGCAAAATCATCCAAATGTTTCTTTGGAGTACAAGAGGTGGAATATATGGGTCATATTATCTCATGAGGGTGTTAAGGTAGACCCTAACAAAATTAAAGCCATTAAGGGATGGAAAGTCCCCACAACCATAAAATAATTGCGAGGATTTCTCAGGATAACAGGGTATTATCGAAAGTTTGTTAAGAATTATCGGTGAATAGAAGCACCTCTAACAAAATTATTGAATAAATATGAATTTCATGGACTCCTAAACCAACTAAGACCTATGAACATCTTAAAGAGGCAATGTGCCTAACACCAGTCTTAGCTACGCCAAAATTCACAAAAATATTTATTGTGGAATGTGATGCGTTATGAAATGGAATTGGTGTTGTTTTAATGCAAGAAGGAAGACCCATTGCTTTCAAAATTCATCTAATCAAAGAAAATTATTTACAGAAAGCTATTTATGAGAAGGAAATTTTGGCAATACTACATGCACTAAAGAAATGACGACCTTACCTAATGGGAAGACACTTCAAGGTAAAAACTGATCATGATAGTATTAAACATTCATTGGAACAAAGAATATCTTCAGAAGAGTAGCAAAAATGGGTGACAATGATGTTGGGTTATGACTTTGAATTCATCTACAAAAAAGGGAAGCTAAATGTTGTCGCAGATGCACTCTCAAGAAAGGATGAAGAGGTGGAAGCATTTCTTTGTGCCATTTCTATTATCCAACCAGATTGGATAACCGAATGAAGGGATGAATGGAAGAAGGACGAAAGAGTGTGGACACTCATTCAAAAGGTGCAGCAAGAGCCTAGTTCATATGATACATTTAGTTGGAAAAATGATTCCTTATGGTACAAAGATCACTTATATATTTGTAAGAATTCCCAACTAAAAAAAAATATTCTTTTGGAATTGCACACTTCTCCTTTAGGAGGACCCTTAGGATTTTTAAAAACTTACTAGAAGGTGAAGAAATAATTTTTTTGGGATGGCCTTAAATCTGATATTCAAACTTTTTTGGTGGAATGTTTGGTTTTCCAGCAAAATAAAGTTGAGACAATTAAGACTCCGGGTCTTCTACAAACTTTATCCATTCCAAGTCAATGTTGGGAGGAGATTTCAATGGATTTTATCACAAGTTTACCTAATTCTGAAGGAAAGAGTGTCATCATGGTGGTAGTTGATAGACTTACCAAGTATGCACACTTGTTTGCATTATATCATCCATTTAAAGCAAAAACAGTTGCTACTGCATTTATGGAAACAATTCAAAAGCTACATGGAAACCTAAATATTATTGTAACTGACAGAGATCCGATTTTTACTAGAAATTTTTGGACAAAATTATTTTCTTGTTTGGGTACTCAACTAGCTCATAGCTCATCTTATCTTCCTCAATCCGATGGTCAGAATGAAATAGTGAAAAAATGTTTGGAAGGATATCTTCTTTTTTTTGTATCTAATAAGCAAACACAATGGGTCAAGTGGTTACCTCTCACTAAATGGTGGTATAATACTTCCTTCCATTACTGCTGACCAAAAATGACCCCATTTATGGCACTTTATGGATATCATCCACCGTCCATCACATAATCTTTAAGAGAAAATTATAAGGTTCAAGCAGTGGAAGATCACATTGAGCATCAACAAGAAGTTCTCCAACTCTTAAATGATAACCTAAATTTGGCACAAAATCGAATGAAACAATAGGAAAATCAACATCGAAGCGAGAGAAGTTTTGATGTAGGAGACTGGGTATTTTTACAGCTACAACCATACAAACAAATGTCCCTCAAGCAAGCTAAGAAGGATAATAAAATATCACCAAAGTACTATGGTCCTTACAAGGTGTTTCTAAAGATTGGTACTATGGCATTCAAGTTGAAGTTTCTTTCTTCTTCACAAGTGCATCCATTTTTCCATGTTTCATGCTTAAATAAGGTTATAGGTGACAAACTTCCACTTCAAACAATATTACCAAAACTTGATAAGGAAGGAAAAATCATATTGGAACTTGAAGCGGTCATGGAAACAAGAACTCGACAACTACGAAGTCGATCAATTTCAGAGTATCTCATCATGTGGAAAAAATTAACCACTAAAGATTCTACATGGGGGGATGAGAATTTTATACAGAATCATCCGGAGCTACTCAAGCATTGAGGATAACACTTTTTTTAAGGAGAGGGGCATGTTAGGTCCCTATATTACTAGTATAGTCCCTTATTGTTGTTAGTGTAACCCCCTGATTGTTATTGTTGCACCCTTGTAACCCCAATATTGTTATTACTGTGCCCTTACATTATTATTGTTAGGCTGGCTAGGATTATATTTTGATCCCATGGAATCCTATATATGGAATGAGGGTTTTTCATTTGTATCATCCAAGAATTGTTCATTTATGTAATGTATTGGAGGTTTCCCCCTCAAAGTGGTTGATTTCTAAGGCGCCGAATTCTCTTTTCTTCTATTTTTGGAGCTGGTTTCATAATAGAAAAATGAAACAAGTGCCAATCGGTGCGACTGCTCAAGCAACAACAATGTTGAGCTAGAAAACTATGGATAAGACAAAAAGTCATTGAGCCAAGGTTAGACTTGACACTCTGAGACTGAATATGATGGCTAAAAATAGTTAGGCAGGTAGAACAAAGAAGAAAAACAATAATATTACCAAAGTTGAATCGACAAGAAAAACACTAAATGAACAATGAGATATGACAAACACAATGATCCCTAGTATGGTCACCAACTTGTTGACCAGGTAAATCCCCTTTGCAGACAGAGGCAATCCTTCTAGCACTAGAGTGGGTCTAGCAACGAGGGAAGAAGATGGACTTTCAGACTCCTATATTATAAATGAAAATGAGTTCGGATAGATGACCTACCTTGGTCCAATGCTTTTGTTGTACTCTGCTGCAGTGATCTACTGATCTTTGTTTTCACATGTGGCGATCCTTCACTGATAATGTCCGTGTACCTGCACAAGGATCAAGCAAACGGTGAAAACCTACGAAAACATACTTTCATTTACAAATATTTAATTGGTCAAGGAGAATCAAATTTTTTTCAAATGATCGAACACAAAATTGGAACCAAAAAACCAGTCATGTATTAATGATAGAGAAAATAATTTTACAACCTTAATGCCTTGACATTGTAGCCTCATTTGATGGGTTCGATCAAGCACGTCTCAAGAATTTGTCAAGGATCGAACTTGGTGAGTCAATGGGCCTAAACTCTCTCTCGACAATGGATTCCTCTCTTCTTTATCCTTCACACCACCTATAGTAAGGATTGTTTAGCTAGTTGAAACTATGTGAGAAGGAAGCATTTATAGGAGAGGAGGAGGTGGTTTGGAATCCCTCATAAGGTGGAAGAAAGGCCTTATCCTTTGGGGAGTTGCTCAATTGTAGGAAAAAAGAAGCCAAAGTGAGGACTTCAACGTTATTCAGTCGAACAAACCATGATGACTCCACTCATGAAGTGGTTAGTCATGGAAACTTCATTTCTATTTAAAAAAAAAAAATCTAAAAACAGCTCGGTGCGGGTGCCCCACTGAGACAGAGCGCCAATGGGCGCGAGGCCCAGTGTTAATTTCTCTATGGGCATGAGGCCATAACTGCCTACCAGCGCCGACCCAAAATCATATGTTTTTGAGAGCCTAATTCAGGAATGATCAATAGAGGAAATGTTCTTGACATGCCAAGGGATGCAATCGCACTTTTATCAAGGTATGAAAATACACAGAAGTCATTGAAATGGTCCTCCAATATTGCAGGGACGATGAAAAAATAATATGTAAGACTATGGAGGGGACTTCCTCCAGTTTATCTACCAAGAAGGGCTTGGGAGCCTCTGAGGGTTGAGCAGTTTTCTTGGGAGGCTGTGCATGGACAACATCCCTGTAAGAGAATGCCAGAGTAGAAGAAGGCTGCCATGCTGCTCCCCCTCGCAGACGAATAGTTAAAACTATAGAATCATTTCTTTCAATGTTGTAATATGATAGGGGAAGAGAATCCTCTAGTTGTTTACCTCTTTATAGAAATATTTGAAGAGCTGAGGGAATCACCAACCTTTGTTTGAGGGCTTGGGCGAGATTCTGGACTAGATCCATTGAGCACACCCACTGGAGGTTGGTTTTTCCAGAAGATAGTAAGATTTGAATCTGATAAAGAGGAGGAAACGGATATGAGAAACCCTCACTATCAAAGCAGCTAAGAGGCTAGATTGATGCTCCTAGTCGGTTCGTTTCTGTTGCCGTTTCCCCTAGTGCTAGGGCTTTGCTGACTGGTGAACTTCGAGGTAGCCCACTGAAAAAATGGATTGTTGGGGCATGATGGCGATATAGAAGAATCACAACCTTTCTCAATTTTAGGTATTACACTTAGGTTGCTGGCGATGTCACGCTGGATCCATGAACTATAGGGACGCAGGGTCAATATGGAGCCCTCGAAGTCTGGTTTGTTGTCTGTCAAAGTTTCAAAGACCCTAGCATCCTGCAAAAATCCCTCAGGATAGGGGGTTTTCCTAATCCTCACTGTGTGGCTACCAAAGACCTGCAGGTTAAGAGGAGTCGTTGCCATATCTGCTGTAGTGAGCGCGCAGCATTCAAGGAGCCCAACTCGTGCCTTTTTCTCATTTTCCTTCGCAAGGCTACGCGCATCCTCATTTGCTGGGGCTGGCCTAAATGGAATTGTGGCCATGCATAACCCCTTGTCGCCATGTTTTGCAGGACTGAGTGGAGGCCAGACGTCGACTGAAGGAAGGGAGGCACGAGCAAAAATATTAGGGTTCATCTTCAGAGCCGACGAATTTTTCATGTTAGTACGCATATTCTTTTGTCATTCTATTATTATTATGGTTACATGTATGATAAAATCTAGGTGATCAATGTAGTCATATGCACTATGGTTATGTGTATGCCTTTCATTATATTGATTTTATGGTTACATACATGATAGATGTTAGTTAATTAGTGTGATCATATGTGCATGCATTTGTTATTCAAGCATGGTATTAACTTGATGGTTATGTTATATGTTGTTGAGGAGCATGTTATATGTTAACTTATAGTTAGTTCAATGATTAGGTTATATGTTGTTGATGAGCCTGCTATATTTTAACTTATTGTTGTTATATGTTAGTTAACTTGATGATTAGGGTTATAACATTAATATATTGATGTTATATGTATGATGCTAATTTGGATTGGTCTATACAGTTAGTTATGATTATTAAATTCAGGCATGAGTCGACCTAATTATAATAGTGTGTTGTATTATGTCTAGAATAACTATGCATATGTGATTGTATCCATGAATGAAATTTGTTTATGATTTTATTGTGTGAGAATGTTAGCTAGATATTTTTATGGATGTCATGACCTTATTTATGATTTTGTTGCTATGTTGTGAATTTATATCGTGCTAATATATATTGACTATGTAGACAAGATAGCCTCCCCTAAGATACATTAAGGTATGAGTTTTATTATGTCGTATACTTTGTACTTGAATGTTTAATCATGTCATATAATTGGTGTTAAGTGTTGTGTCATTATATCATCTATTTACTGTTGAATGTTTGATTAATCGCATGATATTAGCACGTTTCTATAATATTTCATGAAGTAAGATCTTGTTTTAATACAATTGTAATAACATGTATGCGTTAAGACAATTGATTTATACTCGAGTGTAAGTAGGTGATAGTTGTAGCATCATGTACTATGACTGAAGACTGTGAGTTGATTTTTTATTATGACATGGTTTTAGACTTGGTAAATGTCGATTCCAAATTGATAGATATGTTGTCTTTATATTTGGCACACATGATTGATATGTGTGTGTTCAATTACAAGGCAACGTGATTGGCACAAAAAGGTAAGGTAACTCGCACGTTGACTATGGCTGTATGATGCAGGGGCTTGCATGGAAAAAGAGACTGTCATGAAACCTTGAAGAAGGCTCAGGTTGATATTTCATTAGGAAGCACTGGGAACCATGGGGATTGAGCCATGGTGTTAGTTGCTAGTCTTGTGCTTTCTATTTTTTTTATTTGTTTGCGTTTGATTTGCACCCTTGATTGTGTCTATTGCATGATCATGCCATTTTGTTTATGGTGTTGTATTGTTATTGGTTTTCATGGTTTTCATCTTGTTCTTCCCTTTTGTTTGCGAGAATTGGGAATTAGTTGGGAAAGAGGAAGGTTAATGGAGCTCAGGGAGAGTTGTGTGGTAACCAACGGGTGATGCAAGACTTGGATGTAGCCTGATGCATATATAAGGGAAGTTGAAGGTAAGAATATGAAAGATAGTTGGAATAGTTATGTCCATTGAGTTAAATGGATGGTAGCAGTACATACATGAGATAGGTAATCAGGTAAGGTAAATTAAATGGAATTGAGGTGTCAAATACCTTCACTATGTTGGAACTGTTTTTCTCAATTTTGTGCATGGATAAAGGGAGTTCTCTTAACCTACAACTTATGATATCTAGTAATTATGTTGTGATCATGATTATGTTGATGTTTATATTTGTAGACATGTATGTATGTATGTATGCCGTGTCGGACAGGGTCGTCATGGATCATGATTTTTTAATGTTGATTTTTATATGTATATATGTGTGTATGTATGTCGTTGTCTGATAGGATTAGGATCAGTTTATGCTAATTATTATATATAGGTATGTATGTATCTATCTATGTCACTGTATGAAAGGGTTTTCAAGGATCATTCTTGTGGAGGAATGATTTCTTATGAAGGTGAATTGTGTGAAGAGGTTCCTGGCTATGAGGAATCGAGTGGCAAAATGGCCTTGAAAGATATATGAGGTCAGTATCATGTGGACATAAATTGATATTGTATGCTTGTACTGTGCCTATGTTTATATTATGGACATGTAATGTTGATGGGTAAATCAATGAAGTGAAGGTAATGTGATATGTTGCATGATAGGATAAGCATGGATAATGTAAAGACACTAGAAGGAAGGTTTCTTGGGGGTTCATTGTGTGGTCTATGGATGCGCAGTAACACTGTTGTGTATATGTTGTGCATGTTGTATGCTTAGTGATTGTACCTATGGTGATGTGTACATGTAACATATGTAGTATTGTGTATCTATGATGTTGTATACCTATTGTATATATGGTGTTTTCTGTATATTGCATATAATGTCCTAGGTATATATGGTGCTATGTACATGTTGGATATGTGGTGCTTTGTACATATCGTACTATGCGCATGTTGGATGTGTGATGTTGTGTGCATATGGTGTTGTGTGCACGTTGGATATGCAGTGTTGTGTACGTATGGTGATATGTACATGTTGTATATGCAGTGCTATGTACATATTTTGTTGTTGTGTGTGTTGTACATATGGTGTTGTGTGCATGATTGTACATGTGGTGTTGTGTGCATGTGGTGCTATGTACATGTTGTACATGTGGTCTTGTGTACAAGTGGTGCCATGTAAATGTTGTGCATGTTTCGTTGTGTACATGTGGTGTCATGTACATGTCGTGCATGTGGTGCTATGTACATGTGGTATTGTGTACCCATTGTACAGGTGGTGTGGTGTACATTTGGAATTGTGTAATTGTTGTGCAGGTGGTGTCGTGTACATGTGAAGTTTCACACACCTTGTATGGGTACTATTGTGTACAAGTGGTACTATGTACATGTTGTGCATATGGTACTCGTATACATGTGGTATTGTGCGCATGTCGTACATGTTGTGTTGTGGGCATGCGGTACTATGTATGTACATGGTGTAGTCATGGTATCGTGACATGTGTATTGTGTTTTTTTGTACAAGGGGTATATGTGTATGTATTATTTTGTATTGTACAACAAGTGTAGGTGTATGTTTTGTGTTGTACATCAGATTTAGGTGTATGTTTTGTACTGTATTGTACACCATGTGTAGCTGTATGTATTGTGTTGTATTGTACAATCGGTGTAGGTGTATTTGTTGTATGACGGTGTGGGTGTATGTATTGTGTGGTGTTGTACATTGTGTGTGGATGTATGTGTACATGATTGAAGAGAAGAAAAGGAATTGGGTGCTTGCTGGGTGTGGCAACTGATGCAAAATGTATATAGAAATAAAAAAAGGAATAAGTAAGGACCGATGAAGGATAAGTATCGGTATTTTTTTTCTATTTTATTATGCATGTGATCTACGATTATGAATTATGATGGTTACATGTGATTTATGATTTTGTTTTATAATGATTGCATGTGATTCGATATTTTCACCTATGATTGTTTTGTTTCGAGCTAACGAGATGTGATATGTTTATACATAATGATTTGATCAATTAACTAGCTTGACTTATGTATTAGGAAGTGAACAGGATTGCAAGTATACATTATTGATGAGTTTTTAGGTCCCTATATTAATAATGTAGTACCTTATTTTTGTTAGTATATCCCCCTTATTTTTATTGTTGTACCCCGATAGTCCCCATATTGTTATTATTATACCCTTAAATTATTATTGTTAGGTCGGCTAGGATCATATTGTGACCCTGTGGACTCCTATCTATAGAAAGAAGTTTTTTTCATTTGTGTCATCCAAAAATTGTTCATTTATGTAATGTAAAGGAGGTTTCCCCCTCAAAGTGGTTGATTTCTAAGCCATTGATCTCTCTTTTATTTTATTTTGGGAGCTGGTTTCATAACATTTGGTATCAGAGCTTTGCATTCTAGGATTTCACTGCTTCAAATAGGTCATCGTGGAATTGTTGCTATAAATTTTTTTCTAGGAAGTTTCATAAGCTAAAACAAAAACTTATTTGTGAAGAAATCCTGAGGAACATCATGTAAAAAATTAAAATCTTGGTTCACAATATTTTCAGAGATATGATCTATGGAAGTAAGGGTTTTTGCAGGCTCTCGAATTTCATCTCAAAGAGGTGACCTGGGGAAAATCATCATAACTCGCTCTCTGAGTATCAGATTGGAATTCCATAAAAAGTAGCCGAAATTACATGGAATTTAATTTCATGTGTATCAATTTCATAGTTTAATGAGGAAAAAGTGACACGTGGCATTCCATACAAGTTAGCTCTACTGAATCAGTCCATAATTAGGTCATTGGGGGAGATTGGGCATAACTTTTCCTTGAAGAATCAAAATCAGGTCTGACCTATGGTAGTGGAAAGAAGATTAAAAGGGATACTAAAGGACTGAAGATAAAATCTTTGGGATCCAAAATTACAGAGATACATCAATTTCAATATCGAGCTCCTCAAAACAAAGAAAAAGGTATGTATTTTTTTTTTAAATTTCATAAGTCTTGTTTGAAAAATTAGTTTGAAGTGATTCCAAGGGCATATTGAAGCATAGATATCAGTATTGGGTTCTAAAATTCCCCTTAAAAATAATTCAACACCCACTAAGCCATCATAAGGCTCTACTATGACTCATGAAGAGGAACAAGTACAACATGATATATCAAAATTACAAGAACAAGTGCAACAAATTTCACTCTCGCAAAGAGCAACAAAAAATGAAATGGAAGCTAAGATGGATGGTTTGAAGAAAGGCGTGGAAGCTAATATGGATGGTTTGAAGAATGACATGGAATCTAAGATGGATGCCATGGAATTTAAGATGGATGACGAGGAAGCTAAGATGGATGGTATAGAAGGCAACATGGATGGTTTGAAGAAATATGTGGAAGCTAAGATGGATGGTTTGAAGAAAGGTGTGGAATCTAAGATGGATGGTCTGAAGAATGGGATGGTTTGAAGAATCACATGGAAGCTAAGATGGATGGCATGGAAGCTAAGGTGGATGGCGTGGAAGATAAGATGTATGGTATATAAGGCAACATGGAAGATTTGAAGAAAGACATGGAAGGTTTGAAGGAAGTTTGGCAAAGTTGCTACAAGAAAATATTCCTAATGGCGAAAAGGTAGTAGAGGAAACTCATTATGAGAATAAAAGAAATGGTAATCATGATTTCATAGAATCTAATGTTGGATTTAATACCCACCATATTCCAAAGGTAGATATGAGGAATTTTGATCGCACGGATCCCATACCTCGGATACTACAAATGGAGCAATACTTTGAGATCCATAATACGCAAAACACACAAAAGGTATGCATTGCACCTTTATATTTAGAACAAAATAATTTTAAATGGTATTGATGGATTTTTTCTCGTAAACCACTAGTCACTTGGTCAATTTTTATGGAGGAAATGATAGCACATTGAGGATACAAAGAGATCCACCTTCTTTAGCCAATTTATAAATCTAAGACAAAAGGGTTCAATGATGGAGGACTTTGAGGACTTCCAAAAACTGAATATAAGGGTAAATAATATTCCAGAGGAACATAGGATTGATGTCTTCATAGGGACTCTAAAGGATAACATCCAATATGAGGCTCGCCTTTGGGAACCTGATATATTGGAGAAGGCATTCAGGTTGGTAAGAAAAATTGAAATCAAAATTATGGTTACAAGGAAGCCTACCACTCACAACTATAAATATGGAAGTGTTTCTACTCCTAGAATTCCACAACCTACAAGGTTGACACCACAACAATCGGAAGAAAAAATAACGAAAGGGCTTTTCTATACTTGTGATAGAAAATTCTCTAAAGGTCATAAGTGTGCTGAGAATAAATTATTTTACATAGATTGTGAAGAGGAGAAAGAAAAGGAACAAGAAACTTCAAAAGAAGAGGATATACACCAAGAACCAACCCTAGAGGAAGAAGAAATGAATCTGAACATATCCTTTAATGCATTGGCAAGAATTACCACTCCTCAAACTCTCAAGATAGATTGACATATCAAGAATAAAAATGTAATAGTGCTTATTGACTTAGGTAGTAACCATAATTTTATTCATTGTAAGATAGCCAAGGAATTGAATTTCTTCCTATACCCAGCGCTAGAGTGTCATATGATGGTGGTAAATGGACGAACTATAAATTTTTCTATAAAGTGCCATAATATCAAGCTAACCACGGGGGAGTATGTATTGAATATTCCAATGCTTTCCATTCTAATGGGTGGTGTTGATGTTGTGCTAGGAGTACAATGGTTACAATCTTTAGGGGTGGTAGCTTTTAATTTTCAAGAACTTTTCTTGAATTTTTTTTTTGGAAGGAAAGGTAATTGAATTACGAGGTATCGTAGGAAAGTCGGGAAAGAAAATAATCTCTAATGTCATGAAAAAAATTATAAAAAAATAACAACAAGACGTCATTGCGCAATTATGCTCACTAGAAGTTCCAACATCAAAATTATCTATTTATCCAGATCTCCAAAAATTCTTGGAAAATCATTCCAAGGTGTTTGAAACTCCTAAAGGACTCCCACATATTCTTGATCATGATCATGTTATTCATTTGATTCCATGAAGAGTTCCTCCAAAAATCAGGCCTTATAGATATCTTTATGTCCAAAAGAGAGAAATTAAACGTATGACTGCATAAATGCTAGAGGCTGGTATAATTCAACTTAGTCAAAGTTATTTCTCTACTAAAATATTATTGGTGCACAAGAAGTCTGGATCATAGCGCATGTGTCCGGATTATAGGGAGCTCAATAAGATCACTATTTAAGATTAATTTCTCATTCCTATGATTGATGAATTATTGGATGAAATACATGGAGCAATTTATTTCACCAAGTTGGATATTCGTTCAGGATAACATCAAATTATAATGAAGACTAAATACCTTATGAAAACAACATTTTGAATTCATGAGGGTCATTATGAATTTTTTTTCATGCCTTTTGGCCTTACCAATGCACCTTCTACATTTCAACGGTTGTTGAATTCCATTTTCAAATTAGGGTAATTTTGAGGTCTAAAAAAGGCCTCCTAAGAAAAATGTACAACCAAAATAAACTTTTTAAGAACCAAGAGGATTCAATATGATGATGTCAACCATGGGGGATGATTAACCATTTTTTGGAGTAAAAAAGTAAAAATATTAAAAAATAATAAAATAATAAAACTACTTTTTTCAACTCGTATTTTCAACTTATCTCCCTATGATTTTACTCAAATTTTGAGTGGGATTACTCGTTGGATGCAAAATTTAATTCCTCATCTAAGGAGTACCCATGTTGCATACTTTTGTTCGACCCTGCTACACGAAAAATGAGAAATACATGAAAAAATGTGATTGCATTCACGTTTTTCATGTATTTCTCATTTTTCATATAGCGAGGTCCATCAAAAGTATGCAACATGGATACTCCTTGGATGGGGAATTAAATTTTTCATCCAACGAGTATTCCCACTCGAAATTTGAGTAAAACCTTGGGATATAAGTTAAAAATATGAGTTGAAAAAAATAGTTTTTTCTTTTTTCCCCCTAAAATTTGATGATGTAATCAAATCTTATTTTATTATTTCCACTATTATTTTATAATTTCCTTAGGAGACCCATTTCAGACCTCAAAATTCCCCTAATGCAAACCCTTCCTTAGAAATTTTGTGTTAGTATTTTTTGATGATATACTAATCTACAACAAGTCTTGGAAGGATCATGTTCAACATGTTGAGAGGGTGCTCAAACTATTGGAGGAGAAATAATTATATGAAAAAACCTCCAAATGTTTCTTTGGAGTACAAGAGGTGGAATATCTGGTTCATATTGTATCTGATGAGGGTGTTAAGGTAGACCCTAACAAGATTAAAGCCATTAAGGAATGGAAAGTCCCCAAAACCATAAAGCAGTTGCGAGGATTTCTCGATTTAACAGGGTATTATAGCAAGTTTATTAGTGGCACCTCTAACAAAATTATTGAAGAAAGATACATTTTCATGGAATCATGAAGCAACTAAGGCCTTTGAACATCTTAAATAGGCAATGTGCCAAGCACGGGTCTTAGGTACTCCATACTTCACATATAACTTTATTGTGGAATGTGATGCCTCAGGAAATGGAATTGGTGTTGTTTTAATGCAAGAAGGAAGACCCATTTCTTTTGAAATCCATCCAATCAAAGGAAAGTATTTACAAAAATCTATTTATAAGAAGGTAATTTTTTCAATACTAGATGCACTAAATAAATGGCGAACTTACCTAATGGGAAGACACTTCAAGGTAAAAATTGATCATGATAGTCTTAAATAATTTTTGGAACAAAGACTATCTTTAGAAGAGTAGAAAAATTGGGTCACAAATATGTTGGGTTATGACTTTGAAATCATCTACAAAAAAGGGAAGCTAGAGGTTGTTGCAAATGCACTCTCAAGAAAGGATGAGGATGTGGGAGCATTGCTATGTGCCATTTATATTATCCAACCAGATTGGATAAATGAAGCAAGGGAGGAATGTTAGAATCAAGAAGAAGTATGGAAACTCATTCGAAATTTGCAGCAATATCCTAGTATAGTTGATACATTTTGTTGGAAAAACTATTCCTTATGGTAAAAATATCGCTTATATCTTTGTAAGAATTTCTAAATAAAACAAAATATTCTTTTGGAATTGCACACCTCTCCCTTAGGAGGATAGTCGGGATTTTTAAAAACTTACCATAGGGTGAAGAAAGAATTTTTTTGGGATGGCCTTAAATCTAATATTCAAAATTTTGTGGCAGAATATTTGGTTTTCCAGCAAAATAAATTTGAGACAATTAAGACCTCGGGTCCGCTATAGCCTTTATCCATTCCAAATCAATTTTGGGATGAGGTTTTAATGGATTTTATCACCAGTTTACCTAAGTCTGAAGGAAAGAGTGTCATCATGGTGGTAGTTGATAGGCTTACCAAGTACGCACACTTCTGTGCATTATCTTATCCATTTAAAGTGAGTACAGTTGCTAATGAATTTATGGAAACAATTCAAAAGCCACATGGATACACATAGATTATTGTAAGTGACAGAGATCCCATTTTCACTGGAAATTTTTGGACAGAATTACTTTCTTGTTTGGGTACTCAACTATCTCATAGCTCATATTATCATCCTCAATCTGATGGGAAAAGTTATATAGTGAACAAATGTTTGGAAGGATATCTTCGTTGATTTGTATCTGATAAACAAACAAAATGGGTCAATTGGTTACCTCTGCCTTCATGGTGGTATAACACTTCCTTCCACACTGCAAAAAAAATGACCTCATTTATGGCACTTTATGGATATCATTCATCGTCCATCACATCATATTTAAGATAAAATTATAAGGTTCAAGAAGTGGAATATCACATCAAGCATTGAGAACAAGTTCTCCAACTCTTAAAGGATAACCTAAATTTGACACAAAATCGAATGAAACAATAGGCAGATCATCATCGTAGCGAGAGAAGTTTTGATGTAGGCAATTGGGTATTTTTACGGCTAAAACCATACAAAAAAATATCCCTCATGTAAGCTAAGAAGGATAATAAATTATCGCCAAAGTACTATGGTCGTTACAAGGTGTTGCAAAATATTGGTACTATGGAATACAATTTGGAACTTCTTGCATCATCCCGAGTGCACCCAGTTTTCCATGTTTCATGCTTAAATAACGTTACATGTGATAAACTTCCAATTCAAAAAATATTTCAAGAAATTTATGAGGAATTAAAAATCATATTGGAACCTGGAGTAGTCACAAAAAAAATAACTCGACAGCTATGAAATCGATCAATTTCAGAGTATCTCATGAAGTGGAAGAACTTACCCACTAAATATTCCACACGGGAGGATGATAATTTTATACAAAAGAATCCATAACTATTCAAGCGTTTATTACAACACTTTTTTGAAGGAGAGGGGCATGTTAGGGCCCTATATTACTAATGTATTCCCTTATTGTTGTTAGTGTAGCCCCCTTATTGTTATTGTTGTACCCCTGTAGTCCCCATATTGTTATTATTGTGCCCTTACATTATTATTTTTAGGTTGAATAGGATTATATTGTGACCCCATGGACTCCCACATATAGAAATTAGGTTTTATCATTTTTTTCATCCAAATATTGTTCATTTATGTAATGTAAAGGAGGTTTCCCCCTCGAATTGGTTGATTTCTAAGCCATTGATCTCTCTTTTCTTCTATTTTGGGAGTTGATTTCATAACATGAGCCACCAATGAGGTATGATTTGAATTTATTTCAATTTATTTTGAATCTAACATAAATTATGTGCTTGGTACAAGAACGCATGAAAATGCTCAATTGGGTGGTTGAAATTGACTACAATAATTAGTAGCAACAACAAAAGGAATTGGAACATGCAAAAACAATATGCTGGTAAAGCACTTCAAGAGCAAGGCCATTGTGGGAAAATGGCACCCAATAATATCCATTGATTTCCATGAGAATTTTATGATTGGTATGATGTTTTTGAGGTAGGAATATGCCTTGGTGTCTTTATCTTCTGATGCAAGGAAGCGTTGCCAAGGGATGAACTGCTGAGATGGGGGTGCTAGAAAGACTTGAAAGCTATGTGACTGCACAAAAGGGGGTGACCAAATTTCCCGAGGGACTGTGTAGCAGATAAGGGAAGGTGACAGTTTTCGATGTCATTTAGGTTTTAATGAGTCTAACAAAGGAAGAACTTGACATATTTTCATATTTAGAGAGTTTGAAAAGAAGCGGAAAGGAAAACTCCACCAGGTCCCTTTTCATAGGTAGCCTCACAGATCTGAAAAGGTAGAAAACTATGTCTGAGAGAACCTCTTACTCGTGATAGGCTAAGGTATTCCTTTTTTGTAAATAATCTATCCCAGCCCGAAAAATGGGTAAACGTATACTGGGTAGATATCGTTTCGCAGCCATTTAACGAGTTCAAAATGAAAAGAGTCTCGGCAATATTTTCAATTTTCAAGAGTCAGAAAAGAGCTTAAAGATGACTCCAAGAGTGAATTTTTCGCGTTTTTACTGAGTCTAAAAAAGTATAAAATACAACTCGTCACTTCATCGTCGTCGTGTCGAGGACCTGTCGCTACACAAGAGGCGCACGTAAAACCCATTTCTCGAAATAACATAGCACAATAATAAAAAAATACACTTTAAAACCTAATTTGGGTTCTGAAAAGTCTATAAAATGCCAAAAATGGTAAAAAATAAAATTATTTTCACTTTTACCTCTTGTTAGCAGTTTATTACCATTTTTAAATGTGATTTTGCAGAGCTGACAACAGGCAATCCGGAAAGCCAATTGTGCATATGTCTGTTCCAGGTAAGAACTCATATCCTTCCCTGCATTTTGATAGAATTTTCATTACCTGCAACCCATTTTTGTAGATTTATGGGGGGATTTTGTAAAATTTTGGGCATGGTAGTTGGCGCGGGTATTGGGCACAAACTCGCTCCAACCGGCTTGAATTCCAAACAGCGGTGCGCCAATTGGCGCAAGTGTTTTTAAAACATTTGCACCAACCGCGACAACCATTTCAAGATCGTGAATTCAAGATATGAGCCAAATTTAATTGTTCCAAAAGCATTGTATTTGGCTAATGACAACCATATGGATGTTTTTGCAGGTGTGAAAGAAAAAAATGGAAATCGAATGGAAAGAACAAGAGCATAGTGAAGAAGATGAGGAAGCCATGGACAATTTGAGATGCATGGAAGTTTGCAGGGATTGCAGGCTCAAAAAAAAAATTATGACACCATGTCTCAGAGCTCAACAGGAGCTATTGCAGTGCTTGATCGGTGTCTGGGATGTTGATCAGGCAAGGTTCATTATTTGCAATTGGGAACTTGATATTGAGGTCTCAAATATTTACTTCATAACCGGACTGTCGCGGAGGGGGGTAGTACCAATCCTGACCGATACTTGGCCCATAATGGAAAACATGAGTATGGTTATTGACAGGGTGTGCCGAGGAGCACGGAAAGGATCCAAAAGCAGGAAGGTAGATATCCAAAACATTCCCGATCTGGCATTGAGAGTAGTGCTACACACCATCATGCGAGCTATAGGAGTTCAGGCTCCACATGAGGCCACAAAAACACAATTACTTCTTGCAGTGGATTGCATGGAACGAATTCTCTATAACTGGGTAGAGGTAGTAATAATCAACATAAAACATCAGTTGACAAAATGCAAGAATGGTAAGCTGAAGCAGTTCAGCTGCAGGTCCATATTGGTACCTTTCATCTTGGAATGGTTACCAATTTTCCAACGTCAGGAAGTGATATTTACGACACCACTAGCCTAGGAGCCATGGATGGTCCATTGGGCAGCTTTAATGCCAAGTTCAGGGGGCAGTCAACAGATGTCCTGGAGACCAGAGTTCTTTGAGTGGTTCCATCGACAGCTGATTGTCGTGGAGGACTGGACCTACTGTGGCACAAATTTCACTGGTGATGCAGATCTCCCACTCCCAGAAGGAGAGGATTGAGTTGAATTATTGGGTAAGACTCATTTTTTATTTTGATGAGTATTATGATGTTCTTTTTTATGCATGTTCTGACATTAATCTATGTAATAATAGATGTTGGCCTGGAAAGACATATAGGCATGTCACCAATAGCACAGAGGATTCCTCACAACTTTGATGTGGCCCCTCCTGGTGAGGGAGGCAAGGATAAGGAAATCATACGCAACCTGGAGGGAATCTCCTATGGGATCCCAGAATATGCGAGATTTGATGATGTTCCTCATGTGTACCAGAGACACAATGCAAGGGTGTTAAACCATGTTCACCACTTATTGAGGCGGCTTGTACGGGTAGTGACATGTTATCATGAGAGTCACGACGACTAGACACCTAGGCTTTTATTTCTGCATATTTTTTGAGAGACATGATGTCTCAGGATGTAACTGAAACATACATATTTTTTGAACTTATGATGCTCATGGATGCAAACACTCGATATATATATATATATATATTCCTATATGGATCTTGTCATGTGATGATTATGTTTTACAAATTACACAAATGTCTATCTAATACAATATTAGCTATTGTACCAGTTAACGCATTCATTCTTCTAGGAATATGTTGATATGTAATGTAATCAAAATGTTTTTCCAGTAAATTAACACGCAAATACAACCTTAAGATGTGAGGATTTCTAATGGAATAATGCCCATTAAGCTGAAGAGCAAAAAGCTATGAGTCTAGGTTAATAATCAATGCACGAATATCGAGAGCAATTTCCTCAGATAATAGTTCAATACCATCACTATATTCAACGAAATTGTGTGTGGTTCATCCTAGACAGATACCTTGAAGGTTTATCAACTCATCAGCAGGATCATAAATCACCCAAGTTGTTGAAGACAGGTTCCGAGTACTGCGAGAAGCACCATCACCAAAACCGACATAAGGGGTAATAGACATCTTCACAATAAGCAATGATCCAATAAGTAGGAAAATGCTTGCAAAGCACACCAGGCACAAAATTGTACAAAAACTAAAAAACATCTATGTACAAAGAAACATGCACGAATGACTCATGCTTAGTACTTTTTAAGATACAACCCATTTCTAGGTTGATCCAAAGGATGACCTTCATAATCAATAAGTTCATAAGCCCCATTGTGAAAAACGTGCTTAATAATGTAGGGCCCATTCCACATGGGTTGAAATTTTCCTACCCCCAGCTTATCATGAGCTTGTTCGTACATGAGGAAGAGGTCTCCTTCTATGAAGGAACGAGGGGAAACCAACTGGTCAAAATGAGCTTTGACCCATTTTTTCTGTGCTTCTATGGCTAGAGCAGCAAAGCAGCGAGTTTCATCAAGTATCTCTAAATATAGAAGGCACCCTTCTTCTGGTGATGTATTCGGAAGCAATTCAATAGCTAGTTTGAGAGAAGGAATTTTGCATTCAATTAGAAGGGCAACTTCCAAACCATAGACAAGATGGAATGGAGTGAATCCTTTCACATCCTTCACTGAGGTTTAGTAAGCCCAAAGAGTTGAAAACAACATGAGATTCCAGTTTGATTTGTGCATCCCAATCGTACGTTGAAGCATAGTGACGAGAACTTTGTTCACAACTTCAACCTAGCCATTGGCCTGAGGGTGATATGGCGTTGAGCTGTCGTGATGGAGACCCAACTTAGAAGTCAACTAAGCCACCATGTAATGCTGAAAATGGGAACCATGATCGGTAACAATGGCTTGAGGGACACCAAACCTAGAAATGGCATGATTGAATAGAAATGGTCTTGTTGTCTTATCGTCAGCCGTAAGTGTAGGCATTTCTTCGGCCCATTTGGTGAAGTAGTCAACGAACATGATAATATAAGCATGCTCCCCGACCGAGTGAGGGTTACACATCATAAAATCAATGCCCCACTTCGCAAAGGGACCAACGCTAATGACAGGGTGAATATGGGAAGGTGGCACGCATCTTGCACTGATAGATTTGGAAATCATGGCACTTACAGATAGCAACAATGCAGTATTTAAATATGGGGGGCCAGAAATAGCTAGCAAAAAGAATATTCTGTGTAGTAGCATATCCAGACATGTGACCACCACAGGTGCCACTGTGACAATCATTTAGGACCTTTTTATCCTCCTTGAGAGTCAAACACCGGCGGAGAATGGAATCAACTCCGATGTGGTAGTGTATCTTCGACTATGCGATAGGGTTGCGATTGATAACGGATGCATCGGCAAGCATCCTTCATCAACTCAAATTGGAAGGAAGAAGTTTGAATTTATACGATGATATCACCATACCAGTAATCAAGGTTGCTAATAAGAAAAAGTGTGTCGTGCAGAATGCGTTCCTTAGAACCAGACAGAGAAGAATCAGAAGGAAGAGAGCAGATAAAATCGGCGAAGACTAATGAATTCTTCGACTTGGCGGTAGTGAAATCCAAATTGAACTCTTGGAGGATGACAATTAACTTCGATTACTTTCCCCTTAACAATTGACGAGTCAGTATGTAAGTCATAGGGTTGCAATTAGAAATCACATTCACTGTGCACAATAGAATATAGTGACAAAAACATTGAAGAGCTTGAACAAAAGCCAACTCCAACTTCTCGACATGGGCGTAACGCGTCTTAGTATTGAGAAGGTTGCGAGATAGTTATAAAAGTACATGCTCATCACCATCATCATCGTCTTATACCAAAACCATGGCAATTGTGCTAAACACGACAACCAAATAGGGGGAGTGATCATGATGATAATTTGGGGACGCAACAGAGGAGCATTGACCAGCAATGTCTTCAATGCATCAAATGACTTTTGGGCAATCTCATCCCAGAGGAATGGGATGCCTTGCTTTAGTAATCACATAAATCCTTTGGCCACTTCGACATAGTTAGGTATAAAACGACGTAGGAAGTTAGCTTTTCCCTACAGACTCTGTAGCTGATGTAAGGAGGAAGGAGAGGGGAGATTAATGATAGCTTCAAATTTAAGTGGATCGAGATGAATCTCGTCTTTGGAAACGATAAAACCTAAGAGTCCAGAGGAATCAATGCAGAAGATGCACTTATGCGGATTGAGTTGGATGTTATAGCGTCGACAGTGGAGAACAATCTAATGGAGATGATTAGGATAGTTTTTACGCTTAGCTGAATGAGCAAGAAGGTCATCCAAGTAAGGCTGAAAAATGTGCTTGATATCATGAAAATAATATGACATTGCTTGCTGAAATGTAGTGCCAAAATTTTTAATACCAAAAGGGATATTTTTATAGGTGAAAGTAACCCAAGGAGAGACAAAGGCGGTCTTATGTTGATCAATCGGAAGAATTTTAATCTGGTTATACCCAGAAAACCCATCCATAAGGGAAAAATCTCAATCCCAGCACAGTTATCAATGATTTGATCAATAAAAGGAGTGGGATAATTATCCTTAGGGCAAGCATGGATAATGTCATGGTAATCAACACAGACCTGAATGGTACCCTGTTTCTTATCTACAAGAACAATATTGGCAACCTTTCTAGGGTGCACAGGACAAAGACGTTGGCGAATAGGCTTCGCACCAGGATAGGTATGGATCTCATGCACCACTGTACTTTGATCGATGCTAGGCATTTCATTGTAATACCATGTGAAAACGTCGCGAAACTCACGGAAGAGACTAGTATAGACTTGGATCTCATCAGGAGAATAGGTCACCCCAATATGGATGTTCTTGAAAACCCCCAATTTAACAGAGTTGTCGATAGGCATCGTCTGTGTGATGTTGCTCAAGTTACCTTTCGTAAAGACTTCACGTTTTAGGATGGGCGTTTGAAGTGGAGGAGAAGGAACTTGAGAAGAAAACCTCTCGAGACACGTAGACATGGTTCCAAGGCCAAGCATAAACAAGGAAGGATGATGACTATCGTCCCAAGGAGGATCCTCAAGCGACAGATTTTACACGATGGCTTCATCAGAGGGAAATACTTCACTTAAGGGATCGGGCGAATCCAAATCGCCGAGTCAAGGGGATTGAGAATAAGTGTCAAGAGACATGCCCAAAGGAGCATGATTAGGAGGCGGAGGATCCGAAGCTAACATAAGTTCACAATAATCAATCTCGATCAGAATTAATGGAATTGAATCTCCAAATGAATCAATCTGCTTAGGAGAATGGATGACCCACAGATTATAAGACCTAGAGTTCATGTTAATCTAAACAGTGTTGGGTGGCGAAAGAGGAAAAATACCCATGAGGGCAGGATCTTTGAAAATACCTTGCTCAATGCTCTCATAAGGCGTAGGAATTTAATCTATGTATGGAACGTTTCCCTTGGAAGATGAAGAAGTGAAAAAATACAATTGATCGACAATAATAATCTTTCCTTCGTGTGGAAATCACAAAACACGAAAGAGATTAGATGGAATGCACAACATGGCGTGAGTCGAACTGCGGTCGAGGAGAAGATTGTAATTGAGCTTGATGTCAACTACTTCAACCTCAACACTGATTGTTTTCCCTTCTAGAGTGATAGGTAAACTAGCGAGAACACCAAGAGGTTTAGATTCCCTTCCATAAAATGCTTCTAGAACATTTGGAGATGAGTTGAGAGCTGGAGAACCAATGGCTTAGATTACATGATGCACGTAGATGCACCTTCGTCCACGACTATTTGATGGATGTTTAGTCCATTAATCCAAACTTAGATGATGAGCGCAAGCTGGTGAGGGAGACATGGGAAGAAATTATCCAAGTCAAAAGAGATAAGGCTCGAATCAGCAAGATCAACCCCAACGATGGTAGATAATAAAGACTTCCATTGAGATGGACAACTCTGAAGCACTTCTAATGCAGACATAGCAGATGGTGCCTGAGCCAAATCCTCAACAATATTGTAATGATGAGAAGTAAGAGTGTTAGGATTGTAATAATACTTACAGAGTACACCTTTAGAAGGTGGCCGGACAATGGGCTCAGTACTGGGCCTTTCAATATAAAGAGGACCAGAAGCAAGCGAAGGAGGAGGGCCATCAACGATCTCTTTCCCCGCTTCCTGACATGGTTCGGTATAATATTTCGACCAGGTAGCAATAGAAATGGATGCAGAACCATTCATCATGAAAAGCTAAGAACCAAATGGGGTAGAGGATTGAGGTTTCTCTACCAACTGAGTCTTCTATGATGGAAACGGTTCTTTGAGAACAACCGAAGTGCCCTAGGTGCCTTTGAGAAATCGACTCACTTTGGCCCGTTTAGGACAGTCCTTGGTGTAGTGATATTCATCACAAATAAAACAAGGGTACTTCAGTTTACGCTATGAACCATCATCAACATGAGATTTTTGAGAATCATGTTTCGAGGTATTGGCTTTGGCCTTACCTTTACACTTGTTTTTACCCTTGGAAGTCTTATCCGCTGGATTGGCCTGAATGACATTGAATTCTACGGTTTCACCAGATTTCAGGATCGACTGAGAAGGAGTATCATTGGAAGGAGCATATTTTTCTTCAGAGGATTCAGAGGGGAAGACTTTTGAGAAGTTTGAGACACGGAACCAATGATACCATTGACGGATGGCATCATTGGTGCTTTGGAAGTTCCATGTCTAGGAGCATGAGGCAAGAGTTCATACAACATGTCAGAGTCAGAGTACACAAGATCAAGGTACTGGGCACAAGCAATGGCTTGTTCCTCAGTGACGCATACCCCCATAGCAATGTCCTTAGAAATAGGAGCAACGAAGGAGGTGGTGAACCAATCAGTCAGAAGATGATTAGGAATCTAAAACTTAATCAAGCGACGACGATGCCTCCATTCATGAATATGATCAGAGATATGGGTATCTTGAACTTGTTTCAAGGATGTGAGTAGGTGCATCTCGATTTCATACCTAACCGGTAATTGAAAGTGCGTGAGAAATGCCATGAATAAAGAATTGAAATCTTGGAAGACACCATGATATAATTCAATGTACCACTTGGCAACAACACCAATAAGAGTGTTGGAAAAGATAGAGTTGGATAGAATCGTCAACCCAAGAGTTAGAGGAACACCAAAGGTGGTAAGTCATAACATGCGCTTGGGGGTCTTCTCCGGACTTTTCCTAAAACTTGGGACAATCGCCAAGAATTTTGGTTGGAACTAGAGGCCGATACAGGTTATGAAGGATCAGATCGTTCATCAAATTTGACACATCAAGCAGTTCCAACATTTCTAGGAAAGGTAATTGAGGATTGAAAGGAGTTGCAGGTCATTGATAAAGACCAGTATTAACATTCCACCTAGGTTGAGAGAAATTATGCCCCCATATGTTTTTTCCCGGAGGATTCTATCCATAGGGGTTATAAGCTAGATATTTCTTCCCATAGATGGGTTGAGGACCGACATATTTATTTTGAGCATACCACTGAGATCCTTGCTGAGAAACATATGGATTTTGTTATGGAATGTAAGCATTGCCTTGAGGTGGATTATTCATCGTCTGGGATTGACCTTAAGGAAAATAAGTGAAACCTTGGGGCACACTGTATACTGCCTGAGATTGACCTTAGGTAAGGTAAGTAGTGCCTTGAGGCTGAGCGGGTTGTCCCTGCAGAGCAGGTTGACCTGAATAATGAGGTTCGATAGGCTGTCCCTGCGGAGCAAGTTGGCCTGGATACTGAGAGCCACCGGGTTTCCCTTGTGGAAGAGGTTGGCCCGATGGTTGGGATGGGCCAGGTTGCCCCTGAAAACCAGGCTGACCCAACACAGGACCATAGGGTTGTCCTTTTTGTAAAAAATGTTATCCCTGTGGTGGATAAATTTTCTGCCCAGTAACATAAGATGCTCCTTGTTGAAATTGAGGTTGACCAGAAGGAATCTATGGTTGTCTTTGTTGAGCCGAAGGTTGTCCTTGCAGACCATATGGTGGTCACTGTGGACCAGAGGGTTGTCCTTGTGGGCCCGAGGGTTGTCCTGGTTGGTAAATGGCCTGATGGGGATCGATTGGAGACAAATAAATGGGATTCCCATATTTTTAATAATGATGTGGAGGATTGCCAGAAGTTATTAACTGCTAAGACCCTTGAGGGGTGGAATTATGCTGCTAAGGACCCTGAGAGCTAGAATACTGTTGTTGAATGGCCAACAGATACTCATCAAATGTATAACCGTTAGGAATGGAGGCAGAAACCATAGGTGCAATGAAAGTAGGGTGGATTTCCTCAATACGAGGTTGTGATCCACTCACGGTGGGCCTAACAAGTATCGTGGGATTGATAAAAATAGACTTATGGACAGCAGAAGGCCCCGATGACAATGAAGTCATACCAACAACCGGTGCAGATGAAGCCACACAGACGGTGGGTCGGACAAGAATAGAGGTTACAATTGTCAATGTCGTAGGAGTCGAGGGTGATGCCCCCGATATCGAGACAACCGAACTCCCAGAGGGAGTCGATGTATCAGACCATACTGGATTCTGATACAACGATTGAACGTTGGAAATGATCTAACCCAAAGTTATATAACCACGTGGGATAGACACTGGTTGTGAGGAAGGTTGATTTGAGACAAAATGAAATTTCTCCAAAGGGAGCTTATAGTCTCTTGTAAAAACATAGAGCTCTTCACTACTAACGGGACTCGAGGAATCCATATCAGCCATTTGATCATGAAACAAACAACGAACAGTGCCGAGTAAAGCAGTAGCTAGCAAAGTTGGTTCTGAAGTAAGGGGAGGGAAATCTTGAGTGTTCCTAAAACCAGACCAGGCGTCTTGAGGTTGCCAATTGATATCATATGGCTCATCAAGAGGAGATCGAGTAGGAAGAGATAATATACTCGGAATGAGAGACTTCCAGAAATCACAGACCTAATGGGTTGAGATGCTTCTGAAGAAATTTTAGGAGAAGGATCACCACTAAGAGGTACTGAAGAGGACAAAGAAATTGGTGGTTCCACCACTGTGACAATGTTTCAAAACAGAAAGGAAACGAGATAGCCTATTCGAGGCTTCAAGACCAAACACTAAGGAACTATGAAAAAAATCCAAGAAAATATCTTTAACCAACATGTGATCATAGGCAGTTAATTTTATGACATTGAAACGAAACTTTGTTGTTTCATGTTTTAAGAGTTGAGAAATAGGCAAAATATTGCTCTAGTCACTTTTAGATTGAACTAACATGATAGGACAAGTGCTCAAGGATCTTTTCACTTTTAGAGAGTCACGAAAAGACCAAAATGACTACTCAGGTAATCTAAGCAAGAGGGTGTACCAAGTTTCTGTGAATTGCAATATACACCTTGGTGATAAAATGAAAGAGAAATGACCAAGGACTTAACGTACATGCAACAAGTCTCCTAGAATACTGTGTTTGGTGTATCACGGTTACAGGGTGGCAGACTCAGATTCCTATGGATAAAGGATTGCAACCTATGGGGGTCTCCCTTTATATACGCGATGGTACGGGGAGCACAAGTCCATACTAGTGCTGTCTAATTCCAAACGGTGAACGACAGCTACTAGGTTTAATGACGCCAGAACACGTCACTAGCCTAGACCTCTAAAATATGTGTGTTATGTTTCAATGCTTCCTTAGGTTGATTTAATTCATTTTAAGGTTGATCTTGAATTAATGTTACAATTTCAAAGCCTTACTGAATGTGATATCGAATTCCTAAATGCACACTACATGCAAAAGAACATCATTTCCATTCAATGAATGCTAACTAAGAGAAGGATAGGAATCTATGACAAAGTAGCAATCAATTGAAACATAAGAGGAATTTCACTAATGCATCTAATACAACCAAATCAGAAAACGAAAAACTCTTTCCTAGTTTGCTAAGAGCTAGTAATGTAAAAGAACATTTTCATTTTCAATGAAGAGAAAGAATAAAACTTTTGTCTTTTTAGATGAATGCGGAACGTAATGCACTGTTACACGAACAAGAAAAATAAACACTAGTTTTGAGCATTGTGAATATAAAGATCTAAAGCAGAGAGATCAATGCAATTCAAACATAAAACACACTCAAAACAAGGATGCACTCTTCCAAGAAAACAAAGAGCTTTCAAAATGATCAAACGAGCAATGTAATCTATGCTCAAAGTGATGAATGGAGAGCTAAATGAAAACAAAGGTGATCATTCAACAAAAAAAAGACATAAAGAACCAAGAGAAAGACTAAAAAAATCAATCAGTGAATTGGGATGACAAATATCAAAGTAACTCGAACTCAACTCAGAAGGCTTAGTGAGGAGTGGGCTGATCAAACAACATAGGGCACCTAGAAACCCTAGGGAAACAAATCTCACTGATAAGATGATCGACAAAAAGCTGAGAATACTGAGACTACAGAGTCAAAACAATCTCTGTTGACCAATTTCAAGGCAAAAAACCAATCCGGAGCCAAGAAACACTAACAAAAACTCAGAAAAGAGGTCAAATCAAATCCTACAGGATTCGGCGTGACTATTCAGCTGTAATCCATGCTAAATAGGGGTAGGTGCACCTGTGACAAATTCCACATGCACCAATCAACACGAATGTTCAAAGAAAGGAAGCGTCGAGATAGAAAACTATGGGAAAAAATTAAAACCACTGAGCAGATATCAGACTTGACAGTCTGGAACTGAACAGGATGGTTGAAAACAGTCAAACAGGTCAAGCAAAGCAGAAACACGAAGACACGACCAAAGTCTACTTGACAAGAAAAACACTCGACAAACAACTAGATGAAAAATACACACTGATCCCCAGTGGAGTCGCCAACTTGTTGTGTAAGTAAATGTAATATTCCTAAATTAGCATGCAGCTAATTGGAATATTAATTTTTCTCTAAACACATATTTAGATGAATAAATGGGTAGGGAGGCCCATAAATCCTTTTAGCAGAAATAAAATCCCTCTTAATGGGTAAATGGATCATATTCATAGTTGGATAAAACACCTTCATGTGTGAACAAAGGCGAATGCACGTGGACAAGGTCAAGTTTGACCAAGTCAACAAAGCTAGTATGGAGGAAGTGGAACATTAATGAAGATAACCCAGTGGGAATATGGATCAGTTTAGATAGTTATAATAAAGCCACCTTGAGTGTGGAAGAATACATTGCATGAAAATCCAGTCAAGGTTGACCAAATCCAACAGCGTTGCTATGGAGGAGTGGCATTGATGATGGGACAACGCAGTTTTGGAGGGAGATTCATTGCATGAAGATGGAAGCCCTAATGAGTGGGACCCAAGGTGAGAAGGCTGACATTGTTTATAAAGAAGAGGATGGAAGCCATATGGGGTTAGCTTATGATTATTATTTTCTGATTATATGGTCTGTTTAAACATATACTTTCTCCTGCTGTTTAGCTGATATTAAATGTTGTTTAGCATTGGGTGTTCCTGATCAAGAATCCCACCTCTTCCATTGAGTAGCTATTGGAGGAGTCTTGCACCGTATTTTCCACTATCTGGTTGAAGGCCAAGCTTCATCTTCCTTTGAAAACACAAATCCTGTTGAGGGTTTTTCTGTTTCAGTAAGCTGCAACAAGTGGAGACTAGATCCTTAGATCTAGGCCATTTCAATGCTCATTTTCAGTGGAGGAGTTTTCTACTCCATTGGTAGATTAGTATTGAAGGTATTGAGCCTCATTTCTAGATCTTGAAATCAGGAAAACTGCATTTTATCCCCTACAGTGCAATATAGATCCAAATCTGCGTAATTTCTGAAGGTACAATTTGCAAGGTGGTTTAGCACACCATTTGGAGAGTTGATTTGCTAAGTTTTGGGGATCTGCCCTTCACTTTGGAGATATATTAGAGGAGGTCATGCTATAGTTCATATCAAATCAGATCCACTTTCGAGATCTATAATTTTTAGTAGATCTACATACTTAGATCTCATATCTACATCTTGTACTTGGAGTTTTGCTGAAAACCCCAAGGGGGTTCTTTAGAGGAGCTTGTATAGTGCATGGATCTGATATAGATATAAATTTTTATGCACATAGCAGCTATATATTTGATGTACAACCTAATCCTATTGCAGACTCAATAAAATAACGCTTTCAGGGTATTTCCAGCTTTAATTCATGGTTTCAGCCCCTCTTTTTGCATGATTTTTGCACTATTATGGCTTCGGAAGCTTGTTTAACTAAGCTACCATGATTTGTTTCAGATCTCCTTTTGTATATGGCTGTTATAATGTATGAATGAATGGATCCATGGGCTGCATTTAACTATTATTTCACATATTTCTGAAAAAATCATTTTTAATGCATGTATTGTTGCTTTTCCCCATTCAGGAATATTACAGTGGTATCAGAGCATAATATTGGCTCAGCATGTGAGTTTTCAGCCAATATGCTATAAGAAGAAGAAGAGAAGGAGAAAGAGATCAAAATGATGGGAGGAATGAGTTTCATCTCATCTCTTTTTAGATCTAAGAAGGACCTCACCAAGGAGGTCAAGTAGAGAAAAGTGGAGAAAAGAAGTGAAACCACATTGGTTTCAAGATGAGGAAGGTCCATGTACTTCCTATCAGCAAAAAGAATATCCGATATTACATAAAGCTCCAAAAAAACACACTATGGTCTTTACTTTTGAAGACAAGAGGCATAGAGATGGAGAACACTTATATCATGAGATTCTAAGTGAGTATCTTGCAGAATATAAGTCTCAACCTAGAGCTTTCAAGGAGAATCTAACTCTCCCCATAGTTCATTCAGCTCAAAGAAGAACGGAGACCTTGCAGCAATAGAAGGAAGAAGGGAAATAGATTTCTATTGTCTACCTTTGATGGGTCATCCTCATGCACAACAAGAGCCTAGGGAATGAGGTTGTATGCATTTTTCCTACTACATCCAGTAGTAGAGAAAGAAGTTGTTGATATTGCAGTGCTGCACCTTGAGGGTGAAGCAAACATTTGGTGGTTTAGCCATTTGAGTCATGCAAGAGTGATTGCATTTACATATTTTACTCAAAGGTTGATTAAGAAGTTTGACAAGAAGAAATTAGAGGAGAAGAAGACTTCACCACCACTTGCTGCAAGAGCGGTTAGTCATTAGGAGAAAGAACACTTGCACCTTTGCAAAGTATTCTTGATCTCCTGACATCTAGAGTCCCATGCACCATTCTAGAGATGAATGAGGAGGAGGAGACTTGTACCAGCGTTGATGAAGCCTTAGAAGAGCAGCCATCATCATTAGGACTTGGGGAGGCCATCACACTGGAGGAAGGAACCCTTGTAGTAGTCCAAGATGTTCCCAAGCTTTACCAAGGTATGCACATGTTTCCATTTTCTGTTACTTCAACACATCATATGGAGGATTATGGGAATATACCATTGCATGACCTAGGGTCAAAGTACATTGATGATTTGGAGTAGCATACTATCACTGCACTGGGAAGCCTTGATTTGTTTAAGGAGAATATATACAGTCATCCTAGTGTATCATTGTTGAGCTGCACACAACTCTTGGGGTTGGAGTGTATATTCTTTGAGAATGGGATGAGTATTGTCTTGAACAATACATTGCCAAACTATGTGTTCAACATTGGGCATGATCTTGAGACAACAGTTGCACCATCATGGAGATCAGTAGCGCTATCATTGAGCAGCAGTGATGAGTTGGGGGCCCAACCATTGTTGGAGCATTCCAATGACCTTCCCATATGTATAACAGAGGATAAGAAGATAGTTGATGGAGGAAATATCAGGATGGATAACATCTCTCATGATTGTGATGAATATTTCTTGATGAAAATTTCACATCATGATGGGAGGTTTTTTCCTACCACCTATTTGGACCCTTATGGGATCAACTTGGTCATTGAAGAGATTGCATTTCAACATCCCATTAAATGCAAAGACAAAAATATTGTTTGGGAGGATGGTATTCTCCATTGGAGGAATGCCACTTTTGGACATGATGATAGACACTCACCATGGGTTGGATGGGCGATATTGATGAGCAAGAGGTTGGAAAGCCACTTGCAGATTTATGATACTAGGCAGCAGGAGGCAAGACTACATTGGTTACTCTTGAAAGAGTTTGGTCATCTTGTGACACATTCTATTTCAAAGAGCTGGTTGGTGGATGGAACTTGGCATGGCACTTACATCATATGGAAGGAAGGAGGTTGGGTGTATTGGGGTGATGCGATATCTTTCATATCAACTATCATGTTGTTTCTCCATGATTTATATGGTGATGGTGGGGGGAAGCAACTATAGCTATTGTTGCTTTGGTTGTTACTAAGAGAATATGGGCTGATCTTCTCCCATACTTTGCATGATGTTGCAGGAGTAGGAGATGGCACTATCATGGTGAAAAGGGGCTACTCAACCTTGGAGGATTAGAAGGTACTTCCACCTTTGAAGGAATCTCCCACATATAGCAGCATTATGATTGATGGCTTTGACATGTGGAATGTCAAAGGATGGAGCTATGAGATGACAGAAGCCTTATTTCAAAGGCCAACAGCGCTGTCACTTGGGAGCTTGGGTTTGTTGATGGAGTGTCCCCACGATCACTTCAAATATGATGCACTTGAGGGGCATGAAGGAGATGAGAGTGATGGAGTAGTGGATGGAGACATCTATTACCATGATATGATCTTCTTCACTTGGATTTCCAAGCATAAGAAGAAATATCTACTTGCAGCACATAGTTCATTCCTCTTCATGGGACTATATCATGCCACTATGGAAAGCTCACTTATGGATCTTATTATCATATTGCTCTCAATATATGGTAAAAATTATGTTTATGCAATTATTGATTATCTAACACAGTATTTGCATTCTCTTACCATCCTTACACAGTGCATTGCTCCACAAGAGGGCAAGCCTCTATTTGAGCTTCATGGTCGTTTTTGGACCAACATCTACGATGGAGAGAGCCATTTCTTGTGTGTCTTTGGGAAAGTGTTGTAATATTTCCTATATGCTTAGTTGATATACAATGCCATTTACTATTTACTAGTAGATTAGATAACATGCACAACTAGCAAACTGTTTGAAGACAACTTGCCATATCATGTTCTGAAACTGCAGTTGGTAAAACTGCGCTGTGACTATTTGAGAAACTATTGGTAACTTCCAGCACTATGTAAAACCTTTAGTAATTCTCTTACTTGGTTTCCATATGATGATAACAATGTCATATTCATTTTTTATGGAATGATTTGGGCAAGAACCAAAGGGTGGTTCTTTGAGGACCCTATTTCCTTTTTGCTCCATCAAGGAAACATTATTGCAGCCCATATTCAGCAACAACTCTAAAATTATCATAAGTGGAGAGAGAGACAGTGTGGGATGGAGATTTTGATCCCACATATTCATCTATACTTCTGACCTTCTTCCCTCCCCCACATTTGGGGTACTCAAAATGATTTTTTATTACTTCAAATTCATTGCCATTTCATAAAGTGTCTCTATAATAGCCCGGGGAATCATTTGCTTTTAGGTTGTAGGAGCCTAAGGTGGAGGAGATGTTTCAGGAGTTACCATGTTGGAGGGTGACTCACTTTTTTTGGATAATTGCTTGGGGATGGAGGCTTCACATAGGGATGATGATTCCCAATATATTTCAGATTCCATGCCTCAAGAAGGCCTCTAGACCACATATAGTTTTTTCCATGGATATCCCACTTTTTCATGATGAGAGCCATTTGGATGTTTCACCAAAGGGATACTTTTACACATGGGAGGAACAACTTAAGAACACATGATGAGAAATATTCTTATTATTTGGAGGAAATTATCACTTGAGGATGCTACAGGAGGAAGAGGAGAGGCTCTTTAGTTCTATCCTTGCAGTTTCTTGAGGACAAGCAACATTTGGGAGAGGAGGACTGTAATATTACTAAATTAGGATGCAGCTAATTGGAATATTAATTTTTCTCTAAACACATAGTTAGATGAATAAATGGGTAGTGAGACCCATAAATCTTTTTGGCAGAAATAAAATCCCTCTTAATGGGGAAAGGGATCATATTCATAGCTGGATAAAACACCTTCATGTGTGAACAAAGGCTAATGCATGTGGACAAGGTCAAGTTTGAAAAAGTCAACAAAGCTAGTATGGAGGAAGTGGAACATTAATGAAGATAACCCAGTGGGAATATCGATAAGTTTATATAGTTATAATAAAGCCACCTTGAGTGTGGAAGAAGACATTGCATGAAGATCCAGTCAAGGTTGACCAAATCCAACAACGTTGTTATGGAGGAGTGGCATTGATGATGGGACAATGTAGTTTTGGAGGGAGATTCATTGCATGAATATGGAAGCCCTAATGAGTGGGACCCAAGTTGAGAAGGCTCACATTGTTTTCAGCATGAAGGCTCAACTTGTTTTCAGCATCGTTTGACACCAAAGATGATTGCTACAACTGCTTGTAATCTTCTTTCAAAGATAACCTGCTTTCAAACTGAAAAAAATAATTATTTACATCATCATTTATATGAAAATGGTTATATACAACTTCCCTTTGTTTAATCATCATCAGTCAAGTTTTGACTTGCATTGACGAGCCTTTTCATCTACCCTGCATTCACTAAAGAAGAGTCTAGTTTTTTGCAATCAGCTCTCACAATGTACTCCTTTCCATCCTTGAATAAATGATATTTTTTTTCATGGTGATGGAAGATAGATTTCCTATCATACAAGTAAGGACTTCCCAACACCACACCTGTAATATCAAGTGGAACAACATATAATTCAACCATGTCAATAAAATTTGTTGTTATTGCAAAGCGCAACATGCACTTCTTTGAAACCTGTAAATTCGCATCCTTACAAATCCAACCAAGAGGATATGGTTTCATATGTGGAATGGTCTCAAGATTTAGTTTCTTGACTAAGTCTTCAGAAATAAGGTTCTCTTGTGACCCACTGTCAAATAGTGTGTCAACCTTGGTATGTTTGGAAATGACCCTCACGTGAAACAATTCAATTCTCTTCTCTTCACTTGGAGCTTCTATGTGACAATTAGAAATACTATAACTAGGTTTCTTTTCATTCGCTTTCCCCTTCAAGTTATTGAGTGCCATAGCTATGATTTTTGTTTCATCTCCTAATTCTGACCCTAGGTCTTTTTCAGTTATTGCAACTGTCTTTCCTTTCTCCTTGCCTTTATCTTTGGCTTTAAAACTTTCTGGTTTCCACTCTGGATGTAGTTTCCAACAATATTCTTCATCATGGCTTGTTTTAGAACATTGTTTGCAGTAAAATTTTCCCTTCTCTTTTCTCGAATTTGGATTTCTCTTTTTCTTCCATTTTCCTTTAAACTCACTTTCCTCATTCCATTCTAAGTTTTTTTTCCCCTTACCTCTAAATGTGTGGCTTGAACAAAAACCTCATATAGGCTTGCAGGGTTAAACATGAGAATTATATGTCTTAGGTAAGTATGCAAACCTCCTATAAACTTGATTAAAGTGTCTTGGCTATGCAAATCTATTCCTAGTAAAAGAGCTCTTCTTCTAAATTCTTGGGTATAAACTTGAACATTTTGTCCTTTCAATTGTTTAAAATTTTTTCATTTCATTATGGCTTTCTACATGTGAGCTAATGGATCAAAATGTTGTTTTATTGCAGAAATGAAATCAGACCATGATAAGATAATCTTACCATATTTTTTGATCTCCTCCTTTGTCTTGGCTTCCCACCAAAAAAGAGCTGCACCTTTCATTCTCAATGAAGCTAGTTGGATTTTTGTGTCATCATCATGAAAATTTTTAATTCTCAAATAGACCTCTAATTTCCTAATCCAATTATCTAGCTTTTCTGCATTAACTTCACCATCAAACATTTGCAATTGAAACTTAACATCAAGTTCAAGAAAAGGACTTTTACCCGTGTTCTTGACTTTGTGAGAATGATGTACTAAAGATGATGTAGAGGTCGATGAAGATGAATATGAGGGTGATGATGGTGACTTCCCACTGCCTCCATTCCTCCATTACCCTTCTTGGATTTATCCTCATCATTATGGCCTCCTGACGATCCCTCTCCTTCCTTGTGAAGTTTGGATCCTTCTCCTTCAAGTCTCTCAATTATTTCTTGGTAACTAACTCTCACCATTTCAGTCAAGTCAAGGAATTCTTTTGTAAATACTCTTTGTTCCTCTTTGGGATCAACTTCTTCATGGATTTCTCCTTCTCTTGAAGTCGTGCTTATGGCTTATTTTGCTTCTCTTTGTGGTAAAATTTAAGTTAGAGATAATGGCACTCTTGCCCTCCTTAGCTGAGGATTACTTAAAGTCTTCGCCAATTGACCTTCTCCTCTCTTAAGCTTCAACCTAGTAAGCATGAAAACCCTTGCAAACAGTTACACAAACTTCACACAATAACAATACTGAGAGTAAAAATCTAGCTCTGATACCAACTTGATCTGAATGGAATGTATTAGTTTTGTTGTGCTAAGAATCCAAACATTAATTAAAATGTGTGCATAAGGTTCTTTGAAGTTTGCAGGTGAAAAAAATGGTTTTAACTTAGTTAAACAGATTTCTATGTGAGGTTAAACCATGTAAATTTCTTATAAAACATTGTACAGTAGTAAATAATAGATAATTAAACATCACATGTAACAGTACTCAGCAAATTTGATGAAGAAGTTCACCCCTCCTGGGCTACATCTATTGTTCCAACTCCCAATGGCATGTCCCTCATATCTTATTGCTAAAAAATGGTAAGTATATGTGAATAAAAGCCTCAAATGGCTATGATCTCTATAAAAATAGCTTCATAATGCTCGAATTAGTCAGGAATGACTATTCATTTGTAGAAAAAAGTGAATGGATGCTCAATACACTGAAAACACCCTAGTGGCCCTAGTGGCTCCTTGATATTTCCCGAAGATAAACCTACACAAGATTACCTCTGATGGCTCTGAAACCCATTCCAATGTGTTTAAAATGTCAATAATACCAAAATTTGACTATCCATGCATCCAAATTGGTCGAAAATCCAAGGAGTTATGGCCAAAACAAGAAACTACCCAATGTCCCTTAAAAAACTCCACTAAATGTGGAGATACTCCAGTTAACTCCGTCATATTTGGTACTGACCTCCAATTTTGGTGGCACACCCAAATATAGCGGCAGTTAGGGTTAGCGGTAAATGTTAAGTTTTTGGAGCGGTCACATGACCCCGTCCAAAGCTGCTGGAATAGCCGTTGTCAACCGTCGTCATAAATGTTGCTCTGTTGTTGTCACATAACCCGCGTAAACCGTGCGGATAAGGTTAACTGCCTGGGGTTTTCACCTGGTCACGATGGGAGGTCACATCATGTGGGGGCTGGCCACCTTGCCACCGGTGCGGTGTTTGAACACCATTTAAATATACACTACCACTGTAAATTATTAACGAACAACATGGAGCCCAACTAGTTGGGCGCCCCTGCACGCGTTTGATGGGTCTCAGGTTCGAACCCGCCCGACTCAAAAATTTTACATGACCCTTTCTCCTCCGACCCGGGGCCATGTGGTGGCCTCCAGGCCACGTGGCAGCCCTTAATTGGCCCAAAAACCTTATATTAAGAATAAATTTTCCAAAATATATTTTTTTTGAAAAATTTTAGACAAAGTCCAAAATGGGTCAAAATGTAATTTTTTGGAGTTTACTGACCTTTTTCAAACCTTAATAACTTCTGCATATGACCTCTATTTTGCGAACCATTCGTGGCACCAGAATTGAAGTGACAAGACCTTTTCGGTCGTTTAGGTTGCAAACATTTTTGGGCACTTTAATTTTTGAGCATTGTTTAACTATGGACATGATCTCCTGATCAATTAAGAAGGATTTTTTTGGGATGGCCTTAAATCTGATATTCAAAAGTTTGTGGTAGAATTTTTTGTTTTCCAACAAAATAAAGTTGAGACAATTAAGACGCTAGATATGTTACATCATTTATCGATTCCAAGTCAACGTTGGGAAGAGGTTTCAATGGATTTTATCATAGGTTTACCCAAGTCCGAAGGAAATACTGTCATCATGGCGGTAGTTGATAGAAGTTGGGTATGTGTTTATTATTTCCATGATTAGTCGCATGCGCAGGGGGGTCACACGCAGGGCAAAAGCTCCCCCTGTACGTTGCGCAAGGAAGGAAAAATTTTGGTTGTAGATATTGTGTTCAAATATGGGGTTGGTGCAGTGGGCTATAAGGATAGACTGTGACAGCCAAAGTGAAATTTTATTGGCTAAGAACCCTGTTTATCATTCAAAGACAAAGCACATTGATGTCCAATATCACTTTGTGAAAGATATGGTTGAGGATAAAAGGGTGTTGCTGGGAAAGTTGGACACTTTGAATAATTTTGCAGATGCATTGACGAAGTCTGTGAGCACTCAGAAGTTCTCTTAGTGTAGAGAAACAATGGGTGTTGCAGAGCTGGACTAATGGCTAAGCTCTCCTGTGGCCCCTTGTGAAAAGAAAAGAATAGGTGGGAGAATGTTGGGTATGTTTTATATTCTTTCCACAATTAGTCTCACATCCAGGGGGTCACAGGGGGGCGAAAATTACCCCTGTACATTGCGTCGGGTGTAGCAGGGGGGTCACAGGGGGGTGAAATTTACCCCTATACATTGCATTGGGTGTAGCAGGGGTTCATAGGGGGGTGAAATTTACCCCTATACATTGCGTTGGATGTAGCAGGGGGGTCACAGGGGGGTGGAAACCCCCCTTGTTCGGGATTCGGGGCAACTCCCTGGGAAAAAAAAATTGGACCCTATTTTCGGTGGGCAAACCTGCCCATGGTTTTGTCCATGGGTTTGCACATGGTTTTGGGGCATGATGGTTTTCAACCCCTGGTATTTTGTAGATCTGTCAAGGGAACTACGGCTATGTTCTAATCCAGGGTTAATGGATTGGCATTTATGTATGCTTCGACATGTATATGTATATGTGTTGTAACACTAAAAGGAATATAATGAAAAACAAGCTGGTAGTCCTGATTTGGGACCCAGGGGAAAATATATGTGCATATATGTTTTATGTTTTATGCTCTCGCTATTGTTTTTTTTTTTAAGATTAGTTTGTAGATAATTTCTATACATGGTTAAAACCTACATTTGGTATCAGAGTTGTTTCAGCTTCAAGGGGACGCCTTTGCTGTTGAGGGGTTTTTTACTCGGGCTTGTGGTAGACCTTGTTTAGTGGGAGATCTACGGGATCGATTCTTGTGGTGAAAGAATATGGTGATCAGTGGAAAGATAGAGATCAAGAAATTTAATGGTCAGAGTTTTGAGTTGTGGAAGCTCAAGATGGAGTATCTACTCATGAATAAAGATGAGTGGATCGTGGTAGATCCAGGTACTAAACCAACGACAATTTCAAATGAAGACTGGAAGAAGTTGGATCAGAAAGCAAAGAGCACAATACGGTTGTGTGTCTGAGATTCATTATTATTGAATATATCTGGGAAATCTACGACGAAAACTTTGTGGGACAAGATGGTTACTTTGTACCAATCTAATTCTCTTGTGAATAAATTGTTCTTGCGGAAAAAGTTGTATAACTTGAGGAAGAAGGATGGAGACTTGGTGAGAGAGCATCTGAATGCCTTCAATATTGTGGTAAGTCAGTTGTTATCTTTTGATATTAAAATCTCATATGAAGATAAGTACATCATTTTTTTGTGTTCTCTACCATATTCGTGGGACAGTTTGGTTATTGCAATAGGTAGCAATACAACTACCTTGATTTTTGATGACATAATCTCAACCTTCCTATCGGAGGAAATGAGATGAAGAAATATGGAGGGCCATAATGGAGATGTCTTATCTATACAAGGAAAGTCCAAGAATAGAAACAAGAATAAGGTTTCGAGTGGGAGATCTAAATCTAGAGGGAGATCTAAATATCCAGCAAATTTTGTAAAGGTCTGTTGGAAATGTGGAAAGGAAGGGCACTACAAAAAGGATTACAGATCTAAAGTTCATGAGAAAGGAAATGGATCTGATGATTCTCCTTCTGCAGAGGAAAAAACCACCTTGGATGAAGGTGGGGATGTGTATTTGGCTTCTTCTTCAAATACACATGTATATCACGAGGCATGGTTGATTGACTCAGGTGCAGCCTTTCACTTCACTCCCCATAGGGAATGGTTCTACGAGTATGGGAAGTATGATGGTGGTGATTTCTTCTTAGGGGATGAGAGGAAGGAAAAAATCATCGGATGTGGAAAATTCAAGCTGAAGCTACAAGGTGGAAGGATTAGAACACTTATTGGTGTTCTGCATATTCCTGCATTGTCCAGAAATTTGATTTCTGTAAGAAATATGGATGATGGAGGTGTAAAAATAGTGTTTGAGAAAGATACCTGCAAGATGGTTTGGGGAGCACTGGTATTAATTCGGGGAGTTCATATTAGAACTCTATACAAGCTTCAAGGTAGCATTGTTATTGATGGGTGCAACAATTTTGTGGTTCCTGAAAGTGGAGCGAAAAGCCTAGCAGTCTCTGGAGAAAAAACCATGCTATGGCATCAAAGGCTTGGACATATTGGAGGGAACGGCCTTTGGATACTACATGGAAATTTTATGGTAGAAGGTATTTATAATTTTTCTCTGGATTTCGATTTCTTTGAACATTGTGTATATGGGAAGCAGAATCGGGTGAGTTTTGCTTCTGGTGCTAAGAGGGTGAACAAGATATTAGAGCTTGTGCATAGTGATGTGTTTGGATTTGTGTCGGTTCCATCACTGGGAAAATTTGTGTACTATGTCACATTCATAGATGAATTCTCAAGGAATACATGGATATATTTCTTGAGGAAGAAATTTGAAGTTTTTGATAGATTTAAATAATTTAAGGCTTTAGTGGAAAACCAGACTGTAATATTCCCAAATGGGGAAAGAAGCAATATAGCACATAAACATGGAAAATAGTAGTTAATACATCAATACACCATCACATGAGACAAATTTACAACCATATTATTAAACATATTAGCAAATAATAGGCACAAGATCTTGAGGATCAAGTCACTTAAGCAATACAAAACAAGCCTCTACTAAGCAAATATGTCAATACATGAGAAATAGCTACTATACAAGTTCTATGAGCTAATACATCGCAGTTTTAGGGCATAAATTCTACATAAAATATATAACAATATGGATCTGTTGTTATATAGCTCAAATAATGCAGGGATTCAAGATCTAGACTCCCAAACAATTTTCCTAGACAACCTAGGAAGGGTTTTCGGAAATACCCAAAAGTGAAAATTTTCGGAATGAAGCCCTGGGGTTGAATAGAGGCTGCAAATTAATAACTGGATGGAGGTGGCTGAAACTGGTGTATAAATGTATACATCACCTCCAATATATCCTTCAAGTGAAAGGTTGATCCTAACACTGAATATCTAACCCTCCAATTGAAGCACTGAAACCTCCCCTAGAAATGCTCAATGAAATAACGCAATTTGATGATGGAACTGCGTTGTAGGAGGTGGAAAGACATTTTCCTAGTTCCAAACTATGAAATGAAGCTCTAGGTTATTCCTTGCTGACCTCTCAATGGAAAGGATGCCCCTCCACTGAAAATGCAACACTGAAAGTGGCCCTCTCAATCCTCCACTGCAACACAACACAACTCTAAATAGAAAATATGTTGTAGCTGAAGACTGAAGCTTGGCCTAATGCCTGGATGTGGAATATACAGCTCAATAATCTCCCTTGAGTGGGCACTCAAAGTCTCCCGAGGATGAGTGTGGGATTCACGCTCGGGAACACCCTTGTACTAAACAGTAGAACAGACCCTTCTAAACAACAAAAGCATGCATAGAAATGTCACCTAACAATTCCATATCTAGAAAGATCAAAATCAATAATCATCCAACATGCCTTCTATGGTTGCCTAGCCCTTCCTTACATGCATTGTGAGCCTTCTCATCTTAGGTCCCACTCATTAAAGACACTACTCTCATAGAGACTATCTCCCATTAACTCTAAGTTGTTTCACATTGATGATCCATTATTTGTATAGAGCACTATTGATTTGGTCAACATTGACCTTGTCCACATGCTTTTCCCCCTGTTCACACATGGAGGTGCTTTATCCAACTATCATGATGATCCCTTTTCACATTAAGAGGGATTTTATTTCTACCAAAGTGATTTATGGGTATCCCTACCCACTTATTCATATATCTAAATGAAAAAATAAAAAATCAATATTCCAATTAGTTGCATGATAATTTAGGAATATTACATAGACATAGAAGAAGCTAAAGGTGCTGAGGACAGATAATGATGGAGATTTTTGCAAGAAGGAATTGAATAATTCTTTAAAAAGTGTGGTATAGTATGACAAAATACTAATCCATACACACCTTAACAAAACAGAGTTGCAAAAAGAATGAAAAAAACACTGATGGAAAATGCAAGAAGCATGCTCAGTGGTATCGAGATAGGACAAGAATTTTGGGAAGAAGCAGTGGATACTGCATGTTACCTAGTTAATAGATCACCTTCATGAGTCATCAGCGTTGGAGGATAAGACTCCACATGAGGTATGGACTGGTAAGAAACCCTCTCTTTCACATTTGAGGGTATTTGAATTTAATGCATATGTACATGTTCCAAAGGAGAAAAGGACCAAGTTGGGTAATAAATCTGAGAGGTGCCTCTTTATTAGGTATAAGGATGGTTTAAGAGGTTACAAGTTTTGGAACCTAGAAATAAGGAAGGCTATGTACAGCTGAGATGTGGTGTTTGGAGAGGTGAAACATGTTGTTAAACGTGAATTCCTACCAAAGGAACCTGATAATATAGAGTCTAAGCTAAAGGAGGATTAATCAAACTCTCCAATAGAGGAAGATTCAGAAGAGGAAGAGCCACAAACTCTAGTTGTGAGAAGACCAGTTCGGGAAAGAAGGCAACCATAAAGGTATAGCCCATATGATTTTTGTTAAAATTTTTCTTTAAATATAACTGATGATGATCCCAGAACTGTCAGGGAGGAAGTGGATTTAGAGGATGGAAAAAATTGGAAGCAGGCCATGGTTGATGAAATGGAATCCTTGCACAAAAATGAGGCATGGGATTTGGTGGAGTTTCCAGCTGGAAGGAAGCCTATCAAGAGCAAATGGGTGTTTAAGAAGAAGATGAATGTAGAAGGCAAAGTGGAAAAATACAAAGCTCGGTTGGTAGCAAAGCATTATTCCCAGGTGTTGGGAATCGATTTTGGTGATATTTTATCTCATGTTACCAAGGTTACTTCTATTAGATTACTTTTAGTTGTTGTTGCTGCAATTTATTTTGAGGTAGAATAGATGGATGTGAAGATTGAATTTCTTCACGGGGATATGGAAGAGGAGATATACATGAAGCAACCTGAAGGCTTTATGGTGAAGGGTAAGAAATAACTAGTAAAAAATGTTAAAAAAGTCCCTGTATGGGTTAAGACAATCACCAAGGATGTGGTATTAGAAATTTGATACCTATATACAGGGACTTGGCTTCACTACAAGTAGAGAGGATCACTGTGTTTATTTTAAATTAAATGGTGATTGTGTTATTTATTTGGTCTTGTATGTGGATGATATGTTGTTGATTGGAAATGACAAATAAATTATCCAAGATTTGAAGACCCAATTGTTCTCCAAATTCGACATGAAGGATCTTGGTGCTGCAAACTATATTTTGGGCATGGAAATTAAGAGAGATCAGGCAAAGAGGAAGCTCTGGTTAAACCAGAGGAATTATTTCGAGACTATATTGTAGAGGTTCAATATGCAGGATAGTAAATCGGTGAAGGTTTCTATTCTTGTAGGTGTAAATTTGTATGTTGAACAGTGCCCCAAGACACAAGAAGAAGTGGAGTATATTTCATGTGTTCCATATGCAAGTGTAGTGGGTATCCTGATGTATGCAATGTTTTGTACTAGACCAGACATAGCACATGAAGTAGGAGTATTGAGCAAGTTTATGTCAAAACCAAGGAAGGAGAATTGGAAACTAGTAAAGCGGGTTTTCAGATATTTTCCTGGCACTAGTCATTATGGTTTTTGCTACCAGGGAAGACCAGGATTGGACAACATTTTGGACATCCATGGTTCTTTTTATGCATAATGGGCTGGAGACCTGAACCAAAGAAAATGTACAAGTGGGTATGTGTTTAGCCTATTTGGAGGTGCAGTTAGTTGGATGAGTAAATGAAATTCTATAGTGGCTCTTTCAACTACAGAGGCAGAATACATGGCAGCCATTCATGCAAGTTTTTGGTGTCCTTTGTTTTGATAGATTGACAAATCAAAAGACAAGGCAACATCAAAACCAACCTTTAGAGTTACAGGATCTAGTCTTCCTACTCTCAGAGAGGGATCTCTCAAATTATTTGTTTTTTGCAAAGTTTTATCTTGTGTGCTTTGAATATTGGTTTTAGACTAGTTATTAAGTGCAAGTGTTTGTTTGGTTGAATTGATACAACAGAATATGAAAGGTCTAGGAAAGGTAGGTAGAAGAAGGAGTATCAGTTTTATTGGGCAATGGAGTCAAAAAGAGGTTATGACAAACATATCAATGGATATGGGATATCAAAAGGAAAATCTAACTTGGCCACAAGATCCTTTAATTATGAATGAGATGGACATTAATGGTTTAGAAAAGAGAAATTTAATTCTCAACAAAGGGAATTTGAAAACATAACTTGAACAATAAAGAGGTATTTGATAGACAGGGCTAACCATAAATTCTACAAACTGCACTTTAAGCAAATAATGACTTCAAAACAACTTTTAAAATGAAATCTAAGATTTAGGAGCACATCCTATTTCCTCAAAGATTTTATTTCAAATGACTTAGAAAAAAATATAAGATTTACTGATAATTGCAGTCATAGAAGAGGGAACACCTAATACATCTATGATCACAACTATAAAATACCTTTAAGACAATTGTTTAAGCAAGGACAAAGGGCATGATCAAAATAGACCTCCTTGGCTCACTATAAAAAGAGATACTTCAAAGGGAGACTTCAATAACAACCTTCAAGTGGCAGCAGACAAGCAGGAAGAACCATAAATCATGTTGAAACCAACTATTCGAACTATTAGAGAAATAAACAAGAATGAGGACTAAAGAGAGAGATTAAAGACTCTAAAATACCTCAGCAGAAGACAACATAAAACAGTTAAGGATAAATAAGTCTAAGGTGCTTCCAGGAGTCATTTCTTAGCCTAAAACTTTCATCCTAATGTAGCAAGAAATTATGGAACAAAATGAAAACAAGAGAAAACATTAAACAGTTCAGAATACTTCACCAACAGTCAAGCTCATGGATCCAATGATAGAGCCTTCTCAAGAACAAGCATGCAACAACATCACCAGGGCTTCCAAGACTTCAATTTCTTCTTCAACTTCAAAAGACTATGTATTATTTTAGAGATTTTCAGTATTACAACTAGTGATCAACCAACCTGTATCTCATCTTCTTCAGAAGTATTTATAGAAGAAATGAGGAGGTGGAAGAGCTTTAGCTTTGAAATGCAATAAATTCTACACTAAATGCAACTCCAAACCTCGAAAACCATGCAAGGCCTAAGGCAGGAGAGCATTGAATTTTGATTCTATTTATTTACTCTGTTTCTATCTTTTTAAATGCAAAGGGAAAAAAGATTGACTTCGAGGCCTATTTCTTATCTTTGTAATAACTCTGCTGACAGTTTGAGAATTTGTTCCTTATTTGGTAATAACTGTTCAGCTATCTTTAGATAAATATCTTCTCTTCTGGAAATAACTAGGCCTTCTTTGATTGCTTTGAGGCCGAATGTGTATTTTGGTAGCTTCAGAGGATTTAATTAGCCTCTGATGTGGCAGTGGAGGCTTCTTGGACTGATAGATATTATTTTTTTAACCTAAAACACCTTTAATTTACTTGATTTTTGTGTTTTTAGGCTTAATGAAGCCTAATTTCTATCTTCTGGTCTTCAAACTGTCTTCAATTTTGGATCAGGTCTTTGATTAATTGAATTAATGCCTTAATCCTTCAAAAACTGTGTTAAAACCTTAAATTTCTTCACTTCTGCTTTGATTTCATACTGTCAAACTGATACTCTTCGGTTGTGGTGTTTGTTGTGTTTGCATTATTGTTGCAGGTGCGCAGAGGTTGTATAAAGGCATTAGTGCTCATGAGGCATTGATAAAATATAATTTGGAACCATGCAGAATGATTTCCTTTGTAAAATAAAGGCCTGGGGGATCGTCATCCCCGGCCTTTGATCTATTTTTAAACAACTGAGAAACCTTTAAAACCTGCAAAAACATAGAAAAGTTATAAAAATCCTGCGGGGAAAAGGTTTAAACTACTTCGGAGGTTTAGGTTTGAGCGTGGCCGTTGGATGAACAGAACCAACGGTCAAGATTGCTTGTTGGGGTCAAAAGGGGAGGAGGTTGGATTAAGTCTGGGCCGTTAGATTAGATTGATCAACGGCCGAGATTAATCGGGTTAATATGATGCAAAGGGGGTAATATTATGATAAAATGGAAGAAATCGTGAACAAAATGGAAGAAAACCTTTATCGATAGTGAAAAAGGGCTTTAATAATGAAAATAGGGGTCACGGAATGATCTGGGCCGTTGGATTATATTAACCAACAGAGATCAATGATGGAGATTGATTTAAGAAGTCCTTTGGGGGATGGGTGGAGGGCGATGAACTAAAAGGCGAGATTAAACTCGGACCGTTAGATCACAGAGATCAACAGTGGAGATTAAAATGAGGGGATGTAATGGAAATGGGGTAAGGTGGTTTTGGTGATAAAAACCACTTGGTGTCGCGCGGTGAAAAGAGGGAAAGGTGGTTTTGCCTTTTGGAATGTGATATGCATTGGCGGCCGACACATGGCTTTTTAAAACCACCCATATCACGTAACTTTGAAAAATTAACCTTTGGGCTTAAAATCATGTGATATGGCTCCCTGGCCATTGGATACAAGGTGGGCAGATCCAATGGTGGAGTTTGGAGTGCGATAAGACAAGATGCGCGAGCAGAAGGAGGGGGGAAGAACCAAGGCGGTAATGATCTAGACCGTCAGATCATAGGAATGAAAGGCTCAGATTGATTAATGAGGGCGGTAGGTCCCAAATGAGTTGGGCCTACCGGGTTAAATATGGACTGTTAGATATTCAATATAAACGGCCCAGATTCAATATTTGGGGCTAATGAAATGGAAAATGAGGCAGGGGTTGGGTGGAGAATGGGTGATTGTGGATCGTTGATCTACAGAGATCAACGATGGATCTTCACCGAACGACTTTACACAGCGGGTTTTATGAAAATAACCAAGGGTGTCAAGTTTTAATCTAGACCGTTGGATCTATGAAATGGATAGCCCAGATCCAATCCCGAGATCGCCAATCGGTGGGGGAGAGAGGAAAGGCGCAATGGTTTTTTGTGATGCGATTACATGAGGGCCATTAGATCTTAGAGAGATCTATGGTCGGAATTAATCTGTGGGTTTTAATATCGGAGGGCTGTGGTGGAGGGCGATCAATCTAGGCCGTTGGCTATTATGGTTTTTTACGGTCCATATTGAATTGCAATGATCATAATCAGAGGAGGAGAGAGGAATGGCACAAAGATTTTTTATGATGGGATTGGATTGGAGCCGTTGATCTTAGAACTAGATCAACGACGGAGATTAAGTCATGGATTCCAAAGGTGGGTATGCGGGTTTTGGAACAGAGCAATGTGGACTGTTAGATCTGGGTATGGCGGAATGGATCGACGGTTGGGAAACCATCACAAGGTCGCCAATCAGAGGGGGAAATAAACATATTTAAACGCATCCAATAAAAAACTCTGATGCGATGCGCCGATGGCCATTTATCTTGTGGAGATCGACGGTGGAGATTTGTTTTTAAAACATATCATCAGTTTTATGAAAAACAAAGGAAATAGAGGGTTTGGACATGTTTTTTAGTGTTTTTAGCACCCAATTGTGGGGCTATGGTTTTGTGAAGAGAAAAAGGGATCGAGGGTTTCAAAAGAAAAGGGGCCAATCAAAATCAGAGGAAAAGGGAGGAAAATAACAAAGGTTGGCATGTTTGTTTGCAATGTGATTGACCGACGATCATTGATCGGTTCAAATCAACGGTCAATTTTCATCAAAACTTTGAACTATCGGACTTATTAAAACATGGTGGAAAGTCAGAATTTTATAAAATACAAAGGAGGAAAAAGGTTTTTACAGGTTAGAAGAGGATTTTTAGGCCCTTAGCGCCCGGTTGTGGGGCTTCCGGTCCTATGAGAAGCGGGGATTTTGAAAGTTAAGCCCTCGGGGGCTAAAATTCTGTGTAATGAAATATAAGCGTTTTTTAGGCTAAAAACTGAGTTTTTAAACCAATTGGGGGGTTCCGATAGGGGAAAAAAGGCTTCTTAAAACAAATGGAAGGAGAAGAAATGCTTTTAAAAGGGTCTTGAAGTGATTTTGAAGGTTAAAGTGAGGAAAATGGAGAGATTTTATGAGGAGAAGGGGATGAAAAATGAAGGTCAATTATGAGTGTTTGTAGGGGTAATAATGATGGCAAATGGGGTTTTTCAGTAGTCTTTTCTTTAGGGAAACAGTAGAATTTTCAGGTTTATGAGGGAAACAATAGTGAAGATTAACTTAGGAAAAAAGAATATCATGAGACTTCAAAAGATGATAGGTTTTGAAAGGAAACTATCTCTTGAAGGCTTGAAGCCAAAAACCTAGCTAGCTCTCAGTATAACAAAATTTATAGGTGGCTAACAGTGGCTCCACTTGGGGAAGACAACTGGTTCTTTTAGGTGTCTAGAACCTCAGTTGCAAATCTCTGGCTTTCATTAAACCAGTGTCTTAATCCATTGGGCAGCAACCTTTCTTTTTGATGATCTCTGCAGCAATTTAGAACAACAGAATTCTATCAAAACAACGAGTCTACCTACCCATTCCTAATAATCCTAACATTTTTTCTTATTTTCAGAGTGCATTTAGACTAGCAAAATCTCTTCAACAACATTTTATTCTTTTGAACAACAGGAAACTAATCTAAGTCTAACCTTATTTCTCCATGAATCCAGGTTAAGCAGGTGAATTCATAAATTCTCTCCCTAACTATTATTTGTCAGGATTAGACTGTCTGACAGAACTTTATTCTCTAATTTCTAAGACAAAAAATTTAAAAACAGTCAAGCCAGATTAAGTTGTTTGACTTGTTGTGATCTATGGCATAAAAACAAGCTACACAGATTATTATTTGCAGAAAAAGTAAAGAAAAATAGCGAAGGCTTAAGATCTGAAAATTAAAAACTTCCTTCATTGTTTCTTCAGATCCATTTAGAAATTATTTGAGCTATCTCTCTTTCTTTCCTGGTTCAAGTTTTGGGCATATTAGAACTAGTTTGTTTTCTATCTCAAAGTTTCAGAATTTGAGTTTGTTTGAACCTTTTTTCTATCATAATCTACCTTACTGATAAGCCAAGATTAAGATATTTGGCAAATCTATTTCATTAACCTATCAACAGTAAATTGAAAACTAATTAGTCATGATTAGGCTGTATGACTAACTAGAAGTGTGTTTTTAGGAGTGGAATTTGAGCTTGCACACTTTCAGAATTTATTTCTCTTTTTGATATGGGGTTGTACCTTTCTTTTTTTACAATCTGCCCTCTTTTCTTCTTTCTATTGTTTTTTTATTTCTATTTTTCTAACTTTGAATGCAATGTTTAACAATGATATTTATAATGGAAAGTAAAAAAGCTTTAAAACTCAAGACTCTTGGTAGAAGTAATGCTTGAGCATCCTGCCATTGACATGATCTCCATACAGATCTTCTCCATTCAATTCTTTCAAGAAAAATCATTGTGACCCCTCTCAGCATGAATAATATATGGCCCTTTCCACAAGTTCTCAAACTTGCCATGTTTTCCCTTCTCTTCCCTTCTTGAATCCCAATTAAGAACTACATTTCCAACTTGGAAATTGTTTGCCTTAGTCCTCTTGTCAAAGAGTTTCTTGATATTTTCTTGGACTAACTGTGTACTTTCATAGTCTTCTCCTCTAGTCTGCTGTAAATGAATTGTTTGGTTGATTATTCTTTGCATATCATTCTCTTCAATTTTCACTTCTCGAAGGAGTTTCATGACTGGAACTCCTAATGAGGCTGGGAAGACTACATCCATGCCATAGACCAGCTGATAGGGGGAAATATTTATTGACTTCTTTGTAGTTAATCTATCAGCCCATAAGGCATGAACTAGTTTACTGTGCCATGATTTCTGATTCTAATCCAATAGCTTTTTAATGATATTGATGAGGCTCTTATTGGAGGATTTAGCTAATCCATTTCCTTGGGGATAGTAGGAAGTATAATGGCCCAAGGTAATGTGGTATTTGTTACAAAAATTAACCATTTTCTTAGATTTAAAGGCAACAACATTATCTGTTATGATTTTTCTGGGACAACCAAATCTAGATAGGATATTTTTTTCAAGGAACTTGATAATGACAGAGTCATTAGCATTTCTAGATGGTATAGCTTCTATCCACTTGGTAAAGAATTCAATGGCTGTGAGGATCCACTTATGTTGGGCTGAGGAAGATGGGTGAATTTCCCCAATGAAGTCTAAACCCCATTGTTGAAAATGTGCCTCAACTTTGATAGGATGTAATGGTAAGGGAAGGATTTTTCTTTTGCTATAAAAAATTTGACACTTATGGCAAGACATGACTAACTTCTGAGTGTCTGGGAAAAGGGTAGGCCAATAGTGACCAGATCTAAGAATTTTGTTTGTTGTGGCCTTCCAGTAGAGGTTTCCTCCACATTCTCCTTCATGCAACTCATGCATGATCTTTCCTGCATCATCTTCAAGTAAACATTTAAGCAAAATTCCAACAACATTTTTCCAATATAATACCCCATCTAAGATGCAATAACTCAAAGCTTTTTGTTTAAAAAATCTAGCTTTAGTTTTAGACAAAGAAGGAGGGGCACTTAAATATAAAAGCACATAAATAATGCCAGCATACCAAGGAGAATTCAGAAATGTGTCTTCAATGAAAGGGGCAGTGAATTCTTCTACTTCTTCCAATACATCTACCATGTTCATATCTAGTGCTTGGAAGTTTGATTCAGCCATCATTTTTTCTAATCCCTGCCCTTTAATCAGTTTGGTGGGCCTAATTTCTAAGTCATATTCAAGAATGGTTGCAATCCATTTTCCCATTTTACCATCAAGGTCTTGAATTAGAATATCCTTGGCAACAGTATGTGGAACAAAAGAAATTATGTGAGAGTGTAAAATATAGACTCTGAAGTCTTTTAATGATTTCACTAATGCTAAGGCTTGCTTCTCCATGATGTTGTATTTGAGAGGAGCATCTCTTAAGGCCCTAATAAAGAAGGATATTGGTTTTTCTTGCCCCAATTCATTCTTTTGAAGTAAAACTGCAGCTATTGTATGCTCAGATGCAAAAGAAAAGATATAGAAGTCTTTGGTAAAATCTGGTCTAATCAAGACTGGTGTTTGAGTGAGAGCTTGTTTAACCAATTCAAATGATTGTTTAGATTGCGTAGTCCATTTCACACCTACATATTTTTTGAGCATGTTTGCAATTTTTTTTAATAGCTCAACAAGGTTGGGGATAAACCTCCTCAAAAAATTAATCTTTCCAATGAAAGATTGTAATTCTTTGAGGCTTCTTGGATGGCTGATTTGCAATATGCCATATATCCTTTCAGGGTCTATTTTGATTCCCTCTTATGAAATTATGTGACCAAGAATTTTACCTTCTTGGAGACCAAAGAGTGTATTCTTGGGATTCAAAGACAAGCCAAATTTCCTACATTTCTCAAAAACTTTTCTTAAGTGAATTAAATGTTCTTCATCAGTTTTTGAGAAAACGGTTATGTCATCAAGGTAAATGATTATGAAATAGCCAATATCTTTAGAGAAGGCTATATACATGGCCCTTTGGAAGGTGGCCCTTACATTCATCAATCTGAAAGGCATTTTGACATACATAAAGGTGCCCCAAGGTGTAGTAAAAGCAGTTTTGATTTGATCACTTGGGAGCACTAACACCTGGTTGTAACTCGAGAACCCATCCAATAGTGATATCCTTTTTGACCCAACTACCCTTTGAAGTATATGGTCCATCTTGGGCAAGGGGTAGTTGTCTTTTAGAGAGGCTCTATTCAAATTTCTTAAGTCAATACAGAGCCTGATTTCTCCTATCTTTTTTCTAACAGAAAGTAAGTTTGATACCCACTCTGAATATCTAATTGGTACTATGATCCCAAGATCATGCATCTTTTCAATTTCTGCCTTAACTAAAGGTAATATAATAGGGTTTATTCTCCTTAGTTTTTGTTTAAAAGGCTTTTGATTTTCCTTCAAAGGAATCTTGTGCTGAATGATACTAATATCATAAGATTTCAGATCTTTGTATCCCCAAGAAAAAACATCTTTAAACTCCTTGAAAAGCTCTATGTATTGCAATTTTATGTGAGCTGGGAGAGTGATGGACAGTTTAATCATCTTGGGTTCTACTAGGCTACCTATGTTATGTTCTTCTACATCTGTTTCCACAGGCTCGATTCTTGGTTCTTTGGCTACATCATTAAAGTCGAAAAGGTGTTCTAAAGGTGTGAGGCCTCTTGGAATTGTATCACTCTTCCATTATAGAACTTCTAAGTCTTCCTAGTCCACGTTTTCAATTAATTCTGCTTCAAAAGGATTCTCACAGTGATTCCTATCAGTAGAATGCGTTATTTTGACTTCTGGGACTTGTTCAATATACAAACAGTTTTCTTTACGACTGCTTTCTGATATTGGTATGGAAAAAAAAATTTCTAATTTTAAGAAATCATCAATGTGTTTGTCAAAATCAAACACTTTCCAGTGATCTTCGTTATCAGGCACTGCAGGCCTATGTTTTACCTTTACACTAAGCTGCTCATTTATCTCAGGTATTTGGCAGTTGCTGGCATTGAAAGTGAGTTCATTTGCTAGATGATTTAGTGATCTTGGAATGAAAATAAGTTCATACTCTTCAAAGGTTTTCAATAAATAAAGGGCAGCATTCCGATATTCCCCAAGCCTTGCATTTCTAGCTGAGTATTCTCCTTTGATTTGTCTTATGATAAGTTCAGAATCTCCTAAGATTGATATCTTTTGGGCTTCTAATTGTTTAAGCAATTGTAAGCCTAGGAGAAGTGCTTCATACTCAGCAATATTGTTGGTGCATGGGAAATCCAATTTATATGAAAAACTCTGATTTGTATTATGAATCCACACACCTGCCCCTACACTTATTTTATTACAAGATCCATCAAATTTTATTGTCCAAAGTATATTAGCCTTATTTTCATTCTCTTGTTGCTTTTGATTTTCAATGTTTTGAATTGATTTGAGGGAAGTTCTGATTGTTATGATAAACTGATGGGGTCTACGTTTTTCTTATCTTGTTGATTGATTTCATCTTCGTTGTACAAGATAAAGGAATCTAAACTCAATTGAATAGAATATATTGGAGATTTTTTTGGTTTATCTATGTTTCTCACCATGTACTTCATGTGAGATTCCCTGTATAATCTTATATTTTGGTTAAAAACAGGGATGGTGGCATAAGACATGTCCATTTGAAGGCTTCCCTGAAGTTTGGCTCCCCATGATCTTGATAAGAGCATGCCATACTTAGGGGGAATTTCAGCTACAACTATGTCCATTACTAGACTCTTAGCAGGGATTTGAGATAAGTTAACACATAAATCTTTGATTAAACCTAAACATTTGACTCTGCTTGAGTCAAAGGAATACAAGTCTTTGTATGGTTTAGTAATTTCTAAGCCTAAGCTTTCCATTACTACCTTGGGCATTAGATTGTGTGAAGCTCCAGAGTCTAGCATGGCATTGTGTAAAATTTTATCATGTATATTCAAACTAACATAGAAGGGAGGAATAGCTCCTTCTTGGTATTTTCCTTAAACTTCTGGACCAAACAACAACTCAGGCTTGTCATCTATCAAGTTTAAGGTATCAGTATCACTTCCTAAGTTCAAACCTTTAAAAACTTGGTTTTTGTACACTTCTTGGGTTACTAGTTCAGCTAAGGGGATGGTAATTTTTATCTTTGCAATCTCTCCCTCAAGGCTGAAAGGAAAAATTGATTTGGTCATATTTACATCTATTTTTTCAATTGAATTCCTTTCAGCAATTTTGATTTGCTGAGCTTTATTTCGACTCGTAATTGGGATAGTTTCATCAGGTCCACTAGCTGAAGTGCTAGGGATGCTTTGTTCAACATTGGGCTGGCTACTTTTCTCTTTGTTTGAATCTGTTTTCTTAGCCAAAATGTTGGTTTTCTCTGTTGTCTTTTTGGGATGACTTTCTGTGTTTTTCTTGACAACAATGCTAGTGTTCTTATCTTTTGAATTGTCTACGTTCCCTTTGATCCTAAGATCATATTGTTTGTGTACCTCCATGATTGCATTTTCAAACCCCAATCTATAATCATCAAAATCTTCATAGGTGTTTTTATTTTGATCAGAGAAGAAACCTTGTTCTTCTTCAGTGAGGAAAACATCATCCCCACTGTCTAATCCAATCAAGTTTACATGAGCTTCTCCCAACCTCTCCATCTCCCTATCTTCCTCATATTGATCTACATAATTTTTTTGGAAGGGAGGTCTAACCTGTTGGTCACTTTATTTTTTCTTATCTTGATTGTTTTCTCTTCTATAATTCTGATTTCTATTTCTATTTTGGTTGTTTTGAGGTTCTCTTGGTGGCACTCTATCATTCAAGTTGATATTTTCAAGCATCCTCTCCATTACCTTTACTAGGTTATCAATTTTCGTGTCAGAAGTTGAGGTTGAGGGTGCAATGTCATCTTTATAAGTTACCCTCTTCTTTGTTCTCAGTCTATTTCTTTTCTCAATTATGTTTGTTTCTACACTCACAGCTCCCTTCTGCATGTCTTCTAGAGTTAAGTAATTCCTCTCTCTTAATTGATAGGCCATTTCGGCATCAAAACCTTCATGGTATCTGACTAAGGCCATGCCTTGGGGAGGTTTCATGTGAGGTGGAAGAGCATTGTAAACACTGTTAAACCAGTGGAGTAGTCATGAACACTCTCCGCTGGATTTATTTTGAGACTGCCATATTCTGCTAATATTTGAAGAGGGTTCTTTTTGGTTTTCCATTTGTTGATGAATGTTTGATGCAAAGCAGGGAGATCATTGATGGTGTTAGGAGGTAAATTTTTAAACCACTTCTTTACTTCTCCTCCTAAACTTTGGGCAAAGATTCTCATTTTAATGGTCTCTTCTTCTATCTCCATGTAATCAAATGCATCTTCCATCCTATCTACATGATGTTGAGCTATGGTAGCCTCTTTTCTAGTGAAATGGGGAATTTTGGATTGGTATTCATTTGGTAAGGGAAGAAGAGGTTGTGGTAACACTAATGGGGCACACCATGTTGCCATGGCTGGAAATAAGGGTGGGTTTACATTGGATTCCTTGTGACAAACTCTTCGATCTAGTTAAGGTTTTATTGCAATTTGAGGAATTTTATTCTTTATCCATTAGGGATCCTCCTAGTTCAACAAGAGTGGTTGCATTCATTTAAATTCATTTTTAGAGTGGATGTCTAGATAATATACATAATTAGGAATAATTTTTGTTATAAACCTATTTTCCACTCCATTATAGTGAGAGATACCCAAGTTCAACATACCTCAGTTGTTGGCAAGAAGGCATCCCCTTTCGCCTTTTCTTTTACTTACATGGGTATTACAAGGGAGTTAGAACATGTTAAATGGGTGATATTACATAATTGAGTAATTTCTCATAATTATTTTTTCACAATTTCATAATTATGAAATAATAATATTTCATAATCGAGATAATTGAGAAAAAAAATTCTAGAGTTTGTCATTCCTAAGGAGATCAAATTCACCAACTTCCATATTTTTTCATTCCCAAGGAAATAAACTCGATCTGCTTGTCTATGAGTCAGTTAGGGGTGAATTAATGTGGAAATTTCCTAACTTATCTAGCCTATGGGTGTTCAAGTACATTTTCCCAGAGAGGGAAAAAGGCCTATATAAACTAGTCATGTAAAGGGGAAAGTAGATCTAGTGAGTTAGATATAGTGCGAGAGCTTTGTCCATTTGTTGAAGCTATCTTTGCTAGAGATGGAGACCAGGATTACAAGTGGAGTCCTAGGCAGGACTCACGAAGCAACAGCTCCTTGTGATTGAGAAATTCAGATCACAATAGGTTTGATTGCTTTTTTGTATTTTCACTCACATATATTTATTTTCTCCTCATCTTTTACAGTCATTTGAGATAGGATTTTGGTACACACCTGCATGAAAACCTCCTTCAATAGAATGGAAACCATAACAGAGAGATTTTAGATAGTTACTTTTATTGGTTTTTTTAGAACTCTCTTTCTAGTTTACCATTATTTGCATCTAAATTTAGGTATTCATTAAGCTCTAGCCCATAATGGTGAAGCCACATTTCCTATAGATTTTCAATCATTCTGATTTGTATCATTCCCAAGAAATTGTGTACTTGTTTCATAATTTCATACATTGTTGAATGGCATTCCCTTTAATAATCACATGATTTAATTGTTCATATGTGAAACATGCTCATGTGACTGTGACATTATGAATTGAAAAATGGATGAAACCCTTGAGAGATTCACATTTTTGGAAAGGTTTTTTTTGTTGGATATTCGGTGTTAACATTTAATTTTTCCATAATTACAAATTTATTTATCTTTTTACTTATCATTTAGTTGCTAAAAGTTGAAGAATTTATGTTGGTAAATAATTAATTACCTATTTAAATCATTTACCACTATTGGGTTTTTCGTTTTCGTGATTTCATTCATAATTTCACTTTTTTGCACTGTCAATTTCATTTTTTCACACCACATGTGCACAGTCAAAGGACCTAAGGTCTTTCCCATACCAAAGTATGTTCTTAAACATGTTTTCTTGGTGATATGGGTGATTTAGAAATGATTGGGAGAGCAAAATTCCTCATTTAATACACAATATGTTTGGTTCATGCCACTAAGCCAAGAATTTTAAATTCAACTGACTTTTAATATAACCAACTAAATCCTGCAAAAAAAGAATAAAACAATTTATGTTAGGGTTGTGGATTTAGGCATTGAAAAAACACACCATGATATTTCAAATTTAAAAATAATGGTTTGAGTCCTAGGTAGCTTAGAATCCTATCTAGAGGTTTGTTTTCAAAATAAGGATGCACTCCCATTTGATTCTCATGATTAGGTTGTAATCAATAGTTTAAAAAAGGCTCTGAGCTCCTTCAACCCAAGTGTCACCTCTTAATTATTACAACTTGGTAACTCCTTGATCATGGACACTTACGAGATAAGCTAGTGATCAAAACATAGATTTTCCACTATGCAACTCTTGTGGGATAGCTGGATTAGTTAAGTTAAATAGTTGTTGCCCCCTTGGATTTCATCACCTTTGGTGATTCACTTTAACTATATTTGTCATACCTTCATTTGCCTTAGTTATTCAATTTCCTCACTATTTTTTGATGCAATTTAAAGGCCCAATTAGATGTTATTATTTTTTCATGGTTCATTAGAGTGTTTTAGGTGTGTGTGAGTCTGTGTGTTTCTTTCACCATGAAAACTATCACTAAAAAACATATTTTTTCACCATTAAAATAAAACTTGTAAACCACTAATGCATTGCCTTAATTTTTTATAATAAATTAGCTTGGACGTATTCATACAATTCACTACCTATATTTAGCAACTTCATATTTGTGGTTTGAACCCAAAGCACGACATTCATGGCATGTTTTAACCTTCTAGGAAGGTCATGTCTCATTAATGTAGAAAATATACAATATGCATGTATATCTTGGATTCACCCGATCTAACAATATGCAAAATTTAAATACTGAATCGCTTCTAAAAATCTTTTCAAAATTAAAAACACAATTTCCAATAACATAAGAATGAATAAAGATCAATCACGCACAACACAAATAATTCCCTAGGGAAAGCTTACAGTTAAAAACCCCACTATTGACTACTTCTAATTATTGACACAATCATATGCTTTTTGTTACTCTTTCTATTCCTTCCTTATATTGTATTCTCCCCCTTAGATATTGTGTACTCTCCCATATAGATATTGCACTCAATTTTGATGGTCCTTTGTTATCTTTCTTGACTACTTCAAATTATCAAATTATTGACACAATCATATAGATATTGCGCTCAATTTTGGTGGTCCTTTGTTATCTTTCCTGACTACTTCAAATTATTGACACAATCATATGGTTTTACCTTAATATCTTGTAGAGCCCATTTCATCCAAAACACTCAAAAAGAAGCAACTACTATGTATTCCTCTTCTACTCTAGATAGAGAAGTAACGACTCTTTCTTGCTTAACCATTAAACCAAAGACTATTCTAAGTAGAATTATACGTTGTCCACTTGTACTAAATTCACAAGCCTAGTTGAATCTCTATATGTTGTCAATGTAAATTTCTCACAAGTAAATTGTCAATGTAAATTTCTCAACTTCTACAAGTTTTATAGGCAGAGTCTGTAAAGGGCCAGGTAGCCTCTGGATCTCATCTTTTATGGAAGGTGACATATCTAGTAAATGCCCCTACAGACAATCTCTGGAATAGATCTAAATAGAAGTTCTTCATTTTAATATCCATAAAACACAACCACTTTAAGTTAAATTGTTTACATGCACGTCATTTCTCCCACAAACTAAAGGCTTCGTCCCATTAATTTTAGATGTGAATTCTACCATAAAATTTTTAAGTCAAAATTTAAGATAAACCATGCACATGTCATTTGCAATAAATGTCAATTTAATATCTAAATTCACATATGTTTAGTGGTGTCATTGTTTCACTTCCGATATTATGTTGCTTACCTTGCTAATCAATTATTAGACTACATATCTTCATATAGAACTTGCAAATTTAGCATGATGGAAATGTGAACTAATTAGTTATTAGACTACATATCTTCATATAGAACTTGCAAATATCATGATGGAAATGTGAACTTGCAAATAGTATGATGGAAGGTGGATCTCAAAGAAAAGTCATGATTAATGCTTCTAGAAACCAAACATAATAATGTATTAGGACATGCTCCTTTAACTTGAAAATAGTACATGGTCGAAATGTGGATCTCATGACTCTTCATGATTAATGTTTCTGACCATTGTTTCACTTCTGATGTTATGTTTCTTACCTTGCTAATCAGTTATTAGACTACATATCTTCATATAGAACTTGCAAATTTAGCATGATGGAAATGTGAACTAATTAGTTATTAGACTACATATCTTCATATAGAACTTGCAAATAGAATGATGGAAATATGAACTTGCAAATAGTATGATGGAAATGTGGATCTCAAAGAAAAGTCATGATTAATGCTTCTAGAAACCAAACATAATAATGTATTAGGACATGCTCCTTTAACTTGAAAATAGTACATGGTCAAAATGTGGATCTTATGACTCTTCATGATTAATGTTTCTAGAAAACAAACATAATTTAATGTATTAGGACATGCTCCTTTAGGCTTGGTGGAATTACCTTTGCTTTCATGATTAATGCTTCCAGAAACCAAACATAATTTAATGTATTAGGACATGTTCCTTTAGGCTTGGTGGAATTAATTTTGATTTTTGTTTCTCTCTTACACACACACACACACATATATATTAAGAGATGATCCCATTTTATTTTTTATTCATAGATAAAATGTCATTTAAATACAAGATTTATCATAATGTACAATGATTCATTCCATATTATTCATAAATTCATAATGTACAATGATTCATTTCATATTATTCGTAAAAATTTTCATTGAAAAATGAACCCTTTAAATGATGAACCTAGTTAATGCTTATTCTTCATGAAGAAGACTACTTGATATTTCAATTTGAATTTGATGATGGTCAGGTTTGTTATCTTTCTTGACTACTTCAAATTATTGACACAATCATATGCTTCTTGTTACTATTTTTATTCCTTCCTTATATTGTATTCTCCCCCTTAGTTATTGTGTACTCTCCCACATAGATATTGCACTCAATTTTGATGGTCCTTTGTTATATTTCTTGACTACTTCAAATTATCAAATTAGTGACACAGTCATATAGATATTGCACTCAATTTTGATCTAGTCCTTTGTCATCTTTCTTTACTTCAAATTATTGACACTTGATTGAATATAGATATTGAATATAGATATTGCACTCAATTTTGATGGTCCTTTTTTATCTTTCTTGACTACTTCAAATTATTGACACAATCATATGCTTTTTGTTACTCTTTCTATTCCTTCCTTATATCTATTCTCCCCCTAAATATTTTGTACTCTCCCACATAGATAAATTGCACTCAATTTCATAGGCTCTTCTTTTGAAGTCAAATATATTGTATTCTCCCCCTTAGATATTGTGTACTCTCCCACATAGATATTGCACTCAATTTTGATGGTCCTTTGTTATCTTTCTTACCTACTTCAAATTATCAAATTATTGACACAATCATATAGATATTGCACACAATTTTGATGGTCCTTTTTTATCTTTATTTACTTCAAATTATTGACACTTTATCATATAGATATCATAAATATATTGCACTCAATTTTGATGGTCCTTTGTTATCTTTCTTGACTACTTCAAATTATTGACACTTGATCATATAGATATTGCACTCAATTTTGATGGTCGTTTGTTATCTTTCTTAACTACTTCAAATTATTGACACAATCATATGCTTTTTGTTATTCTTTCTATTCCTTCCCACAGAGTTATTGCACTCAATTTCATAGGATCTTCTTTTGAAGTCAAATATATTGTATTCTCCCCCTCAGATATTGTGTATTCTACAGCATAGATATTGCGCTCAATTTCATAGGCTCTTTTTTTGAAGTCAAATAAGTGGCAATAATTTACAAGAACTATCCCTAATTTGTTTCTCACATGATCAAATGGTTCTCTAACAAGATAATTTACAAGAAATATTCCTAATTTATTTCTCACATATTCAAATGCTTCTCTAACAAGAGGCTTTGAAGGATCTACAAACTCTGGTTGAAGGATGAAGGGAAAGGACCTTCAAAGTACAACCAAAGGTTGAAGATCATTAAACCGAAGGTTTAATAATACAACCTTGAGTGATTCCACGGGTCCTCTACACCCTTCACACATTGAAATTGGGATAGGTCTAGTGTTTACTTCTACAAGTTCTATAGGCAGAGTCTGTAAAGGGCCAGGTAGCCTTTGGATCTCATCTTTTATGAAGGTGACATATCTAGTAAATGCCCCTACAATAAATCTCTGGAATGGATCTAAATATAAGTTCTTCATTTTCATATCCTTAAAACACAACAACTTTAAGGTGAACTATGTACATGTGTCATTTCTCCCACAAACTAAAGGCTTCCTCTAATATCCATAAAACACAACCGCTTTAAGGTAAATTGTGTACATACATGTCATTTCTCCCACAAACTAAAGGCTTCCTCCCATTAATTTTAGATGTGAACTCTACCATAAACTTTTAAGTCAAACATTAAGATAAACAATGCACATGTCATTTACCTCATGATCTTGTGTCATTTTTCTCATGCATTTGCAATAAATGTCGATTTGATATATATATTTTTATTGAATTTGTTTTTTTTTCAGGGATAAGAAAACCATTAAATATGGTTGAAAAATGGAAATTATGCATAGAATTTTCTTGCTATCCCAATGGCGGTACCTTCTTCTTCCTTGGGAGATGTACCTTCTACTTCCTTAGGAGATGAGCCACAAGTATGGACAATTTTTCACAAGTTTAAAATTTATGTTTAAAAGTTATATATATATATATATATATCTCAATTTTTAATGTAACTTTTTGAGGTGGAATATATATATATATATATATATATATATATATATTCCACCTCAAAAAGTTACATTAAAAATTGAGATATATATATATATATATATATATATATATATATATTGAGTTATTTAAAAATTTTTGAATTTAGGTTCTTATAGAAGATTTCTTTAATCCGCGGACTCTAGTGACGGAGATAGGAACGTCCACAACATTTGAACAAGTTGTCTTTAGTTCCTTTTTTTAATATTATTGAAAATAAGTTTATATATGTACATGTGCATTTTCATTTGAAAGTTATATATATATATATATATATATATATATATATTGTATATGTATATTGTACAGTTTACTGTTGCAGATGTTCCTATGGGGGCGGAACTTGTTCATCAAATAGAGAGGGAACCTCATGAGGTATTGCATGATTTTTTTGTTGTATTTTGTTTTTTACATGAAGTTCTAGATATATATATTCTCACTCATTTTTAAAACATCAAATTTTAATGTTCAAGTACATGTGCATTGTGTATGTAGGTTTCCCATGATGCTTCACATGATAGTGCATGGATTGAGACCCTGATAGGAAAGACGCTAGATCCATCTCTATTTGATGGACATGATTTGCAGATTTGATTTCAAGATTTATATGGTCTTAAAATTTCTTAAACTTGATACAGTTTGATACTTGTGAGATCTACAATTTTTGGACATATTTTATTACATTGTTAATATAATTTTTTTTGTTTCAAAAAGTTAATTTTTGGATGGTTTTAGTACTTTTGGCATGTGAATGTGAAGTAATGTTGTAATCTATAAATTAATGTTGTCATCTGAACTACATTTGGCATGTTATGTAATGATGTGTTATAATTTGTTTTGTTTTTAAAATTTAAGTTTTGGAGACTTGGAGTACATTTGGCATGTGAAGTAATGTTGTGATCTATAATTTTTTGTTAAATTAAAAGTTAAAAGTTTTGGATGGTTTCAATCTACATTTGGCACATGTGGTATATAAATTTAAATGTTTTTATTGGATCTAGTTGAACTATAATTGGCATGGCATGTGAAGTAACATTGCACGATATATATAATCAAAAAGTTTTTAAAACTCAAGTTTTGAATGGTTTCAATCTACATTTCACATGTGATATTTAATGTTTTAAATGTTTAATGTTTTAATGTTGCACGATATATAATCAAAAAGTTTCCAAGTTTTGGATGGTTTCAATCTACATTTGGCACATGTGGTATATAATGTTAAATGTTTCTATTGGATAGTTGTTCACTATAATTGGCATGGAATGTGAATTAATGTTGCATAAATCCCTTTAATTTTGATTTAATGTTAAATGTTTTTTAAATGTAAATCCATTTAATTTTTATTTGATGTTAAATGTTTTAAATGTTTTGATATAATGTTAAATGTTTTGATCTAAGTTTTTGATGGTTTCAATCTACATTTGGCCTATGGAAGACCCCATGCGTAGACAACGGATACATTGCAGAAGGGGAGGTGGGGGGAGGGATGGAGGGGGCAGGAGTGCTGGCTATCGCCCTCCTCTTTCCACCCATGACACAAGTAGCCACCCTCCTCTAGCAAGCAATGAAGCACAATTTCAGTTCACTAGTGCTATGGTCAGACCGCAAATTACGACGACCATTTCCATCTCTTTCTAGGAGGAGCCGCAAGATCAAGGTGCTTCTAGTTCCAGGAGGCAGTGGAGAAAGTCCACCATCCCAGCCCATCAACTCCAGGACACCAGAAATTTGGCAGCTCTTCTAGTCAAATCCACCTCGACGAGCTCCAACAGTGATGGCGCAAACAATGACAACTCCTCCCAGCACTCCAAGGGAGTAGATGATGATCTGGAGGACTACGGTTGTCCAATTGTGGAGGAGAATCCTCCTACACACATTGATAGCTAGCCTAATGTCAGGTCCTCTTTATCTTTTTCTTGGTTATGGGCAGTCCCTTTTCTATTTTTTTGATTCATACCCTCTCTGGTGTTGGCTAGTTAGGCAACCCAGGAGACGGGTCTCACTATGTATATTATGTTTATTACAGTTATATATGTGTAAATCCTTTAATTTTTATTTAATGTTAAATGTTAAATGTTTTGATATAATGTTAAATGTTTTGATCTAAGTTTTGGATGGTTTCAATCTACATTTGGCCTAGATGGAAGACTCCCATGTGAAGTATTGTTCTGATTGAATCAAAAAGAGTAAAGAAGTAGTTGTATATATGTAAATCCCTTTAATTTTTATTTAATGTTATTTAAATGTTAAATGTTTTGATCTAAGTTTTGGATGTTTTCAATCTACATTTGGCCTAGATGGAAGATACTCCTATTTGAAGTATTGTTTTGATATATTCAAAAAGATTTTAAAGTAGTTATATGTAAGTCCCTTTAATTTTGATTTAATGTTAAATGTTTCAAGATATAACATGTTAAATGTTTTGATTTAAGTTTTAGATGGTTTCAATCTACATTTGGCCTAGATGGAAGACTCCCATGTGAAGTATTGTTTTGATTTAATAAAAAAGAGTAAGGAATTAGTTATATGTAAATCCCTTTAATTTTGATTTAATGTTAAATGTTTTGATATCATGTTAAATGTTTTGATCTAAGTTTTGGATGGTTTCAATCTACATTTGGCTTAGATAGAAGACTCCTATGTGACTTGTAAATTGTTTTGATTTAATCAGAAATTTTTTAAAACTCAAGTTTTGGATGGTTGAAGTACATTTGGAATATTAAGATTGCTTTTGATCTTTACATGTAGTCTTGTTTGAATGAAAAAATTTCCAATAGGAATAACATAGCTTTTCAATGCAACTAACCATATATCAATTGAGCTCTAATTGAAAAAAGAGTTTAAAGAAGTAGATATATGTACAAATTATCCCTTTAATTTTGATTGGAAATATAAGTCTAGTACATATATATGTTTGTTAAATTTGGGTCAATGTCATTAATGCAATCAAATAGGTAGCCTTGTTGATTTATAATTTGGTAAATTGATGACATTCAGTTAATTGCATTCTAGAACATAGAACATATATCCGACCATTGGACAGACAAATTTTGTACTAGATTTTCAATCAGGAATAGAGATGTGGGTCAAATCCCACCAAAAGTCGGAGAAGTGCTCCAAGTCTCTTGTCTAAAAGGAATTTTGGTACAAAAATATACTGTGGATGATTTATTTACATTACATGGATACTTTTTACCAGAAAAGCTCACAAGAAAAATTGGGCGCATTAAGTTCATGTATATATCCAATACGATTTTTCATCAATGCACATAGAAAAACTACTTTTTGTTAAAATTTCATTCTAGAACATATATATTGAGTACATTTAAATCATTTTTCATCAATGCACATAGTAAAACTACTTGAACAATTAATTTCATTCTAGAATGTATATATATCCAATATGTAAGTAACATTTTTCATCAATGCACATAGAACATATCCGACCATTGGACAAACACATTTTGTACTATATTTTCAATCAGGAATAGAGATGTGGGTCATATCCCACTAAAAGTCGGAGAAGTGCTCCGAGTCTCTTTTCTGAAAGGAATCTTCGTACAAAACTATACTGCAGATGATTTATTTACATTGTGGATACTTTTTACCAGAAAATCCAACTAGTTTTTCATCAATGCACATGGTAAAACTACTTGAACAATTAATTTCATTATAGAACACACACACACACACACACACACACACACATATATCCTTGATAAATGTAACATTTTTCATCAATGCACATGTATATATCCTTGATACTTTCAGTTCATACTAGAGCACATGCACATGTACCAAAACAATTTGTACATGTGCAAACACTTGCAAAAATAACATAAGAAACTAAATTTTTAGTTTCAAGTGTACTGGAAGTTCTAAAACATATTTAATCCAAAGAGAATAAATTGTTGGGTAATTCAATCAAAAAAATTCCAATGGAATGCCATCTTCAATAATCCGTTCATGATCGGATTTTGACATTTTCCATTTCTTAATTTTCGTTTTTCTCTTTGATTGAACCTCTATCAAATTTATGCGTGTTGCAAACACCAAGTGACTATATTGACAACTTATGGAATCAGGTTCATAGTCTTCAAAGTAAACAAAATCCCCACTTTGATTAGTTTGTTTGAAAAAATAACCTTTCAGTATAGTATAAAAAATAACCTTTCAGTATAAAAAATAACCTTTCATTATAGTTTTCTAGTAATTTCATTTTTCGTTCAGTGCAATGCATCAAATAATACTTAAAATTTTCATCGTTGTCAATAGGTGAAATTACAGCAAAAACATCTCCTGCACAATAGAACAAACTTTTAAACAAAATTATACATATTTAAATTTATTTCTAGATCTTTAAATCATTAGAAAGCAATTCAAATGTTACCTTCTCTAACAAAATAAGAAACTCGATCACCATCGGATGATATTGTAGTTTCCTCTGATTGCATTTCTTCAAACATTGCAACAAACATTTTTCCCTTTGTATTTAGCTCTGTATGTTTCCAATATTTTACATACATGTTGTTTTCACAAACGTCATTGGATTTTGTGTTGTCTATGCAAACATCACAAAAAAAAGAATATTTTCTTTTATCCAATGCAAACACATTTCTGGACGACTTTGTTTTAATTGAATGCAATTTTCGAGTCCCTTTTATTGTTTCAACATCATTTCCAATTGACCTATATACGTCTTCGATGCCAATATGCCAGAAAAACCTTTATATGGAAAATGAAAAGAAGAATTTGTAAATATGATATCAAAATACAATCAAAGATAATCATTGCACGATAAATACATACACAATGTTTAAAATTAGATTTCCAATAAAAAATAAATTGAATTTGTACCTTCGCACTTCCCTTGATGGGTTAGTCTCATGGCTTAGAGCAGTGATGCACCATTGAACAACTTCTTTAGTGTTCACAAGTCGGCTTGCAGATGGATTCATTTGAGATCTTCGAAGTGCTTGTTTTATGCATGCTCCTGCACCGTCATGTTCTCCTTTTCCATGGCCAGTCTCAAAGAAATTCCAACAATGTTTAATGTAGGTTTTCTTATGAAGACAACACAACCAAAAGAATCATTGTGAAGATTTGAATTTCCCTGCACATCTGTCTGACCATATCCAATTTTCATTGAATGTTATTCCACGATTTTTCAGGGAATCATAAATTTTTCCAAAACAATGTTGTACAAAATATGTATTATGTGTACGATCGTCACTGATATAAAAGTGATATTCTTTAATGATATGTTGATTTTCACTCATGATTTCTATATGATCAACGTTTTGTTCAACATGTCTATATAGAATATGGACGACCATGGAGACATGGTCAGAATGATAGTATTCAATTTGAATTTCTTTTTGTGGAACAAATGTGTAGTTTTCTACAAAATCAATCACTGACAAAATGGTCCCTGGTGGAAAAATTTCACAAGATTTTTTGAATTGCAAGTCTTGCCATCGATCTCTATGGGAATTCTTGGTGTATTTGTAAATTTCTGTCTCAAACTTTCTCAAAAAGTCTATCACAAAAATTTCGTCTTCTAGTAATTCAATTCTTTTAACACTATTTTCACCTTGAATCAATGTACCGATATATTCATATCTCTTCCATTTCACTTTCATGTTGGAAAATGATTGATTATTTATATCAGTACGATATTTATTTTGAAATTTAGTCAAATTTCCACAATCATCGCATTTTTTACCACCAACACATTTCTTTTTGTAAAATAGTTCATCGCTTTCTCTTTCACATAGAATTTGAGATATGAAATCACGGATAGTGGAAGGAGGAGGTGAATCCTTTCATAATGTTCTACCAAAATCAAGGAATGTGTTATAATATAACTCAAATTCCACATGATAACGGCAACAACAAGTGTCACATACGGTGATAGGTTTTACATACCATGGTTTTTGTTGAACAAAATCATTGATTGAAACATGAATTTGATGATTCTCTTCTTTGAACTTGTTGAATAACTCTATCTGAGTGGTTTCCAAGAAATATTTTTCATGTTCTTCGTACTAATTTCGTGCTATTCTTCTTCGCATCACATGCCTTGCTGTTGGTGAAGCACGTGAATTGTTCTTCCAATATTCATATACTATTTTTTTAACATTTTCTCCAAGTCTATCTTTATATGGTTGCCTACAAATAGCTCTCCAACAAGTGAGTTCATCATTTACATATACTTGCAGCCGAAATTTCCGATGTTTGTGCAAATTTTTTCGCGAGGTTCCTAATGCTCGTGCCATAGATGTTACCAAACGATTCTCTTTAGTACTTGATGAAACCGTTGCCATATGTAATCCTCTACGTACAATTGAAACATCTTTCTTTCTAGATCTCTTAATTGAATTTATAGCACTACTTAAATTTTGTATCACATCTTCCTTCATTTTTTTATCTTTGGTTGATTTTCGAATACCCAGTAGTGTCGTAGCTTCTTTTAATTTCCTTAATGATAGAAGACCTTTCAACATTTGAGCTTGAATTGTCACTCGCTCATTTAAGAAATATTTTTCAAAAATGCAGTTAACACGATATCGTATAACATGGTCAGGTTTTTTATCTCTATATGTGTGAGTGTCAACATTTTCTAACATCTCATCATCGACATTGATTTCATCTGTACATATTCGAAAAATAGTACATAATAAGCTTACATATGAACAATAAATAACTAAATTAATAAATATATGTATAATTTCAATAATACATGCATGTGTTCAATATATATATATATATATATACATACCTTGCGATTCAATTTCTTCATTTGATTTTTTTTCAATATTTTCACCATCTTCAATCATTGGTTCAATACCTCTTTCACTTTCTCTTTCAAAATTTTGTATCTCATCATCAATGTTTTGAGGAATATCTCTGTCTGTTTACATTAAACAAAATATTTAAATTCAAATTAGTTCATCAAATAAAAATTAAGCTTCACATTTTACACTAGGAAAATTTTAAATATATCAACAGATCATAATATTTACATTTACATACATGCTTAAATTTCTTCTTGAGGTTGATTTTCCCCTTCAATATTTGAGAGGGCTTCTATCTTTCTTTTGTGAGATTGTCTCGTCTCTTCTATACGTTCCTCGTGGTCTATTTTTCGATCATATTTTCTCGCACAAGTCCTTCGATTTCCCATGATAATAGAGTATGAAGTTAAAAAAAAATTCCTTCATAAAATTAGACAATAACTTAATTAGAAAAAACATCACAAAAGATTTAATTTTTAAAAAAAATCATTTTAAATTTTTTGCAAAAAATACATACTCCTATCCAAAACACTTACTTTAAAAAATTCGAGAAAAAAATTTCTTAAAAAATGAAACAAAGCTCAAAATATTTACTTCAACTCAAAACATATACTCTAAAAAAAGGTCACTTCAAAAAATGCCTCCTATTTAAAAAAAAAAGTCAGTTTAAAAAATACTTTCAGAAAATGTATTTTCGAAATTAAATCCAACTACATACTTTCAAAAAAAATGAAGCACAAAAAACACCCAAAAAAATGTATTACATACCTCCAAGAAATGTCCTTTGAATGTACGTCCAAGAAATTTCCTTAAACCCAAAACAATTATTTGCAAAATCAAACTGTCTCCAAGAATTCGAAATTAAACACAAATCCATACTTTCAAAAAAATGAAAAAAAAAAATCCAAAAAAAGTATCACATACCTCCAAGAAATGTCCTTTGAATGTACGTCCAAGAAAATTCTTTAAACCCAAAACAATTTTTTCAAAAATCAAACCGTCTCAAAGAAATGTCCTTAAACCCAAAACAATTCTTTGCAAAATTGGTCTGCCTCCAAGAAATGCCCTTAAACTCAAACCTCCAAGAAATATCTTCAAACTCAAACCAAGACCTTTATAAAATCAGACCAAATGTGCGAAATGTACGAAAATTAGGAATGATTTCGCGACAATTTATATTGCTGCGAAATGTGTTTTAGGAGGGGCGCCGCGAAATTTTCCGGCCGACGTAAAATTAGATTACAGTTCGGCCGAACTTTTATTAAAAGTTTGGTCGAAATTTGATAAATAATTCAGCTGAACTATTAAGTCGTTAGATTTAACGGGCCGTAGGCGCAAAAAATAATTCGACCGAACTAGCACGTCACCAATCATGCAGTTTGACGTTTCTGCAACTTTGGACTAATTAAACTCCATGAAACATTCTGAATTAACTGTCGGAACCAAGACAAGCATTTTCAGAATTGAATCTACTTTCAGGAAATATAACTTTTATGGAATTTCATAAACATTTACTAATTTTAATTAATTTTCTAATAAAATGGGTGCAAACAATTTCTGAGGGTCATTGTGATTCAATGAAATCAAAATTCTGTATCTCCCAAAATACATTGTAAAAAAAATTGAAAAAATTATGGGGCATTACATTGGTCCGTCGTCTCTAATGGGTAGCTTTTAGATTTTTAGTTTATAACTTATATGTTAAGAAATTTGTTGCGTCGCGAAACATATCCAAAATATGTAGTTTTTTCATATTGGACCAATTCAAAAAATTCTAGTAATTATGATATGCATCCATTAGCTTTGTAAATATGAAGAAACCAAAGTAGACTCTGTCTAGATTGTTGTAACACATTTTGTTTTCTCAAAAACACAAATTTTCAATAAATACAACATTGCGTATTAACATGACTTCTTATGAATCCTTTGATTGTTAAGAAACACACACTCAAAGAAACGCTAGGTTGACATATCAAATCTGCATAAAAAAAATTTCAAAAAACAAGTAATAGAAAGCTAACAAATTTTCTGACAACTTTTATTTTTATCGCAAAATGAAATTCTAAACAGAAAATTTGTTATAGTTTGCAGAAAGTTGAAGAACCGAAAAAAAATAATTTTTTTTTCTCAAAAAAGGGCAAAAAGTGTAACCCAACTTCACATTTTCACATTTAAAACTCTTTAATAAAATTTATTTTCATCTCAAATTATTAAATTACAAATTTTGTTTCTCTTATAAGTTTTTCATAAAATATGTTTTCACCAAATCCATTTCTCTACCATTTAATAACAAAGTTGTATACATAGAAAGAGAAGTAATATAAGTAATATGATATATTTATAATAATTTATTTTCTCTTTTAAATGGATAAAATGATCATATTTAATTAAATTAAATTTTGTTATTTTACATTGTTTTAATAAATTTGTATGTTAATTTTAATTTAATTTTTCAATTTAGTTTTTTTTTTCTTTATCTTGAAAAAAATGGTTAAATTTTCAATTTTATCTAGGAAAAATGCTTAAAATTAAATATTGGTAGAGTAACATTTAGATTGTAACCACAATGATTAGGGTCATCCACAATCTAAGTATTATAATTATAATAATAATACTTGAAAACATTAACCATTAAAATTATAATAATTTTTCATTATAATTAAAAAAAATCAATAAAATAAAATTATCTTTAACTTTTTAAATATCTATAAAATTATATTGATAATATAAGATGATATTTTAAGTTAGTTTTATTATTATTATTATATTAAAAAACATGGGAAAAAATAAAATTATATTTATTTTATTTAAAAATAAAAATAAAATTATTTAGTTTAATAGTTTATGTGATTTTCAAAATGATAATGTATAATTAATCTGTGGCTTGAGTAGTTATTACCAAGAGGTATTTAAACTACCATATCTGGAGATCACATCTAGTTCTTCACATGAGTGAATTTTTTCCTTTTCTAAGAAATGACCTTTACAGAAAGAAAAAAAAAAAAAAATTTAAACAAAAAAAATTATTATAATAAATTCCTTATTTGATTGAAAATTATATATAATTAATATTAAATTAAAATATATATTTTTAATTAATCGAAACTATATACTTTACCATTTACTAGAGTTAAACACATGCTCTTCATTAATCTAAAAAAATTAAAGTTGAAAAAAATAAAAAGAAATTGTCATTTTTAAAAGAAACACATACTCTCTTTTTATTTATTAGTTATTTCAATTAAGTTTGGAAGTTCAAGTCTCTTCAAAGTGGCCATTCCACCGTCCTATGTTCAAGGTGATGTCCACTTTGGCTAATCATTTTTGGTAGTATGACTGGTAATTTGCTTCGGTCAAATGATTGACCAAATGGTCTGAAGTTGAACCAATAGATAATTTCTTTGCATTTTATTCTGGTTGAAGCTTTTACTATTTAACCTCTGCAAAGTGTCCTCCAACTATCCAGATAAAACCAAAATGTTTCCATCATTCTTGAGATCTTTAAGCTCAATATGCAGTGAACACAGCAACAGCCAGTAAATGCTATCTGGTTCCTTCATGTATACCCCTATGTAACATGTATATCCCTATGTAAATTATATAAATTATCCAAGAATTTTGTAACCATATAATTACCAAGTAGTGGGCCAAGGTTTGAAAGCAGATGCCAAGTAGTGGGCGCCTGTAACCATGTAATTACCAAGTAGTGGGCGCGGGATCGAAGGTAGATGCCAAGTAGTGGGAGCGGGTTAGTCAGAGGTAGCATATTACATTCCATAATGCCACTTGGTTTAATGTTCAAATGACACCATAAAAACATAGATCAGGTGGATTGTTCCAGAAACTTGAGTTGATCGAAATTTCAAACCGCACCAGAAAAACATATATCCGGTGTAATGTTCCAGAAACTGAGTTGATCGAACGTTCAAATGACACCGTAAAAAAAATATCCGGTGGACTTTGAGATGATAGGCAAGCTAGCCGTTGAACTAACTTGGTAAATCTCTCTATATATGTGTCTTTAGAAGCTCATTTTACAGCATTTTTGTCAGCCTCTATCTATCTTTGTGTGCTTGGCTATGTGCAGGTTTGAGTCTGTGTGTGAGTCCGTCAGTCATGTGTCTGTGAGTCGGTCTGTGTGTCAGTCAGTCAGTCATGTCTGGTTAGATAGAGGAGGGTTTGCAAATTTTGGACTCATAGAGATCAATGCAATAGATCATCTTTCAGAATGGTGGTATGCAAGAGATCCTCTTTCAGAATGGTGGTATGCAAGAGAGTCATCCAATTTCCATTTATATTCTAGGTATGTAACTCTATTTCATTGCCATGTATCTTCTTTGATTGTAAATTATTCCTTTACAGGTAGGTAGCTAATGCGGCTTTGCCATGTATCTTCTTTGATTGTAAATTATTCCTTTACAGGTAGGTAGCTAATGCGGCTTTAAAAACTGTTTGAATGATATGTTTGAATGATACAGGTCATTGAGGATGTTATTGAGGTTGGCTGAAGAAATGATAATATTAATGGGAATCCCAAATCCAATACCAGGTATCGTCATCTAAATTTTCTTTCAATTTATTTAAACATTGGTTATCAGCCATTTTTATAGGATGTTGAGTTTTGCGGCCTCCTGAATAATTTAAAAGGATTTTTATTAGATTGAATTTTACATATCAGCCCCTATGTAGACTACCTGGTCATCTAAATTTTCTTTCAATTTATTTAAACATTGGGTATCAACCATTTTTATAGGATGTTGAGTTTTGCGGCCTCCTGAATAATTTAAAAGGATATTTATTAGATTGAATTTTACATATCATCCCCTATGTAGACTATCTGGTTTAACACCCTATTGTGGTGTGTGACATAAGTCATGAATTCCCAATTCTCCTTAGCAATTCTCCTTCTCCTTTTCTTGTCCTTGGCAATCCTCTTTTTCTTTTTTGCAATTCTAGAAAGTTTCATTTCTAGAGTCATTTTCTCCCTTCTTAACAATGACCAGGTTCAAGAAAGATCAGGGCTAACAATGCTTCCCCTAACAGACATTATTCTGTTACCATTAAGCTGTGAGAGGGACTGTAGTTACATACATATCTCTTGCAATTCCAGTTGAGTGGATTCTGCTAAGCTGGTGAGAGGGAATGAATTGTGGAATAGTTGTCTCTGTTAGGAAGCTTCCCTTGATGGCTTCTATTAGGTTTGAGAATTTCGGAGCAGAAGAGTTTGAGCATAGATTAAGCATGAAGGCATGGCCAAAAATAAGTACTGCCAAAAACCTTACAAGGAAAGACCCTACAAAGCCAGATCTAGACCCAGTCCTTTCTATTCATTCTGCAATTAGAAAGCTAGACGAATAAGCAACATATCCTAAGGCACAGAAAATATGCTAGCTACATACCCTACATAGGGTCACTAATAACCTACTTAGGAAACGGAGTTTCCAGTGCTGGAGGCAGAGAGGACACCCAGATGGGACATGATTTCCTAGGAGAGGTAGGAAAAACGAAAAGAAAGGGTGTTCGGCTTTCCAAAACAACATAGACTACGCCCTCTCTGCACATCTGCCTCCTTTGAAATTTAGACTAGGTCGACTGTAGATTTAGGGAATATGTTGGCTCACCCGCCGATTGTAGGCATTTTTAGGTCTATTGCAGATTTAGGTAATATGTTGGTTCACTCTCATTTTTAGGTCGACTGCAGATTTAGGGAATATGTTGGTTCACCCGTCAATTGTAGATTTAAGGGAATGATTCAATTGACAGAATGATTTATAATCTGACTATTTGAACCAACAATATATTTTTGGATAATAAACTCGAATTCCAAAAATATTAACCAACCAAAACCCTAACCTTAACCAGTCATAACTAAACCCTAAACTTTCACATCTCACAACTAACAGCCCTGTATCAATAAACCGAAACATAGCGATTAAATTACAAATGCCAGAGTATCTATGTATGTCATCACTCTAAGTGCTTCAATTTCATCTCATCTGACATTTCCCAACCTATTATGACATACTAACCTCTCGGCACGGCGACATCAGAGTTGTTATTTAGGACAAAGTGATTTTGGATTTAATGTTAGATATTGTCATGGAGGTCAAGAACTCGCAACGCACAGAGTGATTTAGGATTTAATGTTAGAAGTCATAGCAAGTAACAGCTATTGTATGGCGTGTTAATTTTATGATTGGCTAAGGATTTAAGCCGCGCTGAGCTACATAGCATACTCCTAGATGAATAGGAGTTGTCTACCCAGGCAGTGAAATAGCCCAGATACATGGTCTGGAATTTGGCATGAGATTCTAATTTACAGTTCAAGCGAGCCTGTTTACTTGATTTTCAAGCGAGCCGGGTTTAAACTATATCAACTCAAGCGAGCCTGCATTTACACGTCATATACAATCATTGCATAGGTGCCTATTTACATTATGTTCACACACAATCTGTTGCTATTATCCCCTGATGCTTCGTAGCTGACACATTAAGCGAGCCTGAATATTGCGACTATCAAGCGAGCCAGTTTATTTTTTCATAAACAACAGTCATCATCTCTCCTTCTACAGCATAGTTGTGTCATGAATCTGTATTAGTTCAATGTGTCATGAATCTGTATTAGTTCAACCTTTTCTTCTGCTGGGTTTGGATGGGATGATTAGCATAAATGGACTGGAATTTTGTTTGGGTGGCTATTTGCTCCCAGAAATTTGTGATCCCGTCATGGTTTTTGTTGTGACTTCTTTCTTCCTTAGAAGCTGTCTTTAATTACCATGGCGAATTGGATTGAGATTTTCTTATCTATTCAGATGAGGATGTAATGATTGACATATGAACTGTTAATGAATAGAGCGTTTTTTTCTTTCTGAAAAAAAAAGAAACTGCCAGAATAGGGTAAACTAAAATTCAAAAAATCAGGTAATTGGAGTGTTTGTAATCCATTTTTGATAGTGGAAATGGTTTCAGCAATATCTAAAACTCTTAGGCACTCAAAATACTAAATTTTAACAAAGATTCGGACAAATCATTGCCAGATTTTTTGAAAATCATTGCCTGATTTTGGGCCATTTCGCTGCCTTTTTAGACTAGCGCACATAGCTCGGGTAAACACCTTTTTGTTAGAATGAAACAATTCAATGAATCTTCCCTTTTGGTTTGTTAAGAAATCACGGAGAAATTAAGTTTGTTCGAGTTTTCTTACACGGGTGGTAGTCTTTTCAATTAGAATTCCTGTCAAATTGTGTGGGTGTCTCATTATTATTGTGTACCAATTAGAATTCCTGTCAAATAGTGTGGGTGGCGAAATTAACTAAATCCAACCCACCTGTCACGTGAGAGATTCTCTTAGTTTGTGTGAGAGATTATGAATATAAGGCTAACTACTGGTCGATCAGATTCGATGAAATAGTGAGAGATTTTGCCGATCTCCTGATTTATATCATTACACATCTTTTGAATAACTACATAGGTTTCAGGGAAGTGATATTCAATGGTGTCCAGAATGTGTGTATTTAGTCTTGTGGTGACCCTCCCAGCTCTGCTCCATCACATATTTCTGGGTAGACAGTGGATCTCTGCCCTGCCACAAAATCTCATCCCTTGCACCATTACTCCGTTCTACAAAGGTGTTGTTAAACCCTCTCCGGATTAAAGAATACACTACAGTGTTATCATTATAATGAATAGCCTTCATATTAATGTTCTCAAACTCTTCCTTCATATTAATAGAACCTCTTAAACCAGGATGCACGCCCTGTCCATGTACAGGGCACAGCATACAACGAATGACATGAAAGAAATTATTCTAATCATTTGAAATCATTGATATATTAATATAACTGCATTCATAAAGACATAGACATATATAGTCAATAAGACATAGACATATATATCAACAACATTAATGGTTATCACTGAAATTTAATTCTAATTTCTAGAGGCATAGAGAGGACCAGGCATTGAAGGGTTACCTGCTCATACTGGTAAGGAGAAGACAAGGTCTAACGACAGTGATGTGGCAAATGCCAAGCCGGCGAGCATGTATAATCCTGTTTAAATAACTTGTTCAGATTTAGATGAATCATAACGTCGACTACCAAAAGATTTTTTATTTTCATTTTTTTCTGACCCGAACAGACATTTCCTTTATTTTACTCTAACAGAGTACTGACCCTAACAGAGTAATTTTATTTTTTTCTGACCCTAACACGAACTATTAATATAACTACATTCATATTAAGTAGTACATCAATAAATAAGACACACACACATATATATATATATATATATCAGCATTAGTAATATATGGTTATGACTGAAATTTTATTCTAATATTCCAGAGGCATAGAGAGGACCAGGCTAGTTAACTGCTCATACTCGTAAGGAGCCAACCCAGCGAGCATGTATAATTCTGTTTAAATAACTTGAACGCCCACTACCAACGATTTTTTATTTTTATTTTTTTCTGACCCTAACAGAGTAATGTTACATTTCCTTTACTGCTTACTGTTACATTTTTTTCTGACCCTGACAGGAAATCGTGAGAGATTATGTTTGTGGGATTTGTGAAAGCCTGAAGAGGATAGGCTATTATGTTTGCAGGATTTGTGAAAGCGTGAATAGATTATGTTTTTGGGATTTGTGAATAGATATTTACAAGGATAACTACCAGCAGTTTCTACCTCTGGGTTAACATGCTTACTTGCGTACAAGGCAACGTGAGTTGATGCCTTTGATGCCTTCCCTGAACCATTCTTTCCATGTACTTAAAAAACTCCCACTGCAATTATTGTCCCTCACCCACTTATTAAATTTAAGTACAATGATTAAATTGAATTTTTGATTCCAAATCAAAACCCAAGGAAACATCGAGTGAATAAGTTTTGAATAGGTTAAGGAAACATCGAGTGAACCTGGTACGATTTGGAACTTGGTCAGAAGCAGGTTGTTGGCAGGGATCCTCTAGAACCAGAAACTTTTCTGCTGAGGAAGCAATTAAGTTTATAATATTTGATCGCAGGCTAAGCCATATGCTATAGCTCCTTTACAAAAATGTATTAGCTTTGTAGATTTTATAATATTTGGAATATTTTTTTATCAAAAGCTCTCAGATTTTAATCACACTCCATGTGATAACAACTTAATAATAGCCTGAAATAGATAGTTTACATTCCAAGGATTTCTAGCCTGTTGATTAAGTTCTGTTGATTAAGGAGGCAAATTCATGATTTACTTAAGGAATTAAGTCATTGAGTTTGGCTCATTTCAATTGTCAAAGAAATTTTCAACATTTTCTTTAATTTTTTTCCATTCAATTTGGTAAAAAAATTTATCATATTTAAAATTATGAATTTAATTATTATCATATTTAAAATTATCAATTTAATTATTATTTAGATGAATTACTAGAAAAGTTTACCATTTTGCCTCCCATTTCATTGCAAACAATATTTTTTTCTACTCACCACATTCACACTTTAGTGCAAGATGTTCTAGCTTTAAACCACTTTCACACATCATTGCAAACCCCTCCCACACTTCATTTCAAATCACTAATTTCTTCTTATACATATATTCTTTATTCTTTGTATTCTTTGTAGTGCACCTCTTGTCACTCACTTTCACTTGACACTCTACACTAAAGTTGCATCTCTAGGTTTTCTTCAATTTGTAGATGCCCCTTCATCTTGACCATGACACTCTTAGCTTATCCATTTGCTCTAACTAAATTACTTAATTATTATTTCAAACATTTTTTTATTATTTCAAACAATTTTTTATGTCAAACCACTTTCAAATGTTTGAACAAATGTTATGCAAGCTATCTTTCTTCTTCCTTAAATTTAATTTTAAATCTATAAATTATATCATACTTGTATTGCTTTGCACAATAATATTGTATTAATGTTTTTTCCTTAATGTATTATTATGTGTTTATGATAATATATATGGATTTTATTTACCTATTGTGCATTTAATTGGTTACAAGTTGTTAGATAGAGTTTGTATACTAACAATATCATTTTAATGTTGTATGTTGTAGAAAATTTATGAATGCCAAGTTGCTCATGAGTGGAAGACATTATCTATTTTTATGTTTTCTAAAATTGTAATTAGAACAATTTATATATTTTTTTGTTTAGATGGGCCCATCAAAGAATGTACATGAACCAAAAGTATCATTAATAAAAAGAGTAGACTTTATTTTTTGTGGAGGGGTATTCAACCCCTCCAAAAAAAACTCTTAGGAAGGGTAAATTGTAACCTTCCTTTGAGTTGTGTTCATAGTGTTCATGGTTTTATGATCTTTAGTTTATAATAACTTCAATATATGCTCAAACACAAATATATTCTTTTATTATAATAAATTATTTAAACTTTTATTCACATAAATTATTTAACATTTTTTTCAATGTTTTAAATATCTTTACCACATACACACAAATGGAAAAATCTCTCTTATTCACCTAAATTATTTAACATTTTCTCAATGTTTTAAACATTTCTCCTACATACACACAAATGACAAAATCCCTTTTATTCACATAAATTATTTAACATTTTATCAATGTTTTAAACTTTTTTCATACATACACATAAATGACAAAATCACTCTTATTCACATAAATTACATACCATTTATAATTTATATTTATATATATTATTTTAAATTCATCTTTTTTCAATTTTTTGGTTTTTGTTTTTATTCTTTATTTTTTTATATTATTTCATATTTATGTTCATATTTTTATAAATCTAAATTAAATAGGAATATATTATTTAGAATGTTTGTAAATATTTAAATGTTTTTATTATTTATTTTTCTTTATATCTAAATGTTTGTGTATTGGTTTTATTATTTATATATAATAAATATAATTTTGAATGTTATATATTATTATTATATATATGTGTATATTATTTACCCGTGTTTTTTGTATGTTTATGAATCTATTCTTTGTTATATTTATATGTGCTTTGTTTACTTGTATTCTTTGTATGTGTATGAATGTATTTTTTAGATGTATGAATCTATTCTTTGCATGTGTCTTGTTTATTTGTATTCTTTGTATGTGTGAATATATTTTCTAGATGTATGAATCTATTCTTTGCTACATTTGTATGTCTTATTTAATGGTATTCTTTGGATGTGTATGAATGTATTCATTATGGGTGTATGAATCTATTCTTTGCTATATTTGTATGTGTCTTGTTTAATTGATTTCTTTGTATGTATAGGAAAGTATTTTAAATGTGTGTGAATCTATTCTTTGTATGTGTATGAATCTATTCTTTGTATGTGTATGAAATGTATTCTTTTATATGTCTTTGATTCTTTTTTTGTTATATTTATATATCTTGTTTAATTGTATTCTTTGTATGAAATTATTTTGTATGTGTCTTTGTATGTTTATGGAATGTATTATTTTATATGTTTGATTTTTTCTTTGTTATATTTATATATGTATTATTTATTTGTAGATATCAAAGTGTAATTTGTGTGAATATATTTTATTTCTATATATAAATATTAGACTATTAAATTACAAATATATTAGTTTAAATATTAACTTGTAAAATATTTGTAGAAATATTTAAGAAAATTTTGTTGTTGTTGTTGTTGTTGTTGTTGTTATTATTATTATTATTATTATTATTATTATTATTATTATTATTATTATTATTATTATTAACTCTAAATTTTGATTTTAATTTTATTTTTTAATTAATTTTTTATTATTTTATTCTATGGTTTTTTTTTAACAAAATTTTATATACTAATAATATTAACTTTTCTTTTTAAAAATAATAACAATATACATATTACAATAACATTAAAAAGTACATAATTATAAAAAGAAATCAATATAATTGTAATTATTATAATGTTATAATGTTTTATTTTAAAAAATATTTAGAAAAAAATATATATTATTATATGTATCATTAACATTTAATTACTAAATCATAATAATATTAAAATAAAATAAATTTTAATATTTATTATTATGAGTTTTATTAAAATTTAAAAAATATAAAATGTAATTAAGAAAATATAAAAATTAAATTAAAATTAATATTTTAAACTAAAAGTTATAATTATCTATATTTTAATTATTAAATCATAATAATATTAAAATAAAATAAATGAATATTTATTATTATAAATTTTATTAAAATTTAAAATATATAAAATGTAATTAAGAAAATATAAAAAATTAAATTAAAAGGTCATATTTTGAACTAAAAATTATATATATATATATATATATATATATATATATATATATATATATATATATATGCTAAAATAAATAAAACAAAAAAATAAATGAAAAAGACAAATTTATAATGCAATGAAAATATTTTAAGAGATTCAAAATAAAATAAAATAATACTAATATAATACATATTAAAATGATATTAAAAATTACATAATAATATTAGCTATTATGTTATAAAGTATTTATGCTTAAGGTTAAAATCCCATAAAAAAAGGAAAAACCATAACATAATTTTTATAATAGCATCAATTTGTAATAACACATATTAATTAATTATTGATACTAAAATAGATACAAGAAATAAATTTTTTAAAAAAAATATCTCAAAAAAATCAATTAATTTTAATAATTTATAATTTTAGTCTAAATTTTTTTTATCTAAAACTTTCTATAATCATTTTTTAAATATAGTAAAGAAATGATTACTTACTAATTTTAATATCATACTAATTAACTTATAATATTTATAGTCAATCTTAATCACATGCAACAAAACAAAGTGTAATTTGTGTGAATATATTTTATTTCTATTAAATTACAAATATATTAGTTTAAATATTAACTTGTAAAATATTTGTAGAAATATTTAAGAAAATTTTGTTATTATTATTATTATTATTATTATTATTATTATTATTTATTATTATTATTATTATTATTATTATTAACTCTAAATTTTGATTTTAATTTTATTTTTTAATTAATTTTTTATTATTTTATTCTATGGTTTTTTTTTAACAAAATTTTATATACTAATAATATCAATTTTTCATTTTAAAAATAATAACAATATACATATTACAATAACATTAAAAAGTACATAATTATAAAAAGAAATCAATATAATTGTAATTATTATAATGTTATAATGTTTTATTTTAAAAAATATTTAGAAAAAAATATATATTATTATATGTATCATTGGCATTTAATTATTGAATCATAATAATAATAAAATAAAATAAATTTGAATATTTATTATTATGGGTTTTATTAAAATTTAAAATATGTAAAATGTAATTAAGAAAATATAAAAATATAAATTAAAAATTAATATTTTGAACTAAAAATATATAATTATCTATATTTTTTAATTATTAAATCATAATAATATTAAAATAAAATAAATTTGAATATTTATTATTATAAATTTTATTAAAATTTAAAATATATAAAATGTAATTAAGAAAATATAAAAAATTAAATTAAAAGGTCATATTTTGAACTAAAAATTATATCTATATCTATATATGCTAAAATACATAAAACAAAAAAATAAATGAAAAAGATAAATTTATAATGCAATGAAAATATTTTAAGAGATTCAAAATAAAATAAAATAATACTAATATAATACATATTAAAATGATATTAAAAATTACATAATAATATTAGCTGTTATGTTATAAAGTATTTATGCAAATCATTACACTTAAGGTTAAAATCCCATAAAAAAAAAGAAAAACCATAACATAATTTTTATAATAGCATCAATTTGTAATAACACATATTAATTAATTATTGATACTAAAATAGATACAAGAAATAAATTTAAAAAAAAAAATCTCAAAAAAATCAATTAATTTTAATAATTTATAATTTTAGTCTAAATTTTTTTTATCTAAAACTTTGTATAATCATTTTTTAAATATAGTAAAGAAATGATTGCTTACTAATTTTAATATCATACCAATTAACTTATAATATTTATAGTCAATCTTAATCACATGCAACAAAATAATGTTAATACTAAAGTTCATAATAAGTGTAATGTGTGAACATGTCACTGATCTAAAAATGAAACTATTTGTATCTGCTGTTCAAAGTATTCATTTCCATTTAATTAAGTGTGCAAAGTGTTTTTCATGTCTTGCAAATTAAACAAAGTGTTTTTGGTAATTGTTTTTGAGTTTATGTGTGAGGGAATGTTAATTAAAATTACTGTTTAACATCTTGAATCAGAAATATACAATAGAATAACTTCACCATAACAGCACATCAACGTGATGAGACATTTCACCCCTCTTGGGCTACATCTGCCTGGTCCAAGGCTCCTAATGGGCATTTCTTTGCTATATTATGATGCTCAAATTGGTTTTACAGTGAGAAATAAGCCTAAACAGGCTGAAAAAAAAGTGAAAATGAATTCAGAAGACATAAATAAGATAATTATGACTTTTATTTCACCTCAAATAATGAAGTGTAGCCCAATGTATCTCCATTTCCCTCATGACCCTCATGGCTCTCCAAGCTTCCCTGAAGCAAAAAATGGCTGAAAAACATCTCTTTTGGCTCTGAAACCTATTCCAATGGCTCCATAATGCTCAAAATACTCAAAATTGACTAAACTTTTGTCTAATTTGGTCGAATATGGAGAAAGTTATGATACAAACAGTATTTTGCCAAGTGGCACTAGAAATCCTCCTCCCAAACTAGAGGAAATCCAGTTAGAGCCACCAAAATTGGCAGAATTGGCAAAAAAGCAGAACCACGCTACTAATTTGGCAGAAACATTTAGTTTAACTCATGTTCACATGCTGAAAATTCGGGCGGTTAGTGTAGCTGGCAGATAAGAACAAAGCCGCGCCCATGGTCATAGCCCTGAGGTTACTTGGCCAAGGGCTAGCACCCGAGGGCTTAAACCTTTTATTACCACCATTGGTAAGGGGCTTAGCCCTTGGTTCTATGCCTGGTCGTGGGGTTTAAAAACCTTATCCTTAAGGGCTATCCCTTGTTTTTCCACTCATTCAACTAATCAACACGATGCCACTATAACCTGACCCATTTGCGTTCAGGTCGGGTTGTCCTCCGCTCGACTGACCCGAATGCATTCACCAACGCCGACCCATTCACTGCTAACCTCTTCACAAACACGTTCATTTCTAACCCTTTCGCGTTCGGGTCGGGTCGTCCTCCGCCCGACTCGTTTACATTCAGGGTGACTCGACTCCGTTCAGGTCGGGTCGGGTTTGCCCACCAAACTAATTTTTAAACATGAATTGAAACTTAGGTCCAGGGCCATGTGGCAGCCTCTGGGCAGGCCACGTGGAACCCTCTGATAGGCCACCAAAAACCATATAAAAATGCAATTTTTTGCCATAAAAATTTTCTGAAGATGACAAATTTTTGTGTTCGAAAGTCCTGTTTTGAAGGTTATTGGGCGTTTTAAAACTTCAATATCTTCCTCATACACATCGGATTTGGGTCCCGTTTGCATCGCCAAAATCGCAGCTACGAGGCCTATCTGGTCGTTCAGTTTGCATCCAATTTTGAGCAGTTCCAATTTTGAGCATTTTTTTTTCCTTTTGGATATGATCACCTGATCACACCTCCCCATTGGGAAGCTTTTGGACCCAAAAATCCTTCTATTACCTGTTAAGAAGATGAGGGTACAAATCCCTCACCTTTTCCACCTCAAATCACTTTGTCTTACTCGGTTTGCTGCCTTTAAGGCCAACCCGAACATAATCAACATTTTCCCTCCTCGAAGTGCATGTCCTTCTGTCAAGGATAGCATCCTCTTTTAACTCATCCAAAAATTCTGGCGAGAAATATTCTATGGATGGCAGCTAAATGTCACTTTCATAATCAACAATTAAAGAAGGTTCATACAAATGTAAATTTTCCACATTCACAACATAATACATTTGCATATATGAAGGCAAATCTAGTTGAAAAACATTATTTCCAACTTGTTTAAGGATCTTGAATGGACCATAATGAATAGGCTTCAGCTTTTTACCTTCTCCTTGCATTATTTCCTTATTAATATGCAGCCACACCTCATCTCCTTCTTGAAACTTATGATCAACTCTGTGTTTTTCATGCCTCTCCTTGTACTTGCCTTGAATTTTTTCAAGGTGTTCTTGAACCTGCTGATGTATGAGCTGAATTATTTCAATGAACATGCGAGCTTTGTCAATGTCACTATGCCCATCAATGGCCACATCCTTCTCAAGAATGAAATCTAAAGGTGACTTAGGAAAATACCCAAAGCAAGCTTCAAAAGGTGAAGTATTTGTAGAAGAGTGCTTGGCCCGGTTGTAAGCATGTTGAATGTAATGCTAGTGCTCATCCCAAATCTTGGGATGCTTGCTGCAATAACCTCTCAAAAGATGTACAATGGTTTTGTTCACTACCTCTGTTTGGCCATCTATTTGCGGATGGAAAGAAGTACTCTTCTTCAACTTGGTGTCCATCATCTTCCATAGATTGGTCCACAAATTCCCAAAAAATCTGGAATCCCTGTCACTAACAATAAAGTAGGCAAGCCATAATGAACCCATACATGTTGAAAATATAAATTAGCAGTTTCTTCAACAGTTATAGATTTCTTACATGGCATAAGAATGAATACACATCTTGCTGAATCTATCAACTACCACATAAAGATAATCATGCTGCTTTCTAGATAATGGTATACCTCCAACAAAATCCATAGAAACACTTTCCCATGGTCTAGAAGGTATCGGCAATGGCGTATATAAACCAAGCTTCCTATTTCTAGGCTTTCTTGTAGCACATAATGAACAACCTCTAATGAAACGTGAAACACTATCTACCATGCGAGGCCAATAACAATACCTCTGTAAATGTGCCACCGTTTTTCTTACCCCGAAATGTCCAGCAGTAAGAGAAGAATGAGCTTCTCTCATGATGCTTAGTCTCTCCCCCTGTGGTATACATAAATTTCCCATATGAAACATCAAATTATTATGAAAATGATAATCATTCTCCTCAACATGATTCCCTTCACTCAAGTTAGCATACACATCCTTAAAATCAACATCTGATGCATATTGTTCTATGTAGCTTTCATGTATAATAGAATCATTCTTAAGTAAATTAGTAGCACTAATAATAAGCCTTGAAAGCATATCAGCAACTTTATTAAAAATACCTTTCTTGTACCTTATTACCAAGTGAAATTGCTGTAGGAAACCCATCCATCTGAAATGTCGTGACTACTGTAATTTACTTTGTGACTGCAATTACTGTAAAGGATGATGGTCGGTATGAACAATTGTTTCTTTTCCCATCAAATAATGTTTCCACTTTTTGACACTTTGTACCAACGCATACAACTCATTATCATATGTAGGATAATTCACAACAGCACCATTAAATGTCTCAGAATGAAATGCGATAGGCTTACCATGCTATAAGAGAATTGCACCCATGGCGTAATCACTAGCATCGGTCTGAATCTCGAATGGCTGTCTTAAGTCTGGAAATGAAAGGGCTGGAGCTAAACTTATCTTCTCTTTCAAAGACTCAAAAGATTTATGTTTCTTGCCTCCCCATTGGAAAGAATGCTTCACACTTGTCATTGCATGCATAGGAGCAGCTATGGCAGAGAAGTTAGAAATAAACTTCCTCCAATACTGATCTGAACCCAAAAAACTTTTCACCTTTGTAATGGATTTGGGAGTAGGCCAATTCAAAATGGCTTCTACCTTGTAAGGATCAATTCTCAAAGCACCTCATCCTACTATGTTTCCCAAATAAACCAAAGAAGTCTCTCCAAATTCACACTTTGACATTTTAAGAAAAAACTGATTTTTCTTCAAAATATCAAGTACTTTCTTTACATGCATGACATGCTCTTCTCTAGTCTTGCTGAAAATTAAGATGTCATCTAAGTAGAAAATAATGAAATCATCAATAAAAGGACGTAAGACATCATCCATTACCCGCATTAAAGTTGCAGGCACATTGCATAAACCAAATTTCATAACAAGCCACTCAAAGAGCCCCTGTTTGGTTTTAAATGTTGTCTTCCAAATCTCACTTTCTGCAATTCTAACTTGATGATAACCACTACTTAAGTCTAACTTAGTGAAATATTTATCATATTTGATCTGATCTAACAAATCATCTATCCTTGGGAGTGGGTAACGATTCTTTACCGTTATCTTGTTCAATGCCCTGAAGTCCACACACATGCGCCAAGTTCCATCTTTCTTCGGAATCAACACTATCGGTGACCCACATGGAGAAGTGCTTGGTCTTATGAATTCTTTGTCCGACAAGTCTTTAATTTACCTCTTGATTTTAGAATTCTCCATGATAGACATGCGATACATGCCTATGTTAGGAAAAGGACAATCTTGATGTAACTGGATTTCATGCTAAATCTCCCTTTTAGGAGGCAAACCTGTCGGTTCTGAAACATTTCATGATGTGCATCAACTACATCATATAAATATGATTTAAGCTTGGAATCACAATTTTCAAATGACTCATGATTCATATCAACCTTGGGCTTAACCATAAGAAGTAAAAAAATCTTACTAGAATTCATTAGCCTTTTTACCTGTCCCACATTTACCATCGCTATATTTGCCTTCTTCCGATGTGCTCTAACAATGAAATCCTTGCCATATTTAAAGAGATGATACTTATTTTCATGGCGATGGAAGATCAATTTCCTGTTAAATAAGTAAGGACTTCCCAAAACAATTCCTGATATATCAAGTGGTACTACATCAAGTTCAACTGTGTCAATAAAGTGTGCAGTAATTGCGAATTGCAATATGCACATTCTTGAGACTTGTATGTTTGCATCCTTGCATATCCACCCAAGTGGATAAGGCTTTGGATGTGGAATGGTCTCAAGTTTAAGCTCTTTGAACAAGTCTTCTGATATGAGATTTGCTTGTGACCCACTGTCAAATAGTGTGTCAATTTTTGTATGTTTTGAGACTACCCTCACATGGATCAATTCAATACTTTCTTCCTCATTTGGAGTTTGTACATGAAAATTTGAAGTACTAGTGCTTGGATTAGTTTTAGTTTCCTTTCCCTTCATACTTTTCAAACCCATGGCTGCAATTTTGGTTTCGTCACCTGAATCATCACCTAAGTCTTGTGGTGTAGTTGTAGTAGCTGTAGTTTTCTTCTTTCCTTTGTTTTTGTTAAACTGAGTTCTTTTTTCAGGATGTAATTTCCAATGGTTTTTCTCTTCATGGCCTTCTCTTGAAAAATGTTTAAATATCACTTTCTCACCCTATTGTTTGACAGATGCATTCTTTTTTCTTTTCCCTTGAAGGTTTATCTTTGTTTTTCCCCTTAAAAGGCTTGTTTCTACCCTCATCAGAAGTGTTTTTCCCTCTAGCCTCTAAATGCGTAGCTTGTACACAAAATTCGTCTAGACTAGTAGAATTGAACATAAGGATAATATGTCTAAGGTAGCTATGCAAAGTATCTTGAATTTGTAAGTATACCCATAATAAGAGTGCTTTTCTCCTAAAATCTTGGGTGTAGTCTTGTACTTTTTGTCCCTTAAGCTGTCTGAATTTTTTCCAGTTCATGGTAGCCTTTTGTAAATGAGTTAATGGATAAAATCTCTTTTTAATTGCAGAAATAAATTCAGCCCATGATAAAGTGATCTTACCATGTTTTTTAATTTCATCCTTGGTCTTGGCTTCCCACCATACCAATGCTGCTCCATCCATTCTCAACGAGGCTAATTGTATCTTGGTGTCGTCATCATGAAGGTTATGTATCCTCAAGTTAACTTCCAACTGTCTGATCTAATTGTCAATTTTCTCTGCATTGACTTCACCGTTAAACATAGGCAACTCAAATTTAACATCAAGATTTAAAAATGGAATTTTACCAGTGGTTTTATACTTTTGATATTAATTCACCAAAGTTGAGGATGACGATGTAGAGGAAGAGGATGAAGATGGGGATGGTGGATCACCATTTCCTTCGTGTCCTTTCTTTGACTTGTCATCACTTTTATTTCCTCCTGAAGAACCCTCTCCTTCTTTCGGGTTTTTAGACCCTTCTCCAACAAGCCTATCATTCCTTTCTTCGTAGAGTATCCTCACCATCTCCGTCATATCCAAGAAAGCCTTTCGGAACACCCATTCCTCTTCTTTGGGATCCGTATCTTTAGGAGCTTCTCCCTCTCTTGAAGACACGCTTGAAACTGCTTCTATGGCTCTTGGAGGTGGCTCTCTGACCCTTCTTGGTTGTGGATTACTTTGTACACTAACCAAATATCCTTCACCTCTCTTGAGTTTAAGCCTAGTAAGCATCAAAACTTGCAAACAATCAACTATATCTTTGCACAAAACAAATGCTGAGTAAAAATCTAGCTCTTAAGGCTCAAATCCTTAGCTCCAATACCATCTAATCTGAAAATGAAACTATTTGTATCTTTTTTTCAAAGTATTCATTTCCAAATTAAGTGTGCAAAGTTTTTGTCATGTCTTGCAAATTAAACAAAGTGTTTTTGGTAACTGTTTTTGAGTTTATGTGTGAGGGAATGTTAATTAAAATTATTGTTTAACATCTTGAATCAAAAATACACAGTAGAATAACTTCACCATAACAACACAACAACATGATGAGGTAGTTCACCCCTCCTGGGCTACATCTGCCAGGTCCAAGGCTCCCAATGGGCATGTCCTTGCTATATTATGATGCTCAAATTGGATTTACAGTGAGAAAGAATCCTAAATAGGTTGAAATAGCTGTGAAAATAAATTCAGAAGACATAAATAAGCTAAGTATGGCTTTTATTTCACCTCAAACAGTGAAGTGTAGCCCAATGCAGCTCCATTTCCCTCATGGCCCCGATGGCTCTCCAAGCTTACCTAAAGTAAAAATGGCTAAAAAACACCTCTGTTGGCTCTGCAACATGTTCCAATGGCTCCATAATGCTCAGAATACTCAAAATTGACAAAAATTTTGTCTAATTTGGTCGAATACGGAGAAAGTTATGATCCAAACAGTATTTTTCTTAGTGGCACTAGAAATCCTCCTCAAAAATTGGAGGAACTCCAGTTAGAGCCACCAAAATCAGCGAAATTTGCAAAAAGGTGAAACCACGCTACCAATTTGGTAGAAACATTTAGTTTAATTTTCAGTTGAACTCGTGTTCACTTGCTGAAAAGTCGGGCGGTTAGTGTAGCTAGCAAATAAGACCAAATCCGTACCCATGGTCATAGCCTTGAGGTCACTTGGCCAAGGGATAGCACCCGAGGGCTTAAAACTTTTATTACTGTCATTGGAAAGGGGCTTAGCCCTTGGTTTTATACCTGGTCGTGGGGTTTAAAAACCTTAGCCCTGGGGGTTATCCCTTGTTTTTTCGCTCGTTCAACCAATCAACACGACACCGCTATAATCTAACCATTTTGCGTTCAGGTTGGGTCGTCCTCCACCCAACTGAATCGAATGCGTTGACCAATGCTGACCTGTTCACTACTAACCTCTGCATGAACACGTTCACTGCTAATCCTTTCACGTTCCAGTCGGGTCGTCCTCCGCCCAACTCGTTTACGTTTAAGGTGACTCAACTTCATTCAGGTTGGGTCGGGTCTGCCCACCAAACTAATTTTAAACACGACTTGAACCTTGGGTCTAGGGCCACATGGAAGCCTCCGGGTAGGCCACGTGGCACCCTCTGATAGGCCACCAAAAACCATATAAAAATGCAATTTTTTTCCATAAAACGTTTATAAAGATGACAAATTTTTGCGTTCAAAAGTCATGTTTTGAAGGTTATTGGGCATTTTAAAACTTCAATATCTTCCTCATATGACATCAAATTTGGGTCCCATTCATGGCGCCAGAATCACAGCGACGAGGCCTATCTGGTCGTTTAGTTTGCATCAAATTCTGAGTAGTTCCAATTTTGAGCATTTTTTTCCCTCTTGGACATGATCACCTGATCAATCACCTTGTGAGTCATTGTGTAATGTTTGTGGGTTATGTATGTTTGTTTTCACCCTATGTTTGTTATGTGCATATATGCTAGTGATTGTGGCTCATTGGTAATGGATTGTGTGGCTAAGCGTCCCATGTCAATGATGGATGGTTTTTGGGGCCATATAAGCTCTTACCTTCAAGTGATTGATCGTGTTATAGAGATTTTAAGTCTCAAAGCCAAGAGAAGCTTTCTATATAATGTTTCTTAATTTAGTTAAAACATAACATTAACTTCAATATATTAAAATATTTGTTTAATAATATTATTATCTTAAGAACATATAAATATAACAACCTAATAAAATTATAACACAATAATATATATATATATATATATATATATTTGACTTTACAACTATTTTTCAATTATATTAATTATAAAAATAAATAAATATTATTGTTAATTATTATAATATTTAATTTTAAAAAATATCTAGAAAAAAAAAATATTCTTATATGTATTATTCACATTTAATTATTAAATTATAAATTCGATAAAATAGAAAAATAAATAAAAAAGACTGATTTATAATTTAATTCAAACATTTTAAGAGATTCAAAATAATATAAAAGAATGAAGGTAAAAATAACAAAATAAAAATAAATCTATAAAAATTAAATTAAAATATGGTATTGGAACCACTTCATGTGGAATATATTTTATTTGAAGGGTGATTTTAACTTTGGAACTACAAAGCATCCACAAAAATCAAATCTCTTTTCACTCTAAAAGATGTTTTCAACTCAAGAGATTGGATTCATCTAGGTACTTGATATATCTAGTATTAAGATGAAATCTTTCATCTCAAGAGATTTGATTAGTCTAGGTGATTGATATATGAGAGCGTTAAGATGAAATCTAGGTTGGTAGAGATGTTGTAACATAATGTATAAATAAAAAAATAAAATAAAAAATATAATGTAATGTAAACAATTTAACCGAGTTCAAAAAGAAATTTTGAAAGTAAAATAACAAAATAAAAATAAACTTATAAAAATAAAATAGTAATAAAAATATGGTATTGAGAACCAATTCATGTGGAATATTGTCTATTTCAAGAGTGAAATTAAAGCATTCTAAATCCATTTTAACTTTATAACTACAAAGCATAGAGATCAAACCTCTTTTCACTCTAAAAATATTTCCATCTCAAGAGATTTCATGTACCTAAAGCTTGGTAGATCCACTGTTAGGATGAATTCTAGGTTGGTTATATATATAACCAACCTAGTATGGTAGAGATGTTGTAACATAATGTATAAAATAGAAATTGCACCAAATATTTCAAATGAAACACCTTAATGAAGTAGCATATGAAGGAGTACCATTGACAAGAAAAGTGGAGAAAAAATCAAGGATGCACTTAATACTGAAAAACAATTCAACAATTTGAAACATTGTGAGACCATACAGAAAATTAAGAACTTTGTTTCTCCTCTATATAAGTCAAATACAAAACAAAAGGGTAAAATACAAAAAATCTGTAAATTGAAACTAGAATGAATGTGGAAACAATATTATAGTTTGCATAATGTCATCCTACACTTGGAGTCTAAGTCTTTTTCAGGATTTCGTTTTCCATCCTTGATATATAATAGAGGAAACATTAGGAAATTCAATTTCTTCTAACCCAAATTATAATTTCTCTGTGTCAAAAAATAAATTTGTCCTTACAAATTACTTATGGTGGGGGGAACACGAGGATTTGTTTGATTCTTAAAACTAGTTGTTCCTAGTCTACTCTAGAAAAACATGGAATGCATATTACAGCTCATTCTTGTTCTTATTTAGCCTTGAAATTTTTATTAATCTTTTGAAATAATCCCTCTGTTGTCATTCTTAAAATTTTATTTCATCATATATCATATTTTTTATAGCCTAAAAAATAGCACACAAAACAATCAATTATGTCTTTTTGTATGCATGATATTTTTAAACCATGAAATTAAAAGGAAATGGGGATGCCTATCCCAATAAATTATTCATTTAAAAATAACCTACTAAAAATTTAATAATTGCAATCAGCAACATATATGGAAATACAATTGTGCAAACATGTGCAACAGTGTTATGTACATAAAATAATATTATTAAAGTCATATAATATATCTAGACTAAAGGACTAGGATATTAATGTAACTACTAAAACGTGCATTGTCATTAGTAATTCTCAAGTGAAGTAAGTACATGATATTTATTTAAATCATTCTCATAATTTTTACATATCACTATAAAAATCACGTGACTTTCTCATGAAGCGTGAAATAAACTTGAAATTGGAGTAAATCTTGGAAAACCAAATTAGAATAATAAAGTTTTTCATTCCAAAATATACCCACTTCGTAGACAATAAAATATACAAAAAAAAATCTAAAATTATTAGTATTAGATTGGGGAAAAAAAGAGTGCAGACTGTCCTCGTGTGATTTGAGAATATGTGCTTTCAGTTAAACTAAATCAATGCAAATTCTAGAAAGGGTCTAGATTTCTTATCCTAGAAACAATACGAGGTTCTCCTCTGTATTTGGCCTGATCTCAATATTTTCATTAGTATGTATTGTCTCCTTCAAAACCTGCAATACAATAAAGAAAAAATTGGTGTTCATCAATTGTTATTTTCACAGAAAGAAACAATAAGATTCTAACTTCCATAAATGAGAATTGTAGATTTTGCCTTGGAAAAAACAATGTTTCCAATTCAACATGATTTCTAGAGTTGGGTGTTATTTCTAATCCAATCCATTCCATAATTATTTCATTCAACTATGCAATTCCATTTGTCACAATCCATCCTTTACATTTCCTCTATGTTTGCAATGTGACTATATTGGTTTTTTTATTATCATTCTTGACCTGATATAACATATAATATCTAGAAATTTCCACCAAAATCATCAATTCCAAAAGATCCATCAACCAAACTTGCACTAAAAATAGTTGTCAAGGAAGAGGTAAAGTGGGAAACATTGGAGCAGAATGGAGTAATTTTCCCTGGCCCTTACCAACCTCATGGAGTGAATATGTTTGACAATGGAAATCCAGTTGTTCTTACTCCTCGAGAAGAAGACATTGACATTGTGTTTGTAGTCATGAAGGACATAAACTATGCCACAAAGCCAAACTTTCTAGAGATTTTATGGCATGATTGGAAGAAATTTCTTGGGGCAGAACATGTCTTTCAAAATTTTGAGCTCTGTGATTTTACCCCAATTTATGAATGAAATATTGGAGAAAAAAAGAAGAATAAACAGATAAGCACCGAGGAAAAGAATTTGTGAACTAAAACAAGAAAAAAAACGAGGAGAAGAACATGTGGGAAATTATTGATGGAGTGAAAAAGAAGGTTGGGAACTTTAGAGCTAAGCCACCAGGGCTGTTCCATGGCTATGGAAAGCATTCCAAAATGGGTAAATGAAGAAGATAATTTATCCAAAAATTTTACAATCAATATATAGAAATATTCTTCCATCATTTGAGATATATTTCTAATTTATTGTGTCAAATAGAAATGAAGTAGCAAAATCATAATGATGTTAGTTAGAGTGGTGTTATACAACAAAGAAGAGTAAAGGCGGTGAAATATTCCACCCTAGTCGATACATTTTCTATCTCTCTTCACTCTTCTTGGGCACATGAAATTATCTAAAGGGACAGTGAAATTATGTTGTTTCTTGATTTGGATTTAGCATAGGAATATCAATTTCGAGGGAAAAAGGAATTTCTATTTTTATTCTGGGAGAGAATGAGCATTGGGTGGTAGCAAAGTTGTGCTCTTAGGTATTCTTTATGTACACATGAAAATCATGCATCTGAATGAACAACAAGAGTCTATAGAAACACTCAATAGATCGACCTAGCTTGTGGCCCCACGATTTTGTCTAAAGCAACATGTGAGGATCCCTAAATTTATAAATTAGGACATGGTCATCTAGAGATCGATATTCCTTCAACAGAGCAAAGGTCTGGGTTGAATTCAAATATCATAGAAATGATAGAAACCCATTATTATGACCACTTGGTCCACCAACTTGTCCAAGGAAATGTGCAAACATAATCATTTCTTGCAAATGAACTCTTCAAAATAGAGCACAAAGAGTGTGTAAAGCTACTGAAATTGATGGATGCATCATCCCTCCTCTTCTATGAATGATATAAGAAAATAATCTAGAATCACTATTTATTCCTCTTTTTGCACTTCAACATTTTTCAAGAATGGAGGAAAATTGCGTTTACATTCTCGATGAAAATGGAACTCTCTTCTATTCCAACTGATTTTTTTGGCATCATTTAATATTGATTTAAGAGATAATGCATATGATAACCTCGCTAATTTAGCTAGAGCATCATCTAGAGGAGTGAAAATCCGTTTTGAGCTGAGGACATTGGCTTCTAAAATTTTAGAGCCTTTAAGTTTGGCAAGGCCGCATTTGAAAGTTTATTTTCTTCGTATAATTTATATTTCGGCCTCTAAGAGTTCAAAAATAATGTTTCGTGTGAGAAATGCACAAGTCATCCAAGTACTGATAACACTTATGTGTGATCCAAATTTTAATTTCTGTCTATTTTTTATGAATATGCTCTCCTGTCTAGTAGACGATGGGGGATAATATGAACTTGCAAGAAATATAAGAGAAACCCACATCATGGATTTGGTGGAAATAATATCAAATGCAGATCAAGAAGAAAAGAGGGCTCAGTCTCTAGGAATCCTATGTTATCTTCCAAAAACTAATAGCCGTATTAACAATGCACTTTTAGAAGCAGGTTCTTTGCATGAAAAGTTGAATTTATTTCTTCAGGAGAACTAAGAAATTAAAAAGTTAGAGAAGGAACCCTAATAGAGAATACTCTTGGATTGTTATTACATTTTACCAATCCTTCAAATTTAGGTCTTCATACAAAAGTATTAGAGCCCATTATAATGCCTTTGCTTTTTTATTTTCTATTAACACATTCCTCCCTTTCAAATAAGAGCCGTGTAACTACCCTAACAAATCTAAGATAAGGGAATGAATACAAGCATTGTTATAAAACCTAAAACTAAAATTCTTTACTATGCTTATAGTTTAGTTGGCATGTCCTGATCCTAAATATTTTTTTCATGTACATAACATGATTTGTGACAAGGGAGCATAATCATTTTTCTTGGTCAATGTAGGAGAAACTATTTTGAGTGTTCTACCAGCATTGAGTATGGTAACGTCAGATACTAGCGTTGGGGCCACTTATGACCAAAACAATGACAATATTTTGACTGTTGGGGAAGTAAATGCATGCCTTGACCCATTATGGAGAATATTGAGTAGTTGTATTGATTGATATATTGGCTTTATTGGCTGAAACAAAAGATATTTTCTGATTACCTTTAGGCATAAAATTGGAATGGATTTCCATCTTCTAATGAACCTATATTTATGCAGTCATTTGAGGTGTATGGAATTGCGATCCAAAAAAAGTGTTGCAAAAGGATACCTTGCATACATCTAATGATACTACATCACATTTCACTTTATTAATGAAATTAACTGATATGCCAAATGTTAACTTACATTGTCTTCTAGAACCATTGCAATGGACAATGTTTTGATGCTTATCAGTATTGAAGTCACACTAAGCTACATAGCCTACATAGATTTCAAGGGTGTACAAGAAGTGCTGAGCTACGTAGCCTACATAGATACACGAATAACCTACATAGCTAGATTGGGTACACAGATTTCCGTTGAATACAACAATTCAACAAATCTTTTGATTTGTTAAGAAAGCACGAAGAAATAACATTTGATCAATCTTTCTCACACTCGTGTAGGTATTTTCAATTAGAATACATGTAAAATAGTGTGGGTGTATCATTATTATTGTGTACTGAATGAACATGACATGGCATTAAAGAAAACCAAAACAGTAGGAGGCTCCTTGTTGATTTAATTGGTGAATTAAAGCTCTTAGTATTTAATTTTTCAATTTGGGAGTCGTAAACATGACTTGTACTACTTTTTTGGTTTAGCTTGTGGTCATAGTATAGAAATTTTCTTAATAATGATAAACTAAGTATTGGAATGGAACACACATTTGTTGGCAGATAAACAATCTTGAAAAGGGGACCTACTTAACTAATTTTATCAAGCCATCATATTCAAGCTTCCTGCAATCTTGATAGTTAATTTTAATCTTCTAAGATAGAAATAAATCTCACTGGTTGACGAGGCAGTATCAATAATCAAATTCAATTTCTAAAAGTAATTTAAGATTCCTATTTTTTCAATGTGTACTTAAGAATAATTTGTACTTTAAACTATATCTAGCATTCATTGCAAACTCCACACTGTAGTGAAACTATAAAGAAATTCAAAGAAATCCTCAATTATATAACATTCTCGCACTATAGCTAGATAACTTCAGAATTCTACTTCTTAAATCTTCTATAATATCTTGAAAATATTAATCTATTTTCTCCTCACATTAAATTGAAACTAAAACTTGAGATAACCAAAATGACACACATTATTCTAATGATAACTTCAAGTTTTAAACAACTAGAACACCTTGTCTTGAAAAGAATGCTTACTGTTCTTGATAAAAAATTCAAGATTCAAACTAACAAAGGAAAGCTCTAATTATTGCTGGAAGAAAGCAACTTCACTTCATGTAAAATAACACCTAAAATATCCTATTAAAAATCTCATTGCAAATAATCTATGAGAAACCTTCAATTCAAAGAATTTAATCTAGATGAAATGAATTATTCAAAATCAAGCACACTCTTCAAAATCATGTAACTCATAATGAAGGCTAAATTACTCTACATTAGACTAAAAGGGAGGATTTCAGAATCCTTAATGAATGAGTAGTTATATTGTTCTAACTAAGGAACAATTTGGGAACCAAAATTATTTTGGCACCATTTTCAATGAACGACTTTTTAAAATTTTCTTAATGACTATTCTTGACCCTGTACAACTGCACATTTTTTTTGTCTTGCTAATCAATGAAGCTGTAACAACCTTGGTGAAAATTCCATGTAATAAAGTCAAAAATAATAAACACGGTTGATGGGACACTTATTCCAAGCTGAATCTCTACCTGTGCAATCGAATTAACACTCAGACTTTCTCTTATAAAGAAATTATTATACGATGAAAAGGAAGAAAGATTCTAATTGAAGAGAGATCTAATTACTAAGAAAAGTCTCGGAATGCATAAAAAAATAAAATAAGCATTAAATTCTGTAAATTTCCAAAGAAACTAAGTAATGCAAACCTTCAATTCATATTCTAAATTGGTTGTATTAACATACTCAAATTCATAGCATCAAAACTTGTTATAATTCTGATCAAACTTATAAATCATTATATTCCTATATCGTTGATTCTCAAATTATAAATATGAATAAGTGTGTTTCAAGTAGAGAAACAGAGCATGGCTTTATGTTAGAATGTGAACTCAAGGCTATAAAATGAATCAAAGATCTTTAACATAGGAGAGAAATCCTAAAATTATGCAATCTAGCTACCTAAGTTTTTAATGAAGCTTATCTCTGGAAGTGGTGGGCCCTCCTATGCCTGGAGTAAGCAGAGTTATTGCAATGAAAGAAGAAATATTTAAAACATAAAAGATGGAATTCATAATGAATCATGGACACAACGCTTCTTCTCACAAATTGAAGGAAATCATGTATATTTAGAACAAGTTTGGAAATAGATTTACATAAGTCACAGGCAACAACGATTCTAAATTTTTTACATAACAGTTGCTCCCCCTCTAATGCGCAGTTCTCTATTATATAGGAGAAACATTGCTCTAATTAAATGGATTGATTTTTATATAACATATAAATATAGAATACCGATCGATTAAGATCAAAACAAAAGGATCTGTTTCCAATCGGGGTCAAGCTAGTGATCTTCTTAAAGGATTAATTTTGACAATGCTTTGCTAGTTGAGGCAATGCACAGCTGGTAAGCTTCATTTTTCCATATTTATCACAATTCCTTTTAACTGCTGAATCTTTCAACGCTGCGCAAAAATGCTCAGATATGATGCTGACTTTGTGTATCATTGGCTAAGCCAAAAGTAGACGGTGTTCCCATGCTTGCCTATTCCAATCTGAATTTCACGTTGGTCCATCGATAGGCTAGACATTTTTTTAGGCATTGTTTTTACAAAGAATCTCAAAGACACGATACCTCATTTATAAGTGGGATAAGAGGTAGCTTCATACCACAATATTTGAATTAAAGTAATAATATTATAATAGTTCTTTCTATTATGCGTGAAGCGAGCCTTCCAGTTATATCTACTTGTAAACGAAAAGGTTGATGCTGATGTGCTGACACTAGGAGCTCAAGAATGACAGAAAGCATAAGTAAAATTTCCTTGGAAGAGCTCATCATGAAAACGTTGTGTTTTGTTCTGCACATGTAATGGGGCAAAGTCTGGCTGCATACCATGCTGCGTGACCTCCTCATGAACTGAAAATCACATAAAAATCCAGCTAAAAAGCCCATTGGCGAGGAAGAGATATATTGATTGTTCGATGAAATGTCAAAATCTGTAACACCTATTGAATGTCCTTCTAGCCTTGAAATTTTTATTTAACCTTTTGAAATAATCCCTCTATTATCATTCTTTGTTGTGAAGCTAGCTCCAAAAATAGAAGAAAAGAGATATCAACACCTTAGAAATAAGCCACTTCGAGGGGGCAACCTCCAATACATTACATGAATGAACAATTCTTGGATGATACAAATTACAAAACCTCCTTTCTATATATAGGAGTCCATGGGGCCACAATGTAATCCTAGCCGACGTAACAATAATAATTTAAGGGCACAATAATAACAATATGGGGGTTACAGGGGTACAATAATAACAATAAGGGGGTTACACTAACAACAATAAGGGACTATACTAGTAATATAGGGACCTAACATGCCCCTTTCCTTCAAAAAAGTGTTGTCCTCAATGCTTGAGTAGCTCTGGGTGCTTCTGTATAAAATTCTCATCCTCCCATGTAGAATCTTCAATGGGTAAGTTCTTCCACTTGATGAGATACTCTGAAATTGATCGATTCCATAGCTGTCGAGTTCTTGTTTCTGTGACCACTTCATGTTCCAATATGATTTTTCCTTCCTCATCAAGTTCTAGAAATATGGTTTGAACTGGAAGATTTTCACCTATAACCTTCTTTAAGCATGAAACATGGAAAATTGGATGCACTCGTGAAGAAGCAGGAAGCTCCAATTTGTATGCCATAATACCAATCTTTTGCAACACCTTGTAAGGACCATAGTACTTTGGAAATAATTTATTATCCTTATGAGCTTGCATTAGGGACATTTGTTTGTATGGTTGTAGCCGTAAAAATACCCAGTCTCCTACATCAAAACTTCTATTGCTGCGATGTTGATCTGCCTGTTGTTTCATTCGATTTTGTACCAAATTCAGGTTATCCTTTAAGAGTTGGACAACTTCTTGTTGATGCTCGATGTGATCTTCCACTGCTTTAACCTTGGAATTTTCTCTTAAAGATGATGTGATGGATGGTGGATGATATCCATAAAGTGCCATAAATGGGGTCATTTTTGCTGCAGTATGGAAGGAAGTGTTATACCACCATTCAGCAAGAGGTAACCACTTGACCCATTGTGTTTGTTTATCAGATACAAAAAAAAGAAGATATCCTTCCAAACATTTATTTACTATCTCAGTTTGACCATTAGATTGAGGATGATAAGATGAGCTATGAGCTAATTGAGTACCCAAACAAGAAAATAACTCCGTCCAAAAATTTCCAGTAAAAATGGGATCTCTGTCGCTCACAATAACCCTTGGGCTTCCATGTAGCTTTTGAATTCTGTCCATAAATGTAGTAGCAATCGTACTTGCTTTAAATGGATGAGATAATGCACAAAAGTGTGCATACTTGGTAAGTCTATCAACTACCACCATGATGACACTCTTTCCTTCGGACTTAGGTAAACCCGTGATAAAATCCATTGAAATCTCCTCCCAACGTTGACTTGGAATGGATAAAGGTTGTAGAAGTCCTGGGGTCTTAATTGTTTCCACTTTATTCTGCTGGCAAACCAAACATTCTGCCACAAACTTTCGAATATCAGATTTAAGGCCATCCCAAAAAAATTCTTTCTTCACCCTGTGGTAAGTTTCTAAAAATCCTGAGTGTCCTCCTAAAGGAGAAGTGTGCAATTCCAGAAGAATCTTTTGTTTTAGTTGGGAATTCTTACAAAGATATAAGCGATATTTGTACCATAAAGAATCATTTTTCCAACTAAATGTATCAGATGTACTAGGATCTTGCTGCAACTTTTGAATGAGTATCCATACATCTTTGTCCTTCTTCCATTCATCTCTTGCTTCAATTATCCAATCTGGTTGGATAATAGAAATGGCACAAAGCAATGCTTCCACCTCTTCATTCTTTCTTGAGAGTGCATCTTCGACAACATTAAGCTTCCCTTTTTTGTAGATTATTTCAAAGTCATAACCCAACATCTTTGTGATCCATTTTTGTTGCTCTTCTAAAGATAGTCTTTGTTCCAAAAAGTGTTTAAGACTATCATGATCATTTTTTACCTTGAAGTGTCTTCCCATTAGGTAATTTTGTCATTGCTTTAGTGCATGCAGTATTGCTAACATTTACTTCTCATAAATAGGTTTCTGTAAATACTTTCCTTTGATTGGACGACTTTCAAAAGCAACGGGTCTTCCTTCCTGCATTAAAACTGCACCAGTTCCATTTCCTGAGGCATCACATTCCACAATAAAGTTTTTTGTGAAGTCTGGCGTAGCTAAGACCGGTGCTAGGCACATTGCCTCTTTAAGATGTTCAAAGGCCTTAGTTGCTTCAGGAGTCCATGAAAATACATCTTTCTTCAACAATGTTGTTAGAGGTGCTGCTATTCTCCCATAATTCTTAACAAACTTGCGATAATACCCTGTTAACCCAAGAAATCCTCGCAACTAATTTATGGTTGTGGGGACTTTCCATTCCTTAATGACTTTAATTTTGTTAGGGTCTACTTTAACACCCTCATGAGATACAATATGACACATATATTCCACCTCTTGTACTCCAAAGAAACATTTGGATGTTTTTGCATATAATTGTTTCTCCTGCAATAGTTTGAGCACCCTGTCAACATGTTCAACATGATCCTTCCAATACCTACTATAGATTAGTATATCATCAAAAAATACTAGCACAAATTTTCTAAGGAAGGGTTTGAAAATGGAATTCATCAACCCTTGAAATGTAGAAGGTGCATGGGTAAGGCCAAAAGGCATGACCAAAAATTCATAATAACCATCATGAGTTCGAAATGATGTTTTTGGAACATCTTCAGTCTTCATTCTAATTTGATGATATCCTCAATGAAGATCCAACTTGGTAAAATAAATTACTCCATGTAATCCATCCAATAATTCATCAATCACAGGAATGGGAAATTTATCTTTAATGGTGAGTTTATTGAGCTCCCTATAATCTGGATACATGCGCCATGATCCATCCTTCTTGTATACAATACTACAGGAGTAGAGAAAGAACTTTGACTAGATTGAATTATACCCACCTCTAACATTTCTGCAAACATACGTTCAATTTAGCTCTTTTGGACATAAGGATATCTATAAGGCTTGATGTTTGGAGGAACACTTCCTGGAATCAAATGAATAGCATGATCATTATCACGAATAGGTGGGATTCCTTTGGGAGTTTCAAACACCTTGGAATGATTGTCCAAGACTTGTTGGAGATCTGCAGAAATAGATGATTTTGATGTTGGAACCTCTAGTGAGAATAATTGTGCAATTATGCCTCATTGTTATTTATTTAGAAGCTTTGTCATGACATTAGAGCTTATTATTTTCCTGGCTTCCCTGCAATACCCCATAATTCGACTTTCTTTCCTTCTAAAAAAAATTTCAAGAAAAGTTCTTGAAAATTAAAAGCTACCATCCCCAAAGATTGTAACCATTGTATTCCTAGTACAACATCATCACCTCCCATAGGAATGGAAAGCATTGGACTATTCAATACATATTCCCCCATGGTTAGCTTGATATTATGGCATTTTCCAGAGCAATTTATAGTTCCTCCATTTGCAACCATCACTGGACATTTTGGTGCTGGGTATAGGAAACAATTTAATTCCTTGGCTACCTTACAATGAATAAAATTATGGGTGCTACCTGAATCAATCAACACTATTACCCTTTTCTTCTTGATCTGTCCTACTATCTTGAGAGTTTGAGGAGTGGTAATTCTGGCCAATGCATTACATGATATGGTCGGATTCATTTCTTCCTCTTCTATGGCTGGTTCCTGGTGTATATCCTCTTCTTTTTCATTTTCTTCTTCTTCTTCACAATCTATGTAAAATAATTTCTTTTCAGCACACTTATGACCTTTAGTGTATTTTTTATCACAACTATAGCAAAGCCCTTTTGCTCTTTTTTCTTCCAATTGTTGTGGTGTCAACCTTGTAGGTTGTGGAAATCTAGGAGTAGCAACACTTCCCTCTTTATAGAAGTGAGTGGCAGGCTTCCTTGTCGCCATAATTTTACATTCAATTTTTCTTGCCAACCTGAATGCCTTCTCCAATGAATCAGGTTCCAAAACGCGAACTTCATGTTGGATGTTATCCTTTAAAGTACCTATGATGAGATCAATCCTGTGTTCCTTTGGAATATCAGTTACCCTTATATTCAATTTTTGGAAGTCCTCAATGTGCTCCCCCACTAAACCCTTTTATTTGAGATTTATCAATTGGCTAAAGAAGGTGTTGCTCTTTGTATCCTCATAATGTGCTATCATTTCCTCCATAAAAATTGACCAAGTGACAAGTTTTTTATGGGAGCAAAGCCATCGATACCATACAAATGTATTTTGTTCTAAATGTAAAGTTGCAATGCGTACCTTTTGTGTGTTTTGCACATTATGGAGATAAAAATATTTCTCCATCTGTAGTATCCATGTTACAGGATCCTTTCCATCAAACTTCCTCATATCCATTTTTGGAATATGGTGGTTCTTCCCACCAACATTAGAGTTTATGAAGTTAAGATTAACATTTATTATGTTCTCATCACAAGTTTCCTCTACTATCTTTTCACCATTAGGAAACATTTCTTGTATCAACTTTGTCAAACCTTCAATGTCTGTTTTTAGATCATTCTTCATGTTTTCCATGTTGTCTTTCATTTTTTCATTGATCTTAGCTTCCATGTCATCCATCTTAGATTCCATGCCATCTATCTTAGATTCCACGCATTTCTTCAAACCATCCATATTATTCTTCAAACCATCCATCTTCGTTTCCACGCCTTTCTTCAAAACTTCCATTTCATTTTTTTTCGCTCTTTGCGAGAGTGAAATTTGGTGCACTTGCTCTTGTAATTTTGATAGATCATGTTGCAATTATTCATATTCATGAGTCATAGTAGAGCCTTCTAAAGGCTTAATGGGTGTTGAATTATTTTTACAGGGCATTTTTTAGAACCCAATATTGATATATATTCTACAATATGCCCTTTGAATCAATTCAAATTGATTCTTCAAACAAGACTTATGCAATTTGGAAAAAAAACACACACCTTTTTCTTGCTTTTGAGGAGCTTGATACTGAAATTGGATTATCTTTTTGGTTGCGGCTCTTCAATATCTGAAATTTGGCATTGAGGTAGCCTTCTGAATTATCTTTCGAATTCCATAGGTTTGACTTGATTTGGGTTCTCCAAGGCAAAGTTATTTCCAATCTTCCACAATGACCTAATTAAGGACTGGTTCAGTAGAGCGAACTTGTATGACTTTCCACGTATCACTGTTTCATATTTTAGCTCTAAAATTGATAGAAAAGAAACTAAAGTCCGTGTACTTGCGACCAATTTTTACGGTACTCCAATCCGATGCTTAGAGAGAGAGTTATGAAGATTTTTCCACGATCACCTCTTTGAGATGAAATTCAGGAGCCTGAAAAAACACTACCTTCCATAGATCATATATCCAAAAATATGGCGAACCAAGCTCTAAAATTTTTCGATGCTTTTCCTCAGGATTTTAGCTTCACACCCTAAAAATTTCAGATTTTGAACCTTCGTAGAAAAAATTTATAGCGAAAATTCCACTATGACCTATTTAGATTAAATTGAGGAGCCTGCAAAAAGACCTAAATTCCACAAATCATATCTCCAAAAATATTGTGAACCAAGCTCTAAAATTTTACGAAAATTTTCCTCAGGATTTCAGCTTTGCACCCTAAAAATTTCAGCTTCTGAAACTTTGTAGAAAAAAATTTATAGCAAAAATTCCACGATGACCTGTTTGGAGCAGAGAAACCCTAGAATCCAAAGTTCTGATACGAAATGTTGTGAAGAAAACTCCAAAAATAGAAGAAAACTGATATCAATGCCTTATAAATAAGCCACGTCGAGGGAGAAACCTCCAATACATTACATGAATTAACAATTCTTGGATGATACAAATTACAAAACCTCCTTTCTATATATAGGAGTCCATGGGGCCACAATGTAATCCTAGCTGACCTAACAATAATAATTTAAGGGCACAATAATAAAAATATGGGGGTTACATGGGTACAATAATAACAATAAGGGGGTTACAGTAACAAAAATAAGGGACTATACTAGTAATATAGGGACATAACATTCTTAAGATTTTATTTCATCATATTTTAGATTTTCTATAACCTAAAAAATAGCACACAAAACAATCAATTGTATATTTTTGTATGCATGATATTTTTAAACCACCAAATTAAAAGGAAATGGGGATGCCTTGCCCAATAAATTATTCATTTAGAAATAGCCTACCAAGAATTTAATAATTTCAACCAATAACATATATGGAAATACAATTGTGCAAACATGTGCAACAATGTTATGTACATGGAATAATATTATTAAAGTCATATAATATATCTAGACTAAAGGACTAGGATGTTAATGTAACTACTAAATGTCCATTATCATTAAGCATTCTCAAGTGATGTAAGTACATGAGATCTATTTAAATAATTCTCATATTTTTTACATATCACGATCAAAGTCACGTGACTTGCTCAGGAATAATTTCATGGAACTTATTTATAACTGAAGCTTGAAATAAAATTGAAATAGGAATAAATCTTGGAAAACCAAATTAGAATAAGAAATTTTTTCATTCCAATATATACCCACTTCATAGAAAATAAAATATACAAAATGGAATCTAAAATTATTATTATTATATTGGGGAAAAAAAGAGTGCAGACTGTCCTCATGTGATTTGAAAATGTGTGCTTTCACTTAAACTGAATCAATGCAAATTCTAGAAAGGGTCTAGATTTATGAGCCTAGAAGAAATATGAGGTTGTCCTCTTGTGTGGATCATCTTCTGTAGTTGGTCTAATCTCAATATTTGCATTAGTATGTATTGTCTCCTTCAAAACCTACAATACAATAAAGCAACAATTGGTATTCATCAATTGTTATTTTCACATAAAGAAGAAATAAAATTCAAACTTCCATAAATGAGAATTGTATATTTTGCCTTGGAAAAATAATGTTTCCAATTCAACACAATTTCCAGCATTGGGTGTTATTTCTGATCCAATCCATTCCATAATTGTGTCATTCAACTGTGCAATGCCATCTGTCACAATCCATCCATCACATTTCCTCTATGTTTGCAATGTGACTATATTGGTTTTTCTATTATCATTCTTGACCTAATATAACATATAATATTTGGGAATTTACATCAAAAGCATCAATTCCAAAATCTCCATCAACAAAACCTGCACTAAAAATGGTTGTCAGGGAAGAGGTGAAGTGGGAAACATTGTATCATAATGGAGTAGTTTTCCATGCCCCTTACAAACCTCATGGTGTGAATATGGTTGAAAATGGAAATCTAGTTGTTCTTACTCCTAGAGAAGAGGACATTGGCATTGTGTTTTTAGTCATGAAGGACACAAAATATGCCACAAAGCCAAAATTTATAAGGCCAGAGTCCATTAAATCGGAAGATGGTGGTGGATTCTGCATATATTTTAAGTTGATCTTCGAGAGTTGGATGGGATATTTCTATTTTTGAGTAGATAAATCCCCTCTACGAATAGAGGCGATCCCTCTAGCCCTAGAGTGGGTCTAGCAACAAGGGAACAAGCTGGACTTTCAAACTCCTAGATTATAAATGAAAATGAGTTGGGATAGATGACCTACCTTGGTCCAACGCTTTTGTCATAGTCTACAGTAGTGATATGCTGATATTTTTTTTCACACATTGCAATCCTTCAATGATAATGTCCATGTACCTGCACAAGGATCAAGAGAACGATGACATCATATGAAAACATACTTTCATTTACAGCTATTCGATTAGTCAAGGATAATCAAACATTTTGCATATGATCGAACACAAAATTGGAACCAAAAAACTAGTCATGTATTAAAGATATAGAAAATAATTTTACAACCTTAATGCCTTGACGTTGCAGCCTCCTTCCATGGGTTCAGTCAAGCTCATCTCAAGCATTTGTCGAGGTTCTAACTTGGTGAGGCAATGGGCCTAAACTCTCTCTTGACAATGGATTCCTCTCTGCCTTATTCTTCACACCAGCTATAGTAAGGACTGTTTAACTAAGTGAAACTATGTGAGAAAAAAGCATTTATAGGAGAGGAGGAGGTGGTTTGGGATCCCTCATAAGGTGGAAGAGAGGCCTTATCCTTTCTGAAATTGCTGAATTGTAGGAAAAAAGAAGCCAAAGGGAGGAATTTGACATTATTCAGTCAAACAAACCATGTCAACTCCTCTCACAAAGTGGTTAGGCATGGAAATTTCGTTTCTATTTTAAAAAAAAATTCTAAAAATAGCTTGGTGTAGGTGCCCTACTGAGACAGAGTGCCAATGGACGCAAGGCCTAGTGTTAATTTCTCTATGGGCGGGAGGCCATAACTGCCTACCAACGTTGAACCAAAATAATATGTTTTTGAGAGCCTGCTTCAGGAATGATCAATAGAGGAAATGTTCTTGGCATGCCAAGGGATGCAATGACACTTTTAGCAAGGTATGAAAATACAAAGAAGTCCCTAAAATGGTCCTCCAATATTCAGGATGGGGATTGCAAGGACGGTGATAAAATACTATGTAACATATTCCCCTTAAAGCATGAGGCTCGAGAGAGAGGGAGGAGTGAAATGATTTATGAGAAAGTGCCCCAACCAAACACCATCGTCGGGAGACTTGCAAGAACAAGTACAAATGATATCTCCGATACATGAATATGTGGCATGGGCGCAACCATCCATAATAAAGTATATATATATATATAAATAATATATGAGGTATGGATGCAGCCATCCAGCAAGAAGGATCAATAAATATACTCAGGTATGGTCGCAGCCATACAATCAGAAGAGTCATGCATATAGTCATGATAAACCAAATTTTCTCACAGCCTGGATTTTTTCAGACAAAACCAAGGGTCTTTCACTCCATATCGACTCAAACAAGTACAAATTCAAGCATGCGAATGAGTGATCCAAAGTGGAACAAGCGAGGAAGTCACCTGATTACTAGCCAATGATGAAATTTGTTAATAGACGCGAGAGAAACCATAAATAATGAAAATGGCTCTCAAGGTACAACTAGTACAATCCGCGGAATGTGAACAGTGAGCTGGAGACAAACACTCGCAAAATCACTCAATCGAAGGAAAATGATGAGGACCTCTCATTGAATGCGAAGAAATTTCCATTGGGGCATGCAAGACTCAAGGTACCAGAAGGGAGTCTCTAGATTAGCTTCCTGGATAATGAGCTAAAGTTGACAGGAGGTGATCTGGTCAAAGGAGGGCCATAATTTTTCCCACATCATCGACACGATAGAGAGGAATAAGGTGATAGTGAATTAGGAAAAAAAAGAGGATCAGAGGTTGAAAACTGTAGAAGGAAACATATCTTGAACATATTGACAACACGACTCCAAAATTGGCAGTATTTGACATCAGGAGATCTGAGGTCATGATGACATGCAAAAGAGCATATGAGAGGTCAAAACAGATAACCCAAACACATGGAAGAAAAAATGATGAAATGGGATGTCCCTAACCTGACACGAATTGCAGAAAAGTGTTGCTCAGGAGCGACATACTACTAACACGACTGAGAACTGGTTCCATTTTCCCCCACCATTGCTGGTGAGTACCCCAATTATTTTTTGGAAACAAGCTTGAAGGGGATAGCATATGCTTTTCGTATAATTTTTTCCTTCGGAAAAATACATCCTAGTACATTTTACGAGCCCTAGGAAGGAGGAACTCAGTTATGTCATGGTGATGATTCCCAATGTCATGTAAGTTTTAACGAGTCTGACAAAGAAAGAACTCGATATATTTTCATGTTTAGAGAGTTTGAAAAGAAGCAAAAAAGAAAAATCCAGAAATTTCCTTTTCGTAGGTGGTCTCATAGATCCCAAAAGGTAGAAAAAAATATCTGAGAGAACCTCTTAGTCGTGATAGGCTAAGGTATTCATTTGTCATAAATAATCTATCCCAGCCCAAAAAAGGGGTAAACATATACTGGGTAGATGTCATTTCACAACCTTTAATGAGATCAAAACAACAAGAGTCTTGGCAATCTTTTCAAGTTTCGAGAGTCAGAAAAGAGCTGAAAGATGACCCCAGGGGGTGACTTTTTCGTGTTTTTACCAAGTCTGAAAAATTAATAAAATACAACTCGTCACTTCATCGCCATCATGTTGAGGACCTGTTTCTACACAAGAAATGCACGTAAAACACATTTTTTGAGATAAAATATTAAAACAATAAAAAAATATGCTCGAAAACGTAATTAGGGTTTCAAAAAGTCTATAAGATGACAAAAATAGTAAAAATAAATTACTTTTCACTTTTCACCTCTTGTGAGCATTTTGACCCTTTTTCACTGTGATCTTGTAGAGCTGGCAATGCACAATCCAGGAGACCAATCACGAATCCATATTTTTCAGGTGAGAGCTCGTATCCTTACCTACATTTTGAATTAATTTTCATTGCCTGCATTTTAATTTTTCACATTTGTGGGGGGATTTTGTTCAAACTATGGAGCGGCGGTCAATGCGGGTTCTGGGCACAGACTCATGCCAACCCGCCATGCAATTTAATGGGGGCGTGCCACTTGGCGCGACTACTTTTAAAATAGTCGCGCCAACCGCAGCCATGAATTTTGCTTAAAAATTCCACTAGATGACCCATTTGAAACAATTCAATAGTTAATAATTTGTCTAATGATAGCCCCATTGATTATTTTGCATGTGTGTGAAAGTAAAATGGTGATCAAATGAAAGGAAAGAGAACACGGGGAAGAATATGAGAAAGCCTTAAGCAATGTAAATGCATGGATGTTCTAAGGGACTGTGGGCTTCTAAAATTATTCATGGCGCCATGTCTCCGAGCTCAACCGGAGTTATTACAACACCTAATTAGTGTATGGGACATTGATCGGGAAATATTCGTAATTCATGATCGGGAGCTAGATATTGAAGTCTATGATGTATACCTCATAACTCGATTATCATGGAGGGAGGCAGTACCAATCCTGATAGGTACACGGCCTACGATGGAAAACATGAGCATGGTCATAGACAGGGTTTGCCGAGGGGCAAGGAAAGGATCAAAGAGTGGGAAAGTGGATATTCAAACCATTCCCGGTTTGGCAGTAAAAGTAGTGTTGCACACCATCACTCGAGCTACGGGATCTCAAGCTCCACATGAGGTGACAAAAACCTAGCTGGTACTTGTCATAGATTGTGTGGTCCCAACTCTTTAAAATTGGGCAGAGGCGGTAACAGTCAATATGAAACACCAATTAAAAAAATGCAAGAACGACAAGTTGAAACAGTTCGGCTATGGGTCCATCTTGGTGTTTTTCATCTTGGAACGGTTATCAATCTTTCAACGTTAGGAGGTAATAGTCTCTTTATTACCACAACAAGAGCCATGGATGGTCCATTGGGCGACTTTGATGCCAAGATCAGGAGGCGGTCAACAGATGTCGTGGAGACCAAAATTCTTTAACTGGCTCCGTTGAAAACTTATTGTCATGGAGGACTGGCCCTACACTAGCATGGACTTCATGGATGATGTAGATCTCCCACTCCTCGCAGGAGAGGATTGGGATGAAACATTTGGTAAGACTCATTTTTTGATTATATGATTTTTTTTATTATATACGTTATGATGTTAATACATGTATTTGTAGATGTCGGCCCAGAAATACCTGCAGGAATGTCTCCAATAGCACGGAGGGTTCCTTGTGATTTTTAAGTGGCCCCTCATGGTGATGGAAGCGAGGAAGAGGAAATCGTACGCAACCTGGAGGGACTCACTAGTAGAATCCTAGATTATGCGATATTTGACGATGTTCCTTGCACATACCATAGGCACACTACGGGGGTATCCAATCATGTCCACCGCTTATTGAAGTGGCTTGTGCGTGCAGTGACATGCTACCATGAGCATCATGTTGATTAGACACCTAGGCTTTTATTTCTGCATATTTTTTGAGAGACATGATGTCTCAAGATGTAACCAAAACATACATATTTTTTGAACTTATGATGCACATGGATGCAAACACTCGATATATATATATATATATATATATGTATATATATATATATATATATATATATATATATGCCTATTTTCATGTATGAATCTTATTATGTGATGATGATGCTTTACAAATTACGTAAATGTTTATCGAATACAATATTGGCTACTTTATCAGTTAACGCATTCATTCATCTAGGAACATGCTGATATGTAATGTAATCAAAATTCCTTTCTAATAAATGAACACACAAATACAACCTTAATATTTGAGGATTTATAACAGAATAATGCCCATTAAGTTGAAGAACAACAAGTTGAGAGTCTAGGTTAACAATTAATGCATGAATTTCAAGAGCAATGGCCTCGGTTAAGAGTTCAATGACGGCACTATATTTAGTGACGTTGTTTGTTGATTGGCCTAGAAAAATACCTTGAAGCTCAATCAACTCACCATTAGTATTATAAATCACCCAGGCTACAGAAGATAGATTCTGGGTACTGAGGGAGGCACCATCCCCGAAACCAACATAAGGATTGGCAGACATCTGCACAGTAAGCAACAACATAATAAGCAAGAAAAATTGCTCGCAAAGCACACCAAGCCAAAAAAATGTACAAAAATTAAAAGAAAACACCTATGTACAAAAGAACATGCATGAGAAAACTCATGCATAGTATTTTTTGAGATACAGCCTATTTCTGGGCTGATCCAAAGGATAGCCTTCATAATCAATTAGCTCATAAGCCCTGTTCTGCAAAACGTACTTAACGATATAGGGCCCATGCCACATGGGTTCGAATTTTCCTGCCCCCAGTTTATCATGAGCTTGGTCATACAAGAGGATGAGGTCTCCTTCTACAAAGGATTGAGGGGAAACCCACTAATCAAAATGAGCTTTGACCCACTTTTTCTGTGCTTCTATGACAAGAGCAACAAAGCGACGAGTTTCATCAAGTCTCTCTAAATATAGAAGATTCTCTTCTTCTGGTGATGTATTAGGCAGTAATTCAACAACTATCTTGAGAGAAGGGATTTCGCATTCAATCGAAAGGGTAGCTTACAGATCGTAAACAATCTGGAATGGAGTGAATCCGATCACATACTTCACCGAGGTTTGATAAGCCCAGAGAGCTGAAAAAAACATGAGATTCTAGTTTGACTTATGCATCCCAATCGTACGCTGAAGCATAGTGCTAGAACTTTGTTCAGGGCTTCAACCTAGCCATTGGCTTGAGGGTAGTACCGCGTTGAGCTGTCGTGACACAGACCCAACTTAGAATTCAACTTAGCCATCATGTAATGATGAAAATGAGAATTATTATTAGTGAAAATGGCTTGAGGGACACCAAACTTGGTAATGACATGATTGAACATAAATTGTGTGGTTTTCTTACCGTCAGTTGTAAGTGTAGACATTGCTTTGGCCCATTTAGTGAAGTAGTCAACAACTACAATAATATAAGCATGCCCCCCGACCAAGTGAGGGTTACACATCATAAAATCAATGTCCCACTTCGCAAAGGGACCAACGGTAATGACAAGATGGAGGTGGGCGGGTGGCGCACGCATCTTGTGCTAGTAAATCTGGTAATCATGACACTTGCGGATAGCAAAAATGCAGTCTTTAAAGATAGTAGGCTAGAAATATCTAGCACGAAGAATCTTCTGTGTAGTAGCATATCCAAACATGTGACTGCCATAGGCACCAAAGTTTCAATCATTGAGGACCTTTTCATCCTCCTCGAGAGTTAAACACCGGCAAAGAACATAATAAACTCTGATGCAGTAGAGAGTATGTCTAACTATGCGATAAGGTTGCGAATGATGGCGAATGCGTTGGTGAGAATCCTTCGTCAATTCATATCGGAAGGTAGAAGTCTGAATATATATGATGATATCACTGTACCATGGATCAAGGGTGATAATGATAAAAAGGATGTCGTCTAGAATGCGTTCCTCGAAACTAGATGGAGAAGAATCAGAAGGGAGAGAGAAAATAAAATTGGAAAAAACCAATGATTTCTTCAAATTGGAAGTAGTAAAATCCAAATCGAACTCTTGGAGGATAACAATCCACTTTCAGTATTTTCCCCCCAGAAATTGATGAGTCAATATGTAGGTCATGGGGTTGCAATCAGAAATCACGGTTACTGTGCAGAGCAAAATATAATGGCGAAAACATTGGACGGCTTGAACAACATCCAATGCCAATTTCTCGACATGTGCGTAATGTGTTTCGGTATTGAGAATATTGTGGCTCAAGTAATAAATGATGTACTCGTCACCATCATCATCGTCTTGCACCAGAACCATGGAAATAGTGCTAAATGAGGTAGCCAAAAAGAGGGAGTAGTCTCGATGATAATTGGGAGGATGCAACAGAGAAGCATTGATAAGAAATGTCTTTAGTGCATCGAAGGATTTTTGGGCGATCTCATTGTAGAGGAATGGGATGCCTTGCTTAAGTAATCATATGAAGCCTTTGGCCACTTTAGCATAGTTCAGTATAAAATGGTGTAGGAAATTAGCTTTCCTTTGAAGACTCTGCAGCTGATGTAAAGAGGAAGGGGAGGGGAGATTGACGATAGCTTCGAATTTGAGGGGATTGAGAAAAAATCTGTCTTCAGAGATGATAAACCCTAAGATTCTACCGGAATCAACACAAAAGACACACTTATGTGGATTTAGCTAAATGTTATAGCATCTACAGCAAATAAATATTTGACGAAGATGATCTAGGTGGTCCTTACATTGAGAAGAATGAGCCAAAAGGTCATCTAGGTAAGGGTGAACAATCCACTTGATATCATGGAAATCGTATGACATTTCTCTTTGAAAGGTAGCCCCAACATTCTTAAGACTAAAAGGGAGCTTCTTATAAGCGAAGGTACCCCAAGGATAGATAAAGGCAGTCTTCTGTTGATTGGCTGGAAGAATATTGATCTGGTTGTACCCAAAAGACCTGTTCATAAGGGAAATGATCTCACTCCCATCACATTCGTCAATGACTTGATCAAGAAAAGAAGTGGGATAGTTATCCTTAGGGAAAGCACAGTTGATATCCTAGTAATCTACACAGACACAAATAGTACCCTATTTTTTGTCCACAGAAACAATATTAGAAACCCATTCTGTCAAGGGAATCAGATAAATGAAGCCAGCTTTAAGAAGTTTTTCAACTTCTCCCTTAATGGCAGCTACCTTTATAGGGTGCACAAGAAAAAGATGTTGGTGAACAGGCTTTGCACTAGGATAAGTAGGAATATCATTCACAACTATACTCGGATCAATGCCAGACATTTCTTCGTAAAACCTAGCAAAAATTTCTCAGAACTCATAGAAGAGACTAGTATAGACCCCGATCTCATCAGGAGAACAGGTCACCCCAATGTGGATGTTCTCAATGACCCACGGTTTGACGGAGATGTCAATAGGCTTCGCTTGCATGATGTTTCCAAAGTTACCTTCTGTAAAGAATTCATGTGTCAGGATGGGTGTTTGAAGTAGATGAGAAGGAACTTGGGAAGTGAACTTCTCAAGACAAGTAGACATGGCCCCAAGGCTAGGCATAAAAGAGGAACGATGATGACTATCGTCCCAAGGAGGATGCTCGAGAGACATAGTTTCCATGATGGCCTCATCAGTGAGAAATATATCATTTAAGGGATCAGGGGAATCCAAAGTGTCGATCCAAGGGGATTGAGAATGCGTGTCAAGATACATACTTAGAGGATTATGATTAGAGGGAGGAGGAGTCGAAGCTGAAATAAGTTCACAATAATCGATTTGGATTGGTCTTAACAGCATCGCGTGACCAAACGAATCAATCTACTTGGGTGAAGGGATGATCCAGAGGTCAGAAGACATGGAGATCATGTTGACCTAAGCAGTGTTGGGTGGAGGAAGAGAAAAAAGACCCATTAGGGCAGGATCTTTGAAAAGACCCGGTCTATGCTCTCATAAGGCATAGGAATACGATCTACATATGGAACATTGCTCTCGGAAGACCTGGAAGTGAAAAATGACAACTGATCAATAGTGATGGTCTTTCCTTCATGCGGAAATCGAAGAGAATGAAAGAGAGTGGACAGGACGCACAACATGGCGTGAGTCCAACAACAACCTAGGAGAAGATTGTAATTGAGTTTATCATCAACGACTTCAACCTCAACGTTAACCATTTTCCCTTCTAACGTAATAGGTAAACTAGCAAGAACACTAAGAGGGCGAGATTCCCTTTTTTCAAAAGCTTCTAAAGCGTTTGGAGATTTATTGAGGGCTGGAGAACGGATGGCTTTAAAGCAAGAAGAATACATGACGCACGTAGATGCACCCTCATCCATGACCACTCGGTGGATATTATTTCCATTAATCCCAACTTGAATGATCAGCGCAAGCTAGTGAGGGAGACGTGGGACAAAATTTTCCAAATCGAAAGTGATAAGGCTAGAATCGACGGGATCAATCCCTCTGATGGAAGATAACAAAGCCTTCCATTGCAACGGACAAATCTGAAGTACTTCTAACGTATACATAGTAGATGGTTCTGGAGCCAAATCCTCAACAATACTATAATGATGAGCGACAAAGGAATTTGGGTTGTAGGAATAATTTTCGGAGTCAACCTTTAGAAGGTGGTCATACAACGGGCTCAGTACTTGGCCTTTCAATATGAAGAGGGCTAGAATCAGGCGGGTGAGGAGGACCATCAGCAATTTCCTTCCCTGCTGCCTAACGCAATTCGGTATAATATTTCAATATGGTGGAAATGGAGACGGGTGCAAGATCGTTCATCATGAAAACCTGAGAGCCAAATGGGGCGGAGGAATGAGGTTTCTCCACCATCTGAGTTTGCTGTGATGGGAATGGTTCTTTAAGAACAACCAGAGTGCCTTGGGTGCCCTTGAGTAGTCAACTCACCTCGGCTCATCATGGATAGCATTTGGTGTAATGCTCTTCATAAAAAATTAGACAAGGGTACCTCGAGCTGCGTTTGAAACCATCATCAGTGCTAGGTTTTTGAGAATCCTATTTCGGGGTAGTGGCTGTGGCCTTCCCTTTACCATTCTTCTTACGCTTGGAAGTTTTACCTACCAAATTGGACTGGATGGCATTAACTTCCGCAGTTTTACCAGAATTCGGAGGTGGCTGAGAAGAAATATCAGTGGAAGGAGTAGATTTTTGATTTGCGGGATTTAGATAAGACTTGCGAGAAGTCTGAGACATAGAACCTATGATACTGTCGACAGATGGTGTCGCCAATGATTTGGATGTTCTAGGTCTTGGGGCATCAAGAAAAATTTCATACAATGTACCAGACTGAGAGTACATGAGATCAAGGTATTGGGCATGAGTGATGGCTTGTTCCTCAGTAAGACATTCCCCCATAGCAATGTCCTTAGCAATCAAAGCAACAAAAGAGGTAGTGAACCAATCAGTTATAATTTGATCAGGAATCTCAAACTTAATCAAACAACGACATCGCCTCCATTCATGAACATGATCAAAGATATGGGTAGCTCGATCCTGTTTCAAGGATGTGAGGAGGTGCGTCCCAGTTTCATACCGAACTGGTAATTGCAAGTGTGTGAGAAATGCCATGGCTAGAGAGTTGAAATCTTGGAAGACTCCATGGGAGAGTTCAATGTACCACTTGGTAGTGGCACCACTGGGAGTCCTTTGGAAAAGATGTAGTCGAATGGAATCGTCAACCCAAGAGTTAGAGGAGCACCAAAGATGGTACGTCATAACATGTGATTGGGGGTCCTCTCCCGACTTGCTCTCAAATTTGGGACAATCTCCAAGGATTTTAGTCGGAACTGGAGGCAAATATGGATTATGAAGGATAGGATCATTTGTCAAATTCGACACATTGGGCAGTTCCAGTGTAGAAAGGGATGGAAATTGCAGATTGAAAGGCATTGTAGGCTGTTGATAAAGCCCAGTATTGGGATTCCAACTTGATTGGGAAACATTCTTCCCCCATATGTTATGTCCCGGAGGATTTCGAAATTAGAGGCAAATATGGATTATGAAGGATAGGATCATTCGTCAACTTCAACACATCAGGCAGTTCTAACGTAGAAAGGGATGGAAATTGCAGATTGAAAGTCATTTTAGGTTGTTGATAAAGACCAGTATTGGGATTCCAACCAGGTTGGGAAACATTCTTCCTCCATATGTTATGTCTCGGGGGATACTGTTACAAATGACCTTTTCAAGGGAGTCGATGTACCTGTCAAGGTTGGGTTCTGATACAATGTTGTAACACCAAAAATAATCTGACTCAACGAATAATAATCATGTGGGAGAGAGGAAGGTTGACCTGAGGCATAAGGAAAACTATCCAGAAGGATCTGAGAGTCCCCTGTAGAAACATAAATCTCTTCACTATTGATGGGACTCGAAGCATACATGTTGGATGAAGCCATGTTATCGTCAAAAATGCGACGAGCAGTGGCAATTAAAGAAGGTTCTGAAGTAAGCAGAGGATACTCTTCTTCGTTTCCAAAACCAGCCTACACATTCGGAGGTTGACAATTGATATCAAATGGCTCCTCAAGAGGAGATAATGTAGCAAGAGGTAAGATAATCAAAAGAATAGAATGCTAGTAACCGACATGCCTAGTAGGCTGAGGTGCCCCTGAATAAAATTCATGAGAAGGATATCCACTTGGAGGTAATGAAGTGGACAAATAAACTGGTGGTTCTGCCACCCTGACTTTGTCTAAAAAACAGGAGAGAACCAAGATGACCAATTCGAGGCTTCAAGACCAAACACTAAGGAATTACTTAAGAATAAGACAAGAAAATATATTTAATGGGCATGTGGTCATACACAATGGATTTTATGACACAGAAGAAAAACTCTGCCTTTTCATATTTTAAGAATCAAGAAAAATTCAAAAGGTGACTCTAGTCACTTTCAGTTTGAACAAGCCCAAAAGGACAAGTGCTCGATGATCTTTTCAATTTTAGAGAGTCACAAAAATACCAAAATGACTACTCAGGAAATATAAGCAAGAGGGTGTAACAAGCTTCCATGAACTACAATATACACCTTGGTGATCAAATGAAAGAGTAATGACCAAGGAATTAACATACGTGCATGCAGTCTCCCCGAATGTTGTGTTCGGTGTATCACGGTTACAGGGTGGCAGACTCGACTTCCTATGGATAAAGAATTGCAACCTATGACTGTCTCCCTTTATATACTCGATGGTATAGGGAGCACAAGTCCGTGCTATTGTTGTCTATTTCCAGATGGCGAACGACAGCTACTAGGTTTAACGACGCCGGAACAAGTCACTTGCCTAGACCTCTAAATATAAGCTTTGGGTTTCAATGCTTCCTTAGTTTGATTGAGTTAATTTTAAAGTTGATCTTGAATTAATGTTGCAGTTTCAAGGCCTTACCAAATGTAATCTCGAATCCTTAATGCACAACTATATGCGAAAGAAAATCATTCCAATTCGATGAACAACTAGCTAAGAGGGGGATAGTAGTTCATAATGAAGTAGCAATCAATCGAACACAAGAAGAAATTTACCTAATGCATATAAGACAACCAAAGTAGAAAACGAAAAGATCCTTCCTTTTTCACTAAAAGCTACTAATGCAAAAGAACGTTTTTCATTTTCAAACTAAGAGAAAGAATGCAAATTTTGTCCTTTTAGATGAATGAGAAAAAAAAATGCACTACTATACTAAAAGAAAAAATAGAGACTAGTTTTTAGCAATTTGAATGAAACGATCTAAAATAAAGAGACCTTCAACATGAGCATCAAACACACTCAAAACAGAGATGCATTGCTTCAAGAAAAAAGAGGGCTTTCAAACCGATTCAGTGAGCAATGTAATCTATGCTCAAGGTGATAGATGGAGAGATAAATGAACACGAAGATGATCATCAACGACCCAATGACACCTAGAACCAAAAGAAAAACTAAGACAATCAGTCAACAAGCTGAAAAGAGAAAGACCAAACTGACTCAAACTCAATGCAGAAGGTTCAGTGAGGAGGTAGCTGAACAAGCGACAAAAGACACCTAGAAACCCTAGGATGGAAAAATTCATTGATCAGATGAGGGGAAAATAGCTGAGAAGAATGAGACAAGAGAGTCAAATCAATCCCAGTAAAATAATTGAAAGAGGAAAATCCAACCCAAAGGCAAGACACACTAGCAAAACTTAGGAGAAAGGCCAAAATCAAAACCTATAGGATTTGGTGCATCTGTCAAGTTGTAATCCACAATAAACAGAGGATGGCGCACCTGTGAAAATGTTAGCTCCCTATATTACTAGTACAGTCCCTTATTGTTTTTAGTGTAACCCCCTTATTGTTATTTTTGTACCCTTGTAACTCCAATATTGTTATTATTGTGCCCTTACATTATTATTGTTAGGTCGGCTAGGAATATATTGTGATCCCATGGACTCCTATATATAGAAGGAGGTTTTGTCATTTGTATCATCCAAGAATTGTTCATTTATGTAATTTATTGGAGGTTTCCCCCTCAAAGTGGCTGATTTCTATGGCGTTGATCTCTCTTTTATTCTATTTTTGGAGTTGGTCTCATAACATTTGGTATCAGAGCTTTGGATTCTAGGGTTTTACTGCTCCAAATAGGTCATCGTGGAGTTTTCACAATAAATTTTGTTCTACGAAGTTTCAGACGCTGAAATTTTTACAGCGAGAAGTCAAAATCTGGAGGAACATCCTGTAAAAATTTTAGATCTTGGTTCACAAAATCTGTGCAATTTAGGGTGTTTTCAAGCTCCCTAATTTCACCTAAAACAGATCATCATGGAAGTTTCGCTATAATGTTTTTTATACTAAGTTTTAGAAGCTTAAATTTTTACAAAGCGAAGCCAACATCCTGAGGAACATCTTCTAAAAATTTCGGATCTTGGTTCGCAATATTTTCGGAGATAGGATCTGTGGAAGTTAGGATTATGTCAGGCTCCCGAATTTCATCTCAAAGAGGTGACCGTGGGAAAATCATCATAACTCTCTCTTTGAGCATTGGATTGGAATTATGTTAAAAGTGGCCACAAGTACACGGAATTTAGTTTCCTGTGTATCAGTTTCAAGGCCAAAGGAGGAAACAGTGACACATGGCATGTCGTACAAGTTCACTCTACTGAACCAGCCCATAATTAGGTCATTGTGGGAGATTGGGCATAACTTTGTGTTGAAGAATCCAAATCAGGTCAGACCTGGGCCATTGGAAAGAAGCTTCAGAGGGCTACTAGAGGGCCAAATTTCAGATATTGAAGATCCAAAATTGCAGAGATAATTTAGATTCATTATCGAGCTCCTTAAAAGAAAGAAAAAAGTGTGTATTTTTTTCTTCGAATTGCATAAGTCTTGTGTGAAAAATAAGTTTTAATTTATTCCAAGGGAATATTGTAGAATAGATATCAATATTGGGTTCTAAAATTCCTCCTAAAAATAACTCAACACCCATTAAGCCTTTATAAGGTTCTACTATGACTCATGAAGGCCAAGAACTGCAACATGATATGTCAAAATTACAAGAGCAAGTGCACCAAATTTCGCTCTCGCAAAGAGCAACAAAAAATGAAATGGAAGTTTTGAAGAAAGGCGTGGAAGCTAATATGGATGGCATGGAAGCTAATATGGATGAAATGGAATAAAAAATGAAATAAAACATGGAAAACATGAAGAATGATCTAAAAGCATACATGGAAGGTTTGAAAAAGTTGATACAAGAAGTTTTTCCTAATGGAGAAAAGATAGTAGAGGAAACTCATGATGAGAACAAAATAAATGTTAATCATGATTTTATAAACTCCAATGTTGGATGGAAGAAACACCATATTCCAAAGATGGATATGAGGAAGTTTGATGACAAAGATCCCATAACATGGATACTACAGATGAAGAAATATTTTGATCTCAATAATGTGTAAAACACACAAAAGGTATGCATTGCAACTTTACATTTAGAAAAAAATACATTTTTATGGTATCGATGACTTTTCTCCTGTAAAAAAATTGTCACTTGCTCAATTTTTATGGACGAAATGATAGCACATTATGAGGTTACAAATAACAAGACCTTCTTTAGCCAATTGATAAATCTCAAACAAAAGGGTTCAGTGGTGGAGCACATTGAGGTCTTCCAAAAATTGAATATAAGGTTAACTGATATTCCAGAGAAACACAAGATGTCTTCATAGGGAATTTAAAGGATAACATCTAAAATTAAGTTCACATTTGGGAACCTGATTCATTGAAGAAGGAATTCAGATTGGCAAGAAAAATTGAATGTAAAATTATGGCGACAAGGAAGCCTTCCACTCACATATATAAAGATGGAAGTGTTGCTACTCCTAGACTTCCACAACCTACAAGGTTGACACCACAAAAATTGGAAGAAAAAAGAGAAAAATGGCTTTGCTACAGTTGTGATAAAAAATACACTAAAGGTCATAAGTGTGCTGAGAAGAAATTATTTACATAGATTGCTCTGAATGGAATGTATTAGTTTTCTTGTGCTAAGTATCCAAACAGTAATTAAATTGTGTGCATAAGGTTCACTGAAGTTTGTAGGTGAAACAAATGGTTTTAACTTAGTTAAAAATATTTTTATGTAAGTTTAAAGCATGTAAATTAGCTTGAATAACACCGTATAACAGTAAATAACATAGAATAACGCATCACATATGACAATACTCAGCAAATTGATGAAGCAATTCACCCCTCCTAGGCTACATCTACTGGTCCAGCTCCCAATGGCATGTCCCTCATATCTTATTGCTCAAAAATGGTAAGTAAATGTGATAAAAAGCCTCAAATGGTTGTGCTCTCTATAAAAAAAACTTCAGAATTCTTGAACTAGTCAGGAATGACTATTCATTTGCTGAAAACAAAGAATGGATGCTCAATACACTGAAAACACCCTAGTGGCCTAGGTGTCTCCTTGACCTATACTGGAGAAAAACCTGCTTTAAATGACCTCTGATGTCTCTGAAACCTATTCCAATCAACTTAGAATGATTAAATTAGCTAAATATGACTATTCATTCATAAAAAATGGTCAATATCTCCAAGATTTATGACCCAAATAGTAATTTGCCCAATCACTCCTAAGAAAGCTCCTCCAAAACTGGAGGAACTCCAGTTAACTCTGTCAATTTGGAAATTGGTGCTGAATCTCGAGGTTCGCCAGAAGAATCGTCAGGTGGACTGGCATTTAATTTAAATTATGAACCTCTGCATGTGAACGCACTATGGATTAACCGCTAGAGATTACGATTGAGCTAGCCATCGGTTGAAGTGGGTCACGGTTCTGGCGTGTGGACATATGGTGGGGGGTTGGCCCTTAGGGGCTGGCCTCCCCAACCCTCACCACATAAAACCTTAAGACATAAATGTAAGTGGCGAACTTTAGAGGTTAAGTAACATTGTCGTGGCGTGACAGTCAGGCACGTGCATTACATGCGAGAAGGTCCCACAGTTGATCCCCTTGGTCTCCAAAATTTTTTAAAAGACCATTTCTCCTTCGGCCTGGGGCCATGTGGAAGCCTTGGGGTTGGCTACGTGGCACCTGATGATTGGCCCAATAAACATTAATAAAAAATATTTTTGAAAAAATATTTGTTTTGAATTTTTTTTTCATACAAGTCAAACTAGTCAAATGTCATTGTTTTGGAGTTTACTGGGATTTTTAAACCTTCATAATTTCTGCATACGAACTCTGTTTTGAAAACCATTCATGGTGCTAGAATCAAAGTGACGAGACCTTTCCGATAGCTCAGGTTGCAAACAATTTTTAGCACTTTCATTTTTGAGCATTTTTTAGCAATGGACATGATCTCCTGATCACACCTCCCCATTGGGAAACTTTTGGACCCAAAAAACCTTCAATTACCTATTCAGAAAATGAGGGTACAACTCCTTCACCTTTTACACTTCCATCCATATTTCCTTACTTGGTTTGCTACCCTTGAGCCCAATCCAAAGATAATCGACACTTCCTCTTTTAGAATTGCGTGTCTTCATGTCAAGGATGGCATCCTCCTTGAGCTCATCTAGAAATTGTGGTGATAAATCTTCTATTGATGGCAGCTGAATGTCACTCCCTTGATCAACAATCAATGGAGGTTTATATAAACGTAAATTCTCCACATTGACAATGGAATACATTTGCATATATGAAGGCAAGTCAAGTTGAACTGCATTATTACCAACTTGTTTAATAATATTGAATCGACCATAACGAATAGGCTTCAACATTTTACCTTCTCCTTGCAGCCTTTATTTGAAAATGTGCAACCATACCTCATCAACTTCTTGAAACTTGTGATCAACTCTATGTTTTTCATGTCTATCCTTGTATTTTCTTTGACCTTTTTCAAGCCGTTCTTGAACTTGCTGATGAATAAGCTGAATTCACTCAATGAACATGCAAGATTTGTTAATGTCACTATGCCCATCAATGGTAACATCCTTTTCAAGAATGAAATCTAGAGGTGACTTTGGAAAATACCCAAATCAGGCTTCAAAAGGTGAAGTATTTGTAGAAGATTGTTTAGCCCAATTGTAAGTGTGTTGAATGTAATGTAGATGCTCGTCCCACAACTTAGGATGCTTGCTGCAATAACCTCTCAAAAGATGCACAATGGTTCTTTTCACTACCTCGGTTTGGCCATCTATTTGTGGATGAAAAGCAGTACTCTTTTTCAACTTGGTGTCCATCATCTTCCATAGATTGGACCAAAAATTCCCAATAAATATGGAATCCCTGTCACTAACAATAGAAGTAGGCAAACCATAATGAACGCATACATGTTGAAAATATAATTCAACAGTAATATATTTTTTACATGGCATAAGAATACACATATTTCTTAATCTATCAACTACTACATAAAGATAATCATGTTACTTTCTAGACATAGGTATACCTCCAAAAAAGTCCATAGAAACACTTTCCCATGGCCTTGATGGTATTGGTAATGGTGTGTACAACCCAAGATTCCTATTTCTAGACTTTCGTGTAGCACACAATGAAAAACCTCTAATGAAATGTGAAACACTATCTACCATGCGAGGCAAACAACAATAACTCTGTAAATGTGCCACCATTTTTCTTACCCCAAAATGTCCGGCAACAAGAGAAGAATGAGATTCTGATGACACTTAGTGTCTCTACTTATGGTATACACAACTTTCCCAAATGAAAAAAAAAAAATTTATGCATGTGATAATCATTCTCTTCAACTTGATTCCATTCACTCAAGTTAGCATACACATCCTTAAAATCAACATCGGATGCATAATATTCTATGTAACTCTCATGTACTATAGAATCATCCTTAAGAAAAGTAGAAGCATTGATAATAGGCCTTCAAAGCATATCAGAAAATTTATTGAAAATACCTTTCCTGTACCTTATTACCAAGTGAAATTGTTGTAGGAAACCCATCCATCTGAAATAACGTGATTGCTGCAATTTACTTTGCAACTGTAAGTACTATAATGGTTGGTGATCGGTATGTAAAACTATCTCTTTACCCATCAAATAGTGTTTCCACTTTTTGACACTTTGAATCAATTCATTCAACTCCTTATCATATGTAGGATAATTAACTAGAGCACCATTAAATGTCTCAGAATGAAAAGCGATAGGCTTACCATGCTGCAAGAGAATTGTGCCCATGGCATAATCACTAGCATCAGTCTGTATCTCGAATGGCTGTCTCAAGTCTGATAAAGCAAGGACTGGAGTTGAACTCATCTTCCCTTTCAAAGATTCAAAAGCTTTCTGTTGTTTTCCTCCCCATTGGCAAGCATATTTCATACTTGTCATTGCATGCACAGGAGCTGCTATGGCAGAAAATTTAGCAATAAACTTTCTCCAATATTGAGCTGCACCCAAAAAAATTCTTAACTCTATAATGGATTTGGGAGTAGGCCAATTCACAATGGCTTCTACCTTAGAAGGATCAATTCTCAATGGACCTCCTCCTACAATATGTCCCAAATAAACCAAAGAAGTCTTTCCAAATTCACACTTAGACATCTTAAGAAATAATTTCTCTTTCCTCAAAACATCAAGTACTTTCTTAACATGCATGACGTGCTCTTCTCTAGTCTTGTTGAAAATCAAGATGTCATCTAAGTAGACTATAACAAAATCATCAAGGAATGGGCACAAAACATCATCCATAACACACATGAAAGTTGCAGGTGCATTACACAAACCAAAAGGCATAACAAGCCACTCAAAGAGTCCTTGTTTGGTTTTGAATGCAGTTTTCCAAATATCACTTTCTGCAATTCTAACTTAATGATATCCACTACGTAAGTCTAACTTAGTGAAAAATTTATCATCTTTCAGCTGATCTAACAAATCATCTATCCTTGGGAGTGGGTCACGATTTTTTACCGTAATCTTGTTTAAAGCTCTGAAGTCCACACACATATGCCAAGTTCCATATTTCTTTAGAATCTGTTGAGATTGCAACAAGATGATGAGCTTAGTGAAAAGAGTCGCCTTCACTAAGTGGCTCTACAGGCTATTTTTGGCGCAAGTCTATTTTTAGACCATGTCTATTTTTAGACATGTCGATCATATTCTATGAGTTGCAGGATGTTATTTGTGGATGGTTGGTCAAGTTGGAAAAATAGATGGAATTCTATTTTTAGACATATTGGGCGGAATCTATTTTTAGATTTCCAATGTAAAAATAGATATGTCGAATATTATTAGCTCTTAATAATATTTGGACTCTAAACATTATATTATTCTCTTGGAGCACTTTAGTTAAGTGCACAGATGTGGCACAGGAGCTGACAGAAGGAATTACATTATTCTTGAGGGTTAAGTGGAGCTATTGCGTGGAGACTTCAGTTAGAACTCATGTGACAGATTTTGGTGGAGTTATTAAGGTAGTTGGTGGAGTTGTGTTCAGTTTAACTCAGTTAGACACAGTTGAGCTAGTTGTATCTAGTATAACTGATTGATACACTAGTGAGAGTGGTGTGAATTAATTAATAATTAATTCACTAAATATTAACTCATTAATCAACTAAATAATACATCAATTAACTACAGTGCATGGACAGTTTCAGTGGAGACCAGTGGAGAGGTAGGTGAAAGACCAGGTTGACTATCAGTTGTGACTATAGTGTTGCATGAGTTTGCACCACACATTGATGGAGATGCCAATGAGGATTGTGTGAGAAAGGTTGGACCAATTCAAGTTCATTCAAAGCCAATATTCAGCAGGGATTGCGCAGTAGAGGCAGGCTAGCAGGTGGCAAAGATTGGTGCATGGATTTGCTAGATCCGGACTTGATTAGTGTGTAGGGATTTTATTGTACTGAGAGCTTGTGAGAAAATTTGTATGAGGATTGTTAAATGATCTCTATGACATATATTATATATAGATAGTTGGGGTTTTTAGCTTCAGGCTTTCCTGTTAAAACACTGTGTTCATATGTGTGAATTTTTATGGTTTAAATGTGTGCATGCAATTGATTTAATTTACGCAAGTAATGATCAATAGTAGAAGAGATTCTGTATTTTGCATGAAGTCAAATAGTGTGTGATCAGGAGAATATTGGATGTATAACAAATTAGTTATATAATTTCTACATGGTATCAGATCTATATTGAGCATTGGAGCAATTGCAAATCATTGAAGCGGTTGAGTTTTGTGCTGGTGGAATTCGAATTTGTAGTAGTGCTTTCTTGGTGTCAAAGTTGAGATGTCTTTCAATAGATTGTGATTGGAGTATGCCCTTGAGGGCAGCTTGAATTATATTGCATGGAATAACATGATGGAGGCAGTGCTGGAGGATAATGGGTTGAAGGAGTTCATAGATGCAGAAATTCCAAAACCTGCTTCTAGCGATGCTGTCGCACTTGACGCATGGCAAAAGAAGATAGTAAAATGTCGAAGGATTCTGTTGGAAGGTGTGAAGGATCACATAGTGTCCAGCCTTCATGGTAAAGCTTCTCCATTCTTGATGTGGAAAGCTTTGACAGACTTGTTCCAAAGCAAGAGCGACCAGAGGAAGTTGGCACTCAAGGATAAACTCAAGAAAATAAAAATGGAGAAAGGTGATAGTATACCCAAGTACCTCACGAAGTTCGTCTAGTGCAGGGATGAGCTAGGAAGTTTGGGGGTTACTATATATGAAGAGGACTTGGTGAGCTTGGCTCTCCTTGGGCTTCCGAAGAGTTGGCATTCCTGTGAGGACTCTGTCAATGGTCGGGAGAAACTGCTGGGATGGGAGTGACTTTGGTTGGATCTTGTGCAGGAGGAGATAAGGCGAAGTACTAGGGATGGATCTTCATCGAAGAATGAAGATGAATAAAATTGCAAGAAGTAGGACATGTCCAAGGTGAAGTGCTTTCACTATCACCAACACGAACATTAAGCCACTAATTGTCCACAGAAGAAGAAAAATAAGCAGGCTGCTGGATCTGCAGCTGGAGAGGCCTTAGCCTCGTAGTTTGAGCTAGATTTTTTGCTGATCGCATGCTTGGTCTCAAGTGTGATGGGATCAGTGTGGTTTCTTGACAGTGGCGCATCTTTCCATATGACTAGAGACAAAGATTTTTTTACTGATATGGATGAGAAGGATCTTGGAGTGCACATCGAGATGGGAGATGATGGTAGCTATAGTGTGACTGGTATCGAGACCATTTCCTTTGAGAGGGAGTCTGGAAAACCTTTCATCTTGAAGGATTTCATGCATGTTCCAGGATTGAAGAAGAATCTTATCTCTGTGGCGATGTTGGAAGACAAGGGATATGATGTTGTGTTTAGTGAGGGAAAGGCTTTCCTGCGTAGTAAGGAAACTAGTGAAAACCGAAGGATAGGGGTTTGAGTTGAGAACCTTTATCAGTTGCAGGTAGATGGTTGCACAGAAATGGCAGGCAAGGCAAAAGGAGTGGTGAGCCAGGATGAGGGCGAGCTATGGCACAGGAGATTGGGCCATCTTCACCATGGTGCTATGAAAATTTTGCAGCAGATTTCTACTAGGATTCCCAAAGGTACACTTGTGCAGTCAGATTAGTGCAAGGGATGTACTTTGAGAAAATTTGTGAAATCCACCTTTCATGAGAAGGATAGTCACGCCACGATGATCCTTGAGATAATTCACACAGACGTGTGTGGACCTTTCTCAGTAGCTTCAACAAAAAAGCACAGGTATTATGTGATATTTGTTGATGACTTTTCTTGTAAGTGTTGGATCTTCTTCATACAGAAGAAGAGCAAGACATTCTCAAAGTTCTATCAGTTCAAGGCACTAGTAGAGAAAGAGTTAGGGAAGCAGGTGAAGGCTTTTAGGAGAAATAATGGTGGTGAATTCATCTCTGGAGAATTCAAATACTTTTTCAGCATAGAAGGAATTCGAAGAGAGCTCATAGCACCTCATAACCCACAACAGAATGGGGTTGCAGAGTGAAAGAATAGAATGATCGTGGGTGTTGCACAGGCGATGTTGCATGATCAGGGACTTCCCATACACTTGTGGGATGAAGCTTGCAATACTACGGTTTATGTACAAAACCGTTGTCCTCATAGAGTACTTGGCATGAGTACACCTGAAGAGGTGTTTTCTAGTAAGAAGCCTGATATTTCTCATTTGAAGATTTTTGGCTCACCTGTTTACATTCATGTGACAAAGGATGCCAGGAAGAAGCTGGAGCCAACCATAGAGGTTGGGATATTTGTGGGGTACATAGAAACACCCCACAACTATCATGTGTATTTTCTGCATGCCGAACACTGCTGTGCGACCAGATATCAAATTTCATGAGGAGAAAGCCATGAAGTGTTCGGGCGAGAGTGAGCCACTACCACACACTTGCATGTAGATGAGGAACTTCTTGTTCCCAAAGATGAGCCTCTAGATGTGCATTAGCCACAGGAGGAGATTCATGGGAGGAAGGAAACCACCTGCGGCACGCCAACCATCGCAGGGCAAAAGCGCACTGGCGTGTCGAGCCACCGAATCTTTGATGCGCAGAAGATTGTAGAGCACCGCACCGCGGGGCCGTACGCAGACAACACCGATCGATATACTCCAGATACATGGCTTTGGATGGGAAAGTGTATCGCACGCAGCCATCCCCGAGGAAGTTGGAGGACTCGGCATGGGTAGACGCGATGGTGGAAGAAGTATGATTCGATTTTCGAAACAAGGCATGGGAGATTTTCCCGCGCTCTAAAAGGGAAATCATGTGGTAGGTTCGAGATGGATTCACAAAGTGAAGCAAGTCACTTAAGGGAGCATCGAGTAAGTGCGACAAAAGATTTTTTTTTTCCGGGGCTTCCCTGCCGCATTGAGGACCGACTATGAGTAAACCTTTGCACCTGTCGCAAGGTATTCTTCCATACAGAGTATCCTAGCTCTTTCAGCGCAGATGGGATGTCACATTCATCAGATGGATGTGAAGACTGCGTTCCTCAATGGAGTCATTGAGGAGGAGGTGTACATAGATCAGCCCGAAGGTTTTGAGATATTCAGCAGTGAGTCGCATGTGTGCAGGCTCAAAAGAGCAATGTATGGGTTGAAACAAGCACCTCGTGCTTGGTACACACGAATAGACAGTTATTTCACCAGTCTTGGATTCACCAAGAGTGAGGCAGATCCAAACCTATACCAGATTGTGGTGGAGGGTAAGTTGCTGATCATTTTACTTTATGTAGATGATGAATAGTTGATACTCTCATGCAAGGCTGATATTGCAAAAGAGTTTGAGATGAAGGACTTGGGTCTCCTTCATTATTTCCTTGGATTGGAAATTTGGTAGTGCAGTGATGGACTATTTGTGTCTCAAGGCAAGTATGCCCGGGAGATACTGGAGAAGTTCAACATGCATGGCTGCAAGCCTATCGACACTCCTCTTCCTAGTGGTTGGAGGAAAGAGGATGATACATCGGCAGAGGTAGTGGATGCCATTGTTTACCGACAATTGGTTGGTTCACTCATGTATCTAGTCAATACACAACCAGACATATGCTATGCTATTAACCAGCTTTCACAAGCTATGGTTAAGCCTACCAAGTTTCGAAGGCGGGGAAGCATGTATTGAGATATCGCGCAGGTAACACTCAGATATGGATTATGGCATAGATAAAGGAATGAGGTGTTTACGGGCTTCACGTATGCAGATTGGGCAGAGCCCAATGGACGTAAAGAGCAATATCCGGAGGGATTTTCGGCATCAAGTCAAATGATAATTTTCTGCACATCAAAGCAGATCTCGTGGTACCCGCCTAATGGAGGCCGAGCACATGGTAGAAAGTTTGGCCGCATGCGAGGCTACATGGTAAGGAAGATCTCGGTTTCAAGAAACGATTCACACCTCGTATCCTACTTATATTGTGATAATAAGAGTTGCATCAAACTCTCGATTAATCCAGTATTTCATGATAGATCTAAACACATTAACATCCGGTATCATCATATCAGAGATTGTGTGCAGTAGAAGATCGTGTTACTTTCATACATTCCCACAGAGGATCAGGATGTTGATATCTTGATGAAGGCGCTCACCAGGAGCAAATTCGAATACCATAGAGGCAGGATCGGGGTGGCAGATAATCCCTATCTTGTTGAGAGGGAGTGTTGAGAATGGTAACAAGATGATGAGCTTAGGTGAAAAGAGAGTTGCCTACCAAGTGGGTTCGGTGCCATTTTTGGCGCAAAGTCTATTTTTAGACTATGTCTATTTTTAGACATGTCGATCATATTCTATGAGTTGCAGGATGCTATTTGTGGATGGTTGGTCAAGTTGGAAAAATAGATGGACTTCTATTTTTAGACATATTGGGCAGAATCTATTTTTAGATTGCCATTGTAAAAATAGATATGTCGAATATTATTAGCTCTTAATAATATTTGGACTCTAAACATTATATTATTCTCTTGGAGCACTTTAGTTAAGTGCACAGATGTGGCACAGGAGCTGACAGAAGGAATTAAGCTATTCTTGAGGGTTAAGTGGAGCTATTGCATGGAGACTTTAGTTAGAACTCATGTGACATATTTTGGTGGATTTCTTGAGGTAGTTGGTGGAGTTGTGTTCAGTTTAACTCAATTAGACACAGTTGAGCTAGTTGTATCTAGTATAATTGATTGATACACTAGTGAGAGTGGTGTGAATTAATTAATAGTTAATTCACTAAATATTAACTCATTAATCAACTAAAGAATACATCAGTTAACTACAGTGCATGGACAGTTTCATTGGAGACCAGTGGAGAGGTAGGTGAAAGACCAGGTTGACTATCAGTTGTGACTATAGTGTTGCATGAGTTTGCACCACAAATTGATGGAGATTCCAATGAGGATTGTGTGAGAAATGTTGGACCAATTCGAGTTCATTCAGAGCCAATATTTAGCAGGGATTTCGTAGTAGAGGTAGGCTAGCAGGTGGCAAAGATTGGTGCATGGATTTGCTAGATCCAGACTTGATTAGTGTGTAGCGATTTTATTGTACTGAGAGCTTGTGAGAAAATTTGTATGAGGATTGTTAAATGATCTATATGACATATATTTTATATATATAGTTGGGGTTTTTAGCTTCAGGCTTTCTCGTTAAAACACTGTGTTCATATGTGTGAATTTTTATGGTTTCAATGTGTGCATGCAATTGATTTAATTTCTGCAAGTAATGATCAATAGTAGAAGAGATTCTGTATTGTGCATGAAGTCAAATAGTGTGTGATCAGGAGAATCTTGGATGTATAATGCATTAGTTATATAATTTCTATAGAATCAACACTATTGGTGACCCACATGGCGAAGTGCTTGGTCTTATGAGTGCCTTGTCCAACAAGTATTTAATTTGCCTATTTATTTCAGCATTCTCCATGATAGACATGCGGTACATGCTTATGTTTGGAAGAGGAAAATCTCATTGCAACTCAATCTCATGTTAAATCTCCCTTTTATGAGGAAATCTTGTTGCCTCCTGAAACATCTCATGATGTGCATCAACTACATCATGTAAATATGATTTTAACTTGGGATCACAATCTTCAAATGCCTCATGATTCACATCAGCTTTAGGCTTAATCATAAGAAGTATGAAATTCTTGCCAGAATTCACTAGTCTTTTTACCTGTCCAAAATTTACCATAGCAATGTTTTTCTTATTGTGATGTGCTCTAATAATAAAATCCTTTCCATAATTGAATAGATGATACTTTTTCTCATGGTGATAGAGTATAGCTTTCCTGTCATATAAATACGGACTTCCAAAAACAATTCCGGTAATGTCAAAAGGAACAACATCTAATTCAACCATGTCAATAAAATGTGCAGTAATTGCAAAGCACAATATACACTTCTTTGAAACCTATAAGTTTGCATCCTTACAAATCCAACCAAGTGGATATGGTTTTGGATGTGGAATGAGACTTAGTTTCTTGACTAAGTCTTCATAGATAAGGTTTGGTTGTGACCCACTGTCAAACAATGTGTCAATATTTGTATGTTTTTAAATAACCCTCACATGAAATAATTCAATTATTTCTTCTTCCTTTGGAGCTTGTACATGAAAATTTGAAGCGTTAGTACTTGGTTTAGTTTCGGTTTCTTTTCCCTTCATTTTCTTCAAACCCATGGCTGTAATTTTGGTTTCGTCATCTGAATCATCACCTAAGTCTTGTTGTGTAGTAGCTGCAACTTTCTACTTCCCTTTTTTTTGTTAAATTGGGTTCTTTTTTCAGGATGTAACTTCCAACAATTTTTCTCTTTGCAGCCTTCTCTTGAACAGTGTTTACAAACCACTTTTTCTCCCTCTTTTTTGATAGATGCATTTTTCTTGCCTTTTCCTTTAGAGGTTTTGTCTTTGTTCTTCCCCTTGAAAGGCTTGTTCCTACCCTCTTCAAAAGTGTTTTTCCCTCTAGCCTCTAAATGTGTGGCTTGAACACAAAACTCATCTAGATTAGTAGGATTGAACATGAGGATAATATGTCTAAGGTAGCTATGTAAACCTCCTATGCACTTCAGAAAAGTGTCTTGACTCTGCAAATATACCCCTAATAAGAGAGCTCTTCTCCTAAATTCTTGGGTGTAGTCTTGTACTTTTTGTCCTTTAAGTTGTCTGAAATTTTTCCAATTCATGATAGCTTTCTATAAATGAGCTAATCGATAAAATTGTTGTTTTATTGCAGTAATGAAATCATCCCATGATAAAATAATCTTACCATGTTTTTTGAACTCCTCCTTTGTCTTGGCTTCCCACCAAATGAGTGCTACACCTTCCATTCTCCAACAAGCTAGCTGAATTTTAGTGTTGTGATCATGAAGGTTCTGGATTCTCAAATAAACCTCCAATTTCCTAATCCAATTTTCAAGTATTTCTGCATTGAATTCACCATTAAACTTTGGCAATTCAAAATTAACATCAAGTTTTAAAAAATGACTTTTACTATTGTTCTTTGACTTGTGAGATTGATTCACTGAAGTAGAGGATGATGATGATGATGATGAGGGTGAGGATGGTGGAGCTCCATTTCCTCCATTTCCCTTCTTTGAATTATCTTCATCTTTCTTTCCTCCTGAATATCCTTCTCCTTCGTTGTGAATTTTAGATCCTTCTCCTTCAATTCTTTCATTCCTTTCTTGGTAAATAGCTCTCATCATTTCAGTCATGTCAAGGAATGCTTTCCTGAACACTCTTTCTTCCTCCTTGGGATCAACTTCTTCAGGAATTTCTTCCTCCCTTGAATTCATGCTTATGGCTTCTTCTACTTCTATTTGAGGTGAAATTGAAGGTGGAGATAATGGTACTCTTTCCCTCCTTGGTTGAGGATTACTTTGAAATTTCACCAATTGACCTTCTCCTCTCTTAAGCTTCAGACTAATAAGCATTAAAACACTTGCAAAATTTTAAAAAAATCCTTTGCACAAAGATTAAACAGAGAAAATACTCTAGCTTAAACCTACTCTGATACCAGCTTGATCTGAATGGAATGTATTATTTTTGTTGTGCTAAGTATCCAAACAGTAATTAAATTGTGTGCATAAGGTTCACTGAAGTTTGCAGGTGAAACAAATGGTTTTAACTTAGTTAAATAGATTCTTATGTGAGGTTAAAAGCATGTAAATTATCTTGTATAACACTGTACAATAGTAAATAAAAGAGAATAAAGCATCACATATGAAAATGCTCAGGAAATTGATGAAGCAGTTCACCCCTCCTAGGCTACATCTGTTAGTCCAGCTCCTAATGGCATGTCCCTCGTATATTATTGCTCAAAAATGGTAAGTACATGTTATAAAAAGCATCAAATGCTTATTCTCTCTATAAAAAAAGCTTCAAAATGATTTAATTATTCAGGAATGACTATTCATTTGGAGAAAATAGAGAATGGATGCTCAATACACTGAAACCACCCTAGTGGCCCTAGTGGCTCCTTGACCTCTCCTGAAGAAAAACCTACTTGAAATGACCTTTGATGGCTCTGAAACATATTCCAACAGCTTCGAATGTTGAAATTATCCAAAAATTACTATTCATTCATAAAACATCGTTGAAATCTCTAAGAGTTGTGACCCAAACAATAATTTTCCCAATCACTCCTAAGAAAGCTTTTCCAAAACTGGAGGAAATCTAGTTAACTCCATCAATTTTGCAACTGATGCAAAATATGGATGTCTGACAGCGAAACTGCTAGGAAAATTGGCAATTAACTTAAATGATGAACCTCCACATGTGAACGCGCTGCAGATTAACCGCCGAAGGTTACTGTTGAGCTAGTCACCAGTTGAAGTGGGTCATGGTTCTGGTGCGTGGACATATGGTGGGGGGAAGGCTCTTAGGGGCTGGCCTCCTCAACCCCCACCGCATAAACCATTAAGAAATAAATGTAAGCGGTGACCTTTAGAGGTTAAGTAACATTGTCTTGGTGTGACGATCGGGTGTGTGCATTGCGTGTGGAAAGGTCCCGCGGTCAATCCCCTTGGTCTCCAAAAAATTCTAAATAACCATTTCTCCTTCGGCTTGGGGCCATGTGGCAGCCTCTGGGCTAGCCACATGGCACTCGATGATTGGCTCAATAAACATTACAGAAATATATATTTTTTGAATTTGTTTTTTCATACAAGTCAAATTGGTCAAATGTCATTTTTTTTGGAGTTTACTGGGCTTTTTAAACCTTCATAAATTCTGCATACGACGTCCATTTTGTGAACCATTCACGGCGCCAAAATCGCGGCAAAGATACCTCTCCGGTCACTCAGGTTGCAAAAAATTTCCAACACTGTCATTTTTGAGCAATTTTTAGCAATGGACATGATCTCCGATCATAGATTGTGAAGAGGAGGAAGAAAATGAACAATAAACTTCAAGAGAAGAGGATATACACCAGGAAACAACCCTAGAAGAAGAATAAATGAGTCCTACCATATCGTGTAATGCATTGGCGGGTATTAACACTCCTCAAACTCTCAATATAGAAGGAAATATCAAAAAGAAAAAGGTAATAGTGTTGATTGATTTAGGTAGTACCCATAATTTTATTCATTGTGAGGTAGCCAAGGAATTGAGTTGCTTCCTATACCTAGCACCAGAATGTGAAGTGATGGTTGCAAATGGAGGAACTATAAATTGCCCTGTAAAATGTCATAATATCAAGCTAACCATGGGGGAATATGTATTGAATATTCCAATGCTTTTCATTCCAATGGGAGGTGTTGATGTTGTACTAGGAGTATAATGGTTACAATATTTGGGGACGATATCTTTTATTTTTCAAGAACTTTTCTTGAATTTTTTATCGGAAGGAAAGGAAGTCACATTATAGGGTATCGTAGGGAATCTAGGATAGATAATAAGCTCTAATTTCATGAAAAATATTCTGAAGAAAGAACAACAAGGCATAATTGCATAATTATGCTCACTAGAAGTTCCAACATCAAAATCATCTATTTCTCCAGATCTCCAAAAAGTCTTGGACAATGATTCCGAGGTGTTTGAAACTCCCAAAGGACTCCCACCTATTTGTGATCATGATCATGCTATTCATTTGATTCCAGGAAGTGTTCCTCCAAACATCAGGCCTTACAGATATCCTTATGTCCAAAAGAGCAAAATTGAACATATGATTGCAAAAATGTTATAGGCTGGTATAATTCAACCTAGTCAAATTTCTTTCTCTACTCCATTCGTATTGGTGCACAAGAAGGATGGATCATGGCGCATGTGTCCAGATTTTAGGAAGCTCAATAAGGTCACTATTAAAGTTAAGTTTCCTATTCATGTGATTGATGAATTATTGGACGAATTACATGGAGAAATTTATTTTACCAAGTTGGATCTTTGTTTAGGATATCATAAAATTAGAAAGAAGATGAAAGATATTCCAAAAACAACATTTTGAACTCATGAGGGTCATTATGAATTTTTGGTCATGCCTTTTGGCCTTACCAATGCACCTTCTACATTTCAAGGGTTGATGAATTCCATTTTTAAACCCTTCCTTAGAAAATTTGTGCTAGTATTTTTTGATGATATGCTAATCTACAATAGTTCTTGGAAGGATCATGTTAAACATGTTGACAGGGTGCTCAAACTACTGGAGGAGAAACAACTATATGAAAAAAACATCCAAATGTTTATTTGGAGTACAGGAGGTGGAATATATGGGTCATATTGTATCTCATGAGGGTGTTAAGGTAGACCCTAACAAAATTAAAGCCATTAAGGGATGGAAAGTCCCCACAACCATAAAATAATTGCAAGGATTTCTCAGGCTAACAGGGTATTATCGAAAGTTTGTTAAGAATTATGGGTGAATAGAAGCACCTCTAACAACATTATTGAATAAATATGCATTTTCATGGACTCCTAAAGCAACTAAGACCTATGAACATCTTAAAGAGGCAATGTGCCTAACACCAGTCTTAGCTACTCCAAACTTCACAAAAATCTTTATTGTGGAATGTGATGCCTTAGGAAATGGAATTGGTGTTGTTTTAATGCAAGAAGGAAGACCCATTGCTTTCGAAAGTCATCTAATCAAAGGAAAGTATTTACAGAAAGATATTTATGAGAAGGAAATTTTGGCAATACTACATGCACTAAAGAAATGATGACCTTACCTAATGGGAAGACACTTCAAGGTAAAAACTGATCATGATAGTCTTAAACACTCATTGGAACAAGGACTATCTTCAGAAGAGCAGCAAAAATGGGTGACAAAGATGTTGGGTTATGACTTTGAAATCATCTACAAAAAAGGGAAGCTAAATGTTGTTGCAGATGCACTCTCAAGAAAGGATGAAGAGGAGGAAGCATTTCTTTGTGCCATTTGTATTATCCAACCAGATTGGATAACCGAAGGAAGGGATGAATGGAAGAAGGACGAAGAAGTGTGGACACTCATTGAAAAGGTGCAGAAAGATCCTAGTTCATATAATACATTTATTTGGAAAAATGATTCCTTATGGTACAAATATCACTTATATATTTGTAAGAATTCCCAACTAAAAAAAATTATTCTTTTGGAATTGCACACTTCTCCTCTAGGAGGACACTCATGATTTTAAAAACTTACTAGAAGGTGAAGAAATAATTTTTTTGGGATGGCCTTAAATCTGATATTCAAACGTTTTTGGCAGAATGTTTGGTTTTCTAGAAAAATAAAGTTGAGACAATTAAGACTCCGGGTCTTCTACAACCTTTATCCATTCCAAGTCAATGTTGGGAGGAGATTTCAATGGATTTAATCACAAGTTTACCTAAGTCTGAAGGAAAGAGTGTTATCATGGTGGTAGTTGATAGACTTACCAAGTATTCACACTTGTTTGCATTATCTCATCCATTTAAAGAAAGTATAGTTGTTACTGCATTTATGGAAACAATTCAAAAGCTACATGGAAACCTAAAGTTTATTGTAACTAACAAAGATCCGATTTTTACTAGAAATTTTTGGACAAAATTATTTTCTTGTTTGGGTACTTAAATAGCTCATAGCTCATCTTACCATCCTCAATCTGATGGTCAGAATGAAATAGTGAAAAAATGTTTGGAAGGATATCTTCGTTGTTTTGTATCTAATAAGCAAACACAATGGGTCAAGTGGTTACCTCTCGCTAAATGGTGGTATAATACTTCCTTCCATACTGTAGCAAAAATGACCCCATTTATGGCACTTTATGGATATCATCCACCGTCCATCACATAATCTTTAAGAGAAAATTATAAGGTTCAAGCAGTGGAAGATCACGTTGAGCATCAACAAGAAGTTCTCCAACTCTTAAATGATAACCTAAATTTGGCACAAAATCGAATGAAACAATAGGAAAATCAACATCGAAGCGAGATAAGTTTTGATGTAGGAGACTGGGTATTTTTACAGCTACAACCATACAAACAAATGTCCCTCAAGCAAGCTAAGAAGGATAATAAAATATCACCAAAGTACTATGGTCCTTACAAGGTGTTGCTAAAGATTGGTACTATGGCATTCAAATTGGAGCTTCTTTCTTCTTCACGAGTGCATCCAGTTTTCCATGTTTCATGCTTAAATAAGGTTATAGGTGACAAACTTCCACTTCAAACAATATTACCAAAACTTGATAAGGAAGGAAAAATCATATTGCAACTTGAAGCGGTCATGGAAACAAGAACTCGACAACTACGAAGTCGATCAATTTCACAGTATCTCATCATGTGGAAGAACTTAACCACTAAAGATTCTACATGGGAGGATGAGAATTTTATGCAGAATCATCCGGAGCTACTCAAGCATTGAGGATAACACTTTTTTGAAGGAGAGGGGCATGTTAGGTCCCTATATTACTAGTATAGTCCCTTATTGTTGTTAGTGTAACCCCCTGATTGTTATTGTTGCACCCCTGTAACCCCAATATTATTATTATTGTGCCCTTACATTATTATTGTTAGGCCGGCTAGGATTATATTGTGATCACATGGAATCCTATATATAGAAGGAGGGTTTTTCATTTGTATCATACAATAATTGTTCATTTATGTAATGTATTGGAGGTTTCACCCTCAAAGTGGTTGATTTCTAAGGCGTTGAACTCTCTTTTCTTCTATTTTTGGAGACGGTTTCATATTAGAAAAATGAAACAAGTTCCAATCGGCGCGAATGTTCAAGCAACAACAATTTTGAGCTAGAAAACTATGGATAAGACAAAAAGCCATTGAGCCAAGGTTATACTTGACACTCTGAGACTGAATATGATGGCTGAAATATGTCAGGCAAGTAGAACAAAGCAGAAAAACAATAATATGATCAAAGTCGAACCAACAAGAAAAACACTAAATGAACAATGAAAGATGACAAACACAATGATCCCTAGTATGGTCGCCAACTTGTTGACCAGGTAAATCCCCTTTGCAGACAGAGACGATCCTTCTAGCACTAGAGTGGGTCTAGCAATGAGGGAACAGGATGGACTTTCAGACTCCTATATTATAAATGAAAAGGAGTTTGGATAGATGGCCTACCTTGGTCCAACACTTTTTTTGTACTCTGCTGCAGTGATCTACTAATATTTGTTTTCACGCATGGTGATCCTTCACTGATAATGTCCATGTACCTGCACAAGGATCAAGTGAATGGTGACAACATACGAAAACATACTTTCATTGACAAATATTCAATTGGTCAAGGAGAATCAAACATTTTTCAAATGATTGAACACAAAATTGGAACCAAAAAACTAGTCATGTATTAATGATAGAGAAAATAATTTTACAACCTTAATGCCTTGACGTTGCAGCCTACTTCAACGGGTTCAATCAAGTGCGTCTCAAGAATTTGTCAGGGATCGAACTTGGTGAGGCAATGGGCCTAAAATCTCTCTCAACAATGGATTCCTCTCTTCTTTATCCTTCACGCCACCTATAGTAAGGATTTTTTAGCTAGTTGAAACTATGTGAGAAGGAAGAATTTATGGGAGAGGAGGAGGTGGTTTGGTATCCCTCATAAGGTGGAAGAAAGGCCTTATCCTTTGGGGAGTTGCTCAATTGTAGGAAACAAGAAGCCAAAGGGAGGACTTCGACGTTATTCGGTCAAACAAACCATGATGAATCCACTCACGAAGTGGTTAGGCATGGAAAATTCATTTCTATTTTAAAAAAAAAATTCTAAAAACAGCTTGGTGCGGGTGCCCCACTGAGACAGAGCGCCAATGGGCGCGAGACCCAGTGTTAATTTCTCTATGGGCGTGAGGCCATAACTACCTACCAACGCCAACCAAAAATCATATTTTTTTGAGAGCTTGATTCAGGAATGATCAACAGAGGAAATGTTCTTTACATGCCAAGGGATGCAATCACACTTTTATCAAGGTATGACAATACAAAGAAGTCATTGAAATGGTCCTCCAATATTGCAGGGACGACGACAAAATACTATGTAAGACTATGGAGGGGACTTCCTCTAGTTTATCTACCAAGAAGGGCTTGGGAGCCTCTGAGGGTTGAGCATTTTTCTTGGGAGGCTATGCATGGACAACATTCTTGTAAGAGAATGCCGGAGCAGAAGAAGGCTGCCATGCTGCTCCCCCTCGCAGAAAAATAGTTAAAACTATAGAATCATTTCTTTCAATGTTATAATATGATAGGGGAAGAGAATCCTCTAGTTTTTTACCTCCGTATAGAAATATTTGAAGAGCTGAGGGAATCCCCAACCTTTGTTTGAGGGCCTGGGTGAGATTCTGGACTAGATCCATTGAGCACACCCACTGGAGGTTGGTTTTTCTAGAAGATAGAAAAATTTGAATCTGATAAAGAGGAGGCAAGGGATAAGAGAAACCCTCACTATCAAAGCAGCTAAGAGGCCAGATTGACGCTCCTAGTCGGTTCGTTTCTGTTGCCATTTCCCCTAGTGCTAGGGCTTTGCTGACTAGTGAAATTCGAGGTAGCCCACTGAAAAAATGGATTGTTGGGGCATGGTGGCAATATAGAAGAATCACAACCTTTCTCAATGTTAGGTATTACGCATAGGTTGTTGGCGATGTCACGCTGGATCCATGAACTATAAGGATGCAGGTTCGATATGGAGCCCTCGAAGTCTTGTTTTTTGTCCGTCAAAGCGTAAAAGGCCCTAGCGTCCTGCAAAAATCCCTCGGGATAGGGGGTTGTCCTCATCCTCACTGCGTGGCTACCAAAGGCCTGCAGGTGAAGAGGAGTCGTTGCCATATTGCTGTAGCGAGCGCACAACATTCAAGGAGCCCAACTCGTGCATTTTTATCATTTTCCTTCACAAGGCTGCGTGCATCCTCATTTGTTGGGGCTGGCCTGAATGGAATTAGGGCCACACATAACCCCTTGTCGCCATGTTTCGCAGGGCTAAGTGGAGGCTAGACGTCGACTGAAGGAAGGGAGGCACGGTAAAAATATTAGGGTTCATCTTCAGAGCCGACGAATTTTTCATGTTAGTACGCATATTAGTTTGTCATTCTATTATTATTATGGTTACATGTATGATAAAATCTAGGTGATCAATGTAGTCATATGCATTATGGTTATGTGTATGCCTTTCATTATATTGATTTTATGGTTACATACATGATAGATGTTAGTTAATTAGTGTGATCATATGTGCATGCGTTTGTTATTCAAGCATGGTATTAACTTGCTGGTTATGTTATATGTTGTTGAGGAGCATGTTATATGTTAAATTATAGTTAGTTCAATGATTAGGTTATATGTTGTTGATGAGCCTGCTATATTTTAACTTATTGTTGTTATATGTTAGTTAACTTGATGACTAGGGTTATAAAATTAATATATTAATGTTATATGTATGATGCTAATTTGGATTGGTCTATACAGCTAGTTATGATTATGAAATTCAGGCATGAGTCGACCTAATTATAATAGTGTGTTGTATTATGTCTAGAATAACTATGCATATGTGATTGTATCCATGAATGAAATTTGTTTATGATTTTATTGTGTGAGAATGTTAGCTAGATATTGTTATGGATATCATGACCTTATTTATGATTGTGTTGATATGTTGTGAAGTTATATCGTGTTAATATATATTGACTATGTAGACAAGATAGCCTCCCCTAAGATACATTAAGGTATGAGTTTTATAATGTCGTATACTTTGTACTTGAATGTTTAATCATGTCATATAATTGGTGTTAAGTGTTGTGTCATTATATCATCTATTTACTATTGAATTTTTGATTAATCGCATGATATTAGCACGTTTCTATAATATTTCATGAAGTAAGATCTTGTTTTAATATAATTGTAATAACATGTATGCGTTAAGACAATTGATTTATACTCGAGTGTAAGTAGGTGATAGTTGTAGCATCATGTACTGTGACTGAAGACTGTGAGTTTATTTTTTATTATGACATGGTTTTAGACTTGGTAAATGTCGATTCCAAATTAATAGATATGTTGTCTTGATATTTGGCACATACGGCTTATATATGTGTGTTCAATTACAAGGCAACATGATTTGCACAAAAAGGTAAGGTAACTCGCACGTTGACTATGGCAGTATGATGCAGGGGCTTGCATGGAAAAAGAGACTATCATGAAACCTTGAAGAAGGCTTAGGTTTATATTTCATTAGGAAGCACTGGAAACCATGGGGATTGAGCCATGGTGTTAGTTGCTAGTCTTGTGCTTTCTATTTTTTTTTTTATTTGTTTGCGCTTGATTTTCACCCTTGATTGTGTCTATTGCATGATCATGCCACTTTGTCTACGATGTTGTATTGTTATTGGTTTTCATGGTTTTCATATTTTTCTTCCCTTTTGTTTGCGAGACTTGGGAATTAGTTGGGAAAGAGGAAGGTTAATGGAGCTCGGGGAGAGTTGTGTGGTAACCAACGGGTGATGCAAGACTTGGATGAAGCCTGATGCATATATAAGGGAAGTTGAAGGTAAGAATATGAAAGATAGTTGGAATAGTTATGTCCATTGAGTTAAATGGATTGTAGCAGTACATACATGAGATAGGTAATCAGGTAAGGTAAATTAAATGGAATTGAGGTGTCAAATACCTTCACTATGTTGGAACTGCTTTTCTCAATTATGTGCATGGATAAAGGGAGTTATCTTAACCTACAACTTATGATATCTAGTAATTATGTTGTGCTCATGATTATGTTGATGTTTATATATGTAGACATGTATGTATGTATGTATGTATGTCTGTATGCCGTGTCGGATAGGGTCGTCATGGATCATGATTTTTTAATGTTGATTTTATATGTATATATGTGTGTATTTATGTCGTTGTCTAATAGGATTAGGATCAGTTTATGCTAATTATTATATATAGGTATGTATCTATCTATCTGTCACTGTATGACAGGGTTTTCAAGGATCATTCTTGTGGAGGAATGATTTCTTATGAAGGTGAATTGCGTGAAGAGGTTCCTGGCTATGAGGAATCGAGTGGTAGAATAGCCTTGAAAGATCTATGAGGTCAGTATCATGTGGACATAAATTGATATTGTATGCTTGTACTGTGCCTATGTTTATATTATGGACATGTAATGTTGAGGGGTAAATCAATGAAGTTAAGGTAATGTGATATGTTTCATGATAGGATAAGCATGGATAATGTAAAGACACTAGAAGGAAGGTTTCTTGGGATTCATTGTGTGGTCTATGGATGCGCAGTAACATTATTGTGTATATGTTGTGCATGTTGTATGCTCAGTGATTATACCTATGGTGATGTGTACATGTAACATATGTAGTATTGTGTACCTATGATGTTGTATACCTATTGTATATATGGTGTTGTCTGTATATTTCATATGATGTCCTAGGTATATATGGTGCTAAGTACATGTTGGATATGTGGTGCTTTGTACATATCGTACTATGTGCATGTTGGATGTGCGATGTTGTGTGCATATGGTGTTGTGTGCATGTTGGATATGCAGTGTTGTGTATGTATGGTGATATGTACATGTTTTATATTCAGTGCTATGTACATATTTTGTTGTGTGTGTGATGTACATGTGGTGTTGTGTGCATGATTGTACATGCGGTGTTGTGTGCATGTGGTGTTATGTACATGTTGTACATGTGGTCTTGTGTCCAAGTGGTTCCATGTACATGTTTTTCATGTTTTGTTGTGTACATGTGGTGTCATGTACATGTCGTGCATGTGGTGCTGTGTACATGTGGTATTGTGTACACATTGTACAGGTGGTGTGGTGTACATTTGGCATTGTGTACATGTTGTGCAGGTGGTGTCGTGTACATGTGAAGTTTCACACACCTTGTGCGGGTACTATTGTGTACAGGTGGTACTATGTACATGTTGTGCATATGGTACTCGTATACATGTGGTATTGTGCGCATGTCGTACATGTTTTGTTGTGGGCATGCGGTACTATGTATGTACATGGTGTAGTCATGGTATCGTGACATGTATATTGTGTTTTTTTGTACAAGGGGTATATGTGTATGTATTATTTTGTATTGTACAACAAGTGTAGGTGTATGTTTTGTGTTGTACATCGGATTTAGGTGTATGTTTTGTGTTTTATTGTACACCATGTGTAGCTGTATGTATTGTGTTGTATTGTACAATCGGTGTAGGTGTATTTGTTGTATGACGGTGTGGGTGTATGTATTCTGTGGTGTTGTACGTTGTGTGTGGATGTATGTGTACATGATTGAGGAGAAGAAAAGGAATTGGGTGCTTGCCGAGTGTGGCAACTGATCCAAAATGTTTATAGAAATAAAAAAAGGAAGAAGTAAGGACCGATGAAGGATAAGTATCGGTATTTTTTTTCTATTTTTTTATGCATGTGATCTAAAATTATGAATTATGATGGTTACATGTGATTTATGATTTTGGTTTATAATGATTGCATGTGATTCGATATTTTCACCTATGACTGTTTTGTTTCGAGCTAACGAGATGTGATATGTTTATACATAATGATTTGATCAATTAACTAGTTTGACTTGTGTGTTAGGAAGTGAACAGGATTGCAAGTATACATTATTGATGAGTTGTTAGGTCCCTATATTAATAATGTAGTACCTTATTTTTGTTATTGTATCCCCCTTATTTTTATTGTTGTACCTCGATAGCCCCCATATTGTTATTATTGTACCCTTAAATTATTATTGTTAGGTTGGCTAGGATCATATTGTGACCCTGTGGACTCCTATCTATAGAAAGAAGTTTTTTTCATTTGTGTCATCCAAAAATTGTTCATTTATGTAATGTAAAGGAGGTTTCCCCCTCAAAGTGGTTTATTTCTAAGCCATTGATCTCTCTTTTATTTTATTTTGGGAGCTGGTTTCATAGCATTTGGTATCAGAGCTTTGCATTCTATGATTTCACTGCTTCAAATAGGTCATCATGGAATTGTTGCTATAAATTTTTTTCTACGAAGTTTCATAAGCTAAAACAAAAACATATTTGTGAAGAAATCCTGAGGAAAATCATGTAAAAATTTAAAATCTTGGTTCACAATATTTTCAGAGATATGATCTGTGGAAGTAAGGGTTTTTGTAGGCTCTCGAATTTCATCTGAAAGAGGTGACCTGGGGAAAATCATCGTAACTCGCTCTCTGAGTATCAGATTGGAATTCCATAAAAAGTAGCCAAAATTACATGGAATTTAGTTTCATGTGTATCAATTTCAGAGTTGAAGGAGGAAACAGTGACACGTGGCATGCCATACAAGTTAGCTCTACTGAATCAGTCCATAATTAGGTCATTGGGGCAGATTGGGCATAACTTTTCCTTGAAGAATCCAAATCAGGTCTGACCTATGGTAGTGGAAAGAAGATTCAAAGGGATACTAAAGGAATGAAGATAAAATCTTGGGGATCCAAAATTACAGAGATACATCAATTTCAATATCGAGCTCCTCAAAACAAAGAAAAAGGTATGTATTTTTTTTTTTTCACAAGTCTTGTTTGGGTGTAAATATGTTCGTTTAATTCTGTTGTAGTACTTACCCAACTATTTAATTTGTCAATCCGAGGTTCATAGGCTTACGAGACACATGCACTATATATGCAGGACTGAAGTGGAACTATTTTAATCTAAATTACTGAAATCAAATTAATCTATGAAGGCATTGAAACATTAACTAGGAAAGCGAGAAATTGCATAAGGGAAAAGAAATACAACATGTGAAGAATTGAATGAAAAACAACATATGTGAGCTCACAAAAATAAAGCTATTATATTACAAGAATCAAGTTACAAAGAATATGAGTTCAAAACTAAGAATCCCCTTCTCCTAATTACAAAACTATTTCTCCAAACTCAAGAACTCTATTTCTCCATTATCATCAAAATGAAGAGAGAGCACTCCCTTATATACATGAGGAAGATAACCATCTCATAATTACATATCCAATATTCTCTCAAGTACTCTCAACTAATTTCCCATTATTACAAAATATTATCCCTTTGAATCCTCCACACATCTCTCACATATCTTGGATAAGATATGCCAACCAAATACTCCATGATCTTCTTCTTAGGAATAGGCTTGAATAATTATCTCCTTAATATGGTGGAGGAGATATTTGAGACGTATCTTGGAATCAATCCTTCACATATTTCCTACACATTACAAAGCTCACATATTCTTGAGATATATATATAAAAATATGTATATTTTCTAATATTTAATCATAAATTCACTTATAATACAAAAATGAATAAAGTGGAAAATAAGAAGGTGAAACCCAAATATATTTATGAAAATGATGTAATGAAAGGTTAATGGGATGATGAAATGTAAGGAATAGTGAAGGAAAAGGTGGATAAAAATATGACATTTTTGAGTCCCAACATCCTCCCCAACTGAACTTGTTGCATGTCCTCATGCAACCATGCATGGGTCTCTTTAAGAACATTTGGCATCTTGAACTTTGGCTTTACATGATGATGTCTTTTAATAATGAATGTTTCCAGGATATGTGAAATACATGAGTAACAACTTACATTTTCTTATGGTTGGTTCTTGTGTAACAACCATGAATACAAAGAATGTTGGTTCTTGTGTTAGCAACATCCATTTCGTTTTCTGTTCTCTTTTCTTTTGGTTGGTTCTCATGAATACAAAGAATGTTGGTTCTTGTGTTAACAACATTCATTTCTTTTTATGTTATCTTGCTGCAATAATAATGTAAACACTCACTGGAAATCATAAGCTATCAATGTGCATAAGGAAGCCATTTTGTAATATTCATGAAGTATGCCAATATGTATATTGATGCGTATGAAGCAAAGTGCAACAAAGTATCGTTGGAAAATAAATGTTGTTGAATGGTAAATGAGAAAAAATGGAGTGATGGTGGTGAAGAAATGGAATCATGGTAGTGAATATGTAGCGAATATAGTTCCCCCTCCCCAACTGAATTAGTTGCATGTCTTCATGCAACTTGGCATGGCTCATGAAAGGAAATGTGGCATGGTGAGGGAATTTTCCAAAATATTCAAGTTAGCATATAAGGAATTGCATAATTAAAGATTAGAAAACAACATACCTCTACTTACCCAAGAATGATGAACTATGCAATAGGAATGTAGCTGCTGCTGCTGCTGGATCTGGAAAATGTGACTGATGTTGTTGTAACTGGATCCTGGGAAATGAAGGAATCTGAACTGCTGATGCTGAATCATGGAAAAGATAAAGGCTGAAAGTGGAACTGTGGTACTGTCGTCGATCAGAATTCATGCTGCGGTAACTGCTGAGGGAGTCGTGAAAAAGTGTATAGTCTTCGTCTGCTACAAAACTGATGGTACAAGTCTAATCATGCGAAAGAATGTGTTGATGTCGAGCATGAAAAGAGATCATTGGATTACCGGCCATTGATGCATGTCGTTAACCAATGCGAGGCAAACTCACCATTGATGTCAATGAGTACCAAGGTACCCGAGTACATCTTGCGAAATGCGAATAAAGGGGTTGACGTCAAGCCATTTGCAAGATCTGACGATCAAGGGACATTGATGTATTCCCATGATTGTTAGTGAGAGAACTTGCCATTGAGGCATGCAAGTCTCAAGGTACCCAAAAGGAACTCTAGTCTATTTCCCAGATAAGGTGCTGATGTCGATGGGGCAAGACTTGTTGAAAGGTGGGCCTTAAGGAATCCCACATCAGTCAACGCGAGTTTGTACAAAAATATTTGGTAGGACTATAAATGGAAAGAACTCACGGACAAGCAGTGTGGATCAACATGGTGAGGAAAACAAGGCAATGTAATCATGGAAAGGGAATGAGTTTTATTCAAAAGGAAAACTAGAAGGCAAAAATAAACTAAAAAGGATAAAGGAATGTATGCAATTCAGAAAAATAGGCGTGCATGAAGTCATGAAAGATAAGGAAATGGAAGATGGGCTGCAACATAAAGATGGTCTAGGCGTTTGGAAGGAAAAATTTGAGTAATCATGTCATGATGCGAAAAAGGTTTTTGTGTAATGGTAAATGTCATGATATGTGCTGTGAAGAATTAATTCCTTCAAGCCTCCAATGATGCATGTTTCATTGTGATTTCGAAAAATCACTTTTTGCATTAGATTGTCTTCAACTCTTAAAAACTTAGCACCATTCCTGCATAAAAATTGTCATCTTTGTGTGCGATCTCCATCGATCATTCCTGTATGAAGTGACTCAAAAACAAATTAGCTCATTTTCAAGAATTTATGAAATGTCCATTTTTTTTTTAATTATTTTTCGAAGTTACTCTAATTGTGGATGAAAAAGGTGTCGCATCGTAATCTTGAGCTTTCTGCATAAGCTTCTCGTTGACCTACACATAACACCAATCTCATTTCACTTGTTAGTATATGCATCCTAACTTTTGCCCACAAGTTCACTTTAAAATGAATGACAAAACCCAACATACTTGTATTTCCCCCCAACTATAATTATTGCATGTCCTCATGCAATGTAATCAGTGATTGTGCAATACTTTTTCAAAATGTTTTTATTGGTTTGCAGGAAAATTGATTTAAAACATTTGAAAAGGCTTTTGTATTTGTGAGGAAATAAGTAGTTGGTTTTTATGAATTTTTATGTAAATGAATGAGGGCCATTCTTTATTTTATACAAAATTTTAATTTTTTTTTTTTTTTAAATGACAGTTAAAATACAAAATTTTTAAATTTTTTTTTTTAACCATTAAATAAAATAAAAAAAATTATTTTAATTATGATGGTATTTTTTTATTTTTTTATTTTTTTTATATTTTTTTTATTTTTTTATTTTGTTTTTAAATAACAAATTAAAAAAAAACAATTTTTTTTTTAATTTATTATTTATGTTGATTTTTTTTTTTTTTTTTTTTTTTAAATAAACCCAAAATAAATAAATAAACAAACCCTAAAATAAAGTTATTTTTTAAATTTTCAACACAACAAAATAATAAATAACAAACCTTTGGTTGCAAAAACATTACCGTCATTTGCACTTATTATTATCGAAAACCCATCTAATGCAAGATTTTTCTTTCAGAATTAGCCTGCTCTTTTTTTTTTTTACAAAGCCTATCGACAATTGTCTTGTTTTGGAGGTATGTTCGAAATTAGACTGGAATGACTGTAGTTTTCATTGTTCCCATTTAAAAAAAATCATTGAACAGCAATACTGCACAGAAAGCATTAAAATTTTTGAAGCATTAATCAATAAACGCAAAGAAAAGTATGCTCTACTACCTCCAGGACATTCACTTTGCACTTCAATCAAGTTTAGAGAAAGCGCTTAGTCATTGACTTCGAAGAAATTCCTCTTCTGACGTTGAAGCCAGGTGCTGCAGCTGTCAAAACAAATTTATACATGCATCATAGCCATCCATATCATCGTCGTCATCGTCTTCACCCAAAATTTTTTCTTGAAATCCTTCTCTCTCCATCTCGCTCGGAGACTCGCCTCTGTATGAGGAGGCTGCTGCAGCTACTACATTTCCCTCGTCTTATCTATGAGGATTCGGCCATTGTGATCTAATTTGCAGAATTTGTTATGAGCTATAGACATAATGGCGTGGAAAGGAATGCTGCTTTGATATTTAGCGTTTTCGATTGCTCCCACCAGGCATGACAGATTCATCTTTGTCTTTCACTCCATTATTGCCTGGCTCATGACTGTGGTGGCAGAACTGTTGGCCGAAAAACAGAAATATGTTACAAGCTCAAGATTATCGGGAGTCAAAGCCACATGGGCATCGATTCAGCTTCCAATTCGAGGCAATGGAATCAAATCCTTGCATGGAGGGATATCTGGAATAACTGCCTCCTCCAAATGTGATGACAAGCTAATAAGAAAAACCTGATTTCCGCCCTCTTCTGGTCCAGGCCGTTTTCTTTCTAGCCAGTGAAATCGGAATTTATTATGGTGTAGATCCATATTACGTCCACCCCAGATATGCTTTGGGCAAATCAAAATTTGATGTCCAATTCAAAATCTTCGCCTAACAAGTCGAATTTCTCTAACCACTACACCAAATGCAATGGATTGCGGATTATATCCGATATCTTCGCACCAGAAATCCATAGATTCTGAATTTTCAGTCATAGCAAGCAATAAATTAATAACCTACTGCCATTGGATTAGCGGCATTTCTACAGCGTTTTAGATATCTAAGCACTCAAACAAAGGTCAATAAAAACACTCTCTCCATTCGACTGCAGGTGACATTCCCATCCATCTTCATTTTTTTTCTGCAATTCTATCTCTGCTGTCTCTTTGTAATTCTTTTCTAAAAAATCTCTGATAGAATTTGAATTTCTACCTGTCGCATTTGCCTTCCATGCTGAAAATGTACCAGATGGATCTGTCTGGTAAAAACACTGTAATTGCTCTGTCATATCTCGCCATTCTTAAGATCGCAAAACCACCTTCAAAAACCTAAAATTATGCGCAAAATACTCCTCAGCTAAAGACGGTTTTCCTGAGAATAGAGCACCCTGAATATGTATATGCCTTCCTGCAACACTCACTGGGCTACTACAGCAAGAGAGTTGTCCATCCAAATTCTTCAGACAAAGAAAGGGCTAGAGTAGCGAACAAGCAAAGGTGTAAAGGTTTTTTTTTTTAAATGAGTTTGTTGTTTTTATTTTTTAGAAATCTGAAAAAAATTTGAACCCTATCTTAAATTTTTTTTTTTTTTTTTTTTTTTTGTTTGTTGTTGTTTTTTTTTTTAATAATAAAATCTAAAAAAAAAAAGAATTTGAATCCTAGGTTTTGTTTTATTTATTTTTTAATTTTTTAATTTTTTTAATTTTATTTTTAATTGTTTTATTAAAATTGTTTTGTGTTGTTTTATTTTAATGAATGTTTTTATTTTTTATTTTTATTTTTTATATTTTTTTTTAATTTTAAAAAATGAAATTGTATCCTATCTTAGAAAAATGGTTAGTTCAATTTTTTTTTTTTTTTTTTTTTTTTTAAAATCTAAAAAAATGAAATTAGTCCTATCTTTACAAAAACAAAAATGGTTAGTTTTAAATTTTTTTTTCTTTAATCAATGAAAAACTAAAATTTAGAAAGAAACTAAACTTTGATGCAGACTTAATTTTTTTAAGAAATGGACACAATGATTTGCATATTGAAAGATGTTTTTGATTAAGCATGTTGCAAAACATTTATTTGTTCCTGAAATTAGTCTAAATCATCCCTATTTTCTGATCCTCGCGATCGCACTAAGCGCGGAGGAGAGCATACTTATTCTAGGTAAAAACAAAACTGAAAATGAAAGAAAAAAAACTAAAATGAAAGCCTACCTACTCTATATTAATTAAAAAATTAGTTACGTGTAATTATACTTCCAATGAAGCCATTCACGTAGCAGTAACAACAATATATCCAGTAGCAATTTTTTAAATGATGGATGAAAATATTTGACAGTGAATGAGTCTAGTTGTTGTAACTGCAAGTCAACTAAAAAATAAAAAGATGAATCTAATCTAGTACTTACCTGGAACCATTGTTCGATAAGGCTTTGATAGGCACAATTTTTCTTACTCAGATCATGTTGTAACTCCTGTTCTTCTTCGATCTGTTGTTCTTCTTCCTCGATCTCCTGTTTGAATGATTGTTCGCCATCAGATATTCAGGATTCTTCAGATGTTGAATCTTCATTTGTTTCTTGGGGAGTAGTTGAACCTTTAAGTCTTGTCAAGATCTCCTCTTCCAAGGAAGAAGAGATCCCGACTTCTGCTAGGATCTGAGTGAGTAGTTCCAAGCTGAAACTCATTATAAAACCATGCTGAAAAAGAGATTCTTACATACTAAAAAAAGAGTGCTAATAATTGTCTGAGCTTTTAATCCTTTTACAAGGTTTTAGTTCACAAAAACTCTTCCAAATCAGCACACTAAAAATTAAAAACAAAGATCACAGAGATAATCTTGAATTCAATACTCAATTAAACCCTATTACAAGGACTGCTCATTAATTTAGTAATTGAATTCTTCAATTACAACCATGAACCATGAATTCATCAAACACTCTTCACAGTTGTGAAAATCAAACACACTTGCAGAAATTGAAATTCACACTTGCATAAATGTAAACACACCCTACATGCCCTGATCCATAAGAGGTCGAGCCCGTTATGGTATCTCGAATGCGATGCGTAGGCTGTTCCCCACGTCTTACCTCCTTAACACCTCGGAGTTAGGAACATGTCTAAACAAACTTGCATGAAAAATCAAACTAAACTTCAATCCATCGTGCCTCCCTAGCAACGGCGCCAAAATTTTTGGGTGTAAATATGTTCGTTTAATTCTGTTGTAGTACTTACCCAACTATTTAATTTGTCAATCCGAGGTTCGTAGGCTTACGAGACACATGCACTATATATGCAGGACTGAAGTGGAACTATTTTAATCTAAATTACTGAAATCAAATTAATCTATGAAGGCATTGAAACATTAACTAGGAAAGCGGGAAATTGCATAAGGGAAAAGCAATACAACATGTGAAGAATTGAATGACAAACAACATATGTGAGCTCACAACAATAAAGCTATTATATTACAAGAATCAAGTTACAAAGAATATGAATTCAAAACTAAGAATCCCCTTCTCCTAATTACAAAACTATTTCTCCAAACTCAAAAACTCTATTTCTCCATTATCATCAAAATGAAGAGAGAGCACTCCCTTATATACATGAGGAAGATAACCATCTCATAATTACATATCCAATATTCTCTCAAGTACTGTCAACTAATTTCCCATTATTACAAAATATTATCCCTTTGAATCCTCCACTCATCTCTCACATATCTTGGATAAGATATGCCAACCAAATCCTCCATGATCCTCTCCTTAGGAATAGACTTGAATAATTATCTCCTTAATATGGTGGAGGAGATATTTGAGACGTATCTTGGAATTAATCCTTCACATATTTCCTGCACATTACAAAGCTCACATATTCTTGAGATTTATAAAAAATATGTATATTTTCTAATATTTAATCATAAATTCACTTATAATACAAAAATGAATAAAATGGAAAATAAGAAGGTGAAACCCAAATATATTTATGAAAATGATGTAATGAAAGGTTAATGGGATGATGAAATGTAAGGAATAGTGAAGGAAAAGGTGGATAAAAATATGACATTTCTGAGTCCCAACAAGTCTTGTTTGAAAAATTAGTTTGAAGTGATTCCAAGGGCATATTGAAGTATAGATATCAGTATTGGGTTCTAAAATTCCCCCTAAAAATAATTCAACACCCATTAAGCCGTCATAAGGCTCTACTATGACTCATGAAGAGGAACAAGTACAACATGATATATCAAAATTACAAGAACAAGTGCAACAAATTTCGCTCTCGCAAAGAGCAACAAAAAATGAAATGGAAGCTAAGATGGATGGTTTGAAGAAAGGCGTGGAAGCTAAGATGGATGGTTTGAAGAATGACATGGAATCTAAGATGAATGCCATGGAAGCTAAGATGGATGACATGGAAGCTAAGATGGATGGTTTGAAGAAAGGTGTGGAATCTAAGATGGATGGTCTGAAGAATGGGATGGTTTGAAGAATCACATGGAAGCTAAGATGGATGGCATGGAAGCTAAGGTGGATGGCGTGGAAGCTAAGATGTATGGTTTATAAGGCAACATGGAAGATTTGAAGAAAGACATGGAAGGTTGGAAGGAAGTTTGGCAAAGTTGCTACAAGAAAATATTCCTAATGGCGAAAAGGTAGTAGAGAAAAATCATTATGAGAATAAAAGAAATGGTAATCATGATTTTATAGACTCTAATGTTGGATTTAATACCCACCATATTCGAAAGGTAGATATGAGGAATTTTGATCGCACGGATCCGATACCTCGGATACTACAAATGGAGGACTACTTTGAGATCCATAATACGCAAAACACACAAAAGGTATGCATTGCACCTTTATATTTAGAACAAAATAATTTTAAATGGTATTCATGGATTTTTTCTCGTAAACCACTGGTCACTTGGTCAATTTTTATGGAGGAAATGATAGCACATTGAGGATACAAAGAGATCCACCTTCTTTAGCCAATTTATAAATCTAAAACAAAAGGGTTCAACGATGGAGGACTTTGAGGACTTCCAAAAACAGAATATAAGGGTAAATAATATTCCAGAGGAACATAGGATTGATGTCTTCATAGGGACTCTAAAGGATAACATCCAATATGAGGCTCACCTTTGGGAACCTGATATATTGGAGAAGGCATTCAGGTTGGTAAGAAAAATTGAAATCAAAATTATGGTGACAAGGAAGCCTACCACTCACAACTATAAAGATGGAAGTGTTTATACTCCTAGAATTCCACAACCTACAAGGTTGACACCACAAAAATTGGAAGAAAAAATAGTGAAAGGGCTTTGCTATACTTGTGATAGAAAATTCTCTAAAGGTCATAAGTGTGCTGAGAATAAATTATTTTACATAGATTGTGAAGAGGAGAAAGAAAAGGAACAAGAAACTTCAAAAGAAGAGGATATACACCAAGAACCAACCCTAGAGGAAGAAGAAATGAATATGAACATATCCTTTAATGCATTGGCAAGAATTACCACTCCTCAAAATCTCAAGATAGATTGACATATCAAGAATAAAAATGTAATAGTGCTTATTGATTTAGGTAGTACCCATAATTTTATTCATTGTAAGGTAGCCAAGGAATTGAATTGCTTCCTATACCCAGCGCTAGAGTGTCATGTGATGGTGGTAAATGGACGAACTATAAATTGTTCTAGAAAGTGACATAATATCAAGCTAACCACGGTGGAATATGTATTGAATATTCCAATGCTTTCCATTCCAATGGGTGGTGTTGATGTTGTGCTAGGAATACAATGGTTACAATCTTTAGGGGTGGTAGCTTTTAATTTTCAAGAACTTTTCTTGAATTTTTTTTCGGAAGGAAAGGTAATTGAATTACGAGGTATCATAGGAAAGTTGGGAAAGAAAATAATCTCTAATTTCATGACAAATATTATAAAAAATAACAACGAGATGTCATTACGCAATTATGCTCACTAGAAGTTCCAACATCAAAATTATCTATTTATCCAGATCTCCAAAAATTCTTGGACAATCATTCCAAGGTTTTTGAAACTCCTAAAGGACTCCCACATATTCTTGATCATGATCATGTTATTCATTTGATTCCATGAAGAGTTCCTCCAAAAATCAGGCCTTATAGATATCCTTATGTCCAAAAGAGAGAAATTAAACGTATGATTGCATAAATCCTAGAGGCTGGTATAATTCAACTTAGTCAAAGTTATTTCTCTACTCAAATATTATTGGTGCACAAGAAGTATGGATCATAGCACATGTGTCCGGATTATAGGGAGCTCAATAAGCTCACTATTTAAGATTAATTTCTCATTCCTATGATTGATGAATTATTGGATGAAATACATGGAGCAATTTATTTCACCAAGTTGGATATCCATTCAGGATAACATCAAATTATAATGAATACTAAAGACCTTATGAAAACAAAATTTCGAATTCATGAGGGTCATTATGAATTTTTGTTCATGCCTTTTGGCCTTACCAATTCACCTTCTACATTTCAAGGGTTGTTGAATTCCATTTTCAAATTAGGGTAATTTTGAGGTCTAAAAAAGGCCTCCTAAGAAAAATGTACAACCAAAATAAACTTTTTAAGAAACAAGAGGATTGAATATGATTATGTCAACCATGGGGGATGATTAACCATTTTTTGGAGTAAAAAAGTAAAAATATTAAAAAATAATAAAATAATAAAACTACTTTTTTCAACTCGTATTTTCAACTTATCTCCCTATGTTTACTCAAATTTTGATTGGGATTACTCATTGGATGGAAAATTTAATTCCTCATCTAAGGAGTACCCATGTTGCATACTTTTGTTCAACCCTGCTACATGAAAAATGAGAAATACATGAAAACATGTGATTGCATTCACATTTTTCATGTATTTCTCATTTTTCATATAGCGAGGTCCATCAAAAGTATGCAACATGGATACTCCTTGGATGGGGAATTAAATTTTTCATCCAACGAGTATTCCCACTCGAAATTTGAGTAAAACCTTGGGATATAATTTAAAAATACGAGTTGAAAAAAATAGTTTTTTCTTTTTTCCCCCTAAAATTTGATGATGTAATCAAATATTATTTTATTATTTCCACTATTATTTTATAATTTCCTTAGGAGACCCATTTCAGACCTCAAAATTCCCCTAATGCAAACCCTTCCTTAGAAATTTTGTGTTAGTATATTTTGATGATATACTAATCTACAACAAGTCTTGGAAGGATCATGTTCAACATGTTGAAAGGGTGCTCAAACTATTGGAGGAGAAATAATTATATGAAAAAACCTCCAAATGTTTCTTTGGAGTACAAGAGGTGGAATATCTGGTTCATATTGTATCTGAGGAGGGTGTTAAGGTAGACCCTAACAAGATTAAAGCCATATGGAATGGAAAGTCCCCACAACCATAAAGCAGTTGCAAGGATTTCTCGGGTTAACAGGGTATTAGTGCAATTTTATTAAGAATTATGGTAAAATAGCAGCACCTCTAACAAAATTATTGAAGAAAGATACATTTTCATGGAATCATGAAGCAACTAAGGCCTTTGAACATCTTAAAGAGGCAATGTGCCAAGCATGGGTCTTAGGTACTCCATACTTCACATAAACCTTTATTGTGGAATGTGATGCCTCAAGAAATGGAATTGGTGTTGTTTTAATGCAAGAAGGAAGACCCATTTCTTTTGAAATCTATCCAATCAAAGGAAAGTATTTACAAAAATCTATTTATAAGAAGGTAATTTTTTCAATACTAGATGCACTAAATAAATGGCGACCTTACCTAATGGGAAGACACTTCAAGGTAAAAATTGATCATGATAGTCTTAAATAATTTTTGGAACAAAGACTATCTTTAGAAGAGTAGCAAAATTGGGTCACAAAGATGTTGGGTTATGACTTTGAAATCATATACAAAAAAGGGAAGCTAAATGTTGTTGCAAATGCACTCTCAAGAAAGGATGAGGATGTGGGAGCATTGCTATGTGCCATTTCTATTATCCAACCAGATTGGATAAATGAAGCAAGGGAGGAATAGAAGAATGAAGAAGAAGTATGGACACTCATTCAAAATTTGCAGCAAGATCCTAGTACATATGATACATTTTGTTGGAAAAATTATTCCTTATGGTAAAAATATCGCTTATATATTTGTAAGAATTTCTAAATAAAACAAAATATTCTTTTGGAATTGCACACCTCTCCCTTAGGAGGATAGTCGGGATTTTTAAAAACTTACCATAGGGTGAAGAAAGAAATTTTTTGGGATGGTCTTAAATCTGATATTCAAAATTTTGTGGCAGAATATTTGGTTTTCTAGCAAAATAAATTAGAGACAATTAAGACCTCGGGTCTGCTATAGCCTTTATCCATTCCAAATCAATTTTGGGATGAGGTTTTAATGGATTTTATGACTGGTTTACCTAAGTCCGAAGGAAAGAGTGTCATCATGGTGGTAGTTGATAGACTTACCAAGTACGTACACTTTTGTGCATTATCTTATCCATTTAAAGCGAGTACAGTTGCTAATGAATTTATGGAAACAATTCAAAAGCCACATGGATACACACAAATTATTGTAAGCGACAGAGATCCCATTTTCACTAGAAATTTTTGGACGGAATTACTTTCTTATTTGGGTACTCAACTATATCATAAATCATATTATCATCCTCAATCCGATGGGAAAACTTATATAGTGAACAAATTTTTGGAAGGATATCTTCGTTGATTTTTATGTTATAAAAAAACAAAATGGGTCAATTGGTTACCTCTGCCTTAATGGTGGTATAACACTTCCTTCCACACTGCAGAAAAAATGACCTCATTTATGGCACTTTATGGATATCATTCATCGTCCATCGCATCATATTTAAGATAAAATTCTAAGGTTCAAGAAGTGTAATATCACATCAAGCATTGAGAACAAGTTCTCCAACTCTTAAAGGATAACCTAAATTTGACACAAAATCGAATGAAACAATAGGCAGATCATCATCGCAGTGAGAGAAGTTTTGATGTAAGCAACTGGGTATTTTTACGGCTAAAACCATACAAAAAAATATCCCTCAAGTAAGCTAAGAAGGATAATAAATTATCACCAAAGTACTATGGTCATTACAAGGTGTTGCAAAATATTGGTACTATGGCATACAATTTGGAAATTCTTGCATCGTCCTGAGTGCACCCAGTTTTCCATGTTTCAGGCTTAAATAACGTTACATGTGATAAAATTCCAATTCAAAAAATATTGCGAGAAATTTATGAGGAATTAAAAATCATATTGGAACCTAGAGTAGTCACAAAAAAAGAACTCGACAACTATGAAATCGATCAATTTCAGAGTATCTCATGAAGTGGAAGAACTTACCCACTGAATATTATGCATGGGAGGATGATAATTTTATACAAAAGCATCCATAACTATTCAAGCATTGATTACAACACTTTTTTGAAGGAGAGGGGCATGTTAGTGCCCTATATTATTAATGTATTCCCTTATTTTTGTTAGTGTAGCCCCCTTATTGTTATTGTTGTACCCCTGTAGTCCCCATATTGTTATTATTGTGCCCTTACATTATTATTTTTAGGTTGAATAGGATTATATTGTGAGCCCATGGACTCCTATATATAGAAATTAGGTTTTATCATTTTTTCATCCAAAGATTGTTCATTTATGTAATGTAAAGGAGGTTTCCCCCTCAAATTGGTTGATTTCTAAGCCATTGATCTCTCTTTTCTTCTATTTTGGGAGTTGGTTTCATAACATGAGCCACCAATGAGGTATGATTTGAATTTATTTCAATTTATTTTGAGTCTAACATAAATTATGTGCTTGGTACAAGAATGAATGAAAATGCTCAGTTGGCTGGTTGAAATTGACTACAATAATTAGTAGCAACAAAAAAAGGAATTGGAACATGTAGCAACAGTATGTTGGTAAAACACTTCAAGAGCAAGGCCATTCTGGGAAAATGGAACCCAATAATATCCATTGATTTCCATGAGAATTTTATGACTGGTATGATGTTTTTGAGGTAGGAATATGCCTTGGTTTTTTTATCTTCTGATGCAAGGAAGCGTTGCCAAGGGATGAATTGCCGAGTTGGGGGTGCTAGAAAGACTTGGAAGCTGTGTGACTACACAGAAGGGGGTGACCAAATTGCCCGAGGGACTGTGTAGCAGATAAGGGAAGGTGACAGTTTTCGATGTCATTTAGGTTTTAATGAGTCTAACAAAGGAAGAACTCGACATATTTTCATATTTAGAGATTTTGAAAAGAAGAGGAAAAGAAAACTCCACCAAGTCCCTTTTCTTAGGTAGCCTCATAGATTTGAAAAGGTAGAAAACTATGTCTGAGAGAACCTCTTACTCGTGATAGGCTAAGGTATTCCTTTTTCGTAAATAATCTATCCCAGCCTGAAAAATGGGTAAACGTATACTGGGTAGATATCGTTTCGCAGCCATTTAACGAGTTCAAAATGAAAAGAGTCTTGGCAATATTTTCAATTTTCGAGAGTCAGAAAAGAGCTTAAAGATGACTCCAAGAGTGATTTTTTCATGTTTTTACCGAGTCTAAAAAAGTATAAAATACAACTCGTCACTTCATCATCGTCACGTTGAGGACCTGTCGCTGCACAAGAGACGCACGTGAAACCCATTTCTCAAAATAACATAGCACAATAATTAAAAAATACACTTTAAAACCTAATTTGGGTTCTGAAAAGTCTATAAAATGCCAAAAATGGTAAAAAATAAAAATATTTTCACTTTTACCTCTTGTTAGCAGTTTATTACCATTTTTCAACGTGATTTTGTAGAGCTGACAATAGGCAATCCAGAAAGCCAACTGTGCATATGTCTGTTCCAGGTAAGAACTCATATCCTTCCCTGCATTTTGATAGCATTTTCATTACCTGCAACCCATTTTTGTAGATCTATGGGGGGATTTTGTAAAATTTGGGGCGCGGTAGTTGGCGTAGGTATCGGGCACAAAATCGTGCCAATCGGCTTGAATTCCAAATAGGGGTGCGCAAATTGGCGCAACTATTTTTAAAACAGTCGCGCCAATCGCGCCAACCATTTCAAGCTCGTGAATTCAAGAAATGAGCCAAATTTAACTGTTCCAAAAGCATTGTATTTGGCTAATGACAAACATATGGATGTTTTTACAGGTGTGAAAGAACAAAATGGCAATCGAATGAAAAGAACGAGAGCATAGTGAAGAAGATGAGGAAGCCATGGGAAATTTGAGATGCATGGAAGTTCGCAGGGACTACAGGCTCAAAAAAAAAAATTATGACACCATGTCTCAGAGCTCAACCGAAGCTATTGCAGTGCTTGATCGGTGTCTGGGACGTTGATCAGGTAAGGTTCATTATTTGCGATTGGGAACTTGATATTGAGGTCTCAAATATTTACTTCATAACTGGACTGTCACGGAGGGGGGTAGTACCAATCCTGATCGATACTTGGCCCATAATGGAAAACATGAGTATGGTTATTGACAGGGCATGCCGAGGAGCATGGAAAGGATCCAAAAGTAGGAAGGTAGATATCTAAACCATTCCTGATCTAGCAGTGAGAGTAGTGCTACACACCATCATGCGAGCTATAGGAGTTCGGGCTCCACATGAGGCCACAAAAACACAATTACTTCTTGTAGTGGATTGCATGGAACGAATTCTCTATAACTGGGTAGAGGCAGTAAAAATCAACATAAAACATCAGTTGAAAAATTGCAAGAATGGTAAGCTGAAGCAGTTCAGCTACAGGTCCATATTGGTACCTTTCATCTTGGAATGGTTACCAATTTTCCAGCGTCAGGAAGTGATATTTACAACACCACCAGCCTAGGAGCCATGGATGGTCCGTTGGGCGGATTTAATGCCAAGGTCAGGGGGAAGTCAACAGATGTCTTAGAGATCAGAGTTCTTTGAGTAGTTCCGTCGACAACTAAATTTCGTGGAGGACTGGACCTACTTTGGCACAAATTTCACTAGTGATGCAGATCTCCCACTCCCAGAAGGAGAAAATTGAGATGAATTATTGGGTAAGACTCATTTTTTATTTTGATGAATATTATGATGTTTTTTGTTATGCATGTTCTGACATTAATCTATGTAATCACAGATGTTGGCCCGGAAAGACCTTCAGGCATGTCACCAATAGCACGAAGGATTCCTCTCGACTTTGATGTGGCCCCTCCTGGTGAGGGAGGCAAGGATAAGGAAATCATACGCAACCTGGAGGGAATCTCCTGTGGGATCCCAGAATACACGAGATTTGATGATGTTCCTCATGTGTACCAGAGACACAATGCAAGGGTGTCGAACCATGTTCACCGCTTATTGAGGCGGCTTGTACAGGTAGCGACATGCTATCATGAGATTCACGAAGACTAGACACCTAGGCTTTTATTTCTGCATATTTTTTGAGAGACATTATGTCTCAGGATGTAACTGAACATACATATTTTTTGAACTTATGATGCTCATGGATGCAAACACTCGATATATATATATATTCTTATATGGATCTTGTCATGTGATGATTATGTTTTACAAATTACACAAATTTCTATCTAATACAATATTAGCTATTGTATTAGTTAACACATTCATTCTTCTAGGAATATGTTGATATGTAATGTAATCAAAATTTCTTTCCAGTAAATGAACACGCAAATACAACCTTAAGATGTGAGGATTTCTAATGGAGTAATGCCCATTAAGTTGAAGAGCAACAAGCTATGAGTCTAGGTTAACAATCAATGCACGAATATCGAGAGAAATTGCCTCAGATAATAGTTCAACACCATCACTATATTCAATGAAATTGTGTGTGGTTCATCCTAGACAGATACCTTGAAGGTTTATCAACTCATTAGCAGGATCATAAATCACCCAAGCTGCTGAAGACAGGTTCCGAGTACTGTGAGAAGCACCATCACCGAAACTGACATAAGGGATAATATACATCTGCACAATAAGCAATGATCCAATAAGTAGGAAAATGCTTGCAAAGCACACCAGGAACAAAATTGTACAAAAACTAAAAAACATCTATGTACAAAGAAACATGCACGAATGACTCATGCTTAGTACTTTTTAAGATGCAACCCATTTCTAGGCTGATCCAGAGGATTACCTTCATAATCAATAAGCTCATAAGCCCCATTCTGAAAAACGTGCTTAATAATGTAGGGCCCATTCCACATGGGTTGAAATTTTCCTACCCCCAGCTTATCATGAGCTTGGTCGTATAGGAGGAAGAGGTCTCCTTCTATGAAGGAACGAGGGGAAACTGATTGGTCAAAATGAGCTTTGACCCACTTTTTCTGTGCTTCTATGGCTAGAGCAGCAAAGTAATGAGTTTCATCAAGTCTCTCTAAATATAGAAGGCACCCTTCTTCCGGTGATGTATTCGGCAGCAATTCAATAGCTAGTTTGAGAGAAGGAATTTTGCATTCAATTGGAAGGGCAGCTTCCAAACCATAGATAAGATGGAATGAAGTGAATCCTGTCGCATCCTTCACTGAGGTTTAGTAAGCCTAGAGAGTTGAAAACAACATCAGATTCCAGTTTGATTTGTGCATCCCAATCGTACATTGAAGCATAGTGACGAGAACTTTTTTCACAACTTCAACCTAGCCATTGGCCTGAGGGTGATACGGCATTGAGCTGTTGTGATGGAGACCCAACTTAGAAGTCAACTCAGCCACCATGTAATGCCGAAAATGGGAACCATGATCGGTAACAATGGCTTGAGGGACACCAAACCTAGAAATGGCATGATTGAATAGAAATGGTCATGTTTTCTTATCGTCAGCCGTAAGTGTAGGCATTTCTTCGGCCCATTTGGTGAATTAGTCAATGACTATGATAATATAAGCATGCTCCCCGACTGAGTGAGGGTTACATGTCATAAAATCAATGCCCCACTTCACAAAGGGACCAACGCTAATGACAGGGTGAAGATGGGAAGGTGGCGCACACATCTTGCACTGATAGATCTGGAAATCATGACACTTACGGATAGCAACAATGAAATATTTAAATATGGGGGGCAAGAAGTAGCCAGCACAAAGAATCTTCTGTGCAGTAGCATATCCATACATGTGACCACCATAGGCGCCACTGTGACAATCATTTAGGACCTTTTTATCCTCCTCGAGAGTCAAACACCGGTGGAGAATGGAATCAACTCCGATGTGGTAGTGGATCTTCGACTATGTGATAGGGTTGTGATTGATAACGGATGCATCGGCGAGCATCCTTCATCAACTCAGATTGGAAGTAAGAATTCTGAAGATATACGATGATATCACCATACCAGGAATCAAGGGTGCTAATAAGAAAAAGTGTGTCATCTAGAATGCGTTCCTCAGAACCAGACAGAGAAGAATTTGAAGGGAGAGAGCAGATAAAATCGGCGAAGACTAATGAATTCTTCGACTTGGCGGTATTGAAATCCAAATTGAACTCTTGGGGGATGACAATCAACTTCGATTACTTTCCCCCTAACAATTGACGAGTCATTATGTAAGTCATAGGGTTGCAATCGGAAATCACAGTCACTGTGCACAATAGAATATAGTGACAAAAACATTGAAGAGCTTGAACAAAAGCCAACGCCAACTTCTCGACATGGGCATATCGTGTCTCAGTATTGAGAAGGTTGTGAGATAGATATAAAATTATATGCTCATCACCATCATCATCGTCTTATACCAAAACCATGGAAATTGTGCTAAACATGACAGCCAAATAGGGGGAGTGATCATGATGATAATTTGGGGGATGCAATAGAGGAGCATTGACCAACAATGTCTTCAATGCATCAAACGAATTTTGGGCAATATCATCCTAGAGGAACGGGACGCCTTGCTTTAGTAATCGCATAAATCCTTTGGCCACTTCGGCATAGTTAGGTATAAAACGACGTAGGAAGTTAGCTTTTCCCTACAGACTCTGCAGCTGATGTAAGGAGGAAGGAGAGGGGAGATTAATGATAGCTTCAAATTTGAGTGGATCGAGATGAATCCCGTCTTTGGAAATGATAAAACCTAAGATTCTACAGGAATCAATGCAGAAGACGCACTTATGCGGATTGAGCCGGATGTTATAGCGTCGACAACGAAGAACAATCTGATGGAGATTATCAGGATAGTCTTTATGCTTAGCTGAATGAGCGAGAAGGTCATCCAGGTAAGGCTGAACAATGTGCTTGATATCATGAAAATAATATGACATTGCTTGCTGAAATTTAGTGCCAACATTTTTAATACCAAAAGGGATATGTTTATAGGTGAAAGTAACCCAAGGACAGACAAAGGCAGTTTTATGTTGATCAATCAGAATAATGTTAATCTAGTTATACCCAGAAAACCCATCCATAAGGGAAAAATGTCACTCCTAGCATAGTTGTCAATGATTTTATCAATAAAAGGAGTGGAATAATTATCTTTAGGGCAAGCACGGATAATGTCATGGTAATCAACACAGACCTGAATGGTACCCTGTTTCTTATCTACAGGAACAATATTGGCAACCTTTCTAGGGTGCACAGGACGAAGATGTTGGCGAATAGGCTTCGCACCGGGATAGGTAGGGATCTCATCCACCACTATAATTTGATCAATTCTAGGAATTTCTTTGTAATACCATGCGATAACATCGCGAAACTCGTGGAAGGGACTAGTATAGACTTGGATCTCATCAGGAGAACAGGTCACCCCAATATGGATGTTCTTGACAACCCCCAGTTTAACAGAGATGTCGATAGGCATCGTCTGTGTGATGTTGCTCAAGTTACCTTCCGTAAATACTTCACATTTTAGGATGCGTGTTTGAAGTGGAGGAGAAGGAACTTGATAAGCAAACCTCTTGAGACACGTAGACATGGAACCAAGGCCAAGCATGAACAAGGAAGGATGATGACTATCATCCCAAGGAGGATCCTCAAGTGACAGAGTTTCCACGATGGCTTCATCAAAGGGAAATACTTCACTTAAGGGATCGGGCGAATCCAAATCGCCGAGCCAAGGGGATTGAGAATAAGTGTCAAGAGACATGCCCAAAGGAGCATGATTAGGAGGCGAAGGATCCGAAGCTTAAATAAGTTCACAATAATCAATCTCGATCGGACTTAATGTAATCAAATCTCCAAATGAATCAATCTGCTAAGGAGAATGGATGACCCACGGATTATAAGACCTGGAGATCATGTTAATCTAAACAATGTTGGGTGGCAGAAGAGGAAAAATACCCATGAGGGCAGGATCTTTGAAAATACCCTGCTCGATGCTCTCATAAGGCGTAGAAATTTAATCTATGTATGGAACGTTGCCCTCAGAATATGAAGAAGTGAAAAAATACAATTGATCGATAGTAATAATATTTCCCTTGTGTGGAAATCACAAAACATGAAAGAGAGTAGACGGAATGCACAACATGGCGTGAGTCGAACTGCGGTCAAGGAGAAGATTGTAATTGAGCTTGATGTCAACTAATTCAACCTCGACATTGATTGTTTTCCCTTCTAGAGTGATAGGTAAACTAGCGAGAACACCAAGAGGTTTAGATTCCCTTCCATCAAATGCTTCTAGAACATTTGGAGATGAGTTGAGAGCTGGAGAACCAATGGCTTTCCAGCAGGCATATGACATGATGCATGTAGATGCACCTTTGTCCACGAATGTTTGATGGATGTTCAGTCCATTAATCCAAACTTGGATGATGAGCGCAAGCTGGTGAGGGAGACATGGGAAGAAATTATCCAAGTCGAAAGTGATAAGGCTCAAATCAGCAAGATCAACCCCAACGATGGTAGATAACAAAGACTTCCGTTGAGATGGACAACTCTGAAGCACTTCTAATGCAGACATAGAAAATGGTGCTTGAGCCAAATCCTCAACAATATTGTAATGATGAGAAGCACAAGTGTTAGGATTGTAAGAATACTTATAGAGAACACCTTTAGAAGGTGGACAGACAATGGGCGTAGTACTGGGCCTTTCAATATAAAGAGGACCAGAAGCAAGCAGAGGAGGAGGACCATCAACGATCTCTTTCCCCGCTTCCTGACACGGTTCGGTATAATATTTCGACCAAGTAGAAATAGAAATGGATGCAGAACCATTCATCATGAAAAGTTGAGAGCCAAATGGGGTAGAGGACTGAGGTTGCTCTACCAACTAAGTCTTCTATGATGGAAAGAGTTCTTTGACAACAACCGAAGTGCCCTGGGTGCCTTTGAAAAATCGACTCACTTTGGCCCGTTTAGTGTAGTCCTTGGTGTAGTGATATTCATCACAAATAAAACAAGGGTACTTCAGTTTACGCTACGAACCATCATCAACATGAGATTTTTGAGAATCATGTTTCGAGGTATTGGCTTTGGCCTTACCTTTACCCTTGTTTTTACCGTTGGAAGTCTTATCCGCTGGATTGGCCTGAATGAAATTGACTTCTACGGTTTTACCAAAATTCGGGATCGGATGAGAAGGAGTATCATTGGAAGGAGCATATTTTTTCTTCCGAGGATTCAGAGTGGAAGACTTCTGAGAAGTCTGAGACACGGAACCAATGATACCATTGATGGATGGCGTCTTTGGTGCTTTGGAAGTTCCATGTCTAGGAGCATGAGGCAAGAGTTCATACAACGTGTCAGACTGAGAGTACACAAGATCAAGGTACTAGGCATGAGAAATGTCTTGTCCCTCAGTGACGCATGCCCCCATAGCAATGTCCTTAGAAATAGGAGCAATGAAGGAGGTGGTGAACCAATTAGTCAGAATATGATTAGGAATCTAAAACTTAATCAAGCGACAATGATGCCTCCATTCATGAATATGACCAGAGATATGGGTAGCTCGAGCTTGTTTCAAGGATGTGAGGAGGTGCATCCCGATTTCATACCGAACCGGTAATTGAAAGTGCGTGAGAAATGCCATGAATAAAGAATTGAAATCTTGGAAGACACCATGATATAATTTGATGTACCACTTGGCAACAACACCAGTAAGAGTGTTGGAAAATACAGAGTCGGATAGAATCTTCAACCCAAGATTTAGAGGAACACCAAAGGTGGTAAGCCATAACATGCACTTGGGGGTCTTCTCCGGACTTGTCCTAAAACTTGGGACAATCGCCAGGAATTTTGGTTGGAACTGGAGGCCGATACAGGTTATGAAGGATCAGATCGTTCATCAACTTTGACACATCAAGCAATTCCAACGTCGCCAGGAAAGGTAATTGAGGATTGAAAGGAGTTGCAGGTTGTTGATAAATACTAGTATTAACATTCCACCCAGGTTGAGAGAAATTATGCCCCCATATGTTTTCTCCCGGATGATTCTATCCATAGGGGTTATAAGCTAGATATTTCTTTCCATAGATGGGTTGAGGACCGACATATTGATTTTGAGCATACCACTAAGATCCTTGCTGAGCAACATATGGATTTTGTTATGGAATGTAAGCATTACCTTCAGGTGGATTATACATCGTCTGGGATTGACCTTAAGGAAAATAAGTGAAATGTTGGGGCACACTGTATACTGCCTGAGATTGACCTTAAGTAAGGTAAGTAGTTCCTTGAGGCTGAGTGAGTTGTCCCTGCAGAGTAGGTTGACCCGGATAATGAGGTTTGGTAGGCTTTCCCTGCGGAGCAAGTTGACCTAGATACTGATAGCCACCGGGTTTCCCTTGTGGAAGAGGTTGGCCCAATGGTTGGGATGGGCCAGGTTTCCCCTGAAAACTAGGTTGACCCAACACAGGACTGTAGGGTTGTCCTTTTTGTAAAAAAGGTTGTCCCTGTGGTGGATAAATTTGCCACCCAGGAACATAAGATGCTCCTTGTTGAAATTGAGGTTGACCAGAAGGAATGTAGGGTTGTCTTTGTTGAGCTGAAGGTTGTCCTTGCAGACCGTAAGGTTGTCCCTGTGGACCAGAGGGTTGTCCCTGTGGGCCCGAGGGTTGTCCCGGTTGGTAAATGGCCTGATGGGGATCGATTGGAGGCAAATAGATAGGATTCCCATATTTTTAATAATGATGTGGAGGATTTCTAGAAGTTATTAACTGCTGAGAACCCTGAGGGGTAGAATTATGCTGCTGAGGACCCTGAGAGCTATAATACTATTGTTGAATGGCCAACATATACTCATCAAATGTATAACCGCTAGGAATGGAGGCAGAAACCATAGGTGCAGTGAAAGTAGGGTGGATTTCCACAATAAAAGGTTGCGATCCACTCACAGTGGGCCTAACAAGTATCGTGGGATTGATAAAAATAGACTTACGGACAACAGAAGGCCCCAATGATGACGAAGTCATACTAACAACCAGTGCAGATGAAGCCATAGAGACGGTGGGTCGAACAGGAATAGAGGTTATAATTGTCGATGTTTTAGGAGTCGAGGGTGATGCCTCCGATATCGAGACAACCGAACTCCAAGAGGGAGTCGATGTATCGGACCATATTGGATTCTGATACAATGATTGAATGTTGGAAATGATCTGACCCAAAGTTATATAACCGCGTGGGAGAGACACTGGTTGTGAGGAAGGTTGATTTGAGACAAAATGAAAGTTCTCCAAAGGGAGCTTATAGTATCTTGTAGAAACATAGAGCTCTTCACTACTAACGGGACTCAAAGAATCCATGTCAGCCATTTGATCATGAAACAAATGATGAACAGTGTCGAGTAAAGCAGTAGCTAGCAAGGTTGGTTCTGAAGTAAGGGGAGGGAAATCTTGAGTGTTCCTAAAACCAGACCAAGCATATTGAGGTTTCCAATTGATATCAAATGGCTCATCAAGAGGAGATTGAGTAGGAAGAGGTAAGATACTCGGAATGAGAGACTGCCAGAAATCACAGACCTAATGGGTTGAGATGCTTCCGAAGAAATTTCAGGAGAAGGATCACCACTAAGAGGTACTGAAGAGGATGAAGAAATTGGTGGTTCCAGCACTGTGACAATGTTTCAAAATAGATAGGAAACGAGATAGCATATTCAAGGCTTCAAGACCAAACACTAAGGAACTACGAAAAAAAATCCAAGAAAATATCTTTAACCGGCATGTGATCATAGGCAGTTAATTTTATGACATTGAAATGAAACTTTGTTGTTTCATGTTTTAAGAGTTGAGAAATAGGAAAAATATTACTCTAGTCACTTTCAGATTGAACGAGCATGATAGGAAAAGTGCTCAAGGATCTTTTCACTTTTAGAGAGTCAAGAAAAGACCAAAATGACTACTCAGGTAATCTAAGCAAGAGGGTGTACCAAGTTTCCGTAAACTGCAATATACACCTTGGTGATAAAATGAAAGAGAAATGACCAAGGACTTAATGTACATGCAACAAGTCTCCCAGAATACTGTGTTTGGTGTATCACAGTTACAAGGTAGCAGACTCAGATTCCTATGGATAAAGGATTGCAACCTATGGGGGTATCCCTTTATATACGCAATGGTACGGGGAGCACAAGTCCATACTAGTGCTGTCTAATTCCAAACGGTGAACGACAGCTACTAGATTTAACGACGCCAGAACACGTCACTAGCCTAGAACTCTAAAATATGTGCGTTATGTTTCAATGCTTCCTTAGGTTGATTGAATTCATTTTAAGGTCAATCTTGAATTAATGTTACAATTTCAAAGCCTTACTGAATGTGATCTCGAATTCCTAAATGCACACTACATGCAAAAGAACATCATTTCCATTTAATGAATGCTAACTAAGAGAAGGATAGGAATCTATGACAAAGTAGCAATCAATTGAAACATAAGAAGAATTTCACTAATGCATCTAATACAACCAAATCAGAAAACGAAAAACTCTTTCCTAGTTTGCTAAGAGCTAGTAATGTAAAAGAACATTTTCATTTTCAATGAAGAGAAAGAATGAAACTTTTGTCTTTTTAGATGAATGTGGAACACAATGCACTGTTAAAATAACAAGAAAAATAAACACTAGTTTTGAGCACTGTGAATGTAAAGATCTAAAGCAAAGAGATCAATGCAATTCAAACATAAAACACACTCAAAACAAGGATGCACTCTTCCAAGAAAACAAAGAGCTTTCAAAATGATCAAACGAGCAATGTAATCTATGCTCAAAGTGACGAATGGAGAGCTAAATGAAAACAAAGGTGATCATTCAACAAAAAAAAGACATAAATAACCAAGAGAAAGACTAAGAAAATCAATCAGTGAATTGGGATGACAAATATCAAAGTAACTCGAACTCAACTCAGAAGGCTCAGTGAGGAGCGGGCCGATCAAACAACATAGGGCACCTAGAAACCCTAGGGAAATGAATCTAACTGATAAGATGATGGAAAAACAGCTGAGAATACTGAGACTACAGAGTCAAAACAATCTCCGTTGACCAATTTCAAGGCAAAAAACCAATCCAGAGCCAAGAAACACTAACAAAAACTCAGAAAAGAGGTCAAATCAAATCCTACAGGATTCGGTGTGACTATTCAGCTGTAATCGATGCTAAATAGGGGTTGGCGCACCTGTGAAAAATTCTACATGCACCAATTAGCATGACTATTCAAAGAAAGGAAGCGTCGAGATAGAAAACTATGGGAAAAAATTAAAACCACTGAGTAGATATCAGACTTGACAGTCTGGAATTGAATAGGATGGTTGAAAACAGTCAAACAGGTCAAGCAAAGTAGAAACACGAAGACATGACCAAAGTCAACTTGACAAGAAAAACACTTGACAAACAACTAGATGAAAAATGCACACTGATCCCCAATGGAGTCGCCAACTTGTTGTGTAAGTAAATGTAATATTTCTAAATTAGCATGCAGCTAATTGGAATATGAATTTTGCTCTAAACACATAGTTAGATGAATAAATGGGTAGGGAGGCCCATAAATCCTTTTAGCAGCAATAAAATCCCTCTTAATGGGGAAATGGATCATATTCATAGTTGGATAAAACACCTTCATGTGTGAACAAAGGCTAATGCACGTGGACAAGGTCAAGTTTGACCAAGTCAACAAAGCTAGTATGGAGGAAGTGTAACATTAATGAAGATAACCCAGTGAGAGTATGGATCAGTTTAGATAGTTAGAATAAAGCCACCTTGAGTGTGGAAGAATACATTGCATGAAGATCCAGTCAAGGTTGACCAAATCCAACAGCGTTGTTATGGAGGAGTGGCATTGATGATGGGACAACACAATTTTGGAGGGAGATTCATTGCATGAAGATGGAAGCCCTAATGAGTGGGAACCAAGGTGAGAAGGCTCACATTGTTTATAAAGAAGAGGATGGTAGCCATATGGGGTTAGCTTATGATTATTATTTTCTGATTATATGGTCAGTTTAGACATATACTTTCTCCTGCTGTTTAGCTGAGATTAAATGTTGTTTAGCATTGGGTGTTCCTGATCGGGAATCCCACCTCTTCCATTGAGTAGCTCTTGGAGGAGTCTTGCACCATATTTTCCACTATCTGGCTGAAGGCCAAGCTTCATATTCCTTTGAAAATGCAAATCCTATTGAGGGTTTTTCTGTTTCAGTAAGCTGCAACAAGTGGAGACTAGATCCTTAGATCTAGGCCATTTCAATGCTCATTTTCAGGGGAGGAGGTTTCTACTCCATAGGTAGATTAGTATTGAAGGCCTTGAGCCTCATTTCTATATTTTGGCATTAGGCCAACTATATTTTATCCCCTACAGTGCAATATAGATCCAGATCTGCGTAATTTCTGAAGGTACAATTTGCAAGGTGGTTTAGCACACCATTTGGAGAGTTGATTTGCTAAGTTTTTGGGATCTTCCCTTCACTTTGGAGATCTATTGGAGGAGGTCATGCTATAATTCATATCAAATTAGATCCTCTTTCCAGATCTATAATTTTCATTAGATCTATAGACTTAGATCTCAGATCTACATCTTGTACTTGGAGTTTTGCTGAAAACCCCAAGGGGGTTCTTTAGAGGAGCTTGTATAGTGCATGGATCTGATATAGATCTAAATTTTTATTCACATAGCAGCTCTATATTTGATGTACAACCTACTCCTATTGCGGACTCAATAAAATAACGCTTTCAGGGTATTTCCAGCTTTAATTCATGGTTGCAGCCCCTCTTTTTGCATGATTTTTGCACTATTATGGCTTGGGAGGCTTGTTTAACTAAGCTACCATGATTTTTTTCAGATCTGCTTTTGTATATGGCTGTTATAATGTATGAATGAATGGATCCATGGGCTGCATTTAACTATTATTTCACATATTTCTGAAAAATTCATTTTTAATGCATGTATTGTTGCTTTTCCCCATTCAGGAATATTACAGTGGTATCAGAGCATAACCTTGGCTCAACATGTGAGTTTTCAGCCAATATGCTATAAGAAGAAGAAGAGAAGGATAAAGAGATCAAAATGATGGGAGGAATGAGTTTCATCTCATCTCTTTTCAGATCTAAGAAGGACCTCACCAAGAAGGTCAAGTAGAGAAAAGTGGAGAAAAGAAGTGAAACCACATTGGTTTCAAGATGAGGAAGGTCCATGTACTTCCTATCAGCAAAAATAAGATCTGATATTACATAAAGCTCCAAAAAAACACACTATGGCCTTTACTTTTGAAGACAAGAGGCATAGAGATGGAGAACACTTAGATCATGAGATTCTAAGTGAGTATCTTGTAGAATATAAGTCTCAACCTAGAGCTTTCAAGGAGAATCTAATTCTCCCCACAGTTCATTCAGATCAAAGAAGAACGAAGACCTTGCAGCAATAGAAGGAAGAAGGGCAATAGATTTCTATTGTCTACCTTTGATGGGTCATCCTCATGCACAACAAGAGCCTAGGGAATGAGGTTTTATGCATTTTTCCTACTACATCCAGTAGTAGAGAAAGAAGCTGTTGAGATTGCAGTGTTGCACCTTGAGGGTGAAGCAAAAATTTGGTGGTTCAGCCATTTGAGTCATGCAAGAGTCACTGCATTTACAGATTTTACTCAAAGGTTGATTAAGAAGTTTGACAAGAAGAAATTAGAGGAGAAGAAGACTTCACCACCACTTGCTGCAAGAGCACTTACATCAAGAGAAAAAACACTTGCACCTTTGCAAACTAGTCTTGATCTCCTGACATCTAGAGTCCCATGCACCATTCTAGAGATGAATGAGGAGGAGGAGACATGTACCAGCATTGATGAATCCTTAGAAGAGCAGCCATCATCATTAGGACTTGGGGAGGCCATCACACTAGAGGAAGGAACCCTTGTAGTAGTCCAAGATGTTCCCAAGCTTTACCGAGGTATGCACATGTTTCCATTTTCTGTTACTTCAACACATCATATGGAGGATTATGGGAATATACCATTGCATGACCTAGGGTCAAAGTACATTGCTAATTTGGAGCAGCATACTATCACTGCGTTGGGAAGCCTTGATTTGTTCAAGGAGGAGATATACAGTCATCCTAGTGTATCATTGTTGAGCTGCACACAAATCTTGGGGTTGGAGTATATATTATTTGAGGATGGGATGAGTATTGTCTTGAACAATACATTGCCAAACTATGTGTTTGACATTGGGCATGATCTTGAGATAGTAGTTGCACCATCATGGAGATCAGTAGCACTATCATTGAGCAGCAGTGATGAGTTGGGGGCCCAACCATTTTTGGAGCATTCCAATGACCTTCCCATATGTATAACAGAGGATAAGAAGATAGTTGATGGAGGAAATATTAGGATGGATAAAATCTCTCATGATTGTGATGAATATTTCTTGATGAACATTTCACATCACGATGGGAGGTTTTTGCCTACCACCTATTTGGACGCTTATGGGATCAACTTGGTAATTGAGGATATTGCATTTCAACATCCCATAAAATGCAAAGACAAAAATCTAATTTGGGAGGATGGTATTCTCCATTGGAGGAATGCCACTTTTGGACATGATGATAGACACTCACCATGGGTTGGATGGGTGATATTGATGAGCAAGAGGTTGGAAAGCCACTTGCAGATTTATGATACTGGGCAGTAGGAGGCAAGACTGCACTGGTTACTCTTGAAAGAGTTTGGTCATCCTGTGACACATTCTATTTCAAAGATCTGGTTGGTGGAGGGAACTCGGCATGGCACTTACATCATATGGAAGCAAGGAGGTTGGGTGTATTGGGGTGATGTGATATCTTTCATATCAACTATCATGTTGTTGCTCCATGATTTATATGGTGATGGTGGGGGGAAGCAACTAGAGTGTTGGACCGTGAATACGACCACTTCTTAACACTTATTTCATCCATTTTTACTCTTCTTAATCATGTCATTTATTATAATTTATCATATAAATCCATCTTATAATGATTTATGCTCTTATGGATGAATATTATTTCTTCTCCTTTATTTTTAATAAATTGATTATTATTATGCATAATTTTATCAATTATGGTTTATTGATATATTTTGTAACATCACTTACCATTTTAGCCTCCAAAGATAATTTCCAGATTACAGATTTGATTTCCAAATCATTATGAGATATTCCAACTCAGAAATCCGCTGGAATAAGAAGTGACAATTTTACGGTTGAGATTATGAGCAAATAAAGAAGAATCTGGAAAATCCCGAACATGGGTTTTGTCCAGAACGGACCCAATTAACTTTATGAAAGAACGGTTTGCCCAAATTTGACTTGTATTGAGAGAAACGCAGGGTTCTTTGAGCACGCTTTTCTAAGTTCTGTTATTGCGGCCGTCCTCCAAATCTCAGCTGCAAAGCCAAATTCGCCTTGCTCTTGTTCAAATATTGTTGGAAATATATTTTCTGGTTGATCATATTGTTATGGAAGATTATATTTGCTATTTAATTTCTCCTCCTTCTGATTATAAAAGGAGAACATGTATTGTGTATTGGGAGAGGTTGGAGAAAAATGGATGATTATTGAATTCTCTTTGTAACATTGTAATTCCTTGACTCTTGTGATCAAAGAGCAACTGATGTAAAAACTATTCATGTTTGATTAATACAAAGAGGCATTCTCGTTTCATTTCTCAAGTTCTACAGTAGCCCAGTGGCGCTTTCACCGGCGGTTGAGGGCCCGGCCCTGGTGGAGCGACCTGTTGTTTGTATTTCTATTCTTTTATTTCTGTTGTGTGATAATTGCATTTAGATTTATTACAATTACAGAGTTATTTGATTGCTGTTTATATTGCTATTCCATTTTTGTTTATTGTTTATTTCTGATTCATAGCTTTAGATTAGCAAATAGATGAGTTACAGTTACATGCTGCTGTTCCTTTCCAGTTTGCGTTCCTTTTAAATTGCTTTTGTTTAATCTGCTTGTGTTTCATTTGCTTTAAGATTTCCAGCTGTCGAGGATAGAGGCTTTTGCTTCCAAGTCCCCAGAATTGGTAAGCTTGCATCGATTTCTAAGGGAAAGAGTTATTGCTACTGCATCCCTGATCGATGTTCTGCAAGATTGAAGTAGTTTAATCTTTCCATTCATGTCACTGTAAGTAGGTTTCTTTACAAGCATTTGTTACCTTTGCATTTGTTATTTTGTACTACATCTTCACAACATTACTCTTGGATAAATTGCTGCCTCAGACTGAGGACACTCTTGAAATAAAAAGTCGCTCCCGGATTGATAATTAATGTGAGATAAATAGGTGTTAAAAAGATACCTTTTTATGCCTCGACATTTTGGCGCCGTTGCCGGGGAAAGTGTATGCCATTTAGAAAGAAGTGATGCATATTTAATTTTTTCTGCTTGGGAAGAATTGGGTATTAAAGATGGAAGGTAAGAACTTGCGCACTAAGCAAGAAACACACTTGTTGATTGGCCCGCTTCACAGTAGAATTGAGTGAAATTTTAAGGTAGGAATGAATGCTTGTGTTTATTCTTAAATTTTAGAGGTAGAATTTTTGAAAAAATCTTGTAATTCCTCTCGAGTGGTGATGTAAGCACCACCCATTTCACTAACCAATTGACAGGAACATTGGAAGGATGATCCTTAAAGAAACACCTGAAGAACATCTTCTATTATGGTAAGAAATGGCTGACATTGCAACTTTTGAATTCCCTATCGAAGATCTAGGAGGACGGACACAAATGCGCATAATTCCCCCATTGTCTCTACTAAATTTCCATGGTTTGACAAATGAAGATCCAGATACATTCTTATTTGAGTTCGAAATACTTTGTAGAGGATATGATTATTGTACTAACAATCAAAGATTTAAAGTGTTTCCTCTTACTCTAAAAGGAGTAGCTCTCCGATGGTTCATGAGCCTAGGTGGGAACTGCATCAAAACATGGGAGGACATGAAGAACATATTCTTGAAGAAGTACCAAGACTACTACAAATCCAATGAAGATATTTTTGGTATGATACAAGGGGAAGATGAAAGCTTGGAGGACTATGTAGAGCGATTTCAATATAACCTTCAAAAATCAAAGCATAAGCATTTGGAAAAAGAGATCTTGAAAACACTCCTTCTTAAAGGAATCAAAGATGATTTTTTAGAACTCTTAAATCTGATAGGAAAAGGTGATGTTTTTCAGTTATCATATGATGATGTTTGTGAATTGTGCATAAGGTATTCAAGAGGAATTTCCAAGATTGGTAAGAATTCTAGAGAAGTTTCTTCTTTCTTTTCCAAATGTACTACAAGAACAAGAGACATAAGAGCTGAAATCAAGGTTTTAATTGAAAATTTTAAATATGATTTTATTAGTTCTCTAAATTCACAATTGAATGTTTTGCAGGTTTAGAGAAATCAAGAATTTGATGAAGTGTTTTTCCCTCATTACCAAAAGGAGCATCCCATAGATACTCACTCTTCCTTATCTAATTTGGAAGTAGCATATCAAAGAGATGGGGAAGCTGCAACAAGGTCAAAACCATGGAAATCATGGCCTACAAGTATGATTCAAAACACTTCCTCTCCATTCTCTTACTTGCATAATCCATTATGGAATATTCATATGTTAGGGCAGCCATGCCAATCTCAATATAACCACTACCAATCTTGTCCACAAGCTTGGCATGGTTCACCTTATGATTGCATGACTACTCTTCCTCATCTTGTAGCACAAACACATCTTCTAGATCTTTCACAACACCTTGTTTTCCAATCAAAATCATTTACTCAACACAATCAACTACATCATCAAGAGGCTCCATTCCCTACACAATCTCCTGCTCAACTCATTCCACATCTTTACCATAACAAACCAGTACAACATGCTTACAGTGTTGAACTGCAAAATTCGCACACCCGTCCCACCCATTCTATCTCACATGCACCATTGGAGAAAACTTACACTGAGACTCAGAATGAATCAAATCCAAAAATTGTAGAAGTTATGAGAGAAAATGAGGTTTCTTCTAGTTTGCATCAAAAAACCATTTTAAAATCTCAAGAACTTCATGGTACGATGGATATGGGAAATCAAGGAAGTAAATAATATATTGAATATTGGTTTCACTCTATCATTTGTTTGCAACATCACTCCATACTTCAACAATTTTTGGCATCATCTTTTCAAGGGAAGTTGGCTTCTCATACCCTAATTTTTATTAATATACATTTTTCAAATTTGGGTATGTACATAATTGAAGCCTTATTTCGGAAATGGATCCACTGGAAATACTCTTATACGTAATCATATTCATTTTCCAATTCAGAGTAGGATAGTGGAGAAATAAATAAAAGAGGAAATAAAACAAACACATTTTTTTATTTTTGTAAAAAATAGTTTTTTTTTTTGTTTCAACACGCTGTGAAATAAAAATTGATGATAAATATTCTAATTTATATGTGCATGTAGATGGATTATATTGCAAAAAAAAATTCTACAAACACTAATATTCATTTTTCTCATCAATATGGAAAAATTGTTTGAATATCATTTTTTTTGGCTTGTGGGCTTGATGAAATTTCTGAAAACTCAATTGGGACAGTCATGTTTTGGGAGACCAAAATTAAATATTTTTAAAACTGGTTTATATCCTAAATATCCCTTGATTTCTACTTTCCAACCCAATTGTAATCACTCAATTTGGATTTGAAACGAAAAAGTTAGAACCAAAACATTGACAGGGTGTCTAGTAGGCAGCTCAGGAACATAGTTGGGATAGTCAGTTTTTGTAGGTCTAAATGACTATATTTTTAAAAATTGTTTCTATTGTATATTCCTCTATGAGTCTATTTTACAACGCAATTTGAATCACTCAATTTCGATATCGTATGAGGAATTTATGACCAAAATACTGACTGCCTATCATAAATCAGAATTCTTGAAACTCTGTTTTCTCGGCTGTTTCTTAACATTTTTGACCCATCAATTCTTCTTGTCTTCAAAACTTGTTTCTACTGGAGATCAATAAATGAATCTAATTTAATATCCAATTTTAATCGGTTCAATCCACCATCAAACGAATAATTTATGCTTGAAATACCAACTGTTGGTCTGAGCTGGAAAATCGAAAATAATTCTATTATGCAGGTTGTTCTAAGAAAATTTAACATATCATTACATGGAATTTTTAAATCTTGTTTCTATTGGAGATAAAAATTTGAATTAGCTCTCATTTGGCTTTGTAATCACTCAAATCGGACAAGAAACAAAGAAGGTATGATTAAAACACTGCTGGTTAGTATAGTCGACCGCTACTCTCCCGCAGGTGACAAATAAAATTTGTTTTATTTTTCCATGGATTTGTTCTACAAAGTAACTACTTGTTAGTTTTTTTGCATAATTCTTGGATTAGGGAGCCCGATCACCTCTCTTTATCCATGATTTAATGTTTTATTGTAGGTAGATACTCGTTTTTTGCAGGTCTTAGGAGAACAAAGAAGGTCAATTTATGGACGAGCGATTCTGGAGATAAACTTTAGTGAAACAAAGACATTTCATATATTTTATTACCTAATAGATTCATAACAAGAAGAAATGAAGAATTGGTTTCCATTTGAAGATTCACCCACTGCTGCCAAAATATTTTTCAAAAGATCATTTTTTTTCTCATTAATCAATTTGATATTCTCTTAGAAATAACATCATAGCTGTTGTAACTTAATAAAAGTGTTGTTTCTTTTTTGATTTCTTTTATGTTTTTGTGTTTCAGGTGTTAATCTCTTCAAATTGCAATTTGTGCTCCAGTGGTAATTGAACAATAAAGACCCCCCCATGCAAGTTTCAGTTACAAAAGGCAATTCTTCAATAACTGCAATTCTGTAAAAAAAATTTCTTGAAACTTGTACATAAAAATCATTTCTATTTGATTGGATTTGCTTGGCAATGGATTGCATATTAGCTTTGTTCTTTCCTTTATCTTTTTTTTTCCCTTTTTTTTTTGTTGTTTTTTTAAAAAAGAACAACATTTTTGTTGCATGTTTTTGTTGATTCCTTTCACAAGGAACATCATCGCTCATTTTGCTGTTCCTTTCAAAAGGAACAACACCGCTCAGTTTTGTTGTTCCTTTTAAAAGGAACAACACCGTTCATTTTTGCTGTTCCTTTCAAAAGGAACAGCCCCGACTGTTCTTGTTGTTCCTTTCCAAAGGAACAGAATTTTCGCAGACTGTTCTTGCTGTTCCTTTCCAAAGGAACAACATTTTCGCAGATTGTTTTTTTTTGCTATTCCTTTTCAAAGGAACAACACTTTTTGAGTGCATTTTTCTTGTTTTTTAAACAACATTTTTAGAATTTTTTTTGAATTTTTCATGAATTTTTGAAAGACAAACATACAATTTATGAAAGGATACACAATCATACAAATTAGAGCTTACTGTAATCAGCAAATCAAAAGAAATCATCATTTTTAAGAAAGTTGCTTAGTAATGATAAGAAAAAGGAAAAAGGGGCATAATTAATAACATGATTTTGTTGTCTTATTAACATTAAATTCATATGATCGATTATATTTATCATGTTGGTTCTTTCCCATATTTTATAACTTTCTTTGATTTTTACTTATGGAGTAGGAGCAAGGGCATATTTTTTTTCTATTGAGCTGTTCAAACTTCTTCCACCATCCCTACTCTTAATAAATGTTGAGCCATCCCTTATGATTAATTGAGGAAAAGTACTGTGTGTAAAAGAAAAGAAGAAAAAATATTTATATATTCCATTAATAATGATTTTGCAGATGGAGGATAGGGGGTCTCACCAAGAGCCAGCCTACCGTAATCATAAGGAAGGCAGTGAAGTGGCATTCCCATTATGGCCACCAAACCAGGGAAATGGTCCAACAGATAATTGAAAAAATCAAGAAGTCCTTGGAACATGAGGTCTCATCACGAGCCAGCCTGCCCACCTTTCACTTCTTCCCGGTGAACGACATTGTGGTTTATCTGGTCACCAAGCAAGCACAATGGCCTCAGTCATGATATTCAATAAAAAGCACTTCCTTAGCATACATAAAGGACAATGGTTCCGTGGGTAAGAACGCAACTTTGTCAAGGTTATGGACACCTGTGGGCAGCAGAGCTCTGCTGATGGTATTGGAGTCACATTTATACACATCAATAGTAATATTAAACCCTTTTTCCTATATCTCTATTTAAATATCAGATGAAATTATGAATCCTTAACATGTTATTTCCAACCTATTATACATGAAAATAATCATAAATCGATCACATTAGTTTAAGTGGGTAATAAACGCATTTGTACTTATGTTTATCTTAAGCTGTCCCTTCTCCTTATCCTTAAATCATTACAAAACGCTTCTATATCTGTTTACGATTTATCACATGCATGGATTTTAGTAATGCGATAATTTGTTGATCATATCATAAGTATGTATGTCTTTCCATGCTGTACAATTGCTGTACAGTATATGTTGCTCTTCTATTTTGTTGATTTGCCACCATATTCATACTGCATTTTTACAGAATTTTTGTTTTGCTTGAACATTTTTGCATGCATCTTATCTGTTTCCATTCCAAACTAAAACCGTGGATTCAAGAAAATTGTATACAGAATTGTGATTTGTTTACAGGAGAACAACAAGTATGGGGAAAATTCTATCCGCAGCATAATCACTATTGCAACTAAACAACAAAGGCTCGCGAATGCACACAATTCTTCAGACATGATGTACTTGCATGGCTTTTACCTTTTGCATCACTTTCAGTATTCGCTCAGCCTCCATCAGCTTCAACAAAGGTAGTCCCTACATGTCCTTCCACATTTTTTTGGAGGTAACACTTGAGGTAAAATAGCATAATTTTCTGATTTATTATGAATTTAGGAGAATTTCATGAAAGTCTATTGAGCATTATTTATCATCATTCATTCCATATCTTTACCACTTCCCATTTTTTTAGACATGTCTCATCTTTCAGTTTGGGGGAGTGTTGATTTATTTCATTTATTTCTTATGACCATGTCCGTAATATTCTTTATCATCTATGGATATTCTTATTCATTCTCAACACCTCCCTTATTCCATGTTTTACACCAAGCATAGATTTCAATAGATTGTAGCAACCACCTCTCTTTGTTTCTAGCATCGCATGAGGACATGCTAATTTTTCAGTTTGGGGGGAGGGAATTGCTACACATGATGGATGTTTTCCACTTTCTTTTTCATTTAAGGCATACAATTTCATTTTTATATAGTGCAGACATTGTTTTGCATATATCTTTAAAACTATGAACTAAATTCTTGTGATTTCTGGATAACAAAGAGGAATCATTAAAATACACAAACCCAGATAATTTCACACTAAATCAATTCATAAAATTTCAAAAATTATGCACTATCACCTACAACCATTTTTTATATCTCATGATCTGTGCATCAAAACGATCTGATTTTTGAGAAAATTGTTAATGAAGTTTGTTGTTACTTATGTCACATTTTTATGCAACTTCATATACATATAGTTGAACGTCCACGGTAAAAATTGTTATGTCTTTATCAAGATTGCTGAAATTGAATATTCATTATTTGAGAGAAAATTCATTTTTTCCATCCATTTCATGGGTTGGGATGAACAATTTCCTTTGCTTGGTTAACACATGAGTTTTGTCTTTGGGTTGCATGAGAACATGCAATATATTCAGTTTTGGATTGCATGAGGGGCATGAAATATATTCAGTTTAGGGGTATGTTGGGCCGTGAATACGACCACTTCTTAACACTTATTTCATCCATTTTTACTCTTCTTCATCATGTCATTTATTATAATTTATCATATAAATCCATCTTATAATGATTTATGCTCTTATGGATGAATATTATTTCTTCTCCTTTATTTTTAATAAATTGATTATTATTATGCATAATTTTATCAATGATGGTTTATTGATATATTTTGTAACATCACTTACCATTTTAGCCTCCAAAGATAATTGTCAGATTACAGATTTGATTTCAAATCAGTATGAGATATTCCAACTTAGAAATCCGCTGGAATAAGAAGTGACAGTTTTGCGGTTGAGATTCTGAGCAAATGAAGAAGAATCTGGAAAATCTAGAACATGGGTTTTTTCCAAAACGGACCCAATTAACCTTAGTAAGGAACGGTTTGCCCAAATTCGGCCTGTATTGAGAGAAACGTAGGGTTCTTTGAGCACGATTTTCTCAGTTCTGTTATTGCGGCCGTCCTCCAAATCTCAGCTGCGAAGCCAAATTCACCTTGCTCTTGTTCAAATATTGTTGGAAATATATTTTCTGGTTGATCATATTGTTATGGAAGATTATATTTGCTATTTGATTTCTCCACCTTCTGATTATAAAAGGAGAACGTGTATTGTGTATTGGGAGAGGTTGGAGAACAATGGATGATTATTGAATTCTCTTTGTAACACTGTAATTCCTTGACTCTTGTGATCAAAGAGCAACTGATGTAAAAGCTATTCATGTTTGATTAATACAAAGAGGCATTCTTGTTTCATTTCTTAAGTTCTGCAGTAGCCCAGCGGCGCTTTCACTGGCGGTTGAGGGCCCGGCCCTGGTGGAGTGACCCGCTGTTTGTATTTCTATTCTTTTATTTCTGTTGTGTGATAATTGCATTTAGATTTATTACGATTACAGAGTTATTTGATTGCTTTTCATATTGTTGTTCCATTTTTGTTTATTGTTTATTTCTGATTCATAGCTTTAGATCAGCAAATAGATGAGTTACAGTTACATGTTGTTGTTCCTTTCCAGTTTGCGTTCCTTTTAAATTGCTTTTGTTTAATCTGCTTGTGTTTCATTTACTTTAAGATTTCCAACTGTCGAGGATAGAGGCTTTTGCTTCCAAGTCCCCAGAATTGGTAATATTGCATCGATTTCTAAGGGAAAGAGTTATTGCTACTGCATCCCTGATCGATGTTCTGCAAGATTGAAGTAGTTTAATCTTTCCATTCATGTCACTGTAAGTAGGTTTCTTTACAAGAATTTGTTATCTTTGCATTTGTTATTCTGTACTACATCTTCACAGCATTACTCTTGGATAAATTGCTGCCTCAGACTGAGTACACTCTTGAAATAAAAAGTCGCTCCCAGATTGATAATTAATGTGAGATAAATAGGTGTTAAAAAGATACCTTTTTATGCCTCGACATAGAGCTATTGTTGCTTTGGTTTTTACTAAGAGAGTATGGGCTGATCTTCTCCCATAATTTGCATGATGTTGCAGGAGTAGGAGATGGAACTATCATGGTGAAAAGGGGCTACTCAACCTTGGAGGATTAGAAGGTACTTCCACCTTGGAAGGAATGTCCCACATATAGCAACATTATGATTGATGGCTTTGACATGTGGAATGTCAAAGGATGGAGCTATGAGATGACAGAAGCCTTATTTCAAAGGCCAACAACGCTGTCACTTGGGAGCTTGGGTTTTTTGATGGAGTGTCCCCATGATCACTTCACATATGATGCACTTGAGGGGCATGAAGGAGATGAGAGTGATGGAGTAGTGGATGGAGACATCTATTACCATGATATGATCTTCTTCACTTGGATTTCCAAGCATAAGAAGAAAGATCTACTTGCAGCACATAGTTCATTCCTCTTCATGGGACTATATCATGCCAATATGGAGGGCTCACTTATGGATCTTATTATCATATTGATCTCAATAAATGGTAAAAATTATGTTTATGCAATTATTGATTATCTAACATATTATTTTCATTCTCTTACCATCCTTATACAGTGCATTGCTCCTCAAGAGGGCAAGCCTCTATTTGAGCTTCATGGTCATTTTTGGACCAACATCTACGATGGAGAGAGCCATTTATTGTATGTATTTGGGAAAGTGTTGTACTATTTCCTATATGCTCAGTTGAGATACAAAGCCATTTACTATTTACTAGTAGATGAGATAACATGCACAACTAGAAAACTGTTTGAAGACAACTTGCCATATCATGTTCTGAAATTGCAGTTGGTAAAACTGCACTGTGACTATTTGAGAAACTGTTGGCACCTTCCAGCACTATGTAAAAACTTTAGTACTTCTCTTACTTGGTTTCCATATGATGATAATAATGTCATATTCATTTTGTATGGAATGATTTGGGAAAGAACCAAAGGGCGGTTCTTTGAGGACCCTATTGCCTTTTTGCTCCATCAAGGAAACATTATTGCAGCCCATATTCAACAACAGCTCTAAAATTATCATAAGTGGAGAAAGAGACGGCGTAGGATGGAGATTGTGATCCCACATATTCATCTATACAGCCGACCTTCTTTGTAGGAGCCTAAGGTGGAGGAGATGTTTCAGGAGTTACCATGTTGGAGGGTGACTCAGTTTTTGTGGATGATAGCTTAGGGATGGAGGCTTCACATTGGGATGATGATTCGCAATATATTTCAGATTCCATGCCTCAAGAAGGCCTCTAGACCACATATAGTTTTTTCCATGGATATCCCACTTTTTCATGCTGAGAGACATTTGGATGTTTCACCAAAGGGATACTTTTACACATGGGAGGAACAACTTAAGAACACATGATGAGAAATAATCTTATTCTTTGGAGGAAATTATTACTTGAGGATGCTACAAGAGGAAGAGGAGAGGCTCTTTAGTTCTATCCTTGTAGTTTCTTGAGGACAAGAAACATTTGGGAGGGGAGGACTATAATATTCCTAAATTAGGATACAACTAATTGGAATATTAATTTTTGTCTAAACACATAGTTAGATGAATAATTGGGTAGGGAGACCCATAAATCTTTTTGGCAGAAATAAAATCCCTCTTAATGGGGAAAGGGATCATATTCATAGCTGGATAAAACACCTTCATGTGTGAACAAAGGCTAATGCATGTGGACAAGGTCAAGTTTGACCAAGTCAACAAAGCTAGTATGGAGGAAGTGGAACATTAATGAAGATAACCCAGTGGGAATATGGATAAGTTTATATAGTTATAATAAAGTCACCTTGAGTGTGGAAGGAGACATTGCATGCAGATCCAGTCAAGGTTGACCAAATCCAACAACGTTGTTATGGAGGAGTGGCATTGATGATGGGACAACGTAGTTTTGGAGGGAGATTCATTGCATGAATATGGAAGCCCTAATGAGTGGGACCCAAGTTGAGAAGGCTCACATTGTTTTCAGCATGAAGGCTCAGTTTGTTTTCAGCATCGTTTGACACCAAAGATGATTGCTGCAACTGCTTGTCATCTTCTTTCAAAGATAACCTGCTTTCAAACTGAAACAAATAATTATTTACATCAACATTTATATGAAAAGGGTTATATACAACTTCCCTTTGTTTAATCATCATCAGTCAAGTTTTGAATTGCATTAACGAGCCTTTTCATCTACCCTGCATTCACTAAAGAAGAGTCTAGTTTTTTGTAATGAGCTCTCACAATGTACTCCTTGCCATCTTTGAATAAATGGTATTTTTTTTTATGGCGACGGAAGATAGATTTCCTGTCATACAAGTAAGGACTACCCAACACCACACCTTTAATATCAAGTGGAACAACATCTAATTCAACCATGTCAATAAAATGTGTTGTTATTGCAAAGCGCAACATGCACTTCTTTGAAACCTGTAAATTTGCATCCTTACAAATCCAACCAAGAGGATATGGTTTCAGATGTGGAATGGTATCAAGATTTAGTTTCTTGACTAATTCTTCAGAAATAAGGTTCTCTTGTGACCCACTATCAAATAGTGTGTCAACCTTGGTATGTTTGGAAATGACCCTCACATGAAACAATTAAATTCTCTTCTCTTCACTTGGAGCTTCTATGTGAAAATTAGAAATAATATAACTAGGTTTCTTTTCATTCTCTTTCCCCTTCAAGTTATTTAGTGCCATAGCTATGATTTTTGTTTCATCTCCTAATTCTGAACCTAGGTCTTTTTTAGCTATTGCAACTGTCTTTCCTTTCTCCTTGCCTTTATCTTTGGCTTTAAAACTTTCTGGTTTCCACTCTGGATGTAGTTTCCAACAATAGTCCTCATCATGGCTTGTTTTAGAACAATGTTGGCAGTAAAATTTTCCCTTCTCTTTTCTTGAATTTGGATTTCTCTTTTTCTTCCATTTTCCTTTAAACTCACTTTCCTCATTCCCTTCTAAGTTTTGTTTTCCCCTTACCTCTAAATGTGTGGCTTGAAAACAAACCTCATCTAGGCTTGTAGGGTTAAACATGAGAATGCTATGTCTTAGGTAAGTATGGAAACCTCCTATATACTTGATTAAAGTGTCTTGGCTATGCAAATCTATTCCTAGTAAAAGAGCTCTTCTTATAAATTCTTGGGTATAAACTTGAACATTTTGTCCTTTCAATTGTTTAAAATTTTGTCATTTCGTTATGGCTTTCTGCATGTGAGCTAATGGATAAAAATGTTGTTTTATTGCAGAAATGAAATCAGACCATGATAAGATAATATTACCATATTTTTTTATCTCCTCCTTTGTCTTGGCTTCCCTCCAAACAAGAGTTGCACCTTTCATTCTCAATGAAGCTAGTTGGATTTTTGTGTCATCATCATGAAAAATTTTAATTCTCAGATAGACCTCTAATTGCCTAATCCAATTATCTAGCTTTTTTGCATTAACTTCACCATCAAAAATTGGCAATTCAAACTTAATATCAAGTTTAAGAAAATGAATTTTACCCGGGTTCTTGACTTTGTGAGAATGATGTACTAAAGATGATGTAGACGTCGATGAAGATGAAGATGAGGGTGATGATGGTGACTTCCCACTGCCTCCATTCCTCCATTACCCTTCTTGGATTTATCCTCATCATTATGGCCTCCTAACGATCCCTCTCCTTCCTTGTGAAGTTTGGATCCTTCTCCTTGAAGTCTCTCATTTCTTTCTTGGTAAATAACTCTCACCATTTCAGTCGAGTCAAGGAATTCTTTTCTAAATACTCTTTGTTCCTCTTTGGGATCAACTTCTTCATGGATTTATCCTTCTCTTGAAGTCATGCTTATGGCTTATTTTGCTTCTCTTTGTGGTAAAATTTAAGGTGGAGATGATGGCACTCTTGCCCTCCTTAGCTGAGGATTACTTAAAGTCTTCACCAATTGACCTTCTCCTCTCTTAAGCTTCAACCTAGTAAGCATGAAAACCCTTGAAAATAGTTAAACCAAATTTGCACAATAACAATACTGAGAGTAAAAATCTAGCTCTGATACCAACTTGATCTGAATGGAATGTATTATTTTTTTTGTGCTAAGTATCCAGACATTAATTAAAATGTGTGCATAAGGTTCTTTGAAGTTTGCAGGTGAAACAAATGGTTTTAACTTAGTTAAACAGATTTATATGTGAGGTTAAACCATGTAAATTGCTTATAAAACATTGTAAATTAGTAAATAACAGAGAATTAAACATCACATGTAACAGTACTCAGCAAATTTGATGAAGAAGTTCACCCCTCCTGGGCTACATCTATTGTTCCAGCTCCCAATGGCATGTCCCTCATATCTTATTGCTAAAAAATGGTAAGTATATGTGAATAAAAGCCTCAAATGGCTATGCTCTCTATAAAAATAGCTTCATAATGCTTGAATTAGTCAGGATGACTATTCATTTGTAGAAAAAAATGAATGGATGCTCAATACACTGAAAACACCCTAGTGGCCCTAGTGGCTCCTTGATATTTCCTTAAGATAAAACTGCACAAGATTACCTCTGATGGCTCTGAAACCCATTCCAATGTGTTCAAAATGTCGATAATACCAAAATTTGACTATCCATGCATCCAAATTGGTCGAAAATCCAAGGAGTTATGGCCAAAACAAGAAACTACCCAATGTCCCTTAAAAAACTCCACTAAATGTGGAGATACTCCAGTTAACTCCATCATATTTGGCACTGACCGCCAATTTTGGTGGCACACCCAAATATAGCGGCGGTTAGGGTTAGTGGTAAATGTCAAGTTTTTGGAGTAGTCACATGATCCCGTCCGAAGCCGCTGGAATAGGCGTTGTCAATCGTCGTCATAAATGTTGCTCTGCTATTGTCACATAACCCGCATAAACTGTGCAAATAAGGTTAACTGCCCAGGGTTTTCACCTGGTCACGATGGGAGGTCACATCATGTGGGGGCTAGCCCCCTTTCCATCGGTGTGGATTTTGAACACCATTTAAATATACACTGCCACTGTAAATTATTAACGAACAACACGGAGCCCGACTAGTTGGGCGCCCCTGCACACATTTGATGGGTCTCAGGTTCTAACTCGCTCGACTCCAAAATTTTACATGCCCCTTGCTCCTCCGGCCTGGGGCAACGTGGTGGCCTCCAGGCCACGTGGAAGCCCTTAATTGGCCCAAAAACCTTATATTAAGAATAAATTTTCCAAAATATATTTTTTTTGAAAAATTTTAGACAAAGTCCAAAATGGGTCAAAATGTAATTTTTTGGAGTTTACTGACCTTTTTCAAACCTTAATAACTTCTGCATATGACCTATGTTTTTCGAACCGTTCGTGGTGCCAGAATTGAAGTGACAAGACCTTTTCGGTCATTCAGGTTGCAAACATTTTTGGGCACTTTAATTTTTGAGCATTTTTTAACTATGGACATGATCTCCTGATCAGTCAAGAAGGATTTTTTTTGGGATGGCCTTAAATCTGATATTCAAAATTTTGTGGTAGAATTTTTGGTTTTCCAACAAAATAAAGTTGAGAAAATTAAGACGCTAGATATGTTACATCATTTATCCATTCCAAGTCAATGTTGGGAAGAGGTTTCAATGGATTTTATCATAGGTTTACCCAAGTCCGAAGGAAATACTGTCATCATGTTGGTAGTTGATAGAAGTTGGGTATGTGTTTATTCTTTCCATGATTATTCGCATGCGCAGGGGGGTCCCAGGCAGGGTGAAAGCTCCCCCTGTACGTTGCACAAGGAAGGAAGCAGTTTGGTTGTAGATATTGTATTCAAGTATAGGGTTGGTGTAGTGGGCTATAAGGATAGACTGTGACAGCCAAAGTGAAATTTTCTTGGCTAAGAACCCTATTTATCATTCAAAGACAAAGCACATTGATGTCCAATATCACTTCGTGAGAGATATGGTTGAGGATAAAAGGGTGTTGCTGGGAAATTTGGAGACTTTGAATAATTTTACAGATGCATTGAAGAAGTCTATGAGCACTTAGAAGTTCTCTTCATGTAGAGAAACAATGGGTGTTGCAGAGCTAAAATAATGGCTAAGCTCTCCTGTGGCCCCTTGTGAAAAGAAAACAATAGGTGGGAGAATGTTGGGTATGTTTTATATTCTTTCCACAATTAGTCTCACATCTAGGGGGTCACAGGCGGGGCGAAAATTACCCATGTACATTGCGTCGGGTGTAGCAGGGGGGTCACAGGGGCGTGAAAGTTACCCCTATACATTGCGTTGGGTGTAGTAGGGGGGTCACAGGGGGGTGGAAACCCCCCTTGTTCAGGATCCAGGGCAACGCCTCAGGAAAAATAATTTGGACCCTATTTTCGGTGGGCGGACCCGCCCATGGTTTTGTGCATGGATTTGCACATGGTTTTGGGGCATGATGCTTTTCAACCCCTGGTATTTTGTAGATCTAGTCAAGGGAACTACAACTATGTTCTAATCCAGGGTTAATGGATTTGCGTTTATGTATGCTTCGACATGTATATATATGTGTTGTAACACTAAACAGAATATAATGAAAAATCAAGCTGGTAGTCCTGATTTGGGACCCAGGGGAAAATATATGTGCATATATGTTTATGTTTTATGCTCTCACTATTGTTTATTTTCTATTTTTAAGATTAGTTTGTAGATAATTTCTATACATGGTTAAAACCTACATTTGGTATTAGAGTTGTTTCGACTTCAAGGGGATGCCTTTGCTGCTGAGGGGTTTTTTACTCGAGCTTGTGGTAGACCTTGTTCAGTGGGAGATCTGCGAGATCAATTCTTGTGGTGAAAGAATATGGTGAGCAGTGGAAAGATAGAGATCAAGAAATTTAATGGTTAGAGTTTTGAGTTGTGGAAGCTCAAGATGGAGTATCTACTCGTGGATAAATATTAGTGGATCACGGTAGATCCAAGTACTAAACCAACGGCAATGTCGGATGAAGACTGGAAGAAGTTGGATCAGAAAGCAAAGAGCACAATACGGTTGTGTGTCTGAGATTCATTATTGTTGAATATATCTAGGGAAGCTACGATGAAGACTTTGTGGGACAAGTTGGTGACTTTGTACCAATCTAAGTCTCTTGTGAATAAATTGTTCTTGCAGAAAAAGTTGTATAACTTGAGGAAGAGGGATGGAGACTTGGTGAGAGAGCATCTGAATGCCTTCAATATTGTGGTAAGTTAGTTGTTATATGTTGATATTAAAATCTCATATGAAGATAAGTTCATTAGTTTTTTGTGTTCTCTACCATATTCGTGGGATAGTCTGGTTATTGCAATAGGTAGCAATACAAATACCTTGATTTTTGATGACATAATCTCAACCTTCCTGTCGGAGGAAATGAGACGAAGAAATATGGAGGGCCAGAATGGAGATATATTATCTGTACAAGGAAAGTCCAAGAATAGAAACAAGAATAAGGTTTCGAGTGGGAGATCTAAATCTAGAGGGAGATCTAAATCTCCAGCAAATTTTGTAAAGGTGTGCTGGAAATAAGGAAAGGAAGGGTACTACAAAAAGGATTACAGATCTAAAGTTCATGAGAAAGGAAAGGGATCTGATGATTCTCCTTCTGTAGAGGAAAAAACCACCTTGGATGAAGGTGGGGATGTGTATTTGGCTTCTTCTTCAAATACACATGTAGATCATGAGTCATGGTTGATTGACTCGGGTGCATCCTTTCACTTCACTCCCCATAGGGAGTGGTTCTGCGAGTATGAGAAATATGATGGCAGTGATGTCTTCTTAGGGGATGATAGGATGACCAGAATCATCGGATGTGGAAAATTTAAGCTGAAGCTGCAAGGTGGAAGTATTAGAACACTTCCTGGTGTTCTGCACATTCCTACATTGGCCAAAAATATGATTTTTATAAGCAAGATGGATGATGCAGGTGTAAAAACAGTGTTCAAGAAAGATACCTATAAGATGGTTCGGGGAGCACTATTATTAATGCGGGGAGTTCACATTGGAACTCTATACAAGCTTCAGGGAAGCATTTTTATTGATGGGTGCAACATTTTTGTGGTTCCCGAAAGTGGAGCGGAAAGCCTAACGGTCTCTGGAGAAAAGATCATGCTATGGCATCAAAGGCTTGGACATATTGGAGAGAAGGGCCTTTGGATACTACATGGAAATGTTATGGTAGAAGGTATGTCTAATAGCTCTCTGGATTTTTATTTCTGTGAACATTGTGTATATGGGAAGCAGAATTGGGTGAGTTTTCCTTCTGGTGCTAAGAGGGTGAACAAGATATTAGAGCTTGTGCACAGTGATGTGTTTAGATCTATGTCGGTTCCATCACTGGGAAAATTTGTGTACTATATCACATTCATAGATGAATTCTCAAGGAATACATGGATATATATCTTGAGGAAGAAATCTGAAGTTTTTGATAGATTTAAAGAATTTAAGGCTTTGGTGGAAAACGAGACTGTAATATTCCCAAATGGGGAAAGAAGAAATATAGCACATAAAAATGGAAAATAGCAATGAATACATCAATACACCATTACATGAGACAAATTTACAGCCATATTGTTAAACATATTATTAAATAATAGGCACAAGATCTTGAGGATCAAGTCACTTAAGCAATACAAAACAAGCCTCTACTAAGCAAATATGTCAATACATGAGAAATAACTGCTATACAAGTGCCATGAGATAAGATAGCGTAGTTTAAGGGCATAACTGCTACAATAAATATATAAAAATATGAATTTCTGTTATATTTCTCAAATAATGCCAGGAGTGAAGATCTAGACTCCCCAACACTTTTCGTAGACAACCCAGAAAGGGTTTCTAGAGATACCCAAAACACAAAACTATCAGAATGCGGCCCTAGGGATGAATTGCAGTTGCAACTGAATAACTAGATGGATGTGGTTGAAACTGATGTAGAAATGTATATATCTCCTCCAATATATCCTTCAAATTAAATGTTGATCCCAACACTGAAGATCTCACCCTCCAAATCAATTACTGAAACCTCCCCTACAAATGCTCACTAGAATAATGCAGTCAAAGAGGGAATCTACATTGTAGATGATGGAAATAGGTTGGCTTGGTGACAAGATATGAAATAAAGCTCAAGAACCTCCCTTTCTGATCTCTCACTAGGAAGAATGCTTCCTCCACTGAAAAAATAGCTCAGAAAGTGGGTTTATCAACCCTCCACTGCAACACCCTGCAACAAAACACAACTCTGAACAGAAACTGTGATGTAGTTGAAGAATGAAGCTTGGCATGATGCCTGGATGTGGACTATAGATCTCAATAATATCTCCTGAGTAGGAAGAGTGTGGGATCCACGCTCGGGAACACCCTTGTACTAAACAGTACAATAGACCCTGCTAAACAACAAAGCATGCATAGAAACTCCACCTGACAATTTCCAGATCTAAAAAGATTAAAATCAATAATCATCTAACATGCCTTCTATGGTTTCCTTTCCCTTCCTTATATGCATTGTGAGCCTTCTCACCTTGGGTCCCACTCATTAAAGACACTACTCACATGGAGACTATCTCCCATTAAATCTGTGTTGTTTCACATTGATGCTCCACTCTCTCTATACCAACGTTGTTGATTTGGTAAACATTGACCTTGTCCACATGCTTTTTCCCCTGTTCACACATGGAGGTGCTTTATCCAGCTATCATGATGATCCATTTTTACATTAAGAGGGATTTTATTCCTACTAAAGAGATTTATGGGTCTCCCTACCCACTTATTCATCTATCTAGATGAAAAAATAAAAAATGAATATTCCAATTAGCTGCATGCTAATTTAGGAATATTAAGTATAGACATAAGAAGATAAAGGTGTTGAGGATAGATAATGGCGGAGAGTTTTGCAAGAAGGAATTTGAAGAATTATGTAAGAAGTGTGGTATAGCATGGCAAAATACTAATCCATACACACCTCAACAAAACAGAGTTGTAGAAAGAATGAACAGAACTCTGATGGAAAAGGAAAGAAGCATGCTCAGTGGTACTGAGTTAGGAAAATAATTCTGGGTAGAGGCAGTGGAGACTGCATGTTACCTAGTTAACAAATCACCTTCATCAGCATTGGAGGATAAGACTCAACATGAGGTATGGACTGGTAAGAAACCCTCTCTTTCAAATCTCGAGGGCTGAATGTAATGCATATGTACTTGTTCCAAAGGACATAAGGACAAAAGGACTAATTTCAAATTTGGGTAAGAATTCAGAGGTGCCTTCTTTATTAGGTATAAAGATGGTTTAAAAGGTTTCAAGTTTTGGAACCTAGAAATAAGGAACGTTGTGTGCGCTGAGATGTGTGGTTTTTAGAGAGGCGAAATATGTTGTTAAACATGAAGTCTTACCAAAGGAACCCGAGAAGATATAGCTTGAGCTAAAGGAGGATGAATCAAACTCTACAACAAAAGAATATTCAAAAGAGGAAGAGCCACAAACTCTAGCTATGAGAAGACTAGTTCGGGAAAGAAGGCAACCATAAAGGTATAGTCCATAAATTTTCTGTTCAAATTTTTCTTTAAATATAACTGATGATGATCCTAGAACTGTCAGGGAGGTAGTGGATTTAGAGGATGGAAAAATCTAAAAGGAGGATATTGTTGATGAAATGGCATCCTTGCACAAAAATGAGGCATGGGATCTGGTGGAGTTGTCGGCTGGAAGGAAGCCCATCGAGATAAAATTGGTGTTTAAGAAGAAGATGAATGTACAAGGCAAGGTGGAAAAATACAAAGCTCAATTGGTAGAAAAAGGTTATTCCCGGGTGCTGAGAATTGATTTCGGTGATATTTTTTCTTATGTTTCCAAGGTTACTTCTATTATATTACTTTTATCTGTTGCTATTGCATTTTGTTTTGAGGTAGAACAGATGGATGTGAAGACAACATTTCTTCACGGGGATCTGGAAGAGGAGATCTAAATGAAGGAACTCCGAAGGCTTTATGGTGAAGGGTAAGAAAGAATCGGTAAAAAATTTAAAAAAGTCCCCCGTATGGGTTAAAACAAATACCAAGGATGTGGGTATTAGAAATTTGATACATATATATGGGGACTTGGCTTCACCATAAGCAAAGAAGACCACCCTGTGTATTTTAAATTAATTGGTGATTGTGTTATTTATTTGGTCTTGTATGTGGATGATATGTTGTTGATTGGAAATGACAAATAAATTATCCAGGATTTGAAGACCCAATTTTTCTCATAATTCGACATGAAGGATCTTGGTGCTGCAAACTATATTTTGGGCATGGAAATTAAGAGAGATCGAGCAAAGAGGAAGCTCTAGTTAAACTAGAGGAATTATTTCGAGACTATATTGTAGAGGTTCAATATGTAGGATAGTAAACCGGTGAAGGTTTCTATTCCTGTAGGTGTAAATTTGTATTTTGAACAGTGCCCCAAGACACAAGAAGAAGCAGAGTATATTTCCTGTGTTCCATATGCAAGTGCAGTGGGTAGCCTGATGTATGCAATGGTCTATAGTAGACCAGACATAGCAAATTTAGTAGGAGTATTGAGCAGGTTTATGTCAAAACCAAGGAAGGAGAATTGGAAAGTAGTAAAGTGGGTTTTCAGATATTTTCCTGGCACTAGTCATTATGGTTTGTGCTACCAGGGAAGACCAGGATTGGACAACATTTTGGACATCCATGGTTCTTTTTATGCATACTGGGTTGGAGATATGGACCAAAGAAGATCTACAAGTGGGTATGTGTTTAGCCTATTTGGAGGTGCAGTTTGTTGGATGAGTAAATGAAATTCTATAGTGGCTCTTTCAACTACAGAGGCGTATCACATGGTACCCACTCATGCAAGCTAGGCCACTCATGCAAGCTATTGTTGGGAAAAATGCTGAGAGGGGGGGTGAATCAGTATTTACTGCATGTACAATATCTTTTTACTTTTTCACTCTCTAAAACCCATACACTACTTTCCTTTAGTAAACTCGCGTATACACGCGGATATCCTTCATACAACTCGCATATTAGCAGAGATCCAACTATGCAGATATTTATTGACTTAGTTCTTTGCAATATTCATTCATCTAATGTTAAGTTAACAGTAAACATGTGTAGTAACAATAGAATAAACCATCACACAAATCATCACACATGAACACTGGGATTTTTAGGTGGAAACCCAAGTCGGGAGAAAACCACCGCTGCAGTTGCTCATCCTTCAATATTTTTATTATAGAGAAAACATCTTACAACATATGTGTCAAAAAGTGCAAACTTACCAAAGACGTTGTGCACCCACCGCTATGCTCGTCACACACTGCCTCGTGCAGACAGCGGGGAGCTCCAAACCCCAACTCGTTTACTGCACTTTCCCGGGAAGGAGCCACAACCGCTTCGTTTACTGTACTTTCACCGAAGGGAGCTACGACCCCCTGACTGAAGGCTACAACCCTCAGCTCTCTATGGACCACGTTTCATCAATTTTCACACTGGATCCAAAGCTTCCTTTAGGACACCACTTGCAGGCCACGTTTCATCATAATTTTCAGACTGGACCCACTCCATACTTTTAAGCATAGTCAAACATGTAACTGATACATATATCTCATTGACAGATATCAGTAAACCAGCAGAACAGATCAGACATTTCTTACCACAGACTTCAGCAAACCCTAGTTTGCATACGCACTTTCCTTTCACTGATGTCGCGTATATACGCGCTTCCGTTCACAACCCGCGTATACTTCGTACATATTACAGAGTTTCATTTATTGCGCATACGCGCTTTCTCTTCAAATAAGCCGCATATACGCGTCTTCATCATTAACTAGCGTATAGATCTTCAACCATTATAGAGCAAAGATACTTCTTCAGATCGATATTCGCCCGTATTTACCCTTTTACTTCGTACGTATGTTCGCCTCATCTCGCATCTAAGCCTTCCATAAAATGTATCTAGCGTATACAAAATACATTCCGTATCTAGATTCTTCTTCATCATTTCTTCATAAGTGCATCATAGATTCAGATCTATCAACAAACCTTTACCCTTTCCATACAGATATACTTCACAGAGAAGTATTCATTCAAGCTCAGACATCTTGCTCTCACACCCATTATTTGCACAATGAATTTCTTCTCTTTATATAGGCTTATCCTTTTTCAATACCATGGGCCAAACCACATTACTTATTATATTCTGATCGTGGTCATTTATACGAATCATTACCTAATTAGGCGGATCATTACCCAATACAATGGGTCAATACCATGGTGGTTACCCCTGGTTTTGCACTTTTTGAGCGCTTTTGCCCATACGCGACTTGGCACGTTCTTTCCCGCGTGCATACGCGGCTTCCCTTAGGCAAATCCGCGTATTCCTAGAGACATACTCTTTTCATCATAGATCTATCACATGCTGAAATCCTTTCTTCATTTCCTTCTGTTCTCACTGTAGATACATCAGATTTAGTTCATCAAGACATGTTCTATCAAGCACAACTTCATCAAGTAAGTTGCCATCATCTTGCCATTCAAGGACACCACTCAGCATCATATTGCTAATAAACATCATTTCATATCAGATTTACATCATTTACTAAGTCCAACAGGTCAAGAATAACTTCATCAGGTGGATTTCCATCAAGGACAACACAAGTCAACAATCTCATGTCTTCATCTTTATTCAGTGGGTTGCCATCAAGGACAACACTCTGCATCATATTGCCAACAATTGGTGTCCTGTGTTTTGATAGATTGGCAAATCAAAATACAAGGCAACATCAGAACCAATCCTTATAGTTACAGGATCTAGTCCTCCTGCTCTCAGAGAGGGATCTCTCAAATTATTTGTTTTTTGCAAAGTTTTATCTTGTGTGCTTTGAATATTGGTTTTAGACTAGTTATTAAGTGCAAGTGTTTGTTTGGTTGAATTGATACAGCAGAATATGAAAGGTCTAGGAAAGGTAGGTAGAAGAAGGAGTATCAGTTTTATTGGGCAATGGAGTCAAAAAGAGGTTATGACAAACATATCAATGGATATGGGATATCAAAAGGAAAATCTAACTTGGCCACAAGATCCTTTAATTATGAATGAGATGGACATTAATGGTTTAGAAAAGAGAAATTTAATTCTCAACAAAGGGAATTTGAAAACATAACTTGAACAATAAAGAGGTATTTGATAGACAGGGCTAACCATAAATTCTACAAACTGCACTTTAAGCAAATAATGACTTCAAAACAACTTTTAAAATGAAATCTAAGATTCGGGAGCACATCCTATTTCCTCAAAGATTTTATTTCAAATGACTTAGAAAAACATAAAAATTTTACTGATAATTGCATTCATAGAAGAGGGAACACCTAATACATCTATGATCACAATTATAAAAGACCTTTAAGACAACTGTTCAAGCAAGGACAAAGGGCATGATCAGAACAGACCTCCTTGGCTCACTATAAACAAAGATACTTCAAAGGGAGACTTCAATAACAGCCTTTAAGTGGCAGCAGACAAGCAGGGAGAACCATAAATCATGTTGAAACCAACTATTCGAACTATTAGAGAAATAAACAAGAATGAGGACTAAAGAGAGAGATTAAAGACTCTAAAATACCTCAGCAGAAGAAAACATAAAACAGTGAAGGATAAACAGGTCTAAGGTGCTTCCAGGAGTCATTTCTTAGCCCAAAAATTTCATCCTACTGTAGTAAGAAATTATGGAACAAAATGAAAACAGGAGGAAACATTAAACAGTTCAGAATACTTCATCAACAGCCAAGCTCATGGATCCAATGATAGAGCCTTCTCAAGAACAAGCATGCAACAACATCATCAGGGCTTCCAAGACTTCAATTTCTTCTTCAACTTCAACAGACTATGTATTATTTCAGAGAGTTTCAGTATTACAACTAGTGATCAACCAACCTGTATCTCATCTTCTCCGGAAGTATTTATAGAATAAATGAGGAGGTGGAAGAGATTTAGCTTTGAAATGCAATAAATTCTACACTAAATGCAACTCCAAACCTCGAAAACCATGCAAGGCCTAAGGTAGGAGAGCATTGAATTAAGATTTTGTTTATTTACTCTGTTTCTGTCTTTTTAAACGCAAAGGGAAAAAAGATTGACTTCGAGGCCTATTTCTTATCTTTGTAATAACTCTGCTGACAATTTGAGAATTTTTTCTTTCTTTGGTAATAACTATTTAGTTGTCTTTAGATAAATATCTTTTGTTCTGGCACTAACTAGGCCTTCTTTAATTGCTTTGAGGCTACAAATGTCTTTTGGTAGCTGCAAAGGATTCAATTAGCCTCTGATGTGGCAGTGGAGGCTTCTCAGACTGATAGATATTATTGTTTTAACCTAAAACACCTTTAATTTACTTGATTTTGTGTTTTTAGGCTTAATGAAGCCTAATTTCTGTCTTCTAATCTTCAAACTGTCTTCAATTATGGATCAGGTCTTTGATTAATTGAATTAATGCCTTAATCCTTCAAAAACTGTGTTAAAACCTTAAATTTCTTCACTTCTGCTTTGATTTCATACTTATAAACTGATACTCTTCGGCTATGGTGTTTGCTGTGTTTGCATTGTTGTTGCAGGCACACAGAGGTTGTATAAAGGCATCAGTGCTCATGAGGAACTGATAAAATATAATTTGGAACCCTGTGGAATGATTTCCTTTGTAAAATAAAGGCTTGGGGGATCATCATCCTCGGCCTTTGATCTCTTTTTAAACAACTGAGAAACCTTTAAAACTTGCAAAAGCATAGAAAAGTTATAAAAATCCTGCGGGGAAAAGGTTTAAACTTCTTCGGAGGTTTAGGTTTGAGCATGGCCGTTGGATTAACAAAACCAACGGTCAAGATTGCTTGTTAGGGTAAAAAGAGGAGGCGGTTGGATTAAGTCTGGACTGTTAGATCAGATTGATCAACGACCAAGATTAATCGGGTTAATATGATGCAAAGGGGGTAATATTATGATAAAATGGAAGAAATCGCGAAGAAAATGGAAGAAAACCTTTATCGACAGCAAAAAAGGGCTTTAATGAAAATAGGGGTCAGGGAATGATCTGGGTTGTTGGATTAGATTAACCAACAGAGATCAACGGCGGAGTTTGATTTAAGAAGTCCTTTAGGGTATGGGTGGAGGGCGATGAACTAAAAGGCGAGATTAAACTGGGACCGTTAGATCACAGAGATCAATGGTGGAGATTAAAAACGAGGGGATGTAATGGAAATGGGGTAAGGTGGTTTTGGTGATAAAAAACACTTCGTGTTGTGCAGTGAAAAGAGGGAAAGGTGGTTTTGCCTTTTGGAACGTGATATGCGTTAGCAGCCGACACGTGGCTTTTTAAAACCACCCATATTGTGTAACTTTGAAAAATTAACCGTTGGGCTTAAAATCACGCGATATGGCTCCCTGGCCATTGGATACAGGGTGGGCAGATCCAACGGTGGAGTTTGGAGCGCGATAAGACAAGATGCGCAAGCGGAAGGAGGGGGGCAGAGCCAAGGCGGTAATGATCTGGACCGTCAGATCATAGGAATGAATGGCTCAGATTGATTAATGAGGGCGGTAGGTCCCAAATGAGTTGGGCCTATCGGGTTAAATATGGACCGTTAGATCTTCAATATAAACGGCCCAGATTCAATCTTTGGGGCTAATGAAATGGAAAATGAGGTAGGGGTCAGGTGGAGAATGGGTGATTGTGGACCGTTGATCTACAGAGATCAACGACGGATCTTCACCAAACGACTTTACATAGCGGGTTTTATGAAAATAACCAAGGGTGTCAAGTTTTAATCTGGACCGTTGGATCTATGAAATGGATGGCCCAGATCCAATCTCGAGATCGCCAAATGGCGGGGGAGAGAGGAAAGGCGCAATGGTTTTTTGCGATGCGATTACATGAGGGCTGTTAGATCTTAGAGAGATCTATGGTTAGGATTAATATGTGGGTTTTAATATCGGAGGGCTGTGGCGGAGGGCGATCAACCTGGGTCGTCGGTTCTTGTGGTTTTCGACAGTCCATATTGAATCGCAATGATCATAATCGGAGGAGGAGAGAGGAATGGCACAAAGATTTTTTACGATTCAATTGGATTGGAGCCGTTGATCTTAGAACTAGATCAACGACGGAGTTTAAGTCATGGATGCCAAAGGCGGGTATGTGGATTTTGGAACAGAGCAATGTGGACCGTTAGATCTAGGTATGGCGGAACAGATCGACGGTTGGGAAACCATCGCAAGGTCGCCAATCAGAGGGGGCAATAAACATATTTAAATGCATCCAATAAAAAACTCCGATGCGATGCGCGATGGCCATTTATCTTGCAGAGATCGATGGTGGAGATTTGTTTTTAAAACATATCATCAGGTTTATGAAAAACAAAGGAAATAAAGGGTTTGGACATGTTTTTTAGTGTTTTTTACGCCCGATTGCGGGGCTATGGTTTTGTGAAGAAACGAAGGGATCAGGGGTTTCAAAAGAAAAGGGGAAAATTGCAATCGGAGGAAAAGGGAGGAAAATAACAAAGGTTTGCATGTTTGTTTGTGATGCGATTGACCGTCGATCATTGATCGGTTCAGATCAACGGTCAATTTTCATCAAAACTTTGAACTATTGGACTTATTAAAACATGGTGGAAAGTCGGATTTTTATAAAATACAAAGGAGGAAAAAGGTTTTTACATGTTAGAAGAGGAGTTTTAGGCCCTTAGCGCCCAGTTGTGGGGCTGCCGGTCCTATGAGAAGCGAGGATTTTGAAAGTTAAGCCCTGGGGGGCTAAAATTCTGTGTAATGAAATATAAGCATTTTTTAGGCTAAAAACAGAGTTTTTAAACCAATTGGGGGGTTCCGATAGGGGAAAAAAGACTTCTTAAAAAAATGGAAGGAGAATAAATGCTTTTAAAAGGGTCTTGAAGTGATTTTGAAGGTTAAAGTGAGGAAAATGGAGATATTTTATGAGGAGAAGGGGATGAAAAATGAAGGTCAATTATGAGTGTTTGTAGGGGTAATAATGATGGAAAATGGGGTTTTTCAGCAGTCTTTTCTTCAGGAAAATAACATATTTTTTAGGTTTATGAGGGAAACAACAGTGAATATTAACTTAGGAAAAAAGAATATCATGAGACTTCAAAAGATGATAGGTTTTGAAAGGAAACTATCTCTTGAAGGCTTGAAGCCAAAAACCTAGCCACCTCTTGGTATAAAAAAATTTATAGGTGGCTAACAGTGGCTCCACTTGGGGAAGACAACTGGTTCTTTTAGGTGTCTAGAACCTCAGCTGCAAATCTCTGGCTTTCATTAAACTAGTGTCTTAATCCATTGGGCAGCAACCTTTCTTTGTGATGATCTCTGCAGCAATTTAGAACAATGCAATTCTGTCAAAACAACGAGTCTACCTACCCATTCTTAATCATCCTAACATTTTTTCTTATTTTCAGAGTGCATTTAGATTAGAAAACTCTCTTCAACAACATTTTATTCTTTTGAACAACAGGAAACTAATCTAATTCTAACCTTATTTCTCCATGAATCCAGATTAAACAGTTGAATTCATAAATTCTCTCCCTAACTATTATCTTTCAAGATTAGACTGTCTGAAAGAACTTTATTCTCTAATTTCTAAGACTAAAAATTTAAAAATAGTCAAGCTAGATTAAGCTATTTGACTTGCTGTGATCTATGGCATAAAAACAAGCTGCACATAGATTATTATTTGCAGAAAAATTAAAGAAAAATATCGAAGGCCTAAGATCTAAAAATTAAAATCTTCCTTCATTGTTTCTTCAGCTCTGTTTTAAATTTGTTTGAGCTATCTCTCTTTCTTTCCTGGTTCAAGTTTTGGGCATATTAGAACTAGTTTGTTTTCTATCTCATAGTTTCAGAATTTGAGCTTGTTTGAACCTTTTTTCTATCCTAATCTACCTTACTGATAAGCCAAGATTAAGCTATTTGGAAAATCTATTTCATTAACCTATCAGTAGTAAATTGAAAACTAATTAGTCATGATTAGGTTGTATTACTAACTAGAAGTCTGTTTTTAGGAGTGGCATTTGAGCTTGAACACTTTCAGACTTTATTTCTCTTTTTGGTATGGGGTTGTAGCTTTCTTTTTTTACAATCTGCCCTCTTTTCTTCTTTCTATTGTTTTTGTATTTCTATTTTTCTAACTTTGAATGCAATGTTTAACAGTGATATTTATAATGGAAAGTAAAAAATCTTTAAAACTCAAGAATCTTGGTAGAAGTAATGCTTGAGCATCCTGCCATTGACAGGATCTCCATACAGATCTTCTCCATTCAATTCTTTCAAGAAAAATCATTGTGACCCCTCTCAGCATGAATAATATAGGGCCCTTTCCACAAGTTCTCAAACTTGCCATGTTTTCCCTTCTCTTCCCTTCTTGAATCCCATTTAAGAACTACATTTCCAACTTGGAAATTGTTAGCCTTAGTCCTCTTGTCAAATATTTTCTTGATATTTTCTTGGACTAACTGTGTTCTTTCATAGACTTCTCCTCTAGTCTGCTGTAAATGAATTGTTTGGTTGATTATTCTTTGCATATAATTATCTTCAATTTTCACTTCTTGAAGGAGTTTCATGACTGGCACTCTTAATGAGGTTGGAAATACTTCATCCATGCCATAGACCAGCTGATAGGGGGACATATTTATTGACTTCTTTGTAGTTAATCTATCAGCCCATAAGGCATGAACTAGTTTACTGTGCCATGATTTTTTATTCTACTCCAACAACTTTTTAATGATATTGATGAGGCTCTTATTGGAGGATTCAGATAATCCATTTCCTTTTGGATAGTAGGAAATATAATGGCCCAAGGTAATGTGGTATTTGTTACAAAAATCAACCATTTTCTTATATTTAAAGGCAACAACATTATCTGTTATTATTTTTCTGGGACAACCAAATCTGGATAGGATATTTGTTTCAAGGAACTTGATAATGATAGAGTCATTAGAATTTCTAGAGGGTATAGCTTCTATCCACTTGGTAAAGAATTCAGTGGCCGTGAGGATCCACTTATGTTGGGATGAGGAAGATGGGTGAATTTCCCCAATGAATTATGAACCCCATTTTTGAAAATGTGCCTCAACTTTGATAGGATGTAATGGTAAGGGAAGGATTTTTCTTTTGCCATCAAAAATTTGACACTTATGGCAAGACATGACTAACTTCTGAGTGTCTGGGAAAAGGGTAGGCCAATAGTGACCAGATCTAAGAATTTTTTTTATTGTGGCCTTCCAGTAGAGGTGTCCTTCACATTCTCCTTCATGCAACTCATGCATGATCTTTCCTACATCATCTTCAAGTAAACATTTAAGCAAAATTCCAACAACATTTTTCCAATATAATATCCCATCTAATATGCAATAACTCAAAGCTTTTTTTTTCAAAAATCTAGCTTTATTTTTAGACAAAGAAGGAGGGGCATTTAAATATAAAAGCACATAAATAATGTCAGCATACCAAGGAGAATTCATAAATGTGTCTTCAATGAAAGGGGCAGTGAATTCTTTTACTTCTTCCAATACATCTACCATGTTCATATCTAGTGCTTGGAAGCTTGATTCAGCCATCAGTTTTGCTAATCCCTGCCCTTTAATAAGTTTGGTGGGCCTAATTTCTAAGTCATATTCAAGAATGGTTGCAATCCATTTCCCCATTTTACCATCAGGGTCTTGACTTAGAATATCCTTGACAACAGTATGTGGAACAAAAGCAATTATGTGAGAGTGTAAAATATAGACTCTGAAGTCTTTTAATGATTTCACTAATGCTAAGGCTTGCTTCTCCATGATGTTGTATTTGAGAGGAACATTTCTTAAGGCCCTAATAAAGAAGGATATTGGTTTTTCTTTCCCCAAGTCATTTTTTTGAAGTAAAATTGCAGCTATTGTATGCTCAGATGCAAAAGAAAAGATATAAAAGTCTTTGGTAAAATCTGGACTAATCAAGATTGGTGTTTAAGTAAGAGCTTGTTTAACCAATTCAAATGATTATTTAGCTTGTGTAGTCCATTTCACACCTACATCTTTCTTGAGCATGTTTGCAATTTTTTTTTAATAGCTTAGCAAGGTTGGGGATAAACCTCCTCAAAAAATTAATCTTTCCAATGAAAGATTGTAATTCTTTGAGGCTTCTTGGATGGATGATTTGCAATATGCCATCTATCCTTTTAGGGTCTATTTTGATTCCCTCTTCTGAAATTATGTGACCAAGAAGTTCACCTTCTTGGAGACCAAAGAGTGTCTTCTTGGGATTCAAAGACAAGCCAAATTTCCTACATTTCTCAAAAAAATTTCTTAAGTGAATTAAATGTTCTTCATCAGTTTTTGAGAAAATGGTTATGTCATCAAGGTAAATGATTATGAAATAGAAAATATCTTCAGAGAAGTCTATATCCATGGACCTTTGGAAGGTGGCCCCTGCATTCATCAATCTAAAAGGCATTTTGACATACATAAAGGTGCCCCAAGGTGTAGTAAAAGCAGTTTTGATTTGATCACTTGGGAGCACTAACACCTGGTTGTAACTCGAGAACCCATCCAATAGTGATATCATTTTTGACCCAAATACCCTTTGAAGTATATGGTCCATCTTGGGCAAGGGGTAGTTGTCTTTTAGAGAGGCTCTATTTAAATTTCTAAAGTCAATACAGAGCCTAATTTCTCCTATCATTTTTCTAACAGAAACTAAGTTTGATACCCACTTTGAATATCTAATTGGTACTATGATCCCAGCATCATGCATATTTTCAATTTCTACCTTAACTAAAGGTAATAGAACAGGGTTTATTCTCCTTAGTTTTTTTTTTAAAGGCTTTTGATTTTCCTTCAAAGGAATCTTGTGCTGAATGATACTAATATCATAATATTTCAGATCTTTGTATCCCCAAGCAAAAACATCTTTAAAATCCTTGAAAAGCTCTATGTATTGCAATTTTATGTGAGCTGGGAGAGTGCTAGATAGTTTAATCATCTTGGGTTATGCTAGGCTGCCTATGTTATGTTCTTCTACATCTGTTTCCACAGGCTCCATTCTTGGTTCTTTGGCTACATCATTAAAGTCGAAAAGGTGTTCTAAAGGTGTGAGACCTCTTGGAATTGTATCACTCTTGCATTGTAGAACTTCTAAGTCTTCCTGGTCCGTGTTGTCAATTAATTCTGCTTCAAAATGATTCTCATAGTGATTCATATTAGTAGAATGTGTTATTTTTACTTCTGGGAGTTGTTCAATATACAAACAGTTTTCTTTACGGCTGCTTTCTGATATTGGTATGGAAAAATCATTTTCTGATTTTAAGAAATCATCAATGTGTTTTTCATAATCAAACACTTACCATTGATCTTTGTTATCCGGCACTGCAAGCCCGTGTTTTACCTTTACACTAAGCTGCTCATTTATCTCAGGTATTTGGCAGTTGCTGGCATTGAAAGCGAGTTCATTTTCTAGATGATTTAGTGATCTTGGAATGAAAATAAGTTCATAATTTTCAAAGGTTTTCATTAAATCAAGGGCAGCATTTCGATATTCCCTAAGCCTTGGATTTCTAGCTGAGTATTCTCCTTTGATTTGTCTTATGATAAGTTCAGAATCTCCTAAGATTGATATCTTTTGGGCTTCTAATTGTTTAAGCAATTGTAAACCTAGGAGAAGTGCTTCATACTTAGCAATATTGTTGGTGCATGGGAAATCCAATTTATATGAAAAACTCTGATTTGTATTTTGAATCCACACACCTACCCCTACACTTGTTTTATTACAAGATCCATCAAAGTTTATTGTCCAAATTATATCAGCCTTATTTTCATTCTCTTGTTGTTGTTGATTTTCAATGTTTTGAATTTGATTTGAGGGAAGTTTTGATTGTTCTGATAAACTGATGGGGTCTATGTTTTTCTTATCTTTTTGAGTGATTTCATCTTCGTTGTACAAGATAAAGGAATCTAAACTCAATTGAATAGAATATATTGGAGAGTTGTTTGGTTTATCTATGTTTCTCACCATGTACTTCATGTGAGATTCCCTATATAATCTTCTGTTTTGGTTAAAAATAGGATGGTGGCATAAGACATGTCCATTTGAAGGCTTCCCTGAAGTTTGGCTCCCCATGATCTTGATAAGAGCATGCCATACTTAGGGGGAATTTCAGCTACAGCTATGTCCATTACTAGACTCTTAGCAGGGATTTGAGATAAGTTAACACATAAATCTTCGATTAAACCTCAACAATTGACTATGCTTGAGTCAAAGGAATACAAGTCTTTGTATGGTTTAGTAATTTCTAAACCTAAGCTTTCCATTACTACCTTGGGCATTAGATTGTGTGAAGCTCCAGAGTCTAGCATGGCATTGTGTAAAATTTTCTCATGTATATTCAAACTAACATAGAAGGGAGGAATAGCTCCTTCTTGGTATTTTCCTTAAACTTCTGGACCAAAAAAAAACTCAGGCTTGTCATCTGTCAAGTTTAAGGTATCAATATAAATTCCTAAGTTCAAAGCTTTCAAAACTTGGTTTTTGTACACTTCTTGGGTTACTAGTTCAGCTAAGGGGATGGTAATTTTTATCTTTGCAATCTCTCCCTCAAGGCTGAAAGGAACAATTGATTTGGTCATATTTACATCTGTTTTTTCAATTGAATTCCTTTCAACAATTTTGATTTGCTGAGCTTTATTTGGACTGGTAATTGGGACAGTTTTATCAGGTCCACTAGCTGAAGTGCTAGGGATGCTTTGTTCAACATTGGGCTGGCTACTTTTCTCTTTGTTTGAATTTGTTTTCTTAGCCAAAATTTTGGTTTTCTCTGTTGTCTTTTTGGGTTGACTTTCTGTGTTTTTCTTGACAACAGTGCTAGTGTTCTTATCTTTTGAATTGTCTATGTTCCCTTTGATCCTAAGATCATATTGTTTGTGTACCTCCATGATTGCATTTTCAAACCCCAATCTATAATCATCAGAATCTTCATAGGTGTTTTTTTTTTTATTAGAGAAGAAACCTTGTTCTTCTTCAGTGAGGAAAACATTATCCCCACTGTCTGATCCAATCATGTTTACATGAGCTTCTCCCAACCTCTCCATCTCCCTATCTTCCTCATATTGATCTACATAGTTTTGTTGGAAGGGAGGTCTAACCTGTTGGTCACTTTCTTTTTGCTTATCTTGATTGTTTTCTCTTCTATAATTCTGATTTCTATTTCTATTTTGGTTGTTTTGAGGTTCTCTTGGTGGCACTCTATCATTCAAGTTGATCTTTTCAAGCATCCTCTCCATTACCATTACTAGGTTATCAATTTTAGTGTCAGAAGTTGAGGTTGAGGGTGCAATGTCATCTTTATAAGTTACCCTCTTCTCTTTTCTCAACCTATTTCTTTTCTCAATTATGTTTTCTTCTACACTCACAGCCCCCTTCTGCATATCTTCTAGAGTTAAGTAATCCCTCTCCCTTAATTGATAGGCCATTTCAGCATCAAAACCTTCAGGGTATCTGACTAAGGCCATGCCTTGGGAAGGTTTCATGTGAGGTGGAAGAGCATTGTAAACACTGTTAAACCTAGTGGAGTAGTCATGAACACTCTCTGCTGGATTTCTTTTGAGACTGCTATATTCTACTAATATTTGAAGAGGGTTCTTTTTGGTTTCCCATTTGTTGATGAATGTTTGATGCAAAGTAGGGAGATCATTGATGTTGTTAGGAGGTAAATTTTTAAACCACTTCTTTACATCTCCTCCTAAACTTTGGGCAAAGATTCTCATTTTAATGGTCTCTTCTTCTATCTCCATGTAATAAAACTCATCTTCCATCCTATCTACATGATGTTGAGCTATGGTAGCCTCTTTTCCAGTGAAATCGGGAATTTTGGATTGGTATTCATTTGGTAAGGGAAGCAGAGGTTGTGGTAACACTAATGGGGCATACCATGTTACCATGGCTGGAAAGAAGGGTGGGTTTACAAGAGGTGGATTTACAAGAGTGAAATTTGGCTGAGCTGGAGTGTTTTGAACAGTGGTATTATGGACTGGAGTGGAAGAAACACTTGGGCCAGCAAACTGGTTTTGAGCATATTTGTTATGAAAAAGGCTAAAGTGATGAAGAATCTAGGAATCGCGAGGAGTGGAAGGTGAGGCTTCTCTACTAAAGCTCTGTTGAAAATATGCAATGTCAAGATCAGTTTGGTTTAAATCACCTTTAGATCTAGTTCTAAATATTTTCTTTGTATGATGTAAATCAAAGTGTAAATCCTCTAAGTCAACAAGGTTTTCGGGGACAATTTTTGTTCTTAAGAGGCTCCTATTAGCAGCTGATTTTCCAAACTTAGAATTTTTCCACAGAATTCTCTGTGGATTGTCAACTATTAAAGGAGGATTTGGGTCTGGATGGGATCTAGTGTTGATCCTATGTGAATCCAAACTGTTTTTCAAAAATGAGAGAGGTTAAAGTTTTTAGAGACTTCTTTTGGAATTTTTACCTCTCACAATGTCTTATCTAGTATGGGACTAGGCTTCTAAACTTCTTCAAGGTTGGTTAACACAGTCCTAAAGAGATCTAGAGACCTAGATGAGTAATAGGCCTATTGGGGTTAGTGGAGACACCAAGTGGAAACTATTTAGCTTCTAGGAAGGTAAAATATTGGATGGTTCCACCACCATGTTTATTATGAAGCCAATCTGAAATATTTTTGGGTTTTTCTAAGTTTCTATGGTTGTTTGAAAGACTAAGGGATTTTCTAGATTCCTAAGGTGTACTTAGATTTTCACTAACTCAGAAGTGTCCCACCGTGATCGCCATTATGTTGGTGTCCAGTGTTTTGATAGATTGGAAAATCAAAAGACAAGGAAACATTAGAACCAATCTTTAGAGTTACAGGATCTAGTCCTCCTGCTCTCAGAGAGGGATCTCTCAAATTATTTGTTTTTTGCAAAGGTTTATGTTTTGTGCTTTGAGTATTGGATTTAGACTATTTATTAAGTGCAAGTGTTTGTTTGTTTGTTTGGTTGAATTGATACAACATAATATGACAGGTCTAGGAAAAGCACGTAGAAAGAAGGAGTATCAGTTTCATTGGGCAATGGAGTCAAAAAGAGGTTATGAAAAACTTATCAATGGATATGGGATATCAAAGTGAAAATCTAACCTGGCCACAGGATCCTTTAATTTATGAATGAGATGGACATTAATGGTTTAGAAAAGAGAAATTAATTCTCAACAAAGGCAATTTGAAAACATAACTTGAACAATAAAGAGGTATTTGATAGACATGGCTAACCATAAATTCTACAAACCACACTTTAAGAAAATAATGACTTCAAAACAACTTTTAAAATGAAATCTAAGATTCGGGAGCACATCCTATTTCCTCAAAGATTTTATTTCAAATGACTTAGAAAAACATATAAGATTTACTGATAATTGTAGTCATAGAAGAGGGAACACCTAATACATCTATGATCACAACTATAAAATACCTTTAAGACAACTGTTTAAGCAAGGACAAAGGGAATGATCAAAACAGACCTCCTTGGCTCACTATAAATAGAGATACTTCAAAGGGAGATTTCAATAACAGCCTTCAAATGGTAGCAGACAAGCAGGGAGAACCATAAATCATGCTGAAAAAAACTATTCGAACTATTAGAGAAATAAACAAGCACAAGGACTAAAGAGAGAGATTAAAGACTATAAAATACCTCAGCAGAAGAAAACATAAAACAATGAAGGATAAATAGGTCTAAGGTGCTTCCAGGAGTCATTTCTTAGCCTAAGCATTTCATCCTACTGTAGCAAGAAATTATGGAACAAAATGAAAACAGGAGAAAACATTAAACAATTTAGAATTCTTCACCAATTGCCAAGCTCATGGATCCAATGATAGAGCCTTCTCAAGAACAAGCATGCAACAACATCATCAGGGCTTCCAAGACTTCAATTTCTTCTTCATCTTCAACAGACTATGTATTATTTCAGAGAGTTTCAGTATTACAACTAGTGATCAACCAACCTGTATCTCATCTTCTTCAGAAGTATTTATAGAATAAATGAGGAGGTGGAAGAGATTTAGCTTTGAAATGCAATAAATTCTACACTAAATGCAACTCCAAACCTCGAAAACTATGCAAGGCCTAAGGCAGGAGAGCATTGAATTATGATTCTATTTATTTACTCTGTTTCTATCTTTTTAAACTCAAAGGGAAAAAATATTGACTTAGAGGCCTATTTCTTATCTTTGTAATAACTATGCTGACAGTTTGAGAATTTGTTCTTTATTTGGTAATAATAGTTCAGTTGTCTTTAGATAAATATCCTTTGTTCTGGAAATAACTAGGCCTTCTTTGATTTCTTTGAGGCTGCAGGTGTCTTTTGGTAGCTGCAGAGGATTCGATTAGCCTCTGATGTGGCAGTGGAGGCTTCTTGGATTGATAGATATTATTGTTTTAACCTAAAACACCTTTAATTTACTTGATTTTTGTGTTTTTAGGCTTAATGAAGCCTAATTTTTGTCTTCTGGTCTTCAGACTGTCTTCAATTGTGGATCAGGTCTTTGATTAAATGAATTAATGCCTTAATCCTTCAAAATTTGTGTTAAAACCTTAAATTTCTTCACTTCTACTTTGATTTCATACTGTCAAACTGATACTCTTCGGTTGTGGTGTTTGTTGTGTTTCCATTGTTGTTGCAGGCGCGCAGAGGTTGTATAAAGGCATCAGTGCTCATGAGGCACTGATAAAATATAATTTGGAACCCTGCGGAATGATTTCCTTTGTAAAATAAAGGCCTGGGGGATCTTCAATCCCGGCCTTTGATCTCTTTTTAAACAACTGAGAAACCTTTAAAACCTGCAAAAACATAGAAAAGTTATAAAAATCCTGTGGGGAAAAGGTTTAAATTGCTTCGGAGGTTTAGGTTTGAGCGTGGCCATTGGATGAACCGAACCAACGGTCAAGATTGCTTGTTGGGGTCAAAAGGGGAGGCGGTTGGATAAATGGTGGTTGGATTAAGTCCGGGCCGTTAGATCATATTGATCAACGGCTGAGATTAATTGGGTTAATATGATGCAAAGGGGGTAATATTTTGATAAAATGGAAGAAATCACAAAGAAAATGGAAGAAAACCTATATTGACAGCGAAAAAGGGCTTTAATGAAAATAGGGGTCACGAAATGATCTGGGTTGTTGGATTAGATTAACCGACAGAGATGAACGACGAAGATTGATTTAAGTATTCCTTTGGGGGATGGGTGGAGGGCGATGAACTAAAAGGCGAGATTAAACTAGGACCATTAGATCATAGAGATCAACGGTGGAGATTAAAATCGAGGGGATGTAATGGAAATGGGGTAAGGTGGTTTTGGTGATAAAAACCACTTGGTGTCGGGCAGTGAAAAGAGGGAAAGGCGGTTTTGCCTTTTGGAACGCGATATGCATTGGCAACCGACATGTGGCTTTTTAAAACCACCCATATCATGTAACTTTGAAAAATTAACCTTTGGGCTTAAAATAACACGATATTGCTCCCTGGCCATTGGATACAGGGTGGATAGATCCAACAGTGGAGTTTGGAGCACGATAAGACAAGATGCACGAGTGGAAGGAGCGGGGCAGAGCCAAGGCGGTAATGATCTGGATCGTCAGATCATAGGAATGAATGGCTCAGATTGATTAATGAGGGCGGTAGGTCCCAAATGAGTTGGGCCTACCGGGTTAAATATGGACCGTTAGATCTTCAATATAAACAACCCAGATTCAATCTTTGGGGCTAATGAAATGGAAAATGAGGCAGGGGTTGGGCAGAGAATGGGTGATTGTGGACCGTTGATCTACAGATATCAATGGCGTATCTTCACCGAATGAATTTACATAGTGGGTTTTATGAAAATAACCAAGGGTGTCAAGTTTTAATCTGGACCGTATAATCTATGAAATGGATAGCCCAGATCCAATCCCGAGATTGCCAATCGGCGGGGGAGAGAGGAAAGGCGCAATGGTTTTTTGCGATGCGATTACATGAGGGCCGTTATATCTTAGAGAGATCTACTGTCGGGATTAATCTGTGCATTTTAATATCGAAGGGCTGTGGCAGAGGGAGATCAATATGGGCCATTGGTTCTTGTGGTTTTCGACGATCCATATTGAATCACAATGATCACAATCGGAGGAGGAGAGAGGAATGGCACAAAGATTTTTTACGATGCGATTGGATTGGAGCCATTGATCTTAGAACCAGATCAACGACGGAGATTAAGTCATGGATGCCAAAGGTAGGTATGTGGGTTTTGGAACAGAGCAATGTGGACCGTTAGATCTAGGTATGACGGAACAAATTGACGATTGGGAAACCATCGCAAGGTCGCCAATCGGAGGGGGCAATAAACATATTTAAATGCATCCAATAAAAAAATTCGATGCGATGTGCCGATGGCCATTTATCTTGTAGAGATCGACGGTGGAGATTTGTTTTTAAAACATATCGTTGGGTTTATGAAAAAAAAAGGAAACAGAGGGTTTGGACATGTTTTTTAGTGTTTTTAGTGTCCGATTGCGAGGCTATGGTTTTTGAAGAAATGAAGGGATCGAGGGTTTCAAAAGAAAAGGGGAAAATCAAAATAAAAGGAAAAGGGAGGCAAATAAAAAAGGTTGGCATGTTTTTTTGTGATGTGATTGACCGAAGATCATTGATCGGTTCTCATCAATGGTCAATTTTTATCAAAACTTTGAACTATCAGACTTATTAAAACATGGTGGAAAGTTGGATTTTTATAAAATACAAAGGAGGAAAAAGGTTTTTATGGGTTAGAAGAGGATTTTTAGGCCCTTAGCACCTGGTTGTGGGGCTTCCGGTCCTATGAGAAGTAGGGATTTTGAAAGTTAAGCCCTCAGGAGCTAAAATTCTGTGTAATGAAATATAAGCATTTTTTAGGCTAAAAACAGAGTTTTTAAACCAATTGGGGGGTTCCAATAGGGGAAAAAAGGCTTCTTAAAACAAATGGAAGGAGACCAAATGCTTTTAAAAGGGTTTTGAAGTGATTTTGAAGGTTAAAGTGAGGAAAATGGATGGATTTTATGAGGAGAAGGTGATGAAAAATGAAGGTCAATTATGAGTGTTTGTAGGGGTAATAATGATGGCAAATGGGGTTTTTCTGCAGTCTTTTCTTCAGGCAAATAATAGATTTTTCAAGTTTATGAGGGAAACAGCAGTGAAGATTAACTCAGGAAAAAAAAATATCATGAGACTTCAAAAGAGGATAGGTTTTGAAAGGAAACTATCTCTTGAAAGCTTGAAGCCAAAAGCCTAGCCACCTCTTGGTATAACAAAATTTATAGGTGGCTAACACAAGCAAGGAAGCATTTTGGTTGCAGAGATTATGTTCAAGTATGGTGTTGGTGCAGCGGGCTATAAGGATAGACTGTGACAGCCAAAGTGCAATTTTCTTGGGTAAGAACCCTGCTTATCATTCAAAGACAAATCACATTGATGTTCAATATCACTTTTTGAGAGATATCGTTGAGGATAAAAGGGTGTTGCTGGTAAAGGTGGACACTTTGAAGAATGTTGCAGATGCATTGAAAAAGTCTGTGAACACTCCGAATTTCTATTGGTGTAAAGAAATAATGGGTGTTGCAGAGTTAGGATAATGACTAAGCTCTCTTGTGGCCCCCTGTGGAAAGGAAACAACAAGTGGGAGAATGTTGGGTATGTGTTATATTCTTTCCATGATTAGTCGCACACACGGGGGGGGTCCGGGGGCGAAGTTACCCCTTTTGATGCTGCACCGGCATATAGGGGGGCAGCCCCCCTTATTCGGAGTCCGGGGCAGCACCTCGGGGAAAAAAATTTGGACCCTATTTTTCAGTGGGTGGACCCGCCCATGGTTTTGTGCATGGGTTTGCACATGGTTTTGGGGCATGATGGTTTTCATCCCCTGGTATTTTGTAGATCCGGTCAAGGGAACTATAGTTATTTTCTAATCCAAGGTTAATGGATTGGGGTTTATGTATGCTTTGACATGTATATATATGTGTTGTAACACTAAAAGTGATATAACGAAAAATCAAGCTGGTAATACCAATTTGGGATCCAGGGGAAAATCTCTGTGTATATCTGTTTTATGTTTTATGCTCTCGCTATTGTTTATTTTTTGTTTTCAAGATTCGTTTGTGGATAATTTCTATACAGGGTTAAAACCTACAATAGACTTACCAAGTATGCATACCTTTTTTCATTATCTCATCCATTTAAAGTCAGTATAGTTGCTACCGCATTTATGGAAATAATTCAAAAGCTACATGGAAACCCAAAGATCAATGTAAGTGACAAAGATCTCATTTTTATAGGAAAATTTTGGACGAAATTATTTTCTTGTTTGGGTACTCAATTAGATCATAGCTCATCATATCATCCTCAATCTGATGGGAAAACTGATATAGTGAACAAATTTTTGGAAGGATATCTCCATTTATTTCTATATGATAAACCAACACAATGGGTCAAGTGGTTACCTCTAGTTGAATGGTGCTATTACACTTCCTTCCATACTGCAGCGAAAATGACCCCATTTATGGCACTTTATGGATATTATCCACCATCCATCACATCACATTTAAGATAAAATTCTAAGGTTCAAGCAATGGAATATCATATCGAGCATCAACAACAATTTCTCCAACTCTTAAAGGATAAACTCACTTTGGTGCAAAATCAAATGAAACAAGAAGCAGATCAATATTTCAACGAAAGAATTTTTGATGTAGGCGACTGGGTACTTTTATAGCTACAACCATACATAAAAATTTCCCTCAATCAAGCTAAGAAGGATAATAAATTATCACCAATTTATTATGGACCATACAAGGTGTTTCAAAAGATTGGTACTATGACATACAAATTGGAGCTTCCTACATCTTCCTGAGTGCACCAAGTTTTCCATTTTTCATGCTTAAAGAATGTTATGGGTGAAAATCTCCAAGCTCAAATAATATTGTGAGAACTTGACGAAGATTTTTGAACCTGAAGCAATCACAGAAACAAGAAATCGACAACTACAAAGTCGATCAATTTGAGAGTATCTCATCAAGTGTAATATTTCCAATTAGTCCTAAGCTAATGGGAATAATCATTTTTGTTTTATTTTCTATTTTATTAATAAAATTGTAAAGGAGGATCTTAAAACTCCTAAATAGTAAATAAATTAATACCAAATGTGAAAAAGGCTATATCTTGGCTATGTAAGAAAGCACCCTTAGGTGTGAAAGGGGCTGAACATTTTGATTGGGTCAACCATGACCAAATCTATAGCATTGTCTTGGAGGAGTGGCCATCAATGAGGCACAGTGCAGCTTTAGATGGAGATGGCTCATGTGAAAGGAGCTATTTCATTGAAGGTGGTCTAGGGTTTGCAAGCTCACAACTTATAAAAGGAAGAGGATGGCAGCATGAGGAGGTTATTGAATGATATTTGATTTCTGAAGTATTTTCTATTTATACATACTTCTTTCTTTAGCTGTTTAGCCTAGATTGAAAATGTTTTTTAGCATTGGGTGTTCCTGATCGGGGATCCCACCTCTTTCCTTGAGAGGCCTCTTAGAAGAGCATTGCATTTCTTGTCCACTATCTAGCTGAAGGGAAAGCTTCTTCTTCCAACTAAAATGCAGATCCTGTTGAGGGTTTGGTTGTCTTTGAAAGATGCAACAAGTGGAGGCTAGATCTACTCAGATCTAGACCATTCTAGTGCTCCTTTTCAGTGGGGAAGGCTTCTATCCCATTGGAAAGAGAGTATTGGACCAGTGGGGCATCAATTTAAGATATTGGCATGTGGCTAAACATGTTATAAAGCCTATAGCGCAGAATTGCTTCCAGAACTACGTTATTTGTGTGGGTACTATTGCAGGGTATTTTGGCACACTTTTTGGAGTTGTGATTTTCATGTGTTGGGGATCTGCCCTTCACATTTGAGATCTATTGGAGAGGATCACCATATTGTGAATATCAGATCAGATCTGAATGTTCATGAATTTTTGAATATTTCTACAGATCTGTAGCATTAGATCTCAACTCTACTCATTTTACTTCATGTATTGCTAAAAACCCCAAGGGGAAATTGAAGAAGGGCCTATCTAGTGTATGGATCTGATATAGATCTAAATTTTTATACAAAAATATGCTCTAGATATGAAGTGTAATCTATAGCTATTGTAGCCAATAAAATAACGTTGTCAAGCTCTTTTCAGTCTTAATACATGGTTGTAGTACCTCTTTTGAGGATTTTCTTCCATTAAAGTCTTCTATTTATTGTTTTACATGTCATGGGCTATCTTGTGCATATATTTTGCTGATTTAAATGTAAATAAAGATTCTCCATATTGGCCTCCTGCTCTTACTTAGATGTTCTACATTATTTCTTTGCATAACTATTTATATATTTCTGCATTCCCTCTTTTGGGATGTTACAGTGGTATCAAAGCATCATCTCGGCATAGCCTGTGCTTTCTAAGAAGCCAATATGTCTTCTGAAGAAGAAGAACCTCTTACTGATAGAGAAAAAAAGTATCTAAAGAGAATACAAGAAATTTGATTACACCAATGACAATGAAGACAAGGGTAAATCCCCTGAATCTGGAAGTGAAGAATAACCAAAGGATTTTCCTAAGATCCTTTTGAGGGCCATGTAAGATCTTGCTAGAGAGATCAAAGAGATGAGATTGGACAGAATCAAAGAATCCCCTAAAGGATTTCATCTTGGAGAAATATCTGGCATATCTCACCACTGGAATGATCAACCAGTGCATCAGCCACAAGTTTCCCAATGCTCTACCATGCCTACCTTCTTGGATGTGGGAAATGAAGGTTTTCAAGAGAAATCATCCCTTGAAGACTATTTTGAAGAATATGAGTCTCAAAATCAGAGATTCAAAGATCACTTGATTTTTCAGGAGTTTTTTCACCTCAAGGACAAAAGAAGACCAGGGCATCATCATAGAGGTGGTGGATTCATTCAGAATCATGATCGACATCACTCTATGGGCAGATTCTTTTTACCCAAATTTGATGGGTCATCCAAGTGTTCTGCCAAATCATGGGTAGAAAAACTTGACATCTACTTCTAGTTGAACAAGGTTCCAGAGATGGAGGCTATCAATATTGCAGCGCTGCACTTTGAAGGTGAAGCACACAATTGGTGGTTCCATGGCTTGTCTACATTGGCTCATGCCAATGTGACTACTTATTCAGAGTTCACTAGAAGGCTACTGGAAACATTTGATAGAAGAGATCTAGAGGCACCATTCATGAGCCTTGCAAAGTTGAAACAATAAGGTAATACAGAGTCTTAAATTTCAGAATTTTTAAGATTATTTGTTATGGTTCTTGATTTTTTTGCAACAAGAAGGGTGTACATGTTCATTGATGGCTTAGATGAACCTCTTCATGGGTTGGTTAAATATACCAAGCCCACTACCCTGCATGATGCTATTGAAAGGTCTAGAGACCTTCAAGATGCATTTCCAAAAACCAAGGAAAGCTTTCAGCACAAGCCCTTTTTTCCTTCAAAGGGAAACGAAGATAAAGTTGCTCATTCCAAGGAGAGATCATACAAGAAGCCTCTTAATGAAGAAGTCCAAAGATATCTAAGAAAAGGGAAGCTATGCTTCACTTGCCAAGAATCATGGGAACCTGGACATAGATGTGCTGCTAGAAAAGCACATTACATATAGGTCTTCTCAAATGTTGAGGAGGAAGAAGAAGATGAACCAAGAAGAGGTCACAATGCTTACACTACAGGAGGAGAGCCAACACCATCAGGAGATGGGGATGGTGAATTTTCTCCTATTGGAGGGGCTCTTGTATCTTTGAGAGGAGTACCTAAGTACATGACCTTAAGAGTTCAAGGTTATATCTTGAATCAGAGGGTCTCTATTTTGATTGATAGTGGGGCAACTCACAATTTCATTGATGCCCATCTAGTGTAGAGGAGGGAAATACCCACTGATACTTTTGAGGGATTCTCTGTTTTGGTCCCAGGAGATAGAACAATGCAATGCATGAATTATGTCCCATCACTTTCAGTCACCATGAAAACTTATACATTGGTTTATCACTTCTTTGTGGTTGACATACCTGACACCAATGTGATTTTTGATGTTCAATGGTTGATTACATTGGAGAAATTCACCACTGATTGGGAGGATTTGTAAATGGAATGGGTGGAGAAGAAGAGTGGTGAAACCCAAATGATAAAAGACATGCATATATATCACTCACATACCACTTCCACACAAAGAACATAAATGGATTTGCGCAGTGGAAGCAAGGACCTTACAGTCCCATTTATCATGCTCATGAGATTGCTGCATGGGACACTCTTATCTAGTGGAAAACCACATGGGAGGCCACCTGATTTAGTTTTTGTGGGAGATCTCTCACCAAATGATGCTCTAAATACAGATCCAGGAGGGATGGGAGCATTGGAAGACAATATTACAGCGTTGGGAGGCTTAGGTAAGCTCAAGAAGGAGGGAGATTTTCTTCTCTTATCATCATCACCCACTCTCATTTCTGATTCTGTGGTGTGGGAGGAGGAGAATGGGAGGAATTTCCTTCTAACATAAACCTTTGGCATGGGAGATGTTAAGGAGGAGATCAGAAACATGAAAGACATTCCTCTTGATACATTATCAGCACTATCATTGTTGGGCAGTTTAGATCCATATTGGAAATCCCAACTGTTGGTGGATTATTCCAAGGATCTTCACACTTGTATGACACTTGATGACCAGGTACATGAAGAGGGATATCTAGTCCATGAACGAGTCATCTATCATCATGGTAGGGTATTCTTATCTAGAGCCTCCAATATCAAGGAGAGGATGCTACAAAGGTCCTACAAAGAGTTCTGTTTCAGCCACACCTATTCTATGAAGCTCAACAACATCATTTTGAGGAGCTACTATTGGGAGGGCTTTGAAGGATAACTATATCATCATTTTCAAAGATGCATGTACCATGTGGAGATGCATCAGGAACATAACTCTATGGAAGTGTTATTCCAGCCCTATCTTTCTCCGTTTGGATGAGAGGATAGATCTATGCACCACCCCATGTGTATAAGGAGGATTGTTGGTGAAGAACATGCTCATGTAAAACATGATTTATTTTCTGATTGTATTCATTATTTCACCATATTTATGCAGGCCATAACTCCAAGGAGGAGTATTGTATCTTATGAACTTCATGGCCAACCTTGGGCCCCAAAAATTTCTGAATTTGGCCACTCCCTTAATGAACAAAGGGAGATTATACTTCATGATGGGTGCACTCCTAAGGCACCAAATTTATCTCACACTTTTAGTTATAGTGAGATAACATGGGTAGCAAGTAAGTGCTGGAGAAACTACTTACCACATCTAGATCTGATGCAGGTAGAAGATGCACTGCTCTGGTTCCACATGTGGGACTATGACCCACCTCCATATGCACAAATTTATGTTTTTATGTATATTGTTTTGCTCCCTTGCATTGATGAGGTAATTGTGATTTTTATGGGAATGTATGGAGGGAGGATGGGAGGTATGTATGTGCTCGATGGGATGGAGGTTCTCCATGCACCTTATGCTACATGTTTCATGGAGGACATTGGACAAGCCATGTTTGTTTCATTTGAGCTATTATCTCCTTATGGGATGCACTATTTATATCTCATGAGAACTTTGGAGGAACAATTCATGGTGGGCTGGATTGGTGAACACTTAGCTTATGAAGAAAGCTTATCATATGAAGATGTCACCAATGGAGGAGGAGAAGAGTTGCAACACTCACCTTATCAGTTGCTTTAGGACAAGAAACATTTTGGAGGGGAGGACTGTAATATTCCCAATTAGTCGTAAGCTAATGGGAATATTCATTTTTGTTTTATTTTTCTATTTTATGAATAAAATTGTAAAGGAGGATCATAAAACTCCTAAACAGTAAATAAATCAATGCCAAATGTAAAAAAGGCTATATATTGGCTATGTAAGAAAGCACCCTTAGGTGTGAAAGGGGTTGAACATTTTTATTGGGTCAACCATGACCAAATATACAACGCTGTCTTGGAGGAGTGGCCATCAATAAGGCACAACGCAATTTTAGATGGAGATGGCTCATGTGAAAGGATCTATTTCATTGAAGGTGGTTTAGGGTTTGCAAGATCAAAAATTATAAAAGGAAGAGGATGACAGCATGAGGAGATTGTTTAATGATATTTGATTTCTTAAATATTTGTTTTTTTAGACATACTACTTTCTTTGGCTATTTAGCCTAGATTGCAAAAGTTGTTTAGCATTGGGTGTTCCTGATTGGGGATCCCACCTCTTTCCTTGAGAGGCCTCCTAGAAGAGAATTCCATTTAGTTTTCACTATCTGGCTGAAGGCCAAGCTTCTTCTTCCAACTAAAATGCAAATCATGTTGAGGGTTTGGTTGTATTTGAAAGTTGCAGCAATTGGAGGCTAGACCATTCTCGTGCTCTTTTTCAGTGGGGAAGGCTTCTATCCCATTGGAAAGAGAGTATTGGAATAGTGGGGCATAAATTTCAGATCTTGTCATGTGGAAAAACATGTTCTAAAGCCTACAATGTAGTCTTGCTTCCAGAACTGCGCTATTTGTGTGGGTATTGTTGCAGAGTCTTTTGGAACACTTTTTGGAGGAGTGATTTTCATGTGTTGGGGATCTGCCCTTCACATTTTAGATCCATTGGAGAGGATCACCATATTATGAATATCAGATCATATCTGAATGTTCATGAATTTCTAAAAAAATTCTATAGATCTGTAGCATTAGATCTCAGATATACTCCTTGTACTTCATGTATCCTTGAAAACCCCAAGGGGAAATTGAAGAAGGGCCTATTTAGTGTATGGATCTAATATAGATCTAAATTTTTATATACATATCTTCTCTAGATCTAAAGTGTAATCTACAACTATTGTAGCCAATAAAATAACACTTTCAAGCTCTTTTCAGTATTAATACATGGTTGTATCACCTATTTTTTAGGATTTTCTTCCATTAAAGTCTTCCATTTCCTATTGTACATCTCATGGGATATATTGTGCATATATTTTTCTGATGTAAATGTAAATAAAGAGTCTCCATATTGGCCTCCTTCTCTTACTTATATGATTTGCATTATTTCTTTACATAACTATTTATATATTGTTGCATTCCCTCTTTTGGGATATTACATCAAGTGGAAGAACTTACCTACTAAAGATTCTCCATGGGAGGATGTGAATTTTATACATAAGTATCCAGAATTAATCAAGCATTGAGGGCAACACTTGTTTGAAGGAGAAGGGCATGATAGGTACCTATAATACTAATGTATCCCCTTATTGTTATTGTTAGTATATCCCCCTTTGTTGTTATTTTTTTGCCCATGTAGTCCCCATATTTTTATTATTGTGCCCTTACATTGTTAATGTTATGTCGGCTAGGATTATATTATGATCTATTGGACTCCTATATATAGAAAGGAGGTTTTTTCATTTGTATCATCCATGAATTTTTCATTTATGTAATGTAAAGGAGGTTTCCCCCTTGAAGAGGTTGATTTCTAAGGCATTGATCTATCTTTTATTCTATTTTGTGATCTGGTTTCATAACAGTAACTCTCAAGCTTACTCTAGGTCAACTTCTTCTCTCAAATTCTCTTAACATTCTTGAGATCTTCCCACCATATATCAACCTTCCTTATTAGATGAATATGGCTACTCAAGCCTTCATGTTAGTAGACTAATTATCTAGTCTAAAATATTATTCAAACTCAAAATCCATGCTTTATCTTCTTCATTCTTATAGAATTTCCCATTAAAGGTAGGAGTTTTATTCTTCCTCAATTCCCTAAGAAATTCACCATTCACAACCCTCTACTTCCTCGTCTCATGTAGCCCTAACATGGGTTTTGTGATGGATATCATATAATAACTATCATTTCCACCTTTAGAGGTGTGCTTAGAGGTATCCTCACTGGTTGTATCCTCACTTTCACATGTGTACCTCTTTCTTTCTCTACTTCTTCAACATTGGTAGTTTCTATCCCATGCTTCTAACTTATAGATGAAATATAGTCCCTTTTGGGCCTAGGCTTGTCCAAATTACCATAATTTATTTCATGTTGCCTTTCTCATTATAGGTCTAATAGAATTTGAAATATTACAAATTTTACTTCTTCCTTCTTCTCTTGGGATTTGATACTTTTCGCATTATTAGTCTTATAGCTCATGATTTTAGGCCTAAGTCTTCTAAGGGTCTCCATATAATCGGGAGGTGCCTCTATTTCCCTCCTCTTATCCAAATAGTCTTCTCTATTATGAAAATTTATGTATAGGTTGTATTAGACCATTATGTTTCACATTCCTTGTAACACCCCATGCCACATTTACCCACTTTAACCTACTCACTTGCGTAAATATAAGATGGGAGTTACATGACCATATTTCAAAGATGAATTTATGGAAAATAGGGTTCACATGGCCAAAACTGACTCCAAACACTTAGTTACACATGACCACAGTGTTATCAACCTATCTTGACCCAACATTATTTCGTTTTAGTTTTGTTTCCTTAAATTTAACACAAGTTTCTATTTTTGGAATTTTTTTGGACCCTAAACTTTTGAGGTTGTTTTGAGGGCCTAAACGAATTTTTTAGGGAAAATGAAGAGACAATAAAAGTGCCAAATGTGCCTCACATTTATTTTTTGGTCCTTTTTGGAGATCTTCAAAATGATATATTATGATAGACAAACAGGGATCGTATGCCAAATTTACAACCCTGGGAAGTTGGTAGTCCAAATTATTCATTTATACAAACACTTTGGGACTATGGTACTTGTAGGTCATGAATGCATAGTAACTATGATGTCATGTTTACCCTAGTGAGCATGTTAAAAAGGGTAAATGTGGGGTGGGGTGTTACATTCATTTTTTGTTTCTCCTATAAATGTAACTTCTTCTGTGTTGGAATAACACACATAGCTATTAATTTGAAATAATCATAAATAATAGTTTAACATATTTAATTATTATGGGTATATTAGAACTTAGGTTAGTTTGAAACTATTGTTTAATACATTCAAAAATATGTTAGATAAATTAATAAGGTTTATAGTGTGCAAATTATTCACAACAAATATTCAAATTAAATATCTCAACCCCGAACCTTTCCTGTTCCAATGCCAAACCTTAAGCTCCTATTTTATTTCTAATAATTATACTTCTCTTGAGCCCATTTAGTCTGAGTTCTAAACCTTAGCTTTGCTACCACTTTGTATTAGAGATATAATTTCTATTTTTATAATTTATCTCTAGTCCATTCAAGTCCAATGTTTGAACCACAACTTTGATACCACTTTATAACATTACTCATCCCTTAATGTAATATTAGGGATGTGAGGTGTAATTACATCCAACCTTCATGATTTATTATGAACATGAGGTTATCAAAATCATCAATATTTTGTCACCTCAAATCAAATTTATAATACTGCCATCATCTTGACTCATCTAGAGATTTCCAATGATATAAATTTCATCTCAATCCAACTTCAAACACAAAGCTATGCCTATTTAAAGTTTCACCCCTTTAAAAGCCCAATTTATCATTTGTACAACCATGTGGTTGCCACATGATAACTTTTGGTCATATCTATCCAAGGGGTGGGTCCAAATATTTTTCTATGCACTAATTGAGAGCCTCACCATGCCGACAATTTCACAACTCATTCATTATCCAAACCCTTTCGGTTCCAATATGAAAATATATTTATGGCCCAACCTACTAATATGATAATATGGGAATAAACATTTGATACAATAATATAGTGTTAAATCCACTAAATTCCAATATTGCATTATTCCAATGTGGTTCTCCAAAACTTTCGAAAAAAAAATTATAATGCAAAACTTTGCAAAACATTAATAAGAAGATAGGCTTGGACCAACGTACCACATAACTTCAAAACTTTGTCATGCAATAATAGGATTCCATGTGTTGAAGGCTAACATTTTAAACATGTGGCATGGATGAAATGTTTATCAAGATATCGAAAATTTCCAAAATGTAATCCTCTTGAATTCCCAATATGTTGATATGACAACTTGACATGCCACATCAATCATAGAAATTTAATAACCACTTGACATGTGAACTAGGATGATGTTTCCCTACCACATGGAATTACTGAGATATGAAACATGTCACTCATATTCATAAGGTTTCCATGTAGTGCTGAAAATGTGAAGTTGGGTTACACTTTTTTCCCTTTTTTGAGAAAAAAATTTCATTTTTTTCTGTTCTTCAACTTTCTGTAAGCTAAAACAATTTTTCTGTTTAGAATTTAATTTTGCGATAAAAATAAAAGTTGTCAGAAATTTTATTAGATTTTGATTACTTATTTTTTGGAATTTTTTTATACACATTTGATATGTCAACTTAGCGTTTCTTTGAGTGTGTGTTTTTTAACAATCAAAGGATTCATAAGAAATCATGTTAATAAACAATGTTGTATTCTTTGAAACTTTGTGTTTTTTAGAAACAAAATGTGTTACAACAATCTTGAAAAAGTCTACTTCAGTTTCGTCATATTTACAAAGCCAACGGATGCACGTCATAATTACTAGAGTTTTTTGAACTAGTCCAATATGAAAAAACTGCATATTTTGAATATGTTTCACGATGCAAGAAATTTATTAACATATAAGTTATAAACTAAAAATCTAAAAACTACCCATTAGAGACGACGGACCAATGTAATGCACCATAATTTTTTCAATTTTTTTTACAATGTATTTTGGAAGATACAAAATTATGATTTCATTGAATCATAATGACCTTCAAAAATTGTTTGCACTTGTTTTATTACAAAATTAATTAAAATTAGTAAATATTTATGAAATTCTATAAAAGTTATATTTCCTGAAAATAGATTCAATTCTAAAAATGCTTGTCTTGGTTCTGACAGTTAATTCAGAATGTTTCATGGATTTTAATCAATCCAAAGTTGCAGATATGTATTCAGAGCTTGGTTTTGTGTAATTTCCGAAGTTCGGCCGAAATCCTAAAAAAGTTTGGCCAATTTTTTTTTTGCGTCAACAACCCGTCAAGTCTAATGACATAAAATTTCGGCTGAATTTTGTATAAAAGTTCGGCCGAAATTTTACCCAATTTTCCGTCGGCCGGAAAATACCATGGAGCCCCTCCAAAAAAAAAATTCTCGGCAATATAAATTGTCGTGAAATAATTCATTATTTTTGCATATTTTTGCACATTTGGTCTGATTTTACAAAGGTCTTGGTCTGATTTTGCAAAGAATTGTTTTGGGTTTAAGGACTTTTCTTGGAGGTACATTCAAAGAACATTTTTGCAAAGGATTGTTTAGGGCTTAAGGACTTTTCTTGGAGGTACATTCAAAGGATATTTCTTGGAGGTATGTGATACATTTTTTTGTTGTTTTTTGGGCTTCATTTTTTTTGAAAGCATGGATTTGGGTTTAATTTTCATTGTTTTTGAAGGTATGGATTTGGGCTTAATTTCGAAAGGACTCTTTTTAGGCTTAATACTCAAAAGACATTTTTTGGACGTTTTTTGGAAGTATTTTTTAAAGTGATATTTTTTTAGAGGCTTTTTTGAAGTATTTTTTAAAGTGCCATTTTTTAAGAAGTTGGAATTAATTTTCAATGGACATTTTTTGGAGGAATTTTTTGAAGTGACAATTTTTTTAGAGTACGTGCTTTGGGTTGAAGTACATCTTTTATAATTATTTTTTAAAATGAGTTTTTGTCTAACTTTTTAAATGAATTTGTTTTCGTAGGACTTGGAAGGAAATATTTTGAGCTTTGTTTCATTTTTATAAGACATTTTTTTCTCGGATTTTTTAAAGTAAGTTTTTTGGATTGAAGTATGTATCTTTTGCAAAAATTTTAAATTTAGTTTTTTTAAAATTAAATCTTTTGTGATGTTTTTTTTAATTGAGTTTTTATATAAATTTTTGAAGAAAAATTTTTGAACTTCATACACTATTATCATGGGAAATCGAAGGAATTGTATGAGAAAACATGATCGAAAAAGATACCCTGAGGAACGTAGAGAAGAGACGAGACAATATCGTAAAAGAAAGATAGAAGCACTCTCAAATATTGAAGGGGAAAATCAACCTCAACTAGAAGTTGAAGCAGTTATGTAAATGTAAATATTATGAGTTTGATATATTTAAAATTTTCCTAGTGTAAAATGTGAAGCTTAATTTTTATTTGATGACCTAATTTGAAAAATATTTTTCAATGTAAAAAAAAAGAGATATTCCTCAAAACATTGATGATGAGATACAAAATTTTGAAAGAGAAAGTGAAAGAGATATTGAACCAATGATTGAAGATGGTGAAAATGTTGAAAGAAATTCAAGTGAAGAAATTGAATCACAAGGTATATATATATATATATATGTTGAACACATGCATGTATTATTGATATTATACATATATTTATTAATTTAGTTATTTATTGAATATGTAAAATTATTATGTACTATTCATTCGAATATGTGCAGATGAAATCAATGTCGATGATGAGATGTTAGAAAATGTTGACACTCACACGTATGGAGATAAAAGAGCTGACCATTATATAAAATATCGTGTTAACCACATTTTTGATACGTAATTCATAAAGGAAAATGTGACAGTTCAAGCCCAAATGTTGAAAGGTCTCCTATCATTAAGGAAATTAAAAGAAGCTACGACTTTATTGGGTATTCGAAAATCAACCAAAGATTAAAAAAAAAAAGGAAAATGTGATACAAAATATAAATAATGCTATAAATTCAATTAGAAGATCTAGACAGAAATTTTTTTTAGTTGTACTAGAGCAATACATATTGTAGTGGTTTCATCAAGTACTAAAGAGAATTGTTTGGTAAAATATATGGCACGATCATTAGGAACCTCACAAAAAACGTTTCACAAACATCGGAAATTTCGGTTGCAAATAGATATAAATGATGAACTTGCTTGTTGGAGAGTTATTTGTAGGCAACCATACAAAGGTAGACTTGGAGAAAATGTTAAAAAAATAATATATGAATATTGGAAGAACAATTCGCATGTTTCTCCAACTGCAAAGCATGTGATGCAAAGAATAATAGCACGAAATTAGTACGAACAACATGAAAAACATTTCTTGGAAACCACTCAGATAGAGTTGTTCAACAAGTTCAAAGAAGAGAATCGTGAAATTCATGTGTCAATCAGTGCTTTTGTTCAACAAAAACCATGGTATGTAAAACCTATCACCTACGCGACACTTGTTGTTGTCGTTATCATGTGGAATTTGAGTTATATTATGACACATTCCTTAATTTTGGGAGAACATTTTGGAAGGATTCACCTCCTCCTTCCACTATCCGTGATTTCATATCTCAAATTCTATGTGAAAGACAAAGCGATGAACAATTTTACGGAAAGAAATGTGTTGGTGGTAAAAAATGAGATGATTGTGGAAATTTGACTAAATTTCAAAACAAATATCGTATTGATATAAATGACCAATCATTTTCCAACATGAAAGTGAAATGGAAGAGATATGAATATATCCATACATCGATTCAAGGTGCAAATAGTGCTAAAAGAATTGAATTACGAGAAGAAGAAATTTTTGTGATAGACTTTTTGAGAAAGTTTGAGGTAGAAATTTATAAATACACCAAGAATTCCCATAGAGCTTGATGGCAAGACTTGCAATTCAAAAAATCCCGTGAATTTTTTCTACTAGGGACCATTTTGTTAGTAATTGATTTTGCAAAAAACTACACATTTGTTCCACAAAATGAAATTCAGAGTGAATAATATCATTTTGACTAAGTATCCATGCTCATCCATATTCTATATATACATACTAAACAAAACATCGATCATATAGAAAGCACTAGTGAAAATCGACATGTTATTAAAGAATATCACTTTTATATCAGTGATGATCGTACACATGATAAATATTTTGTATAACACTGTTTTGGAAAGATTTATGACTCCTTGAAAAGTCGTCGAATAACATTCAATAAACATTGAATATGGTCAGATGGATGCATAGGTCAATTCAAATCTTCACGATCATTCTTTTGGTTGTGTTTTCTTCATAAGAAAACCTGCATTAAACATTGTTGGAATTTTTTTGAGACTAGTCATGGAAAAGGAGAACATGATGGTGCAAGGGAATGCATAAAACGAGCACTTCGAAAATATCAAATGAACCCCTCTGCAAGCCGACATGTGGACGCTAAAGAAGTTTTTCAATGGTGCATCTCTGCTCTAAGCCAGAGACTAAATGATCAAGGGAAGTGCAAAGGTACATTCAATTTAATTTTTATTGGATATCTAATTTTAACAGTGTACATTTATCACAATTTGATTATCTTTGATTGTATTTTGATATCATATTTACATTCTTCTTTGAATTTTTCATATAATTTTTTTTTGGCATATTGGGATCGAAGAAGTAGATAGATCAATTGGAAATGACATTGAAACAATAAAAGGGACTCGAAAATTGCATTCAATTAAAACAAAGTTGTCCATAAATGTGTTTGCATTGGATAAAAGAAAATATTCTTGTTTTTGTCATGTTTGCATAGACAACACAAAATCCAATGACGTTTGTGAAAACAAAATGTATGTAAAAGATTGGAAACATACAGAGCTAAATACAAAGGGAAAAATGTCCGTTGCAATGTTTGAAGAAATGCAATCAGAGGAGACTACAATATCATCCGATGGTGATCGAGTTTCTGATCTTGTTAGAAAAGGTAACATTTGAATTTATTTCAAATTATAAAGATATAGAAATAAATTTAAATACATAATTTTGTTAACTTTGTTTTATTGTGCAGGAGATTTTTTTCTGTAATTACACCTGTTGACAACGATGAAAATGTGAAGTATTATTTGATGCATTGCACTGAACAAACAATGAAATTATTAGAAAATTATAATGATCATGAGTTTCCATATGAAAGAGGATCTATTATACTAAAAGGCTATTTTTTCAGACAAATTAATCAAAGTGGGGATTTTGTTTACTTTCAAGACTATGAACCTGATGTCATAAGTTGTCAATATAGTCACTTGGTGTGTGCAGCACACATAAAGTTAATAGAGGTTTAATCAAAGAAAAAAAAAATAATAAATATAAAGGATGGGGAACCTGTACACAATGTACAAACAAACATTAAAATTTGATGTTTTAAAAATGAGTGAGAATATATAGAACTTTATGTAAAAAAAAAAAATATAAAACAAAATCATGCAATACCTCAAGAGGTTCCCTCTCCATTTGTTGCTCGTCAGCTACAACTTCCCCCATGGGAACATCTCCAACAATAAACTGTACAATATACATGTACAGTTATATATATATTAAAAATTTTCAAATGAAAATGCATATATATATATATATATATATATATATATATAATTTTCAATAATATTAAAAAAAAAATAGACAACTTTTTCAAATGGTTGAAATGTTGTGGATGTTCCTATCTACATCACTAGAGTCCGTGGAGAAAATAAATCCTCTATAGAAACCTAAAATTAAAAAAATTAATTTAAGTATAAAATAACTCAAGATCAAGATCTCAGTTTATAATAAAACTTTTAAACTTCAATTTATAAATTATAAATTAAAAACATATACATTTAAAAGTGAAAATTTGAATACTTCTGCAGGTGGATTTGGCACATCTCCTAAGAGAGGCTTCAAAAGAAAATCTCCAAAAACCTAAAATTCAAAAAATTTAAAATAACTCAAGATATAGGTATATCTCATTTTTTAATGGAAATTTTTGAGGTGGAATATATATATAACTTAAACACATATAAATTTTAAAAGTGAAAAATTGTCCATACTTGTTGTGAACCTGGCACATCTCCTAAGGAAGTAAAAGGTGCATCTCCTAAGGAAGAATAAGGTACCGCCATCTCAAAAATATCAGATGGTATCGGAATCTGTTAAAACATTTTATTATATATACATGAAAATGTACATGTGTGCACAATTATTTATTTTAAAAATATCAAGTTTAAAAAACACTAACATTTTCAAACATATATTGATGGTAGACCCATCTTTATTGTTTGAACCTGAGGTTCCAAACGTGATATTAACATTTTCTTCAGTCATCAAGTGTGACAACTGGAAATGGTGTTAACATATAATAATACATTTTTGTTAGATTAATGTACATACAAATAACTATATGTATATATATATGTATTTATTACAAATTGTATGGATGTGTTAAAATAATTGAATCCTAACCATTAACACATATCGTTCCCATGCCCTCTTCCTCATGAAAAATTAGGTCATGCCAACCATTGCGATAATTCTTTGCATATGTTTTCAGATATTAAACACTCATGTTGTCAATCTCTTCATCTGTATAATACACAAAATTGGCACGTGCATTCTCACGTGATCTTTGTCGATTCAGACAAACATCGATTCCACCCAATCCATTGTGAACATTGTTGATGATGGCATCCCTTGCTTCTCGACTAATTTGAGAAGTGACTTCCATCTTTGACCGCAAAGTTTCGACACGAACAGGTAGACTAACCAATGGTGGCTCAAAACGAGGCAAATAAACATCATGCCTAGTGCCCCTACAGTCACACAATCGACCTTTCCCAAGACCAAAAAATTCAAAGGGAAGGTCATTGTAATTTGGTTTCATTTCCAAAAAGAATTCTGCATAAAATAATTTTTCAAAATAAAGTGGAACCTCATCATTCCATCGGAGTCTTCCATAAGACACAAGATGTCTATCATACAAATAGTGAGTTATATTACGGTGCTTGAAATATTACATCTTCAGCGTCTTCCTTTTCGACCCTTCTTTGAAATTAAACAGAGACTTTGCCATTTTTGTTGTAACTCTTTCTTTAACAACCTCCCATTTATCAGGTCCTATCAATTTTTCCATTCTTTTTTTCATGACATCCACAAAAGTATCCGTAGTTGGCCCAAGCTTTTGGTACACATCTACTAGTTGGCCTAAAGAATGTGTAACTATTTCCAAGCTTTGTCGACTCTCAGCAAGTAGAGTAAAAGACACGAGATCTCTTTGCAATTTTGCATGAAGTTGTTGACACCTTTCTAAGGTGCATTGTTGCATGTTTCTTTCCCACGATATATTGGAAATGTCGGTCGAATATGTCATGGTGGGTGGACAACCTTCTTCTTGAATGAAGAATTCTGCCCTACGTCTATTTCGACCAACATTTGGAGCATTTTCAGCCTCTGCATCAATATATAAAATTTTGTACATTATAAAAAGCACATGTAAACAATTTTTTACAAATTGAATGAAAAAAATATTAAAATTGATGGCAACCTCGATGTGGTTGGCTAGCATTTTCCCCACCCTGAAACTGTCGAGAACCAAAACGACCCTACTGAGAACCAACACCACCATCCATTGATTGGCCTCCGGGGGAATAAATATCACCACCTTCACGCAACCTGCTAGCACTTATTGATGGTCCTCTAAGGGGATTTTAACCACCACCAGCCTCTCGAGACGAAAGAGAAGATTCATAAACAAATACAAATTTATAATCAATTGAAAAATACATTCATACATATAAATACATGTACATATTCATTAATTAAATTGTGTGAACCATACCACGACTAGGTGAACCATGGGCATGCTCCATGGATGGGGTAGAGACCCTTCTCCTCTTAGCTCCTAAAAAATAAAAAATGAAACTTATTAACAACTAATTTAACTCACAATGTCAATAAAAAATCAATTCCATATGTACACACATGTATGGAGATTTAAGATTGTATTTAAATACCATGAACATCCCTCCATATCTGATCCCCCCCTCTCATAGAGATATGGGATTCTGTTGATCTTTGTCATTCATCCTCCATGATATATATATATCTACGGTGGAAATTTACAATTATTTTTTTAAATGAATAATTTAAAATAAATTCAAAATAAATTTCAAAAAATTAATGTAATTTACTGTACACAAATTATGTAAAACACAACTTTCAAAGCACTAATTGATGTGTGAAACTCAATTTGACCAAAAAAATATATAAAAATGATAATTTCACCAAATTGCGCTCTACATGGTGGAAGAACACTTGGTATAAAATTGAAAAAAACACATTGTCATTAAAAAAGAATTAAAACTCCATTTAAACAAAAAATTGTTGAAGTCCTCGCATTTTAATTTTATAAAAATGTGAAGTTCACCACTTGTTGCAAATGTGAATTTCACCAAGTTGTGCTTTACATGGTGTGGTGGGAGCACACTTGGTATATAATTGAAAAAAATACATGGTCATTAAAAAATATGCATTTATAAGTACAAAACACACACATATCCAAGATATGTTACAATGTCCATCAATAAATTTTGAAGGAGAGCGTCTCAACACTAATTCATCTTTGAGAGATGAATCTTGAATTTTTAAAGAAAAGCATCTCAAAACTAATTCATCTTTGAGAGATGAATATTGCATTGGAATTGCCCCATATAATTCTAATTCATCTATTAATTCATCTTTAATAGATGAATCCTGAATTGGAATTACCTCACACAGTAGATCAGCAGACATCTTATTCACATTTGAACAATGTCTTATACTAAAAAATTGAAATTGGCTAACAATATTGTTTTCTATTCCATGCAGTTCTTTTAGCCTCTCCTTCTTAACTTGGTACACGACATTCATTTGGTTTCACACAAGTTCATAATTGGTGAAAACTACAATTCCATTTGATCCATACTCCATAGTTGTTCCCAAGGCTTCTATCAATCCAATATAATATGCCTTGTTGTTTGTTGTTATTCCCAGTATATTCATTTTCCTTTGGATGACTCTGCTAGTCGCAATATTGGAAAGCACATATGTAATCAATGCTTTCACTAGATTGGGATAGCAAGAAACACCTATGCATAATTTCCATTTTTCAACCATATTTAGTGGGATTTTATCCCTAAAAAAAAACAAATTCAATAAAAATATATATTAAATTGAAATTTATTACAAATGCATGGGAGAAATGACACATGTGCATGAGATAAATGACATGTGCATGGTTTATCTTAAAGTTTGACTTAAAAATTTTATGGTAGAATTCACATCTAGAATTAACTGGAGGAAGCCTTTAGTTTGTGGGAGAAATAACACATGTACATAGTTTTATTACAGAGATTTACTGTTGGGGCATTTACTGGATATGTCACCTTTGAGAAAAGATGAGATCCAGAGGTGCTACCTGGCCCTTACAAACTCTACCTTTAGAACTTGTAGAAGTTAACACTCGATAGAAAGACTAAAACCCTATGGAAGTTCAAAATCCTGTGAGAGTTCAACCACTTTAGGTTTAATTTTTAGGCCTTAAAGTTTGAGAGAAATGACATTTGCATGGTTTGCAAAATTATTTTATGCACTTACAAAAAACATGCTTTAAAGTTAATGGGAGAAAGCCAACATGACATGTATGCTTCAAAAACTTTGCCTAAGAATTTATGGGAGAAATGACACATGTACACAATTTTCCTTAAAGTGGTTGAGGTAAATGGATATTAAAATGAAGAACTTCTACTTAGATCTGTTATAGAGATTGACTGTAGGGGAATATACTAGATATGTCACCTTTGATAAAAGATGAGATCCAACGGCTACCTGGCCCTTTACAGACTCTGTCATTAAAACTTGTAGAAGTTAACACTCAACAGACAGAATAAAATCCTATGGAAATTCAAAATTCTATGAGAGTTTAGCCACTTTAGGTTCAATTTTTAGGCCTTAAAGCTTTAAAGAAATGACATTTACGTGGTTTGCAAAATTATTTTTTTCACTTACAAAAAACATGCTTTAAAGTTAATGGGAGAAAGCCAACATGACATGTATGATTTAGAAACTTTGCCTAAGAATTTATGGGAGAAATGACACATGTACACAGTTTTCCTTAAAGTGGTTGAGGTTAATGGAAATTAAAATGAAGAACTTCTATTTAGATCTATTACAGAGATTGACTGTAGGGGCATTTACTAGATATGTCACCTTTGATAAAATATGAGATCCAAAGGCTACCTGGCCCTTTATAGACTCTGCCTTTAGAACTTGTAGAAGTTAACACTCAACTAACAGACTAAAATCCTATGGAAGTTCAAAATTCTATTAGAGTTCAACCACTTTAGGTTCAATTTTTAGGCCTTAAAGCTTGAGAGAGATGACATTTACATGGTTTGCAAATTGATTTTATGCACTTAAAAAAAACATGATTTAAAGTTAATGGGAGAAAGCCAGCATGACATGTATGCTTTAAAAACTATGCCTAAGAATTTATGGGAGAAATGACACATGTACACAGTTTTCCTTAAAGTGGTTGTGTTTTATGGATCTATTAAAATGAAGAACTTCTATTTAGATCTGTTACAGAGATTGACTATAGGGGAATTTACTGGATATGTCACCTTTGAGAAAAGATGAGATCCAGAGGCTACATGGCACTTTACAAACTCTGCCTTTAGAACTTGTAGAAGTTAACACTCAACCGACAGACTAAAATCCTATGGAAGTTCAAAATTCTATGAGAGCAAGGAAAATTTTAATGTTGGAAATTTATTTTAAAGTTTAGAAACTAATAATTTTGTATAGTCTCTATTTAAAAATTTGGCAAATTTTAAGATAAAAATAATTTATGCTATTTAGGCTAATAATTTTTAGAATAAATCAAAATTAACAATTTTTTTTTTAAAAAAACATGGAAAATAAGGTTAATTAGATATAGATTCCATTCCATTTATTTTATTGAAATATGTGGGTTGCATTTTGTTGTTTTTAAAGAAGAAAAATAATTGGTTAAGGTTCTACCCAACCCTTCATATATTTGAGAGGGTAAATCCTATAATTGATATTCTAGGAAGTAAATTCCAAAGTATTCTAGGACTTTGACTCAAGTAAAGTTTCTATTTGCAACTATGAATTTTCAATAAAGGAATTTGAGTAGTTCCAGAGGTGAGTCAAGATCTTTAAACAATAAGTCTACCTACGAGTTAGTTGTTGTGTATAACAAGGAAGAGAGTTTATATATATATATATATATATATATATATATATATATATATATATATATATATATATATATATGTTGGCGACGAGAATTTAATTTAAATCTTACACATTAGGATTCGAACGTCTCGTTAACTTAAATATCAGAAATTACAGATTTGAATGTTTATTGAAAATTAACTTTATCCCTACAGGTAATTTAAATCTCAGAGATTACGGATTCAAATGTTTATTGAAAATTAACTTGATCCCTACGGGTAATGGGACCAAGAGGGATGAAAATAACTGTAGTTAATTAAAAAAATATTACGCAATATGGAAATAGAGTGAAGTAAACAGATAAATTATATTTATAGCACCAAAATCATCTGAACATTTCAATAACACATCTATCAAATTGATGAACTTTCCTAGTTAAGTAGAAAAACTATGCATTGGTGGAATATCATGCAACCTGGAAACAAATGAACTAGAATAGATTATATATAAACGGTCCATAGTGAATTAATAAAGAGAAAAGAGATGGTACTTATTATGAATCTGTGTAACATATTAATATAAGTACATGGCATTCATTCCTTCATAAATAATATACTTGGTGATAATGATTCAGACACGCATCCAATAAATTTTCAGGGAAATATAAGAAGTAAAACATCGTATAGATCTACATTTATTCACAACAGAAACAATTTAAGTAACCAAAAATACATGTGAATCATATTTCATCTAAACTCAGTAACCATACAATATTACATATTAAATTGTAACTATTCAATGAAACAGTCTCGCTGCATAGCCATAGTTCCAATTCTGGAAATATGTAATAAGTTACAACGAGTATGCAGCTACATGTTTAGACATTTGGAGTTTGAGGAAGTATAATTCAAAATAAAACTACCATTAAAAGGAAACTGCACTGAATTTATACAACCACTAAAAATGAAGTCAAGAAGGCATGACACAGTAGAACCGAGTAGATTCTCAACAGACCAGTTACTGGAACAGGTTAAGTGAACTTGTATACAATAAGGGAAATATAAGAATTAAAACATCCTATAGATCTAAATTTATTCACAACAGACACAATTTAAGTAACCAGAAATACATGTGGCTCATAGTTCATCTAAACTCAGTAACCATACAATATTACATATTAAATTGTAACTATTCAATGAAACAGTCTAGCTGCATAGCCATAGTTCCAATTCTGGAAATATTTAATAAGTTACAACGAGTATGTAGCTACATGTTTATACATATGGAGTTTGAGGAAGTAAAATTCAAAAGAAAACTACCAGTAAAAGGAAACTGCACTGAATTTATACAGCCACTAAAATAGAAGTCAAGAAGGCATGACACAGTAGAACCGAGTAGATTCTCAACAGACTGGTTACTGGAACAGGTCAAGTGAAATTGTATAAAATAAGGGAAATTTAATAAGTAAAACATCTTGTAGATACATTTATTCACAAGAGACATAGTTTAAGTAACCATAAATACATGTAGCTTATAGTTCATCTAAACTCAATAACCATACAATATTACATATTAAATTGTAACTATTCAATGAAACAGTTTGGCTGCATAACCATAGTTCCAATTCTGGAAATATGTAATAAGTTACAATGAGTATGCAGCTACATGTTTAGATATTTGGAGTTTGAGGAAGTAAAATTAAAAAGAAAACTACTAGTAAAAGGAAACTGTACTGAATTTATACAGCCACTAAAATAGAAGTCAAGAAGGCATGACACTAAAATAGAAGTTAAGAAGGCATGACACTAAAATAGAAGTTAAGAAGGCATGACACAGTAGAACTGAGTATATTCTCAACAGACCGGTTACTGGAATAGGTCAAGTGAACTTGTATAAAATAAGGGAAATATAAAAAGTAAAACATCCTATAGATACATTTATTCACAACAGACACAATTTAAGTAACCAAAAATACATGTGGCTCATAGTTCATCTAAACTCAGTAACCATACAATATTACATATTAAATTATAACTATTCAATGAAATAGTTTGGCTGCATAGCCATAGTTTCAATTCTGGAAATATGTAATAAGTTACAACGAGTATGCAGCTACATGTTTAGACATCTGGAGTTTGAGGCAGTAAAATTCAAAAGAAAACTACCAGTAAAAGGAAACTGCACTGAATATATACAACCACTAAAATAGAATTCAAGAAGGCATGACACAGTAGAACATAGTAGATTCTCAACAAACCGGTTACTAGAACAGGTCAAGTGAACTTGTATAAAATAAGGGAAATATAAGAAGTAAAACATACTGTAGATACATTTATTCACAACAGACACAATTTAAGTAACCAGAAATAGATGTAGCTCATAGTTCATCTAAACTCAATAACCATACAATATTACATATTAAATTGTAAATATTCAATGAAACAGTCTGGCTGCATAGCCATAGTTCCAATTATGGAAATACGTAATAAGTTACAACGAGTATGCAGCTACATGTTTAGACATCTGGAGTTTGAGGAAGTAAAATTCAAAAGAAAACTACGAGTAAAAGGAAACTGCACTAAATTTATACAGCCACTAAAATAGAAGTCAAGAAGGCATGACACTAAAATAGAATTCAAGAAGGTATGACACAGTAGAACCGAGTAGATTCTCAATAAACCGGTTACTGGAACAGGTCTAGTGAACTTGTATAAAATAAAGGAAATATAAAAAGTAAAACATCCTATAGATACATTTATTCACAACAGACCCAATTTAAGTAACCAGAAATACATGTGGCTCATAGTTCATTTAAACTTAGTAACCATACAATATTACATATTAAATTGTAACTATTCAATGAAACAGTCTGGCTGCATAGCCATAGTTACAATTCTGGAAATATGTAATAAGTTACAACGAGTATGCAGCTACATGTTTAGAAATCTAGAGTTTGAGGAAGTAAAATTCAAAAGAAAACTACCAACAAAAGGAAACTCCACTGAATTTATACAGGCACTAAAATACAAGTCAAGAAGGCATGACATAGTAGAACTGAGTAGATTCTCAACAGACCAGTTACTAGAATAGGTCAAGTGAACTTGTATAAAATAAGGGAAATATAAAAAGTAAAACATCCTATAGATACATTTATTCACAACAGACATAATTCAAGTAACCAAAAATACATGTGGCTCATAGTTCATCTAAACTCACTAACCATACAATACTACATATTAAATTGTAACTATTCAATGCAACATTTTGGTTGCATATCCGCCTTGCCTTAGCAGCCTATATAAATTTTCATCTCCTTTCTCTTATTCCTTGGTTTCCTTTCCTTAATGCATTTTGATCTGCTGCTAATGAAACTACTATTGAACCATACTGAATTAAGAAGAGTTACTACTGTTTTGAAATAAGACATAAAGCCAGACCAATAATTCAAGTATCTATCTTTCAAGTCAAAATAGAAATATAATCATGTATAATATGTAACAAGCTTCTCTTTGTAATGAATAAAGCATGATTAAACAGAGTCACGTTACACCATTATAGATGCCGAGTCAAGAAGAGTCGCACCAAGGTGACAATGTCCAAATTACTACTTAGAGAAAATGTTAAGCGGTTCGAAGCAAGGGAACTATACCATTATAGGGAACTATACTTTGAAATGTGCACCCCAGCTATAAAACACTCCAGACAACCACAGTGTAATAGACAACATTACTAAACAGAGTGCAAAAAACCTATTTTCACACGACCAATCAATTTCTTTGGCTTATAACAGGCACTAGAAAATCTATGGAAACATTATTAGAGGTTGCAGTGTGCATTCTGCGTCAACAATCACGGCTGTAGTCTTATAAAAGTGTTAGAGGTTGCAGCTTGCATTCTTAGTGATCAGTCACGGTTGCACACTTATAACAGAAAATAGAGAAATTATGAATAAATTATTGTAAATTGCAGCTTGCAGTCTGCGTGACAGGCCACGGATGCAGCCTTAAACACTTTTATGGGACTTAAACACAAATATCCCCAATACCCAAAATCAAGGGCAAGGAAAGGAAAATGGGTATACGCAGTTTACTTATTGGACTAAGCTTAAGTGGATTGAGTAGATTATGCGGATTAAGCCATATACTAAGCCGTCTAATTTAATCTCATCTAAGTAAGTGATAAGTCACGGTTGCACACCTATAACAGAAAATAGAGAAATTATGAATACATTATTGTAAATTGTAGCTTTCACTCTGCGTGACAGGTCATGGTTACAATCTTAAACACTTTTATGGGACTTAAACACTTAACTGGAAATTCAAGACTTATATCAGGACTTACACTTAGATGAGGCAATTCAGGACTTACACTAAGATGAGGAAACATTTAAGTCGGGACTTAAACACTTACATCAGGACTTACACTAAGATGAGGCAATTCAAGAATTACATAAGAACTTACACTAAGATGAGGAAACATTTACATCAGGACTTAAACACCTACCTAGAAATTCGTAGAAATTCTCCGTGACGCAACTCCAGAGCAGCAACCAAAGCGCAACAAAGTAGATATCCAATAGAGCTCACCATAGTGCAACAGAGAAATGGCACAACAGAGCCACAGAAAATCAAAAAAGAGACGCGTGAAAGAGAAGTGAAACCTATAAAATTTCGCGGGCGATATATTTATAAAATATTAGTTCGGACGAACTATTATAAAAGTTTGGCTAAAGTTTTGTTGCCGGTTTTCCCATCTCCGGCCAAAAATCTATTTTCACACGCTGTTAGTATGTCGTCAATGTAAACGGCATAACGAGTTCAGCCAAACTAATTTCGAAAGTTCGACCAAACTATTGAGGAAAAAAAATTTCCACCCCCAATTCTCACAAAAGTGTAACTTAACTTCACATTTTCACCCATACATAGAAAGAGAAGTAATGTAAGTAATATGATATATTTATAATAATTTATTTTCTCTTTTAAATGGATAAAATGATCATATTTAATTAAATTAAATTCTATTATTTTACATTGTTTTAATAAATTTTTATGTTAATTTTAATTTAATTTAGAAATTTAGAAATTTTTTTTTCTTTATCTTGAAAAAAATGGTTAAATTTTCAATTTTATCTAGGAAAAATGCTTACAGTTAAATATTGGTAGAGTAACATTTAGATTGTAACCACAATGATTAGTGTCATCCACGATCTAAGTATTATAATTATAATAATAATACTTGAAAACATTAACCATTAAAGTTATAATAATTTTTCATTATAATTAAAAAAAAATAATAAAATTATCTTTAGCTTTTTAAATATCTATAAAATTATATTGATGATATAAAATGATATTTTAAGTTAGTTTTATTATTATTATTAATTTTATATTAAAAAACATGGGAAAAAATAAAATTATATTTACTAATAATTTAATTAATTCAATTTCTACCCTATTATTATAAATATTAATGTTTGCATTATTATAAACAATAATAATGTTTGCATTATTATAAACAAATATAAATATTTCTTATAATAGTATAATTAATACTAATAATATGTAAGTTTATCATTGTAATTATTAATATAATTAGAACTAATAACATATAAATTAATTTTATTAATATTTGAAAATATATATAATCTCCTTTTAAAAAAATTAAAATAAATCTGATTCTTTTATTAAAAAAATTAAATAATAATTAATAAAATTAGATAAAGTTTATTTTATTCATATAAATTTTTTAAATATTAAACAATTTTAAATTAATTTAGGAATTGTGCTGGTCGGCTCTTCTCCTCCCTTCATTTTTTCATCTGCTATTTATTTACTTTGATTGACTCTCTTCTTGGTAGGTTTTGTGTTAATGATGAGTCTTGTTCTAGACTTGAAACACAGACGTACAAATGAAGACTACATACATTCCGAGCCATCTATCTAAAAATATACACCACACAAACCTCCAAATTGTTAAATTTTATAAAGTTCAAATAGCATGGAGTAACTCTCAAACAACTACATAGATACTTTTTCAGAGATATTTATATTTCAATTTGGATATGGGAGTCATGGTATGTTATTCTACATAAAGAGCCCCAATAATTGTTAGTATGTATAGTTCCTAATTATAATGTGTGCATATTCTAGGAATGTGAATTCACTATTACAATTTGTGCATATTTTTTTGAAATGCATGTATTTGTATAATTATTTATAAAATAGTATGGCTTTAGAGAAATCAAAATTTACATTAATTGACCAAGTTTAAATCATAATACTTTGAATTAAATTTAATAAAATCATTTTCTCTCTAAATCTAGTACAATAATCAACCATGGTATGTAACAACACCACAAAAAATAGTTTATCATCTCTCTAATATGTGGGGAACAAATTCCTATTAACCTTTAAAACATTTTTATATCAGTTTCAAAATTATTTAGTTTTATAGTTTATGTGATTTTAAAAATGATAATGAATGGTTAATTTGTGGCTTGAGTAGTTATTACCAAGGGGTATTTAAGTGACCATATCTGGGGATCACATCTAGCTCTTATCATGAGTGGATTTTTGCCTTTTCTAAGAGATGACCTTTACACACAAAAAAATTAAAAAAATAAAATAAAATTATTATAATAAATTCCTTATTAAATTAAAATATATATATAATTTATATTAAATTAAAATATTTTTTTTAATTAATCAAAACTATATACCTTACCATTTACTAGACTTAAACACATGCTCTTCATTAATCTAAAAAATGAAAAAAATGCAAAAAAAATTGTCATTTTTAAAATTCTGGAAGTCATTTTTAAAAGGAAACACATAATTTCTTTTTATTTATTAGTTATTTCAATTGCGTTTGGAAGTTCAGGTCTCTTCAGAGTGGCCATTCCACTGTCCTATGTTCAAGGAGATGTCCACTTTGGCCTGCTTTCCTAGTTTTAATCATTTTTGGTAGTATGACTGGTAATTTTCTTTGGTCAAATGATTGACCAAATGGTCTGAAGTTGAAACAATAGATAATTTCTTTTCATTTTATTCTAGTTGAATATTTTACTATTTAACCTCTGCAAAGCGTCCTCCAACTTTCTCGGATACCTGATTGTATTCGATTAGGACCAGATCTGATTCAAGGAATCAAATGGGTGGGAAATGTTTATTATATACCTAGATGGATGTATAATATGGTCATCCTTTTGGATCAAATGTGATAATTGTGAATAGGATTTAATCAATTCGCGGTTAAGTCGAATGAGTCAATGGATAAAGCTATATGACTTGAATCATAAGTAGACCGAGAGAAACGAGCTTCTGTTCCTTGTTCCAATTAAGCGAGCGAGGAATTCCCTTTACTGATCAGAAGTTAAGAGTAGTTTAGTACCTGATATCAGGAGGTTTTCCCTTAGTAGATCAGGGATTTATACACTCATAATGAGTCCTAAGTACTCGAGTACAAATGTGTAAGATAAATAGTGTACTGACCAGGTTTATTTATTCCATCAGTCAGGAGAGCGATTGGTTACCAAGATAAAAGATTTTTGTTCTTCCTCATGACGAATGAGATCCTTGGGTAGTAAATCTATAGAAGATAGAATCTTTATATTCGGATATATCTATTTTTTCCTATCTTGTTCCAACTAGATTGCACCATGTATTTTCTCAATAATGAAGAGGTTATTCTCATGAAAGAGGGCCATAGCTGAGGTTTGGAAATGGATGAATTCCATAGATACGGAAAGGAAGATAACTCTCAGAAACAATGCTTTTTATATCCACTCTTTTTTCAGGAAGATCTTTATGCAATTTCTCATGATCATTATTTGGATGGATCAAGTTCTTCCGAACTGATGGAACATTTAAGTTCCCATCATCAATTCGGTTTCTTAACTGTAAAGCATTTTATTGGTCAAATGCATCAACAAAATCATTCAATTTTTTTATCCGTGAATTTCACTCCAAATCCATTAACTGATTGCAAGAAGATTTCCTATTCTGAATCGATACTAGAAGGACTTACATTGGTCCTGTAAGTTTCATTCTCTATATGGTCAAAATATTCCGTGGAAGGGATGAATGAATGGAAGAGTTTCCAGTCGATCCATTCAATATTTCCCTTCTTGGAGGATAAATTCCTGCATTCAAATTATATATCAGATGCACGAATACCCTATTCTATTCATCCATAAATTTTGGTTCAAACCTTTCATCACTGGATTCGAGATGCTCCCTCATTGGACACCCATGGATGGATATAAATACAAGTCAAGTGACCCTCATTTGGAAATCATCATCATCATCATCATCATTCGTCTTTCTTTGGTTTGGATTGCATCGGTCTGAAGTGGTTCACAGAGATTGGTTTGTATAGGTTCGAAATTTTAGGGTTTGAAGCTCTCACATGTGATATAGGGTTTTGATTTTTTGTCGCAGGGTTGCTAAAGGGAATTTTTGGCTGCAAATGTAGACGCACTAGCTTATCCATGCATTTGTAGGTTTCAACCACATGCACGTACACTTTCTCTGTGCAGCTGGAAACTAAGTTTTTATTTCATCAGTTGACCACATGCTTTTGAATCATGGTTTTTATTATTAACATTGTTGGGTTCATCTCTTGGATGTTGTTTTAGATTTTTCTATACAGTTTCATGGTTGAAGAGATGGTTCATTGTACTCTCTCTTTGTTGAAACATTCAATGAAAATATAATAAGAAGAATAATTTGAAAGGGTTTTGTCCCTCATGGTGTTTTCCTTAATCCCCGACCAATCCTGGTGTCTCTATATGTGAATGCTTTTCTTCTATTGTTCCTTTTTGTTCTGTTGCATTGATGATGATATTGTTCTTTCTATATAATTGAATATGTTTTTGAATAATTTTATTCTATTATGGGGTGAATTCAATGTATAAATAATGAAATTCAATTATCTAAAGCAAAGAAAAATATAGCCCTAAGAAAAAATAACACTCTTTTGTATGCATCCCACCCTTTGAGGTTGGTTATGGTTACAACGACTATAATATGTTATTATCATTAAATAATTTGCAAGTATGTCTTTTAACCTTTCTTCATAAGGTAGATTCATCAAATGTATTCCTCTAATGCCATGAACAAAACTTATAAAATTTCCTTCCTAAAATCCTTGTCTCTTTGTACTTATTTCTCCATATTTTAATTATAATAATATGTTTTCTATCCTTTCAATTTTGACTTTATTTGATGTGTACTTGCAATAAATTTTACTTGTATTCTCTCAATTAGATCATTACAATTTCTCCACATATTTTCTTGAATAACTAATGTGTTTTCTACTTCCTTTGGTTATGTCAGATAATTTTTCATATAATGTGATTGTATGGTACTTCATATCCAATGACCTCTTCTTCATGTTACTACTTCGACTTTTAAGTCTATATTATTATGCATAAGGGATAGACTTAAGATATTTCTTGATCCTTCTTACGCATTATCAATGCATGTCCATAGCATAAATCCCATTATCATCTTACTTGATTACACGCACTAACGTACTATACAAAACATATCAAAGGGTTCCTCCCTCCCACTTACACTAATTATGATTCACTTCTACCTCTTTCTTATAAGTATATTTTAAGGTTATATTGTGATGATGAGTTTAATTGTATCTTTATCTTGGGTCATGCTTCATTTATATGGGTGCAGGTTCATAATCATTGCCTCACTTCTTTTAAAACTTCATGGGCCTAGTTGCACCCTAGTCACATATTGCGATCTCCCCCTCAATATTTTTTTTCTAAGACCCTAGGCTTGGTTATGAAACAAGAGGAAGTATGATGCTTTTCTACCAACTTACAATGTCTCTATACCCAAAATTGAATTATTAATACAACTATAAAAGTAATCAAATATAATGCTAAGAATAACATAAATAAGCATCCAAGTGTAGAGAAAATAATGAAAACCCATGCACATCCAAGGGTGGGTTGCACCTATGAATCCTAATAATGGACAAAGCCTTCTCCAAATAAACCAATGGATAGAATTTATAACATGAAAAAAGTTACAAATAATATGGGGAGGCCCTATTTATACTCAAAACGGATAAAACCTAGCTCAAAGCTTAAGTTACAAATAAGTGAGATAAAATCCTTATTACATAAAAGTGAAATTTTAGAAAAATGATACTTTAAAGGCTTAGGGCTAAATCACTAATAAAATTAGGAGGTTTACATAAAAAATAACTCATATGTACTTAAAAATCTATTAACTAATACAAATGTTGTGTTTAAGTACACATCAACAATAAATAATAGTATTGGAAACAACAAACCTGAATTAGGAGTCACTCCTAAAGAATAGAAGAATGCCATACGAACATATGTATAAATGCACATCTAAAGCATGATACAAGCCAATAAATATAATAATTACTGTGAAGCATGAATATGACCTTCAAAATGAGTAGAAACACAAAAGAATAAATAAATACAATCACACATTAATAATGAATGATTAATTAAACATTAGAGGTTCAATTTGGCAAGATGGGAGTATGTCATTTTATCATTTACCATGGCACATAAAAATTCAAATATATTTGATATTATATCTTCTTAATCCCTATTTCTTATTCATTTATTTTTATAAAAATAAATAAATAAAACCAAAAAACAACACTTAATTTTTTAAATTTTCTTTATGAATTTGAAATAAAACCAAAATTCAAATAAAACGAAAAAAAACAATTCTTAAAATATTTGAAAGGAAAGTCCAAAAAAAACTCACTTAGCCAAAAAAAAAAAAAGAGAGAGAAAGAAAAGAAAATTAAAGAAAGAAAGACATTGACTTCATCATATTACAAAAAAATATGAAAATTAAACACAAACACATAAAACTATCCTTTAGTCTTTAGTCCCTACACATATCAAACTCTTATGTGTGGATTGGAAAATTCTTGTACATTACACCATTAGTTGTGTGTTTATTTCATATATAACAATATACATAACTCATTTTCAATGTCTCACCAAGATACCTATGCATGTGTAAGTTGCTTTTGCTAACAAAGAAAATAAATAAAGCATGGTTTAAGTTATAGTAATATATATATAATTTAAACCTTTGCAATTCATCTATATTGAGTGACAGGTTCATGCGACAATCATAGATGCTCTCTTTGGGTTGATTTTCAATCATTTTTTCCCACGAGGACTCAATTACAACAATTTGTCACATAATAGAGCTTCTCTATTGGGTTTTTAATTAGATTTAAATGGTTTGTAATCATAATAATTTTTTTTAAACAAATTGAAATAAAATAATTACCATTATTTTGAGATGAGGTAAAAATCATATTGGTGAGAAGTTTCAAATGGAAGAAAAATCACACTGTAAATTGAATTTGATTATTTTAAGGTGACCAAGCCTAATATAGAAGGGTTATTGGGTTCTAGGAAATGATAGATTGGAGAATGATGACTCAAATAACTTATCTTGTTGGTTGTATGTTTGATTTTATTTTATTTTCATCATGGGGATTTCATCTACCTATATTATATTAAACCAATATTGAAGAAATTAAGAAGAAAATTTGAATTTGAAAATGTGATGATTGGACAAGTAATATCTTTGGGTTTTATCCCACCTATTGAAAAATGGTTCAAAGAAACAAGCAACGTAGGTTTTGATTGATCACCTAGCTGAGCCTATAAGGGTGGTCTCAACAGATGGGGCAACACATGCAATAGTTCTAGTGAGCTTGCTACAGTACGTTTTCAAACATTGTTATACAAAAGAAAGGCCAGTGATATTAGAACTCATACTGTTGCTAAAACTAAAAGCATGTACAAAATTTCAAGGTCCAATTTATGAGTACATCGATTGAAAAGGTATTGGTAATGATTAGGAAGGTGATGTTTGCATCATTATTTCTCATGAAATCAAAACTATTACATTTTGGTTGAACACGAAGTTGTAGAACCATTTGATCATTGTTCTTTGAAGGTTTTCTTGTGTGGAGTTGAATTTTTCTAGACTGGAGGGGTTAGTATATGTGTGAATTAGATATTATTCCTTATGGGGGATATTTCAAGATTGGACATGTGGCCCTTGTAAATTATGAACCCGACTATGGGAAGCTTCTAATGATTGTGGATGTTGTGCCATATATATTGAATTCTAGTTTATATGTTGTTTTGATTTAGTAGTTTCATTTCTGTTATTGTCAATTTCTAATCATACCTTTAGCTTAGTTTTGGGAGCATATTCATGACATATTTTTGTTATTTTTTAATTCTCTTTAGTTTAGTTTAGTTTTTGGAGTGTATGCATGCCATATTTTTGTTATTTTATAATCCTCACAATAATTCTATTTTGTTTTATTTTTGATGTGTCTCCATATTTAGAAAATCCACATAGATTCAACTGATCTTGTAATATGCTAAAACAAAATACTTGAATTTATTCTAAAAATTGCGGAAGAAAATTACGATCGCATAATCACTTGAACAAGAAAGAGAAAGAATTTCAATTACACAACACAAATAAGTATCCAGGGAAACCCTCAGCTAAAAACCCCGTAATATGTCTATTGCATTAAGTAAATAATATGAAACAATAAAATTCTTCTCTCAGGCTTGAGAGCTCTCTGCACCATTTGTGACTGTCTCACTCTATCCCAAGAAATTTTGGTCCAATACTTAACCAATTTCTTGCCTCTAGATGCTCTGCCTTTCTTATGCAATCCCTAGGGAAATTGAGCCCCTATTAATTAGGAAATTCCCAATGAATGATTGCACAATACACCTAAGGCCTTTAGTTGACCTCATGCATGACCTGTACAATTTTATAATTATACAACTGATAGTACACTTCCATTTAACTCCAATCTCAACGGGGCCTTCCTTAGAGCTAACATGTAACATCTATTTATAGCGAATTATCAGTTATCTCATTGATCATTGCATGTGAATTAAATATGATTTAATTTGCTGGACCTCTCACTATCTCCTCCATCAATTAGAACTAGTTAAACTTGTTTTGACTTAAATAATTAAGTTAAATAATTACAACTCAAAATAAACTGTAACTGGTCCCCCTAGAACTTGGAGAGAAGTCTGCATGCCTCTAGTTTGACCCTCGACTCAAATTGACTAAGCTAACTAAGTCTTCACAACTAAGTTAAGTCATACCAGTTTTCATGTGATGTGGAATTACAATTTTCTTCTAATTTAATTAATGGAAAATTAAACTAGAAGCCTCTTCTTGTTTCCATTTTCAACACTCCCTCTCAACACGAAAGGGATTGTTTGCTACCTCAATCCTGCCTCTGTGGAACTCAAATTTTCCTCTTGATAGTGTCTTCATCAAGATGTCTACATCTTGCTCCTATGTAGGAATGTAATCTAATGACATAATCCTCCTCTAAACGCAATCTCTGAGATGGTGATATGAGAAATCAATATGCTTGGAACTGTCCTGAAAAACTGGATTAACTGAGAGTCTGATGCAACTCTAGTTATCAAAATAAATCATCATTAGATCCATCTAATGACAAAAAAAACCAACACATATCTTCCTCATCCAGATGGCCTCATAATTTTCTTGACTAGGAACCATGTACTCTACCTATGCTGAACTGAGTGCAACTAATATCTGCTTCCTGCTATACTAGGAAAATGTTGCTGACACAATACTAAAGATTCCCCTTGATGTGCTCTTCCTGTCGAATGTACTCCCTACCCAATTTGCACCTATGAAGCCTTGAAGCTTCACTACCTATGTCCGTTTGTACCATATCCCAAACTCTGTGGTGCCTATGAGTTATCTTAACACATGCTTTCTCGCCTTCGAATAGAGCTTGGTAGGCTTAACCATAGCTTGACTAAAATGGTTAACTGCATTGCATATGTTTGGTCATGTGTTCACCAAATACATGAGTGAACCCACAAGATGCCTATAGATGGTAGCATCTACCACTTCTCCTAAAGTAGCATTCTCCTTCCTCTAGTTCCATACTAGAGGATTCTCCATGGGTTTGCTTCTCTCTATGTGAAACTTATTTATAATATTGTTGGAATACTTTCCCTGAGATAAAAATAGTTCCCCATCTCTTTGCCAAATTTCCAATCCAAGGAAATACTGCAAGAGCCACATATCCTTCATCTCAAATTCTCTTGCCAGGTCCTCTTTTCAAGACTTGATGAGTTGCTCATCACCTGTCAGAATCAAATCATCGACATAAAGTACAATGATCAAAATTTTACCTTCTACCACAATATGGTAAAGGTTTTCATCTTCTTCACTCTTGATGAAGCCCAACTCGGTGAAGTATTTTTTGATCTTGGTGTACCAAGCACGAGGTGCTTGTTTTAGTCCATACAACACTCTCTTGAGAATACACACATGCGACTCTCTATTGAAGGTCTCAAAACCTTTCAGATGTTCAATGTACACTTGTTCCTTAATTAATCCATTGAGGAAGGTTGTATTTACATTAATATGACGTATCTTCCATCCCATTTACATTGAAAGTGCAAGGATGGATTTCATTGATGAGTACCTTGCAACTGGAAAAAAGCTATCCTTGTCATCAATCCCATCCACCTGAGAGAACCCTTTGGCCACAAATTTTGCCTTGTGTTTCTCCACACTCCCATCTGTTGCTTGCTTCACCTTGTAGATCCACCTGGATCCTAAAACTGGCTTGCCCTCTGGTCTTGGGATATCTTCCCATGCATTATTTTTTATGATGGATTTATACTCCTCTACCATGGCATCAACCTAAACTGGTTGCTTCACTTCTTCCTCGAATCAATATGGCTCAATCTCTACACTCTAGATTATAAGAGCCATGTATCCAATGTACTGCTCTAGGGACCTTCTCTACCTGCATTGTGATGTGGGTGCTCCCACATTCTCTCGATCATCAAGCACCAACCTGTCAGCATCTCTGGTGTGCTTCCTTTCATATTTGGATTTCTCTGCATGAGTGGGTGCTTCCACTCTCTATTTCTTTGCTTGTGGATTCTCCACATATTGAGGTTATTCTTTTGGAGCTAAGAGCTCCTCAATTGCATGTAACTGAAGCTCCCTCTCAATGGAAATTCACATTTCCTTCTCTTCATCAAATTTCACATCTCTTTTGACCACTGTCAACATGTGTGCTGGAAAGTACACCTGATAGTTGTGAGGTGTATCAGTGTACCCAAAAAATATTTCCAACTCAGACGTTGGCTCTAGGTTCTTCCTAACATCTTTGTTTTCATGGCAATAAACCGATGAACCAAAATTTTTAAAATGCACCACATCTGACTTCTTACTTGAAAATGCTTCCTCTGGTGTACTCATCCCGAGAATCTGATCAGGACTTATGAACAACACAAATACTATTGTGTTTCATGCTTCATCCCACAAGTGCAACAATAGGCCTTGATCATGCAACATCGCTCGTGCTGCTCCCAAAATAGTTATGTTCTTCCTTTATACAACCCATTCTACTATGGGTTATGAGGTGTTATCAATTCCTGTCAAATTCCTTCTGAAGCACAGAAGTTCTTGAATTCATTTGAGACATATTGTCCACCATTGACTCTCCTGAGAGCCTTGAATTTCTTCCCTGTATATTTCTCAACAAGTGCTTTGAACTCACAAAATTTTGAGAACGTTTGATCTTTCTTCTACATGAATAATATCCAACATTTGCATGAAAAATCATCTACAAAAATCACACAATACATTTGTTTTGCTGTGGACTTTGTTGAGAGTAGTCCACACACATCTGAGTGAACTCTTTCAAGGATTGCCTTTACTCGAATTTCCTTCTCATGAAAGGTAGCTTTGGTGTACTTACCCAATGTACACACTTATCATGTATCTCACTGCTTAAGTGCACTCTTAAGAAGTCATGTAGAAATATTATGCATGATCATCAAAGTGCCATGGTGTAGATGGCCCAATATTCTATGCCATAATTCACCGACGTCTTAGCTTTACACCTTCTTTGCTTTCGTTCTCAAGGAAAAAAAAAATTCTACATCTAATTTGTAGAGGTTCTTCACTCGAAACCTAATCTTCTTCACCTGTCTCGTAGCTTTGTGATGAAGGAACACCTTTCCTTTTATAAATATCACATCATAGCCATGGAATTCCAAAATAGCAACTGAAACTAAATTCTTCTTTAAACTAGGAACATAGATGATATATTTCTATGTGAGAAGAGTACTAGACTCCCTCTAAAAGGTAACAAAACTTATGCTGTTCACACTATACCTCTTGTCATATTCTATCTTGAAGTGCATATGGAGATCCTTCTCCTCCAAGTTTTTGAGGAATTATTTGTTTCTGGTCATATGGAATGAAGCTCCACTATCCAAGTACCACACCAAAACCATCATTGATAACACCATGCATGCGATGAGAGTCAAATCCAACTTGAATTGTGAAGCAAGTGCTTGACCTATTGATCTAGGTGGCTCTAAAGACACATACAAGACAAAGAGGGCTGATGAAAGCTCAAAAATGGAATTGTTCGGATTTCTCTCAAACCAGGTTCAAGTTGAATATTTCGTCACCCTGATCGCAACGGTGCGAACGACGCGTCAATCTAAGCTCGTATAAGAAATTTAGAGCAGTTTGAAGTTTTGTTAAAGCAAGGGAAGTGGGGCCCACAACATGCCACATGGTGTCCCAGTAAGCACGTGGGACCCACATGGAAAGCCCCTCATATGTTGACACATGGCACTCCTCCATTGGTCCCTTGCCCTTGCAGAAAAGACAAAACAAAATGATATTTAATTTCCCACATAAAAACAAAAAAAATCATTAAAAAAAATAACTATATATTAAATACAGTTATTAAAAAATCAAAATAAATTTAAATATGGTAAATTGTTATGTAAAAAAAATCATATTAAATATGGTTAAATTCCATATCAAACAAAACCTCTATTTTTGTTTTTGGGAGTCATTACATTATGGATATAGGAATTCCATTTATTATATAGTTTGAAAAAACTGTATTCAAACTAAAATTTAGGTTTTCCCAACAACAACTATCTTAATATGATTATGCCAACCAATGTGCCAACCTCACACTTTGTCTTATTCATTCTCACACTCTATTATAAAATGCCATTCAAATGGTTCAAGGAAACCATGGAGAATGATGGAGAATACATGAGAGATGAGGGCACAGGGAGGCCAATGGAGCCATGAGCAAAGAGAAGGCAGGTCGAAAGGCATATGGACACGCATTTCGAGGCATGATGGTCCACAAATTTTGAGACAGGATCCTTTTTTATGCTTGGAGAATCTTTTTGATTCCAATGAGGTAAAATTTTCCCGTGTCAGAATGTATTGAATTTTACATGCATTTTAACCAGAATTTCACAAGGAATGCAATAGCGAGGTCGAATTCACCTTTTGAGTAGTGATTTTGTAGATTCCCTGTGGAGGAGAATCTTTCAAATTCTTTGGAGGTTGAAATTAGCCGGTGTCAAAATGGGGTCAACCTTATACTCATTCTTCTCAGAATTTCACATGGATCTCAATGGCGAGATCAAATTCCTATTTTGAGTTGCAGATTTCTAGATTTCCTATGGAGCAGCATCTTTGAGGAATCTAGGGGGATCTAAAAGATTCCTTAAGGCCCAGATTTCGACAGTGTCAAAATTTAGCAAATTGGCAGTCGATCCTACACCTCTCAGTGACACGAGTTCAGTGGTGCAGTCAGATTTTCCATCTGAGCCTTATGTTTTTCAGCCACTTTTCAAAGTGGAGTTGCATGTGTCAGCATGCAATATGTTAGAAATCATTTTCAGGATATTAGACACCACTATATTGATTGTACAACCAGATCTAGTAGTTTATTATCCTTGTCTTCATATAGCTCCAGGATGTGAGGTATATGCAGTGTGATCATGTACTTATTTTTTTCATGAGATGCATTGTGATGTGTGGATCCCTATTGATGTTTGATGAGGGATATTGTTTTGTTCTTGAAGTGAGATGTAATTTCTATCATGGATTGTTTTATGTTGTTTGAGATCCCTTTGTTACCATGTTGGTGGGATACTCATTGTCACCATGTATGTTTGATTAAGATCCCTTTGCTGCCATGTTCAGCGGGATACTCATATTCATCATCCATGTGAAATTGTCATGCTGATAGGAGTATTTTTTGTGAATGAGAGTTCCTATAGTGGAACATATTGTGGGGAGGTCCAGCCACTCCTGCGCGAGGGAATTTTCCTTGTATGACAGAGAAAATACCATTCATGTACATCATCACTTTTTCCAATTCTTAATGCAGTGGCCTACACCATCTTGACACTGAGGCCCGGAGACGTAGTCCCTCCTAGACGAACTCCATTACCAATCTCTTATGTTGCTAATGCTTGTTATGTTTCTCTTCTTTCCAACATGTAGATATGTGTTTTTATGTTCATTAAATCTTTGATGCAATTATAACACATCAGTCGAAATAAAAGTTCTTAGTTAAAAGGGTATCAAAATTTTACCCAGATCACTTGTTGCTCCTCCTAAGGGCTTCTTGTCGGCCTTCTTGTGCGGACACTTTCTGGTATAGTGTCCAAGTTCATGACAGTGAAAAGATTTAATCTTTGATAAGTCCTTCTTCTTTCCTACCTGACTAGAATCTTATTTGGAATGGGACTCCTTCCCTTTCCCTTTATTTTCCTTTCCATCCAAGGAAAAATTATCCTCATCTTCAATATTTGATGAGGATCCATCTTTGTTATTCCACTGAATATCTTCTTGTACCAAGTTAGACGAAAATTTCTCCCACATTAGTAGTTTTTCCCTCCCATTCACCAACTCCTAGTAGTTGTGCTAGCTCTTGGGAAGGCTTAGAAGTGCTAGGCTCACCAGATCATCCTCAGGAACCATCACACCAACACTTCCAAGGTCATCTCGACATTGAATGTGTTATCACTCAGGTTTTCCTTGAAGTTGTGGAAAAGGAAAGTATACCTGAGGTAACCACAAACCAACCTTCGGATACAGAATCTAGCCAATCTGTATCCAGAGAGGGCTCTCTCTTTATAATTTATCTTTGTTCTTAGAAAGTTTTAGGCTTGTTATAAATCCAAGAGTTTGTTTGAAAATGGTGGAATTCGCCAACTAAGGGCAAGGTTGAATATTTTCAGGCCATTGGGCTATGGAGTCAAAGGAATGGCTTTACTGGATTAATCTTCTACACACAGGATGGCTTTGCAGGGCAAGATAGCCAAACAGAGAAAAATTTTAAGGAATTCAAGTGGATGGAATGGGTTTTGAAGGGATGAAAGGCACTCAAGAATATTTCAACATGTTTAAAAGAAAGAAATGTAATGATTACAAATAAAGAGCAGTGAAGAATTCTTTACTATAGTAATCAAAATGTTTAAATTAGTGAAGCAAGAGCATTTAAGAATTCGTTGCTTATAACCAATCTAGAAGAAAACATTTTAGAATAATCACAACTAAACTCAGAGTACAATTAAGTAAATTCTGAGTTATTCTTTTATGTCAATTATTCAGAAATGGAACATAGTGATATTATAAACAGATATAAAACTTAAAACATAGGATAGAAAAGACTTATTGAACTTTAGTCGGACGCATGAATCCTGCAAAAAGTCTTGAGTTTCGAATCATCATCCAGCAAGCCACAAATGAATTTCTCCAAAGCGCTTTTATTCCAAAAACATCAACGTCACAGCAAAGTAGTATAATCCACCCTAAAATACTTCCAAGAGTGAAGTATTTATACAAGCTCTAAACTAAAATATCTTGAAAAAATATCAAGATTGGTTCACAAATCTCTCCAACTATTTTACATAAATAGAACTTAAGTAAAGGACACTAAAACTAATGCATATATTTGGCACTATTTTTGATGGATAGGTTATGACAAAGAGGAGAATTCTAATTTGATCCAACTCTTAGTTGATGATGAGGCATCCAAGTCACTAACTGCTTCCTTTCTTTGTGCAATTCTGCTCCAACAATTCTGCAAATTTGGGGTCCAATGATACCTTTATATTTCTCAATCCGTAATATATATGTAATAAGTGAAAGATTTTATTGTAGATAAATATATTGGTGAGATAAACCTCTTTCACTTTCCTAACATTCCTCTCCAGCTGTGCACAATAGGCTCTGCAAAAAGATGTGTAAAACAGAGTTTTACAGAGTCTGAAAAATAACCTGTAAAGATGTACATGTATCTCTCAGCCTGAAATCACTGTGAAAAAATTGAGATAGGTTTTTGTATATGGTTCTCTTAGGAACAAAAAACTCCTTCAGTTTTGTAAAATGTATTTCTAATTGGCCACAATATTCTCTGCAAAATGATGGCTTAACAGGAATTTTCTGCAAAAGTGCTTTCCAACATTATTTAATATTTCCAAAACCATAATGGCTGTTAGAAAAGTGAGAGAGGTTTTTGTAGGTGGCCCTCTTAAGAACATAAACCACCTTCAATTTTTCAAAATTAATCTTGGATTGATCACAATAGTTTCTGCAAAACTATGACTAAAATATGCAATTTCTGCAAAAATGTTCCTTCTTGTTGTATTTTTCATCTTTTCACTTTTTTGTTCCTTTGGCTGTTTTACTTTCACTTTAAATGAAAATCATTGTTGGTGAAAGTATTTTCATCTCTTTTTACCATTTTAATACCTCTATATTTACTTTTACTGTTTACCTTTGACTGCTCTGTAACTTCAGTTTAACTTTCACTCTAACTTTTACCTGATACACTTTAACCACTGATACTCTTTAGCTGTTATGCTTTCTAATCTCTGTTTGAATAGATTTGATAACAATATTGGAGTAAAAAAAAAATCTTATGACTAGTATTAATACTGTTTATCCAAGGATGTGATCTTCTGATCACCTCTTCAGGGGACAATTGAGTAGATTTTTCAAGCAATTCCCCAATGGACAAGGGAGTGAGGTTTTGACCAGGCTCAAAATGGAGCATCATTCAAGGCTACAGGAACTCCCATTTTGGTTCTTGTGGATTCAAAATGGAAATTTGGCTAATGGTGAGGAATTGAGTAAATTCACGGGAAAAACAGGTCAATTTGTAGATTTAGTAGTTCAATTACAGTTCTCGGGGTCACGGAATGAACTAGTAATTAATTCTAACTCTGTTTCAGTGAAGGAAAAAGGAAAGTCGAGATTTCAACAGAGTTCAGTTTGAATTTAGGGTAAATAAATGTTTTTGCATAAAACAACGTTTGGATAGGTGCCGGCTAAGGTAGATAATATTCTGAGAGGCTCGTCTGCAATCTTCTTCGAAAGGATAAGGTAAGTGGACTTCACAAATTTGAATTTTGAATTTTTCTGCGTGGAAGGCGTTTTCTTTCACTGGCGTACAAAATGATGAAAAAGACGTGAATGTTTTGTTTTATCGGCAAAGTCAAACGGGGGGGAATTTTTATTATTTTTATGGGATGACGTCACCAGTGTACGAGAGGACACGTCATCGGGGTCGGGCGGTAAGCGGTAAATTCCGCACCGCTTTCGGGAGTTGGCGGTATTTGGTGAAATGGGAGCTATTCCATTCAGAGTTTAACACGTGGTGATGGCACTGTTTTGAAACCACCGCGATTTTGTGAGTTAATTATCGGACGGGGGATAGTCAGTGGAATGAACGATCGCCGTTGATTTTCGATAGAATGATCCAACGGATGACGGGACGGGGAGATGGTATAGGAGTTAACGTGCGGGCCCGACACGATTAATTATAAGTTAATCATTCCGGGAGGGTTTTCATTGGAGGTTAAACGATTAATTAATCCAGATGATTAATTAATTTCGGTGGTTTAATAGGGGTCAAGGTACGGAGGCTCGGGGTTTTTCGAAGTTTTGGTTTAAATTAAAACTTCGGGTTTTATTCATTTTTCCGTTTAAAACATAAAAAACTATATGTTTAAAACCTTTTTCAATATTTTTATTATATGGTAATAAATTAATGCAATTTATTAACCATAGGAGTGGGGGTAGTTTATTAACTAATCTTAAGGATTAATTAATCCCTCGTACAGTGGATGGTCGGGGGTGAAAAATGCACGCGGGATGGTTATTTCCAAAGTTTAGTTTTAATTAAACTTTGGGTTTATTTTTGTTTTAAACATATAAAACATATGTTTAAAGTTTTTTCATATATATTTTATTTTATATGATAAATAAACCAAGTCGATTTACTTACCATAGGGGGCGGGGATAATTATAAAGTTATTTTTTAGCCAAAAAGGGGGTATAATGTGGGTTTTGATTTGAAAAATTGGGAATAAAATACTTTTGTCTAAAATAGCTATAATACATGGGTTTTGGGAATATTATTACCAAAGGACTTATATATAATAGGAAAAGGTGATTTTCATAGGGAGTTAATAGATAAATTAGAGTTAATATGACAAGGGACAATGTAAACTCAAAACACTTAAATATAACCAAGAAAGTGAAGATTCAAAATTAAATGGCGTTATTATACATTCATCACTTAGAATAAAAAGTAATTTTGAGGGCTTTTCATGAAAAATTGAAGGATTTTCCTAAGTAAAATGGGATTTTACTTAGGAAAAGATTTTGAGAGGTGAATGAATGTGATAATGGATGATTTCAAGTACTTAGGTTTTTCAATTATTGGGCCGAGGGTCCGGTCCCTCCAAAAGTCAAGGAAATGCCTTGAGCCCCTTTAATCTTCAAATTCCTTAGCACTTAGGGGAAATTAGTGAATTGTTAGGGAAAAAGTGAGATGGGAAGTTAATGATTTTGACCTTGCTTTGTTCTGAAATTCTGCCAATGTAGTGTTCTGCCTTTGCACTTGGTGATCACATGAGAATTTGCAATGCCATCTACCTACCCTATCTACTTTCTCTATCATTTTCTCTTCTTTATTAGGGTGCACTTAGACTGGAAAACCCTTATCAATCTTCTTTTCCTTTTACATGGAAAACCTACCTAAGTTTACACTTATTACATCCAAGGGCTCAGATTAAACTGTTGAGCTCCTTTTTATTTATTCTACCTATCTACTTATCTACCAAGATTAAACTGTTTGGCCAGATATTTATTCTCTATTCTACAACATGAAATTGAAAGATGAACTAGCCAAGCTTAAACTATTTGGCTGTCCATAAATTGTGGCATAGGATACAAGTTGCACACAATTTTGTTTATTACATCAGATAAAAAAGTAGTGGCATTTAGACTTGCACACTTTCCTTGGCCTTTCTTTTGGTGGGGTTCATTTTCTTTTACTGTTTTGGCCATTTTTATTCTTTTTACCCTTTGATTTTTCTTTTAGGGTATACCCTCTTTACAATTTTTAAATTTTTTGATTTTTTGATTTTTTTGAAAATATGGAACACCTTTGCAACAAGAAAAAGGTTTGAACATATTGCATAGTTCATCAAGTCAATCATGAAAAATGACACCTATTGGTATAGGAGTCTAACAGAGTGAACTTCGTCATGTATTTTGGTATCCTGTTTCCGTTCTCCATATTGATTTTTTTGAGCTTTTCCTTCAGCATCAGCTTCATGTGGTCGATTTTCTAAAAAAAATGTGTTAAGGCCTTCCACATAGCATATGGAATTTCATTTCCATAGAGGTTCAAGACAATATTATCTCAAACTCCTTATAACAAATCCTTCTCACCTTTGCTACATTCTTCTTCCATGCATCAATATTTGAGCATCTGTTGTTGTGGGCCTGGGAATATCACTGTCTATGAACTCCTTCAACCCGTTGTCTTCCAACACTGCTTCCATCATGTCCTTCCAAGCTATGTACTAATTCAAACTACCTTCAAGGTCATATTTGAGTCTCAATCCATAGAAATACATCTTGATTTTGTTGTTGGTCCTAAAGAGTAGATATGCCCATTCGATTCACCTATTAAAAAAAACTTGTATTATCCCCCTCTATAGTGATTCCTGCTCTGATACGATGTATAAAATACACATAGATTCAAATCATCTTGTAATATGATAAAAAAAATACTTGAATCTATTCTACAAATCGCATAAACCAATTACAATCTCATAATCACTCAAACAAGAAAGTGAAATAATTTCAATCACATGACACAAAGAAGTATTTAGGGAAAGGATCAACTAAAAACCTCGCTATCTATATATTGCATTTGTTAGTCATCAGTAATTTTTACTATCTGAAGATGACTAAATGTCAGTCCTAGATTTCTAAAAACAAAATTCATGAATATTGTGAGCTTTAGAAATATCACTACCTTCATTATCCTTAAGACAAATTTTTCACTATGTTACTACTTTACCATTCCCTGTTTAAATTATCACTCCTAAAGGGCCCCTCCTGGGCTTATGCTGCTCATATAGTTTGTTTTTCCCACCTATCACCCCAGCCCTTCTTTTAGCCTTTACCCCACTACTTCACCTTCATCTACGGTTATCAATCAACCTATCCTTTCCCATGTTCATCATGTTCCTCAAAACTTGATGGTCTCACAAATACCTCTATGAGCTCTTTAGATTAGTCAAGTACATTAGTTTCTATAGGTTCAAATACAAATATTGGTGAAAAAGCTCTTTTTTTACACTGTTAAAATTCCAAGCCTAATTTCAGTCAAGAACCAAGTTAAATCCCTACCACTAGATCATTAGGTTTTCCCTAGGTTGTAGGATCTTCATTTGTTTTTTTAAGCTTTTTTATTATTATACTAAGACCTGTTTCAAATGAAAAAGAAGAGAAACACATGATTTCCCAAGAAAAAGCAGAGGATCTCCAATGAAGGCTATTTGGTCAATTTCAAAGTTGTGCAAAAAGAAATTGTGATTGACATTTCTGCCAGAATGTCATGAAGTGAATCAAAAAAGGAAATTAATAGGGCAAATGTTGTGTCTCTAAAGTAAAGCAGGGAGCACTAAGTCTAAAAGAGAATCAAGGTTTTTAAAGCCTAATTGGGTCAAAAGTATGCCAAACAAAAGCCCAATGCAGCAAGACACATAAAAGAAGATCAATCTCTCATCTCAGCCATTTTCATTCAATGTTTAAAGAATAGAAAACATGGTATGAGATCCAAGGTAAAAATGAAAAGTTGTGAGGATACTACCACTATGTGAAAGGATAAAGAAGACGGAGAATATCAGCATGTTCAAAGGTCAGAGGGAAAAGTAAGTTTGTTTACCTACCAAAGCAAAAATGTTCAAAGAAATAAGCTAACCAAATAAGGTGAGTTTTGTCACTCAAACAAAATCTGAAGGGTGGAAGAGTAAATAGGTTTGAACCATTTAACGCCAAGGAATTGATGGCCTCTCCTATGAAATTTGCATATTTCCAAGAGGTGGGCTTTTTTAACTTCTGTGAAAGGGTAAAACAAGTCCAAAGTCACCCTGAGTTGACCACGCATTTTATCCTTAACCTCCATGACCATCAAGTAACTTTAGTAGGAGTAAACTTTGAGCTATCCATAAATACCATTTCTATGGCCACCGGGATACCTAATATGGGAGAAAAGTGGTTCAAGTAGGCAAATTTGGACTTGAGCCATTATCAACCTTTCTTGAAACCTAGATACCAAGCTGAATGCAAATCCATTTTTCCATTTTCACATATATTGGAGATATATGCACCCTTGATGAGAGTCATCATGAAATATTTTACATGTGAGGGTAGGTTTTCTAGGCTTTATTCCTACCATATAATACTGCTCATGCACTTCACTAGGGTAAATATGCTACATTTGCCCTATTATCTTTATAGAAGCATTAATAAGATGTCTTACATTGTGCAAAAGAGACATCCTTCACAACAAATGCAAAGTCTTTTTCACCATTCTCTTATCAAGATGATTGTGTTACATCAATTAGAGCAATAGGGTATTCCATGGGAGGTGTTCATCACCCATGAATTTTTCACAAACCCACAACCTCATCATCAGCCAAATTTACCCTCATCATCTCATCCACATCCCTCCACTCCTCCATCACCCCCCACTGACCATGACTCATCATCTGCACATAAATCCTCCCCTCAAGAAAACCTCCCTTCCTCACCTTCTCCTAAAGCATGAGATCAAGAAGAGGACATTGACAAAGAGGTCAATGATGAAGAAGAGGCAAATGATGATGAGGAAGCGAAAAATGATGAGGAAGAGAAAAATGATGAAGAAGAAGGGGCAGATGATGATGAAGAGACAAATGATGAAGAGGCAGAGGCAGATAATGAAGAAGAAACAAAAAATGAAGAAAAGGCAGAAACAAAAAATGATGAAGAGGTAGAGGAAGATGATGATGAAGAGACAAATGATGAAGAGTTAGAGGAGGATGATGAAGAAGAGACAGAGGTAGATAATGAAGAAAAAGGCAGTGAGAAAAATAGTGTTAAAGAGGTAGAAAGTGATGAAGAGACAGAAAATGATGAAGAGGCAGAGACAGAAAGTGATGAAGAGGAAAAAAATGATAAACAGAAGGGCAGTGATACAGAGGATGATGAAGAATAAGGTAGTGAAGAGGACAGCAAGGAGGAAAACATTCATGATAGTCATGACAGTCATGAAGACAGTGGAAAAATTGAAGAGGGCGATGATGAAAATGAAGATCACAATAGTGGAGAGGCAAGCAGCTTTAATGAAGAAAAAAATGACAATGCAGAAATCAGTGAAGAGGTTGAGAGTGGTGATGATGTTGAGAACAAACAGGACAATGATGAAGCAGAAAACATGAAAACTAGTGATACTAATGATGAAAATGAAGAGTTTGATGACAACAACAATTATCACAGCCATGAGGAAGACACCAACAAGATCACAGGCAAACCTCTTCCATTGAAATATCAAAGAGGACCAAGGTTTGTGTTTTCTACCTCTAAAAGGCAAGGGACCATGCCATCCACCTCAGCTCAGCCACTAGAAAAAGGAAAGAAAAATTTAAAGAAAGAAGAAGAATATCATGAGTTTGAGAAGGAGTTTGAAATCATTCAGATAGATAGTGATGAGGAGAATGAAGCAAGGATCTCAAACTTTCTCATCCACAACAAAAATGCCCTCATTGAAAACCTCCAAGCAAATCTAGATAGGGCCAAGGCAGTGAATAATGCCCTTGAGATGGAAAACAGGCAGCTAGGAGCACAAATTACCATTTATGAGGCTAGGGTGATAAATGACTGGAAAGAAGCTCAAAGAACACAGGTAAAACTGGAATATTTCATGGGCACCTATGACAAAATTGAGGATGAATGAATGCAGTCTAGGAGGATACCTATAACCATGGGTTTGAAGAAGGCATTGGAAAGACAAAGAGAACAAGAATCAGCCCTGGCAGAGCAACTTCCTCTAGATGAGTTGTTGGCCATGGAGATATCACATGATCGGGAGCCTTGGTTGGAAAGATACAACATACACTTGGAGGCTAAATTGAAGAAATCAAATCAAGATCTTGATCTCCAAAGGAAGATGACCAAGCATTATGCCTGGAGAAACCAAGTTGCAAGGGCTAAACTCAAGAAGGCCCAAACCAAGATCCGAGCACTAAAAGAGACAAAAGGCCAAGATAACCTTGGAATCTTGGCACAATCTTATCTACAGGTTTCTCAAAACCCATGAGGCAAACATCCACCAAATTTGGGATAATTTTGACAAATTTTGGTTTTTTACTGATTTGGAGGGCCAAGGGGGTAGCACCCATGGTGCTACGCTTTTTCTCAGAGCATCTTCAGGAGGAAAGGCTTACATTTTTGGAATCCTCGGCTCAATTATAGCATGCTCAAAAAATTTCAAGTCAATTGGAGTTGTTTTGGTCCTCCAAAAGGGTCAAAAATAACCTAATTTTCACCTTTCTACCTAGTTCTCAAGACATGTGTTGCACCTTTACCAGTCTTGGTATTTCTGATTTTTGAATAGGTTACGGGGGTCCAATCAGAAAAATAGGGGTATTTATGGAAATTATACTTAACATACTTTCCAACGAGCCATCACGAAGCCCATTCCGACATCGGGAAGGCCTTCAAAACCTTGCTGCAAGTTGGCCCAATTTTCTTTCTCGTGTGCTATGCCCTTGGCATGGAAATTCATCCTAAAACTCAGTGCTGCTCCCTTACAGAGGAAAAGTCAATAATGTACAATTGGAAAGTTTTTGGAGGCTTGGAAGAGCCAAAATGTCAATTTCTTTGCTAAAAATGCTCGAAAATATATTTTGTATAGATATTTTGTGCCTTGGGCCTTACAAGGTCTCAAGGAAAAAAGTGAAATTTATGATTAATTAATAGGCTTCTAGAGACTTAGTTAGGGTTTATTCCTCCAATGCATGATAACTAGAGCATGGAGGCTTCATTTTTTATGTTGGGTATTTGCTGAGCATGCTATGAAATAGACTTGGAGCTTATTGGTGAAACTGATTGTTGGTGCCTTGTGATGGTGTTGGATTGTGCTTCTATGGATCAAGCTCACTCTTAGGATTCATTAAGCTTGTTAAAATGGTGATGTATTCCATATTTATGTTTGTTTTTTTTAGTTATTCATTGTTTTTATGGTTCATTTAGTCATAGAATAGAAATATAGAATGGGATTTATCTTCTTGATACCCTACTTCTGCCTGCTTTCTTGAATTCTATGTTTTCTTCCTCAAATTTTGCTAAAGAAATCCTTAAGTGATATTTAGTGTTACTGATATGTTATGTTAGAATGCTATTTGTTTCCAAGTAATTTTTTTAGAATCCTTCACTGCTCTCTTAGCTTTCTTAACTATTGTTTTTAAGACTTGGTTAGCCTAGTTGATATTGAGGAATTCTTCATTTCTCTTCAAGTTCTATTATGCTATCATCTTATAAGTTTTTTCTTGTTTATTGGTTTTTTAAAGGATCCTTTATTGCCCATTTAACTCACTATTTTCACAACTCCATGTTACTTCACTCTCCCTTGACCTAATTAGATCCATTTGATCTTGCCAACTTGCCCTTTGAGCTATACTTGACTTATTTTTACACCTTTCAAAGAATTTTGCAGACTCCACAGACCAATGGATTGAAATTCCCCAATATATTAAACTACCTAACAACTTGCCCAACCAACCAATCAAACAAACAAACCCTAAAACTTAACAACTAGCCTAAAATCAAACCTAAAAATCAAACAAGTTCAAATCCTTTGCACAAAATAGAGAGAACCCTCTTTGAGTCCAGGAAGGCTAGGTCCTAGGACTCCAAAGACTGGTCTGAAGTTACCCCTGTTCATTTTTTCTCACCAATACAAAAAATTATGAGGACCTAACATAATGGCGATCACAGTGGGACTCTGAGAAAATAACATCCTAAGCACTCCTTAAAACCTCAGAAATACTCCTGTCAAGTAGTATCTATTGATTTATCACCACCTCATCGCTTAACATAATGGCGATCACGGTGGGAAATTCTGAGTAAGTAACAAGCTTATACATCCTTAGAAAATTCAGAGACCCTTGTCTAAAGAATCTAATTATTTCACCATCCTAGCAAAATGATGACTCAACTAGAGAACACTCATTCAAACTTTAGGGATGCATAAAGGAACTCAGAAAACCCCAAAACATCCCTAGATTGGTTTTTTTAAATTTTTGGTGGTCGACCACAAATACTTATCTTCAAAATAGTAAAAAAAATCCACCTTGTGACTCCACTAGCCTCCAGTAGGCCCACTAACTTTACTAGTTTTCATAGACTTCCCTGTGGTTGTGTCAAATCAGCCCTAAGAAGTTTAGAGGCCTAGTCACACACTGCGTGAGTTTAGAAAACACTAAGAGAGATTAGCCTTTCAAAAACATTCATGGAATTTTAGCTTCTCTATCTTGTATTGTTGATGGTGGACAGCAAAATTGAAATCCTCCACCTAGTGACTCCACAACTCTCAATAAACCTAAAGACTCCACTGGTAGAAGACTCTAGACTAGTTGAAAGGATGCTGTGACCCTTTTATCGGACTGATTGAACAAAATGACAGGGTTGGTGGCAAACCTTCTATATAGAGAAACTTCAAATCAGTTAGCAGAACTTCAGCTTGATAATAATCTCCTAAAGGCCGTCTTTCTCACTTTGAGGTCAAGCAAAGTTGACCCTGAAGTTAAGAAAATTTTTCTGGAGATAGTGGTTGGAAAATATGAACCTAACATTAAACTTTTAAATTCTCAACTTCAGTCATAAAATTTCCAAGATCCTAAAGAATTTTTGGAAAACCTTCCTTCCCCTAAGCAAGAGGAAATTGTATTACCTTTTGACTTGCAGGTTGAAGATGATTGTGCTTCCAACAACCAGACTAAAGATGAGGTTTTCAAAACTAATGTTTGGGATACAGGTGACCAACTAGTCATGAAAGGCCTGAAAGCAAAAGGCCTGAAAGCAAAAGGTCTACATCATGCTTTTGATGATTCTATAGTAGATTACATGAATGTCTTGATTAGCTCAAATTTTAGGACATGGATTCTTTACAAGGATCAAATACATCAGAAGTTGCCACTACATATGATAACCTTGGTTATGAAGACACATAATCCAATTATACTGTTGTTTCCTCTGACAAGCAGTCAGATTATCTACCTATTTTTGTTACTACTTAACTGGCTGCACTAGCACTATTGTCTCATTTAGAACAACAAAAATATCCAAGATAGATTAGGATAGATAGGAGCAAATAAGCTCAGCACTATGAGCATCTTTCTAGTTTTTAGTTTTAGAATACTAATCTTGAAAACACAAAAAACAAAGAAGATGAAAAAGAGGGTAGATGAAAAGAAAAGGTACAACCCCATACCCAAAAAAAGGTTTTGTTGAAAGTGAGCAAGTCTAAATTCCACTACTTGTTTGGAAAGAAGAGTCTTGTTCCGTCATCTAGCCTAATAATGGCTGAACATGTTTTGAATTTCTGCTGATAGGTTAGTAAAAGAAGACTCGTCAAACCATTTAAGCTTGACTTGTTAGTAGGATAGATTAGGAAGAAAAGATGTTGGTTCTAAATGCTCAAATCTGAACCAAAGAGAAAGAGAGGGATGCCTAACAATTTCTAAATCACAACCCTCATGCTTTCTAGTTTTTTATTATGCAAAATAATGTCTGTGTGCAGCTTGTTCAAATGCCACAACCCATGGCAAATCAGATTGTTCAATCTTGGTTTGACCATAGTTTCAATTTCATGTCAATAGATTAGAGAATAGAGTCTGTCAAACAGCTTAATATTGACAAATGATTAAACTAGGTAGAGAATAAAAGAGTTCATTAGCCTAATCTAAACTCTTGGAAGTGATAAGGGTACAAGTAGATAGTTTTTGTTTTATGATTTCAAAGAAAATGAATGTCAAGGGTTTGCCAGTCCAAGTGCATGAAAAGGGAGAAAAAAATGTTAGGCAAGGTATGATGGGTAGGTAGAGATAAGGTTGAAGCAAGCATGTCTTTAATATTCTTAAGATCATAGCTTCAATGAAACAACAGCAAATGAAAGAAGATGAAATCTACCAAATGGATGAGGAATTGGTCTTCAAAACTCAGAGATTTGAGCTCTGAGGTCTTGGACACCTCCTGAAAAGGAGCTACCCTCCCCAAGTGGAGCCACTGTTAGTCATCAGTAATTTTTACTATATGAAGATGACTAAATGACAGTCCTAGATTTATAAAAACAAAATTCATGATTATTGTGAGTTTTAGAAATCTCACTGCCTTCATTATCCTTAAAACAAAATTTTCACTATGTTACTACTATGTCATTCCCTGTTTAAATTATCACTCCTAAAGGGCCCCTCCTAGGCTTATGCCACTCATCTAGTTTGTTTTTCTCACCTATCACCCTAGCCCTTTGTTTTGCCTTTACCCCACTACTTCACCTTCATCTACAGTTATCAATCAACCTATCCTTTCCCATGTTCATCAGGCTCCTCAAAACTTGATGGTCTCACAAATACCTCTATGAGCTCTTTAGATCAGTCAAGTACATCATTTTCTATAGGTTCAAATACATCTATTGGTGAAAAAGCTCTTTTTTTACACTGTTAAGATCCGAAGCCTAATTTCAGTCAAGAGCCAAGTTAAAACCCTACCACTAGATCATTAGGTTTTCCCTAGGTTGTAGGATCTTCATTTGTTTTTTTAAGCTTTTTTCTTCTTATACTAAGACCTGTTTCAAATGAGAAAGAAGAGCAACACATGATTGCCCAAGAAAAAGCAAAGGATCTCCAATGAAGGCTATTTGGTCAATTTCAAAGCTGTGCAAAAAGTAACTGAGATTGAAATTTTTGCAGGAATGTCATGAAGTGAATCAAAAAAGGAAATTAATAGGGTAACTGTTGAGTCTCTAAAGGAAAGCAGGGAGCACTAAGTCTAAAAGAGAATCAAGGTTTTTAAAGCCTAATTGGGTCAACAATATGCCAAAAAAAAAGCCCAATGTAGAAAGACACATAAAAGAAGATCAAGCTCTCATCTCATCCTTTTTCATTTAGTCTTTAAAGAACAGAAAACATGGTATGAGCTCCAAGGTAAAAATGAAAAGTTGTGAGGATACTACCACTGTGTAAAAGGCTAAAGAAGAAGGAGAAGATCAGCATGTTCAAAGGTCAGAGGGAAAAGTAAGCTTGTTTACCTGCCAAATTAAAAATGTTCAAAGGCATAAGCTAACCAAAGAAGGTGAGCTTTGTCACTCAAAAAAAATCTGCAAAATAGGTAGGTTAAGATTATCAATGGACAAGTGTTAAAGCATAAACTCAGACACCTGCAAAATAAAAGGGTTAAAGGAGATATCAGTGAAAAGGTAAAAGGTTTAACAAACATTAGCAAAGTGGGTTTTCTTGTTTTAATTTATTCTCCTCAGCTACAAAGGCCCTTTTCCATCCTTCAGTTACTCATTTCGTTGGTAAGGGTCATTTAAAAATGGTCAGAGAAGGAATTTTAAAGTTCTGGAAAACTTGGGCAAATTTTCCCCTGTGCTACACTCCTGGGACCCTGTGCTACATGCATGTGGGTGTTTTCTTTAGAAAAAATGCCTTTGCGCTGCGCGCTTGTCATCGTGTGCTACGTGCTTGCAGAGCTGACCTGACAGGCCCCTGCACTACGCGTTTGGCACTGCACCGGAACCTGCCCGACAGGCTCGTGCAACCTTGCCCGGGTGCTACGTGTTTGGCACTGCATGCAGACTACCTGACAGGCCCATTCATGTAGACTGCCAGACTCTTTCCTCTGTTGCACGTGAATTCGTTCAGGATTGCCTAGCCAAGTGACTCGACAAAACCTCCGTGCAGACTTTTCCCATTCAGCAAAAGCCCTGATGCTACACGTTCAGCAGTAGCCCGACAAGCCTGTGCAGCCTTTGTCTGGTGCTACACGTTCAGCAATGGCCCGACAGGCCCGTTCAACCTCACCCGATTGGCCCGATGCTAGGCATCTGCATTGCGTGTTTGGCTAGGAGAGTTTATACAGCAACTCAAGCCCCAAATTTGCTCAAAAACTCCTAAAACATCACTTCCAAGGTTTTCCTGGCACCTTTTAAGGGTAAGTATAAACAACACCTCCTCACTTTCAAGTTCTTGTCATTAAATTAGATGAATAAACCCTAGATTTTTCCATCAAATTCAAAAAGTAGAATTAGGGTTTTTACCTTCAAGGCAACAACAAATAAGAAAAATGTCAAGGGAAACTAATAGTGGTAGTGGTGAAGGAGGCCAAGGGCCTAGAAGACAATAGCAAAAGGGTGGAAGAGTAAGCAAGTTTGAACCATTGAAAACCAAGGAATTGATGGTCTCTCCTATGGCAGTTTCATATTTCCAGGAGGTGGGTTGTTTTGACTTCTGTGAAAGGGTACAACAGGTCCAAAGTCACCCTGAGTTGACCAGGAATTTTATCCTTAACCTCCATGACCATCAAGTAAATTTAGCAGGAGTAAACTTTTAGCTCTCCACCAATACCATTTCTATGGCCACCGAGATACCTAGTATGGGAGAGAAGTTGTTCAAGCAGGCAAATTTGGACCTGAGCCATTATCAACCTTTTTTAAAACCTAGATACCAAGCTGACTGCAAATCCATTTTTCCATTTTCAGATCTATTGGAGAGATATGCGCCCTTGATGAGAGTCATCATGAAATATTTTACATGTGAGGGTAGGTTTTCTAGGCTTTATTCCTACCATATAAGACTGCTCATGCACTTCACTAGGGTAAAGCTGCTATGTTTTCCCTATTACCTTTATAGAATTATTGATAATATTTCTACATTGTGCAAAAGATACATCCTTCACAACAAATGCAAAGTATTTTTCACCATTCTCTTATCAAGATGATTTTGTTACATCAATTAGAGCAATAGGGTATTCCATGGGAGGTGTTCATCGCCCATGAAGTTTTCACAAGCCCACAGCCTCATCATCAGCCAAACTTACCCACATCATCTCATCCACCTCCCTCCACTCCTCCATCACCCCCCACTGACCATGACTCATCATCTACACATAAATCCATCCCTCAATAAAACCTCCCTTCTTCACATTTTCCTAAAGCATCAGATCAAGAAGAGGACAGTGAAAAAGAGGTCAATGATGAAGAAGAGGCTGAGGATGATTAGGAAGAGAAAAATGATGAGGAAGATATAAATTATGAAGAAGAAGAGGCAGATGATGATGAAGAGGTAGAGGCAGATGATGAAGAAGAAACAGAAAATGAAGAAATGGCAGATATAGAAAATGATGAAGAGGTAGAGGTAGATGATGATGAAGAGAAAAATGATGAAGAGGCAAAGGAGGAGGATGAAGAAGATACAGAGGCAGATAATGAAGAAAAAGGCAGTGAGAAAAATAGTGACAAAGAGGTAGAAAGTGATGAAGAGACAGAAAATGATGAAGAGACAGAGACAGAAAGTGATGAAGAGGCAGAAAATGATAAACAAAAGGGCAGTGATATAGAGGATGATGAATAAGAAGGCAATGAATAGGACAATAAGGAGGAAAAAAGTCATGAAAATCATGACAATGGTCATGACAGTCATGAAGACGATGGAAAAAGTGAAGAGGGTGATGATGAAAATGAAGATCACAGCAGTGGAGAGGCAAGAAGCTTTAACGAAGATCAAAATGACAATGCAGAAATCAGTGAAGAGGTTGAGAGTGGTGATGATGTTGAGAAAAAAGAGGACAATGATGAAGTAGAAAACATGATGACTAATGATACTAATGATGAAAATGAAGATTTTGATGATAGTAGCAAGGATCACAGCCATGAGGAAGACACCAAAAAGATCACAGGAAAAACTCTTCCAATGACTTATCGAAGAGGACCAAGGTTTGTGTTTGCTACCTCTAAAAGGCAAGGGACCATGCCATCCACCTCATCTCAGCCTCTAGACAAAGGAAAACAAAAGTTAAAGGAAGAAGAAGAAGATCATGAGGTCGAGAGAGAGTTTGAAATCATTCAGATAGAAAATGATGAGGAGAATGAAGCAAGGATCTCAAACTTGCTCATCCAGAACAAAAATTCCCTCATTGAAGACCTTCAAGCAAATCTAGATAGGGCCAAGACTATGAATGATGCCCTTGAGATGGAAAATAAGCAGCTAGGAGCACAATATTCCATTTATGAGGCTAGGGCGATCAAGGCCCAGAAATAAGCTCAAAGGGAATAGGTAAAGCCAAAAGATTTCATGGGCACCTATGAAGAAAGTGAGGATGAAGAAATCTAGTTTAGGAGGAGACCTAAAACCATGGGGTTGAAGAAGGAATTGGCATGACAAAGAGAAAAAGAATCAGCCCTGGCAGAGCAACTCCCTCTAGATGAGTTGTTGGCCATGGAGATATCACATGATTGGGAGCCTTGGTTGGAAGGATCCAACATACACTTAGAGGATAAATTGAAGAAATCAAATCAAGATCTTGATCTCCAAAGGAAGATGACCAAGCAGTATGCCCAAAGAAACCAAGTTGCAAGGGCTAAACTCAAGAAGGCCCAAACCAAGATACAAGCACTAAAAGAGGAAAAAGGCCAAGCTAAGCTTGGAATCTTGGCACAAGCTTCTCTACAGGTCTCTCAAAACCCATGAGGCACACATCCACCAAATTTGGGAGAATTTTGACAAATTTTGGTTTTTTTCTGATTTGGAGGGCCAAGGGGGTAGCACCCATGGTGATACGTTTTTTCTCAAAGCATATTGAGGAGGAAAGGCTTACATTTTTGGAATCCTCAGCTCAATTATAGCATTCGCACAATTTTTCAATCCAATTGGAGTTGTTTTGGTCCTCCAAAAGGGTAAAAAACACCCTAATTTTCACCTTTCTGCCTAGTTTTCAGGATATGTGCTGCACCTTTACCAGTCTTGGTATTTTTGCTTTTTGAATAGGTTAAAGGGGTACAATCAGAAAAATAAGGGTATTTCTGTAAACTATACTCAACAGGCTTTCCAACGAGCCATCATGGAGCCCATTCTAACATCAGGAAGGCCTTCAAAACCTTGCTGCAATTTGACCCAGTTTTCTTGCTCATGTGCTATGCCCTTGGCATGGAAATTCATCCTAAACTCAGTGTTGTGCCCTTGGAGAGGAAAAGTCAAAAATGTATGCTTGGAATTTTTTTGGAGGCTTGGCAGAGCCCAAATGTCAATTTCTTTGCTAAAAATGCCCGAAAAGATACTTTGTATAGATATTTTGTGCCTTGGGCTTTGCAAGGTCTCAATGACAAAAGTGAAATTTATGATTAATTAATAGGTTTCTAGAGACTTATTTAGGGTTTATTCCTCCAATGCATGATAAATAGAGAATGGAGGCTTCATTGTTTATGTTGGATATTTGTTGAGCATGCTATGAAATAAACTTGGAGCTTATTGGTGAAACTGATTGTTGGTGCCTTGTGATGGTGTTCGATTATGCTTCTATGGATCAAGATCACTCTTAGGATTCATTAAGCTTGTTCAAATGGTGATGTATTCCATATTTATGTTTTTTTTCTTCAGTTATTCATTGTGTTTAAAGTTCATTTAGTCATAGAACATAAATAGAGAATGGGATTTATCTTCTTGATACCCTACTTCTGCCTGCTTTCTTGACTTCTATGTTTTATTCCTCAAAGTTTGCTAAAGAAATCTTTAAGTGCTCTTTAGTATTAATGATATGTTATGTTAGAATTCTATTTGTTTCCAAGTAAGTTTTTGAGAATCCTTCACTGCTCTCTTAGCTTTCTTAACTGTTGTTTTTAAGACTTGGTTAGCCTAGTTGATATTGAGGAATCCTTCATTTCTCTTCAAGTTCTATTATGCTATCATCTTAGAAGTTTTTTTCCTGTTTATTGGTTTGTTAAAGGATCCTTTATTTCCCATTTAACTCACTATGTTCACAACTCCATGTTACTTCACTCTCCCTTGACCTAATTAGATCCATTTGATCTTGCCAACTTGCCCTTTGAACTATCCTTGACTCATTTTTACGCCTTTCAAAGAATTTTGCAGACTCCATTGATATTCCCAATTCTATTAAACTACATAACAACTTTCCCAACCAACCAATCAAACAAACAAACCCTAAAAATTAACAACTAGCCTAAAATCAAACCTAAAAAACAAACATGTTCATATCCTTTGCAAAAAATAGAGAGAGCCCTCTCTAAGTCTAGGAAGGCTAGGTCCTAGGACTCCAAAGACTGGTCTGATGTTACCCCTTTCCATTTGTTCTCACCAATCTAACAAATTATGGGGACCTAACAACATTAAGTTAAGAATATGAAACAATACAATGCTTTTCTTAGGCTTGAGAGCTCTCTACATTATATTTGACTTTCTCACTCTATCCCAAGAAAGTTTGGTCCAATACTTAACCAATATATTGCCTCTAGATGCTTTACCTTTCTTTCACAATTCCTAGGTAAATTGAGCCCCTATTAATTAGGAAATTCCCAATTAATTATTACGCAATACATCTAAGGCCTTCAGCTGACCTCATGCATGACCTATACAATTTTCTAATTATATCATTGATAGTACACTTCCCTTTAACTCCAATATCAACTAGGTATTCCTCAGAACTCACATGAAACAAATATTTATAGAAAATTATAAGTTATCTGATTGATCATTGCATTTGAATTAAATCAGATTTAATTCTCTAGACTCTCGCTATCTCCTCCATCAATTAGAACCAGTTAAACTGATTTTAACTCAAATAATTAAGTTAAATAATTACAACTAAAAATAAATTGTAACTGGACCCCCTAAAACTTAGAGAGAACTCCACATGCCTCTAGTTTGACCCTCAGCTTGAATTAACTGAGCTAACTAAGTCTTCCTAACTCATTTAACTAATACAAGATGTCATGTGATGTGGAATTACAATTTCCTTCTAATTTAATTAAGGGAAAAATAAATTAGAAGCCTCTTCTTGTTGCCATTTTCAACAACATATATGACCTATTTCTAGAAAGGTCACAAATCCTTAGAATGTGTTGAAGGCTGGAGAGTGACTTCCTCAACATTAGGGATTCCACCCGATCAGGAGGTTAGTGCAACTCCTTGCTACTCCTTTTCCATTGAAATGGTGGGTCTGATTGGGGATATAGGGACTAGTTTCCTGTATAAAAATGAGTTTGTAAAAAAATCGAATAAAATCAACACGAATGGAGTGATCTATTCTACTGATAATAAAAATAAAACTAATTCTAAGTACTTCTCGGGATGGATAGATTTATATGATTATAGAGTAAGATTTCATAAGTATGAAAAAATATAGATCATTTGCATACTAAAATGAATATAAGCACATTAAAGAAACTAAATCAATGTAATTGATTTAGTTGATGAAGAAAATTAATCATATAACAAATTTCAAAGTCACTTATCTAACAACATTTCATTCAATACATTTTATCAATAGTAATAAGAATATATACAATTTCAATGCTTATCAGAAAGAGATAAATAGATAGAAACAATTTTGCTATAATCTCATAAACATAAAAATGATTAATACACAGATAATAGTACCCATTGCATCATGTCTTAGTTCTAAAAAGATAGCCTCTTGGCTCAGACATTCACTTAGATACTTCTGTTCAAACAATAGTGTAAGTTCTAAAAGCCACCTTCTCAAAAATATGAACCCATTTCTAAATGCATGAAAGGGGTTTAAATACTAATTAATATTACAAAAATAGAGGACTTGTGAAAGAAGTCTTCTTAATCTAATATAAACTATAAACTAAAAGCTAGGAGATTAAAATGCAGTAGTTGTAACAGTCTCAAGACTGTTTCTCAGATCCACTCTCTAATTGTTCTTTGAGCTGGCAAGCTTTGACCATATATTCGAGTTGGGGGGGATGCATTGGATGCATTCTCATCTGGCCCATGAATATTGCATCATTAAGTGCTGGAAGAAGTTGAATTGTTGTGTTGGAAAGACACCTCAACACTTGCAATTGACTTTGTGTCTTGAGCAACAAATAGCAGTAAACTTACTTGTTTATCTTTTTCGTGTTTTCTATGTCAAGAGCTTTCCTGCTTGATGTTTCTTGGCAATATTTTTCCAAAAGGCTGAATTTAGGCATAGTGTCTTTTGGAATTTCCTGGATAATATTAGCTTGCAGAAGAGAATCTTTAATATACTCAGAGATGTTAAATGAAATGGTTTTAGCTCTGATAATAGCTAATTATGTACTTTTCATTTTCATGTCCTAGTCTCCAAATATTATGTCCTTTATTGATTCTTCAAGGTGAGGAAGATCGGCTTCTCTCCCTTGAAATGTGTCTTGCTAATGTAGATACTTAGACACTTTATCAATATTTTCCTCATAATAAATCCTCAAAGCAGAAATTTGAGTGACTAATTGATCACTTATTTCAATCCGCTCTTGAATATGTTGGTATTTTGGATAGAAAACTGTTTGTTGGTTTACCAGCAGTTTCCAGCTCGGTTGCTTATTTCTTTACCTTATTAATTTCTTGATTCTCCTAAAGCTATGTTCTGTTGTAGTTATTGAACTATTAAATCCTTTTCTTTAATTTCATTCTCGAGTTTGAGTTTGATCCCTTCAAATTCTATTTGCAAATTATTAATATTTGATTACAACTCTTGCTTTATCCTTTGTTTTTCCTCGAAGAAACTTTGCTCCATTTGAATCCTTTTTTGATCTTTCTCCATGATTAATGACTCAACATTCACTGGCTTATGAATAGTTGTATCTACATAAGAGCCTGCAAACTGCCTGCAAACTGAGATAATCAGATAAGTTCTTTTCCTGGAGTTGATTGTGTTCCTTTCCATAGAACTTGCATTGATGTTGTGTCCATATTAATTTCTAGAGAATCTTCAATATTTCACTTCTTCTTTGACTTGGATATAATAGCTTTATGCTTTGGATAGTAAAATAATTCCAAAGGAGGTATTTCTTCAATATTCTGAAATATTTCTATTGTTGGAAAAACAGGGATAATCTCCATGTCTTCTGCTGCTATTTCTTCTTGTCTCTCCTATGTACCATTGGTCCTTGGTGTCTGATTTTTCTGAATAGCAATTTTGGAAACCTCTGCAGTGAATGAGATTTCTCGAATTTTTCTTTGATCTTCAGAAACGTTAAAATTAGAGGATACTTGTTGAATGCTTAATTTGCACGGGAATTATAATTAGAGGATATTTTGATTCCCACGGGAATTATAACTGTACAAAGATGGGGGTTTTAACTTCTCTGGTCCATTTCCATCCTAACGACGGAAATTCAGTAAAAAAACAAACGACATCTAGGATAAATGAACTCATATAAAAAGGAGTGACTGTATTGGAGGGAAGATTATGATTTTCTCTACAGATAGTGATACATATAATCAAATTATCAGACAGAATATTAGCCCAATCAAGAATATAGCCATCATAAGCTGCTTCTATCATGGTTGTCCAATATTCTTTAAACTTGGTTTTATTTGAAGACCCAAAAAGACGACACATCATTGCAAAAATTTGCGAGAATGGGATTTTAAGAGAAACTACTGAGTACATACCCTTATCTTTTTGTTTATGTCAATTAGGATCATTTATCCAATCCTTAATCACATTTGTAGGGTGCTCATTCTCTCGCATAAATTCTTGGACGAAATCATTGTCATATCATTGCTGGGGTTCAGGCAATTTGTACATTTCCTTCAAATCTACAGGCCTGAGAGAACCAATTAATGTTTTATTTTTTGTAACAAAATATCTATCTCGGATGTCCACATGATCTAACTCCCATCTTACTAAGTGAGTGTATGGCAGCATTTTAGGGCATGCAACAATTCTGTGTAGAAAAGAGTTAGCTGCGTCAGACCATGAGTCTAAATCTGAGGATGCAAAATCATCAGCTACAACCTTCCTATTCAAAATTACTTGTGGATTCTCATTCTCAAGCAACTTAAAAATCCCTTCCCAACTTGAAGAACCAATTTTTGGGTTGCATGTTGTTCCTGAGACTAGAGGATCAATCTCATGATCTTCTTCTTGATGAACAACTAAATGAGGTGGGGTGGCAGACTTCCTTCATGCTTTAAGCTACCTCTATATCCTTTTATGCCTAAGTTTCTAGAATTACCCTGTTGAAAGAAAAACCAGAGAGCGCAAGCTGAAATCACGTCAAATTTTATTACCTATTGTATCACCTTAACTCATGCATAATGGGAATCCTCGGTATTAAATCTGAAATAAGTATAAAATCACTTACAAACCTCGAAATCATAAAACACCTGAATTACCATTAAATTGATAGTATGGGATTCTTGTGAGTTTGAAAATTGTTATCTTAGTAGGATCCATAAATCGACATTTTAATGATTAGTGAAATTTTGACATTTCGCAACAATGTGCGATATGTGAACATGGGATATTGCAATGGTTTTTCCTGTTAAATGACATAATGAAATTTCAACATATGTGATATGACAGTTTGCAATATCGCTATCCATTATATGACATATTTTGAAACCTCATTCATCGGCATTTCAACATTTTTCATATCGACATTTCGACTTTTCGCTTATTGCTTTTTATTGTTTCGACGATTCATACTTCAACAATTTCATTAGGGGAATTTTGAGGTCTAAAATGGACCTCCTAAGAAAATGTACAAAAAAAATAAAATTTATAAGAACCAATAGGATTCAAGATGATGATGTCCACCATGGGGATGATTCACCATTTTTTAATTAAAATGGTAAAAAGATTAAAAAATAATAAAACTACTTTTTCAACTCGTGTTTTCAACTTATCTCCCAAAGTTTTTCCTCAAATTTCGAGCGGGAGTACTCATTGGATGCAAAATTTAATTCCTCATCCAAGGAGTATCCATGTTGCATACTTTTGATGGACTTTGCTACACGAAAAATGAGAAATATATAACAATCACGTTTTTCATGTATTTCTCATTTTTCGTGTAATGGGACTCATCAAAACATGGAAAATTTTAGGGGCTAATATTCGCAGGTGGCTAATTTTCAATGATTTTTCCACAAAAAAATCGCCAGCTTCCTTTTTTTATAAAAGTGATTCGCCCAAATTTTACAATACAAAATTATTATACTTTCAAATCGCCAATATTATATAGATATTATATATAAAACCATTATAAATTTGAATAATTTTACAAATATATCAATACAAATTTTATAGTTACAATATTGGGGACTAGTGAGATGCCAATTTTTTTAAACTTCAAGATAATTTTCCATCCTTAAAATTTTCCCTGCATCAAAAGTATGCAACATGGGTACTCCTTGGATGAAAAATTAAATTTTGCATCCCATGAGTACTCTCGCTCAAAATTTGAGTAAACACTTTGGGAGAGAAGTTGAAAAAATAGTTTTTTTTTTCCCTCTAAAATTTGATGATGTAATCAAATCTTATTTTATTATTTCCACTATTATTTTATAATTTCCTTAGGAGGCCCATTTTAGACCTCAAAATTCCCCTAATGCTTTCCCGCTCCTTCTACTCTTAGTCCTTTATGGGTTCCTTAGAGAATTTTTTCATGATTTTCTTATGTTTTTTATGAAAAACAAAACTTAATCTAATAGGTTAAAATTTCTAAGTTCTAAAATTTATTTAACCTTAAGAATTATTTTTAAAAGGGTCCCCATTGTTCTTTCTATACTATTTATCTAGAGAAATGGGGAGTTGTTGTAACACTACAACGATCGACGATACACTGGATGAATCTATAATATTTGATAAATATTAATACTAAAAAGACAGTATTTTAGGAAATTATAAATACTTGAAATCTGTCTTTATTATAGATAAATTTCAATTCAAATAGCTTGGTTTTACTTTGAAATTTTTTTCTTACTTTTGCAAATGAATTTTGTTTCTAAATGAATCAAATTGTAATAAGTTGAAAACATAAGTAGGAATTAAGTCAAAGTTTAGCTTGTTTGATGAACTTATTAGTCACGAGTAGAGCCGCTACTTCCAGCAGGCATTCATAGCCTCGTCAGGGTTACTATTTAACCAAAATGATCTAGTATCCCATTCATAACATAATAGATATTTCCAAAAGTAATATAATTTATTTTTTATTTTTGTTTTTTCACTTTAAAATCATTACCCTGGTTTATTAGCCAGAAGTGATAATGTCATTCACCGGTTATTTGTAAATTTGAACAAGTTGACTCGTGATGAGATCCCTTGTCTTATGTTTTTAAGCCTAGAGCCATCATCATGGTTTGGTAGCCAGTTTGATAATGTCAATTTTACTGATTTCCTATGAACATGATGAGTCGACTTGCAATGAGACCTCTCAAGTTTAAATTTTTTTTATATTTTTGAATTTCACTTTGGAGAATATCTAACACGAATAAAAGGGGAGGTTATCATTTTTCTCTTTATGAGCTTTTGGATGGTCATTTAAGTAAAATATGCTAATACTTTAGCAAAATTCTATACTTGTAAAAATAACTTTACGAACTTGATTTATGTCAAAATAATCTTTCAATTTACATGGGTAAAAAAAATTCTTCATTCTAATTTGGCTATTTTGAATCAAAATTTTCTAAAGAAATAAAGTTTTCAATAAAATGATTTATTACCTAATTTTATATCTTTTAAGATTAACACTTTCAGGTTTGAGAAAATGATAAATTGTTTCGCATTTTGTGTAAAATTACAAAAACTTGTTTTATTATAAACTAAAATATGTACATATTTTACAAAAGAACTACTCATTTTTTCAAGAAAAGTAATTTTTAGGATAATTCCATTAACAGGAAGAGTTTCCTTCTTTTCTTGTAAGTTTTGCAAAATAAAAGTTGATGGACCTATTTTTTCACTTATTTGAAAAGGACCAAGTCAGAGCTTCTGAAATTTTGTGTGTTTTCCTTTGTCCTCATGCGCTTTATCCCATTTCAAAACTAAATCTCTGATTTCAAACTGTTTAGTTTTAACTGTATTTGAATCAAATGAAATTTTGATCAATTTTTTATGATTATTATGTACCATTTTAGCCTTTTCTCTTTCTTCTTCCATTTCAATTGTTTGAGACAATCTTGATTGTAATGAAGAAAAAGGTTGTTCTTTAATGAATTGTACTAGGGTCGTCGATGGGATAGCTACGTTTAAAGGTAAAATTTATTCCTTCCCATATACCAATCGAAAAGGAGAGGTTCCTATTGAATATTTTTTAGTTATCATATCTACCCATAATGCAAACGTCAAAGCTTTGTGCTAATTCTTCTATTTTGGTCAATGGTGCATTTAATTATTCTTATGAAATTTTTATTTGTGGATTCTGCCAAACAATTTCCTTGAGGATAATAATTCGCAGAATATTTCAATTTAGATCCTCTCTTCAAAGAAAATTATGTCATGGTATTTCCATAAAAATAAGATTCATTGTCAAATACTAAAGCATAAGGGACCCCAAACCTTGTGATATAAATTGATCAATGAAATCAATAATATTTTTAGAGTGGATTGTCCTCAGAGGCACTGCTTCTACCCACTTTGTAAAATCATATGTAGTAGGAAATATATATTTATGCTGCTTATAAGAATGAGGAACAATATCACCTATTATGTCGAGTCCCCATTGTTTGAAAGGTTTTTCCATATTGACTGGTTGAAGTGGCATTGAAGCTTTTATTTGTCTTCTTGCCATATTTTGAGAAGTTTTACAATTTTTGACATAGCTATGTGCATATTCGAATAATGTTGGCAAATAATAAGTTGTATGTAAAATTTTATGGGTTCTGGTATCTCCACCAAAATTTCCACCTGCTAGTCCTTCATGAAGTTCCTGAAGCACATTAAGTATTTCAGTTTTCTCAAGACATCTGAGTAACACTGAATTGTAATTTTTTCTGAACAATACATCATTAACTAATTGATATTTATTAGCTTTCAATATTAATTCTCTTTTTCTTTTGGAATCTAGATTAAGTGGTGCATAACCATTCTTTAGATAAAAGATTAAATCAGCATATTGAGATTGAGGGTTAGTATTGATTACCTCGGTGAACTGTTCAATAGTAGTAGCTACCTCATCAAGTGATGCATCATTCATTCATGTAATCAATCTATGAAACCCCTGTCCTTTGACAATTTTAGCAGGTTTAATTTCTAAGTCGTATTCTTGCACGACAGTTACCCAATTGGCTCTCATTTCTCATAGTTCCTTCTGTATAAGTATTCTTTTGACTGATGAGAAAGGAATGATTACTTTAACATGAGATTTTAGAATAAAAGGTCAAAAATATTTCACTAGTTTATAAACTGCAAATGCTTGTTTTTCGACTCCTGTATTGTTCAATTCAACTCCTTGAAAATTAGAACTAAAAAATGAAATTGGAGTTTACATCTTTTTATCATCTGGTTGAGTTAATACCGCGACATATGATAGATCATAAGTGAAAGTATATAGAATGAAATCATTAGTAAAATTTGGAGCTAAGAGAGAGGGAGCATCAATGATTGCTTGTTTAATAATTTCAAATACTTCCTTTTCCTGTTTTCCCCATTTAAACAATGCATCTTTCTTTATCATCTTTTGCAATGGAAGGAAAATATGTGAAAAATATGGAATGAGTCTTTTTACAAAGTTTATCTATCCTAAAAATGACTGCATATATTTTTTGTTATGCGGTAGTGGAATTTCTAAAATTGTTTTAATCCTATTAGGATCAATACAAATTCCATTTTTTGAGATGATAAAACCAAGAAGTTTACCTTCACTTAAAGAAAAAATTGACTTCTTTGGATTAAGAGAAATCCCAAATCTTCTGCATCTTTCAAAAATTTTCTTTAAGTCATGCAAATGATTATTTCTCTTCTTTGAATAAATGGTTATATCATCAAGATATACGACCACTATTTGATTTATCAATTCTTTAAAAGTGATATCCATGGCCCTCTGAAAAGTTGCTCCTGCATTCATTAATCCGAATGGAATCTTTTGGTATGCATAGTTTCCCCACGTTACTCTGAATGTAGTTTTTTAAACGATCATCTGGATGAACCAAAATTTGGTTATATCCTAAAAATCCATCTAAAAAGGAAATTAATTTTGAACCTGCTACTGACTGTAAAACTTATTCCATTTATGGTAAAGGAAAATTATCCTTTTGACATGCTTTGTTTGGATTTCTAAATTCAACAAAAATTAAGGTATCACCATTCCTTTTTCTTACAGGTACTAGATTAGAAACCCATTTTGAATGACTAACAAGAAAAATAATTTCAGCTCTCAAAAAAAAAATTAACTCATTTTTTATTTGAATTTCCAAATTTGGATGTATCTTTCTAAGCCTACTAGATGTGTTGAACATCAGGCACCATAGGAATAATATGTTGAATGATATATGGGTTGTAGGTTTTAAGATCTTCATATTTCCATGAAAAAATATATTTGCATCTCTTCAATAAAGAAATGAATGCATTTCTTTCTTTATATGAAAGGGTAAGCCCTAGATTTATATCTTGATGTTTTTTATCGGATCCTAAATTAACTAATTCAGACTTCAAAGTAGAACTTTGTAGTTTGCAATTGTTGATTTTTTTTTAATCTATATTTTAAATCATATAAATCTTCAAGTTTTACCATAGACTTTGGTAAAATATTCTTATTAGCTTGTTTCTTGATTTGATTATCATGTTCATATTCATCTAGAATTTGATCATCATAAGATTTTTCAGAAGTAAGAAAACTTAAAATGTCACCATCGTCATTGAAGACTCGCCAATTAGTAAAATTATCTGGCACAGATGGATGAAAAATCAATTCGATAGAGAATCTGTCAGGACTAAAATCTTCAAGTGGAATTAGCTTGGATACAACATTAGCCGAAAGATCAACATTAGCATTTTGTGATCTAGGAATAGGAGAGATATTGAATGCTAAAATATGAGATGTGAGGTCTTGAACCAAAGATTGATAATGTTTCAAGTAAATTGAGAGACAGTGAATAGTGTTTCGTACTTGTCTTACGACAGTTTATGAATCTCCAAATACCTGAATATATTCTATATCAAGACTTATTGCTTTATGAAGACCTTGAACTAAAGCTTCATATTCAACAATATTGTTAGTGCATTCAAACTCAAGTCTACAAGCTAGCATAGTCTTTTCACCTTTTGGATTTACAAGTACGCATCTTGCTCCTGCACCATCATTGGATCTTGATCCATCAAAGGAAATTTTCCAAAATGGAGAATGGATTGTTGTTTCTTCTTAGAAATTTAAGCATCTGGAAAAATTATTTTGGGAAAATTTTTCTATTTGTGAATTAACAAAATTGATCGAGAAAGGTTAACTTTTAGCATTAAAATTACCCAAAATGAATCTGAAGAATAATTACCCAAAATATTATTATTGAATGTTATGGTTTCTTTTTCTTCTCCAAGATCTGTAACTGAGTATTTCATATGCTTTTCGTGATCAACTCTGATTTGGTTGGGTTTTCCATTGTATGGAATCCACATGTGAGACCATTCCGTTACAAAATTTCCATGTAAATTTTCAAACCAATCTCTTCTAAGAACTAAACCGTAGAATTCAGGGATATCGACAATCAATATATCGATAATTTGAGCGACTTTTGGATTTGACGACAATCGAATACTTACTGAGTTGATCTCTCATAAGACATTAAATTTTGTTTTATCTAATTGAACTATTCTAACTGATGATTTCTGGGGTGTGATATTTAACTTTTCGCAAATTGAATATGGCATTATATTGGAAGATGTTCCAGAATCAATCAAACAGTTATGAACATTTGTATTGTAGATTTCATAAGTTAAGAGGAAAGAAGGTGTATGAGAATTGGATCTATCACCAATCAAAATATCATCTGAAGCATTTAATTTGTTTGAATTGTTAATTGGAGGCTTCCCTATCCCATTAGTAGCTTTATCAATAACGGTTGAAGGAAGAGGAGATGCAGTAACTGCATTCAAATCTTTCAATAAGATATTATAATGTTGCTTTAATTTGATAAATTCATGAAGAGAAATATTGGCCTTAATATTCTTCATATTCTCAACAATATTGTATTCAATAGTATCATATATTACCAAAGTTTTAGAGTGAGGATTGGGTACAAATTTAATGGGATGAGATTCAGTAATAACCTGCTGAGATGGTTTGACCAGTGGTTTTTTATCAACATGTTTGTCTTTATCAATAGAAGTTGGGACCTTCTACTTTTTAATTGATTGATTTAGTTCAACGGAAGCCTTACTTCTAGTGCTAACAGGCATTGCTTCGGAATCTATCTCCTCATCAAAGGAATGTAAGACAAAGTTCCATAATCCACGTAATTTTGTTACTTCTTCATCTTGAGATTCGTCGGCACAAGCTGTAGTTTCTTCTTCTTCTTCTTCAAATTCAACATTAGAAATGGTATTGTGAGGTTGTGATACAGACAACTAATTTTTTCTAAATGATCTAAAGGGTTTCTTAATAGAAGTCTCAACAAATTTTTTTTTTATTTCAACCATTTCATTTGACATGGTCTTTAGGACCTTTTGCAATCCTTCAAGATCAAAAGGATCTTTGGGATTTTTCTTCTTTTGATAATCTTTGAATGTTAATTTTTTAGAGTTTTTGTCTTCTAACTCAGTTTTATTTTCTAAAGCTATGATTCTTCTTTCTACAGATAAGGATTCCTTCATATTTTCTACAAGGGTAGGATTATTAGCTATATCTACCAAAATTTCTATATTAGAAGGAAGATAAGATATGTACCACTCTATTTGTACATCCAATCCTGGTTGAGAGGCAGATGGAATTTTATTCAATAACATTTTAAACCTGGAATTGAAATATTTGAGCTTTTCATTTGAACTAGCTTTTAAATTAGAATATCATTGATTAAGGACGCAAATGTCCTATCATCACCATATTTCGAAAGAAATATGTCTTGAAAAATATTCCAATCTCCTATTGAACCAGAAGGGAGGGAAAAATACCAGGATCCTATAGATCCTTGAAAATTATAAGGAAACAATCTTACTACAACATATCAATGTTTCATACTGTGGAGAATCATAGCCAACATAAAATTATTGATATGTTCTTCAGTAGGAAGACCATCATTGGGATTATATTTTGGTAACCATTTTTATGGAAGATCGGGGAGAGGATGTAAATTTTTCATTTTCACAACTCTCGGATTAACCCATGGTATATTGACCATTGCTTGAGTTGGTGCTTGTGAAGATGAGCTAGTGGGTCCATAAGCAGATGTTGATGGAGAAGAACTTACTGCTGGACTAGTACTACTTATAGTAACACTGATTGTTTGAGTAGAAATGGGTAAATTAGAAGAGATGGTGGAACTAAATGGCAATAAAGATGATGTGATCTCATTGATACTTGATTGAGATGCTAATGTGGTTGCTTTCTTGTGATGAGATAAAATAGGAAACTCGAAAGGAATTATCCCAAGTTTTTCACTTTGTCATCGAGTTAACACACCAGTACTTCGAAATTTAGATGTAATACTTTCTTCAAAACTTCTATTTTGGTTGTTTTATCTGGATATATATATATATATATATATATATATATATATATATATATATATATATATTTGTTCTAATATTTCAATCAAAGACTGAACTTCAGGAGATTCAAGAATATATTCTGAAGAAGTTATAAGAGGTAATGTTTTAGGAGATATAAGAAATGGTTCTACAGCTTTAGGTTTAAGACTCAGAGATAGTGAATGAGATCTAGAAGTTGTAGAGACTTTGGAGGGAGTTTGAATCTTATGTTGGCTTTTCAATTGAGATTCAACTTTATCTACCATACATAGTCAGATGCCCTCCTTCTAGCACCAAAAATGTTGAAGGCTGGGGAGGGACTTCCTCAACATTAGGGATTCCACCCGGTCGGGAGGTTAGTGAAACTCCTTGCTACTCCTTTTCCATTGAAATGGTGGGTCCGACTAGGGATATAGGGACTAATTTCCCATATAAAAATGAGTTTGTAAAAAAATGGAATAAAATCAACACGAATGGAGTGATCTATTCTACTGATAATAAAAATAAAACTAATTTTAAGTACTTCCTGGGATGGATTGATTTATATGATTATAGAGTAAGATTTCATAAGTACAAAACAATATAGATCATTTGAATACTAAAATGAATATAAGCACATTAAATAAACTAAATCAATGTAATTGATTTAGTTGATGAAGAAAATTAATCATATAACAGCTTTCAAAGTCAATTATCTAATAGAATTTCATTGAATACATTTTATCAATATTAATAAGAATATATATCATTTCAATGCTTTTCAGAAAGAGAGAAATAGATAGAAACAAGTTTGCTATAATCTCAAAAACATAAAAACGATTAATACACAGATAATAGTACTCATTGCATCATTTCTTAGTTCTGAAAAGATAGCCTCTGGGCTCAGACTTTCAATTAGATACTTATGTTCAAACAATAGTGTAAGTTCCAAAATCCACCTTCTCAAAAATCTGGACCCCTTTTTAAATGCATGAAAGGGGTTTAAATACTAATTAATATTAAAAAAATAGAATACTTGTGAAAGAAGTCTTCTTAATCTAATATAAACTATAAACTAAAAGCTAGGAAATTAAAATGCAGTAGTTATAACAATCTCAAGATTGTTTCTTGGATCCACTCTCTAACTATTCTTTGAGCTAGAAAGCTTTGATCATATATTCAAGCTGCAGGGATGTATTGGCTGCACTCTCATCTAGGTGATGAATATTACATCATTTAGTGCTGGAAGAAGTTGAACTGTTGCATTGGAAGGACACATGAGCACTCCCAATTGAATGTGTGGCTTGATCAACAGATACCTGTAAACTTCCATGTTTATCCTTGTCAATTTTTCTATGTCAAGAGCTTTCCTGCTTGATGTTTCTTGAAAATATTGTTTCAAAAGGTTGACTTCAGGCATAGTGTCTTTTTGAATTTATTGGATAATATTAGCTTGCAGAAGAGAATATTTAATATACTCAGAGATGTTAAATGGCATGTTTTTAGCTCTGATAATGGCTAATTCTATAGTTTTCATTTTCATGTCCCAATCTCCAAATATTATGTCATTTACTGGTTCTTCAAGGTGAGGAAGATGGGCCACTCTCCCTTTCACTATGTCTTGCCAATCTAGATACTTAGAAACTTTATCATCAGTTTCCTCATAATAAATCCTCAAATCAGAAATTTGAGTGACTAACTAATCACTTATTTTAATATGCTCTTGAATCTGTTGGTATTTTGGACAGAAAATTGTATGTTGGTTTACCAGCAATGTTTCCACCTTGGTTGCGTCTTTCTTTACCTCATTAAGTTCTGGATTCTCCTGGAGCTTTTGAATGTTCTGTTGTATTTGTTGGATTATTAAATCATTTTCTTTAATTTCATTCTCGAGTTTGAGTTTGAGCCCTTCAAACTCGATTTGCATATTATTAATATTTGATTGCAACTCCTGCTTTATCCTTTGTTTTCCCTCGAAGAAAATTTGCTCCATTTGATTCATTTTCTAATCTTTCTCCATGATTAATGACTCAATCTCTATTTCCTTATGAATAGTTGCATTTGCATAAGCACCTAGAAACTAAGATAATACTCTAAGTTCTTTTCCTAGAGTTGATTGTGTTCCTTTCCAGAGAACTTGGATTGATGTTGTGTCCATATGAATTTATGTAGAATCTTCAATATTTCACTTATTCTTTGACCTGGATACAATAGATTTATGCCTTGGACTGTAAAATGCATCCAAAGGAGGTATTTCTTCAATCTTCAGAATTATTTTTGTTGTTGGAAAAGTAGGTATAAATTCCATGTCTTCTGTCATTGTTTCTTCTTGTCTCTCCTCTGTACCATTGGTCCTTGGTTTATGATTTTGCTGAATAGAAATTTCAGAAACCTCTACAGTGAATGAGATTTCTCGAACTTCTCTTTGATATTCAAAACCATTTAAATTAGAGGATACTTGTTGAATGCATGATTCACCTATATGAATTGTTGTTCTTAGAGAATATTCAGTGGGAAGAGTTTCTAACAAAACAATATTTTGATCATTAGAAGTATTAGTATCATATAATTCTTTTTCAAAACTTTCCCAGTCTTGATTAAATCTCTCTTCTTGTGGAACATTTACGATTTATGGTTCTACCACTGGTACTTATATATGAATTGGGGGAATTGGAATCGGAACTTGTTCTGCTTCTGGCACTTGAATCTGAACTTGAGAAACTTGAATTGGAATTTTTTCTACTTCTAGAAATTGAATCTGAACTTGAGGAATTGGAATTTTTTCTACTTCTAGAAATTGAATCTGAACTTGAGGAATTGGAATTTGTTCTAGCATTGGCCTATGGAACATGTAATCTGGAAAATGAGAATTCCTCTGTTCATGACATTTTCTGAATTGCATTAATTCTTCTGGACTGAATCTCACAGTTTCTATTTGCAGAACCCTTGATAATTCCGGAATTGATTCAAACACATCGTCAAATTTATCAGGCTCGCTTGTAAATGCTTGCAGCTTAACTTGATTTGTTATTTCTTTGGCAACACCATATGCATCATAACTTCTTTTAGTAATAATTGGGGAATTGAAGGGTTTTAACCGATCAATTTCAAGACATGCATGCTTGAAATTGTCAAGAGTATATGACCGACATGTGATAGGAAAATTTGGCCAAATTGTCTTTTTGGCTTCTTTCATAAATTTAGTCAACCCATTACCTACGGTCTGATAAGAAATTTCTTTGGACAATAATTTATCTGGTATATATTAAGGTAGGACATGAGGGCAAGCATGAATTTCAAAAATTCGGATGTACATGAAAAATTCCTTACCAAACCATCCTCCTATATACCTGATATTTCTATTGGCTTCGTGGGTGACTCTAGAGATTTTCCTTTCGAAAATGATTTGAAAAACTGGGAGCATTACATAATTTCATATTTTAAAAATATGGGAGTGGTATTTTGATTCCCACAGGAATTATAATTGTACAAATATGGGGGTTTTAACTTCTCTGGTCCATTTCGATCATAAAGACAGAAATTTAGTAAAAAAACAAACGACATCTAGGATAAATGAACTCATATAAAAAGGCGTGACTTTATTGGAGGGAAGATTACGATTTTATATATAGAAAATGATACATCTAATAAAATTATCAGACATAATATTATCCCAATCAATAATATAGCCATGAGAAGCTACTTCTATCAGGGGTGTCCAATCTTCTTTAAACTTGGTTTTATTTGAAGACCCAAAAAGATGACACATCATTGCAGAAATTTGCGAGAATGAGATTTTAATAGAAACTACTAAGTACATACCCTTATCATCGGGTTTATGTTGATTAGGATCATTTCTCCAATCCTTAATCACATTTGTAGGGTGCTCATTCTCTTGCATAAATTCCTGGACGAAATAATTGTCATATATTTTCTGGGGTTCAGGGAATTTGTACATTTCCTTCAAATCTGCATGACTGATAGAACCAATGATTGTTCTATTTTTGGTAAAAAACTGTCTATCTCATATGTCCACACGATCTAACACCCATCTTACTAAGTCAGTGTATGGAAACATTTTAGGATGTGCAAAAAATATTTGTAGAAAAGAGTTAGTTGCGTCGGACCATGAGTCTGAATCTAAGGATGCAGAATCATCATCTACAATGTAATATTCCCAATTATCTTTTCGCTAGTTGGAATATTATATGTTGCTTCTATTCATAGATTAGATGAATAAGTGGGGTAAAGAGATCCTTAAATCTCTTAAGTAGGAATCAAACCACCTCTAGTATGAATGTGGATTAGTTTAGCTAGCTGAAATAAAGCAACCCTTGGTGTGAAAGGGGTCAATGTATGTAGATTGGGTCAAGGTTGACCAAATCAACAATGATGCCATAGGAGAGAATGGAGCTAGTGGGGACAACGCAGTTTTGAAGGAGGAGTATTTGCATGGAATTAGCATCATAAATGAGTGGGGCCAAGGGTGAGGAAGCTCACCAAGAATATAAGGAAGGGGATGGCAGCCATGAGAGGCATTCAGAATATTTTTTATGTTTGGGTCTGATGGCTTCTTTCATGCTTCAGCTGTTTAGCAGAGTTTTTTGTACTTTTTAGTACAAGGGTACTCTACCTCAGGGGACATCGAGTGCCCACTCAGGAGAACTATTATGAGCTTCATTTCCATCATATGGCATTGGGTCAAGCAACTACCTTCAGCCACAGCGTAGTATCCTTGAGGAACTGCATTATTTTGCAGGGTGTTGCAGTGGAGTGTTGAGAAACCCTATTTATGAGCTAGTTTCCTAGTGAGGGGAGCAGCCCTTCACCTAGAAAGCTAGAGAGGGGAAGCTACAACCATTTTCTGGTTATATCATCCATATTTCAATAGAGCTCCAGTGATATAGTGTGATTCAGCCATAAAGTAGCAGTCTGAAGTTTTTGCATCTTGTGTATTTCAAGAAACCCTTTTTGGGTTGTCTTGGGATTGTGTTTGAGAGATGAGTTCTCCATTCTCATCTCATTTTGAGCATCACATCAGTAGATCCACTTGTTTCCATTTTCCATCTGCAGTAACCCTCACTAGGACTGCGATGTCATGTACTCTGACATTTCTGTATAGCAGTAACAATTGTGGTTTTAGTGTATTTGGGAATTAGAGGCTTGTTTGCCTAGTTTGAGTGATTTTTTCCTCAACATATTGTATATTTTGCTGCTGTGATACATAATATAATGGATCTATGATTTTCTCATGTGTTTGTATTGATATTTTTTGTGCATTCTAGTTGTATGTTTAACATTACTGCTTTTCCTAATTTGGAATATTATAGTGGTATCAGAGCATAATCTTGGCTCAGCTTGTGGGGCAATACATCTATAGAAATGGAGGAAAGAGAGATCCCAAAAATTATTCTTCATATCATGAAGAACATTGCTAAAGATATCAAGGAGATGAGATTATAAAGGCAGAAGGAATCCCCTAGATGGTTTCATCAAGGAGAAAGTTCTGACACTTCACATTTAGGGTGTGAGCAACCAACATTATAACCTTCCTCACAATGCTCCACCATGTGCACATTCCTATCAGCTGGAAATGAGGTGGGAGGGCCACAAAGAGAAGAAACCCTTAGTGATTATTTCTTAGAATATTAATCTCAATCTTAGAGGTTCAAGGAGCACCTGAACTTCTAGGAGTTCTGTCGGATCAAGGATAGTAGAAGATCCCACAATCACCATAAAAGTGAGGGGTACATGCAGAACCCAAATCTACAATGTACTATGGGCAGGTTCCTTTTGCCCTCTTATGATGGGTCACCCAAGTGCACAGCCAAGGCTTGGGTAGAGAAGTTGGATACTTATTTTGAACTGAACATAATTTCATAGATAGAGGCCATCAAGATACCAATGCTGCACCTAGAAGGTGAAGCACATGAGTAGTGGTTTCATGGCCTATTTACACTAGGGCATGCTAGTGTCACTTCTTATGCATACTTCACTCAGAGATTGGTGGAGAGGAAAGGAAAATATTATTTTCTCTAAAACAAGCAGATATACAGAAAGGGAAAGAATTCTACATTTGATAATTTCGCTCTCCTTCTCTTTCTATCACCGTTGTCATCGCTCTCAATCCAACTTAAGCCACTAGATCGATTCTTGAAAACAAAAACAAAGAAAAAAAAACATACAATATACAAGTATCTACTTATCTTAATCCAATAAAATCGTTTAGATATGAAATACATACATCATCGAGAATAAATTTCAAAATATATAGACATATGTATGGGAAAATGAACATATATCTTTATTAGAGAGTAGGGGGAGAATATTAAAACCAATGGATCTATTTGTTGTCAACCTACTCCAAATTCATTCCATCCTCATCACATCCAACATCATCTCAGTAGCATATCAGTACTTCCATTGTCTTATAAAATGAGAATCCAACAACATAACTTTGTACAAAATTCTTCCTCCCTAGAACTTAGATGGGTGCTCAATTTATAGGGAAACTGATGGTAGTTTCTTAATGAACGGCTTTATAATAATAGGCAATACATGTTTCCAAGTTCAGAGGTGTTATATAGACACTTGGATTCGAATTATGACACCTATGGACTCTTCTAGAAGGCACTGTCCATGTGGATATTCCCAGAAAAATGACAATTCCGCTCCCAGGTGACTAACGCACACTTGAGTGTCGGGAAGTGAACTTCAATGCACCCTTGCATGGAGGTATTAGAACTGAAACATATTTATTCCCTTGCAGATGAGAATTGGTGAGTCAATGGGTCATATAATATATACTTAAAACCTTGGAAATCTCACAATTGAAGCCATGAATGAAATGTCTTCACTTAGAAACTGAAATATAAGGGGATGATAGTCCCTATTCATTGGTCCAGGGGGATGATGTCTAGTTTGACCAGGTCTTGGGGGATGATTCCCAAATTGACCTATAACAGTTTCCCCCTAAAGCATGAAATCAAAATAATAATAGTATTTGGATGAGATTCTTTACAATGTGATGAGTAGGAACTGAAGCGAACAATGACCTGCATCAATCTTGCAATACATTACATCATGATATTTTCATATTGATCAGCAATTGATGGGAATGCATACCCATGCTTAGCACAAAACTATCATAACATGTACATAATTAAGAAAGTCATCTACATTGGAATGTTTCCCAATATAGACATGCCTACATATATAGGCCCATGTTCGGATGGCGATCTGTATGTAAAGCCATTCTGGATGTGTACAAAAATCCTAAAATTGTAGCCCAGATGGATGAAAATAGATTTGGGGTCTTCTTATCTCATTCAATTGATCATTTAGGAACAATTCTAACCATGCAAAAATATGATTTGAAGTCGAAAATGAGAAGACATCGTCTGATTACTAGCCAATGATGTGAGATGTTAACAGACGCGAGAAAAACACCATTGATTTTAATGGATTTCAAGGTACTGTAGTACAATTTGTAAGGTGTGAATAGATGATTTGATGTCGAACACCAAACAAAATCTTTCGGTCAAAGGTTTGGAAGAGAGAAACTTTCCGATGGTGTAGCAAGCCTCAGGGTGTTGGAAGATGTTTCTAAGTAAACTTCCTAAATGATGAGTTGATGTCGACAAGAAGAAACTTTATCACAAAACGGGAGTAATGATTTTGGAGACAAAATGTGACTTGATATAGTAATGTTCAGGGATGATCGCCATTAAAATTAAGGTTTATGAGTATTGTATAAATATGAGGATTTACTGGATGAATTATCTTGAACATATCGGCAACACTGAGCTGAGTTGGCAGCATTAACCCAAAACCGAAGTGATGATATGATGAACCATAGGTATGATGAACCATCAAGAATATTACCCAACCAAAAAGTCATGATGATGGAGTGAAAGTGCCATGTTCAAGAGAGACCTGCTACCATAAAGTGTTTTGTTCTTTATTTTTTAACAAGCTTGAGGAGGGTAACATATTCTTAATCTATAATTCGACCCTTTGGGTGAATCCATCACTATTTAATAATTTAACAAGTCTAGCAATAAATGAAACTCGATCTTGCCATGATCGGCAAGTCCATCGCTATTTTTTGTTTTAACAAGTATAACAATAGTGAAAACCCAATCCTTTTTCATGTTTAGAGAGTTTGAAAAAGAGGACAAAAGAAAAATCCATAAGTCATTTTTCGTAAATTTGTCGCTCAGGTCTAAAAAATTGTAAAATAATACCTGAGAAAACCTCTTAGCCATGCTCTGTTCGACTAAGGTTTTCCTTTTTTGTAAATAATATATCTCAGTCTGAAAAAGGGTTAAAATTATACTGAGTAGATTTCGTTTCATTTACTTTTATGAGCTCAAAAAGTTAAGTGCTCAACAATATTTTCACATTATCGGAGCCTGAAAAGAGCTAAAAGAAGACTCCAAGGGGTTCCCTTTTCACAGTTATCAAAGCTCAAAAAAGAGATAAAAGTGTGATTCAATTTTTTTTAATTTTATCAAAGCTTGAAAAAGAAGGATAAAACTATGCTTTGTGGTCAGATCATTCTTGAATAAGTGTGCACACTAAACTCATTGTATCAGTTGTAAAACCTATTCAGAAAACCATCAAATGGATTAAAAATACATGTTTCATAGAAAAAAAATGAATAAAAACCATAGTCACAACATTAAATATGATTTAAAATAATCAAATTGACTAATTAAAAGAGTTTTTACCATTCCAAAGTTACCATTTGAAAATTAGGAGCTCTGAACCAATTTTTCCCCTGAACTTTAGCAGTCAATTGTGACAGTTTCAGTGGATGATTTCTCTTGTCATTTGATCCAGGTTGGAGCTATGAACCTTCTCTTTCTTTTAGTATCATTTTAATTGCATTTCATGGTCAATTTTAGGGTTTTGAGTCCCTTAGGGTAAACATATCATGCTCTGAAGGAAATGCACCCTTGAATGTCGAAAGGTGCATTGTAGTGCACTGAAATTGAAGGCCAGATGCACTGCAATGCTTTTTCCCTTGACATGGGGTGCGTTAGGCGCAATTCTCATTTTTTTTCTTTCTATGTGCCGAAAATTTCCCAAGTTTGTTTCTTGAAATGGATCCTAATGAAGCTTATGATTGTGTTTCAGTTATTCATCAAATAAAAATGACAATTATGTGGTGAGAAAGAGAACATGAAGAACAAAATATGATTGCCCTAAATGATCCGGGTACAGTAAGAGCCCTCAAAGATTGCATGTTGCTTAAATACTTAAGACTGTCAAGGATGAGGCAGCAAATGGAACTATTGGAGTTTCTAGTTCTTTCATTGGATCTGATATTGCAAGATTTTCACATTGGGGCAAAGTGCTCCCAATATTGGTGGAGGATATTTATTTTCTCACTGGATTATCGAGGCGAGGTTCTCCCATTTCCCTTGCAGGATCTACTCTTGGAGGAGATGCAGTGAGAGATTACATATTGAAGCACTGCCACTGAGGGACTGAACCAAGTAAAGATGGGAAAATAAATATCTGTGACGTGTGTGATCTACCTTTGAGAACCATCCTCTTTACCATTGCAAATCTTTCTAGTTCCGCTACACTACATGTGGCAAATAGATCATACATGGAGTATGCACTTGAGTTTTTAGAACCAACAGTATTTAACTGGGTTGAAGTTGTACTCTTTCCCATTAAATAACAACTGACTAAATAAAAGGGTGGAAGGAAGAATAATTTCAACTATGGCTCGATCTTGATTTTCTTTTCCTTAGATCAGATTCCATTGATGCAACCACAACATGTTACACTGGGCATATATGGCCCTAGAGATCCACGGACGTAGAGATGGGTTGAATGGATGTCTAGACATGCTTGTCAATCAACCATCATATTCTCTACTTCATTCTTCACCTGGTTTAGACAACAGATGATCACCATGGAACAGTATGCATCTGCAGGCATATATTTCTAAGGAGATCCATACTTGATTCTACCAGACATCGCTCAATGGGGTGCAATTGGTAAGAATGTTTTGACCATGTTTTTTTCTATTTTTTCTAAGTTTTCTACATGTTTTTGTATTTTTATGTTTCCCAAGACTAAACTAAAGTTTTTATGTATACATATGTGGGTCAGATTCGACCAGTGGGTCAAACAGAGTAGGGATCAGGTGAGCCAGTAGAGAGGGTTGTCAGGAGAGAAGTCTTTCGGGATTTAAATATGACCAAGACTCTTGCTAAGCTACAACAGCACGTGGAGGGATTGACTCTTGGGATTCTGAATTTATGGATCGAAGAGTTACCTATGAGACTGCAATGCCATACTATTGGCCTTCCTAACTGTTGGATGCAGTTATTACATCAGATAGATAGACCAGTAGCTTGTTGTCATGAGCATCACTAGTTTAATTTTACATTTTTCATATATTTTGAGGTCATATGACCAATGTGTCTTGGGCACAAATTTTGTAAAAACCTATAACTATCTATCTATTTATTTTCAGTGTTTTCCTCTGTTTATTGTTCAATCCTATTCAATTATGTGATGTGAATTGAATATATGTCTTTACATGTGTTGCAAATTTCTGTTTAAAACATAATTCACTAAGGAATCAGTTAATGTTTCAAATTTCTGGAAATGGGTTGATATTGAATGTATTCAAAATGTCTTTCCAAAATATAAACTCTTAGGAACATATGATGCAATGTTGGATTTAGGACAGTATGAATGCTAGTAAGTTGCAATACAAAAAGTCATGAGTCTAACCTAATGATGATGTGATTAGTACCAAATGAAATGGCATCACAGAGAAGTTTGATCAACCTACTATACTTAGCAATATTGTTTGTAGATCGAATGATACAAATCCCTTGAAAACTCATTAACTCATTGCCTGGAGCGAAAATGTCCCATGCTTTAGAGGATAGATTTTTCATACTACGACTAGCACCATCACCGTACCCAACGAATGGTTCCAAAGATTCAGACATCTACGATGGAATGTAAAGTGGATTACTAACTTCAAGGAAACTCTAGAAAAATAAACTAAGATAGTAAATGAAAATGAAAATCATATATGAAATATATTAAAAAAGTTTACTACGTCAACTAAGCATAGTAACGTTTAAGGTACAACCCATTTTGATTGCGCTAGTGGAATTCCATCATAATATACTAACTCATAGGTGCCCTTAGCCATAACTCTTTTGACAATGTATGGCCATGCCATAATGGCTCAAATTATCTTGTACCTAAAAAATCAGATTCCTAGTCATAAAGTAAGACCAGGTCAGCCTCAGAGAAGATGTGAGGGTGGACATGTTGGTTGTATTGCACCTTGATTCATCTCTTGTGTGCTTCGTCGGCCAATGCAGCTTCACGACGTGTTTCATCAAGATGGATGAGGTTAAAAAGATGTGCTTCTTCAGTAGAGGTGTCAGGTAACAAGTCAAAAATGAGGTTTAATGACGGTATTTCACATTTGATTGGAAGATAGCTTCCAGACCATACACCAATTGAAAGGGGGTAAATATGGTTGTTTTTCTCGCTGAGGTTCAATATTCCCACAAAGCCGAGTATAGGATCAAATGAAAATTTCATTTATTAACTCCTATAATTCATTGAACCATTCACTTAAGAATCTTGTTAATAGCTTCAACTTGTCCATTGGATTATGGATAATAAGGAGTAGAACTATCACGCGACAATCCTAATTTGGCAGTCAACTCATTCATCATGTGATTTCGAAAATACTTACCATGATCTGTAACTATAGCTTGTGGAACACCAAACTATGAGATGACATGATTGAAAAAGAATAATGCAGTTGTTTCGCCAGTGTTATTGAATGTAGGCATCGCTTCAACCCACTTGGTAAAGTAGTCTACTGCAACAATAATATAACCATACCCCCTGGATGAACGAGGGTTGTAGGTCATGAAGTCAATGCCCCATTTTGCAAATGGTCCCATAGTGATAACAAGATGCATCGGCACTAGTGGTTTGCGAATTTTATGATAAAATATTTGGCATGCATGAAAAATTCTTACCACGAGGATGAAATCGCAAAATATGGTAGGCCAATAGTAACCAACACTGATAATCTTCTACGCGGTAGCGTATCTACAAAAGTGTCCACCACAAGCCCCAGCATGACAATCATTTAGAACCTTCTCAGCCTCCTCATGAGTGAGGCACCTCCTTAAGATCGTATCGACACCATGACGATAAAGTGTATCACAGAAGATCAGATAATCTTTGGCTTGGTATCAAATACGTCACTGTTGAGAGCGAGAAGTATCGGGCCGGAAATTCTGGGTTTGGAGATAAATGATAAAATACCAATACCAAGGATTAGATGATCTGATCAGAAATAGAGACTTGTCAGGAATTGATGGTTGCGATGTAGCATCAATACTATCATAGGGAAATTAGCAGAGAAGCTCAGCAAAAATAAATACTTCTTTGACTTGGATTTGATGAATTCCAAATAAAATTCCTGCAAAATGATGATCCATTTTGAATATTCCCCCCCCAGCAATTGATGTGTTGTTATACATAATTTTAATCTACGAATAAACTAATTTCCCTGAGTGTGGTGTTCCTTCACTCAGAAAAATAGAGGAAATACAACTATTATTTTCTCTAAAACAAGTAGATATATAGAAAGGTAAAGGAGTCTACTTGTGCTTCTTTCACTCTCCTTCTCCTTCTGTCGTTGTTATCGTCGCTCTCAATCCAACTCAAGCCACTAGATCAATTCCCGCAAAAAAAAATAAAGAACAACAAAATGTTGGAAATATTGTCATTGATGGCAAAGGAGAAGAAAGGAGAAACACCAGAATTATCTTTGATAACAAAGGAGAAGATCAGGATTAGTTGGAGTATAAAAGAGCAATAATGAAAAGAAGGAAAAATTTAAGTGGAGAATCATAAAAGAGAGGCAGAGGAGCAGCAAAGAGTAAAAGAGAAGCATAGCAGAGTAACATTATTCAGAAAAGAGGCAAGTAACAACAATGTGCAACAAAGAGGTAAGGAGCAACATTAGAATCATTATCTAAGGCAAAGGGGCAGAAAGGAGCAAAAAAGAGGTAGAACAGTTCAGTTTATTTTGGTGTGATTATATTCTGGAGCAAGTGGATGTGTGTGCAGGTTGAATAAGAAACAAATATGTATTCTGGATTGAAATATCTAATACATAATGGTGTTCTGTATTCAGCATTGAAATAGTATGTAAAGTGGCATCATCATATAATCATATATCCAAGCGAATAAGAGAAGAGAAGACCTAGGAAAAAGTAGTGTGGAGGAGACAGACTTGCAGAGTAGCGGCATTTGAATAAATAGGAGAAATGATTAAGGCATAAAACCCCTAAGAAAATTACCAAAGGAGAGAATGGATAGTTTTGATCAAATCGCAAATATCATCTTGAATATCAACAGTTTTAATATCATCGCAGATTAAATTGTGAAAATGCCAAAGTGGACACGTGTCGGGTGGAGGTCCTTGCACATATCGCATAGTGCATGCGATATGGTATAACAATTAATGGCGGAGATGTAAATTTATGAAGTTCCAATGAGGTAAATTAGTGAATGACCGAAGTGCGATGGGAAAGGTTTTGTGACATGCAATAATGTATTCGCAGCAATTTGTAAAATCACAAAATCAGTATTATTACGATATGGTTAAACTTGCGAAGTTGTGATAATGTGCAGAGGTTGCGATGTGATAAGAAGTGGGGCTTGCGATGCGATGCGATCGCATATCGCATATGATAAAAGGAACCTTGTTATTGCTATGAGTTAAATCTTGCAAAATGCGATAAGAGTATCGAATGCGATAACCTTCAAAGCTAAAATCTAAAGGATTTAAAGTCCGGTTGTGGGACCCAGTTGGATATCGCAAAATGCAAGCTCAGGAGGATAAGTGCCCAAGAATCATGTTAAAATTCCGAAGTATGAAGTGTGATAAGAGTATTGAATGCGATGTAGTTTCAAATCAAAAGTCTAAAGGTTTTCAAATCCGGAGATATAAGGTTTCCCTTTGAAGAAATCACATCGGGGTTTGGAAGAGATATGCATAACAAGAAACACATGAGAATGCCGAAGTGTGAAGTGCGATAATGAAGCGGATGCGATGTAGGTTAATGCTGAAGCCTAAAGGATTTCAAGTTGGAGAGTATGTGTTTTCCCCTTGTTAAATTGCATCAAAGAGAAAAGGATGATTATAACATAAAACAAAGTTTTAATGCATCTGAAGGAGGCTTGGGTAAGTGACCCGGCATAGAGCAAAGGAGCAGGTGAAGGTTGAATGCTGCGGGCACGAATAGAAGAGGCAAAGTCGAGCAAAAGGAGATATGGTGGCACTGTTGGCAACGTGCCAGCTGGGTCGAGTTGGGTAAAAAGTGCTTGTGTAGAAATGCTATGATATAATTGCAAAAACAAAAAATACAATGACAGCAGCAGAAAGGACAAATGCACAGCGAACCAAGAGCTGAAAGGGCTGAGTGAAATATACTTGGTGTAACTGTAAATGTAAATTCATTGATTACTTTATATTGTTTGTGATGCAAATTCAAGTCTTTGTAGGCATGGGAAAAACTCCAATGAGTGTTGTAATGATTATTTATGTTGTAATAACCTGAAATAAAGTATAAGGAATCAAATGTGTGGAAGGCAGAGAGACATTCATGTTCACTTCGGATTCCCTGTAAAATGCTAAAATTTAGGAGTTATCTGTATAAGAGATGTAATATTAGTGTGCAGTAGGGGGTTAGAGAGAGGAATGGAAGAGAGCTGAATAATGTAAGAGAGTTGCATAAGGTTAGAGAATGGAAGAATCAGAGAGAGCTGATAGAGATGTTGTGCACACCAAGAGCTGATATGAAGCAGATATGAAGGCTGAAGAGGCAACAGTGGAGAAGGAGTATAACAGAGCCGATATCCAGGTAAATCGGCATTATAGTTTCATGTTGAGTGAGGGGATTATAGTCTCCTTTCAAGTTGTAGCTTGATAAATTTTCAGTTGGAGCTGGGTAAGGTAGGAGCCTCTTGTAGGTTTTAGCCTGCAAAAAATTTATGGGATTTGGTGCTTCCTTGCAAGTTGTAGCTTGCAGAAGTTGAGGTAGGAGCCTCTTGTGGGTTGTAGCCTGCAAAAAATACATGGGAGTTGGTGCTTCTATTTCAAGTTGTAGCTTGATAGATGTCCAATTTGACCTGGGTGAGGTAGGAGCCTCCTGTGAGTTGTAGCCTACAGAAAATAGATGGGAGTTGGAGATTCCTTGCAAGTTGTAGCTTACAGAAATTGAGATAGGAGCCTCCTGTATAAGGTTGGAGTCTATAGAAAATCAGTGGTGAGAGGGAGTTGGAGCTTGCCTTTGCATCACAACAATAATAAGATGTGGTTTTATCCCTTATGGGTTTCCACTTAAATATGTTGTCTATGTGCATGATGATTATGTGTTGATGTGTTGTTTTAATCTGCTTAATTACTAGTTGTCCACACATTCAGTTTGCTGATTCATTATGTATTATGCTACTTATAAAATGAAGTAGTTAATTGGTGTAAATAAAAGAGTTTTAATGTCCATGAATGTACTAAAATAATTCACCCCCCTCCTCTCAGTTTAGATAAGGGTTCATTAATTGGTATCCAATTTGGTTCCTTTAGCAACAGTTTAACAACTAGAAGGAGGTCCTAGGTCCCCAAAATGGCTAGCCTAGAAGGATGCTCAACAAATAAAGCCACATTTTTTACTAGCACAAACTATGCTTTCTGGAAAATAAGAATGAGGACATACTTAATGTCTCTAGGAATATAAGTTTGGGTTGTTGTGGAAGAAAAATATGCACCAAAGGAAAATGACACTGAGAAAGAAGCCAAACAAAATTTCATAGCTAATGCAAAAGAAATGAATGCACTCTTCAGTGGTCTGAGTGAGTCAAAAAATTTCAAATTAATGCACAGTAGGACTTCCAAAGAAATCTGGGATACATTAGAAAATATTCATGAGGGTGATATAGTTGCATTCTTCATGAATATGGCCAAACTGCAAGCACATAGAACTCAGTTTGAAAACTTAAAAATGAATGAAGATGAAGATATTGCTGCATTCTTCTTAAGAGTAGAAAAAATTGTGAATATCATGATAGGCCTAGGAGAAGAAATTAAAGAAAGTGTTGTAGTCCAGAAAATATTGAGATCTCTACCATCTAGGTTTAATCCTAAGGTTTTTTCCATAAAATAAACAACAGACTGTGAAACCTTAACAAGAAACCAATTACTTGGGAAGATATGAGACTTCCTAAAGGGAATTCAAACATGATGGAGGCAACCTTCAAGGAATAAAAATGCATAAAAGAGAAGGAAGGTACATGGTCATGCTATGATGAAGAAGAAGCCAAATTTTTCAAAATACTGGACAGAGGCACAGGTAAGTACAAAGGTAAACTTCCATTCAAGTGCTTTAATTGTGGATGAGTGGGGCACTATGCTTCAAAATGTCCTCATAAGAAAATAGAGAATCAGTGAAAAGGGGAAGAGAAAAGAAATTTCAGCAATAGGCAGAAGGGGAACATATTTAATAGAGGAACATTCTATGCTCAACAAGACAATAGTGCATCTAAGAGTTCAGATGAATCCCCCAATGAATAAGGAACATCATAATTAATTTTGATGGCCAAGGAATATCTTGAGGAATATTTCCTGTAATTTGAAGAACAAGGTGAGGTATACCTTGAGGGGGAGTTGGCAAGTGCCTTAAAAGAAATTGAAAGGCTTTAACTTAAGAGTAAGAAAAAAAAGGAAATCCTTCTGAAACATGTAAAGGAAGAACCAAAATCTGAAGATTTTATTAAATTGAAAGTTGAACTAGAAGAAGAAAAGAAAGTAGAAGACATTCTGCTGCAGCAAATAAGGGAGAAAAGTCAGGAATGTGGAAGATTGGAAGAAGAGGTGGTGAGTCTGAGGAAGATATTGGAAAAGGCTCAAACTGATTTAATAATGAACATTCAACAGTTAAAATGTGTTGAACAATTGGAAAAAATATTAAATGCACAAAGATCTCCTCTTGTAAATATTGGGATAGGATATGAAGGAGAATCCAGCAAGTTGAAGGTAGAGGATAAGAAGCTATTACATTAGTGAAAGTTGTCCTAAGAAAAAATGTTAACTCCCATCAATCTGAGAACAAAAATGTGGGAAACCATTCAAATCCTCATGAGATGTAGCAAAAACCCACTACTAGGAAAGCCTAGGAAACAAAAGGAGTGCAAAACCAAGCAACATTCTAGCACAGATCAAATGGCTTCCACAGACATAATTTTCATATGACCAGATGGCTATATCCCTAAACAACCTTCTCTGCCAGATACAGATACTACTTCCATGGGTATTTCTTTTTCTGCAAAAGGTTCGATCATAAAGCCATGGAGTGTGGAGCATATATAAGGAGACCGGAGTATGGAAACTCAAAGGGAATTAAGAACAATGGTGGATTCACTTGTGTACATAATCCATTCCAAAATACAATCAAATATTTTTGCGGCCATAAAAAGGGGCACAACTCTTACGAATGTCCTCTCAAAGACCGTGATCCATCTTTTCAAAACATTTATAGAACAAACAGTTACATGCAATGGAAAAGGAAGCTAAATAAGTGTGATCTGGTTCTAATTGCTCACGATTAGAATAGTCAATGTTATGTGGACAGTGGGTTCTCAAGACATATGATTGAAGACCAAAGCAAGTTTGTAACATTTGATGAAAAGAAATTTAGCAATTTAACATTTGGAAATGAAAAAGCAGGGAAAATCAAAGGAAAATGCATAGTTAACCTAAATAATGGAGGATGGGAGGCTCAGGATGTACTGTTTGTAGATGGCCTGAAAGCCAATCTACTAAGTGTTAGTCAAATTTGTAATAAAGGCTATGAGGTCCTTTTTAGAGCCCAAGATTGTGAAATAAGGTCAATCACCATAGGAAAGACCTTGGTTAAAGGTGTTCAAATAGAAATTAATGTTTATATAGTGGAAGAGGAGAATGAAGAATGCCACATCAACAAACTTGACGAATCTTGGCTATGGCATAGAAGACTGGGACATATAAATTTTGACCACATCATTAAACTGAGAAAAAATAAAGCTGTCAGAGATTTTCCTGCAATAAAGAAACCACCAAATACCATATGTAAGTACTGCCAATTGGGCAAACAAACTTGCACATCATTCAAAGCCAAAGACCAACTGTCTACTAGTAAACCTCTCCATCTTTACACATAGACCTATGCAGACCTTCAAGAAAAAATACACCAGGTGGAGAATCGTATTTCATGCTGATAATTGATGATTTTTAAAGATTAACATGGGTGGCATTTCTCAGATAGAAATATGAAGCATTTGATAAATTCAAGATATTAAAGGTACTGGCAGAAAATCAAACTGGATGTAAACTAAAATGCATCAAATTAGACAAAGGAGGTGAATTCACAGGTGATGAGTTTGCAGACATGTGAAATGAATGTGGGATAAAGCAACAATTTACCATTGCAGATACACCTCAACAGAATGGAGTGACGGAGAGTCAAAACAAGTATGTATAGCAGATTTCCAGAGCCATGATGCAGGAAAGAAACATTCCCCAAACCTATTGGGCAGAAGCAATACACATAGTTGTTCATATTCTCAACAAAACTCATCTTATACCAAATTGTGTGACAATACTCCATATGAATCGTGGCATGGGAAACCGACATCAATTAAGCACATTAGAGTCTTTGGCATCAAATGTTTCATAAATAATAATGATGAAAAATTGGGGAAGCATGATGGAAGACATAATGAAGGAATATTTTTGGGATATGCATCAAAGAGTAAGGGCTATAGGTGCTACAATAAAAGACTGCATAAGATTGTGGAAAGCATTTATGTGAGATTTGATGAAGAGCTACCAAACATAATCAAAAGTAAAAACTGTATCAATATTCTAGATCATAATCATGATGAAAATATAGAAACTAAAGAACAGAATGAGACAACAGAAGATACATAAATAAACTCAAAAGGACCCTCGAGGCACATTCAAAAGAACCATCCAGAAGATCAAATCATTAGAGACAAGGGTGCAGGAGTCCAAATAAGAAGACAACTAGCTGAACAAACTAAGGAAATATATATATTCGTGTTGTCACAGATAGAATCGAAGAGTTTTGATAAATCCAGCAAAGAAAAAAGTTGGATAAATTGTATGAACGAAGAATTAGACCAGATTGAGAAGAACAAGGCCTAGGAGTTAATAACAAGACCTGTTGAGAAAAATGTCATTGGCAAAAATTGGATATTCAAGAATAATATGAACAAACAAGGTCATGTAATCAGAAATAAAGCCAAACTTGTATGTAAGGGATACGCTCAAATTGAAGGACTTGACTATGATGAAACTTTTTCCCTTGTAGCAAGAATGGAAGAAATTATAATTTTTCTGGCTTTTGCATGCTATCATGATTTCAAGGTATATCAAATGGATGTGAATTATGCCTTCTTAAATGGAGATCTAGAGGAAGAAGTCCACATGGAACAACTTGAAGGTTTTTCCTTAGTTGATAAGCACAAATATATTTGCAGATTAAAGAAAGCCCTATATGGTCTCAAACAAGCACCACGTGCATGGTATTCTAGGCTAGAAAAGTACTTTCAAAAACAAGGATTCAAGAAGGGAGGAGTAGACAAAAATATTTATATAAAGGCTAATGAAAATAAACTTTTAATTGTAGTGGTATATGTAGATGACATCATGTTTGGCAGCAACAAGGATGAGTTAGAAAAATATTTGTAGAAGAGATGAAGTCATAATTTGAGATGTCTATGATTGGAGAGCTTACCTTCTACCTAGGACTTCAAATTCTACAAAAGAACAAAGGAATATTCATTTCACAAGAAAATTTATTAAGATACATGTTGAAAAGATTCCAAATGGAATACTGCAAACCTGTTTCAACTCCCATGATCATTGGATTCAATTTATGTGCTGATGATGGATCTGCAGATGTATATCAAAGACTTTATAGATCTATGATAGGAAGTTTGCTATACCTAATAGCCTCTAGACTAGACATTATGCTGGCAGTAGGACTTGTGGAAAGATATAAAGCAACACCAAAACAAAATCACTTGCTAGAAATCAAGAGGATATTTATATACTTGCAAGGAACTACACATTATGGCCTATGGTATCCAAAAGGAAAATATTTCACATTGAAAAAATTTACAGATGCAAACTGGGCCAGCTATGTGCATGATAGGAAAAACATAAGTGGAGGTGCATTATATTTGGGAGAAATTCTGGTGGCATGGTTAAGCAAGAAGTAAACATATGTCTATCTATCTATAGCATAAGCGGAATACATAGCAGCAGTAGCTTGTTGCACACAAGTGATGTGGATGAAACAAACTCTTCAAGACATGAAGGTAAGTATCACTGACCTATTTCTATCAAATGTGACAATACAAGTGCAATAAGAATATCAAAAAATCTTGTGCTTCATTTGAAAACCAAGCACATCCCAATAAAGTACCACTTCCTCAAAGAACAAGTAGTAGAGAAAATAGTAAAGATGGAATATGTTCCAGCAAAAGAACAAACAATAGACATATTTACAAAACCTCTTGCCAGATAACCTTTCGAATATCTAAGAGACAAATTGGGGATAGTGTCTGCAGTTGATACTCTCTGATACGATTAAAAAAGGGGGGGGGGGGGAATAATGCACCAGCAAAGGCTGCAATATCAGGAACATGCATCCATCCAGGGTTAGACAAGAAGCAACTTATCAGGGGGAGAATAACCCATAAAATTTGTCAAGAAGAGCTCGAGTTATGGAGCTGGTAAATATCTACAGAGTATGATTACACTATTTTTCTCTTAGCAAGTGTTAATAGTGTAACAAAATGCTTTAAAGAAGGATGAATAAGAAAAAATTTATTATCAGTATATCATTACAAATATTCGTCAATTGGTATTTGGAGCAATCTTGCTATCAGTAGAATACCAAATGTTATTTTTGGAGCAGTGTTATGGTACAGGTCCCTAGTATCGGAGTATTACAACATACATCATGGTGTTGTAATTTTGAAGTACATATAAAGAAATGCTTATGTGTAATATAAAGCAACAGTCACGGTTTGTACAGAACAATCAGGAAGCAGTAATACAGTGGTGGATTAGGGATATTCATTCAAATACAAAAGGATTCATCAAGTGTGGAATGAATAGATGGAGTGTGTATATTCATTTCGTAACAAAAGAAAAGAATGAAGAATGCTTATACAGAACTCAGAGAGAAGTAATGCAATGATGGAAAATACATTGGAAAATGTGTAACCCTTTGCCATTAATGTCAAAGGGGGAGGAAAAATTACCAAAAGAAGAAAGGCACTTCTCATAATGAAAGGGGGAGGAAGTGTTGCCATCAATGCCAAATGGGGATATTGTTGGAAATATTGTCATTGATGGAAAAGGAGCAGAAAGGAGCAACAGTAGAATTATCATTGAGAACAAAGGAGCAGATCATGATCAGCTAGAGTATAAAGGATCAATAAGGCAAAGAAGGAAAAATTTAAGTGGAGAAGCATAAAAGAGAGGCAGAGAAGCAACAAAGAGTAAAATAGAAGCAGAGAGGAGTAGCATTATGCAGAAAAGAGGCAAGGAGAAGCAATGTGTAGAAAAGAGGCAAGGAGCAAAATTAGAATCATTATCTAAGGCAAAGGAGCAGAAAGGAGCAATATAGAGGTAGAAAATTGCAATTTAGTTTAGTGTGATTCTAGTCTGGAGAAAGTGGATGTGTGTGCAAGTTGAATTTGAAACAAATATATATTCTGGATTGAGAGATATAATACTTAATGGTGTTCTGTATTCGACATTGAAATAGTATGTAAAGTGGCAGCAGCATACAATCATAGATCCAAGTAATTAAGAGAAGAGAATGCCCAGGAAGGAGTAGCGTGGAGGAGACGGAGTTGCAGAGCAGCGACAATTGAATAAACAGGAGATATGATTAAGGAATAAAACCACTAGGAAAATTTCCAAATGAGAGAATGGACGGTTATGATCAAATCGAAAGGATCGGCTTGAAAATTGATAGTTTAGATCTCGTCGAAAATTAAATTGTGAAAGTGCTAAAGTGGACACGTGTCGGGTGTAGGTCCTTGCGCATATCTCATAGCGCATGTGATATGGTATAACAGTTAATGACAGAGATGTAAATTTGTGAAGTGCTGATGAGGTAAATTAGTGAAGAGCTGAAGTGCGATGGGCAAGGTTTTGCAACATGCGATAAGATATTCGCAGCGATTTGAAAAATCATAAAATCGGTATTATTGTGATATGGTTAAACTTGAAAAGTTCTGATAATGTGCAGAGGTTGTTGCCGGTTCACAAAGGTGGCTTATTGTAGGAAACCTCTAAGGTCCTCATTCAATTTTCAACCCAGGGTAAGTCTTTTTCTTTCAAGAGTGTAAGCTCAGGATATGCAAGTGAGATCAAATTATAGCTACTCTATGATGCTTATGAAAAGGATTCTCTAATTCTCGAATTTCAATCAACTGAAAGGGACATGAAAATGGCATAATGAAACTAACTACTCTGCCTAGCTCTGAAGGAGAGAAACTTATAATTGAACAACATAATGATGGATTGAACAACAAGCTATCGAATTGAACAACAACTTAAATGAATTGAACAACAACCTGAATAAATTGAATCAGCAACTACTTATACTAAATCAGCAACTACTTATACAATTTTGTAATGGAATTCTCTTTGTGAACTGACTAATTGACATCTTACTGTACGTAATCAAGAATTGGATGCCTTATCATACTATGGGAACAATCTAATATGTCAATATGAATAACATTGACCCATAATTATTCTACGATTCGTAAATCAACTTCAAAGGCGTTGGAAGAAAATGAAAACATCTAACATCGATAAAGCATTATTATAAATCAGAAAGCACGAATGCAGTAAAAAATTAAACCAAAAAGCACGAATGTTAAACTATTCTGAAGAAAGAAAAACCATAACTTTATTGAGTGGAAAAAGTAATTTACAACTATATCAGGTAACAGAATATTGATTCTGTAATTAACGCGCAACACGTAAATTATCAGAGAACTCCCAGGGGTTGGGCCCAGACCATTGGAAGATCTAATGCAATGAAAAACTAAAAAGATGATTGTTCAAAAATCAAAACTCTTTATTGAATAAAAAGATGATATAGGGATACAATCAAACATTTCTTTCCTGAAGCGTTGATTACAGAAGGAAAATCATATTTTTTCTAGTTCATCCTTGGTCCTTTTAAAGGAGTTTTTGCGTATTGACTCAATATTTTCTAAACGACAGCCCGCTGTGTGTGGCTGTCATTTGGGCTCTCGAGCTTGGATCTATCTTTCTGCCTTCTGTCAATTTCTGGAAGCTATTGAGATTCTATGAGTCTGTTTTTTCCATTTGTCTTCCATTTAATGTTGGTTCAGATACTCTGCTTTCCTACATACAGAGATAAAATAAGTCAAATTTCTGTTATAAAAGTGTTTCCTTTTGTCGTTAGCCCACTTTCCCTAATTTTCATAAACCTTTTCTATCTTTATTGTTTAAAATGAGAGAGAACCACCAAAATTGTGTCACAATTCAAAGGGATCATAGGTGGAAACATACCTTAATTCCAACCCAACATACTCCCCCGCTTACCTATTTGCAAGTTCTCGTGCAAACATATGGTTGAGATGTAGCTATGTTAAGGAGTAGGCAGGGTAGATCTTTTCCTTGTATGCTTTGAAACCTTGTTTCATTCTAATTATTGCAAAGGCAGCGACTATGTACCCTTCTGGCAATTCGTAGTCATGATCATAGCCCTCAAGAGGATACCAGATAAGATGGCATCTATATCTACATCCTAACCATGCAAAACCCATGTTGAAGACCAGGTTACTATATGAGAGGAATCTGGAGGTGGCTGCCTTGAAATTTCTATAGCCAAATGGCTCCCTATTCTTCACACTGTTGGTGGAGGCCATCCATCTCTGTTTAGCTGCTACCAAGGTTGCCTCCTAAATTTCTTCAAAATATTCCTGTCTATTTTCTATGATATCTTTATGGATGGGCGCCAGCCTGGTCCTTGCACCTTTCCTTTGCATGAAGTTCTTGTGTTGGATAAACAGTTGCAGGGGTTTTTTAGGTTCTCCTCTAACCCACAGGTCTAAGCCATGCTCTCTCTTTTGGAAGATGTTATAGGCTTTGTCCCACCTAATATGATTTTCAGCAAATGAGAGGAAGACTTGAAACTAAACATCCCCTATAAAGGGACTAGGATTACTGTCTGTGTCCTCTTCTAGAAAGAGATTATGCATGTAGAGTTCACATAAAAGGTGCTGGACCTGTTCATCTTGCTCGTTGCAGCAGTGGATGAACTCATCTACGGTTTTGAAAGTTGTGGACTTCCCTGCCCTAACGGCCTTGATTTTTAGCAGCAAATATTGTTCTGTTAAGAACATGGCATAATTGGTTGCTGGTGCCCTGCATGTTAGTGCATCATAATACAAGGAAAAAATCGTAGTGATTTGTTTCTTGGCCTGCTCCACCTGTTCTTGTGCCCTTTTTAACTTTTCTTGCTCGTCTCTGAGCTAGGTAAATGTTTCATCTTCTGTAGTGGGAAGGTTTTTGAATTTCTTTAGCAGTGCCTGATATTCTTGTGCTGGTACTACCTCCTTTTGTACTGAGCCAACTCATGTTGTGTTCTGATTAACTCGTTATACCATTTTTATTGGCGACTCTTTCAACTAGAGGGGCATAGGTAAGGGTTTTTTCTGTATGTGTACCCTTTTCATCAGTGAATCCTTGCCTAGTTTGGACAGAGGCTTCAAGAGTGTCCACTGTGTCTGTTTGTACCTCGATTTCAACAGTTCTTGCTAAGTCAGTCTAAATCGAAACCTCGGCAGTATCTGCTAGGTTAGACTGTATTCTAGCCTCAGTAGTGTCTAACAGATTGGGGCTTGGTTTAGTTTTGGTTTCAACTGCGGTTAATTCCTTTTTCGGCTTTCAGGCCTTATTTACCTCCTTCAATTGTTTCCTTAAGTTCTTTACCATTATCTTCAATATTTTGCAGGTCCTGTTCAGTTTCTTAATCTTCTTTTCAGATACACTCTCACCTATCCTGATTTCAGTAGGTGGTGGAGAAGCAGCATTCTCTTTTTCAGGGATGGTGCTACCAATCTCAAGGTGGACCGTGGTGGTGTTTTCTACTTGGGATTCTGAATTTACTTCTGTATGAAGGTCTTGACTGGGTGGGACAATGCTTCCTTCAGGTGTCAAAGGAACTATTTCTATGCTTGTGTTTCACTCCAAAGGGACAGTGTTTCCTAACTGATATTTTTATTTCTCTCTCCCCCCTGCCTGCCCTTCAGTATTTATCTCATAATTCTCGATAGGGGACAGAGCCCCAAAGGCCTGTGATTTCTATTGGTAGGGTAGGAACTCGGTATGGCTAGACTTTTTGGCAGTGGCAAACTTGTCTATAGCTTCCTCTTTCTCTTCGGCTTCCGATAGGCTTCTAGATTCATGGTCTGCCCTTATTTTTTCCAGGACTCAAGCCATCTCTTCCTCGTAGTCCTCCAAGGGTACATTTTTAGGGCTTGAGGGTATTGAATGGGATGGCCCTACCTTCTCTATGAAGTCTAAGGTTCCTTGAAGTGTTTTGGACCACTTTTTCTTGCTTGGTTCTGAGATTGTGGTGCACGTCCTTTTTCTTCTAGGTATGTCTACCTTGGGGAGCTCAATTTCAGTTTTGCTAGGGTTTTCCTCAGGTATCTATGTGACAGGGTTAAGAAAATTGTACCAGGATATCTTCTGCTTATCTAACTCATTTATGGTGATTATTTTGATTATTTTGTGGTGACTGACAACTGCTTGGGGGTTTTTAGCTCTTCTTATTCGAACAACAGTGTCATGCAATATGGAATTTAAGAAAGCAGGCAGATTAACTGAAATATTTTGCTTAATTACAACTAAAATTTTAAGTTGACGAGGTTTTACCACATCTTGGCATCTGTCACAAGTAAATAATATTTGGACGAATATTGTCAAATCCTGCCATGGTTGGTGTAGAGAGGTAGGGTTAATCCCTTTTCCTTTTCTCTCCAATGGCTCTTCCAGATCCTGATATGATGCACTTGCCTCTCGCAAGAGGAGATGTTTCTTTGTCCATCTATCTCCTTCCGCTGGTATTCTGGAGACTTCGGCAAGAATCTCCTCTGTGACTAGTATAGCTCTTCCCTTGACTTTGGTCTACCCTTCTTGCAGGTTTTGCAGAAACTCAATTGCTAATTTTGTATCAAATCCCTGTAATCGGTGTACATATGTCAGCCAACAACTTATTGGAGGGTAGCGCTAGCTGTATCTGAAATTGGGAAGTTCGAAGGTGTTGGAAATATTGTCATTGATGGCAAAGGAGGCAGCGCTCAGGCAAAGGAGGCAGTGCTCAAGCAAAGGAGGCAGCGCTCAGGCAAAGGAGGCAGCGCTCAAGCAAAGGAGGCAGCGTTGAAGCAAAGAGGCAGCAAAGAAGCAAATTAAGGCAGAGGAAACGAATATAATAGAGGTAGAACCGTTATCTCAGAAATAGAGGCAGAGGCAGAGTGACAGGAGCAGCAAAGGAAGAGGCAGAAGCAGAGGCAGAGCGACAGGAGCAGCAGAGGCAGAGGCAGAGCGACAGGAGCAGCAGAGGCAGAGGCAGAAGCAGATCCGTTATAAAATTCCAGGAATCGCACACTCCAATCGGCATTATACATAACACAAATATTTTGAGAATTGCACAGAACCGTATTCCGGGAATCGCTTAACCCCAAGTGGCAAGGCACATAAATTCCGGGAATTTCCTACCCCGATGGAGGATACATATATATATATATCCATCACCTTACATATATGTGCAGCGCATCATATAAACAAAGGTCAAAGCATAAATATATACAAAAGGAGCGCTTCATTATAAGTTTCATATTATTAATCCCGAAAACAAAAGAACCAAAGGTCCAAGGCATATATATTATGGAGCGCATAAAACAAAGTTTTATAAGGTGGGACCCCTCCCCAATTGGATCGGAAATGTGAAGAGTCCAAAGGTGGAAGTGATATCAATTCAGGCGATTGGCGATTTCCGATTGAATCGCAATCGGAGCACATTGGAGCTGCAATAGTTGAGTGATATCAATTCAGGCGATTGGCGATTTCCGATTGAATCGCAATCGGAGCACATTGGAGCTGCAATAGTTGAGTGATATCAATTCAGGCGATTGGCGATTTCCGATTGAATCGCAATCGGAGCACATTGGAGCTGAAATAGTTGAGTGATATCAATTCAGGCGATTGGCGATATCCAATTGAATCGGATCAGGTTGTGGAACAATTAACCGGTTTGGCATTCAAACATTGCGATTTCCGATCGCCGATTTGCATCGCATCGGAGCGGGTATTAAAAGGTATATATATATATATATATATATATATATTATGGCATTGTGTTGATCGCCGATTGCGATGATTGGAATCATATCGAATCGGAATCGGAGCAGAAGCGATAAATAGCATTCGGAGAAGACTCATTGCATTGGGAAGTGTGTTAAGTGGGCCCAAAAGGATTTCTTATATGTTTAATATGTCTTCACTATATTACGCTGAGAATTGATTTAAAAAGGAAGTGTGTATGTATGCCGAGAGTTGAAATTACTTATTTGTATATATGAAAGGGCGATGTTATATGTATATATATAACATTTTTGCGGTGGTATTAAACTATGCCGCGTGGTCTGTAGACCCACAGGCCTCAGCTTAACGGGAGGGCGATTATTAATATACGACTGTGATATATGTCTGTTCCGCTTGCGGAATGTTCCACATCAACAAGACACTCATGGCATGAAAAGCGTTGGAATATGGCCTAGAATTACAGTCAGCAGATTCATTTATATATAAAGCGCTGATATAAAAATGAAAAATGCAGTTACACAAATACAGAAGTTACGCAACAGCCATAAACAGAAAGGCATACAGAGAAGAGAAAGGGACAAAGACACAGTTAGAGAAAAGACAAATGCGCAGCAAGCCAAGAGACAAAATGAGTGAGCTGGAGTTCACATTGTAATTCGAATGTAAATGTTTTAATTGTTTTTATTGTTTGTGATGCATTGGCAAGTCTCCGAGAGAAAACAAACTCCCACTGTAATGTTAAAATTGACACCTACAGTTATAATTTCTGAGTAAGATGATAAAAGGAGTGAGAAGGCAGAAGGAAAAGAGACATGACTTTCCATTTCGAATTCCAAGCAGAATACAAACAGTCATGTGAGGAAATCTATAAATAATATCATCTTGATATGCAGTGAGTGTTTTTTTTTTGTAGAGGAGAGAGTAAATAAAGAGAAGGAAGAATACAGAAGAGTGAAGCAGAGAAGATCAAGAAAAGAAGAGCAGAAAGAGAAGCTACAGAACAGAGCTGATATCAGAGGTAAATCAGCAAACATTCAGTTTGTTAAATTGAGGAAGTTGGAGCTTCCCTATCAAGTTGAAGCTTGATAGCTGTCAGTTGTAGCTGACCGAGGTTGGAGCCTCCTGTAGGTTGGTGCCTGCAGAAAATTGAAGGGAGTTGGTGCTTCCTTGCAAGTTGTAGCTTGCAGAATTGAGGATGGAGCCTCCTGTAGGTTGGTGCCTGCAGAAAAAACAGTGGTGAGAGGGAGTTGGAGCTTGCCTTTGCATCACAACAATAATAAGATGTGGTTTTCTCCCTTTATGGGTTTCCACTTATATCTGGTGTCTCTGTGCATGATATTTATGTATTGATATGATATGTATCATTTGCTTAATACCTGCTGCTCTCAAATTAAGTCTACTGCTCTATTAAACTAATACTTTCAGATTACATTCTAAGATTACTCTCACATCAAATAGAGTTTGAAATGAAGGTGTAAATAAGTTCATTGAAAAGTTTAAAAGATCAGGAATGTATTAAACTGATTCACCCCCCCCCCCTCTCAGTTTAATCAGAGACTCAACAATTGGTATCAGAGCAAAGTTCCTTTGTACAAGTCTAACAACTGAAAGGAGATCCTAGGTTCCCAAGATGGCTAGTAAAGAAGGATGCTCAACCAATAAAGCCCCTTTCTTCACTGGTGAAAATTATGCTTTCTGGAAAATCAGAATGAAGACATACATAATGTCTCTAGGAATAGAAGCCTGGGCTGCTGTGGAATTAGGATATGCCCCGAAGTCAACTGATACAGAAAAAGAAGCTAAAGAAAGCTTTGTAGCTAATGCAAAAGCCATGAATGACATCCTGAATGGATTATGTGAAGCAGAGTTTATTAAAGTAATGCACAAAGACACTGCCAAGAAAATATGGGATACTCTTGAAGGCATACATGAGGGAGACCAGAAAGTAAAAACTGCCAAACTTCAAGTATATAGAGCCCAGTTTGAAAACTTAAAAATGAATGATGATGAATATGTTGGCAGCTTCTTCTTAAAAGTTGCATAAATTGTTAACAATATGAAAGCTCTTGGAGAAACCATACCAGAAAGTATAGTTGTGCAAAATATTCTAAGATCACTCCCATCCAGATTTAATCCCAAGGTATCTGCAATAGAAGAGACAGCGAATTGGGAGACCTTGACCATGAACCAGCTACTAGGAAATCTTACAGCATATGAGATGAGGCTCCCACAGAAGAAGACAAGCACAAGGGAGGCAACATTCAAAACAGAAAAGAAGAAAGAAGAAAAGGAAGACATATGCTCTTGCTCTGATGAAGAAGAGGCTAAATTTGTCAAGAAATTGGATAGAGGCTCAGGTAGATACAAAGGTAAACTTCCCTTCAAATGCTTTAACTGTGGAAGAGTTGGACATTATGCTGCTAAATGTCCTCACAAGAAAGTAAGAAATCAAGCTCAAGAATCAGAAAAAGACACATCAAAGAACTGGCAGAAAGGAAAGAAATTCAGCAGAAAATCCTTCTATGCTCAGCAAGACAGCAGTGCATCTGAAGACTCAGATGAACCCTCAAGTGAAGAAGGAACCTCGGAATTTTTATTGATGGCCATAGAAGATCTTGAGGGACTCCTACTAGAAGATGAAGAAGAAGAAGGGGAAGTAGACCTTGAGGGGGAGCTAAGAAGTGCTCTAGAGGAGATTGACAGACTCAAACTAAAATGCAGAAAACAAAAAGAGATTCTCCTAAAATGTGTGGAAGAAGAACAAAATTCAGAAGTCCTCATGCAGCTAAAGGTAAAGCTTGAAGAAGCGAAGAAGATAGAAGATATGTTACTTCAGCAAATCAAAGATAAATCTCGAGAACAAGAGAAGCTGGAAGAAGAAATTCTGTGTCTGAGAAAGAAATTAGAAAAAGCTCAACAGAAAGTTTCTGTATACCCTTCTCAAACAACAAGCTCTATTAAGTTGAATGAAATTTTGGTTGCTCAAAGATCCCCTATGATAAAGACTGGAATAGGCTACGAAGGAGAATCAAGTAAAGGAAAAGAAAAGGTTGACAGAGAGATTATTTTTGTAAAAGCAAAGAAGGATGAGGAAGTAGCTCAATTAATTCCTACAAAAGAAGAAATCTGTAATAAGAGAGACAGAGAGCAGAAGAAACCTCTAGTAACAAAGAATGCAATAATTACTAAGATAACAGAAAAAGGATCATATGCTCCTGAGTATGTCAAATTTGGAAGCCATCAAAGGAGATTTTTCCCTCCTATGAAGAATGTCACCTGTTATGTCTGCCACAAGCAGGGACACATTGTTGCATATTGTCATGCAAGGAGGAATGATTCAAATCAGCAAAAGAGGCAAGCTTGGAAGAGACAACCTTACATCAGGTATGCAAGTAATTTCTATGGTTATTGCTTTTATTGTAAGGATTTTGGCCATAGAATTATTGAATGTAGAAAGTATGGACAAAGACTGATGTTCAATACCTCAAGGAGGTTTATGAGTCAAAGAAATTTTGTTCATGCTCACAATTCTGCAAAAACTATAATCAAATGTTGTATATGCAATCGGGTTGGACATATATCTTCCAAGTGTTCTCTAAAAGGATATAATTCATCACCTCACAAAAGATACCAAACAAAAGGGGGCCTCCAGTGGATAAAGAAGGTGAATAAATGTGACTTGGCTTTAACTGCTCAAGATTTGAAGAGTCAATGGTATTTGGACAGTGGCTGCTCTAAACACTTGACAGGAGATAAAAACAAGTTTTTAACTCTTGACGAAAAGAAATCGGGCAATGTCACTTTTGGAAATGACAAATCAGGAAAGATCAAGGGAAAAGGATCAGTCAGCATAGACAATGGCAGAGGAAAGGCCCAAGATGTATTATATGTAGATGGACTGAAAGAAAATTTACTGAGTGTCAGTCAGATGTGTGATAAAGGCCGTGAAGTTCTCTTTAGAGCACAAGATTGTGTAGTCAGATCAAGAACAACAGGAAAAACTCTACTAAAAGGTGTTCGAACAGAGAGTAATGTGTACATAGTGAGAGAGGAGGATGAAGCCTGCCATCTTAGAAAACTCGAGGAGTCATGGTTATGGCATAAGAGATTGGGACATCTCAGCTTTGACCATATCATTAGACTGAGCAAGAAGAAAGCTGTCAGAGATATGCCAGAAATAAAAAGGCCCTCAAACACAATATGCAAATCTTGTCGGTTGGGGAAACAAACTCGCACATCCTTTAAATCTAAAGAAGAGTTATCAACAAGAAGACCACTGCAACTTGTGCACATGGATCTGTGTGGACCTGCAAGAACTAAAACACCAAGTGGAGAGTCCTACTTTATGCTAATAATAGATGATTTCTCCGGAATGACATGGGTTGCGTTTCTCAAGAATAAATCAGAAGCACTGGACAAATTTAAGATATTCAGAGCATTAGCAGAAAATCAAACTGGATGCAAGCTGAAATGTATCAGATCAGACAGAGGAGGAGAATTCACAGATTATGACTTTGCAGACCTATGTAATGAACATGGAATAAAGCAACAATTTACTATTGCAGGGGCACCTCAGCAGAATGGAGTAGCAGAGAGACAAAAAAGGTCTGTACAACAAATAGCCAGAGCTATGATGCAAGAGAATAATATTGCTCAAACCTTATGGGCAGAAGCAGTACACACAGCAGTACATATCCTTAATAAAGCTCACTTAAGGCCAAGCAGTGACAAGACTCCATATGAACTATGGCATGGAAAGCCAGCTTCAATAAAACATTTCAGAGTCTTTGGTAGCAAGTGTTACATAAAGAATAATGATGAAAACCTTGGGAAATTTGATGCAAGAGCATATGAAGGGATTTTTCTAGGATATGCTTCCAAAAGCAAAGGGTACAGGTGCTACAACAAGATCCTTCGGAAGATAGTTGAAAGTATTGATGTGAGATTTGATGAAAAACTTCCAAACAATACAAGAAATACAGACTGCTGCAGTCCATCAGACAACCATGAAGAGGAAGACAAGGATGATGATGAAACAAGCAAGACAACAGATGATGCAGAGCTGAGCTCGAAAACCCCCTCAAGATACACTCAGAAGAATCATCCTGAAGATCAGATCATAGGGGACAAGAAAGCAGGAGTCCAGACAAGAAGGCAGCTAACAGAACAAACAGAAGAAGTATACATAGCCATGCTATCACAAATAGAGCCAAAGAAATTTGACGAAGCCAGCAAGGACAAGTATTGGATAAAAGCAATGAATGAAGAATTAGATCAAATTGAGAAGAACAATACCTGGGAACTAGTTCCTATACCTATTGAGAAAAATATCATTGGTTCAAAATGGGTATTCAAAAACAAAATGAATGAGCAAGGACAAGTAATCAGGAATAAAGCAAGGCTAGTCTGCAAAGGATACTCACAAATAGAAGGACTTGATTATGATGAAACATTTTCCCCTGTAGCTAGAATGGAAGCTATCAGAATGTTCCTGGCATTTGCATGCTATCAAGACTTCAAGGTATATCAAATGGATGTAAAGTCTGATTTTCTTAATGGAGATCTAGAAGAAGAAGTGTACATGGAACAACCAGAAGGCTTCTCATTGACAGACAAAGAAGACTATGTGTACAGACTGAAGAAGGCCCTATATGGACTGAAACAGGCTCCTCGTGCTTGGTACTCAAGACTGGACAAATATTTGCAAAAACAGGGTTTTAAGAGAGGTGGAGTAGAGAGCAATCTATACATAAAAGCGCATGAAAATGAACTCCTAATTGTTGTTGTATATGTTGATGACATTATGTTTGGAAGCAACAAAGATGAACTAGCAAAAGGGTTTGCTGATGAGATGAAAACAGAGTTTGAAATGTCTATGATTGGAGAGCCCAGTTTCTACTTAGGACTGCAAATTCAGCAAAAGAACACTGGCACGTTCATTTCTCAAGAAAAATACTTAAAAGAAATGCTGAAAAAATTCAAAATGGAGGACTGCAAACCAATGACAACCCCCATGATCATGAGATGCAAGCTGTGTGCTGATGATAGGTCTACAGATGTAGATCAAAAACTCTACAGATCCATGATAGGAAGCCTGCTGTACTTGACAGCTTCAAGACCAGACATCATGCTAGCAGTAGGACTAGTGGCAAGATATCAAGCGGCACCTAAACAAAACCATCTTCTGGCAGTAAAAATAATACTCAGATATCTACAAGGAACTGCACAATATGGGCTTTGGTATCCTAAAGGCAAAAGCTTCACCTTGACAGCATACACAGATGCAGATTGGGCCAGCTGTGTGGATGATAGGAAGAGTACAAGTGGAGGTGCATTCTATCTAGGAGAAAGACTGGTGGCATGGCTAAGCAAGAAACAAACATCCATCTCTCTGTCTACAGACTGAAGAAGAATATATAGCAGCAGCAACATGTTGCACACAAGTCATGTGGATGAAGCAGACACTTCAAGACATGAAGGTAAGCATTAATGAACCTATCTCAATCAAATGTGATAATACAGGTGCTATAAGTATATCTAAAAATCCTGTGCTTCATTCAAAAACTAAACATATACCAATCAAGTATCATTTTCTCCGAGAACAAAGGCTCAGAAGATAGTTAAACTGGACTATGTATCAACGAAAGAACAGATAGCAGATATATTTACCAAACCACTTGCCAGAGAACCATTCGAATACTTGAGAGACAAACTAGGGGTAGTATCTGTAGATACTATTCTCTAATATGCAGAGAAAGTACAGTCTCAGGGGGAGAACAAAACGAAGATATCATTCCAAGGGGAGAACAGCTAGCAAGATAAGCATAAAACAAGTCCACAGGATCAGCATTATCAATATTATCAGCATTCAGCATGAAAAAAATTAAACATATATCGGCAATCTAGCACAGATTATAGCAGAGATATATATAGCAGCTGTAGCCTCAACATAGTTTATATTGTTAACACAGGATTAAATGCATCATTAAATGTTCTCTCAACAAGTTTCATACATCACTCTGGAGCAGCATAGTCCAATTTCAACAGAAGAGGACCTATACGTAACTCAGAGAAAGGAAATGCAACGACAAAACCCATACAGAGAGATGACGCGTCGTCCTTTGCCATTGATGTCAAAGGGGGAGGAAGAACAAATAACAGAAGAAAGAACAAATAGCAAGCAGGAAGAGCAAGCAACAAGAGAAAGAGAAAGCAAACAGAGAAAGTGGATTGCCATCAATGCCAAAGGGGGAGACTGTTGGAAATATTGTCATTGATGGAAAAGGAGGCAGCGCTCAGGCAAAGGAGGCAGCGCTCAAGCAAAGGAGGCAGCGCTGAAGAAAAGAGGCAGCAAAGAAGCAAATGAAGGCAGAGGAAACGAATATAATAGAGGCAGAACCGTTATCTCAGCAATAGAGGCAGAGGCAGAGCGACAGGAGCAGCAGAGGCAGAGGCAGAAGCAGAGGCAGAGCGACAGGAGCAGCAGAGGTAGAGCGACAGGAGCAGCAGAGGCAGAGGCAAAAGCAGAGGCAGAGCGACAGGAGCAGTAGAGGCAGCGGCAGAAGCAGAGCCATTATAAAATTCCAGGAATCACACACTCCAATAGGCATTATACATAACACAAATATTCTGGGAATTGCACAGAACCGTATTCCGGGAATCGCTTAACCCCAAGTGGCAAGGCACATAAATTCCGGGAATTTCCTACCCTGATGGAGGATACATATATATATATATATCCATCACCTTACATATATGTGCAGCGCATCATATAAACAAAGGTCAAAGCATAAATATATACAAAAGGAGTGCTTCATTATAAGTTTCATATTATTAATCCCGAAAACAAAAGAACCAAAGGTCCAAGGCATATATATTATGGAGCGCATAAAACAAAGTTTTATAAGGTGGGACCCCTCCCCAATCGGATCGGAAATGTGAAGAGTCCAAAGGTGGAAGTGATATCAATTCAGGCGATTGGCGATTTCCGATTGAATCGCAATCGGAGCACATTGGAGCTGCAATAGTTGAGTGATATCAATTCAGGCGATTGGCGATTTCCGATTGAATCGCAATCGGAGCACATTGGAGCTGCAATAGTTGAGTGATATCAATTCAGGCGATTGGCGATTTCCGATTGAATCGCAATCGGAGCACATTGGAGTTGCAATAGTTGAGTGATATCAATTCAGGCGATTGGCGATATCCGATTGAATCGGATCGGGCTGTGGAACAATTAACCGGTTTGGCATTCAAACATTGCGATTTGCATCGCATCGGAGCAGGTATTAAAAGGTATATATATATATATATATATATGATGGCATTGTGTTGATCGCCGATTGCGATGATTGGAATCATATCGAATCGGAATCGGAGCAGGAGCGATAAATAGCATTCAGAGAAGACTCATTGCATCGGGAAGTGTGTTAAGTGGGACCAAAAGGAGTTCTTATATGTTTAATATGTCTTCACTATATTACGCTGAGAATTGATTTAAAAAGGAAGTGTGTATGAATGCAGAGAGTTGAAATTACTTATTTGTATATATGAAAGTGCGCTGTGTTATGTATATATATAACATTGTTGCGATGGTATTAAACTACGCCGCGTGGTCTGTAGACCCACGAGCCTCAGCTTAAAGGGAGGGCGATTATTAACATACGACTGTGATATATGTCCGTTCTGCTTGTGAAATGTTCCACATCAACAAGACACTCGTGGCATGAAAAGCGTTGGAATATGGCCTAGAATTACAGTCAGCAGATTCATTTATATATAAAACACTGATATAAAAATGAAAAATGCAGTTACACAAATACAGAAGTTACGCAGCAGCCATAAACAGAAAGGCATATAGAGAAGAGAAAGGGACAAAGACACAGTCAGAGAAAAGACAAATGCGCAGCAAACCAACAGACAAAACGAATGAGCTGGAGTTCTCATTTAAATTTGAATGTAAATGTTTTATTTAAATTTATATTGTTGTGATGCATTGGCAAGTCTCCAGAAGAAAACAAACTCCCACTGTAATGTTAAAATTGACACCTACAGTTATAATTTCTGAGCAAGATGATAAAAGGAGTGAGAAGGCAGAAGGCAAAGAGACATGACTTTCCATTTCGAATTCCAAGCAGAATACAAACAGTCATGTGAGGAAATCTATAAATAATATCATCTTGATATGCAGAGTGAGTTTTTGAGAGCAGAGGAGAGAGTAAATAAAGAGAAGGCAGAATACATAAGAGTGAAGCAGAGAAGATCAAGAAAAGAAGAGCAGAAAGAGAAGCTACAGAACAGAGCTGATATCTGAGGAAAATCAGCAAATATTCAGTTTGATAAATTGAGGAAGTTGGAGCTTCCCTATCAATTTGCAGCTTGATAGTCGTCATTTGTAGCTGGCTGAGGTTGGAGCCTCCTGTAGGTTGGTGCCTGTAGAAAACTGAAGGGAGTTGAAGCTTCCTTGCAAGTTGTAGCTTGCAGAATTGAGGTAGGAGCCTCCTGTAGGTTGGTGCCTGCAGAAAAACAGTGGTGAGAAGGAGTTGGAGCTTGCCTTTGCAGCACAACAATAATAAGATGTGGTTTTCTACCTTTATGGGTTTCCACTTATATCTGGTGTCTATGTGCATGATATTTATGTATTGATCTGATATGTATCATTTTCTTAATACCTGCTGCTCTCAAATTAAGTCTACTGCTCTATTAAACTAATACTTTCAGATTACATTCTAAGATTACTCTCACATCAAATAGAGTTTGAAATGAAGGTGTAAATAAGTTTATTGAAAAGTTTAAAAGATCAGGAATGTATTAAACTGATTCACCCCCCCCCCCTCTCAGTTTAATCAGAGACTCAACAGAAGGTTCGTTCCGAAGAGAATTTCCTCCTATGGTTAGTATGTTTCCCTGTGTTTTTTCTTCTGATTGTATTCTCTCTCAGCTTTTTTGTATGCAAGAGAAAGAGCAATTGCAGTCCTGTGCAGGTAACTTCATGCCTTAATTGCGATGCTCTTATGGTCTTATCGGTATATCTAACAGGATTTGTGTATAATTTTCACATGCTTGCTAATTTATGACTAATTACACCCCCTCTATCGAAGTAAAGGCACCCACATCCTCAAGTACAAGAGGGGTCTGGCCTGTCATGAATGCGAACGAGGAATGTCAGTATTCGATAATCATGGTTTGTACATGAGAGAGGAGGTCATGGTTTTCAAAGTTCCAAGGGATGAAGAGTAACAGAGTAATTATGAGCATATGTAGTGTAAAGGTCAGATTTGGAAGTTTTGACATGAATACATATTGTGTGGAAGTGACCGTAGAGGGAAAGAGAACAGTATACCTATTATTATGATATGATGTCCTTCTTTAATGATAATTGTGATGGAAGCAAGATCCCAAGGTTCAAAAACGTAAGCATATCTCCCTTATAGTTATTTATGTGGTAGATTAGAATCATCACTAATTCAAGTAGTGGCTTATGGAAGAAGAATGGAATAGAAGGATAAGAGTATTTGGCTATTGAAGAAACATACTCTCATACCATAAGAAGAGCCACTGCTGCCAGCAGGCATTCATAGCCTTGATAGGGTTGCTATTTTAACCCAAAAAAATGAGTCAAGATCCTTATGTAAAAATAGTTTTTCTGCCAATTTTGTGGGGAGATCACCATGCTGGTATGGTAGCTAGATAACCATAGTACCACTCACCAGAGCTGTAGCAAAGTGATCAAGTCAGTTCGTGATGAGACCTATTGTCCTTCAAGAAATTGAGAAGGTCATCACGCTGATGTGGTGGCCATTGTGGGCATGTAACTTTCTAAGCTCTTATGAACATGGTAGGCTGGCTCGTAATGAGACCCCCTATCCTCTTTTAAAAATTTGCATGTAAACATAGTTTGAAACATAAGCATTTTGATTTATAAGGAGGTCGTTGTGCTGATGTGATGGCTAGATAATCATAGTGCCATTCACTAGGATTGCAACAGAGTGATCAGTCTGGCTCGTGATGAGACCTCATGTCCTTCAAACAGATGAGAAAGTCATTACCCTGGTGTGGTGGCCATTGTGGGCATGCCACTTGTTAAACCCTTATGATCATGGTAAACTGGCTCGTGATGAGACCCCTTATCCTCTCTTAAAAATCTGCATGAAAACATAATAGTTATTCTTTATACATGAATAGAGGCTCATTAACTCCTTAAGAGTTAGGGTTGGTGAGAGAAGTAAAAAAAGATGCCAATACAATTAATATCCCTTATTCCTGTTTCTTCGTATTAGAGGGAAATACTACTCGAAAGTGTAGCAAAATGTACCATCATAATATCATGTATTGTATGATAACATAATTGAGTTGGGAATGAATTAGCCTTTCATTTCATATATGTGCACTGTCAGCTTCCAGTTTAAGGATTATAGTGTCAAAGAATCATCATATTGGTAACTTTTACTACTTTCCTCCTTTCTTCCACTGCCACTTCCTCCTGTGAGATGCCTTTCATAGCTAAGGTGTGGATCAAGGGGAATATCAACAAAAGAAGGAAATAAGGTTGATTGAATAGAAAAATAATAAAAATGCAAAAACACGGTTGTTCAATCTTATTGAACAGCAGTCGTTGAAGGAGTTTGAACAACAAAATAATAAAAAAGTAAAAACATGGCTATTAAATCCGATTGAACAAAAATTGTTCAATTAGATTTAACAACAGTTGTTCAAAGTGTTTAAACAATAATAATAATAATAAACAGTTTTCCAATCCAATTGAAAAGCAATTTTTCAATTAGATTGAACATCGGCTATTCAAAGAGTTTGAACAACAATAATAAAATCCAAAAACATGGTTGTTCAATCCGATTGAATAGAAACTGTTCAATTAGATTAAACATCAGTCATTCAAAGAGTTTGAATAGCAATAATAAAAGACGTAAAAACACATTTGTTCAATCCGATTGAATAGAAGTTGTTCAATTAGATTGAACAGCAGCTGTTCAAAGAGTTTGAACAACAACAAAAAATAAAAACACAAAAAACATGGTTGTTTGATCCGATTGAACAACAGTTGTTCAATAAGATTGAATAGAAGTCATTCAAATAGTTTGAAAAAAAATAATAAAAGACACAAAAACACGTTGTTGAATCCGATTGAACATCAGTTGTTCAATTAGATTGAATAGCAGTTGTTCAAAGAGTTTGAACAGCAAAAGAAAAATAAAAGAGAGAGAATACATATTCGGGCATGAGGAATGTACAACAAAATAGGAACTAGGAATTGTAAAGAAATTATATACATTATTTACAAATGATGATAGAAAACTCTCATGTACTTGAGGTTGTGGGGTTATCACCCCCTCCAACCACAACTTGGATGGTAGGATCATTTCATACCTGTTGGAAAAAATATTCCTTTGTGAGTGTTTTGTGATACAGGCGTACTCTATGCCCATTTACTCAAAATGTAGAACCAGACCCATCTATTGTGGTCAAGGTGAGTGTACCATTATTGTATATTTCTTGAATTTCATATGGACCGAGCCACCTTGTTTGCAATTTTCCTGGAAGATATTGGAATCTGGAGTCATAGAGGAGTGCCCAATCTCTTTTTTTAAATATCTTCTTCTTGATGAGTTTATCATGCCACTTAGCTCGCTGTTGTTGGATGATCAATGTTCTTTGTAGAGCCAGTAACCGTATTTCATCTAGCTGATTTATTTATTGGAGCCTTTTAACCTGGGCTTCTGTTAAGTCCAACCCTACCTCCTGGGTTGTTCTTAGAATCTTGATTTCGAACTCAATAGGGAAAATATTCTCTCTCCCAAATACTAAATGATATGGGGAGTATCCAGTGGTGTTCCGCCAGGTTGTGCGATAGGCCCATAAGGCTTCTGGTAATCTGGTGGCCCAGTCCCGACGATGTGCTGATACAGTTTTGGTAAGAATTGCCTCCAGAACTTTGTTGGTGCTTTCCACCTACCCATTTTCCTGTGGGTGGTAAGGAGATGTAACTCTATGGATGATATGATTATTTTTTAGGGTGGCTGTAATTTTATTGCCTATGAACTGTGCCCCCCCATCGGTTATCACTTCCCATGGAAAACCATATCGTACGAACAACTCAAAAAGGAAATTAATCACAGATTCCTCCATGGCTCTTGATAAGGCCACTACTTCTACCCACTTCGTTATGTAATCAGTGGCAACCAATATGTAGGTTTTCTGGTTTGATAGTGGGTTGAATGGCCTAATGAAATCTAGTGCCCACCTCTCGAATGGTTCTATCACCAATTGTGGTTGTAGTGGCATTTCATCTGCTTGGCTTGGGTGGCCCATTCTTTGGCAACTATCACAGGCTTGGGCATATTTTTTTGTGTTTTTGAAAATCGTAGGCCAATAGTAGCCTAATTGTAACACTTTATGCCTTGTTCCGCGATCTGCAAAATGGCCACCACAAGGCTCATCGTGACAGGCCTATAGGATGTCATAGATTTTGTCCTCCCTGATGCATCTTCGTATGTGCATATCGGCCCCCATATGGAAGAGGTATCCACCGACCCAGGAGAACCTTGCGCTACACTATAAAATTATTTTATGTTCTCTTAATGTTAAGTGTCTGGGAAAATTTCCTACTGCCAAGTAATTCACCAGCTCTGCGTACCATGGCATTTTTACCGCTACCGCAAACAAATGTTCGTTAGGAAATTGGTCATCAATTTCTAGTGTATCGTCTATCTTTGGAACCCTAGACAGGAATTCTGCAACCACGTTTTATTTTCCTGGACGATCCTTGATAGTTATATCAAATTCCTACAGCAGCAGCAACCAACGAGTTATTCTCCCATTCATGATTGGTTTATTAGCTAAATATTTAATGGCAGAGTGATCAGTATACAGGAGTAATTGATAGCCAATTATATAATGTATAAATTTATTAATAGCATAAATGGCAGCCAAGAACTCCTTCTCAGTCACTATATAATTTAACTCAACAGGAGTGAGGTTTTTGTTGATATAATAAATAGCATAAGTCTTTTTGTCTTCTTCTTGGCCAATAACTGCCCCTATTGTTGTGTCAGATGCATCTGAAGAGATTTGAAAAGGCAGTTTCCAGTTGGGCCCTTGTAGAAATGGTGCTGTTGAGACCAGTTTCTTTAAATCTATAAAATCAATGTCACATTTATCAGTCTAGTGGAATTCAACCTTTCCAGTCAATGCATACAAAGGTGTAGCTATTTGTGAATTTTTTTTTATAAATTTGTGATAATATCCTGCATATCCCAAAAAACTGCATACCTCTGTTTGTGTACAAGGTGTGGCTAATAGAAGGATTACTTCTATTTTTGTTGGGTCTACTTGTATTCTAGCTCCAGAGATGTAGTGACTAGGATCACTCCCTCAATCATCATCATGTGACACTTTTCATTGCTTAAACATAACCTCATAGCAATACATCACTCCAACACCTTTTCTATCATTTCTAAAGTTTGATCAAAGTTCTCACCATATGGTGTGAAGTCATCCATATAGATTTCAAGCCCCTCATTTATTAAGTCAGAAAAAATGCTGATTATGGCTCTTTGAAATGTTTCTGGGGCATTACATAGCCCAAATGGTAAAACTTTGTACGCAAAAGTACCCCATGGGCAGGTAAAGGTTGTCTTATCCTGGTCTTCACGGGCTATCTGGATTTTATTGTAACCACTAAACCCATCAAGAAAGGAGAAGAACCATTTCCCTACCAATGTGTCAAAGACTTGATCAATGAAAGGGAGGGGGAAGTGGTCTTTATATGTTTCTTTATTTAGTTCTCTGTAATCCACGCAGATTCTCCATTTCCCATTCTTTTTAGGGACGAATCCCAGAGGTGATACCCATTTGCTATTTTAAATAGGATAGATGAAATTTACAACCAGCAGTTTTTGTAGCTCGTCTTTTACAACATCCTTTAAGTGTGGGTTCAACCTTCTCTGAGGATTTCTAATGGGTTGAGCTTCCTTATATGTATAAATGTAATGGGTGCAAAGCTGGGGATCTAAACCCTTCATGTCTAGGTAGTCCCAAGCAAATGCCCCTTTATGATTCTATAGAACTTTTATGAGCCTTTATTTTTCATTGTTATCCAAATTTCCATTGATGTTCAGTATCTTCCCTGGCTCAATCTCAATGGGTGTGCTGTTATGCTGTAATATCCAAAAATGGGAACATGTAGCAATACTTCACACAATATAAGAACTTACAGCAAGATAGACAATAAATCTAAGTACAAATCAGAATATGCAGAAAGAGCTTAGCCATTTTATTATATTGGAGATGAATCAGTTACACAAGTACAAGATATAGGTAGATCTAGCCAAAAATATGAGTTAAGATCACCTAGGGAACATGTGTGAAGCAGGTACAACATAATTGTTGAGGCTCTGCAGCAAATACTGCACTGTCTCTTCAGAAGAATATAAACATGGAATTGTAGGCTGAAAATAGAAATGTATATCTACTCAAAACTGGAGCTCTGATGATTCAAAGATTCAATATCTAGCCACTATGATGGATCCCCAAGATAACCCAGAAAGGATTTTCCAGATCTGCAACTTTAGAAAAATAACCTCCCTAGGGTTTGATCCTTGATCTAATGGGAAATACAGATATAAAGCTAGATCTGAAGAATAGATGGATGAAATATGTGCTAATATCAGATCTATTCTTGAAGGCTTGATCCCTTCCTCATATCTATGAGCTAGGAGCTCTAGATCTAGCTTCTCAATCCTCCAAAAGATAATTGCAGCTGCTGCAACAAAACTATCTCTGAAAACTGTGCTGTGAGGGAAAGAGAGGCCTTCTGCCTCCTGAAAAATGTTGCAATAAGATCCAAGCTAATGGTAAGACTGATGGTAATGTGAAGGAATGATCCTCCATTGGATTACTAGCTGAAATACTAGCAACTTCCTTCCTCCTTTCAGATCTGCAATATGGACAATGTTATTCTTGGAGAGAATACTACTGCTAGGAGGTTAATAACTTTTGGCTTGATGCCAAATATGCAATGTGGCTTCGATATTGCTACAATATAAGCCCAAGTGATGGGAATAATCCCTCACCTTGTTCTCTAGCTGAAGTACCAAAGACAACTACCACCTTCCAAACTGATCTTTAGAAAAAACGCAGTTTTCTAAATATGAATGTTCTGTAGAAAGTAGGGAATGGAAATGGCACTTAAAGCCTGATGTATAATGAAGTACAAACCTCTTCCTTAGATATCACTCAAAAAAAGAGGAGGGATTCCTGCCTAGGAACACCCTATGCTAAACAGCACCTGCAATCTCTGCTAAATAGCCCAAGATTGCAGTGGAATGTCACTTGACAATTCCAGATCTAAAATATCATACATCAAAATAATCCTAGATCCCTTTCACCTTAGCCTTCATCTCCTTTATAATGATTGAGCCATCCCAAGCCTTGGCTCTAATCTCAACTGCGCAGTCTCATGTGGATAAGATCCTCCAAGTTGGACTGCATTGTTTGACCAAATCAACCAAGCATTCTAGTTGCAATGTACACCTCCTCCATCATGTGTGCTTCATTTCTCCATTCACTTGATCATTAATGCTCAATGACCCTTTGTTTGACCTCTTCAAGATCTTAGTTGACTAAATCAACCCTCCATGATCTCTCTCATTAAATGAGACATGTTCTCCAACCTCATTCACATTAGTAGTTGCTCAACTACCTCTTTTTGCAAATCTAGTCTAAATTGATCCACATTCACACACACAAAGTGGATATTTATTCTTATTTAGGATTATGGGTCCCTCTACCCTTTTATTTACTTAATTCATTAGGAAAATCAAGGACTCTAATATTCCAAATGTGATGTGAAAATTTGGGAATATTACAGTCACCCCTCGGCAAAATGTTGCTTGTCCTCAAGCAACTCCAAAAAGTAGATGCAAGGCCATATATTCCCCTCCATATGGCATCCACATAAGGAAGGCTTCCTCCATTTGCTGCAATAGGTTATGTATGTTTGGTTCCAAATTTTTCTTTTAAAAACATAAAGAATGGCCTCTAACTGTTTGGTTAGATGTCCTCCTTCCATCATGAAGTACCAAGTGACAACCATATGATGTCCAACATCATCAATAATACATGAGAGGCATAAAATAAAGTAGCTCTTTCCACAAGGGAAAAGCTTCATCATACAATACACTGCTTCATCCCATGTTTCATGAACTAGGTTGAGCATTGATATGCTCCCATACTTAGCCCAGTTGGCCTTGCTAGATCCAAACTCCATCATTTCAAAGTTATGCAAAGAAGAAGGGAAGAACTAATATGGGTAGACAAATATGTCAAACCATATTCTCCTAACAATAGCCACCGGAGTAAGGCCCTTTGTTGCCATCCTCCATCTCCTCCATGTAAGATGATCAAGCCAAACTCCCCCATAAGCAACCAAAGCAACAAAAGATATTGTTTCTTCCTTTCCCCCTTATGTGCATCATGAAGCATAAGCATACTAATGGACATATGAGATGTCACATCAACCCAATACAAAGAAACATAATCAATGCACATCATGAGATCATTATGCCAAATTTTAAACAATACAAAACACATAGATATAGGAGATGTCATGTGGTGGCCAAACTCTCTCAAGTGAAACCAAAATGAACATGCCTTCCCTTGCTAAAATTCATCATTGAAAGAAAAGGCATGATTCAGAAAATGATGAGCTATTGGATGGTATCCATACTCACCCAAGAGCAGCCAGTGCAGCCATGCCTCCTTCATTTCATACATGTTTTTCAAGGCATAGATTAGAAAAATAGGTGCTTTTGGAGAGTAACAGAAATCTGCTAATGGAAACCAACGTAACCAAGCATGCTGGCCCATACAAATCTACAAGTGGTGTTGCAACCCCTTGCTTATCATCCTTACCTATTCACTCCCATGGGGATGATGAATGAGGTACTACATAATCATGGCATCCTCCCTTTGTAGAATGCCATCCTTCCCAAACTATTGAAGAGCTTTGCATTCCATGAAATGTTGAAATGCATCTCTAATGAGATCTCTTAATGAGAGTCTCTCTCCATCAAAGGCCCTCCAAAACCAAAGAAGTTTTGGATTTAATGAAAGTAGAAGTTTCTCTTTGAGCAGTGAGAGGCTCATTGAGAAAGGGTCATCTAGAAAGGAGAAAAGATTTATCATTTCAAGATGTCTACCATTTGTCATATTTTCTTCCATTTCTTCATGAATGAAGCTACCTCTCGAGTGTCCCAAGAATGATAAATCCCTTTCTTTGTCACAGTTACTAAGTGACAGCACTGTAGATCTACGAGGAGATACATGCACTGTCTCAAAGAAAGTTACAACACTGATCTCACAATCAGTTTTTGTACATAGGATAATGCTAATCCCATTTTTTGAAACCCTACATCTCAACTCAAGGGGTTGAATGTAGCTCAACAATGATGAACAGGGATATTTTTTAGCCTCCTCCTTGATTAGATCAAGGGTCCTCTGCACTGTGAAATTTCTCTGCATCAAATCAGCATTTTGTTCTAATCCTTGGTTATGCATTGATCTTGAAACCATATGTGCTGAAATTTTATGCATACCTTGGATCAACTGAGATGTGGGAAACTCTTGATAGGATACAAGATTTCCTGCAACCATAATAATAATGTATCCAACTTCTAGTAAGAGTGATGGCCTTTTTTCTTCAAGTGTACCAGCACTGGTATCTTCCTCTTCCTCCTCATGCATCTCCCAATATATGCATGGGACTCCATATGTCAAGAGCTCAAGATTGTCTTGCAAAGATGCAGATGTCTCTTCTCCAGATACAAGCACTTCTGCAACAGGTGGTGAAAATAGTGACCTCTTGTCTCGAGGGACAAGACTGACATTCTCCTTGGTTTCCTTGGGATATGCCCCTTTATGGTACAACTCTGTCTTCTCCACATCAAACTTCTTTCTCAACTTTTGAAATAAATCTGAATACTTGGTCACCTTTGCATGCTCTAGGTGCCCAAACCACCAATATTCTTCTTCATCTAAGAGTTGAAGTGCTGCAATTTGAACAGCCTCCTCTTCAACCACAGGATGTAGCTTGAAAAATGAATCTAACTCCCTCCTCCAAGATTTGACATTTCTTGAGTAAGATCCATCAAATATAGGCAAATAGAATCTATTATGCCTCTTCCTTCTATTTCTGCTATAGGATCCTCTTTCTTCTCTAATTTGGAAGAATTTTTGGAGAGTTGGTTTCTCCTTGAAAGCTTTAGACTGTGCTTTGTACTCTTCAAGATATAGACTGAGAGTCTCATGAGTCTCAGGTTCATGCCTTTATTCACTTTTATACCTCTCACCTTCTTGAAAGAAAGTGGGCATAGTGGATCTATGAGGAGCTCTAGGATTCTCTAGTCTTCTTTGCTGCTGATAGGAAGTACTTTCCTCATCACTTCTTCTTGGATCTTCTCTCCGTTCTTCCTCCTTCATTTGATAGACCTCCTTGGAGAGATCTTGCATGGATCTAAAGAAAGGAGTGACAAAAGTTTCATTCTCCATGATAGATCTCAACTATCTGTTCTTCTATCAATGTAAAAAGATGAAGTGTCCACAAGTTGAGCGAAAGATCATGCTCTGATACCATTGTAATATCCCAAAATGGAAACATGCAGCAATACTTCATACAATATAAGAACTTAAAGCAAGATAGACAATAAATCTAAGTACAAATCAGAATATGCAGAAAGAGCTGAGTCATTTTATTATATTGGAGATGAATCAATTACACAAATACAAGATATAGGTAGATCTAGCCAAAAATATGAGCTAATATCACCTAGGAAACATGTGTGAAGCAGGTATAACATAACTTTTGAGGCTCTGCAACAAATACTGCACTATCTCTTTAGCAAAATATAAACATGGAATTGCAGGCTGAAAAGAGAAATGTAGATATACTAAAAAATGGAGCTCTAATGATGCCAAGATTCAATATCTGGCCACTGTGATGGATCCCTAAGATAACCCAGAAAGGATTTTCCATATCTGCAACTTTGGAAAAATCACCTCCCTAGGGTTTGATCCTTGATCTACTAGGAAATATAGATATGAATATATATCTGAAGAATAGATGGCTGAAATATGTACTCAGATTAGATATATGCTTGAAGGGATGATCCCTTCCTTAGATCTATGAGCTAGGAGCTCTAGATCTAGCTTCTCAATCCTCCAAAAGATGATTGCAGCTGCTGCAACACAACTACCTCTAAAAACTGCGCTGTGAGGGAAAGAGATGCCTTCTACCTGCTGAAAAATTATGCATTAAGATCTAGGATAATGTTAAGACTGATGGTAATGTGAATGAATGATCCTCCACTAGATTGGTAGCTGAAATACTAGCAACTTCTTTCCTCCTTTCAGATCTGCAATATGGACAGCATTATTCTTGGAGAGAATACTGCTGCTACGAGGTCAATAACTTTTGGCCTGATGCCAGATATGCAATGTGGCTCTGGGAGTGCTACAATATAAGCCCAAGTGATGGGAATAATCCCTCACCTTGTTCTCTAGCTGAAGTACCGAAGACAACTACAACCTTCCAAACTGATCTTCAGAAGAAACGCAGTTTTCTGAATATGAATGTTCTGCAGAAAGTAGGAAATGGAAATGGCACTTAAAGCCTAATGTATAATGAAGTAAAAAAATCTTCCTTAGAGATCACTCAAATAAATAGGAGGGATTCCCACCCGAGAACACCCTGTGCTAAACATCACCTGCAATCTCTGCTAAACAGCCCAAGGTTGTAGTGGAATGTCACTTGACCATTCCAGATCTAAAAGATCATATATCAAAATAATCCCAGATCCCTTTCACCTTAGCCTTCATCTCCTTTATAATTATTGATCCATCCCAAGCCTTTGCCCTAATATCAACTGTGCAGTCTCATGTGGACAAGATCCTCCCAGTGGGACTACGCTGTTTGACCAAATCAACCAAATAGTCTAGGTGCAATGTACACCTCCTCCATCATGTGTGCTTCATTTCTCCACCACTTGATCATTAATGCTCAATGGCCCTTTGTTTGACCTCTTCAAGATATTAGTTGACTGAATCAACCCTCCATGATCTCTCTCATTAAATGAGACATGTTCTCCAACCTCATTCACATTAGTAGTTGCTCAACTACCTCTTTTTGCAAATCTAGTCTAAATTGATCCACATTCACACACACAAAGTGGATATTTATTCTTATTGAGGATTGTGGGTCCCTCCACCCTTTTATTTACTTAATTCATTAAGAAAATCAAGGAATCTAATATTCCAAATGTGATATGAAAATTTGGGAATATTACATATGCACGGTGGTTGTGGGAATATATTGATCTTCAAGGTCTGTCAAGGGGTCCTCTTGAACTCCATCTTCAAGGATTGTTTTCAAAATTTGGCATTTTAAGTTCTCAGACGTGGGTGGCTGGTTCATAAAATTATTGATTACATTGTCTTAGGTTTGATTTTTAAATTCGAGAACTTATACTAATGTCAGAGGTGGACAAATTTTTTTCTCCCAATATCCATATGGATGTTTGTGAATTTTTACCATGGGTAAGCTAGGTTTGGCAGGTGGATAAATAATGATGTTTTTTATGGAATCTCCTCTAGTGATGGTCATGCTTCCTGTTTGGTAGCCTATGTAAGCATCAACTGTTGCTAGCCAAGGTCACCCCAGAATCAATGGGTGCCTGTCCATCCTGTTCTTTGGGTTAATAACTAAGAAATCAGCTGGATATTCCCATGAGTCTACTGAGACCAGGATGTCTTGCACTATTCCTTCTAGTCTGATGACAGACTAGTCAGCAAGCTTCAGCAATGTAGCCATTGGTTCTAACGCTAAAATGCCTAGCTCTTCACAGGTTTCTGTAGTTAGGATGTTAATGGTCACCCCTAAGTCGACCAATGTGTTTGGAAAGGAATGTCCAGAGATATGCACAGTTACTATGGGATTTCTTGGGTCTTCATATTTTATGGGTGGTTCCTTACCTAGTAATAGGTCAGAAAGCATCCCTACCACATGAACGGTGGGTGCAAACTTTGTTTTTTTTACTTAATTTTTCACACATATCTCTTTAATTCTTTTTTCATGGATGGGAATGTCTTGTATGGCTTGGAGAAGAGGAATTTTGATACAAAGGTTTCTTAACACTCCCAAGATGTCAAAATCTGGAGAGGTTGTAGGTATAGGCAGAGTTAACCTTTCAAGGAATGGAGGTGGATATACCCTAAGCTCTTCAGGCCTCCCTTGGTCAATCGTTTCCTTCTCTTGCCCCCCCTCTATTTATGTTATATTTTCCTGGCTAGGTTCCATTGAAGTCCCAGGTTTGGATTGAGGTGGGATCACGACTTTTACTGGTGATATAGTACGTCCTGATCTCAGCCTTAGTTCATTGCATTGCCTTAGTCTAGTGTTAGGGTTTGGATCTTCTATGATTTGGATCAGCTAAATCGGTCTATTATTGGGATTAGGATTGGGTTGAACTAGTAATTGAGGATGTAGGTTAGGCTGATGATTGTGTTGAACTGGGTATGGAGCTAGAAGTGTAGGTTGATTCTGGACCCATGCTCCTATCGGTAAGTTGGTCATTCCTAGGGGTTGCTGCCAATTCTGAGGCCAATTAGTGGTTTGGTAAGGGGATGCTGGCCACTGGGCTTGGTATGGAGTGTTTTTCCAATAAGGAGGAGAACAAGGAAAGCTTGGCCAATTATTCCTTAGTGAGGGTTGTGTTGGCTAGGGTGGTATAGAGAATGACTGGGTCAACCAAGTAGAAAAAAGGTTTTGATTTTGCCAAGCTGCTGCAGGGTTTTGTTGGTTAAAATGTGGAGGAGAAAAGATATAAGGCGAGTCTTGAGGCATACCTGGTCATGACTGCCATTTTCGATGCTAATTTATTAGGTAGACAGGTTCTGTCTCTTCTTTTGCTTCTTTGAAAACTGCTTTCAGCCCCGGGAGTGAAGGGCAATGGTCTGTGGCATGGTCCTTAGTGCATATGGCACAGGTCTGAACCATGTCGAAGGGGCATTCCCTTTGGCTATGATTTTTCCGACAGTGTGGGCAAAAGATGGCCAAATTCTGCTCTGCTATAGCTTACTTCTGTTTGGCTTGTAAGACATCAAGCTGTGTTGTCAAAGTACCAAAAATGTCAGTTTTAAAATTTTCCAAGAGATTTCCAAACTCAGCTCTAGTTACGTTTCTACTAGGCTGCTTAAGGTCCTTTTTTATTGAGTCACGTTCACTTGGCTTATTACGCGTATTACCCCGAGAGCACCTAATACATAGGGAAATAATCTCATCATATCCTTCCTGGGAAATATCCCCTTTTCCCATTATGTTAAGTGATTCAACCCATTCTTCTTTCATTCCCTTAATCAGTGTAGCTTTTATGATGTCTTTGGATAGTGTAGTATATGGAGACCTTTGTAAGTTGTATTGAAATATTTCTACATATTCCTATAATGTTTCATTATCCCTTGCACACATATTGAAGATTTCATTTTTTAGTTCTCGAGTTTGGCAATAGTCTTGATATTTATTAAGCAAAATGTTTTTCATCTGGTCCTAGTTATTGATGTTTCCCCCACCTAGCCCCATGAACCAGTGTAATGCTTCTCCCTTTAAATTAGAGGGAAATAGTTCCAATTTCTGAGGGTCGGTGGTTTATTCATACCCCCTACATAGGACATTGAATTCAAATAAGGATGCATCAGGATCTTCCGTGGTAAACCCATGGAAGGTGGGGATGATTTGTAATGGAATAGCTTTCATAGGGGAATTTACAGCATGATCAATGATGGGATACTCTAACATTGATGTCTGCCTCTGATTCTGGTTTTGATTATTTTCCATTTGATTAAATATGTGCCAGTAATCTCCAGGAATTTATTATTCTGGAGGAGTAATTCTGGGGGGATTTGGAGGTGAGTGCGGAGGAAATTTTACAGTGCTTCCCTAGTCTGGGATACTGAGTATTCTGTCTCGAACACTCCTTTAGGAGAATAGGCTCGGAAGCTTCTATTTGTATTGCATCGCTAGTTTCTCCTTCCCCTTCCTATAAGTTACAAGAACCTCCCTCTCTCAAAGGGTCAATACCTATATGATTGGTAGTTTGAAGGCTTAGCTCTGATCCTTCTGCCTTACTATGAATCTTGGCATGGGTTGCAGACGGTGAGGTTTTTTCCTGAGGGAGAGTAGTATGAATTTGAGTGGGAATGATTCTGGGTCCTATGAATGCCTGGGATTCAACTTTCTTAATGATTTCGTCTATATGTTTTTTTCTTCCAAGGATCATTGGTCCCTTGGATTTTGGGGATTTTTGCAGATGATTTTGTTCTATTTCTATCTTTTTCTTCCTAGCCATAAAACAAGGCACCTATTCTAACAATATTTACAAAATTTGTTGAGAAGCGGCTATGGAGAAAGTGTTTTTCTTACTGGTATGCAGGTTATTACCTCTCGTTTTTAATACCCAATTATTCATAGCAATGGAGAAAGATAAATAAAAGATATCACTCTTAACACCCTCCCCGGCAATGGCACCAAAAATGTCAGTTCACAAAGGTGGCTTATTGTAGGTAACCTCTAAGCTCCTCATTCAATTGTCAACCCAGGGTAAGTCTTTTTATTTCAAGAGTGTAAGCACAATATATGCAAGTGAGATCGAATGATAGCTACTCTATGATGCTTACGAAAAGGATTCTCTAATTCTCGAAGTTCAATCAACTCAAAGAGACATGAAAATGGCATAATTCAGCTAACTACTTTGCCTAGCTCTGAAGGAGAGAAACTTATAATTGAACAGCGTAATGATGGATTGAACAGCAAGCTTATCGAATTGAACAAAAAATTAAATGAATTGAACAACAACCTGAATAAATTGAATCAGAAACTACTTATACAATTTTGTAATGGAATTCTCTTTGCAAAATGACTAATTAACATATTACTGTACGTAATCAAGAATTGGATGCCTTATCGTACTCTAGGAACAATCTAATCTGTGAAGATGAATAAAATTGACTGTTAATTATTCTACGATTCGTAAATCGACTGCAAAGGAATTGGAATAAAATGAAAACATCTAATAGCGATAAAGCATTATTATAAATCAGAAAGCACGAATGTAGTAAAACATTAAACCAAAAAGCACGAATGTTAAAATATTCTTAAGAAAGAAAAACCATAACTTTATTGAGTGGAAAAAGTAATTTACAACTATATCAGGTAACTAGATATTGATTCTATAATTAACGCACACCATGAAAATTATCAAAGAACTCCCACGGGTCGGGCCCAGACCACCGGAAGATCTAACGCAATGGAAAACTCAAAAGATTATTGTTAAAAACATAAAAACTCTTTATTGAATCAAAAGATGATACAAGGATACAATCAAACAATTCTGTCCTAAAGCGTTGATTACAGAAGGAAAATCATATTTTTTCTAGTTCATCCTTGGTCGTTTTAAAGGCGTTTTCACGTAGTGAGTCAGTATTTTCTAGAAGACAGCCTGCTGCGCATGGCTGTCGTTTGGGCTCTCGAGCTTGGATCTGTCTTTCTGCCTTCTGTCAGTTTCTGGAAGCTATTGAGATTATATGAGTATGTGTCTGCCGGTTGTCTTCTGTTTAACGTTGGTTCAAATACTCTTTTTTCCTGCATACAAAGATTAAATAAGTCAAATTTCCGTTATAAAAGCGTTTCCTTTTGTAGTTAGCCCACTTTCCCTGATTTTCATAAACCTTTTCTATATTTATTGTTTAAAATGAGAGAGAACCACCAAAATTGTGTTGCAATTCGAAGGGATCATAGGTGTAAACATACCTTAATTCTGACCCAACAGTTGTGATGCGATAACAAGTGGGGTTTGCGATGCGATGCTATCACATATCGCATATGATAAGAGGAACCTTGTTATTGCTATGAGCTAAATCTTGCGAAATGTGATAAGAGTATCAGATGCGATAAGCTTCAAAACTAAAATATAAAGGATTTAAAGATCCATTGTGGGACCCAATCATATATTGCACATCGCAAGCTCAGGAGGATAAGCACTAAAGAATCATGTTAAAATGACGAAGTGCAAAGTGCGATAAGAGTACAAGATGCGATGTAGTTTCAAAGAAAAAGTCTAAAGGATTTCAAATTTGGAGGTATAAGGTTTCCATTTGAAGAAATTGCATTGGGGTTTGGAAGATATATGCATAACAAGAAACACATGAGAACGCCGAATTGTGAAATACGATAATGAAGTGGCCGCGATGCAGGTCAACACTAAAGCCTAAAGGATTTAACAAGGTCCCTTTGTTAAATTGCATCGGAGAGCAAAGGAGGATTATAACGTAAAGCAAAGTCTGAACGTGATAGAAGGTGATTCGAGTAAGCGACCTGACACAAAGCAAAGGAGCAGGTGAAGGTTGAACGTTGTAGGCACGAGCATAAGAGGCAGAGATGGGCAAAAGGAGATATGGTGGCATTGTTGGAAACGTGCCAGCTGGGTCGAGTCGGTAAAAAATCGTTTGTGCAGAACTATTATGATATAACTGCAAAAACATAAAATAAAGTGACATCAGTAGAAAGTAAAAATGCACAACGAACCAAGAGTTGAAAGGGCTGAGTGAAATATACTTGTTTTGAACAGTAAATGTAAATTCATTGATTATTTTATATTGTTTGTGAGGAAAAGCCAAATCTCCATAGGCATGGGAAAAACTCCAATGAGTGTTGTAATGATTATTTTTTATGTAATAACCTGAACTGAAGTATAAGGAATTGAATGGGTGGAAGGAAGAGAGACAGGCATATTCACTTCGTATTCCCTATAGAATGAAAACTGTCAGGATTTATCTGTATAAGAGATGTAATATCAGTGTGCATTAGGGGGTTAGAGAGAGCAATAGAATGGAAGAGAGTTGAATAATTTAAGATATCTGCAGAAGGTTAGAGAATGGAAGAATCAGAGAGAGATGATAGAGATGTTGTGCACATCAAGAGCTGATATGAAGCAGATATGAAGGCTAAAGAGGCAGCAATGGAGAAGGAGTATAACAGAGCTGATATCCAAGTAAATAAGCATTATAGTTTCATGTTGAGTGAGGGGATTGTAGTCTCCTTTCAAGTTGTAGCTTGATAAATTTCTAGTTGGAGTTGGGTGAGGTAGGAGCCTCTAGTAGGTTGTAGCCTACAGAAAATTTATGGGAGTTGGTGCTTCCTTGCAAGTTGTAGCTTGCAGAAGTTGAGGTAGGAGCCTTATGTGGGTTGTAGCCTGCATAAAATACATGGGAGTTGGTGCTTCCGTTTCAAGTTGTAGCTTGATATATGTCTAGTTAGAGTTGGGTGAGGTAGGAGCCTCTTGTGGGTTGTAGCCTACAGAAAATAGATGGGATTTGGAGCTTCCTTGCAAGTTGTAGTTTGCAGAAATTTAGTAGGACCCTCTTGTAGGTTGGAGCCTATAGAAAATCAGTGGTGAGAGGGAGTTGGAGCTTTCCTTTGCATCACAACAATAATAATATGTGGTTTTCCCCCTTATGGGTTTCCACTTATATATGTTTTCTATGTGCATGATGATTATGTGTTGATGTGTTGTTTTAATCTTCTTAATCACTGGTTTTCCACACATTCAGTTTTCTTATTCATTATGTATTATGTTTCTTATAAAATGAAGTAGTTAATGGGTGTAAATAAAAGAGTTTTAATGTCCATGAATGTACTAAACTGATTCACCCCCCCCCCCCCTCTCAGTTTAGCTAAGGGTTCATCACAAAGAATATACAATATACAAGTATCTACTTATCTTAATCAAATAAAAGTGATTAGATATGAAATACATACAACATCAAGAATATATTTCACAAGATATAGAAATGTGTATGGGAAAATGAACATATATCTTTATTAAAGAGTAGGAGGAGAATATTACAACCAATGGATCGATTTGTCATCAACCTGATCCAACTTCATTCCAGCCTCATCACATCCAACATCTTCTCAACAGCATATCAGTACTTCCACTGTCTTATCAAATGAGAATCCAACATCATGACTTTGCACAAAATTCTTCATCCCTAGCACTTAGATGGGTGCTCAATTTATATGGAAACTAATGGTAGTTTCTCAATGAATGGATTTCTAATAATAGGAAAGACATGTTTCCAAGTTCACACGTGTTAGATGGATACTTGGATTCGAAGTATGACACCTATGGACTCTTCTAGAAGGCACTGGCCATGTGGAGATTCCCGGAACAATGATAATTCCACTCCCATGTGACCAACACACTCTTGAGTGTCAGGAAGTGCACTGTAGTGCACTCTTGCATGGAGGTATTGGCAATGCAACGTAGTTAGTCCCTTGCAGATGAGCGTTGGTGAGTCAGTGGGTCATATAATATATACTTAAAACCTTGGAAATCTCACAATTGAATCCATGAATGAAATTTCTTCACTTAGGGCATATAGCAACTGAAATATAAGTGGATGATAGACCCTATTCATTGGTCTTGGTGGATGATGTACAGTTTGACCATGTATTGGGGGATGATGCCAAAATTTACCTATAACATTATGTCTCCGAGGAGGACAACATATTTAGGTACTCATGGGGTCTTGGTCATATAACAAATAATCAAGTAGAGATATATGGTCTCAATCAAGAACTTTTGCTAGCTAAAGAACATCATATGGTCACACTTATAGTTATGGGGTATTCTCTCCTAATCCTACATCATTTAGTCAAAGGCTCCCTACCAAAGGATAAATCTATGGAAAAAATCATGGAAAAATTAAGAAAAATTGCAAAAGATACCCATCTAAAGCATATTTCCATGTCCTAAGAGGCTTTATCAAAGAATCATACAAGTATGCTAATGAAGGGTGAAAAATAAAGATAGGAGAATTAAATATCAATAGCCAAATCAAGCCTGCTATATTTCCTTAATGTTGGATGAGGCCTATTGAAACAATTCCCTAGTATTATTATTTGTTGTAATTTTTGTGTTTTGTTGGGCTAGTTTTGTAAGGTATTCACCTACAAAATCCCATTTTTTGTGTTGATTTTTGGGTAGATGTGGCAGGTATTCCTCAACTATACAAGTTAAAAGAAATAACAATTAAATTTTAAATTAAAATAAACAAAATTTAATTTAATTGTAAATTTAATTCGCAAAGAGACGTGCCTCTTAGACACCCTAAAATCAATATAAAAAGACACTTGAACGTATAATTTTCATATTCTCTCTATTTTTCTCTCTCTTAAACATGGGAATTAATTTGAGGAAGAGGCTAAAGTTTCTAAGGAGATGAATTTATGAGACAACCAAAGTTTTACCTATTGAATTTTCTGTGTGTAATTGTTTAATGATTTCGCAGGTTGTGTTAAATTAATATCATATATCATTAGAAGTAATTACCAAAAGTAGAAATCCATTCTTATGTAATTAGAACTAGAAAATAAAAATGGTATCAGAGCTTTGGTGGAGAAAGACCTCAATGGAGTATTAAATTTTTGGGTTTGTTACAATCTTTATGTACAACATATTTACTTTTACTCCTACCTAAATTTATGCAAATAATTTCATAAATTATGGTGGGAAATAATTCTTGGTAAATATGTTTAATTACTTAAATATAAATAATGTACCACATATTTAATTTTTACTTCTACCTAAATTTATGCAAAGAATCACATAAATTATGGAGGAACAATTTAACAAAGTAAAACACTATGTGGGTGGATTATAGCCTAATTCCAATGGAGTAAAATAAAATTTTAATATTAGGAGAGATTTAACCTCATGGTTAGAGAGTACATGTGAGGTTAATAGTGTCATAGATCCACTATTTTTCATAAGAAATTAACCTAGGATATTTAAAGCGCATCTAAGATGATTCTCCTAGGTTTGAGCATAAAATTAGCAAGATAAATTTGTGTTTGAGAGGGAGTAATTGCACAAACATATATAAATATTCGAAATGATCGGAATAACATCTAGTTCAAAGGGAGTAGACACTGAGGTAGAATTGAAGGATGCAACCTACTGGAGTTCCAAAGTGTTTCTCATAATGATGAGGAGCAGGAGGCTCCCAAGGATGTGGGTTAAAGTACTTATGGAACATCCTTTATATCATCTAGAATACCTAGAAGGGACCTTTAAGCTAGTGGACCCACTTAGATTCATTATTCTAGACACCAAGAAGAGGCCAACATGGCTTCAAAGTACATTGAAGGATGCATAGGGGCATGCAACTCCCTGTAGCACCTTCATGGAAAGAAAACGTCCTAATAAATACTCAATATATGTAACACTAGTGAGTCACATCATTGATTCCAAGACATCCAACTATAAGGAGGAAAAAGGCCAGCCAACAATTTTGGAAGGATGCCATGATGGAGGAATATAAACCCATCATGAAGAATGATGTGTGGGAAATTCTGTCGATATTTGAGGGGAAGTCATTAGTGAGTTACAAGTGGATCTACAAGACCATGCATGCAGTAGATGGCAACATAGAGAAGTAAAAAGTGAGATTCTTGGCAAGAGGGTTCTCCCAGAAAGAGGGAGAGAACTGCAAAGAGACATTTTCTCCAGTTGTCAGATACACTTCTATTAGAATTATTATTTCTATTGCTTCTATTATGGATTGGAAATTGCATCAAATGTATGTGAAAACAACTTTCCTCATATGAAGTGATTGAGGAAGAAGTGTACATATATCAACCTCATGTATTTGAGCTATATGAGAAGGAGTCACTTGGACCCTATTTTTTGGTGGGCGGAAACGCCCATGGTTTTGTGCATTGGTTTGCACATGGTTTTGGGGCATGATGGTTTTCGGCCCCTGGTATTTTGTAGATCCGACCAAGGGAACTATGGTTATGTTCTAATCCAGGGTTAATGGATTGGGGTTTATGTATGCTTTTACATGTATATATATGTGTTTTAACACTAAAAGGAATATAATTAAAAATCAAGCTGGTAGTCCCGATTTGGGATCCAGGGGAAAATCTCTTTGTATATCTCTCACTATTGTTTATTTTCTGTCTTTAAGATTCATTTGCAAATAAATTTTGTACAAGGTTAAAACCTACATTTGGTATCAGAGTTGTTTAGGCTTCAAGGGGATGCCTTTGTTGCTGAGGGTTTTTTTTTTTTTTTTTTGCTAGGCCCTGTGGTAGACCCTGTTCAGTGGGAGATATGCGGGATCGATTCTTGCGGTGAAAGAAGATGGCGAGCAGTGTAAAGATAGAGATCGAGAAATTTAATGGTCATAGTTTTGAGTTGTGGAAGCTCAATATGGAGGATCTACTGGTGGATAAAGATTAGTGGATCGCGGTAGATCCGGGTACTAAACCAACGGAATGTCAGATGAAAATTGGAAGAAGTTGGATCGGAAGGAAAAGAGCACAATACAGTTATGTGTCTCCGATTTAGTATTGTTGAATGTCTCTAGGGAAGCTACGACGAAGAATTTGTGGGACAAGCTAGGGAATTTGTACCAATCTAAGTCTCTTGTGAATAGATTGTTCCTACGAAAAAAGCTCTATAACCTAAGGATGAAGGATGGAGACTTGATGACAGAGAATTTGAATGCCTTCAATACTGTGGTAAGTCAGCTATTATCAATTGATATTAAAGTATCATATGAAGATAAGTGCATCAATGTTTTGTGTTCTCTACCAGATTCGTGGAACAGTCTGGTTATTGAAATAGGTAGCAATACAACTACCTTGAATTTTGATGACATAGTCTCAGCCTTGCTATTGGAGGAAATGAGACGGAGAAATATGGAGGGACCGAATGGATATGCCTTATATGTATGAGGAAGGTCCCATAATAGAAACAAGAATAAGGTTTCGAGTGGGAGATATAAATATAGAGGGAGATCTAAATCTCCAGGAAAGTTTGTAAAGATGTGATGGAAATGCAAAAAGGAAGGGAACTAAAAAAAGGACTATAGATATAAAGCTCATGAGAAAGGAAAGGGATCTAATGATGCTCCTTCTATAGAGGAAAAAACCACCTCTGATGAAGGTGGGGATGTGTATTTGGATTCTTCTTCAAATACACATGTAGATCAAGAATCATGGTTGATTGACTCGGATGCATCCTTTCACTTCATTCCCCATAGAGAGTGGTTATGGGAGTATGGGAAATATGGTGGCGGTGATGTCTTATTAGGGGATGATAGGAAGGCCAGAATCATTGGACGTGGAAAATTCAAGCTAAAGCTACAAGTTGGAAGGATTAGAACACTTCATGGTGTTCTGCACATTCGTACATTGGCTAGAAATCTAATTTATGTAAGCAAGATAGATGATGCAAGTGTAAAAATAATGTTCGAGAAAGATAGATGTAAGATGGTTTGAGGAGCACTGTTTTTAATGTGGGGAGTTTAGATTGGAACTCTGTACAAGGTTCAGGGAAGCACTATTATTGATGGGTGCAACAGTTTTGTGTTTCTTGAAAGTGGAGTGGAAATCCTAGTGGTCTCTGGAGAAAAGACCATGCTATGGCATCAAAGGCTTGGAAATATTGGAGAGAAGGGCCTTTGGATACTGCCTGGAAATGGTATGGTAGAAGGTATGTATAATTTATCTCTAGATTTTGATTTATGTGAACAATGTGTATATGGGAGGCAGAATCGGGTGAGTTTTCCTTCTAGTGCTAAGTGGGAAAACAAGATATTAGAGCTTGTGCATAGTGATGTGTTTGGACCTGTGTCGGTTCCATCACTGGGTAAGTCTGGGTACTATGTTTCATTCATAGATGACTTCTCAAGGAACACATGGATATATTTCTTGAGGAAGAAATCTGAAGTCTTTAACAGATTTAAAGAATTTAAGGCTCTGGTGGAAAACCAGACAGAGAAGAAGATAAAGGTGTTGAGGACAGATAATGGTGGAGAGTTCTGCAAGAAGGAATTTAAAGAGTCCTGTAAGAAGTGTGGTATATCATGGAAGAATACTAATCCATACACACCTCATCAAAATGGAGTTGCAGAAAGAATGAATAGAACGCTGATGGAAAATGAAAGAAGCATGCTCAGTGGTATCGAGTTAGGACAAGAATTTTGGGCAAAAGCAGTGGATACTGCATGTTATCTAGTTAACAGATCACCTTCATCAACGTTGGAGGATAAGACTCCACATGAGATATGGATTGGTAAGAAAACCTCTCTTCCACATTTAAGGGTAATTGGATGTGATGCATATGTACATGTTCCAAAGGATAAAAGGACCAAGTTGGATAATAAATCTGAAAGGTGCATGTTTATTGGGTATAAGGATGGTTTAAAAGGTTACAAGCTTTGGAACCTAGAAACAATGAAGGTTGAGTAGAGTCGAGATGTAGTGTTTAGAGAAGTAAAATATGTTTTTAAACATGAAGTCATACCAAAGGAACCTGAGAAGATAGAGTTTGAGCTAAAGGAGGATGAATCAGAATCTACAACTGAAAAAGATTTAGAAGAGGAAGAGCCACAAACTCCAGCTATGAGAATATCAGTTTGGGAAAGAAGAAAATAAAAAAGGTATAGTCCATCTTCTTTCGATTCAAATTTTTCTTTAACTATAACTGATAATGATCCCAGAACTGTCAGGGAGGCAGTAGATTTAGAGGATGGAAAAATTTGGAAGGAGGCCATGGTTGATGAAATAGAAACCTTGATAAAAATGAGGCATGGGATCTGGTGGATTTGTTGGCTGGAAGGAAGCCATCGAGAGAAAATGGGTGTTTAAGAAGAAGATGAATGTAGAAGGCAGGGTGGAGAAATACAAAGCTCGATTGGTAGCAAAAGGTTATTCCCGGGTGTCGGTAATTGATTTTGGTGATATTTTTTCTCCTGTTGCCAAGGTTACTTCTATTATATTACTTTTATCTATTGCTAATGACTTTGATTTTGAGGTAGAACAGATGGATGAGAAGACAACATTTCTTCATGGGGATCTAGAAGAGGAGATCTACATGAAGCAACCTGAAGGCTTTATGGTGAAGGGTAAGAAATAATTGGTATGCAGGTTAAAAAAGTGTTTGTATGGGTTAAAATAGTCACCAAGGATGTGGTATCAGAAATTTGATGCCTATATATGGGGACTTGGCTTCACCAGAATAAAAGAGGATCACTATGTATATTTTAAATTAATTGGTGACCGTATTATTTATTTGGTATTGTATGTGGATGATATGTTGTTGATTGGAAATGACAAAGAAATTATCTAGGATTTGAAGACCCAATTGTTCTCCAAATTCAACATGAACGATATTGGTGCTGCAAACTGTATTTTGGGCATGGAAATTAAGAGATATTGGGCAAAGAGGAAGCTATGGTTAAACTAGAGGAATTATGTTGAGAAATTGTTTTTGAGGTTCAATATGTAGGATAGTAAACCGGTGAAGGTTCCTATTCCTATAGGTGTAAAGCTATCCGTTGAATAGTTTCCCAAGACACAAGAAGAGAGGAGGATATGTCTCGTGTTCCATATGAAAGTGTAGTAGGTAGCCTGATGTATGTAATGGTCTGTACTAGACCAGACAATGCACATTTTCAGTTTGAATTCTAATTGCGAGCGTATACGAAAAAATCCCACTTTAGTTGTGCATAACAAACATCCCTAATATCAAAGATGGCTGCCAATTTCTTTAGATATGTAGTTAGTTGACCAGGAAAAATGCTACAAAATCCAGATCTATGCAGTTACATACATTAAGCAGTAAATAAAATCAAGAGTTTCTCCATTTATCCAATAGACAAGACAAGAATATTTTTAAAGAATTTTTGTATTTATGACACCTAGGAAGGGAACATAGAAAGTTGCTACTAGTCCCCCTCAATGGGATGGGTTCTTGTATATCCTCAACACTTTAGATCTAAGATCTCTCTCTTTTTATGGTGTAGAAAACCCAGACAAAAAAGGAACTGAAAGGGAGCTTACAAGAAAAATGGTTGCAAAATATGACAATGATGGAGGGTCAAAGTCAGACCAAAAGTATAGATCCAGAGTGATATTTATGCAACAAAAGGTAGTGAATGAATGGAAAAACCCTTCTATTTATAACAAAATATTAAGTTATTCTAGATATTGGTGCATAATTAAAATATTATTAACCAAATCTAGATCCAACTTTTATGGAATATTTTATTATAGTTGTTGGAGGGAAAAAGGATTTGAATTTGGTCAAATCCCTTTATTTGTAAATAATAAATAAATAAATGATTTATTTATTATTTTAAGAGTGTGGTTGATTAATAATTAAATATATAGTGATTTATTCAATTATTTATAAATGATTTAGTCAAATTTAACAAGGAATATTATTTAAATAATGTTTAAATCATTATTCCTAGGAAATAATAAGATAAATAGTGATTTATCTAATTAATTTTCCTGTTTTGGGTTAATATGACGAGGAATATTAATTAAACTATTTTTTAACTAATTATCCCTTGAGGAAAATCAAACAAATAAGGTTTTATTCAATTATTCCTCATGGGGTTTCCTATTCAGACCATAAACAACTTAATAAATTATGGATTACTAAGTTATTTTTCATAGTGAAAGCAATTTACTTAGGATAAAATTGGTCTTACATGGTGTACTTTGGTCCATCTAATAGTAACAGGTTAGATCACCAAAAATTGGTGTAACATATTTCTCCCCAGCGTGCGAGTGTTAGGAGCTAATCATATGACCGAAGTACATTGGAATAACTCAATCACCAGACACCAAAAGGCGATTCAGAGAGAGAGAAATATAAGGTAGACTAAAGCGCTAGAGGGTGAGACATTGAGGAGGCGAGACTTATAGGTGCGACAAGTCTCTTTTATGAGTGATTACCTAAGCTATAGGCGACGGGCGAGGCATACCTATGTCGGCTGAGACAAAGTACAAAGAATAATGTGTCCAGTAAACAAGGGACTGAACTATATAGTACATGCTAGCATAAACATGAGCCATATAAAAATATGATAATGAATCCCACATACACATTGTGCCTGGGATAACATCCAGGACTTATACAATAATATCTGAGTACATGAGATACAAATACAACCCAAATGCCCCTGTAAACAGGAAAGGGCTCTGAAAATCTAACTGATACATGCAAACAAAAAAGGTGTTGCAAGTGGCTGAGGCCGACATCATCAAATCTATGGAACTGTATCAAAGGCTGCAATGAATAGGTCATCTAGGCATGTGGGGAGATACCTGTAGGGCCACCCCCTCATGAGGGCTGAAAAATCTCACATACACCTGGGAATCACCAGTATCATCTGCTGCATCACTGAACCATCAAGTATATGGATATCGATCATGTTGAAAGGAACTAGAGTTGAGAAACAATCAAGTCAAAGGGAAATAAGGAGTCCTTTTTCCTGATCTGAGGCACCAAACAAGAGTGGAAGCTGGAACCAAGGTACACCGTCCTCTAGACCTGTCTTCTAGAATGAATGAGATGATGTCGACAGAAGGAGGTCCACCATAGGTGAGGCAATAAGGGGTCCTCAACTAAGGCACGAGAGATAATAGTAAAGCAACTGATAGACTGACACCAGGGATTATGGTGGAATGGGGGTACTAAGTAGCGGGCTAATGACTTCCCTTGTTAGAACATGAAAGGCATGGATGACCTGGAAGCAACTGACACAATATCAAAGGGGATAGGGGATAGTATGACTGAAGGCCACAATGTGTGACATGAGAGAGGAACCAAGAAATGAAGGATGGAGGACTGTAGTGGGATACAAAGGGACTCGAGATAGACTCCATGGATGCGATGATGACTCAACTCGGATGCTCTAAACAAGGGTGACTCGATGATGCTGCCACACAGAAAAGGTCTGGTGGGGACCATAAAAACATGAGTACAAGATGGTTACTCATGAAAAATATCGACACGAGCGTGGAAAAGTATGGAGGCAAAGTGGTGCCCCAAGTACAAGTGTTGCAAGTGAATAAATTTGGTTTTGAGGAGTGGTGAAGTGACCCTACTTGGAAAAAGGTGTCGAGGTGAAGTATCAAATCACAAAAAACTGAAGGATACCCATTTGAGAGCTCAATGAGAGATTTCCAACAATGCTAATGGTTTTTCAAATGGAGCTATGGTTTGGTCACAGCTGGAAAAAGAAAAATATGGGTTTTCTCTTTTAATAAGGCATTTTCCCTCCAATTTAATTCATTTTCAAGTATAGCTGTTTTGAATGTAGAGAGGAGAGAAGGCCCTAAATCTTGCGGTGATCGTAGCAGACAAACTGACCATTGGAATCGAGATTCGTTAGTTGCAGGTAAGAGGCCTAACCATACTCTTTCAATTAAGGGCATGAAAATTTCAATTTAGGCACCCAGAGCTCATGAACAGGCTAGGTCGCACATTTTGGGGTCTGTTCTGCGACCTAGGTAGCAGGTACTTGGCAGAAAATTGCGACCTATCCCAGGAAATGACCTGAAAAGTGCAACTTGTCAGAGAAAGGAAATTTAGTGTTGTTTTTGGCTCAGAGCTATGATTTTAAGGTTGATGAGCATAGGTGGCCCCAAGTATGTTATGGTCATGCAAAATGTATTTAGGATAGTGGAATCTAAACACATTTTTATGATGTGGTTCATCATTTTTTATGTTATGTTTATCTTTTGTGGGAAGAATGGATAGATGCAGTTCGAGAAATGGAATGGATTATTACCAATCTCGTTTTTTACTACATATATGGAGCAAATGGACTATATTTCTGGTTTTTCATACATGGTGTCACTATCCCAAAGAGTATATTTTGAGATAATGAACTGGTGCTCAGCTATAAAACACATAGTTTGGTCAACAACAATGTCTATGGGACTGGGTTGTTGATGCAAGAGGAAGGAATGATAAGGGAGATCATCCCTAGAGTGATTTGAAGTGATATTGGACTCTAGAGGTTCTTCGAAACAGGGAAGAATGATGGTACTAGAGTCGACATGACCAGATGCACTATGAGGGTTATGGAGAATTGCTTCTCCTAGACCCTCAAATATGGGTGCCCCCTTACCAAAACATTGTGCATCAATGTAATAACCACAAGGTGTATGTGGCTTGAATCTATGGTTTCGATATAAGGGGGGATAGATAAAGTCAAGGGTGGTCATGGCTTCCATAATGTCGTCATCATAATCGAAGATGGGGTGACTGGAGGAATAAAAACCACCTAACGCGGCAAAGCTACCTGACTCATCATCATGAGAACAAAGGTTCACATGTGCATCATCAGGGGGGATGACGTAATAATAAGCATATAAGGGGTCTACTGATGTTGAGCCCAGGGTGTTCGTTGAAAGGGGGTTAGGTGAAACAGAAAGGGAAGTGCCGGAGGGGTCTTCCACCATGGATTTCATGAATGATGATAGGTATAGGATAGTGGACGAGGAATCCATCATCTCTACATCGGGAGGGGGAATGTCAATTGGAGCATAGGTATCCTAAGGTTGGCCTGAAGCATACTGCGTGAGGATGAGAGATATGAACTGAAACTATTCAATCTTGTACTCCCAAACTACCTCCAATGAGGCGCGATTATGCTTGAGGTGGGGACAAAGGTGGGTATAATGGCCATGGAGATCACACAAAGCACAGGGGTGGTTGTTTTGAATAGTCTTGGGGTTCTTGGTTGCAGTCGAGGAAGGAATAGGGGTTTCCGGGACCATAGACTTAGGGAACGCAACATTGACCATGGGCTTGATACGAGGCAATTCAGGACAATGGTGGGTGGCGTGGCCAAAAATATCACACAAAGCACATGGGGGGGTATGCTTTGTGTTAGCTCCCTGTAATTAACAAGATTGGAAAATTCCAACTGCAGGGAGAAAACTTATTTCAACCACTTTGGGATTCTAGGATCTAGCCCTCCTGAATCCGAAGAGGGATCTCTCCAATAAGTGCAAAGATGGATTTATCTTTAAAGCTTTTGGGTAATGATATTAGGCTAGTTATGAGGTCTGAGGGTTTTTATTTGTTTTGGATGGTTGAGCATGATTATTGTTTGAGTGGAAAGTTATAAATGGAAATATTTTCAAAGGTGTGAAGTTGCAAGAAATCAGAACAAGCTTTGGCCAAAAAGATAGATAATCACTGGTTTTAATCCATTGGGCTATGGAGTCATAATAGGGTTTAATTGAAAGAACAAGGAGCAAGAGTGGTCCATGGGGCAAGTCATCTATGTCTAAGGATCTCTTTAAAGTTTATTTTATGGAATGAAATGATACAACAAGAAGGGGAATTTAAACAAATGAAGAACAAAGAGCAGCCCAAGATCTGGTAAGTACTTTGAAACTAGCCAGCTTTTGACATACACTTAAGAAAGACATAAAAGCAATCCAAGATCTAGTAAGTAATTTGAAACTAACCATATTTTGATATGCTTTCAATAGAAAAAAATTTAAAACACAAGGGAAAACAAAAATGATAACGAAGAATGGTCTAAGATCTGGTAAGTACTTTGAAACTAGCCAGCTTTCAACACACTCTTAGGGAAACTTTCAGATGGTCTTTGGGGATAAAACTAGGACTAGGGCTCACCATATCTTCCTTAGTTCATCTCTACTTAACATAAACTAAAAATAAAATTTAAGAATAACAATTAGCTAAGACAGTAGGACGAGGGAATGTTAGCATTCCTAACTACTTGAAACTGAATTAAATCATTCCTAAATAACACAATTTGGAAGAAAAATTAAGATAAAGCTTATTAGTCAGAGAAGGGTACTGATATATAGTAATTCCTAACTCTATGCTTGCTGTTCTTTATCAGAGAAAATGGAAAAAGTGAAAACAGAAATAAAATAACAATTTACAATAAGAAATAACATCACCGTCGACATAGACCAGGATCCCATAAATCAGCTTGTATTAATGCTTCAAACCAGTTACAGCTTTAAGTCAAATGTTTCAGTTCAAAAATCATCTTCACTTATCAGACTAACTTATCTAATCACAAGCAGAGCTTCAAGAGCCCGTGAATAATATTTACAAGCAGAAGTTTCAAGCTCAAGTATATTTCAAAGTTCTGCAACCAACATTTTCTCATCTTCTACAGAAGTATTTATAGAAGGAATGAGGAGGTGGGATCTGATAAAATATCTCCTAGGTCAATTAATATAGACTTAAGACTTCTTGGCCTTTGAGGGGCTCGATGGAGAAGTTTACAGATTTTATGTCTGTATTAATGTTTTACATTTAAGATTTAAGCTCGGTGGGAGCTTTTGTTGAATTTAAGGCTCCGCTTCATGATATAATAACTCTGCTAATATTTTTGCATTAGTTTCCTTTGGCAGAATTAACTATTCGGTTGCGCTAAGGAAAATATCTTCTTTCTGATCAATAACTTTGGCCTCTATTTGAATGCTTTGAGGCAACATGTGGCACTGGGGTAGCTGAGAGGAATCAATTGGCCTCTATTGTGGCGGTGGATGCCGTTCTGTCTGATGATCCTTTAATTTCCCTTTAATTATGTTTAATTTAATGGATTAGGCTTTTGATAATCGATCTTAGCCGTAATCCATTAAACTATGAAATTCATCTTCAATCTTCTGTTCTGTTGTGTTTAATCTTCAACACTGATACTCTTTAGCTTTGATTTAATTGTCTGTGTCTTGTTGATGTGCAGGTTCAGCAAAGGGCTCATATGGCATCAATGCCCATGAAGCATCAATGAAACGTGAGTTCGAACCCTGAAAATGGCTTCTCTTTGATGAATCAAAGGCATGGGAATCATCATTCCCAGCCTTTGGATTTTCTTCAATACAATGGAAAAACCATTAAATCCTACATAAAACAATAAAAATTAATAAATACTGCGTTTTTAAGGTTTAACTGCTTCAGAGGTTGTGGGGAAGGAGCGTGACCATTGGATGGCAGCATCCAACAGTGAAGATCTGTGTGCAGTGGTTAAAGGGAGCAGTGGGAGCAAATGGTGGAAGAATTTAAGTTAGGGTCGTTGATCTTGCAGAGATCGACGGTCAGAATAAGTCGAGAGAAAATAAAGCGAGTGGGTCACTTTATTGAAATTTGGAAGAAAAGCAAAGGAAAATAGGCGAAATTCCCTTTGGCGGAGGAAATTGCAAAGTAAATGGATTTGGGGTTTCGAGATGGTCCTGGGCCATTGGATGATATCAGCCCATGAGATGGACAGTGGAGATCTGCATTAAAAACCCTTTGGAAGAGGTGGAGGGTGATAGTGTAAGGCCAGATTAAATCTAGGCCGTTGATCTGCAGAGATCAATGGTGGGAGTCGCACGCAATAAAACATAATAGAAATGGGGAAGGTGGTTTCGGGAGGTAAAACTACTGTTTTCGCATGAGAAAAAGGCAGGGAGGTGGTTTTATTATGGAAAGCTATAGGCCTGAGGATTTTTATGTATAAGGGCCAATCGGGATCGGGCCTTCGGGCTTTTCAATCTACCCATTTTAAATTTCTCCGATGCGATTAGCGCTTCGGGGCTTTTAATTCTTGGTCTCGGGCATAAGTTATATGGAGTAAAGTGGAGGGTGGGAGTTTTATACAAATGGGGCTTAATCGCATCAGAACTTTGGCTTGGGTCTTTCAATATACCCATTTATATTAGAAACATCGCTTCGATGGGTTTTACACCAAAACTTAGGAAAGTGGGTTTTATGAATCAACAAAGGGAAAAATGCATCAGAGATGGAATTATACAATGTTTTAGCACCCGATTGCGAGCACAAGGGTTATATGAGGCGATAATAAGATCGGGGGTTATAAAAAAAGGGGCTAATCGCATCGGAAAACTTTGGAAGGCAAAAAGACTTGCGCGCTATGTTTTGTTCCGATGCGATAAGCGCCGAAAGGCTTAGCGCTTGGTTCCAACACCAAGGCGTATGGTGGGGAAGTGGTTAGGACTTGGCCCAAAGGGGCTTAAACCTTCAATACAAAAAAGTGTATTTTTTATGATTTTTTCAGAGTTCTCTGATGGATTTGGTGGTTTCGACAGAGTTTAAAAAGGAGTTTAAAACTCTGTAAGGTGGATTTTATAAAGGGGAAAATGGGAAAAAGGGAAAATAGAGGAAGTTTATGGGGAAAAGAGGAGGCAAAATGAAGGTTATTTTGAAGTGGAGGGAGGGGAAAAATGAATTTTGCAGCAGTCTTTCCTCTATGAAATCAGCAGAATTTTAGAGTTTAAAATGGAAACAGCAGTGAAGATTTGATCAAAGGGCATGATGTCTCCATGAATCTTCAAGAGATAACATTTTTAGCAATAAACTTATTTCTTGAAGGCTCAAAAAATTTATTTAGCCACCTTTTGATATAAAAAATTTTATAGGTGGCTAACAGTGGCTCCACTTGGGGATGGTGCCTTCTTGAAGGCATCAAGAACTTCAGACTTGCATTCTCTGAGAGGTTGATTAGTGCCTTATCCATTGGGGGCTACCTTTCTTTACTTGGATGTTCTTCTTTTGCTCTGAAAGTATGTTAGCAGCCATGAAACAATGGATATTTATCACCACAATATTTCTAACTACCCAATCCTATTGATCTAACATTTTTTCTTCTTTAGAGTGCACTTGGATTGGCAAACTATTTTCACAACATTTTATTCTTTTGAAAGCAAAAAATCTAATCTATTTCTACTCCTTATTTCTCCATGAACTCAGATTAAACAGTTGAGTCCATATGCTTCTCTACCTAATCTACCAGTCTATTAGGATTAAACAGTCTAACAAATTTTTATTCTCTAATTTCTAAAACAGAAATTTAAAAGCATACAAGTCAGGATTGAACAGTCTAACTTGATGTTGATATATGGCATAAAAAAAAAGCTGCACATAGATATTATTTTGCAGAAAATTAAATCAAAATGGAAAGCTTAAGTTCTGAGATTTCAAAGCACTTCCTTCATCTTTTTTCATCTCTGTTTTTTGCTTTTGTATGAGCTATTTTTTCCTTAAAGTCTGGTTTAGATTTTGAGCTGATTAGAACCAGTTTTACCTCTGTTTTGACTCAGAATTTGAAACAAATGGAGTCATTCTTCTTTTAGACACTTAGGTTCAGATTTTGAGCATATTTGAACCTTTAATTTCTAGCCGAATCTACCTACTGATAAGCCAAGATTAAACTGTTTGGAAAATTGAATTTAGTAACCTGTCAGTAATAAATTTAAAAATAATTAGTCAAGATTGGGCTGTATGACTAATTAGAAGTGTGTTTTCGGGAGTGGCCTTTAAGCTTGCACACTTTCAGATTTGTTTCTCCTTTTGGTATGGGTTGTACCTTTCTTATTTTTACAATATGCCCTCTTTTCTTTCTTTCACTGTTTTTTTATTTTTGATTTTTCTAACTTTTTCTTCAGAGAAAAAAATAAAAAACTATCTAAATGCTCATAACTGAGCTTTATTTATATTCCTATCTAACCTAATATAAATTGGAATATTTACATTATCATGTGATACAAAAATGCCAATGCAGCCAGCTGAGTAATGTCAAGAAGAAGAAGAAACTCTGACTGCTTGTCAGAGGTATCCATAGTATATCTTGAAGATTAATCTTCAAAACCAAGACTATCACAGAGGGTGATAGATTCTTATGTATTTGGCTCTTGCAAAGGATCACTGCTTGATAATTTGAGCCAGTTGTGATTTCCACACACTCATCCACAGGATCAATAAATAAAGGATGAAGCAACTCTTATTTTTATTTACTACTTAATGTCTTTTAATGCATAGATCTATATTTTTGCAGCATTTATCTTGGTCAAATAATTGTAGATATAAAGATATTGGTAGCCATATTTTCTATTAGGGTTGTTGGTTACGCACAGCTAAAGTGAACCTTTTTCATACACTTGCGATTAAGGTTCATGCTAACAACTGGCGACTCCACACGGGTTTACGATTACGACCTCTGTCATTTTTCAGATCCCTGCATATCTAGCTGCTTCAAACCCTAGGATTTCTCTTCAGCTTCTTGTTTGGATTTTCTTGATGTTGTTTTTTACCTATAAAACCCTAAAACATTAAAAATTCTAACTTTCGTGTGTTTTCGGACCTATTGCGCAGGTGACAGACATCAGTCACAACTGAGATGACACATTTTGCTGAAACCTGCTCCCGAGAGTTTCAAAAGTGCAGGTCACACTTTTTGGGCCAAAACCTGCGACCTCTACAGAAATCAGGTCAGATACCATGACCTGAACTTTTTGCGGGAGTTTTTCTGAAAGTTTTTTGGGTTTGTCTGGGCCTCTGTTCTAGGTTTTCTGACCTTCATCTCCGCCCGTTTTGGACCTGTACCTATTGTATTTTACTCATCTAAGTGGGAAACTAGCCCTCTAGGGCTTCAATACCCTCCACCTTTTGTGGAAGAGTTTTAGCTGCTACAGGTTGTCTGAAATTCCAAAGTGTTCAGCCTTTTTTCAGATCTGATACCTTACCTTCAAATCCACTTCAAATTGGCTATTTATCCATCCAAATCGCCTCCTTTTATTTTTGTTTGGGTTTTCTTCTAGGGTCCCCTCCACTTCCCTCCGAGTTATAGCCTTTCGCCACCTCATTGAAAACAATTTTTCCTTTGATTTTTTGTTGTTTTTCTACACCTATTTCTAGCAGATCTAACCTCTAGATCCCTATCCCTCCCGACCTTAGATCTATTGGCCATTTTGGTGTGTTTTGACTAGGTTTTTTCCCACCTACAGACTACTTGTTAAGAGGCCCATCTCCTTGGGTTTAGATTAATGCATTATTAGCTATTTATTTTTGTTATTTCAGTTTCATATATTGTTATTTGCAGGTTTATTTCTAGTTATACAACACACGTTTTATTTTTATCCACAAAAATATAGGTTTAAAAATTAAAATTTACACACTGAACACACACACCCTAAGTGAAGAAGATCTTGGTTAACACCACCAAGAAAAGACTTTAATATTGAAATCAATTGATCCTGCACCTCTCTACCTTGTTTTGACATTGTAATCAGTTGATCCTGCACCTCTTTGCCCTTGTTGGTCTCTCTTCCCTTTGTGCAGCGTTTGTGCTTTCACCATTGCACCACCAGGGCATTTATCCCAGAGACTTCTTGGCCTTCATCCTCAGTTTTTGGTAGGAAGACTTATTCCTCCATGTAGGATTCGAGTTAGTCCTCCACCGAGTCTGCACTCTGACTCCTCTTCTGGTTCATTGGGTTCCCCTTATAGTTCAACCCTCGGTTCTCCCCTTGTCACCTTCACCATGTCAGGTTCAGGACCTAACGTTATTGGTAGCTCTAGCCCTAATGCTGGGAATATTACTAGTGGGACTACAACAAGAACTACCCTGGCTGCTCCCTTGCTCCCCTATATGGCAGGCCTCAGTCTTCCAAATTTTAACCAGTTGATCAATGACCCTATACACCATGACGCTAGTTGGCCTGCTATGCCGACCAAGCTCCCTTCCGACATCCCCAAGTTTGAAGGCCTTGCTAGAGAAGATCCTACAAATCATGTTCAATCTTTCCACATGTGGTGTTCGTCTAACTCCATTACTGATGACTCTATCTGTCTTTGGTTGTTCCAACGTACGCTTACTGGCGAAGCTTCTAAGTGGTACGTTGATTAGGCCTCATCCTCTCATACCACCTTTGTGACTCTTGCCTGGGATTTTTTGTCTTATTTCTAACTTCCCCTTCATTATGACACTGGTACCGAACTTTTGACTTATTTCTGTCAATCATCCGCGACCCACCTATCCGATCATGTCTAGGAGTGGCAGAGAAGAAAGATCCTATGTCAAGCCCCTACCTTCGAAGACCGTATCTACATGGACTGGTTCCTTAGATCTCTTTTGCCCGCTATTGGCAAAGATGTTGCATCACATTTCCCTCAAACCGAAGAAGTCGTTCTCCAAATTGCGTTAAAATATGACCTGATCTACGCTCAGTCGAGTTATGTTTATATCGCTCTACCTAATATTCTTAGACCTGGTGGTGCAAACGCACCAGGGGCATCTCATGCCACTAACGATATCGTTGGATCTCTCTCTCATCCATACACTCAGCCTCCCATGGGCTATGGTTTTCCTAAGGGAGGGGCCAGCACCTCCTGCACTTTTCCTTCTCTTGGTAGAATGTATCCAGGATACGACATGCCTCCTCCTTTTGCCCAACCTCCTATTTACCACAATTTTATCTAACCTCATTATTATCTGTATCCGTAGCCTGGTGCTCCAAATCCTCCAGCATTAGCAACTCCCCCTCCCTTGCCTTCTCAACCCCCACAACAGTAGCCACCACCCCCTCAGGGGTAGGTGTATGCACAGCAGGGCGCAACTAATCCTCATCCTTCCAAAAAGAAGAGGAAAGGCACTCAAAATAAATCTTCCTCCAGTAATCCTAGACATAATCTGCAAAATAATGTACCTAACACTGCTAACCAACAACAGGGCACTCAACCCAAGCAGGACAGGCCTGTTTGCACGAATAAGCCTTGTTCTTGTTGTGGTGTTTATGGTCATTACACACATGAATTTCCTCTTTTACAACAAATGTGGCAGATGTGGGAGTCCCAAGAAAAATTACGAGGATAGCATGCCTGCCCTTTCTTCCCTCTTAGTGTTGCGCCTAGTCAGCCAGTTGTGTTTACTAATCCTTTCCATCAACAAGTATTTGTGGCTACCCAACCACCTGAAGGTCAGGTGGCCACTCAACCTCCTCCATCTGCTACCTCTGATTACTAGATTATCATGATGAAATCTGACCAACCTATAACCCTAGACCTCAACCTTCAGACTCGGTCCCGTTAGTACAACAAGCCTCTTGCTACGTCTTTCCCCAAGCCACCTTCTTCAGGTTCTACAGAGCCCCTTTTGACAACTAATGGTCCTTTGCAAATCCCTCAGCCTAAGGCAAAGGTTCATACCAAGATCCCTAAGGGACCATTACCCCGAAATTTTTCTTCTGGAAAAGCTACCCATTTGTATAGTATAGTAGATGACTTGTCGCAATCTCCTGCTGCCATCTCAATGTTGGAACTCCTCCAGTCATGCCCTTCACAATGAAAAGCTCTACTATCTACCATAGGCACTATAGATCCTTCAGATGATCGCTTAATCATATTTGATTTTGATCGATCAAAACATCCTCCTCTTCCTGCTTTTGTCGCCTTCCAAATCCCAGTCAAGATCCAGAATGCGAATGTTTCTCGGTGCCTCATTGATGAGGGGGAATCCACCTTTGTGATGTCCGCTTTGGTTTGGAAGAAACTTGGATCACCTGAGTTGGCTCCTTCCACGATCACTCTTCGAGTGTGGGATGGCCACGCCTCCCAACCCATTGGCCTATTCCGTAATTTTCCTATTACTCTTGCAGGAAATATTGCTTGCGTTGACGTAGAATTCATTGATGCCCCCTTAGATTACAAAATTATATTGGGTCATAGCTACACCTATGTGATGTTTGTTGTCCCATCTGCAGTTCACTGCAAGATGTCCTTCCCTCATAATGGAAAGATATTCACCATTGACCAATTGACATATTACGAACTGAAGTCTCAGACCTCCCCTGAGTCCATCATCTCTTCGATGGCCAATAAGAAATCGATTGATCCTTTGACGAGTGTCTCACCCGGATTCTACAAAGACTCCTCTTTTCTTGGTACATTCCTTGGTCTTCCTCCTCCTATCTCTGATCTCATCTCATTGAATTTTTGCATGATGAAATCGTCTCGAGCTTCCCTCAAGCGACCCGCTTCAGCTATTCAATAGCCTCGCCCTCTACATCCTACTCCTAGCCCTTCAATTCAACCTTCTAGACCTCCTCCTCCTGGCCCTTCACCTATAGCTAGTATCCATGAGCCTCTTTACCCTCCTAGAATGGTTCCTCCAGGCCTTAACCATCTTAGAGTCGTCTCTTATAGCCATTACCCCTCTGGTTAGATACCATTCCTAGCTCCCCCTCCTAAAGTGTTATAGGTACTTGTCATGGCCACCGTATCTCTTCCTAACTTGACCCTGGGGATTCCCATCTGGTACCTTGATCCCACAGCCGCTACCCTTCCTGGTCAACCCAAACCTTATCTTGCTTTGACCCTGGTTCAATTGGTCCCCATGACTTCTCCCGCTACTACAGTGCCTCAACCACCTCAACAGGAACCTTCTCCTATTGCGACAGCTTCGGGTAAGAAGGGCAAAGCTCACAAGAGGGCATCAAAAGACAAGGCCGCCCCGACTGACCCTGCTCGTCCTCCACCTCCAAAGCCTTGTGCTTTGTGTGATTTTGTCGGTCATGCCACCCATACCTGTCCTAAGTTTCCCCGTATCAAGCCCATGGTTAATGTTGAATTCCCTGAGTCTACGGTCCCTGAAGCTTCTGTTTCTTCATTGAATGCAACCAAGAACCCCAAGACTATTCACACCAACCAACCCTGTGCTTTTTGTGATCTCCATGGCCATTATTCCCACCACTTTCCCCACCTCACGCATTACCGTGCCTCCTTGGAGGTAGTTCGGGAGTACGATATTGAACAGAACCAATCTGCCTCTCCCGTTCTTGCACAGTATGCTTCAAACCAACTTGAGTATTTACTCACTCCCATTGACATTCCCCCTCCTGATTTTGAGATGATGGAGCCTGCAACCACCATCCTATACCTATCATCATTCATGAGACCCTCGGTGGAAACTCCCTCTCAGAATTCCCCTTCTGTTTTTCCCGACCTCCCTTCAGTGATCACCCTAGGCTCAACATTGTTATATCCCTTATCTGCTTTTTCTTCTATCATCCCCCGTGATGATGTGCATGTGAACCTTTCTTCTCATGATGATGAGTCAGGTAGCTTCACCGTGTCATGTGGTCTCCCTTCATCCAGTCACTCCATCTTCTATTATGATGATGGCATCATGGAAGCCATGTCCACCCCTGACTTCATCTTTCCCGCCCATAAGCGAGATGGCACCCTCCATATCTATGGTGACTTTTGTGGCCTGAGCACAAGCTACACCTCTGGTAGCTCCCACACACCACCTAACTATCGGCGTGTGAGTAGTAGACCTATCACCCAAATCACTCCCTCTCGCAATGTTTTTTTTATTGCTACTTTACGCTCAGGTTGCTAGCATTGTTCATCATCCTCCCATTTATTTTCTTGTGGCACCTTTCAGATGGACCTCCCATCCACACCTTATATCGGTTATGCTGATGGTGCAAGTCGCTACTCCCAGAATCTAGCCTCGACAGGTTGGGCCATTTTTACCCCCTTGCATTCGCTTGTTCTCTCAAATGGTGTATGCATTGGTACTGATACCAATAATCATGCCGAATATGATGCAGTGCGAGGTTTATTAGCCGATGCCCTTTCCCATTGCATCCTCCACCTTCATGTTCATTTAGATTCCCTGTTTCTTGTCATGCAATTGAATGGTGTATATCGTGTGCATAATCCTATCCTTTTTAGAAGATATTTACGAGTGAAGCTTTTGATGCATGAACTTGAAATCATTACATTCATTCATGTACCTAGAACACAAAATCACTATATAGATATTGTTGCAAACAATATTCTAGATTGGCATTTAGCACATGCATTTAACATAAGACAATAACATAAAAGCATCAAAACGATGCATATCCATAATATGTGTCATATAACATGTTTTAGAGTCCATCAACTTTGATACATATGACATGCCCATAGCATGTTACAAAAACTCAAAACTGGGGGCACCACCTTCCCCTACACACTAATCACTATCTGGAGGATCCAGAGCCAATGGCTATACTCCTACTGCTCGTAGATCACGCATCCCCTGTCCAGCCATCGCCATGTGCTGCATGACCCCTCGCCACTCCGAGGGTAGACCAATACATGGCTCTATGTACTAGTCATCTAAGTCTTTCCAGCCACGCTTTGAAACACCAGTTAGAAGCCTCTCACATCTATGGTAGATGTCCTCTAGGAGGGCTATTGCATCCTTATTTTATGGTGCTCTCGATCCACTAGGTCCGACAGTTCCTAATACTGCAGGCCGTCCCATATACCTGGCTGGTTTTACCGGTGCTGTATCTAAATACCAAAAGTGGAAGAATAAATACCATATAAAATATTATGAAACTTTACAATGCACATAAAATATTAGCAATTTGTCACTTACCATCGGGCCCCCATACTCGACCAAGCGGCAGTGGAAAATCTGGGTCCCCACGATAACTCATCCCACTATAGGGATAATCGTCTATGTACAATGGCATCTGATTGCAATGAGAAAAAAACTCGATTCGGAACACCCATCCAACTGCCCACCTCCTCCTCTACACAGTAGTCACCCCCACTGGCACATCCTAGGCTCCCTCGGGCCCCCATCCTGGAGCTGTATACGAGGTTGAAGTGTTGTGATCTTCTTAAAGAAGAGTGAGCACAACACGGTACCATATGCACATTCATGGTTCACTTGCCACTTACATAGAAAAAACTTCTGTTTCAATGACGACAACATCATTTGGGCCCACCCATAGTAGGTAACGCTCAACACACTTTCCACAAGCATCATATGCGCTCCAGTGATGTGGCAGAGTGCCTGGTTGCCCAGGATCCACAGCACCACTACGGCCACAGCACGGGTCTCTAACCTCTCTAGGTCCTTGATGGGTATCAGTGTCCCTTTGACATGGAGACCTAGTCGACAATGGTTCTCTACAAAATCCATGATGTTCCTCCCTCGCGAAAACATTAGCTGAGTATTCCCTACCATCCCAAGTGGTGGTAGACCAGTCAGAAAATATATATCCTGGATTGTCAACTCGATCCAGTGCCCCTGCACTATAAAGACCTCATGGTCCGTATCCTAATAGCTAACAATCCGGGCCAACAAGGGCTCTCTAGCTCTCATCAGTGGGTTCTCTACAAACTTCAGAACCCCAAACCTAGCCAATGCACTATGGACACCCTGATCCTCTCGGATCTCCGACCGTAATGTGCCCAGGTCTCTCTCTCTCTCTCCATTTGATCCGTAATTCTGCCATATCTACACAAAACCATCATATTTGTTAGTGTACATATAGGAAAGACTGTATCCCAATATAAAACCTAATTCTCAGCCAAAAAAAGCATAGAAAAACCCCTATATGTCAGGTGACACTTTTCAGGCCCAATCTTGGGATAGGTTGTAGTTTTTGGCCCAAAACCTGCTACCCAGGTCACAGTTTTTTCCCTAAAAGTGTGACCCAGCCATGAAGAGGAGCAGGGGTCTTTTACTGAGCTCTGGGGATCTAAACTGAACTTTCAATCCACTGAAATGAAAGAGTAGGGTTAGGCCTCTTACCTGCAACTGACAGATCTCGATTCCAACTATCAGTTTGTCCACAACGTTCGCTGCAAGATTTAGGGCCTTCTCTCCTCTCTACATTCACCACAACTCCACTTGCAAATGAGTTAATTTGGAGGGAAAATACCTTATAAAAAGAGAAACCCCTTATTTTTCTTTCGCCTGTTGCGTCCAAACCGTCTGTACCATTGGAAAGCTCTCATTGAGCCCTCAAATGGGTATCTGTTAGTTTTTCGTGATTAGATACTTCACCAAGACACATTTTGTCCAATAAGAGCCACTTCATGATTCCTCAAAATAAAATTTCTTCACTTGCAACAATTGCACTTGGGGCACAATTTTTCCTCCATACTTGTCCATGCTCATGTTGATTTTCGTCATGAGTAACCATCTTGTACTCATGTATTTATGGTCCCCACTGGACCTTTTCTTTGTGGCAACATCATTGAATCGCCCTTTTTTAGAGCATCCGAGTTGATTCATCATCACATCCATGGAGTCCCTTTGTATCCTGCTATAGTCCTCCATCCTTCATTGCTTGGTTCCTCTCTCGTGTCACACATTATGGCCTTCAGTCCTACTGTCCCCTATCCCTTATGATATTTTTTCAGTCACTACCAGGTCATCCATGCCCTTTATTCTCTAACAAGGGAAGTCGTCCATCCACTACTCAGTACCGCCCATTTCATCATCATCCTTGGTGTGAGTCTATTAGTCACTCTACTATTTTCTCTTGTGCCTTAGTTGAGGATCCCTTATTACCTCACCTATGGCAGACCTCCTTCTGTCGACATCAGATCATTCATTCCAGAAGACAGGTCTAGAGGGTGGTGCACCTTGGTTCCAGCTTCCACTCTTGTTCGGTGCCTTGATCAGGCAAAGGGACTCCTTATTTCTCTTTGACTTGATTGTTTCTCAGCTCTAGCTCCTTTCAGCGTGATCGAGATCCATATACTTGATGGTTCAGTGATGCAGCAGATGATACGGCGATTCTTGGGTGTGTGTGAGATGTTTCAGCCCTCATGATTGGGTGGCCCTACAGGTAGCCCCCAACATGCCCAGATGACCTCTTCATTGCAGCCTTTGATACAGCTCCATAGATTTGTGGCTTGCAACGCCTTTTTTGTTTGCATGTATCCGCCATATTTTCAAAGCCCTTTCCTATTTACAAGGGCATTTGGGTTGTATGTGTATCTCATGTACTCAGATATTGTTTTATAAGTCATGGCTGTTATCCCAGGCATAGTATGTATGTGGGATTCATTATCATATTTTTATCTGGCTCATGTTTATGCCAGCATGTACTATATAGTTCAGTCCCTTGTTTACTGGATGCATTATTCTTTGAAATTTGTTTCAGTGGGCATAGGTATGCCTCCCCCACCGCCTATAGCATAGGTACTCACTCATAAAAGAGACTTTTCACACTTGTAAGTCTCACCTCCTCAGGGTATAGTCCTCTAGTGCTTTGGTCTACCTTATATTTCTCTCTCTCTGACTTCCCCTTCGGTGTCTAGTGATTGAGTTCTTATAACGTACTTCAGTCATACGATTAGCTCCTAATGCTCACACGCTGGGGGGGAATCTATTACACCATTTTTTGGTCATCTAACCTGTTACTATTAGATGGACCTAAGTAAACTATGTAAGACCAATTTTACCCTAAGTAAAATTGCTTTCACTATGAAAAATAACTTAGTAACCCACCTTTATTAAGTTGTTTATGGTCTAAACAAGAAACCCCATGAGGAAATATTAAATAAATTCACATTTATTTTATTTTCCTCAAGGAATAATTAGTTAAGCAGTAGTTTAATTAATATTCCTAGTCATATTTAACCCAAAACAGGAAAATTAATTAGATAAATTATTATTTATCTTATTATTTTCTAGGAATAATTATTTAAACCTTTTTTAAATAATATTCCTTGTTAAATTTGACTAAATAATTCATAAATAGTTAAATAAATCATTATTTATTTGATTATTACTCAACCACATCCTTAAAATAATAAATAAATCATTTATTTATTTATTATTTATAGATAAAGGGATTTGACCCAAGTCAAATTCTTTTTCCCTCCAACAAATATAATAAAATATTCCATAAAAGTTGGATCTTGATTTGGTTAATAATATTTTAATTATGCACCAATATCTAGACTAACTCAATATTTTGTTATAAATAAAAGGGTTTTTCCATTCAATCACTACCTTTTGTTTCCTAAAGATCACTCTAGATCTATACTTTTGGTTTGAATTTGATCCACTATCATTGTCATATTTTTCTATCATTTTCTTGTAAGTTCCATTTTGTCTGGGTTTTCTACACCATCAAGAGAGGGATTTTAGATCTAAAGTGCTGAGGACTTACAATAACCCATCCCATTGAGGAGGACTGGTAACATCCTTCTATGTTCTCCTTCCTGGTGCCATTAATACAATATTCTTTAAACATATTCTTTTCTTGTCTATTAGATGCATGGAGCAACCCTTGTTTTTATTTACTGCTTAATGTCTTTTAATGCATAGATCTAGATTTTTGCAGCATTTATCTTGGTCAACTAATTGTAGATCTAAATATATTGGAAGCCATATTTGTTGTTAGGGATGTTTTTTATGCATGGCTAAAGTGACCCTTTTTCGTACACTTGCGATTAATATTCATAATAACACCCATGGATACTAGCTACAGATGAGGAGCCTTGAGGAGGGGGTCCTGAAGGTTGAGTCGAGGTGCTAGGAGCAGGTTGCGGAGGGTGGGGTTGTTGACTAGTCGAAGCGGGCCGCTTGAGGTCAAACCGGGACGATTGCATCATGAAAACGTTCGACGAGATGGGATCAGAGACAAGAGGAGAACGACCAAGGAAAGAACCAAGCAAAGAGGAGTCTTTGTAGACTCCAGGTGAAACATTGGTCAAAGATTTGACTATCTGTTTATTGGCCACCGAAGAGATGATGGACTCAGGGGAGGTATGAGACTTTGGTTCGTAATATGTCAACTGGTCGATGGTTACAATATTTTCATTATGAGGAAAGCACATCTTACAGTGAACCGTAGATGCGACAACAGACATCGCATAAGTCTAGCTATGACCCAATAGAATTTTGTAGTCGAAGGGGGCATCAATGACTTCTACTTCAACACAAACAGTCTTACCCGCAAGAGTAATAGGAAAATTTTGAAATAGGCCTATGGGATGGGAAGAGTGGCCATCCCACGCTCAGAGGGTGATAGTGGAAGTGGCCAACTCAGGAGATCTAAGTTTCTTCCAAATCGAAGCAGACATCACATAGCTGGATGCCCCCTCGTCAATGATACAACGGGAGATGTTGGCATTTCATATCTTGACAGGGATTTGGAAGGCGACGGAAGCAGGAAGAGGGGGATGCTCTGACTGGTCAACATCAAAGATGATAAAATGATCATCTAAAGGATCCACGACACCCATGGCAGTTAGTAGAGCTTTTTTTTGTGAAGGGAATGACTGGAGGAGTTCCAGTGTTGAGATCGCAGTAGGGGATTGCGCCAAATCATTTATTACACTATATGAATGGGAAACTTTACCAAAAGCATAGTTTCAACATAATGGTCCCTTGGGGATCTTGGAATGGACCTCTGCCTTAGGCTGAGGGATCAGTATAGGACTATTTTTTGTCAAAAGAGGCTCTGTGGAACCTAAAGAAGGGGCCTCAAGGGTAGACGTATCGAGAGGCTTGTTGTACTGATGGGAATGATTCTGAAGGTTGAGGTCAATGGTAATGTGTTGGTCAGAGTTCATCATGAGAATCGGGTAATTAGAGGTACCAGATGGAGGAGGTTGAGTGGTCGCTTGACCTTCAGGGGGTTGGGTAGGCACGAATCCTTGATGGGGGAAAGGATTGGTAAAACAATCTGTCTGGATAGGTGAAACATGGGGACGAATCGAAGGGTAGGCTTGCTATCCTCTAGATGCTTCTTGAGCTTCCCACATCTACCGCATCTAAGGTAAAAGAGGAAAATCGCGGGTATAGTGACCATAGACACCGCAATAAGAACAAGGTTTGTTCATGCGAATAGGATTGTCATGCTTGGGTTGAGTGCCATGTTGCTGGTTAGTAGTCTTAGTTTTATTCCCTTGGAGATTGGGTCCTAGATTACCTGGGGTAGAATTTTGGTTGCCTTTCCTCTTCTTTTTGGAAGTAGGAGGATTATTCACACCCTGTTGTGCATACAATTGCCCCTGGGGGGGTGGTGGTTGCTATTGCGGGAGTTGAGAAGGCAAGGGAGGCTGAGGTGCTAATGCTAGAAGAGCTGGAGCACCAGGTTGCAGATACAAAAAATAAGGAGGTTCGGCAACATTGTGGTAAACAGGTTGGGAAAAATGAGGAGGCATGTTGTATCTTGGATACATGCTACTAGGAGGAGGAAAAGTGCTTGAGGAGCTAGCCCTCTCTGAGGGAAACCATAACCCATGGGAGGATCAGTGTACGGATGAGAAAGGGCTCCAACGATACTGTTTCCGGCATGGGATTCGTTCACACCACCGGGTCTAGGGAGATTAGGTAAGACAATATAAACATAACCATACGGTGTGTAGATCAGGTCATATTTCAACACAATATAGAGGGCAGCTTCTTCAATATGAGGGAAATGAGATGCGACATCTTTGCCAATAGCAGGAAAAATGGATCTGATAAACTAGTCCATGTAAACACGGTCTTCAAAGGTAGGGGCTCGACATAGGCTCTTTCTTCTCTGCCATTCCTGGACAAGATCAGATAGGTGGATCGTAGACGATTGACAGAAAGAGGTCAAAAGTTTGATACCAGTGTCATAGCGAAGGGGAGGCTGGAAGTAAGACATAAAATCCTTGGCAAGAGTTGCAAAGGTAGTATGAGAGAAGGAGGCCTGGTCAACATACCACATAAAATCTTCTCCAGTAAGCGTACGCTGGAACAACTAAAGATGGACAGTCATTGGTGATGGATTTAGATGAACACCACATGTGGAAAGATCTGACACAGTTTGCAGGATCTTCTCCAGCAAGACCTTCAAACTTGGGAATGTCGGAAGTGAGCTTGGTTGGCATAGCAGGCCAAACAAGATCATGGTATATGGGATCATTGATTAACTGGTTAAAATTAGGAATACTAAGGCCTACCATATAAGGGAGCAAGGGAGTAGCTGGGATAGTTCCTGTTGCAGTCCCACTAGTAGTATTCCCATCATTAGGGTTGGGACTACCACCAGTGTTAAGTCCTGAAACAGACATGGTGAAAGTGATAGGAGGAGAACTGGGGGTAGAACTAGAAGGGGAATCCAATGAACCAGAATCGGATTCAGAATGGGGACTCAGTGGAGGTCTAACTCGAATCCTACATGGAGGAGTAAGTCTTCCTAACAGAAACTAAGGATGAAATCCAAGAAGTCTCCAGGATAAACGCCTTGGGGGCGCAATGATGGAAGAATAGACACAAACCACAGAAGGAAGAGAGACCAACAAGGGCAAGGGCGTGTAGTATCCAATGATTAGAATATCGAAACAAGGGCAAAGAGGTGTGGGATCAAAATATTACAATGTTATAGTCTTGGCCTGGCGATGTAAACCATACGCTCTTCACTTAAGGTGTGTGTGTTAAGTGTGTTAATTTTAATTCTTAAACCCAGACATGTGTAGAAAAAAAATAAAATGTGTGATGTATAACTATAAATAAATCTTCAAATAATAGTAAATTAAACTGAATATGACAAAAAATAAACAGCTAAATATGCATCAATCTAAACCCAAGGAGACGAGATTCCCAAAAAATAGTCTATAGGTGGGAAAAAATCTAGTCAAAACACACAAAAATAGCCAATGGATCTAAAGTCGAGAGGGAAATGATCTAAAGGTCAAATCTGCTGGAAATAGGTGTAGAAAACAACAAAAACTAGAGGGAAAAGTACTACAAATGAGGTGGCAAAAGGCTACAACCTTAAGGGAAACGGAGGGGACCCTAGAGGAGGACCAAAAAAAACTAGAAAGAGGTGTTTTGGATGGATGAATAAGAAATATGAAATGGATCTAAAGGTACAGGATCAGATCTGAAAAATGGCTAAACACACTGAAATCTCAGACAACCTACTTCAACTAAACTCCTAAAAAGGTGGAAGTGTACTAAAGCCCTAGGGGCCTAGGTTCATACTTCGATGAGTAAAACATAGCAAGTACAAGTCCAAAATGGGTGGAGACAGAGGTCAAACAACCCTGAACAATAGCCCATACAAACCCATAAAAATCACAGAAAAATTCATGCAAAAAGTACAGGTTGCAGTTTCTAACCTATTTTTCGTAGAGGTCGCAGTTTTTTGGCAATTTTCTATGCCCTGAAGGTTGAGGGCGTAGTTTTTGGCCCAAAAAGTGCGACCTGCACTTCTGGTAGTCTCGGGAGAAGGTTTCAGAAAAACGTTTTGTCATAGCTGGGACTGATACCTGTCACCTGCGCAATAGGCGCAGAGACACACGGAAGTTAGAATTTTTACTATTTTAGGGTTTTAAAGGTTAAAAACAACATCAAGAAAAACAAAACAAGAAGCTGAAGAACAACCCTAGGGGTTGAAGCAGTTGGTCATGCAGGGATCTGAAAAATGACAGTGTTCGTAATTACAAACCCTTGTGGAGTCGCTAGTTGTTAGTGTGAATTCTAATCCCAAGCGTATGAAAAAAACCCACTGTAGTTGTGCATAACCAACAGCCCTAACATCAAATATGGCTGTCAATTTCTTTAGATCTGCAGTTATTTTACCAAGAAAAATGCTACGAAATCCAGATCTATGCCGTTAAATACATTAAGTAATAAATAAAAGCAAGAGTTGCTCCATGCATCCAATAGACAAGACAATAATATTTTTAAAGAATTTTTGTATTTATGACACTTGGGAAGGGAACATAGAAAGATGTTACCAGTCCCCCTCAATGGGATGGGTTCTTGTATGTCCTCAGTGCTTCAGATCTAAGATCTCTCTCTCTCTTGATGATGTGGAAAATCTAGACAAAAATGGAACTCAAAGGGAGTTAACAAGAAAAATGGTAGCAAAAGATGACAATGATGGAGGATCAAAGTCAGACCAAAAGTATAGATCTAGAGTGATATTTAGGCAACAAAAGGTAGTGAATGAATGGAAAAACCCTTCTATTTATAACAAAATATTGAGTTAGTCTAGATATTGGTGCATAATTAAAATATTATTAAGCAAATCTAGATCCAACTTTTATGGAATATTTTATTATATTTGCTGGAGGGAAAAAGGATTTGAATTTGGCCAAATCCCTTTATTTGTAAATAATAAATAAATAAATGATTTATTCAATTACTTATAAACGATTTAGTCAAATTTAACAAGGAATATTATTTAAATAATGTTTAAATCTTTATTCCTAGGAAATAATAAGATAAATAGTGATTTATCTAATTAATTTTCATGTTTTGGGTTAAATATGACCAATAATATTAATTAAACTATTGTTTAACTAATTATCCCTTGAGGAAAATCAAAAAAATAAGGATTTATTTAATTATTCCTCATGGACTTTCCTGTGTAGACCATAAACAACTTAATAAATTATGGATTACTAGGTTATTTTTCATAGTGAAAGCAATTTTACTTAGGTTAAAATTGGTCTTACATGGTGTACTTTGGTCCATCTAATAGTAATATGTTAGATGACCAAAAATTGGTGTAACACACATGCAGTGGGATTATTGAGCATGTTTATGTCAAAACCAGGGAAGGAGCATTGGACAACAATGAAGCGGGATTTTAGATATTTGCATGGAACTAGTGATTATGGCTTGTGCTACCAAGGAAGACCACGATTGGACAGAGTTTTGGACATCGGTGGTTTTGTTGATGCAAATTGGGCTGGAGATCTGGACAAAAGAAGATCTACAAGTGGGTATGTGTTTAGCCTATTTGAAGGTGCGGTCAGTTGGATGAGTAAAAGACAATCTGTAATGGCTCTTTCAACTACAGAAGCAGAATACATGGCAGCCACTCATGCAAGGAAGGAAGTAGTTTGGTTGCAGATATTGTGTTCAAGTATGGGGTTGGTGCACTGAGCTATAAGGATAAACTGTGACAGCCAAAGTGAAATTTTGTTGGTTAAGAACCCTGGTTATCATTCAAAAACAAAGCACATTTATGTTCAATGTCACTTTGTAAGAGATATGGTTGAGGATAAAAGGGTGTTGCTGGTAAAGGTGGACACTTTGAAGAATGTTGCAGATGCATTTATAAATTCTATGAGCACTCAGAAGTTCTCTTGGTGTAGAGAAACAATGGGTGTTGTAGAGCTGGGATTGTAGGTTTTAACCCTGAAAAGAAATTATCTACACATGAATATTATAACAGAAAATAAACAATAGCGAGAGCATAAAACATAAAACAGATAAACACAGAGATTTTCCCTTGGATCCCAAATCGGGACGACCAGCTTGATTTTTCATTATATTCCTTTTAGTGTTACAACACATATATATACATGCAGAAGCATACATAAACCCCAATCCATTAACCCTGGATTAGAACATAACTGTAGTTCCCTTGACCGAATCTACAAAATACCAAGGGCCGAAAACCATTGTACCCCAAAACCATGTGCAAACTCATGCACAAAACATGGGTGGGTCCGCCTATCAGTGGGTCCGCACACCAAAACATTTTTCTCCGAGGCGCTGCCCTGGACCCCAAAAGTGGGGGCTACCTCCCCCCTTGTGACCCCCCTATTGCACCCAGCGCAACGTACAGCGTGTAGGGCTACTCGTGGAAAGAATATAACATATACCCAGCATTCTCCCACTTGTTTTTTTCTTTCCACAGGGGGCCACAGGAGCGCTTAGTCATTGGGCCAATTCTTCAACACCCATTGTTTCTCTACACCAAGAGAAATTCTGAGTGCTCATAGACTTCATCAATGCATCTACAACATTCTTCAAAGGGTCCACCTTTACCAACAACACCCTCTTAGCCTCAACCATATCTCTGACAAAGTGATATTGAACATCAATGTGCTTTGTATTTGAATGGTAAGCAGGGTTCTTAGCCAAGAAAATTGCACTTTGGCTATCAATACAGTCTATCCTTATAGCTTGTTGTACCAACCCCATACTTGAACACAAACTCTGCAACCAAACTTCTTCCTTTCTTGCATGAGTGGCTGCTACGTATTCTGCCTCTGTAGTTGAAAGAGACACTACAGACTGTCTTTTACTCATCCAACTGACTGCGCCTCCAAATAGGTTAAACACATACCCACTTGTAGATCTTCTTTGGTCCAGATCTCCAGCCCAGTTTGCATCAACAAAACCATGAATGTCCAACATTCTTTCCAATCCTGGTCTTCCCTGGTAGCACAAGCCATAATCACTAGTGCCACGTAAATATCTGAAAACCCGCTTCACCGTTGTCCAATGCTCCTTCCCTGGGTTTGACATAAACCTGCTCAATACTCCCACTGCATGTGCAATGTCTGGTCTAGTACAGACCATTGCATACATCAGACTACCCACTGCACTTGCATATGGAACACAAGACATATCCTCCTCTTCTTCTTGTGTCTTGGGACACTGTTCAGCAGATAGCTTTACACCTACAGGAATAGGAACATTCACCGGTTTACTATCCTGCATATTGAACCTCTGCAATATAGTCTCGACATACTTCCTCTGGTTTAACCATAGCTTCCTCTTTGCCCGATCTCTCTTAATTTCCATGCCCAAAATATAATTTGCAGCACCCAGATCCTTCATGTCGAATTTGGAGAACAGTTGGGTCTTCAAATCTTGGATAATTTCTTTGTCATTTCTAATCAACAACATATCATCCACATATAAGACCAAATAAATAACATGGTCACCAATTAATTTAAAATAAACACAGTGATCCTGCTTGCTTCTGGTGAAGCCAAGTCCCCGTATATAGGTATCAAATTTCTGATACCACATCCTTGGTGACTGTTTTAACCCATACAGAGACTTCTTCAACCTGCATACTAGTTCTTTCTTACCCTTCACCATAAAGCCTTCAGGTTGCTTCATGTAAATCTCCTCTTCTAGATCCCCGTGAAGAAATGTTGTCTTCACATCCATCTGTTCTATCTCAAAATCAAATGCAACAGCAACAGATAAAAGTAATCTAATAGAAGTAACTTTGGCAACAGGAGAAAAAATATCACCAAAATAAATTCCCGACACTTGGGAATAACATTTTTCTACCAACCGAGCTTTGTATTTCTCCACCTTGCCTTCTACATTCATCTTCTTCTTAAACACCCATTTGCTCCCAATGGGATTCCTTCCAGCCGGCAACTCCACCAAATCACATGCCTCATTTTTGTGCAAGGATGCCATTTCATTAACCATGGCCTCTTTCTATAGTTTTCCATCCTCGGAATCTACTGCCTCCTTGACAGTTCTGGGATCATCATTAGTTATATTTAAGGAAAAACCTGAAAAAAAAATTAGATAGAATATACCTTTCTGGTTTCCTTGTTTCCCGAACTGATCTTCTCAAAGCTGGAGTTTGTGGCTCTTCCTCCTCTGAATCTTCTTCTGCTGTAGATTCTGATTCATCCTCCTTTAGCTCAAACTCTATCTTCTCAGGTTCCCTTGGTATGATTTCATGTTTAACAACATATTTCACCTCTCTAAACACCACATCTCGGTTGTACACAACCTTCCTTGTTTCATGGTTCCAAAGCTTGTAACCTTTTAAACCATCCTTATACCCAATAAAGATGCCCCTTTCAGATTTATTATCCAACTTGGTCATTTTCTCCTTTGGAAAATGTACATATGCATCACATCCAAATACCCTTAGATGTGAAAGAGAGGGTTTCTTACGAGTCCATACCTCATGTGGAGTCTTATCCTCCAACGCTGATGAAGGTGATCTATTAACTAAGTAACATGCAGTCTCCGCTGCCTCTTCCCAGAATTCTTGTCCTAACCCGGTGCCATTGAGCATGCTTCTTGCCTTTTCCATCAACGTTCTGTTAATTCTTTCTGCAACTCTGTTTTGCTGAGGTGTGTATGGAGTAGTCTTCTACCATGCTATACCACACTTCTTACAGAACTCTTCAAATTCCTTCTTGCAGAACTCCTCACCACTATCTGTCCTCAGCGCCTTTATCTTCTTCTCTGTCTGGTTTTCCACCAGAGCCTTCAATTCTTTAAATCTATCAAAGACTTCAGATTTATTCCTCAAGAAATATATCCATGTATTCCTTGAGAAGTCATCTATGAATGAAACATAGTACACAGACTTTCCCAGTGATGGAACAGACACAGGTCCAAACACATCACTGTGCACAAGTTCTAATATCTTGTTCTCCCTCTTAGCACCAGAAGGAAAACTCACCCGATTCTGCCTCCCATATACACAATGTTCACAGAAATCAAAATCCAGAGAGAAATTAGACATACCTTCTACCGTACCATTTCTATGTAGTATCCGAAGGCCCTTATCTCCAATATGTCCAAGCCTTTTATGCCATAGCATGGTCTTTTCTCCAAAGATAGCTAGACTTTCCGCTCCACTTTCAGGAACCACATAACTATTACACCCGTCAATAACAATGCTATCTTGTAGCTTGTATAGAGTTCCAGTACTAACTCCCCACATTAATACCAGTGCTCCCCGAACCATCTTGCAGGCATCTTTCTCGAACACTGTTTTTACACCTGCATCATCCATCTTGCTTACAGAAATCAGATTTCTGGCCAATGCAGGAATATGTAGAACACCAGGAAGTGTTCTAATCCTTCCACCTTGTAGCTTCAGCTTGACCTTTCCACGTCCGATGATTTTGGCCTTCCTATCATCCCCTAGGAAGACATCACCATCATATTTCTCATACTCACAGAACCACTCCCTATGGGGAGTGAAGTGAAAGGATGCACCTGAGTCAATCAACCATGAGTCATGATCTACATGTGTATTTGAAGAAGAAGCCAAATACACATCCCCACCTTCATCCGAGGTGGTTTTTGCCTCTGCAGAAGGACCTTCATCAGATCCCTTTCCTTTCTCAGGAGCTTTAGATCTGCATTCCTTTTTGTAGTGCCCTTCCTTTCCGCATTTCCAGCACACCTTTACAAACTTTCCAGGAGATTTATATCTCCCTCTAGATTTAGATCTCCCACTCGAAACCTTATTCTTGTTTCTGTTTTGGGACCTTCCTCGTACAGATAAGGCATCTCCATTCTGACCCTCCATATTTCTCCATCTCATTTCCTCCGACAGCAAGGCCGAGACAATGTCATCAAAATTCAAGGTAGTTGTATTGCTACCTATTGCAATAACCAGACTGTCCCACGAGTCTGGTAGAGAACACAACAAACTGATGCACTTATCTTCATCTGAGATTTTAATATCAACAGATAACAGCTGACTTACCACAGTATTGAAGGCGTTCAGATGCTTTGTCACCGAGTCTCCATCCTTCATCCTCAGGTTATACAGCTTTTTCCGCAAGAACAGCTTATTCACCAGAGACTTATATTGGTACAAAGTCCCAAGTTTTTCCCACAAATTCTTTGCCGTAGCTTCCCCAGATACATTCAACAATACTGAATCTGAGACACACAACCGTATTGTGCTCTTAGCCTTCCGATCTAGTTTCTTCCAGTCTTCATCTGACATTGCCGTTGGTTTAGTACCTGGATCTACCGTGATCCACTGATCTTTATCCACCAGCAGATCCTCCATCTTGAGCTTCCACAACTCAAAAATCTGACCATTAAATTTCTCGATCTCTATCTTTCTGCCGCTCGCCATCTTCTTTCACCGCAAGAATCGATCCCACAGATTTCCCATTGAACAGGGTCTACCTCAAGCTCGAGAAAAAAACCCTCAACAGCAAAGGCGTCCCCTTGAAGCCGAAACAACTCTGATACCAAATGTAGGTTTTAACCCTAAACAGAAATTATCTACACATGAATCTTATAACAGAAAATAAATAATAGTGAGAGCATAAAACATAAAACAGATAAACACAAATATTTTCCCCTGGATCCCAAATCGGAACGACCAGCTTGATTTTTCATTATATTCATTTTAGTGTTACAACACATATATATACATGTCGAAGCATACATAAACCCCAATCCATTAACCCTGGATTAGAACATAACCATAGTTCCCTTGAACAGATCTATAAAATACAAAGGGCCGAAAACCATCGTACCCCAAAACCATGTGCAAACTCATGCACAAAACATGGGTGGGTCCGCACACCAAAAAAAAATTCGTCGGGGTGCTGCCCCAGACCCCAACAATGGGGGCTACCTCCCCCCTTGTGACCCCCCAGATGCGCCTGGCGCAACGTATAGCACATGGGGCTACTCATGGAAATAATATAACACATACCCAACAGGGATAATGACTAAGCTCCGATGTGGCCCCCTGCGAAAAGAAAACAAAAAGTGGGAGAATGTTGGGTATGTGTTATATTATTTCCATGATTAGTCACACGCGCGGGGGGGTCACAAGGGGGGGGGGGTGAAAGCCCCATTATACATTGCACCGGGCATATCAGGGGGGTCACAGGGGGGCGGCAGTGCCTCAGGAAAAAAAAATTGGACCCTATTTTTCGGTGGGCAGACCTGCCCATGGTTTTGTGCATGGGTTTGCACATGGTTTTGGGGCATGATAGTTTTTGGTCCCTAGTATTTTGTAGATCTTGTTAGAGTCGGTATCTTCATCCCTCCGTCAGAGATCAAATCTCTCTTGTTGAATTTAATTTTAGGTGTCTCACTCAGTTCAGTCAGCTACATTCCATTAGGAGCATGGATCATCTGACAATAGGGTCTTGTCACTAATATCCCTCATGTCTTGTACCTGCTGGCCTAGTTCTGTTCATCAAAATCATTTATAGTCATTTTTGGTCTCTTGGTTGGCAAAGAGTCATTTTAGGGTTTTTAGTCTCATTAGGTCTAGGGTTTCATTAATCTGTTCTTCAGAGTGTCTAATAATGTCAGCAGGCACATGAGGAAGCTTCAAATAAGGTTTCACTGCAAAAATTTCATCATCATAATGCTTGATAATGATTTTTCTTCAAAACTCTCTTTTGAAGAAAAATTGTCTATTTTGTCCTTATGTAATAAATAAAATGTAATTTTCAAAATTCTTCAGTTGTAATAATGCTCCATTCGTAGCCCTAGTCGCCTTTGCCAAAACTTCATGCCATCCATCCCTGCAAAACAGACAATAAATTCATCATTCAGTCCAAAAATCAAAAAGCAAGCAAAACAGAGTTCATTTGAAAAGTGCCAAAGTTTTAAAACATTATAAAGTGGGTTTTTCAAATCAAAAATCAAAATCTTGGCAGAAAATATATTTTTGTGTTTCAATAATTCATTTACAAGCCAAGACATCAATGAGCCAAAGAAAATCGTGGAGCAGTGAAGAAACGAGTTTGGAGGCCGAATTGTGTTGAAATTGAGCGGTGCGGCGCACTAGGCAACTGTCGCGGTGCATTGGCTGAGTGTGACGCATAGGGACACTCTTCTCTGTGTGTTTTTGAACCAACGTGGTGCATTGAAGAAGCACGACACACTGGGCAGTGGTCGCGGTGCACAGGGCAGACAACTAAATTTTTGCCATTGCTTCCAAAAAATCCAAATCGACTCGATCCTTCTCACTCCAAGTAAGTTCATGTGATCTTTTAGTGCCCATAAACTCGTGCTTGGTGTGGTTATATGATTTATTATGAGAATTGTAATAAAAAAAAATCCAACCCTATCATCTTATTGAGAATTTTTCCCTTAGGGTTTTGAAGTTGGTGTTTTAAAACATAATTTTGTGCCAAACATTTTCACCTCCCCACCTTATTTTTCACATTTCCCATCACTGTTATCTCATCACTACAGTCTATCCTCCATCCCCTTACATCCCTAAAGCCACTCATATCCATCTCATTCCCATTATCCCTATCCCATTTGCAAAATTTCCCCAAGTAAATCCCAAATAATCAAGTGGCTGTCCCTTGTCCCTAAATTCGTCAAATCACAAGTTTTCAAAAGGAAAATTCCACTTGACAAAAATTCATTGTTCCTACTCCCCTATTTCCCCACAGTCCCTCCCATATACCATACATTTGGCACTAAAAAAAAAGCAGCAAAATTCTCATACACCTTGCATAGACCTTGGACATCATGGAGACAGACACTGATACATCATATGACCGAGATAGTGATTTCACCACTGAGCTACATGCACCTAGAAGGCCTCATAAAAGTGGCAAACATGTGAGAGAAGAGCCCACCTCATTGTCTGAATTGCAGGCTTGTCCACTTGCCATGGCATGTTTTCGAGAACAGTCATGCTATCAGTTTTGTGAAATGATTGCTAGGATCCATTATCATCAGGAGTTGGCTCATTTGTTTGTATTGCATTTACATGATGGTCAGGTAACTCTTGCTGGTGTAAATATCACTTTGACACTGGAAACTATCTCTTAGGAAACCGGAATACCAAATGTGGGTGAACAGTGGAACAAAAGACAGCAGGTGGACAGAGTGCATTATGAACCATATATCAGGCCTAGCTTTGTGAGACAACTCAGCAGAGTGTTTCCATTTCGGTTTCTAAAGGATTCCTATGCGCCTCTGATGAAACTCATTATCAGATATTTCAGTTGTGAGGGCCGGTTTTCACGCCTCTATGCCTACCATCTCAGGTTATAGATGCATTTTACAAGGGTGAGGATGATGAAAATTCCTTATTTCATGTGCTGGAATATCGAGAGAATGACCACTCTTGTGCAGAGGAAAGCTCCCGAGCAACAGTACAACAGTATTTATCACTATGCACTCATCAAGATCGTGGTTGTACATCAACTTGGATTGCAGGGTATTTCATGGAAGGATTTCATTTCCCATGATTTCTTCACAGCTCCTCAGGTTCCTCCAGAGGTTTTCCATGATGCAGGTGAATATTCACATCGGTATGGAGGTCAGGAGGCAGAGACTACTAGTGTGCCAACATATGTCACTTATTAGAGAGGCACTCGAGGATTATTTGCAACATCCCGGCAAGTACTATCTCCACCTAGGGTGGAAGGGGTCTCGTTGTCATCATCATCAGCACAAGTACATGTAAATGACAGAAGTAAGAGGCCCATGCAGGATGAGGGGCCTTCAGGAGGCCGAGACACAGGTTTCATACTGATTGATGAGGATTTGAGCTCTCCAAGCTCAAAGTTGAGAGAGACCATTCAGGAGCAGAAGGCGGAGATAGACACATTGACCGTCAAGTTGCAGAGAACCCAATGGATCATAAACTACCTGGAGCAGTGAAACAAACATTTAGAAGATCAGAAAACAATCATGGATTTGCAAAACTTCCGTGAGAAACGACAAGCTGCCCAAAGAAGCCAAACCGAGATGACATCCATTGAGCGGAAGATTGAGGCTGATAGAGAGACTTGGCTTGAGAGGGTCAATATTCATCTTGAAAAGCTGTTGGAGAAGGCAAACAAGAAAAATAACATGCTCAAGCACATGAAGAACCATTATTGGGCGCGAAATCATGTTTGCAAAGCGAGGATCAAGATCTTGAAAGCAAGACTAAGGAGGGCACTAAAGCATCGCAAAAGGCATGATAGACTCCAAATTTTTGCCGAAGCTTCTTTGTCCCAGCATAGCACTTGATGGTGGACATTTAGCCCAAATTTCAAGAAATTTGGGAAACTTTTTGTCAATTTTGAAATTTTTGGCCTTAAAACAGATTTTCCTGCCCGACGCGTAGCGCCACTTGGCGCGCGCTTATAATTGGCAACTCCTCTTAAAGAAAAATTTGCATTTCTAGATTTATCATAAAAATTTATGCATTCCTACCCATTACCTAAGGATTTTGACAAGTTTTGGGTTGCCTGAAGGGTCAAAAACACCCTAAAAATGACATTTCTGCCACTTTTTGGACACACAGGAAGTAGTGTTGGGAGATTTGATTTTTGGAGGGGAAAATGGAAACTAAATTCAGAAATTCCACTTGGGTTGGAAATTATATAGGTTGATATTTCCAACGAGCTATCATATTCTCAATTTGGATTTTGGGAAGGCCCTCAAAATCAGCCTCAAAGTGGCGCTACGCATAGAGATTTCAGGCGCGACGCATTGGGAAATTTGGCCTAATTTTCACTCAGCAGTTCAGATTTTCGCCTAGTTTTGGCCAGTTTGAATTTTTTATCCTCATATGTAAAGCTCTTGATGTAAATTGATGTAATTTCATGACTTTGATGTAATTTTGGCACATTTTTACCCATGCAAGTAGATTCATTCACCAAAAAGTGAAATGTAAATGAATGAATAAGTTTCCTATCTTATAGAGGCAAGCTGTTCCACTGCCTATTTTTCAGTTCGTAGTTTAGATCTTGTTGAAACAACTCCTAAAATAGTGAGCTCGACCCCTAGAGGTATGGGGATGAGTTAGGCTTTTCTATATCTTGTATTTTCTCAGTCATTTTCAGGGTTGGACACTTGGGATTGCTTGGGACTTCATTGTATATTTCATCTCTGCAATTTTTGCAAAGGAATAGACTAGGGTTTGCAGCACTCTTTGGGATCCATGTGACTCTATGTTTTGATGGTGTGTTTCTCTCTATGGTTGTAAGTTAACTGATGTTTTATATGTATCATTCCCCTTCTCCTTTATTCTTAAATTAAACAAATGAGTGATAAAGGTGGAATTCATTAGATTGCTTTGCTCTGCCTCGAGTTTTTTTTAATTTTCCATGTTTTCATCTGTTTGAAGAGGATTATTGAAAAATTCTTGCCCTCTTCAGCTCCTCACCAGTCTGAGCTATCCATTCATTCAATCCAAAGCATCAAAACAATTGCCTTCCTTTCCCCATTCAGAACTATGCAAAAACAAGGCCTCATCCGCGGACCCGAAATGTTCCTTTCCCTTTGATTCCAACAAAAACCCCCAAAATCAAATCAAACCCTTTCACCTATATACCTAGCCTAAAATTAGCCTTTATTTCTGGTCATCTCAAGCCCTATTGATTATCTTTGTTGAGATTGACCCAGAGAGAGCCCTCTCCTGATCTGGTAGGGCTAGCTACCAGACTGAGCGTGGTTTGATGTTACCCTAAACTCTGCCTTCCTTCAGCCTGAGGTAGATTTAGGCAATAATAGATCCGGTCAAGGGAACTATGGTTATGTTCTAATCAAAGGTTAGTGGATTGAGGTTTATGTATGCTTCGGCATTAATATATATGTGTTGTAACACTAAAAGGAATATAATTAAAAGTCAAGATGGCAGTCCCGATTTTGGATCTAGGGGAAAATCTATGTGTATATATGTTTTATTTTTTATTCTCTCGCTATTGTTTATTTTTTGTCTTTAAGATTCGTTTGCAGATAATTTATGTACAGGGTTAAAACCTACATCGCTTGTCTACAAATTGAAGAATGCATTATACGAACTCAAGTAGGAACCTCAGGCTTGGTATTCTCAGATTGATGGATACCTAATGAATCTTGATTTTATCAAGAGTGATGATGATCCTAATATTTACTACAATGCTGTTAAAAGTGAGCCTATGATCTTGTTGTTATATGTTGATGACTTGTTTTTTATAGGAGCAAAATTTCTCATTAATCAATGTAAGGGGTGGTGGTTTCCCTTTCATCCCCTATGTAGAGTTTTATGGTTTTTTTTTTGGGTTGGACCTAGAATTTTTTTATGTTTGGATCACCCTCTTGGTTCAAGACCATATCATAAGTCTCTATGTAGTATACATTATAATCTAAATATGGAGCACAATATGTTTTGGAATTAGCTGGAAACATATTTTCCACCTATGGAGTGGATTGTTGGTGGGGATTTTAACATGGTGGAGTGAGAGGGAGAGAGATGTGGAGGTGCAAGTTGTAATATTCCCCCAACCCTACTAAAGTACAAGTTTAACCTGCAAAATTGAAAAAAAATTCTTTAAGTATTAAGACAAACACTTTGCAAGTAATTATTTTTTCAAACACTTTGAATGTGAATAATGAGAGGAATTACACAATAAAATTAAGAAATCGTTGCTAATTAATTTTACATAGTAAATTCACTGAAAAGACAATAATGCTCCAACCAAATTTTATTAAATATATAACTATGATATCTTCAATCAATTTGATTCTCCAAGAGAGAATTTGATCCCTGAGTATTTACTTGGATTCCTCCAAGAATTTGAGCCTCGAAAGGAACTCACACTCCTCAAAATAAATTTGGCCCTCCAAGGAAATTTTCCTCCTCCAAATGATTCCGGTCTCTATAAAGAAATTCAAATCTTTTAGATAATTTCAGTCTCTTCCAATCAATTTGACCTTCCCAATTTTTTCTCATCTATGGAAATGAAATTTGAACCCAAGAAAAACTCAACCTCTTCAAATTAATTCATACTCTGAGGATAAAATTATGAAATTGTTGTAGATGGATCAATCTGTAGGGATTGCAACTATAATGTTATTTACCCAAATTTTATTTAAAATTATATTAACTGCATACAACATGGGTAAATCACAATTTAAGGAATACAAGACACCATATATATTCTTTTAACAAAATAGAGAGAGACACCATATATATGCTCTTGCTTTGCATTAGCGAAAGTAGATAAACACTGCTTCAGTCAATCTCCGGTCTAGTTTGTAAACATGACACTTGACTTGTAAATTCCCCCAGTACATCAGATTGTTCTAGACTTTGGATGATGAGTTTAGAATTTGATAGGCTGAACAAGTTGGTTTTGTCCCTTTGATTTTTGAAAATAATTCAACACACTAGCTTCCAGACGACATACCAGAGCAAATCTGAATCCTGATCCACCTCCAGTGTATGAAAATCCCAATCCTGTTTCAAGAATCCTTCATCAAGAAAGTCCTGTGATTCCTTTGTTTAAATCTCATTCATGTCTCGTTGTTTTTTAGTACCTTGAAGATCTTGAGTTTGACGAACAATTTTAATTGTCATTGTTTGAGACTAAGTCTGAAAGTGCTATTGATTCTACCGTCATAAATCCCGAGTTTATCAAGTATCTCGAAATTGAACAAGTTAATAGATCCATTGACAGTTACATTTTGAACATTCAAAATTCCATTGTGGCAACAAATATTCCTGAGTTCATAGAGTCTGCATCTGAAACTCTTGGGCCATCAGTAGTTACATCTGGTTCACAAGTTCATACCGAGCCTCTTTTTATTCCTACCATTCCCGTGCAACCATCTATTTCTGATCAACAATATGCAATAGTATAACCTCCATCTACACCTCATATACCTCATACATCAACTGCTCTGATTCCTCCTATATCCCCAAATCCGATTGTAAATCCACCAAGAGTAATGGCTGCCCGATTTTCACCTCTTGTGTTGCCTCAAAACTTATATGACATGCCTGTAGATTATCAAAGAAAAATTCCATTTTTTGATGGCACTCCTCAAATTTTCACTGCTCAGTAACATGTGGACGGAATGGCAGATTTCTTTGACCTTCATGAAATTGATGCGGAAAATGTGACAATGAGATTGTTTGTACAAACCTTTGGAGGAGAAGTGCGAAAGTGGTTCAGAGCTTTTCCGCCTAGAAGTATTGCTACATTGTCCAATATTCAGAGACAATTCTTGGATCGATGGGAAGCGCAGAAAGATCCTCTTTCAATCCTTTCCGAATATGACAATATCAAGCAAAATGTTGGTGAGTCTATTCAAGACTATTTTATTAGATTCAATTCTGTTTACAATGCAATTCTTGATGATATAAAGCCACCTAGGGGCTCAGCCTTAATTAAATTTCCAGATGGATTCGATCTTGACATGGCTTATCAATTGAGAGAAAGAATTCTGGCTACTTTAGAAGATATGCAGAAAATTGCAGTCAGTGTTGAAGCTAATTTGAATGCCAGGAGAGCTAGAATGAGAGCTGAAAAGAAAGTAGCAATAAAGGAAGAGGTTTCTACGTCAGATCAAATGCTTCGGAAGATGGAAAATATGTTTGAAATATTAACACTTGATTAGCCTGAACCGCAGATCATAAATCCTAACTTCCGTGGCCAACAACAACCATAATTCAGAATCAAACAAAGAGAGCAGCGAGCACAAGAATTGACAGCACAACAGCAAGTGAATACACCCTTACAGCAGAATTTTGTTGGTCCAGAATCAGATGATGAAGAGAATATAATTGGAGAAGAGAATCATTTCTTTACACCTGATGATATGCCAAATTTTATCACTGAAGATGAGGAGTATGCAGAAAACTCAGTTGTACAAAAAGATGAGGATTTTATCTTGGCAAATGAGACATCTCTTGAAAAAGAGTCTGATGAGTACCAGAGGGGATACATGAATGCTTTTACCTCCCAGTAGTGAAAATATTCACTCAGAAACAGATATGTCCCTATTAATCCAATTCAAAAGAGAAAGGAAGTTTCAGCACAAAATAATGATTCACCCGTGGCGCAGAAGAAGGGAAAAGAGATAGCTAATCCCACTACTAGCAAATCCCCATCAGCAAATGAAAGATCCAATCAGCCAATTGTATCAAAGGAGAAAACTGAAAAGAAGGATGTTCCAGCTAAATAAGTAGAGAAAATTTCAGTTTTTAACTTAGAAAATGAAATTGCTAAGTTGAAAGTATCCATTCCTTTGACTGAATTGATGAAGAATAGCATCTATAAGGGTCAGGTGTCTAAGATTTTGAATTTAGATCCATTGTCTGATATGGTGAATGTGGAAGATGATCAACCTGAGTTGATTTTTGGTCCAGCATTGGATGGTGAGACTCCAGATAGTGATGTGCCTCCTTTTTATATCAGCCTTAGATTGCATGATTTTGTTTTACACAATGCTATGTTTGATTCTGGTGCATCTCATAATCTCATGCCGAGGGAAATCATGGAGAAATTGGGATTTGACATCACTAGAAAGTATCATGATCTTTATTCTTTCGATTCCAGTAGAGTAAGATGCATTGGGCTTATCAAATATTTGGTGGTCATCTTGGATCAGATTCCAACTAAAAATGTTTTGATGGACGCGGCTGTGGCAGATATTCCTCCTAGATTTGGCATGCTTCTTTCTAGATCTTGGGGAGAAAAACTGAAGGGAACATTGCAGCTTGATTTCTCCTATGCTACTATTCCTGTTTTTGGTCAGATGAGGAAATTATATCGAGAGAAAAAGATGAAGTATATGATCACCAGCAAGGAGAAACCGGTAAATCATCCAATCAATTATGTACATATAGATTTAGATTCGTTTGTTTTGTATTCAGATAGTTTCAATGATGTAAATAGCCAATTAGTTGAAGTAGAAGACATTCTAGAAATCACCGAGAATTTCAGAGAGGTTTTGAAGAAAGAGAGACAAAAACTTGAAAGTTCCACTGAGCAATTAGCCTTCCGACAGCAGCAAAAATTTGATGGACAACAAGCAGAAATAACAGAGCAAACAGAATTTTAGCACTTGGAAGAAGATGAAGATGTTTTATGGACCATGGATTTTGATGGTGCAGTAGGAAGTGATGGTGCTGGAATTGGCATTTGGGTACACAGCCCTTTTTCCGCCCCAAACAAGGTACCGAGTAATGTAAGGGTCTGTTCTTATAAATTAGCTTTTGATTGTTCAAATAATGAGGCAGAATATGAAGCTTTGATTGCTGGTCTGAAAATTCTTAGAAAGTTAAATGCTAAGAGGATTCCAGTATATGGCGAATTTGAGTTGGTTATCAAGAAGGTGAAAGGTGAATACCAAGCTAAGCATCCTCGAATGTGGGCTTACCGAAATGTAGTTCTTGACATCTTGAAATTGTTTTCAGACTATACTTTGACTTGTGTCCCTCGTATTCAGAATGGTATTGCAGATGCACTTGCAAAGGCAGAAAGTAATTTGAAAATTCCGATGAACTCAAGTAACAAATTTGAAATTCATGTGAAGCATCGTCCGACTATCCCGGATAATCAAAGGTATTGGCAAGTATTTCAAGATGACGAAGAGATTGACAAATTTCTGCAAAATAAAGGTAAATTCAGAGACACTTCAATTGATATGGAGCATGATGATGGTGGGGCTGATGTGCAAGTAAATCAGATGGAAGTATTTCAGCTGAAGGATAATGTCATTCCTAAAGGTCTAATACCTTTAGAGGAGCTTTTCGATCAAGATGACGTAGCTTGAAAACCAACCTTGCGGCCAACCAAAAAGGGAGTTGAAGATGTGAACATTGGATCAGCTGAAAATCCAAAGATGGTGAAATTGTCCAAAACATTTTCACCACAAGTAAAGGAAAAATATATCAGTTTTTTGTCTTCTTTTGCTGATGTATTTTCTTGGGACTATTCAGATTTGAAGACATACGATACAAACATAATTCAGCGCACCATTCCGATCAAGCCAAATCAAAAGCCTTTCAGGCAGAAGTTGAGAAGAATAAATCCAAAGTTGCTGCCCTCAATTGAGAAGGAATTGAATCGCTTGTACAAGGTTGGTATCATTTTTCCTATAAGATTTTCAGATTGGATTTCTAATTTGGTGCCCGTTCACAAGAAGACAGGTGAGATTCATTTGTGAATGGATTTTAGGAATCTGAATAAGGTGTCTTTGAAAGATAATTATTCGTTTCCCAAAATGGATCACATACTTCAGGGAGTAGTTGGAGCATCTCGTATGTCGCTACTCAATGTTTATTACGGTTATAACCAAATTCTGGTCCATGAGGATGATAGAGACAAAACATCGTTCACCACTCTGTGGGGAACCTTCCATTATGCAAAAATGCCTTTCGGTTTGAAGAATGCTGGTGCAACCTTTCAGCGTGCAATGGATATGGCATTTGCAAATGAGAAGGATGTTTTTCTAGTTGTGTATCTTGATGATTTGACAGTATTTTCCAATTCTGATGAAGAGCACCTTTACCATTTGAAGATTTTTTTGCAGCGGTGTAGAAAGTATGGTGTGTCACTTAATCCGAAGAAGAGTTTGTTTTCCATGGATGAGGGCAAACTTCTTGGTCATATTATCTCATAATATGTCATCCGTATTGACCTAGCTCGACTAGAAGCTATTCAGCAAATTGATCTTCCCCGAAACAAAAATGAGATTCAATCCTTTAATGGTAAGATGAATTTCTTATGCCATTTTGTGCCTAATATTGCAGAACATCTAAGGGAGATTACAAACATGCTCAAGAAAGATAGCGTAGTGAAGTGGACTGAGGAGGCTGTAAATTCTTTCAATTTAGTAATGTTGGCTCTTTCTTTAGCTCTCGTTTTGATCAGTCTGGACTATACTCAGGATTTTATTTTGTTTTCATTTGCTTCGGAGCATACTATGGCAACAGTATTGATGCAGAAAAGAGATCAGCATGAAAAACCAATTTCTTTTTTCAGCTGAACCATAAGAGATGCAGCCTTAAAGTATAACATCATTGAAAAGAAAGCTCTTGCTTTAGTGAAAGCGTTGAAAGATTTTCAAGTATATATTCTACATTCTCATATTCTTGCTTATGTTCCTAATGCTGCTGTTAAGGATGTTTTAGTGCAAACAGATCCGGAGGGGAGACGAGGCAAATGGATTGCTGCCTTGTTGGAGTATGATGTGGAGATAAAGCCTACAAAGATTATCAAAGGACAAGGGATGGCTAAGCTAATGGCTGAGTCAAATTTGCATGCCTTGGACATCAATCTCATTGCTGCTATGTCCGAGGAAAACAAAGAAAGTTCGCTAATTCAGGTATCAGAAATATTTGTTCATTCTCCTTAGTATTCAGATATTGTATATGTGCTCCAAAACTTGTCACCACCACCAGGCATGGCTAAAAAAAAAAGTAGAACTTTGAAATTGAAGGCTGCTAAGTTTTTTATGTTGAACAATGCACTCTATTGGAAAGATCCCGGTGGTGTTTTGCTAAACTGTTTGGTGGAAGAAGAAGCAAAGCAGGTTATGGAGGATTTTCATAAGGGAGATTGCGGAGGTCACCTTTTCTGGAAAACAACGGCCAATAAAATTTTGAGAGCCAGATATTATTGGCCGACTCTTTTTGCTGATGTGTATAAGACTATTAAAAGCTATCATGAATGTCAGATTTTTGAAGGGAGGAAGAAATTGCAGCCTTTGCCGCTTAAGCCCATTGAGGTTAGTGCTCCTTTTCAGCTGTGGGGTTTGGATTTTATTGGCGAGATCCATCCCGCTTCTTCAGCTCAACACAAGTGGATCCTCACAGTGACAGATTATTTCATGAAATGGATCGAAGCAATTCCCACCAGGCAAGCTACGGATTCGGTAATAATTTCATTCCTTGAGAATAATATTTTGTCTCGTTTTGGTTGCCCGAATAAGTTAATTACTGATAACGCAACAGCTTTCAAATAAAAAATAATGGTTGAGTTTTGTGACAAGTATCACATCACTTTGGGACACTCAACCATTTATCATCCACAAGGCAACGGATTGGCAGAGTATTCCAACAAATCTTTGGTCAACATCATTAAAAAGTTGCTGGAAATTAACAAGAAGAGTTGGCATAATAAGTTGGTCAATGCACTTTGGGCAGACTGAGTGAGTCAAAATAAATCCATTGGTATGTCCCCCTTTGAGTTAGTATATGGATTTGACACGGTATTTCCTACCTCTCTCGCAGTTCCAGTGGTCAAACTTCTGCGGGAAGCTGGTAGTGAAGATGATCATATGCAAAGAAGAATAAATCAAATGATCCATTTGTAGCAGACTAGAGAAGAAGTTTTCCAAAACACGTTCAAGCTGCAAGAGAGAATTAATAAAATATATGACAGAAAAGAAAAAGCAGACAAATTTCAATTGGAAGAAGTGGTGCTGAAATGGGATGCAAGAAACGAGGAAAAGGGTAAGCATGGTAAGTTCGAAAATCTCTAGAAAGGACCCTTTAAAATTGCTGCATATTGGGGTCAGAATGCTTTTCTTCTGAAAGAAATGAACGGGGAAGATTGTCTAGGAGGGCCGGTCAATGGTCGGCTACTCAAGAAGTATCATTTCTGAAATGTTTCCTGTTGTTTTACATTTTCACAGTACATACATGTTTATTTCAGTTTCATTGCAAGTGTGTGCTGTGATCTTTTCTTCAGTTTGGGGCTCGAGGTGAAGGCTATAACTCTGGAGATTGATTTCATCTTTGGTTTAAGTTTGTTGAGTCAGGTATTTCAGTCATTTTGGTTTCAAAATTGAGTCAGTTTGAGTCAATTCTCAGTCAATAAAATGAGTCAAGAGTCTTGTGTTGATTTGTTGAAGTTATGGACTCCATAGCCCAATGGGCGAAGGCACTGCCTACTCTCCCAAAAATCTATAGTTCTTGGAACCTCCAAGGAGCTACCATCCCCATTGGAGCCAATGCTAGAGTCGGTATCTTCATCCCTCCGTCAGAGATCAAATCTCTCTTGTTGCATTTCATTTTAGGTGTCTCACTCAGTTCAGTCAGCTGCATTCCATTAGGAGCATGGATCATCTGACGGTAGGGTCTTATCACTCATATCCCTCATGTCTTGTACCTGCTGGCCTAGTTTTGTTCATCAAAATCATTTATAGTCATTTTTGGTCTCCTGGTTGGCAAAGAGTCATTTTAGGGTTTTTATTCTCATTAGGTCTAGGGTTTCGTTAATCTGGTCTTTAGAGTGTCTAATAATGTCAGCAAGCACATGAGGAAGCTTCAAATAAGGTTTCACTACAAAAATTTCATCATCATAATGCTTGATAATGATTTTTCTTCAAAACTCTGTTTTGAAGAAAAATTGTCTATTTTGTCCTTATGTAATAAATACAATTTAATTTTCAAAATTCTTTAGTTGTAATAATGCTCCATTCGCAGCCCTGGTCACCTTTTCCAAAACTGCATGCCATCCATCCCTGCAAAATAGACAAGAAATTCATCATTCAGTCCAAAAATCAAAAACCAAGCAAAACAGAGTTCATTTGAAAAGTGCCAAAGTTTTCAAACATTATAAAGTGGGTTTTTCAAATAAAAAATCAAAATCTTTGGCATAAAATATATTTTTTTGTTTCAAAAATTCATTTTCAAGCCAAGACATCAATGAGCCAAAGAAAATCATGGAGGAGTGAAGAAACGGGTTTTGAGGCTGAATTGTGTTGAAATTGAGTGGCACAGCGCACTGGGCAACTGTCGCAGCGCATTGGTTGAGCACGGTGCACAGGGCCGCTCTTCTATGTGTGTTTTTGAACTAGCGCGATGCATTGAAGCAACACACTGGGAAGTGGTCGTGGCACACAGGGCCGCAGAACCTAAATTTTTTCCATTGCTTCCAAAAAATCCAAATTGACTCGGTCCTTCTCGCTCCAAGTAAGTTCATGTGATATTTTAGTGCCCATAAACTCATGCTTCGTGTGGTTATATGATTTATTATGAGAATTTGAATACACAAAAGCCAACCCTATCATCTTATTGAGAATTTTTCCCTTAAGGTTTTGAAGTTGGTGTTTTAAAAAATAATTTTGTGCCAAACATTTTCACCTCCCCACCTTATTTTTCCCATTTCCCATCACTGTTATCTCATCACTACAGTCTATCCTCCATCCCCTTACATCCCTAAAGCCACTCATATCCATCTCATTCCCATTATCCCTATCCCATTTGCAAAATTTCCCCAAGTAAATCCCAAAGAATCAAGTGGTTGTCCCTTGTCCCTAAATTTTTCAAATCACAAGTTTTCAAAAGGAAAATTCCACTTGAAAAAACTTCATTGTTCCTACTCCCCTATTTCCCCACAGTCCCTCCCATATACCATACATTTGGCACTAAAACAAAAGCAACAAAATTCTCATACACCTTGCATAGACCTTGGACATCATGGAGACAGACACTGATACATCATATGACCGAGATAGTGATTTCACCACTGAGCTACATGCACCTAGAAGGCCTCATAAAAGTGGCAGATATGTGAGAGAAGAGCCCACCTCATTGGCTGAATTGCAGGTTTGTCCACTTTCCATGGCATGTTTTCGAGAATAGTCATGCTATCAGTTTTGTGAAATGATTGCTAGGATCCATTATCATCAGGAGTTGGCTCGTTTGTTTGTATTGCATTTACATGATGGTCAGGTAACTCTTGCTGGTGTAAATTTCACTTTGACACCGGAAACTATCTCTCAGGAAACCGGAATATCGAATGTGGGTGAACAGTGGAACAAAAGACAGCAGGTGGAAAAAGTGCATTATGAACCATATATCAGGCCTATCTTTGTGAGACAACTTAGCAAAGTGTTTCCATTTCGGTTTCTAAAGGATTCCTATGCGCCTCTGATGAAACTCATTATCATATATTTCAGTTACGAGGGCCAGTTTTCACGCCTCTATGCCTACCATATCAGGTTATAGATGCATTTTACAAGGGTGAGGATGATGAAAATTCCTTATTTCATGTGCCGGAATATCAAGATAATGACCACTCTTGTGTAGATGCAAACTCCCAAGTAGCAGTACAACAGTATTTATCACTATGCACTCATCAAGATTTTGGTTGTACATTAGCTTGGATTGCAGGGTATTTCATGGAAGGATTTCATTTCCCATGATTTCTTCACAGCTCCTCAGGTTCCTCTGGAGGTTTTCCATGATGCAGGTGAACCTTCACATCAGTATGGAGGTCAGGAGGCAAAGACTACTAGTGTGCCAACATATGTCACTTATCAGAGAGGCACTCGAGGATTATTTGTAGCAGCCCGACGAGTACTATCTCCACCTGGGGTGGAAGGGGTCTCATTTCCGTCATCAGCAGCACAGGTATAGGTATAGGACAGAGGTAAGAGGCCCATGCAGGATGAGGGGCCTTCAGGAGGCCAAGACACAAGTTTCATATTGATTGATGAGGATTTGAGCTCTCCAAGCTCAAAGTTGAGAGTGACCATTCAGGAGCAGAAGGCAGAGATAGACACATTGACCTTCAAGTTGAAAAGAGCCTAATGGATCATAAACTACTTGGAGCAGCGAAACAAACAGTTAGAAAATCAGCAAACAATCATGGAGTTGCAAAACATCTGTGATAAATGGCAAGCTACCCAAAGAAGCCAAACCGAGATGACATCCATTGAGTGGGAGATTGAGGCTGATAGAGAGACTTGGATTAAGAGGGTCAATATTCATCCTAAAAATATGTTGGAGAAGGAAAACAAGGAAAATAACATGCTCAGGCACATGAATAACCATTATTGGGCGCGAAATCATGTTTGCAAAGCGAGGATCAAGATCCTGAAAGCAAGATTAAGGAGGGCACTAAAGCATCGCAAAAGGCATGATAGACTCCAAATTTTGGCCGAAGCTTCTTTGGCCCAACATAGCACTTGATGGTTGACATTCAGCCCAAATTTCAAGAAATTTGGGAAACTTTTTGTCAATTTTGAAATTTTTGGCCTTAAAACATATTTTCCTGCTCGACACGTAGCGCCACTTGGCGCGCGCTTATAATTGGAAGCTCCTCTTAAAGAAAACTTTGCATTTCTAGATTTATCATCAAAATTTATGCATGCCTACCCATTACCTAAGGATTTTGACAAGTTTTGTGTTGCCTGAAGGGTCAAAAACACCCTAAAAATGACCTTTCTGCCACTTTTTGGACACACACGAAGCAGTGCTGGGAGATTTTCTTTTTGGAGGGGAAAATGGCAACCAAATTCAGAAATTATACTTGGGTTGGAAAGTAGATAGGTAGATATTTCCACCGAGATATCCTGCGCTCAATTTGGACTTCAAGAAGGCCCTAAAAATCAGCCTCAAAGTGGCGCTACGCATAGAGATTTCAGGCGCAACGCATTGGGAAATTTGGCCTAATTTTCACTCAGCAGTTCAAATTTTTGCCTAGTTTTGGCCAGTTTGACTTTTCTATCCTCATATGTACAACTCTTGATGTAACTTGATGTAATTTCATGATTTTGATGTAATTTTGGTACATTTTTACCCATGCAAGTAGATTCATTCACCAAAAAGTGAAATGTAACTAAATGAATCAGTTTCCTATCTTATAGAGGCAAGCTGTTCCACTGCCTATTTTTCAGTTCTTAGTTTAGATCTTATTAAAACAACTCCTAAAATAGTGAGCTTGACCCCTAGAGGCATGGGGATGAGTTAGGCTTTTCTATATCTTGTATTTTCTCAGTCATTTTCAGGGTTGGACACTTGGGATTGCTTGGCACTTCATTGTACATTTCATCTCTGCAATTTTGGCAAAGGAATAGACCAGGGTTTGCAGCACTCTTTGGGATCCATGTGGCTCTATGTTTTGATGGTGTTTTTCTCTCTGTGGTTTTAAGTTAACTGATGTTTTATATGTATCATTTCCCTTCTCATTTCTTCTTAAATTAAACAAATGAGTGATAAAGGTGGAATTCATTAGATTGTTTTTCTCTGCCTTGAGTTTTGTTTAATTTTCCATGTTTGCATATGTTTGAAGAGGATTCTTGAAAAATTCTTGCCCTATTCAGCTCCTCACATGTCTGAGCTATCAATTCATTCAATCTAAAGCATCAAAACAATTGCCTTCCTTGCCCCATTCAGAACTCTGCAAAAACTAGGCCTCATCCCCGGACCCAAAATTTGCTTTTCCCTTTGATTCCAACAAAAACCCCCAAAATAAAATCAAACCCTTTCACCTATATACCTATCCTAAAATTAGCCTTTATTTCTAGTCATCTCAAGCCTTATTGATTATATTTGCTGAGATTGACCCGGAGAGAGCCCTCTCCTGATCTGGTAGGGCTAGCTACCAGACTGAGCGTGGTTTGATGTTACCCTGAACTCTGCCTTCCTTCAGCCTGAGGTAGATTTAGGCAATAATAGATCCGGTCAAGGGAACTATGGTTATGTTCTAATCCAAGGTTAGTGGATTGAGGTTTATGTATGCTTCGGCATTAATATATATGTGTTGTAACACTAAAAGGAATATAATGAAAAATCAAGATGACAGTCCCGATTTGGGATCTAGGGGAACATCTCTGTGTATATATGTTTTATTTTTTATGCTCTCGCTATTGTTTATTTTCTGTCTTTAAGATTCGTTTGCAGATAATTTCTATACAGGGTTAAAACCTACATCGCTTGTCTACAAATTGAAGAATGCATTATATGGACTCAAGCAGGAACCTCAGGCTTGGTATTCTCAGATTGATGGATACCTAATGAATCTTGATTTTATCAAGAGCGATGATGATCCTAATATTTACTGTAATGTTGTTAAAAGTGAGCCTATGATCTTGTTGTTATATGTTGATGACTTGTTTTTTATAGGAGCAAAATTTCTCATTAATCAATTTAAGGGGTGGTGGTTTCCATTTCATCCCCTATGCAGAGTTTTATGGTTTTTTTTTTGGGTTGGACCTAGAATTTTTTTATGTTTGGATCACCGTCTTGGTTCAAGACCATATCATAAGTCTCTATGTAGTATACATTATAATCTCAATATGGAGCAAAATATGCTTTGGAACTAGTTGGAAACATATTTTCCGCCTATGGAGTGGATTTTTGGTGGGGATTTTAACATGGTGGAGTGAGAGGGAGAGAGATGTGGAGGTGCAAGTTGTAATATTCCCCCAACCCTACTAAAATACAAGTTTAACCTGCAAAATTTTAAAAAAATTCTTTAAGTGTTAAGACAAACACTTTGCAAGTAATTTATTTTTCAAACACTTTGAATGTGAATAATGAGAGGAATTACGCAATAAAATTAAGAAATCGTTGCTAATTAATTTTACATAGTGAATTCACTGAAAAGACAGTAATGCTTCAACCAAATTTTATTAAATATATAACTATGATATCTTCAATCAATTTGATTCTCGAAGAGAGAATTTGATCCCTGAGTATTAACTTGGATTCCTCCAAGAATTTGAGCCTCGAAAGGAACTCACACTCCTCAAAATCAATTTGGCCCTCCAAGGAAATTTTCCTCCTCCAAATGATTTCAGTCTCCATAAAGAAATTCAAATATTTTAGATAATTTCAGCCTCTTCCAATCAATTTGACCTTCCCAATTTTTTCTCATCTATGGAAATGAAATTCAACCCCAAGAAAAACTCAACCTCTTCAAATTAATTCATACTCTTAGGATAAAATTATGAAATTGTTGTAGATGGATCAATCTGTAGGGACTGCAACTATAATGTTATTTACCCATATTTTATTTAAAATTATATTAACTGCATACAACATAGGTAAATCACAATTTAAGGAATACAAGACACCATATATATTCTTTTAACAAAATAGAGAGAGACAATCCTAAGTTACTGTATTACCAGGAATAAGACAAATTAAGAATTTATGTTTTACATTCATTTATTTATGAACAATAACTATAAGTGAATCACATAAAAAACCATGCGACAATATGAAATACACATAATAATTTAAGTTCAATTCATCCATAATTCAATTATACAATTTAATGCAATAGAATAACATGTAGTGGAAATTTATGTAACCTAAAGTACTGTTCACCAAAGGGATGGAGAATCAACTCAACTTTGTGATTCTTGCACTCCCTTTTGGATGTCCACGTACGAGTGTGAAGGAAGTAGCATCCCTGGCTGAAAGTGGTTGAATCATTGGTTGATTTACTGATGTACTCTTTCAGTACTCATCTTCCCTATGGACCCCCGAGATATAATGGGGTTGTAAGATAGTGGAGAAGTGCTAGACAGTGGAGGAGAGCACTCTTTTCTCAAGATTCCCCCTCTCAAAAGAGAACCTCCGCTATACCAAACTCACTATAGTCGTATTCATTGTCAACTAGCATTATCTAGTTCATCCAACCATAGGTAAAAAAGGTTGCCTCTCCCATAACTTGCCCATTTTTTTTATAGGAGGCTTCATAAGTCCTAAACTTTTTTGGGGCCATTTTGAGGTCCTAAACGATGATTTCTTTGGAAAATGGGTAGACATGAAATTAAAGGTAGGGGTCTACAGTCAAAATTTGTTTTCCTCAAATGGATATTTCTAATGAGGTATCATACACATCAAATGAAGGTCGTATGCCAATGTTACAGCCTTGGGAAGTTGATGTACCAACTATCCCAATGGGACCCACATAATTTTAAAGCTTTATATCCTAGGGTTATATTTTTGGATGTTTATATTTTTCCCATTATGTCTCAATAACAAAAAGGCCTCTGATCCTCACTGTAACACAATTCAAAAGGCATGTATCGACCTCATCTCTTCTTAGAGATAACTAACATCACTCGAGCTAGTTTATTTCCATTCCGCATGTAAAAAATTTCCAGTATTTTTATTAATGAATTGAAGTTCAATTTTCCATTTTAGCTCTATGTTTCTACTTAAATATGTATTTCATTTCATTCCTTCATAAATCTAGATCAATGGTATCTAAGTGGTATGTATTTTATTTTATTTTCTATGCGTGTCCCCAACAAGGTTTGGGTATAATAAGTTAGGACTTGAATTGGTTGAACCCTTGCAAGACTGGTCTCACCAACCCCAACGACCTCTCATGGAAGAATAATTTCAAAATATTACTCGAAGAATCCCTTGAGTGACAAAGGAACAAGATGATGGATAACTTTTCCCAAATCCTTTGGTGGGTATCAGTAGGAAATTCATCTTCATCTGGAAGCCTCTTTGGAGGCGCTACTCCCTTTAAGGTAAAATTTAACTTTGACATTCTTGTATTTCAAGGCTAAATAGATGTAGATGCCATAGATAAATGGTTAAATATGCTAGAAAAATATTTTCTAGTTCAATATTTTTCCAACAGTGAAAATAATACTTTTTCACTCCTCAAAGATGCCTCCCACATCAAGGACTAGCGGGAAACCTACTGTGAGCAGAGGGACGAGAATGAACCCTCATTATTTTTAACCACACTCACTTAAAATTAATTTTGAGACATCATGAAGGAAAAATATTACCCTATCAGGAGATATGAATATAAGTACATAAAATGGGCCACACTGCAACAGGGAAGGGACCAAGATGTGCCAAATTTCACAAATATTTTTTATACCCTTTGTACGAAGTTAGGCATCAATGATTCTAAGAGAAATCTGGTACTCAAGTACCATGACTATTTAATATTCCAAATTAGCAGTCAGCTAATTGGAATATTAATTTTGATTAATTTTTCCTTTTTCTTAATGTTCAACAGAAATAAAGTGGTTAAGGGGACCCTCGAATAAACTATGCAGCTAACTTTATTTACTAAATTCAGTAGAGAAAAATATTGAGGCTGAAGTGGGGTCCATGTGGCCACCCACTTGAATGAGACAACGTCCTAGTGGTAGCATGGGAGAGGCAACGTAGTGGGAAGAGCAAAGAGCAGTGTAGAGATAGGTAGGAGGAGGGGTAGTGCAGTCTAGGTGGGCCCAAGGGAGCGTAGGAGGCTCAAATTGGACAAAATAGGGTGAGAGAAACTCATTACTCATTCATTCATCCATCTACTATAGCACGCTTGAGTTGTTTATCCAAGTCTACAGTGTTGTTTAGCACAAATATTTTCGTGTGGAGATCTAAACCTCTACCTCGGAGAACTTCGAGTGCCTGCTTAGGAGAGGAGTACTATCCATTTTGTGAGGATATTACATATCCATACCAAAATGAGTTACACATTCCCTCAGGGAAATGCAGAGGTTGTATATATATCATAAAGATTAGGCAGTTCAGTGAGAGAAGGTGTTGGGAAGTAGGGGAGTAGTGAAGCTTCAGTCGGAGGATTTGGAGTGGAAGTTATCCACCTCCTACCAGGGATTCCAACAGATTTTTTAGGAAATTTTCTTAGTAGTTAATCCAGGAGACCAATATCCCTATCAGAGTAGCATGTCAAGCCCAAGGGGGGCTATTTTCTAGGGTCAGAATTTATGGAAACCCTTCACGCATTTTTGTGGGTCTTGTGAGTAGAGCCCAAGGTTTTCATCCTGGAATTTTCTGAGCATAGGAGCGTTCCCAACTCACAGTCTGATTCCAGCAAGAAATAGTGGTCTAGCACTAGCAGCGCAAAGAGGGAGCCACGCAGAGCAATGTTCTATACAACAATTTGTCACTATCCCTATACTCCTTGTTCCCGAATCCTGGAGGACCTTCAACAGTGACCCCTGTGTATCTTTTCCATCATGAAAATGTGCCATGATATCCCTTATAGTATACTGAACAAAATATCTATTAATAATTCCTGGATTAGCTCCTTAAAAACATGCTAATTTTGAGCAACATGCCCTTTGTTTGTATCACTTGTGTCGATGCCTCATCTTAAGCTTGGAGCAGTGCCAATTGGCAATTGAATGGAGATCATAACCACAACGATCCACTTCTGGAAGGTTTTTAAAAATGGAAATGAAGCTTCGAGATCTAGAAGCTTTGTGGGTAGAGAGCTGGTTGTTTTTTCATTGGGATAGGGCAAAGCTTCTCCCTTTGGTCTTTTTGTTCCTACAAAAGAGGAACCAACCAAGGAGATAAACCATTTCCCCACCTTAAGTGGATCCATGGTCCCTTTCCTTTCACTATAAAATGGAAATCCTCCCATACCTCTACTAGTTAGAATAGAGATAGCAGAACAACATAAAGATAATTTTTGTTATAGGAATTGAAGGAGAGTTGACACCTTTGACCTTTTTTTACCAAGTTGAAACGAGTGCTTTGGAGACAAGCTTGGATCCAGACCCATTGAAGGAGAGCTTTGACAAAAAGGCATAGTTTGTCACTCCCCCTCTTATATTAATATGATACAACTAATTCTTTCTTTCCACTCTTGTTTATGATGCATGATATCATTTCTAGTATTCCTTGTGTTGTCACTCCTAGTGACAGCCTTGAGTTGCCAAAGACCAGTGCCTAGAACATTTTAGGACAGGAGGTTGTTTAGGTTATCTTTCATGCTTGTAAGGGAAACTCCTAATAACAAAATGGATTGAAATATTTGAAAATTGGTCCTGGATCTCAAAGAGAGAAAAGTAATAGATGGGAGCTTTGATTGTAGAGAGAAAGGCCTGCTCATAATGGGCCTGAAGCAGTCATGAAATAAAGCGGTTGCAAATTGGGCCGAATGTAAAACTAATGAACAATTATAAAAGCTAATCAGGATGAAAACTATGTAGAATGAGTATGGAAAGTCAAAGTGAGGTGGCTTAAACAAGTATAAGAATCCACCCTTTAAAAGACCTTAGAGGAAAACGATATGGAAAGAGAACTTTGAACAGAAATTGTGCCTCGAGCTATATTTAAGGTGCTACTATAAATCATGATATGAGTACCATTGGAAGATAAATTCATACATAACTCATAGACCACCCACATTCCGAAAGCGACAATAAAAAGAAAGGAAATATGAGTGAAATGAAAATTAAACTGAACAAACACATTGAGGATATACATATTGTTCATCCATTTTAGTAGGAATCCATTATCGCAACAAAAAAACGTTATATTATTCTTCAAAATGTCTCTTCAGATATACATTGAGATCAAAACCCCAAAACTACAAAATATGTTACGTAGACTACACACTTCTACTGCTAGATAATTTAGAACCTTTACTTGGTCTGCAGTTTGGAAATTTATAATGTTTTACATGGACATTCAGACCAGAGATTTTTGAGACAAAATATTCCCTGGTGATATTACAGTTTCCAATCCTAATAAAAAATGATGAGGCATAACGACATCTCATCTGGAGCAGTATGGTCTGACACAAACTGTAACAAGAACATAACATAAAATAGGAAATATAAAGAGTGCATAGGGTGAAATCAAGATTTCACCCATTTTTACATTACATAGAAGATGAGAAAAACAAAAGTTAAAAACAGACCACATGGGCCAAGTCATGATATCCATCATTTGGTACGTCAGGGGTTGCCTGAGCCTTCTGGATGATGAGGGCGGGCTGAAGATGAATAGGACCCATGTGGAAGAGGCGGAGGGGGTGGCAGCTGCTGTGAAGTAGAAGAGACTAGAGGATTCACATACTCACAACACTTTTTCCACAAAGTTTCCCTAGTTGATGGCATGGTGTTGTAGGTATCGAACATATACTGCATCTAAGTCAGCTCTGTATAATCCACGTGGATGGAAAAGAATTTATTAACCTAACAGAGAAGTAAAAAATCCTTGCGTAGTGTAGCTATTATGGTCTCTACCTTTAGTCAGGACGTTTTTTCTAATGATATGTCTGCACTACACATGATTTCTAACATTTTTTGATCATAGGTCGTTAAAGTAGATAGTGTGCCTGACTGTGGATCCCAGCAAGGCGCGAGGCCAACCTCTACTAGCTTGCACCACTCTTGGTCAAACTTATCCACTTCCTATGATACCAGTGCTAAACACCCCAACATATTCACGTGTGCATTTTATCTTTCAATCATTCTGCCAACCTCCATAAATGTCCTAAAATGGTCAAGCACTCCATGTGCCCGCAATTTTTCAGGGGAGAGCTCATTGAGATGCCTGATATACTTCTTTTCTATCGTTTCCTTTTCTTCCCCTTCCCTACTTCCAACCTCCAATTGAACCTTGAACTCATGAATCACGATCTTCTTGTCATTTACAAGTACAAGGAGGTCCCAATGCTGCTTAACCTCTACTATGATTTCTGCCCAAACAAGTAGCCTTTCTTCCACAATTGACATGTTACCTTTGATTTTCCCTTTTAAATCTTTGATGGAATTATCCTGCTCTTAGGCTTCCTTGCGGAGGTTTTCAACCTATTTTTGGAGGGATGCAATCATCTTCTAGTTCGTTGCTTGGGTGGCCTCAGACTCTTCTAGGAGTCTGTGAATTGAGCGGGTGTTGTCTTTTGACACCCTTAAATCGGATAGGGCCTTGGTGAGCTGCTGAGGGACAGTATCAGGATCACCTGATATAGGAACCACACATGTATGCCCATCCCATTTGACTTTCCATTCTGATAGCCTCTCTTTAATTCCGGAAATCTCTTTGTCATTTTGGACATTCTCTTCTTGTTGTTGAGCAAGGGAGTCAGCGAGAACCAATTTCTCCTTCTCTACCTACACGAGTTCCTCTGTCTATACATGTTCACCACGAGACATGTTTAGATTTCATCTCAACTCATATATTTCCACTTTTGACTTGGCAAGAAGACCTTACAGTGCTGCGTTATTATCAGCCCCCTTTCCTCTTATCATTTTCTTTATGTTCTCCAACTGGGTAGCATTGGCCTTAGCGCTAATATTCTCTCTTCGTTGGTTCTCTTTTATTATCTTTAAATTCTTTTCGAGCTTCTGTAAGGCAACTATATGTTTCACCACCTCGGTCTGTAGTATGTCCCCAATACATTGGTGAAAATACAGCTTGTCTATCAGGGGAATGTTGCCTAGGTTAAAAATTATTTCCAAAGCTCTGTATTTGGCTCTAGAACCAGAGGGCTGCAACGCTAAGTGCTGAATGGCTAATATGAGCTGCTCCTTATCCATAGCTAGCATGGAAGAAAGCCTAGAATGGTGCTTTTCCATGAACTCTGCCAGTTTGGCACTCAGTATTTTCCTTGTGAACCTGTTTCTGGTATTGATCTCATCCCTTGCCTCCTGCTTGTCCACTGTGACTTCCTGGGAAAGGTCTGAGGGGGCTGAATAGGAGGCAACATCAAAGGAAACTAGAAAACCTAGTTTGTCATTTTCAAGACCCTTTATCACAGGAATCTCACCATCAGATATCTCAACCTCTATGTCGTCTGGCCCTTGAGTTCTCTATTTTTTATTAGGGTGAGCTTCTTCATCAACATCCATGACCTCATGGCTTCTAGAGGGGTCCTCTTGTTCCTGCTCTTCTGTCTCAACCGACACATTATCTCCTTTCCCTTCAGCAGCTAAGGTCTCGGCCTCCATCTATGCATCCAAAGGCCACACATCAAGGTTAGATTTCCATTCAATGAAGGGCCTAGGTTCATGTGTATAAGATGTTGATTTTATTTTCTTCCTCCTACAAGTGAGGAATCCCTTAGGGTCATAGTGCCAGATGTCTCCCTGAGAGAGGTTCATCTCTCGCAGAATTTTTTCCACAGTTGAGAGGGCATGTCTTGAACTAATGGTGAAAACGAAAATTGAAGCTGGGAGTTTGAGGATGTATCTCTTCTTCACAGGTACAACGTGGACCTAGTCAGCCTTCTAGACCTGTCGGATGAATTCAAGGGCAAAAACTCGCATAGATGGAAACACCAACAGGTGGTAGGCATGAACCTCTGCACCATAGACTCTGATCTCAGTATGGTCATCAAATAGATACCAGTCACCTGTGCAATCCGCCTCATTGAATTGTAGCTAGTCCTTCTGCTCAGGAAAGATTCTAGGTAGAGGGTTGTCATGTATAATGGCATAGGCTATAGACATGAACTCATTAACAAACTTTGCATACCCCTTCCCCTCTAGCTTCTGGCGAACTGCCGTAGTCCACTCAAAAACAAATTCGGGTGAGGAATTTCTCCTCGAGAATATTTTCAAGCCTATACTTTCAAATCTATTTGCGTGCTTGAATAGGAATGGGTAAAAAACAAGGGAATAGTATTTAAAAGAACCAGAAGAGGATATTTCTTGAAACTGAGCCTTGATAGTCAAAGCTAAGAAAGAGGGGATATCCAAAAGGATCTTTGCCTGCATCATGAGCCATAAGAAAGCTATGCCCGCTTTAGTCACCTGATCAACCTCCTCAGACCCTAACAGGCCCGAGATGACCACTAGGATGGGCTCTACATTGGTTCAGAAAGTTGAAAGGGGGATAGAATCTATGAGCGGGAAGGATGAAAAGCATGAATCAGAGAGGAGACTGAGGAAACTGCTTTTTTTCTCCTAGGGTTGCTTTGAAAAATGACAGGAGAGGGAGACCTCAGAGAATTCAACATAATCCTGGTTGGGAGGGTAGAAAAGGGCTTTCCTTATGAGTTGGGGAGTAATACAAAAGATTTTGTTTCCCTGGGTATAAAGGAAAATCTCTCTGCGCTCGTCATACGCCCCCCCCAAGCCAGCTAATGAATTCAGGAAAAGGGTGTGTTGTTGGGGCGATTTAAGAATACAGTCCCAACTTGAAAACCCTAAATATGTCCTCGCCTCTTTGCTGGTAGTTGAAGAGCTCGACTATGGTGCGGGCTACACTAAAGGGGTATATAGGGTCACAGATTTTTGCATGAGTGTCAGTGAAAGGCTCAGGTCCAGGAGCAGTCCTAACCTCGCGGGTTTGCGGGGTTTCAGGTGCAGACCGTTTCATTTTATCTATGACAATTCGAAAATAAAAATAGAAGGGAAATAATGAAATGAGAAAAATAAAGAAATACCTAAACGTGGTGAGGTATCCAAGGGGAAAATGACGTGGGAGTGAAAGCGACCTGTACTCTAGTTTTAACCTGTTCTGCGTGAAAAATCGGTTAATAACCAGTAACTTTGCACAGTCGAGGGTAAAACATGCTTATATCAAAGAAGATTTTATTAAGTACGAGTTAGGGTGACACTTGTAGGGTTGATGTCGTAAGGACATCAACAATGGGACACGTGGTGATGGGTGATTGGCTGGCAACGACTAGGTAGGTGTGAGCCAAATTCCAAACAAAGTAGGTACCGGCCTTCGTACCGCCTTCTAGACTTACCTTACCTTTGCATTTATCAACGCCAACTGTCATTTGCGGTGGATCGTTCTTGAGTTTTGGCGGGTGCATAGGAGTATCCTTGTTCATTTCTTAACCCCACGGAACTCTTGTGATTGGCCCAGAGGAAGGTGATGTCACCTTCTCCAGGGGATCGACTTCGGCAGTCATAAGGCTTATTTGACTCCTATGGAAAGGAATTAGTCGTGCGCTCTTTGCTGCATTTCTTCATAGGGGAACCATGAGTGTTGCCTTCTTACTATGTAATAGCCCTGATATATGAGGTCATCGTGCCTATTTATTTAGGGACCCTCTTTCCACGATCTTCATCGTTTTTACTGTCCACTTTCCTTCTTATCTTCTCCCTTCTTTTACATGACCATTCCTTCTATTTGATAGTTGAGGTTACTAAACAACACCTTTATCAACTAGATAGATTTTTTATGTGAAATACATGTTGCCCTTTCACATTTTGTGTTTTTTGATCTCTTTTGTAGGAAAATAAGCATTGGTGATAATGAGGTTCTAACTAGGAAGAGAAAAGGATCAAAGGACTCGAGCGAGGAGCATCACCAGATTGAGGTAGGTAATCTCCATACGATCCATGTCCATTTACAATCTAGGAAAGTAGGTGTTAGATTGTTCCCTTTGTTACTAGACCCATCCTAGGGCTAGAGGGATCGTCTTTGTCCACAGAGAGGATTTTGTTGCATAACAAATTGGCAACTCTGTTGGGGAGTCATTGACTTTAGTCTCTTGTTTTCACTCTTTGATTTTTTGTTTTGTCATCGATATTTTTTTGAGTGTCCATCTCCTTTTATCTGTGGCTTCTGTAACTTCTTGCAGACATTCATATCTCTATTGAAGTGATAAGACTGGTTTCATTTTAGTAAGCCCTTTCATTTTTTTCCTTCTCCTCAATTGACGTTGTTATTGCTCTGACAGTAGCATCGATCAGCATTGAATGTTTTAACACAGTCGCTATTTTCCTCTTCAAGCTCAGGTTACAGCCACACGGCCGCACTGATTTCTATATGTATATTTTTAGGGTTTCTTCCTATTTGTCTGTTAGTGTGTTATCCTTCTGAGTTTCTCTTTTGTTCAAATAACTCTTGTTCTTCTCTGTTCAACGATACTTTTGACTCAAGTTCTCCATCTTTGGTCTTCTCTTTTTCAAAGCGAGTGCATCCTTATCGTCCTAGGGTTTATAGGTGTTTTCGGACCATCTGAATGGTTGCATGCTTTGTCGATTTTTAGACTTGTTATTGAGTGAAATATTGTCACATATTTCAGACTTTTTGTTCGATTGATTTTTTTTTTTTCATTTGATTCTCATGATTATAAATTTCAAGTGTTAACCTTGTATGCATTTTTGTCTCTTTTCGCCAACAAGCATAGATCACATTTCTTGCTCTTGACTAAAGTTTTTCTTTCTATGTTGGTCAGTGTGAAAATGAAGAGTGTCGTGTTTTGAGGAAATGAGTTTGGGTCTCTCTTTTATTTTCAGATCTTTGTCTCTAGTAGCATTTTGAGAGATTTCATTAGTACTCAAAGTGAGTGATTAATTTTGGATTGCATTCTACATTTTTCACTGTGCTTATAAAAAAAAAAAAATTCTTTCATTTTTTCTTTAAAAATGAAAATTTTCATTTCGATTCACTTCTAGTGCGCTTAGTGAAAGATAAGAAAGTGAAAATATTTTCATTTTTCTTTAGAATTATGCACTCGAAGAAAAAGTGAAATGTCATTCCATGCATTTGTTTTCTTTCTATGTTGATTGTATGAACTTCTTCTCTTCAATTAACATAGCTTTCATTGAAATGAATGATTTCTTTTCTCATATAGTTGCATCCTAGGGATTCAGGTGACATCGGTAGGACTTTGAAACAATACATAATTCAAGGTAAAGTCTAAAATTTATTCAATAAACCTAAGGAGCATTTGGAACCTAACTAATCACCTTTAGAGGTATAGGCTAGAGACATTTTCCCATCATAAAATGTAGGAGATGATGCTAATAGTCTGAGTTACAACCCAGAGGTGATATATCATCCCACGTATAGAAGTATATTGACGTATGATAGGTGTATTTGGGACACTCTCATCGAATGGTTACACATTAGACAACACTACTACGGACTTGGACTCCCATGTACCGTCGAGTATATTTTGGGAGACACGATTAGGTTGCAAGCCTGCCATAGGTAACTGAGTCGGCTGCCTTGTAGACGTGATATACCAAACACAACATTCGGGGAGATTGGTTGACATACGTTAAGTCCTTGGTCATTTTTATCTCATTTGATCACCAAGGTATATATTGCAGTTCATGGATATCTGGTAATCCTTTATGCCTAGTGTTACACCATTTTTTGGTCATCTAACTTATTATCATTAGATGGACCCAAGTACACCATGTAAGACCAGTTTTACCCTAAGTAAAACCACTTTCACTATGTTAAAATAGGAAACCCCAAAAGGAAATATTAAACAAACCCATATTTGTTTGATTTTCCTCATGGAATAATTAATTAAACCATAATTTAATTATTATTCCCACCCATGTTTAACCCAAAATCAAAGAAATTAATGAGATAAACCTTTATTTATCTTATTAATTTCTAGGAATAATTATTTAAATCTTGTTTAGATAATATTCCTTGTTAAATATGACCAAATCACCCACAAATAATTAAATAAATCATTATTTATTTGATTATCTTCCAACCACTTCCTTAAAAAGATAAATAAATCATTTATTTATTTATTTTTGACTAATCAAGGGATTTGACCTAAGTCAAAGACCCTTTCCCTCCAACAAATATAATAAAATATTCCATAAAAGGTGGATCTAGATTTGGTTAACATTATTTTAATCATGCACCAAGATCTAGAATGACCCAATATTTTGTTATAAATAGGAGGGTTTTCCCCATCATTCTTCACCTTTTGTTGCCTATTAGATCACTCTTGATCTACACACTTGGTCACCATTTTCTGCCATTTTGCTCCCTTTGAGCTCTACTTTTTGCATTGGGTTTTCTACATCAACTAGAGAGAGAAAGCTTAGATCTGAAGTGCTGAGGACTACAAAGAACCCATCCCATTGAGGAGAGCTGGATACACCTTCTTGTTTTCCTCCCAGGTGCCCTGTAATATTAAAATTCTTTCAAAAAATTGTGTTCTTGTCTTGTCTGTTGGATGCATGGAGCAAACCCTTTACTTTACTGCTTAATGTCTTTCCATTTATAGATCTGGTTGTTGCAGGATTTTTATTACTAACCGCAGATATGAAGATGTTTGGCAGCCACTATTGTTGTTAGGGCTATTAGTTATGCGTAGCTAAAGTGGTCCTTTTTCGTACACTTCGACGAAGGATTCATACTAACAAATGGCGACTCCACACGAGTTTTAAATTACGACCACTGTCGTTTTTCATTTTCCTGCATATCCAGCTACTTCAGACACTAGGGCTCCTTTTCAGCAGCTTAGTTTTCCTCTTTTTATGTCATTTTTCTCACATAAAACCCTAAAACATTAAAATTTCTAACTTCCGTGTGTTTCTGGCCCTATTGCGCAGGTAACCGACACCAGCCGCACCAGAGACGGCAACTTTTTTGAAAATCTGCCGCCGAGACAACCGGAATGGGGGGTCGCACTTTTTTTCCCATAAACTGCGATCTGGACCTCCAGGTCGCACTTTTCTGCTCCTTTTCTGCGACCTGCACTGGAAACAGGTCAGAAACTGCGACCTACCAGTTTTTCAGTGATTTTTCTGCAATTTTTCTGGGTTTTTCTGCAGCTTCTGTCAGGGTCCTCCAGCCTCTGTTTCAGCCTGTTCTGCCCAAGTTTTGATCTGTTTTTACTCATCTAAGTGGGAACCTAGCCCCTTAGGGCTTTAGAAACCTCCACTTTTTGTGGAAGAGTTTTCAGTTGTTTCAGCCATCTGTTTTTCAGAGTTTCATCCCCCTTTTTCCAGATCTGTTACCTCCCTTTCAGATCCTTTGAAATCAGCCTTTCTTCCTTTCAAATCACCTCCTGTCATTTTTTTTGGACCTCCTTTGAAGGCCTCCGCCTTGCCCCTCCAGTTTTTTGCTGATTTCCTTCCTTTTTCCAACCACCTTGCCTCTGTCTCTTGGCTGTGATCTGCACCTCTTTTCAGCAGCTTTGTCCTCTAGATCCCTGTCCCCTTTGACCTTAGATCTATTGGCCCCTTTTCCGTGTGTTTTACATAGTTTTTCCCTTTCTTTTCAGCATAGTTTTGAGAGACCCACCTTCTGGGGTTAGATAGATGCACAAGTAGCTGTTATTTTTCTGTTATTTCAGCATTATATTCTGTTCTCTGTAGGTTTATTTTCAGCTACGCAGCACACTTTTTTCTTGCTCTCAAAATGGAAAGGGTTTAAAAATTAAAATTAACGCACGCCACACACTGACCCTAAGCGAAGAAGCACCTGGTTAACACCGCCCGACAAAGACTCTAAAATCAATTGTGACTGCACCTTATCTGCCCTTGACATCATTTGATTCTGTCCCTTTCTGCCCCTGTCGGTTTCCTTCTTCCTGTCATCATTGCGCCCCCAAGGCGCCTTTCCCGGAGACTTCTTGGCCTTCACCCTCAGTTTCCGGTTGATCGACCTGCTCCGCACCGCCGTCGTCGAGCCAGTCCACCTCCGAGTCCACACTCCGACTCCTCCCCTGATTCATCGGGTCCTCCTTCTCCTCCTGGTTCTCCCCCTGTCACCTTCACTATGTCTGGTCCAGGGCCTAACGCTAGCGGTTCTCCCGGCCCCAATGCCGGCCCTACTACTAGCGGAACCGCCACAGGAACTACGCCGGCCACCCCTCTGCTGCCGTACATTGCAGGCCTCAGCCTCCCCGATTTCCATCAGTTGATCAATGACCCCATTCACCACAATGCTAACTGGCCCGCTATGCCAACCAAGCTCCCCTCAGACATCCCTAAGTTTGAGGGCCTTAATGGAGAAGATCCAACCAACCATGTCCGATCTTTCCATATGTGGTGTTCCTCCAATTCCATTACCGATGACTCCATCCGTCTTCGTTTGTTCCAACGCACGCTTACCGGCGAAGCTTCTAAATGGCATGTTGAACAAGCCACCTCTACCCATACCACCTTTGAGACTCTTGCCCAAGCCTTTTTGTCGTACTTCCAGCTCCCCCTCCGATACGATACTGGCACAGAGCTCTTGACTTCCTTTAAGCAAGCCTCTTCAACACGCCTTTCCGCCCATGTTCAGGAATGGCGACGAAGACGGAGCTTATGTCAAGCCCCTCCCTTCGAAGATCGGGTTTACATGGACTGGTTCCTGCGCACCCTTCCCGCTCCCATCGGCAAAGATGTCGCCTCTCATTTTCCTCAAACTGAAGAAGCCGCCCTCCAAATAGCTTTGAAATATGACCTGATCTACGCTTAATCTGGTTATGTTTATACCGTTCTTCCTGACATCCCCAGGCCCGGTGGCGCTAACGCCCCGGGGGCATCTCATTCCGCCGACGGTATCGTTGGATCCCTTTCCCATCCATACGCTCAACCTCCTATGGGCTATGGTTTCCCTCAGGGAGGGGCCAGCTCCTCCGGCACTCTTCCCCCTCCCGGTAGCATGTATCCAGGATACGGCATGCCTCCTCCTTTTGCCCAACCTCCTGCTTACCCCAATGTTTCCCAACCCACTCATTACCCTTATCCGCAGCCTGGTGCGCCAGCTCCTCCAGCATATGCGCTTCCTCCTCCCTTGCCTCCTCAACCCCAGCACCAGAACCTACAGCCCCCTCCAGGGCAAGTATTTGCACAGCAGGGCGTGACTAATCCCCCTTCTTCTCAAAGAAGGCGGAGAGGCAACCAAAACCAATCTGCCCCTGGTTCCCGAGGACCCAATTCTGGTGTGGACCCTAACACTGGCAACCAGCAACAGGGCATTCAGCCCAAGCCGGACAGGCCACTTCGCACAAACAAGCCCTGTTCGTGTTGCGGTGTTTACGGTCATTACACCCACGATTGTCCCCTCTTACCTCAGATGCGGCAGATGTGGGAGTCTCAAGCCACATTGCGCGGAAAACACGCCTCCCCCCATGCTCCTCCTAATGTGGCCACTACCCAACCAGCTGTGTTTACTGACCCTTTCCCTCAACAAGGATTCGTGGCTACCCAACCGCCCGATAGCCAAGTAGTCGCCCCCCCTTGCATTTCTGGTTCCTCTGATTACCAGATCCTTATGATGCACTCCGATCCTACCCCCTCCGTCGATCTTCACCTTCAAACTCGGTCTCGCCAGTACTCCAAGCCTCCTGCTCAGTCTGCTCCCGAGCCTCCTTCTTCAGGTTCTCCAGAGCCTCTTTCGTCACCCAGTGGCCCCTTACATATCCCTCAACCAAAATTTGAGGTCCCCACCAAGATACCTAAGGGCCCACTACGTCGAAACGCTGCTCCCAGTCGAGCTGCCCATTCATACAGCATAGTAGATGATTTGGCGCAATCCCCTGCCGCCATTTCCACACTGGAGCTCCTTCAGTCGTGCCCTTCCCAAAAGAAGGCTCTACTATCTGCCATGGGTGCTGTAGATCCTGCTGATGACCAAATGATTGTTTTCGACGCCACTCAATCGGACCATCCTCCTCTCCCTCCTTCCGTCGCCTTCCAAATCCCAGTCAAAATCCGGAACGCCAACGTGTCCCGGTGTATCATCGATGAGGGGGCATCCACATGCGTGATGTCCGCTTCGGTTTGGAAGCAACTCGGATCTCCTGAGCTGGCCCCTTCCACGATCACCCTTCGAGCGTGGGATGGTCATGCCTCCCAGCCCATTGGCCTGTTTCGTAATTGTCCTATCACCCTCGCCGGTAAGACTGTTTGTGTTGACGTCGAAGTCATCGACGCCCCGCTAGACTACAACATTCTATTGGGTCGAAGCTACACCTATGCTATGTCTGTTGTCCCATCCGCGGTCTTCTGCAAGATGTCTTTCCCCCATAATGGAAAGATAGTCACCATTGACCAGTTGACATATCATGAGCCCACGTCCCAGACCTCTCCTGATACGACTATCTCTTCTGTAGCCAACAAGCAAACCGTCGATTCCTTGACCAGTGTCTCCCCCGGCGTTTACAAATATTCCTCCCTCCTTGGAACTTTGCCTCACCTCCCTCCTCCCCCTATCACGAATCCCATCTTATCGAATGTTTGCATGATGCAATCGTCCCAGGTTGCCCGTCCGCAGCCTGCCTCGACTAGTCAGCAAACTCCCCCCAGCCCTCCGCAACCCGCACCTAGCCATTCATCTCAACCAGCCGGACCTCCTCCTTCTGGCCCTCCCCATACAGCTGGTATCCCTGATCCCCTTTACCCTCCAGGATCGGTTCCCCCAGGCCTTAGCCATCTCGGAGCCATCCCCCCTGGTCATTACCCTGCTGGGCAGATCCCTTTCCTGGCTCCCCCTCCCGGAGTATTTTCTGTCCCCGTCATGGCCACCTTCTCTCTCCCTAACCTAACCCTTGGTATACCTGTCTGGTACATTGACCCTCCTACTGCTACTTCTCCCGGTCACCCCAAACCTTACCTTGCTTTGACGCCGGTTCAACCGGTCCCCCTCGCTTCCTCTGGGCCTCTAGCACCTCCACAGGACCCTACTCCTGTGGTGTCAGCCCCCGGCAAGAAAGGCAAAGCTCGTAAGGGGACAACCCACCAGGACCAGGCCGCCCCGACAACCCCTACCCCTCCACGACCGCCAAAACCCGCTATCCAATGCGCTTTGTGCGATATCATCGGTCACGCCACCCATTTGTGTCCTGAGTTGCCACACCTCAAGCTCCTGGTCAACGAGACGTTTCCCGACTCTGACATTCCCGAAGTCTACGTCACTATCCTAGACTCTATCCCGAAACTCAAAAACTTGCACACCAATCACCCTTGTGCTTTGTGCGATTTCCACGGCCATTACACCCACCTCTGCCCCCGCCTTGACGAGTATCGTTCCTCCTTGGACAGGTACCGCCAATTCAAGGCCGTTTCGATAGAATTAGAGGACCTTCATACTCCCATTCACATTCCTCCTCCCGCTATCGAGCCAACGGAGCCGTCAACCACCATTTTGTACCTGTCATCATCCTTGCGGGATAGTTCACCTGCCCTTCAACCTGCCGATCCTCTCAGCCCCTCAGCTGACCTTGGATCTGTTGATATCGCACCTCTGAGCCCTTCTCCTCCTGATGACCCACCACCCATCACTACTTCCTCGGGTGACCCCTCTTCCTCCAGTCTTCCCATCTTCCAATCCGATGAGGACATTATGGAAGCCATGACCACCCCGGACTTTCCCTGGGATGATATGCACCATCGCGCATACTTCCTCCCACAGCAGTCCCATGACTAATTCGCTGTGGAAACCAAAGACTTCATTCCCCATGCTGTCGATTGGTTCAAAAATCCCATCCCTGCCCCTGACGCTTTCGAAGAAGGAAACATGGCCAACATCTCTCCTACCATCAAAATTGACATTTCAGTCACCCCAGGCGTCCAAGAATATATCACCTTAGGTGCTCAATGCACCCCGGAAGAAATCGAAGCTTACACCAAGCTTTTCAAAGAATTTCGCGATATTTTCGCCTGGTCCTATTCTGAAATGCCCGGACTTGATCCCGCCATTGTCGAACACCACATCGACACATGGCCGGACGCCAAACCAGTCCGTCAAAAGTTGAGACCCATCCATCCTTCCAGACGTGACGCTATCAAAGCCGAAATCGAAAAGCTTAAGCAAGCTGGTTTCATTTACCCCATTGAATACACCACTTGGGTATCCAACCCAGTTCCCGTTCTTAAGAAACAAGGCACCATCCGTGTCTGCACGGACTTTCGCGACTTGAACCAAGCTTGTCCCAAAGACAACTTCCCCACACCGTTCATTGACCAAATCATTGACGAGTTTGCGGGGCATGAGGTTCTATCCTTTATGGATGGTTTCTCCGGATACAACCAAATTGCTATCCGTCCTGCCGATCAACTCAAAACCGCGTTCATTAGTCCGTGGGGAACTTTTGCTTACCGAGTCATGCCTTTCGGCCTCAAAAACGCCGGCGCCACTTTTCAACGGGCCATGTCTTATTGTTTCCATGACTTAGCTCACATTATCCTTGCTTATTTGGACGACCTCACCGCGCGTTCTAAGCATCGGGCACAGCACCTCCACGATCTGCGTACCATTTTCCTCCGATGTCGCAAGTATAATATCCGCCTTAACCCGTTGAAATGCGTCTTTTGCGTTCCTGCCGGCCATCTCTTAGGCTTCATCATGTCTAAGGATGGTATCACTCTTGACCCTTTGAAAGTTCAAGCCATTCTTGAACTCCCCATCCCACGTACACTCCGCCAACTCCAAAGTCTCCAAGGCAAAGCTAATTTTCTTCGACGTTTCGTCCCTGACTACGCCACCACTGCACATGGGTTCCTTAGACTCCTCCGCTCTTCTATCCCTTTTGTTTGGGATTCCTATGCTCACGAGTCTTTCGATGCCCTCAAACAGGCTCTCACATCCACTCCCTTGATCCGCCCTCCCGACTTTGATAGGGACTTCATCCTGTATATCTTCGCTTCCACCTATTCGGTCGCTGGAGTCCTAATCCAGGAAGATGACAATGGTATTGAGCATGTGATCTATTACGTCAGTAAGAACCTTGTAGGACCCCCTGTTTCCTACTCACTCGAAGAAAAGTTAGCGCTCGCTGTAGTGTTCTCAGTCCAAAAACTTCGTCATTATATCCTCATGCGCTCCACCAAGGTTGTGACTAATTCCAACCCCTTGGCGTTCCTATTGAGTCGTCGTATCCTCACTGGGAAATACGCTCGTTGGGTCATTATTCTCCAAGAATTCGACCTCGAATTCATCACACCAAAGAGTAAGAAAGGCTTAGCCCTTGCTGAGCTCATTTCTGAATTACCTACCGGAGCACCAGATACCCCAGTTAATGATGACTTTCCTGATGAACACTTATTTGCCATTACTGCCGACGACCCATGGTATGGCGACATTCTTACTTACTTGCGAACCCAAAATTTCGCCCTTCACCTTGATCGTGAGGCTCGCCGACGCATCCGACACCAAGCCCCCTGATACCTCCTTATCGGCGACGACCTCTATCGTCGTGGGGTTGACACCGTCCTTCGTCATTGCCTCACACACGCTGAAGCTGAACAAGTCCTTAATGCCTGCCATAGCGGCGCTTGCGGTGGCCACCTCTCTGGTCTCGCTACTACCCAAAAAGTCATGCGCGCTGGGTATTTTTGGCCTTCTCTCTTTACTGATTGCATTGAGGTAGTCAAACACTATCCCAATTGCCAGCATTTCGCCCCTAAGGCGCGAGCTCCACCAGCTCCCCTCCATCCAGTCGTCTCAACCGGCCCCTTCTGTAAATGGGCCATCGACTTTATGGAGTGTCGCCCACCATCCACTGGTAACCATAAGTATATCATCGTGGTGGTCGACTATTTTACCAAATGGGCTGAGGCCATGCCAACGTTCAACAACACGGCAGCTACCGCAGCCCTCTTTTTCTTTAATCATGTTATAGCTCGATTCGGGGTTCCCAAACAACTGGTCTCAGACCATGGCAAACATTTTGAAGATGAGATATGGCGTGAGCTATCCTCACTGCTGGGTTTTGAGCACCAATATTCCTCCTCCTATTACCCCCAAGGTAATGGCCAAGTTGAAGCAGTCAACAAAATCCTCAAAACTATGCTTCAAAGAATGGTGAATAAGCACAAAACCAACTGGCATCTCATGCTCTTCCCTGCCTTGTGGGCCTATCGAACTTCTTTTAAAACCGCCACCGGGTTTACTCCTTTCCACCTCGTTTTTGGAGAGGAGGCAGTCTTACCGATCGAGTGTGAAATTCCTTCTCTACATCTAGCCGTTGAACTTCTCCCTGACACCCAACCTCTAGAACAATGACTTATCATGCTCGAGCGCGCTTCTGAAGACCATCGTGTTGCCTTACAAACCATGGAGGCGGCCAAAAAGCGCACCAAAGCTCAGTATGACCGAAAAGTCCAGCCTCGCACTTTTCACGAAGGCGCCCTTGTTCTCGTATATGACCAGGCCCATGATGTCCTGGGTCATGGGAAGTTCGACTCATTATGGCTAGGTCCTTACATCATTAGTAAGGACCTCGGTAAGGGGGCATACCTCTTAGAGGATTTCGAAGGCCACCCCCTTCTTAATCCTCGCAATGCACTCTATCTTAAGAAATATTACCCTTAGGATTTCCCTTCTGGAATGCATGTTTTATTTTCTTTTAGATAGCTAGCATCTGTCTTTTCATTTTTATTTGCTACTTCACCTGGACCCATTTTTTCCACGAAGGGCCACTCCACCTACTCCTCAAAATCGAATTTCCTCACTTACGACACTTGTACTCGGGGCACCATCTTGCCCCCTTACTCGTCCTCGTTCGTGTTGATTTTCGTCATGAGTTCCCATCATGTACTCATGTTTTCATGGTCCCCCATTGGGGCCTTTACTGTGTGGCAACACCATCGAGTCACCCTTGTTTAGAGCATCCAAGTTGAGTCATCATTGCATCCATGGAGTCTATACCACGTCCCTTTGCACCCCACTATAGCCCTCCATCCTTCCTTGCTTGGTCTCTCTCTTGTGTCGCACATTATGACCTTCAGTCTCACTGTCCCCTCGCCCTTATGCTCTTGTGTCAGTCGCTGCCATGTCATCCATGCTCTTTATGCTCTAACAAGGGAAGTCGTCCATTCGCTACTCAGTCCTTCCCATTTCCATTATCGTCATTAGTGTCAGTCTGTCCGTCGCTCTACTGTTTTCTCTCGTGCCTTAGTTGAGGATCTCTCATTGCCTCACCTATGGCGGACCTCCTTCTGTCGACATCAACACATTCATTCCAGAAGCCAGGTCTAGAGGGCGGTGTACCTTGGTTCCAGCTTCCACTCTTGTTCGGTGCCTCGGATCAGGCCAAGGGATCTCTCATTTCCCTTTGACTTGATTGTTTCTCCACTCCAGCTCCTTTCAGCATGACCGAGATCTGTATACTTGATGGTTCAGTGATACAGCAGCAGCTCTTGATGATTCCCGAGTGTGTGTGAGATGTCTCAACCCTCATGAGGGGGTGGCCCTGCAGGTAGCCCCCCACATGCCCGGATGACCTCCTCCTTGCAGCCTTCGATGCAGCTCCAGATATTTCATGATGTTGGCCTTAGCCACTTGCAGCGCCTCTTTGATTTGCATGTATCCATCAGATTTTGTGAGCCCTTCCCCATTTACAGGGGCATTTGGGTTGTATTTATCTCATGTACTCAGATATTATTGTACTAGTCCTGGCTGTTATCCCAGGCACAGCATGTATGTGAGACTCTTCATTGTATTCTTATCTGGCTCTTGCTTATGCCAGCTGTACTTTATGGTTCGGTCCCTTGTTTACCGGACACACTATTCTTTTGTACTTTGTCTCGGCGGGTATAGGTATGCCTCCCCCGCCGCCTTCAGCACAGGTACCCTCTCATAAAAGAGACTTGTTGCACCTGCGAGTCTCGTCTCCTCCGGGTCTAGTCCTTCAGCACGCTATCTACCTCACCTTTCTTTCTCTGACTTCCCTTTTGTTGTCTAGTGCTCGAGTTCTTACAACGTACTTCGGTCATACGATTTGCTCCTGACACTCGCACGCTGGGGGGCAATCTGTTACACCATTTTTTGGTCATCTAACCTATTATCATTAGATGGACCCAAGTACACCATGTAAGACCAGTTTTACCCTAAGTAAAACCACTTTCACTATGTTAAAACAGGAAACCCCAAAAGGAAATATTAAACAAACCTATATTTGTTTGATTTTCCTCATGGAATAATTAATTAAACCATAATTTAATTATTATTCCCAGTCATGTTTAACCCAAAATCAAAGAAATTAACTAGATAAACCTTTATTTATCTTATTAATTTCTAGGAATAATTATTTAAATCTTATTTAGATAATATTCCTTGTTAAATATGACCAAATCACCCACAAATAATTAAATAAATCATTATTTATTTGATTACCTTCCAACCACTTCCTTAAAAAGATAAATAAATCATTTATTTATTTATTTTTGACTAATCAAGGGATTTGACCCAAGTCAAAGACCCTTTCCCTCCAACAAATATAATAAAATATTCCATAAAAGGTGGATCTAGACTTGGTTAACATTATTTTAATCGTGCACCAAGGTCTAGAATGATCCAATATTTTGTTATAAATAGGAGGGTTTTCCCCATCATTCTTCACCTTTTGTTGCCTACTAGATCACTCTAGATCTATACACTTGGTCACCATTTTCTTCCATTTTTCTCCCTTTGAGCTCTACTTTTTGCATTGGGTTTTCTACATCAACTAGAGAGAGGAAGCTTAGATCTGAAGTGCTGAGGACTACAAAGAACCCATCCCATTGAGGAGAGCTGGATACACCTTCTTGTTTTCCTCCCAGGTGCCCTGTAATATAAAAATTCTTTCAAACAATTGTGTTCTTGTCTTGTCTGTTGGATGCATGGAGCAAACCCTTTATTTTACTGCTTAATGTCTTTCCATTTATAGATCTGGTTGTTGCAGCATTTTTATTACTAACCGCAGATCTGAAGATATTTGGCAGCCACTATTGTTGTTAGGGCTATTATTTATGCGTAGTTAAAGTGGTCCTTTTTCGTACACTTCGACGAAGGATTCATACTAACACCTAGTTCACCCCTTTTGTTTTGTTTTGTTTTGTCTTTAAGCTCTGAAATTAATTTCCGAAGATCACATGGCTTACCCATTAGAATATTTCCGGGGCACATCATGAGTAACTCATTATGAATATATTGTTTAAAGCCTTGAATTAATCACCTCTTGCTCTCTTTTCTTTTTGAGATAAGATCATTGTGGCTGAACCATCATGTTCATCTTCCTCGTCATCATCCTCCTCCAAAGGGAAATCATCACTATTCTCTTCTGACTCTTCACCTTCGACTAGAATTCAAACTAATGAGTTTTCCCTCCTTCCAAGTGTTCAACCTCTTGCTACTCGATCTCCTCCTGATGAGCCTATAAGCTATATTGCATTTCCTCCTAATCCATTATTTTATTTTTTCGAGATCTCCCCTGAACGATCATATAGTCAGTTTGATACACTTGGTGTACCATTCATGGTTTCACCGCATCCATCTTGGACTATCGCTCATCCATTATTTCTACCAATGTCTTCTGAAGGAGAAGTTTCATCTCCCCTTGATGTTTCTAGCACCATTAGTGGTGTAGATGAGTCTTTATTTAAGGTACATGAATTCCCTCCCAATGGTTTTCCTTATGGGGGGCAAACCTCTCAGCCTTCCACACAGTCATACATTCCACAAGGCTACACCTCATTGGGACACCTAGTTTTGAGTATTTCAAGCTCCACGCCTTTGTATTACAATAATATCTGGTAGAATACTGTGGTATCTACCCTTAGTCTGCTTGTATCCAACGTGTCTATTTCCATCCCTGCTCAAGCAATAGTTACACATTTTCCCATACAGCCTGTTAGTCTCCTATACCAATAGGTGTCATTTTTCATGATTGTCTTGATTGAATTATGGAATATGTTCAAACCTTCTTACTTGAGCAAAGGTGTTCCATATTCGTAAAAAACCAAAAAATCAAAAAATTTAAAAAATGTAAAGAGGGTATACCCTAAAAGAAAGATCAAAGGGTAAAAAGAATAAAATGGTCAAAAAGAGAAAGAAATGAACCCCAAGCAAAAAAATAGACCAAGGAAAGTGTGCAAATCCAAATGCCACTACTTTTTACTCTGTTGTAATAAATCAATTGTGTGCAGCTTGTGAAATTTTTGCCACAATTCATGAATAAGTCAAACTGTTTAAACTTGACTTACTCATATTTCAATTTCATGTTATAGATTAGAGAATAAATATCTAGCCAAACAGCTTAATCTTGGCAGATAAGTAGCTAGGTAGAGTGAATAAAAGGTGCTCAACAGTTTAATCTGAGCCCTTGGATGTAATAAGGGTAGAAATAGATAGATTTATCATGTAAAAAGAAAAGATTGATCAGGGTTTGCAAGTCTAAATGCACCCTAATAAAGAAGACAAAATGGTAGTGTTAAGTAGATAGGGTAGGTAGATGGTGCTGCAAAGTGTTATCTGATGAATGGTGCTGCTACATGTTAGTTAATCATTTACTTTCATCAAAAGTACTGAAGCAGAAAATACACTGGAAAATCACAGCAAGCAAAGTCAAATTCATTAACCTCCCCCATCATTTTTCCCCCTCAAGAGTTTTACTAATTTTCCCCAAAAGTACTAAGGTATTTGGAGATCAAAAGGGCTCAAGGCATTTCCTTGACTTCTGGAGGGACCGGACCCTTGGCCTAATGATCAAAAAGACCTAAGCACTTGAAATAATCCATCATTGATTATCTTCCATCTTTAACTTTTTCCTAAGTAAAATCCTATTTTACTTAGGAAACTGATGCAATATTCCATAAAATTCCTCAAAACAACTTGTTATTCTAAGTTTAAGTGTTGAAGATAAAATGTTGCAATTTACTTCATAAGTTATCACTTTCTTAGATGTACAAAGATGTTTTGATTTTCCTTGTCCTTTTTTCATATTAACATTTGATTTTACTATATTAAATCCCTAGTAAAATCCCTTTTCCTAAGTATATAACTCCCTTTTCTAATAAATATCCCCAAAACCCATTATTATAATGTTTTACCAAAGTATATATTCCCGCACATGGAAACTAAACACCCCGATTTATAAGCCCTTTGGTTAAAACTATAGCCTTATATATAAATTCCGCCCCTATGATGAATTAATTATATTAATTCATTCATCGTATAATAAAAATATATACAAAAAACTTTAGACATACGACAAGTATGTTTAATACCAAAACATATCAATAAACTTTGCGAAAGTATATGCCACCGTCAGCATTCCACGTGGCATTCCACCTGGCCAAGCTCCGCCGCAATCCATTTCATGATTTCACGGGGTTAATTAATCATTTGGACTAATTAACAACCATTTCTGCCTATTAACTTGTCCCCGGGGTGATTAGATTTCACATTAAAACCTTTTTAAAACCCCGACGGGCCCACCTTTGAAATCGCACAAGTCCCCATCCCTTTCAACCGTTGGATCATCCGTTCGTTGATCAACGGTGATCATCAATCCCGCTGCCCATCCCTTGCCAGCATGTTAACCAGCGGGGGATGGGCGGTTTTTGAAAAGTCAGCATTCCACGTGGCGTGAAAACTATGGAATCGCTCCCCCCGCGTCCTTTACCGCCTTCGTCCATAAGCGGTGCGGGCTCACCGCTTACCGCTTACCGCATACCGCCGGCCCCACTCCCCTACGTCACCCCGTACGTCAATGACGTCATCACCTCGAAAAAGACAAAAACCCTTTTTGACTTGTAAATAAGCCATTTTCGTGTTTTTTCAGTTATTTTTAGTTTCTGAAAGAGACAGAGCTCCCGCTGCAATTTCAAATTCCACTGCAAATACACCAATTTACTCCGAAATTCAGTTGCGCCCGTGTTGAAGAACGTCCCCGCCATTGTTCATTACCTGTTAAAGAACCAGTTCCATCTAAAAACAGGTATTTATCATTTCGCGCCCCGACTGCAAGTCAAGCTTAGTTTCCTTTGTTTTTTCTCTGAAAAAATGGTTAAAAATCCTCTCTGAGTCCTCATTGAAGATTTAAAACCTGTGAATTTGCTTCCCAAACCTGCGAATTGTTCCAAATTCCTCTTTTGTCAGATATCCCGCCCGGTCTACAAGAAAAACGAAAACCTCCATTTTGAATCCACAAGAACCAAAATGGAGGCCCCAACTGCTCTAAATATCACTCCTTTGAATGCTCCTCACCGAGATTTAGACTATTTACCTCTAATAGATGAAGATTTCCAAATTAAAGACCTGCATTTTGATGAAAGTCCCCGTTTGAGTTTCTGTCGCTGCAGAGACGAACACTCAAAGGGGCAAGATCTTATAGGGTTGTGGGAATCCAATCTCCCAAGGTATTTTATTCCTACAGTCCACGTTTTCCCCGAAATCATTCATTACTGTCATGCAAATTATGATCCTGCACAAAGAGCTGTATTAGCTCCTGATCAAAGTGTTCTGTTCCCTATCACACCTCAGGCTATCAATGCTATGTTATACTTTGAGCCAGAACAAGAATTAGCACCTTTATCTATGGAAGGGTTGATTGAGAAAACCAGGCAGTTAACCCCAGAGAAATTAAAAGCAATGTGTCAGTATTTCATGTTACCTGAGCATCAGCCAAAAGGGACTCCCCCCTATGGTTTTTACTTTTTCAATCAATTGGGAAGGCTTATTGTGAATGTAATATCCTTTGTCTTAGGATTCAATACCAGTGAGTATGCAGATGAGATAACTCTGGCTTTGCTATCTATCTTTACCCCTGGGCAGCCTCCTGAGATTAAGTATGATTATGCTTCCTTCATTGCCAACAAAATCCATGATCAATTTTTAAGGCTAGATGATGAAAAGGTTTTCAAGTACTCCTCAGTTATCTATCATCTCATAATTTTCTATCACTCAGACAGATTCCCTTTCCCTGTTCAGAAACTTGATACTAAAGGTAATCCCAGGTCTGTTATTTTTTGGTCCCCCATCATTCATTTGTCCTCTGATTCTCCCTACTCTTATTCAGAATTCATTGATCAGTTTGTACATCCTGCTACAACCTTGTTAACAGGAGTTTCTCCCCCCAGGCTTAGTACCGAGATTAGAAAGACCCTGCAATTGTCAAAGAGTTATAAAGTTGGGGATTGGTACTTATACCAAAACCATACAGTCATCAGGATTTATGGATGTGAATTACATCCATTCAAGTTACCCAGATATGTACCAATGAGAATTTTTTCTTTGGAATACTTTAGACAGATGAATAACTCAGATGTAATCCACTTCTGCAATGTAAAGAAGAAAGCACAGTTAAGGATCAAAAGCCAGTTAGGTCCTTTCATTTGCAATTCTAGAGAAGCTGAGAGAGAAGCAGAACTTATATTAGAGAAAAAATTCCAGACATCTTTTCGTTGGGTCCCATATGACCCCTTTGGTTTCATTTGTGAAAGAAGGTTAAAAAATAATTCATCTCCTTATGTACATCACAGAATTCCTGACATAGAACAGTATGCAAATCAAGATGAATGGGTTAAAGGAACACTGGTTGAAGAGGGAAGTGGAGCCGCCAAATTGAATAAACTTATGAAAGATGTTGAGAAGAAATTTGACCTAGAAACATATGATCAAATGCAGGTACCCTACATTGGCACATCATCAGCAGCCACTCTACAACAAGCTCTACAGGAAGATAGTCCATCAGTAGCAGCAGATCCCAAGGGTAAAGGAAAAGAACCTATAGTTCAGGTCATTGAAACCCTGGTAATGGCAGAAAAATCACAGAGTTCCAAAGCACCAGAACAATCTCAGGCTTCTCAAACACCAACAAAGCAAATCCAAGTTCCAGAGATGCAAACTCCACTGAATGTGGAAATAGGGAAAAAGAGGCTAGCTCCAGATACCACACCTTCAAAAGGAGCCCCACAAGTTTATCAAGCTAAAAAACACAAGTCTGATCCACCTCCAGATGTAGAGATTATAGATGAAGTATTTGATGATGGTAGGGAAGACAGTCAGCAAACAGGTACAGCAAGTGAAACAAACATAAGCCAGAAAGGGATACAAAAGCAATTAAGCACTGAAGTATCTTCTTTCAGACCGCCAAAGAGAGATACTGGAGACATTAAGAAAACCTTCATTAATATCAAAACAAAGAATGAACCATTGAAAATGAAGGTATACGATCAGTATATGAAGATGGCTCCTCACAATCAACAAAGGTTGATGTCAGCATTTGATCTTTCACAAGGTAAAATGCAAATGAGCCACTTCAAAGCAAAGGTGCCAAAGCCAACTTCAGCAACAGATTACATCAGAACAAATTTTGAAGGTTTAGCAAAAGATATCCATCCCTTGGATCAGATAGAGCTTCATAGACAAACAGGGGAAATGGTTTATTCTACTCTCACCAACAAAGCCATGGCAACTTTAACGCTGCAAGATTCCTTGAATAATACTACTGCACAATTAAAGATTGAGAGCGCCTCCTCACAGGCCAAGGACAATAGAATAAAATCTCTAGAAGAGATCATCATTGGTTTGGGTCACAATCCCAAAGAAATTAAAGGTATTGAGGCATTGGTAAAAAAGAAAGAGGATGATATAGCTGCACTCAGAAAACAGCTGAAATTACCAGCCTCGAGGCACCCTCAGACACAAGAAGTTATAAAAGGAAGTTCACAAGAAGAAATGATGGAGTTGCTCTTGAATTTGACAGAGCGACTAAATGAAACAGAGAAGGAGTTGGAAAAAGCATTGCAGGAACAGGAAAATATCAAGCAGACTTCAACAACAGGTACTACAACTACAGGACAACAGGAACAACCATCTCAGGTAAACATTTCTAATTTGAATTCTGAGGATTTAATTAAACAGATGGAGAGTTTGCAGCTAAAGGTCACAGAACTCCAAGAAACAAAATTACAATTAACAAAATTTGAGGGAAAATATGACACATCCAAAAAGACAGCTGCTGACAACCTCAGGGAAATAAAAAGATTGGAGAAATTGGTTGAGGCTTTGCAAAAAGATCTTTCACTGGAAAACCCTCTGAACGAAATAAATGATATTCTTTGGAGCAACATCATTGAATTAGTAAGAGATATTTGGCCTTCCATTCAAGCTATTTTTGAGCAAAATGAATTAGTCAAGATAGCACAAGAAGAAATAAATAAAACTAGACATGAATTAAGGGGCAAGCCGGAGCAGGCTCAGCAGATCATTCAATTTTTGAATTCCAGAACAAAACAACAGCTTGCATTGTTAGGAATTGATGACAGAACAGGTGTAGTTTTGGAAGCAAAGAGAGTTTTCACCAAGAGGACTTTCATGCAAAATCTAGAAAGAAAGTGTACTGACATTTTGGTCGATATCAACGTTTTCAGAGAGAAGTTTCAAGCTTTGTTGGACAGTGAATTGCCAAGTCCCATGCTCACGGAGGATCAAATAGTAGACTTGGAAACATATGAGAAAAGAATAAAAGCTCATGCTAAAAATACAGCTATAGGTTCTACTAGCTCATCAGAACCTGTATTACCAACCGGGAAAAGTATTTATGAAAAAGTGAGGAATCTATTTCATCTGGAGCATGAACTAAAGTATCTATTTTCGAACGAGCCCACTTTTTATAAACTTACTGAAGCAGATGAAACTTTAAGGAAACGCAGAAGAACAATGATACCAGATGATCAGTGGTGGAAGGAAATGCTGGAAATTTTGTAAAAAATGTTTTCAGGATGAAAGTTTATCTTTACTATTGAGTAAATGGTAAAAAAACAGAAAAGCAGATGAAAGAGTATCAGATGAAAGGTTAAAGAGTATCCGTAAGAAGAAAGAGTAGTCAACAAGTCAAAGGAATACGCAAAGGACAGCACAGAGCCCTATTTTAAGCACTTATCCTTAGCACGTCCATGAAGAAAGGAACAGCACATCAGCCGTTACTCATTATTCTATTTTACGAGACCATGTGTCTCTTGTTTGTAAATATGCTTTAAGTCAGCCTGGATTATTGGCTAGGATAGAGTAAGATTGTTAGGATTATTTTTTGTATAAATAAACCCTCAAAGAGAGAGTTGAGGTGGATTCTATTACTCTGCTGTAACACTGAGATTTTCGGAATAAAAGCTTTTGGAGAGATTTACTTGTGGCTTACTGGATGACGATTTGAAGCACTGGACTTGTTGCAGGATTCATGTGTTGGACTACAGTTCAATAAGTGTTTCTACCCTTTGTCTAAAATTTTATATTAGTTTATAATACCATCATATCCATTTCTGAATGATTTACATAAAGGATTGAAACAGGATTTGCTTAATTGTACTCTGTTTTCAAATGTGATTGTTCCTAAATGTTTTCTTCTAAATTATCTATAAGCATGAATTCTTAAATGCTCCTGCTTCGCTAATTTAAGCACTGTTGATTGCTATAATAAAGAATCCTTTATTGCTCTTTGTTTGTAGTCAATTCATTTCTTTCCTTTGAACATGGTGAAAGATTCTTAGTTGCCTTTCATCCCTTCAAGATCATCCCACCCACTTTAAATTTTAAGGATTGTTCTCTGTCTAGCTATCTTGCCCTGCAATACCATCTTGTGCGTAGAATAGAAGTCCAGTAAAGCCATCCTTTGACTCCATAGCCCAATGGACTGAAAGCTCTCAACCTTGCCCTTAGTTTGCGGATTCCACCATTTTCCAAAAACAAACTTTGAATCTATAACTAGCCTAAAACCTTAAAAGAACAAAGATAAATCATAAAGAGAGAGCCCTCTCTGGATGCAGATTGGCTAGATTCTGCATCTAAAAGGTTGGTTTGTGGTTACCTCGGGTATACTTTCCTCTTACACAACTTCTAGGAAAACCTGAGTGATAACACAGCCAACTATTTACGTCGATGTTTTAGCGACTCCCATCAGTGTTCCTACGTCGATTCCATCGACTCGGATTTCTGGTGGGGGTCTTCGCTATCAAATGTATCTCAATCCTTCGTTGAACTATCTATGAGTGGATTACAAAATCACATCCTGAGCTCTTCTCAAGATGTTGGTATTATCCCTATGCCTGCTGGATCATCTGATATGTTAGGTTCCCGTGATTTGTTAGATTGGGGAGATCAAATACACAGGGTAACATTAGACCAGTCTTCGGAGTCCTAGTACCTAGCCTTCCTAGACTCAGAGAGGGCTCTCTCTATTTGTGCAAAGGATGTGAGCTTGTTTGCTTCTGGGGTTTTGATTTTAGGCTAGTTGTTAAGTGTAGGGTTTGTTTGTTTGCTTTGGTTGGGTAAGATGATCAAATAGAATAGATGGAATGAATAAATATTCAAGTCATTGGGCTATGGAGTCTATAAAATTCATGGAAATTTCAACAATGGATTGGGGAGCATCACAGGGAAAATCTAGCATTGGTCAATGGATTTTCAAGGTTTATGGGAAATGAGATGGACATCAAATTCGTGAACAAAGGTAGGGAAAAGGGCAATCAATAATCCTTTATCATGTGCCTTTTTAACAATAAGGGACTTAAATACATAAGTGTCACACCATTTTTTTGGTCATCTAACCCATTATCATTAGGTGAACCCAAGTACACCATGTAAGACCAATTTTACCCTAAGTAAAATTGCTTTCACCATGTAAAATAACATTTGTCTATATTTCCTGGTCATATTTAACCCAAAACAAGGAAATTAATTAAATAAATCATTATTTATTTAATTATTTCCTAGGAATAATTTATTCAAATCATTATTTAAATAATATTCCTAGTTAAATTTGACTAAATCATTTTTAAATAATTAAATAAATCATTATTTATTTAATTATATTCCCACCATCTCCCTAAAATAATAAATAAATCATTTATTTATTTATTTTTTATAAATAAAGGAATTGACCCAAGTCAAAAGACCTTTTCCCTCAAACAAATATAATAAAATATTCCTAAAGGGTGGTTCTAGAATTTGATTAATAATATTTCATTCATGCAACAAGTTCTAGATAACCCTAATATTTTGTTATAAATAGGAGGGTTTTCCCCATTCATTAGTCACCTCCATTGCATTAGATCACTCTGGATCTACTCTTGGTCACCATTTTCCATTTTTGCCTTGTGAGCTCCCATTGAGTTCTATGTTTGTATGGGTTTTCTACACTAATAAGAGAGAGGAATTTTAAATTTGAAACGTTGAGGACTTTCAAGAACCCATTCCATTGAGGATAACCGGAAAACACCTTTCTTGTTTTCCTCTCAGGTGCCCCATTTTTTAATATAATATAAAAAAATATTTCAAATACATTGTTCTTGTCTTGTCTATTGGATGCATGGAGCCATATTGTATTTTATCTACTTAATGTCTTTTGTGCTTAGATCAGGATTTGTGCAGCATTATTTGGATCACCTTATTTCAGACTTAAAGATATTTTTCAGCCATAATCAATGTTAAGGCTATTTGTTATGCGTAGCTAAAGTAATATTGTACAAAGAAATATTCATACTAACAATAAGCATAAAGAAGCAATCAATAGACAGGGAAAACCAGTAACCCTTTGATTCAACTTAAGCAAATAAGCATTCAAGACGAACATTCCAATGAAATATAGAAGGTGAGAAACTCTTTTAACTTCTAGTGATTCCACCTTCAAGGTTAGAAAACATTCAAGATACACATATAACTTTAATAAAAGAAGAGGGAATGCCTAAACATCATTGATCATAGTTAAGAAGATCTCCAAAAAAATTATTCAAGCATGGACAAAGGGTATGATTGAAACATAGCCTCTTTGGCAGACCTAATTAACGGTACTTTGGGGAGAGACCTCAAGAAAAGTGTTTAGTGACATCAAAAAAGCAGGGCTAGCCATAAATCACATTTGATACCTAATGTATTAAACCATTCATTAAATAAACAAGCTTATGGGGTCTAGAGAGCGATTAAGAAATCTCTAAAATGTCCTAGCAGAAGAAAACATAGAGGCAATAAAGAAAAAATAGAGATAAGGTGCCTTTGAATAACATTTATTAGTCTAAATCCTTTGTTCTATTGCAACATAGAAATATGGAAACATAGTTATACATGAGAAAAAAACAACATGAAATAGAAGCACTTCACCATTAACCAAGATCAAGTATCCTGCAAGCAAGCCTCCTCCATCAACAAGAAAAACAAGCCATTCATAAGCTCCACAACACCAAATTTCTCTTCAACCTCCAAAAGACTATGTATTGCTCCAAAGAGTCATCAAATGCCAACATTTAAAATTAAGCCCTCATGCTCTATTTATTTAGCAAAGGAGGGAAAAAACCCTAGATATGGTTGCAAAATGTCAAAATCACTCATAAATGTCATTAATGCCCAAGAGACCATGCAAGGCCCAAGGCACAAAATATCCCATGAAATAAATGCCAAAATAACTCCTAGCACCTAATTTTAGAGTGATTTGCCTCAAAAAACATTAAAATATCATTTTTCAATGAATGATTGTGTTTTTTTTACTCTTGGCCAAAACTGCCCAATTTGGTCTAAACGCACAGCACCTTCCCGGGCAGAAAATAGGTCCACTTGCAGCAAAGTTTTTATGGCCTTCTCGATTTAAAAATTTTCCCCGTGATGGCCCGTTGAAAATCTGTCTGAGTCTACTTTCCAAATCTACAATTTTTTTTCTGATTGAGCTCCTACAACATATCCAAAAGGAAATTTTCCCAACACTACTCTTAGTGCAATGCCAAGCCTGAAAATGAGGCAGAAAGGTAGAAAATGAGGTGTTTTTTGACCTTTTGAGGGGTAAAAAATGATCCAAATGCTCTAAAATTTGGTGAGAATAGTGTAATAGGCATGTGAAATCCAAAAATTTAAATTTCTCCCTCTGAGGATGTCTGAGGAAAATGCGTAGTGCCAGGGGTGTTGCGCTTATAGGCCTCCAAATTCACAAAAAACAAAAATTTCTCAAAATTTATTCAAAATTGGTGGATGTCTCCCTCATGGGGTTTACGAGACCTGTAGAGAAGCTTGTGCCAAAATTCCAAGTTTAACTTGGCCTTTTGCCTCTTTTAGTGCTTGGATCTTGGTTTGGGCCTTCTTGAGTTTAGCCCTTGCAACTTGGTTTCTCCGAGCATAATGCTTAGTCATCCTCCTTTGGAGATCAAGATCTTGATTTTCCTTCTTTAACCTAGCCTCCAAGTGTATGTTGGCTCTTTCCAACCAAGGCCCTCGATCATGTGTTATCTCCATGGCCAACAGCTCATCTAGGGGGAGTTTTTCTACGAGGGCTTCTTCTTGTTCTCTCTGCTTTGCCAATGCCTTCTTCAACCCTATGGTTCTAGGCCTCCTACTAGATTGTCCTTGCTCATCCTCACTCTCTTCATAAGTTACCATGAACTCTTCTAATTTTACCTATGCCCTTTGGGCTTCTTTTCGGGCCTTAATGGCTCTTGCTTCATAAATAGAAATTTGTGCTCCCAGCTACCTATTCTCCAAGTCAAGGGCATTATTTACACTCTTGGCCCTATTCAAATGTGCTTGGAGGTCTTCAATGAGTGAATTTTTGTTTTGGATGATCAATTTTGAGATCCTTGATTCATCCTCTTCATCACTGTCCACCTGAATGATTTCAAACTCCCTTTCCACCTCATGATATTCTTCTTCTTGCTTTACCCTTTCTTTTCCTTTGTCTAGTGGCTAAGATGAGGTGGATGGCATGGTCCCTTTCCTTTTAGAGGCAGCAAACACAAGCCTTGGCCCTCTTTGATAGGTTAATGAAAGAGGTGTGATTGTGGTCTTGTTGGTGTCTTTATCATGGCTGTGATCCTTGTTGTTGTCATCACCTTCTTCATTTTCATCATTAGTATCATCAATCATTATGTTTTCTTCTTCATCATTGTACTCTTTGTTCTCAACATCATCACCACTTTCAACCTCTTCACTAATTTCTGCATTTTCATTTTGTTCTTCATCAAAGCTACTCACCTCTTCATTGTTATGATCTTCAATTTGACTATCATCCTCTTCACCTTTTTCATTGTCTTCATGACTTTCATGAAAGTTGTCATGACTGTCATGACTGTTTTCCTCTTTATCATTGTCATGCTCACTTCCCTTTTCTTCATTATCTACCTATGTGTCTTCTTCACTTTCTATTTCTACCTTTTCATCATTTCCTTATTCTTCCTCTTCATTTTCTGTCTCTGCCTCATCATTTTCCTCTTCATTTTCTGCATCTGTGTCCTCTATTTTATTGTTGACATCCTCTTCATCAATTCTCAATTCATTCTCACTATCAACCTCCTCATCTTCTTCATCACTCTCTTCTTCTATGTCGTCTGTTTTATTGCTAATCTCCTCTTCATCAATGCTCAATTCATTCTCATTGTCAACCTCCTCATCTTCTTCATCATCCCCTTCCTCTTCATCATTTTCTGTCTCTGCCTCATCATCATTTTATTCTTCTTCCTCATCATTTTCTGCTTCTGCCTCTTGTTGGCTCAAATCGTCATTACCCTCATCCTCATTTTGGGCTGACTCATAATCATCCTCTCCCTCATTGCCACTTCCTTCTTCATTGCCACTTCCTTCTTCATCTGATGCATCAAGAGAAGTGGAGGAAGGGAGGTTTCCTTGAGGAGGTGATATAGGTGTGGAGGATGAGGTATGGTTAGTAGGATGTGATGGAGGAGTAGAGGGAGGAGGATGAGATGATGAAGACAAGTTTGGTTGATGATGGGGTTGTGGACTTGTGAAGACTTCATGGGCTACGAACACCTCCCAAGGTATGCCCTTTTGTTCCAGCTAATGTAATACCACCATCTTGATCAAGGAGTGGTGGAAAAAACTATGCATTTGCTGGGTATAGGTCCTCCTCCGGAAAACAAAAATCATCCTTTGAATAGTTCTATACAAGTAGTAAGGAAAATGAAGCAATTTAACCCTGTTAAAATGCATGAGGAGTCTAACATGGTAGGAATAAATTCTGGAGTATCTCCCCTCATAGGTGAAGTACTTCATGATAACCCTCATCAAGGGTGCAAACCTCTGTTTTAGGTGTGAGAAAGGGAAAATAACCCTGAAATCTTCTCTGTACCTAGTTTTGACAAATGGCTCATAGTGTTTCATGTCCAACCTTGCCTCTTGAACCATTTCTCACCAACAGTGGGTATAACTGTTGCATTAGAGATGGCATCTACTGATAGTTCAAAATCCACCCCTGCAAGGCTTACTTATTTATTGTTTAAATTGAGGACAAACAACCTTGTAAGCTCTGGGTGATTTTGGACTTGTTTGAATTTCCCACAAAACTAGAAACATCCCACATTCATAAAACATGTGAGAATCATGGGAGATGAAGTGATATCCACTGTGCTCTGGGGTTCAAACCTATTTACCTTCCCTCCCTTGTGCTTTGGCCTCATATACATTTGGTCTCCTTCACTGTTAACAATGTCTTCTACTCCTGACATGGTGATTAGGGTTGTTTTTGGACAAACTTAGGTTTGCTTGTGACACTTAGGCAGGAGGAATCAAATGGAAATGATGGTGAGGGCAGCTTTTGCAAAGGAGTGATATGGACATGGATTTATGACTTAGTGCTTTGAGCTTGATGAGGGCTTATCTTGAACTGAAGTGTAACTACCCTAACTCACACCTCCCTTTTAAAAGATAATTACTTGCTTGGAGGTTAAAAACAGAGGTTTATTTGTCATGAAGACCTAGGGTTTGCAAGGCCTGGGATTTAATCATTATTTTAACCACTAAATCACAAAAAACACTGGAGGAGGAGGCAAAAAGACCACCTACTAGTTTTTACTCCTTCGCAGCCTCTTTAAGGAAAATTTGAGGGTGCTTTACTTGAGCTTTTGGCAAAACTTTTGCAATTTGGAGGATTTTGGCATAAGCATAACGTCGGGTAGAAGCTAGGCGAGTCGAGTCCTCTGCGCGCAGTGCTGCATGCCTCGTACATGTCTGTCGGCCTCTAGGCATAGTGCCGGGTAGGAAATAACCTATCAAGTCTCCTTGGGAAAAGCACTACCTGAGCTTCGGGCAAGTCGGGCCTCTTTCTAGGTGCAGCACTGGCACAAAATGGGCGAGTCAGGCCTCTGTGTGTAGTGCTAGGTCTGTTGGGTTGGCCTCTAAGCATAGTGTCATGCCTGTGGGGTGTTGGGTTTTCCTGGGCACAACGCTAGGCTGTACGCACAGTGCGTGCAGCTATACATGCAGCGCAATGCAAAAATTGCACTATGGAGACCCCTATTCGCGCAGCGCCGAGTCCTGTGAGCACAGCGCCGGGTCCTGAGCATAGCACTATAACTTGGCCCAAAAATTGACCCCAAACTCAGAAAACTTCTCCTGAAAGCTCTTTGCTCTTCTTGCAAATGAAAAATGAGGCAAAATGATAATTAATATGCCTTTATACCTTTGGAAAAATAAATTAAAATCAGGAACCCACTTTGCTAAGGTTTTGTCACTTTATCATTTTGACTGATATCCTTTGACCTTTTATTGCAGGTGATTTGAAAACTTTTCAAATTGGCTCTTCTTCCTTTGGTGGTAGCTTGCTGAAAAAATGAAGAGGTCCCTTTTAACCTTGAGGGTCTTGGCACTATCAAACCTCTTTTTGTTTTCACTGAGAAACTAAAAACATGTTTTTATCCTTTTCTGGCATTTCTAAGTGTAAGTGACCTGAAAACATGTTTTCTTATCTTCTTACTAATTTTGACAGTGATATATCCATTTTGACAAAGACTATAAATCATGTCTGTTATGCCTCCTTTTGGCCACTTCTAATTTGTAGCAGGTGCCATGACACAATTTTTTTTGTCCCCTTTGTCATTCTTGGAATTTGACAACCTTAGTTACACAACAGTAAACTCATGATTAGTTTGACTTCTTATCTTGAAACTCAATCCTATGCTTTAATTCCTTTGATCTTTTGAGGGAAATTTGATTGTTCTTGAATGCTTGATCTCCCTCACACTGATACTCTTTTCATTTTTTCCTTTTGATGTAATGAAGCATTGTTACCTTGGAAAACCATGGAGGTCACCTTTAAGAGGCCTTTTAAAACTTTCTGCCTATTGTAATCATGGAGGCTTAGTCTTCATTTAACCCTCTTTTCCTCTCTTCTCAAAACCTTAGGTTTTTGGGGTTGTTAGAGAAGAATAATTAGTGTTGTCTTCTAAGTTCTCTATAACCCTTTCAAGTTCATTCATTTCTATTCAGTTCACCTCACCTTTTTCCTTTCTTTATTTATAAATTCTAAAAAATCTTCAATTCATGCTTGGGTGAGCTAGGGTGCCTCTATCCTTATGATTTTCTGCATGAACTCTTTGCTTAGCACACTACTGGTCCAATCAGTCCTAGAAACCCCGACTTTTCCTGAACATAGGCTTCTTCTACTTATTTGCTGTGGATGTCCTTTAGTGAGGATTTGGCCTCTTATCTTACCTATTTTTCTACTAATAGCCACCTTGACACTCCTGCAGAAATGTCACAATGAACAATTAACCTTTGCTAAACTTAAACATGATAAGGAGGTCTTTCCTTGAATTTCCTCTTGAGATAACTTGGACAAATAGGTGTATGACCTTTTCTCATTTTGATTCAACCTCTTCCACATGAAAAATAGTGATTTAGTACACCAAAGACAACCCTACAACCTATGAAACCCTAGTGACCTAGTGGGAGGCTCTTTGACTGAAAGCATTGGCTTATGGTCCTCAAGTATGAAAAAAAAGTTTTTGATAATTTGATGTATTGAAGATCAAAAATCCACTGTACTTGATTTATCTAAGGAGTCTATAGAGATAGCTTTGAGACCATCAATGTTTGAGTCATTTGAGGAACATGGGAAAGGGTAGGCTATTTGGCAATCCTAAGTGGAAGTGGAAAGGCTATGGGTAGGAAAAACAGAGTACTGAGGTTATGGTGTGAAAATGGGACAGATATGAGTGTCATGAGCCCATGATAGATCTTCTGGGAGTGGTAGGCTAACCAGGGAATGGTAGAGTAGTGAGAGAGTGAAAAATTTATCTAAAGGATAATGAAAGCAGTGAGATTTCTAAAACTCACAATATTCATGAATTTTGTTTTTAGAAATCTAATATATGCATTTAGTCATCTACAAAAATAGAAGAAATTACTAATGACTAACAGTGGCTCCACTTGGGGAGGGAATCTCCTTTTCAGGAGGTGTCTAGAACTTCATATATTCAATCTCTGATTTTATGAAGACTAGTGCCTCATGCATTGGGCAGATTTTCATTTTTTTCATTTGTTGATGCTTCTTTTGAAGTTATGATCTCAAGACTCTGAAAAACATGATTAATTCAACATCATCTCTACCTACCCAGCCTACTTTGCCTAGCATTTTATCTTCATTGGGTGCACTTGGACTGGAAAACCCTTGAAATTTTTTTCTTTTGAAAGAAAAAACAAAATATCTACTTGTACCCTTATTTCCTCGAAAATTTTAGATTATGCTAGTGAACTCTTTTATTCTCTACCTAGACTATTTGACTGTCAAGATTAAGTTGTTTGACATACTTCATTCTCTAAGCTATTGACATGAAATTGAAAACATGGTTTAAATCAAGATTAAGCAATCTGATTCACCATGGGCTATGGCATTGGGACAAATTGCACACAGACATTATTTTTTGTAGAAACAAAACTAGAAATCATGAGGGCTATTATTTATCATTTGTTAATCCTTCCCATATTTCTCTTTGGTTCATATTTGAGCATGGAGAACCAGTATCTTTTCTTCCTAATCTACTCATACTAACAAGTCAATTTTAGATGGTTTGACAAGTTCTCTTTCACTAACCTATCAGTAATAAATTGAAAACATGTTCAATAATGATTAGGCTAGATGAACGAACAATATTCTTTTGAGCAAGTTGTGGCATTTAGGCTTGCACACTTTCAGTAGTACTCTTTTTTGGCTATGGGGTTGTACCTCTTTTTCAAATCAACCCTCTTTTCCTTCTTTCTTTTTTTTTGTCTTTTTTGTTTTTATGATCTCTCATTATGCAATGTTATGTACAATGGATGAAAGTTTTAAACTAGGACTCTTGGAAGAAATAGTGCTTGAGCATCCTTTCATCAACAGGATCTCCAAACAACTGCACTCCATCCAGTTCCTGTAGAAAATGAGCCTCATTACCTCTGACTAAATGAACAATGTGAGGATCCTTTCAGATATCTCCAAACTTGCAATTCTGGCCTTGGTCCTCTCCCTTTGAAACCCTCTTCAGAAATTAGTCTCTTTCAAATACTTTCCGCAGGTGGAGTAAGTATGCTTCAATAGTTTTAAAATAAATAATGATGTCATCAAGGTATAACATGGTGAAGTAACTTAAATCTTTAGGAAAAGCATTGTCCATGGCTTCTTTAAAAGTAAAACTCTCCTTCATCAATCCAAAAGGTATCTGGTCATATAATTAAGCGCCCCAAGGTGTTGTGGAATATGTTTCATACTGATCAGTTGGGAGTATCATCACCTGATTGCAACCTAAAAGACTACCAAGCAATGATATCTTGTTAGAAACTCCTACCCTTTGTAAAGTATGATTTATCTTGGGAAAAGGGTATTTTTTCTTTTGGGAGGGTTTTTCTAGGTACCTAAAGTCTACACATAGCATATACCCCTTTGTTTTCTTTGTTAGTGATACAATTTTCTCAAAAGGTTCTTGGTCTCTCTTGAAAGGAAACCTTCTTTGAATAATGTTTGTGTCACAAGGCTTTAAGCTTTCATTTCTATATACAAAAGCAATCTGAAACTTTCTGCACAGTATTATGTATTTCTATTTTGTGTGAAGTGGTAAAGTCTTGGATAACTTAATAATTTTAGGTCTTTCTAGGCTACCTACATTATACTCCTCTATATCAGTCTCGGTAGATAGTCTTTTAGAGTCCCTAGTAACATTTTTTGGATTCAAAAACTCTTCTAAACTGACAAAACCCTTTGATGATGAGTTGTCTATGTATGGAAAGACCTTAAGATTCCTTTGATTCAGGTTCTTAGAAGACTCTACTTTATGAAAATATGTCAGCATATGAGCAGAAGGGAATGGTTCTATTTGTGATGTATGTTCTTTATGTGAGCAACCTTGTTCAGATTCTAAGTTGGTTTTTGGTTTTGTAATTTCAAATTCAATTTGCAGAAAATTAAGTTCATCTTTTCAATCATGTTGTTGTTGTGCGAGGCTATTAGAGTCTAAAATGTTGAGTTCTTCATACAGTGCCTAATTTGACTATTTAGGCATGTCAAGACCTGTCTCAATTTCATTTATCTTTTCATCAATATCTTCTTCATTATATAAAATGAATGAGTCAAGATCTGAATGGATGGAATAAAGAGGTGTGTTGTTTGGACTTTCTTGGCTACTAACCATAAAATTCATGTGTGATTCTCAATACAATCTCCTTGTTTGGTTGAAAACAGGGATGGTAGCATATGTCATGTCAAGTTGGAGGTTCCCCTGAAGCTTGGCTTCCCAAGATCTAGAAAAAATCATGCCATACTTAGGGGGAATGTCAGCTACTACTATGTCCATGATTAGGCCCTTAGCAGGAAATTGTGCTAGATTGACACATAAATCCTTGATTAGGCCCAAACACTTGGCTCTGCTTCAATCAAAAGAATACAGGTCTTTGTAAGGCTTGGTTATTTATATGCCTAATCTCTCCATCACTATCTTTGGCATGAGGTTGTGAGAGGCACCAGAGTCTAGCTTGGCATTATGTAAGATTTTGTCATGTATGTTTAAGCTAACATAGAAAAGGGGAATGGCTCCTTCTTGGTATTTTCCTTCTACTTCAGGTCCAAGCAACAACTCTGGTTTATCATCTGTCAAGTTTAAAGTATCAGTATCATTTCCCATGTTTAATACTTTCAAAACTTGGGACCTGTACATATCTTGGGTTATCAGTTCAGTGAGAGGCATGGTGATCTTGATTTTAGCAATCTCTCCCTCAAAACTGAAATGCACTTGTGTTTTGGACATATTTACATCAGTTTTATCAGCCATAATTTTTTCTACAAGTTTAATTTGCTGATTCTGTTTTGGGACTTTGGACAAAAAAAATTTCTCAGGTCCACTAGTAGAGGTACTAGGGCATCTTGTGTCACCACTTAGTTGAATAGTTTTGTCTCTATTTGGATCAGTTTTCTTAGCCATGGTGTTGGTAATGTCTGTTTTCTTCTTAGGAGTGTTTTCATGTGTCTTCCTAACAACAATGTCTTATTTTTTCTTTTTGGAGTTTTCTTGGTTCTTTTTTCTCCTAAGGTCATATTGCATATGGAATTCCATTATAGAATTTTTAAATCCCAATTGGTAATCTTCATAATCGTCATAGTTTGTTTCGGTTTGATCTGAGGAAAAGAAATCTTGTTCTTCTCCAGTGAGAAAAACATCACCCTCATTGTCAGAACCTATCAAGTTTACATGGTTTTCTACAGGTTCTTCAGACTCTCTTCCCTCTTCATCTACATAATTGTCTTGGAAAGGAGGCCTAATTCGTTGATAATTGACTTTTGCTCTGTTTTGGGGAGGATCTCTTCTGAAGTTTGGATTCCTATTTTTGTTTTGGGGATTTTCTTGGTTTTCCCTAGGAGGGGTTCTTTCACTCAAGTTTATTATTTCCATCATTCTTTCCATTACCCTCACTAAATTATCAATCTTGGCATTAGATGAGGAGGTTGAGGCCATTGTTTCATCTTTATAGGTGACTCTCTTTTCTAATCTCATCCTAGCCCTCTTTTCAATTAGTTTGTCCTCTACACTTATAGCTCCATTTTTCATGTCTTCTAAAGTTAGGGGCTCTCTTTCTCTTAGTTGATAAGCCATGTCTGGATCTAATCCTTTCGAAATTTTTTCTAAAGCTAAGCCTTGTGGAGGTTTCATGTCTGGTGGGAGGGCATTGTAAACACTATTGAACCTAGTACAGTAGTCTTGGACACTTTCCCCTATATTTATTTTAAGGTTATTGTATTATAAGAGGATTTAGAGAGGGTTTTTCTTGATTTCCCACTTGTTTATAAAAATTTGGTAAAGAGAAGGGAGATCATGTATGGTGTTAGGAGTCAAGCTTTTGAACCATTTTTTGGCTTCTCCTCCTAAACTTTGCGCAAATATTGTCATTTTAATGGTTTCCTCTTCTATTTCCATGTAATCAAAGGCATCATTTATCCTATCTACATTTTGTTGGGCAGTCATGGATTCAACTCCGGTAAAGTGAGGGATTTTGGACTGGTAATCATGTGGTAAAGGGAACAAAGGCTGTGGTAGTACTAGGGGGGCATACCATGCTACCATGATGGGAGTGAATGGGATCCAAGGATGATTTACAAGGGTAGGGTTTGTGAGAGGGGGTGGGGGATGAAGTGGATTGTTTTGGACAATGGATGTGTGGATGGGGGTGGTAGAGGTATTTGGACCAGCAAATTGGTTCTGAGTAGACTTGGTATGAAAAGAGCTAAAGTGATGGAGAAGCTGAAAGTCAAGAGGAGTGGAAGGAGAAGCTTCTCTACTTGAAATTTGTTGCAAACCTAAGGGCTCAAGGTCAGTCTGTTCAATCCCACTTTGTGACCTGGTTCTGAAAAGGTTTCTTGTATGGTGCAAGTCAAACTGGGGGTCTTGCAAGGCTGTAAGATGTTTAGGGACAAATATTGCTCTATGAATGGTCTTAACAGTAGTTAAGTTTCTAGTTTTAGAAGTTTGCCACAAAATATTTTCTAGGTCATCAACTATGATAGGAGGTTTTGGGTCCGAATGAGATCTGGTACTGATCCTTTGTGAAGCCAAATTTCAAACTCAAAATGTAGAGAGGCTGAAAGTTTTAGGACTATTTCCGGAAGGATAAAATCTCTTAGTGTTTTCTAAACTCACACAGTGTGTGACTAGGCTTCTAAATTTCTCATGGCTGATTTGACACAATCCTATGGAAGTATAATGAGAACTAGTGAAGTAAAAAGGCCTACTGGAGGCTAGTGGAGTCGCCAGGTGGATTTTTTTTGTTATTTTAAGGATGTATGTTTATGGTCCACCACCAGTAATTGACAAAAAACCAATATAGGGATGTTTTGGGGTTTTTTGAGTTCCTTTATGTAGCCTTAAGGTTTCTATGAGTGTCCTACAGCTGAGTCATCATTTTTCTAGGATGGTGAAACAACTAGATTCTACTCTTGGCTAACATTTTGAGTTCTCTATGATTTGATAAGAGTTTATGAAGTCCTAAGGGAATAATTATAAGGTTATTGACTCAGAAGGTCCCACCGTGATCACCATTATGTTAGGTTCCCGTGATTTGTTAGATTGGTGAAATTAAATGCATAGGGTAACATCAGACTAGTCTTTGGAGTTCTAGGACCTAGCCTTCCTAGACTCAGAGAGGGCTCTCTCTATTTGTGCAAAGTATGTGAACTTGTTTGCTTCTAGGGTTTTGATTTTAGGCTAGTTGTTAAGTGTAGGGTTTTTTTGTTTGTTTTGGTTGGGTAAGATGATCAAGTAGAATAGATGGAATGAGGAAATCTTCAATTCATTGGGCTATGGAGTCTATAAAAGTCATGGAAATTTCAACAATGGATTGGGGAGCATCACAGCGAAAATATAGCATTTGTCAATGGATTTTCAAGGTTTATGGGAAATGAGATGGACATCAAGTTTGTGAACAAAGGTAGGGAAAAGGGCAATCAAGAATCCTTTATCATGTACCTTTTTAACAAGAAGGGACTTAAATACATAAGCATAAAGAATCAATCAATAAACAGGGCAAACCAGTAACTCTTTGATTCAACTTAAGCAAATAAACATTCAAGACAAACATTCCAATGAAATATAGAAGGCAAGAAACTCATTTAAATTCCTATTGATTTCACCTTCAAGTTTAGAAAACCTTCATGATACACATATAACTTTAATCAAAGAAGAGGGAATGCCTAAACATCATTGATCATAGTTATGAAGATCTCCAAAAAAATTATTCAAGCATGGAAAAAGGGTATGATCGAAACATAGTATCTTTGGCAGGCCTAATTAATGGTACTTTGGGGAGAGACCTCAAGAACAGTGTTTAGTTACATCAAACAAGCAGGGCTAGCCATAAATCATCTTTGATACCTAATATATTAAACCATTCATGAAATAAAAAATCTTAGGGGGTCTAGAGAGCAATTAATAATTCTCTAAAATGTCCTAGCAGAAGAAAACATAGATGCAATGAAGAACAAATAGAGATAAGGTGTCTTTGAAGAACATTTCTTAGTCTAAATCCTTTGTTCTATTACAACATAGAAAGATGGAAACATAGTGATACATGGGAAAAAAATAACATGAAATAGAAGCACTTCACCATTAACCAAGCCCAGGGACCCTGCAAGAAAGCCTTCTCCATCAACAAGCAAAACAAGCCATTCACAAGCTCCACAACACCAAATTTCTCTTAAACCTCCAAAAGACTATGTATTTCTCCAAAGATCCATCAAATGCCAACATTTAAAATGAAGCCCTAATGCTCTATTTATTTTTCAAAGGAGGGAAAAAACCCTAGATAGGGTTGGAAAATGTCAAAATCACTCATAAATGTCATTAATGCCCAAGAGACCATGCAAGGCCCAAGGAACAAAATATCCCATGAAATAAATGCCAAAATAACTCCTAGCACCTAATTTTAGAGTGATTTGCCTCCAAAACATTAAAATATCATTTTTCAATGAATGAGTGTGTTTTGTTGACTTTTGGCCAAAACTACCCAATTTGGTCTGAACACATAGCACCTTCTCGGGCAGAAAATAGGTCCACTTCCAGCCAAGTTTTGGTGGCCTTCCAAATGTCAAAAGTTTCCCAGTGATGGCCTGTTGGAAAGTTGGCTGATTCTAATTTCCAAATATACCATTTTTTTCTGATTGAGCTCCTGTAACCTTTCGAAAATGAAATTTTCCCAACACTGCTCTGAGTGCAGCGCCAAGCCTGAAAATGAGGCAAAAACGTAGAAAATGAGGTGTTTTTTGACCTTTTGTGGGGTCAAAAATGCTCCAAATGCTCTGAAATTTGGTGATCAGAGTGTAATAGGCATGATAAATCTAAAAATGTAAAGTTACCCCACTAAGGATGTCTGAGGAAAAAGCGTAGCGCCAGGGGTGCTACGCTTATAGGCCTCCAAATTCACAAAAAACAAAAAATTGTCAAAATTTCTTCAAAATCGGTGGATGTATCCATCATGGGGATTGAGAGACCTATATAGAAGCTTTTTCCAAAATTCCAAGGTTAACTTGGCCTTTTGCCTCTATAATTGCTTAGATCTTCGTTTGGGCCTTCTTGAGTTTAGCCCTTGCAACTTGGTTTCTCTAGGCATAATGCTTAGTCATCCTCCTTTGGAGATCAAGATCCTAATTTGCCTTCTTCAACTTAGCCTCCAAGTGTGTGTTGGATATTTCTAGCCAAGGCTCCTGATCATGTGCTATCTCCATGGCCAACAACTCATCTAGGGGGAGTTGTTCTGCTAGGGTTGCTTCTTGTTCTCTTTGCTTTGCCAATTCCTTCTTCAACCCCATGGTTCTAGGCCTCCTCCTAGATTTTCCTTCCTCATCCTCACTCTCTTCATAAGTGCCCATGAACTCTTCTAGTTTTACCTATGCCCTTTCGGCTTCTTTTTGGGCCTTAATGGCTCTTGCTTCATAAATAGAAATTTTTTCTCCCAGCTGCCTGTTCTCCAAGTCAAGGGCATTATTTACACTCTTGGACCTATTCAGATTTTCTTGGAGGTCTTCAATGAGTGCATTTTTGTTTTGGATGAGAAAGTTTGAGTTCCTTGCTTCATCCTCTTCATCTCTGTCCACCTGAATGATTTCAGACTCCCTTTCCACCTCATGATATTCTTCTTCTTTCTTTACCCTTTGTTTTCCTTTGTCTAGTGGCTAAGATGAGGTGGATGGCATGATCCCTTGCCTTTTAGAGGGAGAAAACACAAGCCTTGGCCCTCTTTGATAGGTTAATGAAAGAGGTGTGATTGCGGTCTTGTTAGTGTCTTGATCATGGCTGTGATCCTTGTTGCTGTCATCACCTTCTTTATTTTCATCATTAGTATCATCAGTCATTATGTTTTATGCTTCATCATTGTACTCTTCGTTCTCAACATCATCACAAATTTCAACCTCTTCACTGATTTCTGCATTTTCATTTTGTTCTTCATCAAAGCTTCTTACCTCTTCATTGCTATGATCTTCAATTTCAATATCATCCTCTTCACCTTTTTCATTGTCTTCATGATTGTCATGACTGTTTTCCTCTTTATCATTGTCATGCTCACTGCCCTTTTCTTCATTATCTGCCTCTATATTTTCTTTACTTTCTATTTCTACCCTTTCATCATTTCCTTCTTCTTCCGCTTCATTTTTCTGTCTCTGTCTCATCATTTTCCTCTTCATTATCTTCCTCTCTTTCCTCTGTTTTATTACTAACCTCCTCTTCCTTAATGCTCAATTCATTCTCACTGTCAACCTCCTCATATTCTTCATCATTCTCTACCTTTGTGTCCGTTGTTTTACTGTTGACCTCCTCTTCATAAATGCTCAATTAATTCTCACTGTCAACCTCCTCATCTTCTTCATCATCCTCTTCCTCTTCATCAATTTCTGTCTCTGCCTCATCATCATTTTCTTCTTCTTTCTCATCATTTTCTTCTTCTGCCTCTTGTTGGCTCAAATCTTCATTACCCTCATCTTCATTTTGGGTTGACTCATAATCATCCTCTCCCTCATTTTCACTTGATTCTTCATTGCCACTTCCTTATTCATCTAATGAATCAAGGGAAGGGGAGGAAGGGAGGTTTCCTTGAGGAGGTGATATAGGTGCGGAGGATGAGGCATGGTCAGTAGGAGGTGATGGAGGAGTAGAGGGAGGAGGATGATATGATGAAGGAAAGTTTGGTTGATGATAGGGTTGTGGACTTATGAAGACTTCATGGGATATGAACACCTCCCAAGGTATACCCTTTTGTTCCAGCTGATGTAATACCACCATCTTGATCAAGGAGTGGTGGAACAAACTATGCATTTGCTGGGTATAGGTCCTCCTCTAGACAACATAAGTCATCTTGTGAATACTTCTATACAGTTAGTAAGGAAAATGAAGAAATTTAACCCTGGTACAATGCATGAGTCTAAAATTGTAGGAATAAAGTCTGGAGTATCTCATCTCACAGGTGAAGTACTTCATGATAACCCTCATCATGGGTGTAAACTTGTGTTTTACGTGTGAGAAAGGGAAAATAGCCTTGTAGCCTTCTCTATACCTAGTTTTGACAAATGGCTCGTAGTGGTTCATGTCCAACCTTGCCTTCTTGAACCATTTCTCACCAACATCTGGTATACCTTTAGCATTAGAGATGGCATCTGCTGATAGTTAAAAATCCACCCTTGCAAAGCTTACTTGTTTATTGTGTAAGTTGAGGACAAACAAACTTGTAAGCACTGGGTGATTTTGGACTTGTTTGACTTTCCCACAAAACTAGAAACATCCCACATTCTAAAAACATGTGAGAATCATGGGAGATGAAGTGATAACCACTGTGCTCTGGGGTTCAAACCTATTTACCTTCCCTCCCTTGTGATTTGGCCTCATAGGCATTTGGCCTCCTTCACTGCTGACACTATCTTCTCCTCTTTACATGGTGATTAGGGATGTTTTTGGACAAACTTAGGTTTGCTTGTGACACTTAAGAAGGAGGAGTGAAATGGAAATGATGGTGAGGGCATATTTTGGAAAGGAGTGATATGGAGATGGATTTATGATTGAGTGCTTTGAGCTTGATGAGGGCTTATCTTGAACTGAAGTGTAACTACCCTAACTCACACCTCCTTATTAAAAGATAATTACTTGCTTGGGGGTTAAAAATAGAGGTTTGTTTGTCATGAAGAACTAGGGTTTGCAAGGCCTAGGATATAATCATTATTTTAACCACTAAATCACCAAAAACAATTGAGGAGGAGGGAAAAATACCACCTACCAGTTTTTACTCCTTTGTAGGCTCTTGAAGGAAAATTTGAGGGTGCTTTCCTTGAGCTTTTGGCAAATATTTTGCAATTTGGAGGATTTTGGCATAAGCATAGCACCGGGAAGAAGCTGGGCAATTCAGCTCCTCTGCGCACAGCGCTGGATGCCTCGTGCAGGTTTTTCAGCCTCTAGGTGCAATGCCGGGTAGGAAAAGACCTATCGGGTCTCCCTTAGCGAAGAATTGCCCGAGCTTTAGGTGAGTCGAGCCTCTGTCTAGGCGCAAAACTGGCACAAAATGGGCGAGTCGGGCCTCTGTGCATAGCGCTGGGCCTGTCGGGTCAGCCTCTAAGCACAGCACCGTGCCTGTGGGGTGTTGGGTTTTCCTGGGTGTAGCGCCAAGCTGTACGCGCAGCGCAGTGAAAAATTGCACTATGGAGACCCCTATTTGCGCAGCGCCGAGCCCTGTGAGCACAACACCAGGTCCTGAGTGTAACGCTGGTAACTTGGCCCAAAAATTGACCCCCAAACTCAGAAAAATTCTCCTGAAAGCTCTTTTCTCTTATTGCAAATGAAAAATGAGGAAAAGTGATAATTAAGATGCCTTTATACCCTTGGAAAAATAAATTAAAATCAGGAACCCACTTTTGCTAAGGTTTTGTCACTTTATCATTTTGATTGATATCCTTTGACCTTTTATTGTAGGTGATTTGAAAACTTTTCAAAGTGGCTCTTCTTCCTTTGGTGGTAGCTTGCTAAAGAAATTAAGAGGTCCCTTTTAACCTTGAGGGTCTTGGCACTGTCAAACCTCTTTTTTTTTGCACTGAGAAATTGAAAAACATGTTTTTATCCTTTTTTGGCATTTCTGGGTGTAAATGACCTAAAAACATGTTTTCTTATCTTCTTACTGATTTTGACAGTGATATATCCATTTTGAAAAAGACTGTAAATCATGTCTGCTATGCCTCCTTTTGGCCACTTCTGATTTTTTGCAGGTGCCATGACACAATTGTTTTTGTCCCCTTTGTCATTCTTGGATTTTGACAACCTTAGTTACACAATAGTAAACTCATGATTAGCTTGACTTCTTATCTTGAAACTTAATCATATGCTTTAATTCCTATGATATTTTGAGGGCAATTTGACTGTTCTTGAAGGCTTGATCTCCCTCACACTGATACTCTTTACATTTTTTCCTTTTGAGGTAGTGAAGCATTGTTACCTTAGCAAAACATGGAGGTCACCTTTAAGATCCTTTTTAAAACTTTTTTCTTGTTGTCATCGTGGAGGCTCATAGTCTTCATTTAACCCTCTTTTCCTATCTTCTCAAAACCTTAGGTTTTAGTGGATGTTAGAGAATAATAATCATTGTTGTCTTCTAAGTTCTCTATAAACCTTTCAAGTTCATTCATTTCTATTCAGTTCACCTCACCTTTTTCCTTTCTTTATTTATAACTTCTAAAAAATATTCAATTCATGCTTGGGTGAGCTAGGGTGCCTCTATCCTTGTGATTTTCTACATGGGCTCCTTGCTTAGCACGCTGCTGGTCCAATCAGTCCTAGAAACCCTGATTTTCCCTGAACATAGGTTGCTTCTACTTATTTGCTGTGGATGTCCTTTAGTGAGGATCTGGCCTCTTACCTCACCTAGTTTTCTGTTGATAGCCACCTTGACACTCCTACAGAAATGTCAAAATGAAAAATTAACCTTTGCTGAACTTGAACATGATAAGGAGGTATTTCCTTGAAGTTCCTCTTGAGCTAACATGGACAACCATGTGCATGACCTTTTCTCATTTTGATTCAACTTCTTGCACATGAAAAACAATGATTTAGTACACCAAAGACAACCCTACAACCTATGATACCCTAGTGACCTAGTGGGAGGCTCTTTGACTGAAAGCATTGACTTATGGTCCTCAAGTATGAAAATATATTTTTTGATAATTTGATGTATTGAAGATCCAAAATCCACTGTGCTTGATTTATCTAAAGAGTCTACAGAGATAGCTTTGAGACCATCAATGTTTGAGGCATTTGAGGAACATGGGAAAGGGTAGGCTATTTGGTAATCCTAGGTGGAAGTGGAAAGACTATGGGTAGGAAAAACAAAGTACCGAGGTTATGGGTGTGAAAATGGGACATAGATGAGTTTCATGAGCCCATGATGGGTCTTATGGGAGTGGTAGGCTAACCAGAGAATGACAGAGTAGTGAGATAGTGAAAACTTTATCTTAAGGATAATGAAAGTAGTGATATTTCTAAAACTCACAATATTCATGAATTTTTTTTTAGAAATCTAGGATAAGAATTTAGTCATCTACAAAAATAGAAAAAATTACTGATGACTAACATGGTCCAACAAGGTTAACATATGATTAGTATCAACAATTTTTGCAGAATCAGATACTCAACCAGCAACCTTATTTCCTGTTTGGTTCCTAGCAGTTGTAGACCCCATTGGTGAATCCGCAAGGATTCCAAGGGAATTCTAGCATTCAGTTAGGAGATTATGTATTTTAGCAGGGGCCTATATTTGGTCAACAACGACCTTATGGCCCACAAGGTCAACCCTATGTGCAACAAGAAATGCCTTATGTACAATCTATTCAACCTTTTGTCCATCAAGGTCAGTTTTTTTATTCTCCACAGGGACAAAATTATGGTCAATAAGGCCAACCTTTCTTTCAGCAAGGTCAGCCTCTTTTCCAGCAAAGACAACCCTTGTCTCAACAAATTCAAATATTTGTTCAGCCGAGTGAACCTGGTTCTCAGGAGAAACCTGGCCAACCTCAGCAACCACTCGGCATCGTGACGTCAAATCCTCACGGTACCATCCAGCAGCCCCAAGGTAAACCTTTGAGCTCATAAGATCAACTATTGGGTTCCCAAGGTTACCTTTTTGGTTCACAAGGTCAACCAAAGGGCACTGCATTCCAAAACTTTCAGCAACAGAAAAATCCATATGTTGTGAATTATGCTCAAGCTGGACCTTAATGGTTTGCTGCAGGTCATAATTCGTTTTTAGGTCAGCAACTAGGATATGGTCCAAATCTACAAGGTTTTAATCCTTATGGACAAAATCCATATAGGAAAACTACTTCTGGATAGAACTGATGGGGGGAAATTTTCTCCCAGCCTAGTTGGAATCCTCAAATGGGCCTGTATCAAACACCAAACATCATGCATTCAATGCGCAATTTCCTTTTATTGTGATGTTGGAACTTCCTGATGTGTCAAGATTAAACAACGATCCAATTCTCCATAATCCATATTGGCTTCCAGTTCCAACCAAGATTCCAAGTGATTGCCCCAAGTTTGAAGGCAATTCTGGAGAATACCCCCAGGCACACGTTATGACATACCATCTTTGGTGTTCTTCCAATTCCTAGGTTGACAATTTTGTCCATCTGCATCTTTTTCAAAGGACGTTGACTAGTGCCACTGTGAAGTGGTACATTGAGCTTCCTCGCGGACATTTTTAGGACTTAAATTCATTAGCTATTTCTTTCTTACATACTTTCAGTTACCTGTTCATTATGAAACAGAAACTCACCTCCTTACATCCTTGAAACAAGATACTACTATGCATATCTCTGACCATATCCATGAATGGAGACGATGTCGTCGTTTGATCAAGTTTGAAATTCCTGATCAAATTTTGACTGAATGGTTTACCAAATCATTCATCAATAAAATCGCCAAGGATATTTCTATGGGGGCATCTATCATAGAAGAGAAATCCATTTCTCGTGCGTAATATATTGATTTGGTTTATTCGCAATCTAGCATGGTATATGATCTCTTACCTGATGCTCCGTGCCCAAATTCCAAGTCTGAAACTTCAAAATCTTGAATGACACCACCTGTTGACGACATCATTAGTTTTCTTTCCCAGACTTCTCAGAAGTCTTCCTCTAATTCGAAGCACAAATATTCTTCCTCTTCCGATTATGTTTCGCAAAATCCTTCGAATCCTAGAAAAATTGCGAAGGTTAACACCGTTCAATCTACCGTGGCCAACAAATCCTCTAAAGGTAAAAAGAATGGAAAAGGTAAATCCAAATTTGATGCCCCAAAATAGGATTCCCCTCAACCTTGTCTTGATGATGGAACTATGTGCAAGCCGAAGTACCCTTGCCTGATCTGGGATGACGAAAACTACACTAAGTACTATCCACGACGGGCTGAAGTGAGTCATTTACTAAAAGGTAATCAAGGAACTTTGGCTGTACTCAAAGAATCGTTTCCATCTCAGAAAACTCAAATGGTAGAGCAACCCCAATATTCTGCCTATTTTGGTTCTCGAGTGTTCATGATGAATGGTGTTGCGCCCGTCTTCATAGTTACCATATCTAAAGATTATTTGAATTCGCGTCAGTTGACAGGGAAAGAAATCGTCAATGCGCTTACTCCTTTTACCTCGCTCGCTTCTGACCCTCTTCATATTGAAAGGCCTAGTTCTGATCTCATTGTCTGACCACCTTCTAAAGGTCTGCTCCGAAAATCCACGTATAATCCAAATGCCCGCGCTACTCAACATTACAATATCTTTGAGAATTTGGCTCAGCCACCTTACGCTATGTCTACGTTAGAGGTTCTTCAAAGTTGTCCTTCACAATTGAAATCATTACTATCCGCTATTGGAGGAATTAATCCATCTAATTCAAGTCTCATTACTTTTGATCTATGAAATTTTGTTCCACATCTCTCCTGTCATCTTTCTTTCCTTATTCATGTCATTATCAATAGAAAGAACACCCATCGGTCAGTCGTGAATGAAGGTGCATCCACTTGCATCATGTATGTCTCTTGTTGGAAATCCATTGGCTCTCCAACCCTTAGCTAGTCTCCGAACACTTTGGAGGCTTTCGATGGAAGGGACTCTCATCATTTTGATATCCTCCCCAAATTTCCTATCACATTGGAAGGCAAAACGGTCAATGTTGAAGTAGAAGTCGTTGACGCTAAATTAAATTATAATATTCTAATCGGTCGTAGTTGGACTCACGCTATGCTTTGTATGTCATCCACTCTTTTTATGTTATTCATTTCCCACATGAAGGGAAGATTATCACTGTCAAATAGTTGTCCATTTTTTCTTCCACTTCTTCAGAAGGAAATTTTCCATATGTGGAGCATACCACCACACCATATGAGAGTGTGGAGGTAGGAATTTTTAAATATTCTTCCTTGATGGGTCTCTTTTCTCTTCCCTCGCCAAACACTGCTAAGGTCAATATGATCTACACTTCATTTGATCCTTGGATCATCCCTTCCCATGATCAGGTTTATTCTTTAGGCGAAGTCATGCCGTTAAGCCCTATGGAAGTCAATTATTGTGAAATCATTTCGGCTTCAGCTCCAGATTCTGAACATGCTACTTCTAGTATGAATTCTGATGCGTACTCCCAATCTCCTTGGCTTGATTCTATGGATTCTTTAGATCCCTTGAATGAGACATTTCCCTCTGATGAAAGTATCATGGAAACCATGTATCTTGAGGAAACACCCTGGAACGATACCCATCATCGTTCTTTGTTTCTCCTGAGCCCTGGAGTAATTCAATCGTGTATCGGAAATTTAGCTCCCCATGCTCTCAATTTTCCACTTCTGACACCCATATCAACACACGAGGTCTTTTCTGAGGGGAAAATGTGAAACATCACTACAACAATGACTATCAACATTTCTGTGAAACGAAGAATTGTCAAGAACATTCACATCGGGGTAACTTCTCTCCAGATGAGATCCAGCTTTACACCAATCTCATTCAAGAATTTTGAGATGTCTTTGCATGGTCCTATGAGGAAATTTCCAACAACAATCTGAGTATAGTGGTGCACAAAATATCGACTTACCCTAATGTGAAGCCTCCTCAGCAAATTCATCCTGAGCATCCTATAGAGCCAACCACCATAAAGAGAGAAGTTTAAAAAATTATTAAGGTTGGAGTCATCTATCCAATTCCTTTGATATATTGGGTGTCCAATATCATCCCTATCAATAAAAATCAGGGTACTATTTGCGTATATGTGGATTATCGAGACATCAATCGTTCTTGCCCAAAAGATAACTATCCCACTCCATTCATTGACTAGATCATTGACGAATGCGCTCGGAGTGAGATATTTTCTTTTATGGATGGTTTTTCTGGATATAACCATATTAACATCCTACCGATTGATCAACACAAGACTGCCTTCATCCGTCCATGGGGAACTTTTGCCTACATGAATCTCCCTTTCAGTCTCCAAAATGTTGGTGCTACCTTTCAATGTGCGATGTATTATGCTTTCCATTATATCAAACACATCGTTCAACCTTACCTGTATGACCTTCCCGCTCATTCAGCTAAGCACCGTGACCATCCTACGCACCTTTGAGATATTTTTCTATGCTTCCGACACTATAATATTCACCTGAATCTGCATAAATGTGTGTTTTGCCTGAATCTGACAAACTCCTTGGGTTTGTCATCTCCAAAGAAGGAATTTTTCTCAATCCTCTGAAATTCAAGGCTATCGTTAATTTACCCCCTCCCTCCTCTTTATCTGAGTTGTAGAGCTTACAAGGGAAAGCTAATTTCATTTTCCATTTCGTTCCCAATGATGTGGAGCTCGCTAAGGACTTTACACAATTTCTTAAACAAAGGATCTCGTTCCTATGGGATGAAGTTCCTCAAAACTCCTTCGATGCTTTAAATAAATTTCTTATCAATGCTCCTTTATTGCATCCCCCAAATTATCATCGTGACTATTTCCTTTACTTAGCAACTCCTTCTGGTACTATTGGTATGGTGTCGGTGTAGGATGATGAAAATGGTAGTAAACATGTCATTTATTACCTCAGTCATAACCTAATGGATACATAGAATCTGTTAGAATCCTGTAATTTACAGTATCACAAGGTGACTGTGTATTTCTTACTGGAAAATTTTCATATTATACATATATTTCAATATGCAAAAGCATTTCCAAAGAAGATAAAAAGAAACCAAAAAAAAAGAAAAAGGTTAGGTTTGTAGTTTGGGTAGGTAAATTGCTGAAAAAGAGGGATGGAGAAAAATGTAAAATTAATCCTATGAATAAGCAGCCTCAAAATTTTATTTTTGATTTCCAATGATAACAGAAAGGAAATTAGAATGAAAGAAAGAGTTATACTCTAAAGGCCCAAAAAAGGGGTGATTTTATAAAGTTTGGAACCTTATGGTATTTTTTTATCCCTAAAGTCTATACCACATTCATTTATTCTTATTCCCCACCCCATGCATATTTTCCCTATCCTAAATTCCTACACTACCCCTTAGCCTTCATATCCCAACCCCACCATCCCATCGCCTGTCCCATTACACCCCACGTCACTTGTACCCACCTGCATTAATAACCCCACAACTCCCCTCATCTCTGCACACCCACCATCCATCCGACACCCCACGTTACATTCCGTCCCCCTAGCACCCTCCGAACGTTAACAATGGGGGGGGTCTAAAATTGGCAGTACCCAATACCACCCAACCCATTACATGTCACGCCCCAGGGTTGTTCGCACCCCCCCCCCCCCACCAATATAGCTTACTGCCTCTAGCCCCCTCTGAAAGTGGTTTCCGCCTCCACATAAAACCATTCCCCCATCGACCGTTGGACTATCCGTCTCCCGCTCCCGCCATGCCACGTCCTCGCTAATATGTCCCCTCGTCCAATCACATTCACTCCCACCAAGATGGCCATTGCACCATGAATGGTCGAGTCATTTTCCAACGGACCCACGCCACCTAAATGTCTCACTAATCACCAATTAAAAACTAAACTCATGCCCAATGCACATTTCACTGTTCTTATTTTGATTATAGATTGCGGGTATCAGACTTACAGAGAATTGTAGAAAAAATCATAGTTAAACAATCTTTGTAGGAGAAACTATGATTCATCAAAAGAATCAATAGATCCCAGCCGATCAGATTACAATCTCTCCTTTTAGCTTTTAGTTTTGATCGTGGTCCCTTCATTTATCTCCTTTCCCCCATACTGGTCGATATCAATTCCCTTCTTTGCTCCCTTTTCTTACATCCCATTCTCCATTTGTAGATTGAAAATAAGTCACAAAAGGAAAATCATGCCTCCTAAGAAGGACCAGGAACCTTTCAACCTCATGGTTTACCCACAATTGGACCTAGATCATACAACCCTGGTAGACCGAGACTACAAAATTCACAAGACAGAGTCAGACTTCGACTTGTTCGATGTCTACTGCTGGCTTGAGGAAACATTTTGTGATGAAGCCGATGAAATTAGCCTGTGGGAGACCCAGATACCTCTGTATATTTTTCCCAAAACCCATAATTTCCCTGAATTCATCAGAAAATGCCAGGCTTGCTATGAAATTAATCACAGGACCATAGTCACCCTAATAGGAGAGATCCTATTCACCATTAATTCCCAATCCATTCAATAGATGATGTAGGTCCCCACCCCTAAACAAGTAGTCCCCTTCTCTTATGAAGCCCTTAGGGAACTTTATCAAAGAATTGATTTTTCCAACAAAGCCAAAACTCTGCAAATTTTCATGAAAACTGATGCACCAATGCGTATCAAAAATCCACCATACCCTTCATCTATTTTTCCCGAAAGGACCAAGAAGATTATCATTGTTTTATCTTATTTGTTAGGTTATCACTCTGATCAATGGGTAGATGAAGTTGTGATAGGATTTTTGTCCCTTCTCTCCTCATAAGCTAAGCCCACAATCATGTTTAATTATGCCCAGTTTCTGGCAAATGCCATTCATGAACCGCTTCTAAGGCTTAACACAGAGGAGGTTTTCAAACACACCTCTGTGTTGGTGTATATGTTTTTGTATTTCCAATCTAGCAGATTTCAATTTCAAATGGCCAAGGTAAATGAAGATGCTGAGCCTCAATCTATCATCTTCTGGAACACCATGTTGTTTAAGGAACAAAATAACTATAGATATAAGGATTTTGTGGATTTGTTTGTGCATCCAGCCATTAGAACACTTAGCAGTGAAGCAGAGCCCAGGATAAATGAAAAAATCAGGAAGAACATGCATCTAACAGAGCAAGTGAAAACAATAGATTGGTACTTGTACCAAAATTACACAGAGATTCAAGTCTATGGAAGTGAGCTAGCCCCCTAAAAATTTCCAAAGTTTCTCTCCATGAGGGTCTTTGTATTGGAGTACATAAGGGAAATGATAGATGCAGGTGAGCTCCATTTTGTTTCTGCAAGGAAGAAGACTGAGTTCAAGATCAAGACACAAGTTGGGCCTTTCATCTGCAACAGCAGAGTAGCAGGGGAGGAGGCAGATAAGATACTGAAGGGGATGGGTTTCAGCCATAGTTTCACTTGGTCTTATGACCCTGCAGGGATTATCTCCAAGAAAAGGGCAGAAAATAGATCCACGCCCTATGTTCATACACATAGGCCTACAATTGATAAGTATTCCAACCAAACAGAATGGGTGGCCAACACCCTCTAAGAAGATGAAGAAGATGATCTTCAATTTAGACATTCAGACCCCAACACCACAAGAAACAAGGAGTGTAGAAGAAAAAGAGGACAAGGGGAAAGAACTAGAGAAAGAGATATGGAGCAAGAGGCCAAGAGAGGATCAATCACCTTTGGTGACTGATACCTCTAGTAAATAATTCAAGCTAAAATATAGGAAAAGGGCCCGAATTCATATGGCCATCAACCAAGGAGGTGAATCAGAGCAGCAGATAGTGATTCACATCATGGATACCCCTAAGTCATCATCATTAGGTGGAGATACAATGGCCTCACCTACATCATCAGCCACAGTATCTGCTCAGCAACAAGGTCTACAAGCATCTGATTCTAGACCTACCATAGAAAGCGAAGAGAAGTCTACCTTTGAGATATTCAAAGAGATAAATTTGAGGAATGAGCTGCTGAAAACCAACCAATTCTAGAAGTAGGCCTCAAGTTCACAAATTAGGCTACTGTGTGCTTTTGACACTGAAAAAGGAAGGATGCAGACAACATTCCTAGAAGTTGTGGTCCCACCGCCTCAAGGAGCAAGAGGTTATGAGAAAGAATAATTTGAGTTCAGTGCTAAGGAAATCCATCCTATTGACCAGATGGAATTACACAAGAAGATCGGGGAAATGGTAGCCTAAACATTGACAAGTACTGCTATGAGCTTGTCGAAACTATAGGTGTATTTATCTAGTACCCAATCACAGCTTAAGATGTAGAGGATATTTTCCATGGCCAGATTCTCAAGGATCAAGACATTATAAGATATAATAGTGAATCTTGGGCATGACATAAAAAATGTTCAAGCTGTGGAGGAGATTTTGAATAAAAATAATGCTGATATAGCAGCCCTAAAGAAACAACTCAAGATGCCATTGACAGAACACCCCTTAGCAAAGGGCATTGAGGAAGATGAGACACAGAAGGCATAATTAATGAATTTAGTTATTGAGCATTCTTCCCAAATAAATTAGATGGAGACCGAGATTGAGAATCTACTAAAGGAAAAATAAGAAGCATCTCGAGGGTCACTCATCCCATTAGAAGCTGTCTCTATCTCATCAATTCCATCAGCTGTTCCAGAAACTGCTGGAACATCTAGTGGGACAGATTAGATGTCCAAAGCTATGGAAATCATGACCCTGCAACCACAAGAGATCAAGAAGTTGGAAGCACAGATTGGCATCCTGAGGGATCAAAAGGCAAGACCAAAAACTTCTCATGAGATAGCCAAGAAGTAGATTGAGAGGTTGGAGAAGGCAGAAAAGCAGTTTTCTCCCAGCAGCATATTGGGCCAAATGAAGCTGATGATTTGGGGCAGTATCATAGAGACAGTGGATGGTATCTGTCATTCCATCCACATCATTTTTGAATGAAAGGAGCTGATTGACAAATTCAAAGTGGCTATTGAGAAATCAACTCAAGAGTTGGGGGATATGCCAATAAAAACCCCTAAAATGATTAAATTCTTGAATTCCAAGACCATTTTTGAGCTGGAAGAGCTGTATGTGCAGGATAGAACAACAACCATAATGGAGGTAAAAAGGGTCCTCACTATGAGGAATTTAGTGAGGAAACTAGAGGAAAAATGTCATGAATTGGACATGGCCTTCGATAGGTTCTTAAATAAGATTGAGACTTTGAGGGAAAAGGGAATCCCCTCATTGTATGTAATCAATAGAAAGCTGGTCCAAAATGGATATTACATGACCAAGCTCAGGGAAGTAGCTAAGGATACCACCAAATTTTCCAACATTAAGGGAAATGTGACTAGGAAGGTTGTCTTGGATCTCATAAGCAATGATATCTTCATTCAACATGAGCTGAAGCACGTTTTTCTCACCAGACCTACCTTCAACAAATACACAGAGGTGGATGAAGTGTACCGACAGGTCATAGGTACGAGAATTCCAAGCAAGAAGGAATGTGGAAAATTGTGCATGTATCAAGAATGAAAAGGCACGATGGACATGTCAGCACAGCCACCGATTGATCTAAAAATCCAGCATCACGTCATATTTAATAATCCAACAGCGGTGACCCAAAAAAGCAAAGCCAGATGTCAAGGCCACTATCCTTGACTCTTCATGACCACCACAACCACCTTTAGCCTAATTTTTGATTTACGAAGGGTTTCCAAAGTTAATGTTATAGTCAGAAGTTAATGTTACAGTCGGTGTTTTGCCAGAGATATTTTTTGTTCAGGCCTTGCATGGCCACAATTTTCAAGTTCTAATTAAATTGTAGTTAATGAAGATGTCGAAGTAGATTAGGGAAACCAGCATTGTTGTAGTTAAATACTACTTGTATTTTAATTATCAAGGGTTTGACCTTGTTAGACTCTGCGTTGTAAAAGATCATTATATTAGAGCACTGTAGTTTTGCTTGGCATCAATAATAAAAGACCGTTCACAGGATTCTTGAGCTATGTTAATGGTGATGTTTTTTCCTCTATGTTAATGTTTTTCTTTGTCTTTCATGTTGTGCATTGATTTATCTGATTGTAAAACAAAAAATTTAGATTAAGATTTGCTGAGAGAGCACCTTAATTCTGTCTGTGTTTACTATCTTAATGTTTTCTTCTTAACTATAGTTAAACAATTATTAACTTCTCTTTAGCTATCACTGAACTCACTACTTTCTTTCATCTCATATTCAAACTTCCAGTAGTATCCAATCTGCATAGTTAGCTTGCCTTGTGAATGCCCTTGAAAATTTGATGCACAATTCAACCTTTTATGACTCCATCGCCCAATGGATTAAGTTTCACATCTCTATTTGTCCAAACACTCAATCAATCAAAACAAACAACCCTCATAATTTCTATAACCATCCTAATAGCAGCATTTATAAGCATTAAGCTAAATCATAAAAAACAGAGAGAGCCCTCTCTGAGTCTAGGAAGGCTAGGTCCTGGACTCCAAAGCAGTTTGATGTTGTCCTATATTTTTTATTCTTTCCAATCTTATAGATTATAGAGCCACAACATAATGGCGACCACATTGGGGAATCATTGAAGAGGATTAGTATTTCATAAGAACTTAGAAACCCCAGTCAAAATATTGTGTGATTTAAGTATTTTCCATATATTGGTTTTTCATCTTTTGTAAAACATTCAGCTTGTTTGTGCTTTGTTTCCAAATTCAAGCTCCCAGAAGAATATTCACCATATCTCATCCTAACCCAAATCCTCCTTCAATAGTTGAAAAACCAAAGAAAATTATGAGAAAAGCACCCAGAGCAGAAATTCCAACTATTAGCAAGCCTTTTCAGAGAGAAAATTCCCTCCTTGAAAACCTTGCAACTTTACAGGACCTCGAATTCGAATTACATTTTGAACAGAGCTTGATCAGGACCAAATCTCAGAATTGGACAGCCCAGACAGTTTTTTACCCATCTATCTTATAATAAAGTACAGTTGGGGAAGCCTCCACCTCCACCCAAACTAATCTTCATCTTCTCCAACACTTTGAATCCCTTCAAGGTCTGGTAGAATAACTCACCTTAGCTATTGATGATGCTTACCTTCAGCATTTTGTAGAATTATCTACTCTTACTACAATAGCTCCTTTTTTTATTTTCAAGTCTGCTCATCCTCATTCAATTTTTCCAGGTGTATCTGCAACTCCTACCATTTCCTTGAATATTTCCCACCAGAGTGTCCAAGCCCCCACTCATACAACCACTGTCCACCTTCCTCCATTTAATCCTCCACATCCATTGGTCAACCCTCCTCTTAATAACCCCCCTTAGATCCCCCCACCACTAGTCATGGTAGCCTGGTATGCCCCATTGGTGCTACCACAACCTATGGCGCCTATGCCACAGGATTATCAGTCCAAAATCCCACTATTCGATGAAATTGGACCTATAATCTCTCAACAACATGTGGATAAAATGAATGACTATTTTGACCGAAAAGAGATGGACGATGAATCTATTAAGTTGAGGATGTTTGCTCAAATTTTGGGGGGAGAAGTAAGAAAATGATTTAAAGGCTTGACTCCGAATAGTGTCCATGACCTTCCTGCCCTTCACTAGCTATTCATAAATAAATGGAAAGTTAAGAAAAACCCTCTTCAAATCTTTTCAGAATATGAAACATTAAGAGAAATGTTGAAGAGAGTGTCCAAGACTACTGTACTAAATTTAACAGCGTATACAACACACTCCCTCCTAAAATAAAACCCCCACAAGGTTTAGCCCTGATGAGATTCCCAGATGGTTTCGACCCATAAATGACTTATCAGCTTAGAGAAAGAGATCTTGCTACATTAGAAGACATGCAGAGGGGTGCAGTAAGTGTAGAAGGCAATCTGATAGCAAAAAGGGCTAGAATGAGAAATGAGAAGAAAGTCATTATTAGGGAATAACCTGCGGCCTCCACATCTAATGCTAAGATAGATAACTTGGTTAGAACTATGGATATAATGAGTGACAGGATCAACCTGAATGAGAAATCCATCCCCAGGGATAATCAGCCACTTCCTCAAAATGGAAACCAAAAATTTAGAAGAAAACCCCCCAAACAAGATAGAGAGGCCCTGACCAGCAAATTAGGCCTCCATTCCAAGAAAATGATGTTGATGAAGATGAGGGAGTGGTTGAATAACTAGAAGAAATTCAAAATAATACAATGGGGATTAATGATGAGGATTCTATTTTCCTCACTGAAGGAGAACAAGGTTTATTTTCTCTGACTCAAACTGAAATAGGATCTAAAGAGTCTGAATATTAGAAACAAGGGTTTGAGAATGCCATCATGGAGGTACATAGACAGTATAATCTTAGAAGGAAGAAAAACTCTGATATTCCCAAGAGAAAGAATCATAAAATTTCTTCTAAAAAGTTACCTGAAAATGATCCCAAGAAAACAACAGAAAGCTCAAAAAAAGTTGTTAATATCCCTGGAAAGAATGATCTGGAAAGAAGCACTAGTAAACCAACTGTCAGCCTTAGAAAAATTGTTCAAGATGATATCCCCACTACAAGTCAACAAAATGAAGTTGTTGCTAAAATAGTGCCTGAGAAGACTGATTTGAATGTGCCAAAAACACAGACACCATTCAACATTGAGAATGGAATTTCCAAAATAAAAATCTCCATCCCTCTCACTGAATTGGTAAACAAAGGTGTATACAGATATCAAGTCCTAAAGGCACTGAACATAAAATAAATTACTGACATTGCCAATCTAAATGATGATAAACCTGAACTGTTGTTTAGGCTAGAAGTAGAAGGTAAATCCTAAGAGGGAGGTGTTCCCCCATTTTATATTAGTTTGAATATTCATGATAAAATCCTCCACAATGCCATGTTAGATTCAGGTGCCTCTCATAATCTTATGCCAAAGGAAAACATGGAGAAACTTGGCCTTGAGATAACTAGACACTACAAATATTTGTACTCATTTGATTCCAACAAGTTCAAATGATCTTTGTGTTACTTTAACCCAAATACCAGCCAAGAGTCTAGTGATGGATATAGTAGTGGCTAAAATCCCTCCTAAATATGGCATGATTTTATAGTGCTCATGGGGAGCCAAGCTTTAAGGGACCCTCCAAATGGATATGAATTATGCTATCGTACCAATATTTGTTCAGAAAAGAAGATTGTATAGGGATACTTTTTTATCACCTAATTTGGACCTTAGGCTGAAGGAAGGAAAATTAGGGTAACCTCAAACCATGCTCAGCCTTGTAGCTAGCCCTACAAGGTCAGGAGAGGGCTCTCTCCAGGAAAAATATTCAATGAAATATAAGAGTAAACTAATTTTAGGCTAGGTATAATAATTTGAAATGTTTTTATAAATATTCAAGGTTGTAGGATAGATGGGTTGGGAAGTTTGAAACTGGGGAATTAAATCAGAGATACAGGGTATTTCATGGGGCAATGTAGTCAGGGATTTTAACAATTCAGTTTAAATAATGATGGAATGTTTAAGACTGGTGAGGAGTTGAAAAGGGCATAGGAGATAGATCCTTTTCAAACAGAAGAAAACATCGAGTATTGAATGATTTCCCAAGGCAGAGCATTATACAATGGATTCTACCTATCTACATTGAAAACATTCAACCAGAGATATGAATGAAATGAATGGAAAACATAACAATTAACAGATGAACACAAAATAAAGAACAATGCTAAAATCCATACCATAGGGATCCCACAAATCAGAGCTGCATTTGTTTATTAATTCCCTGCCAAACTACTACAAATGGATCGCAGAGCGTCCTCATTGATTTCCAACTTATTCCACACTTTATTCCCCCTTACAAATGATTCAAAAATTACATTAAATATATAGAATTTGAGGGTGGTAGATCCACAGAAAAAAAAGGAGTTGTTTCACCAGCTCAGGAACCGAAATTTGAACATAGAAAAGAGACCAACAATCTGCCCTTGAAAAGAAGGAGAAACAATAAATTTTTACCATCTTTAGGATTTGTTGTTACATCCAAAGAATCAAAATAGGAAATCTAAAGAACAGATCCCTTTTTCATCGCTGTTGTAGATGTCTCTTGTTCATAATTAGTTCTCGGCCTTGACTGTTTCTTTTTCTTTGTTGAAAATCCCTTATATGTTGAGAAATGCCTTCTGGAACCAATAAAAATGAAATTCGCCATTTAATGAAGAAAAATCCCCTTTTAAGTGAAAAAGAGCAAAGGAAAGGATGGCGAGGCCAAGTTGCGATCGCAAATCACAATCACCAATCGCAATCGAAAGAGGGGAGGGATATTCGAATGATGCGATGAAACTTGTGATGCGATTGGAAGAAGTGCGATGGGGTGAAAGGATAAGCCAAAGGATTAATGGGGAAATACCTTTAAAACAAATCAAAATAATCTTTGCGCTTTTACAAAGGAAAACCCCTTTTTTCTTTGGAAAGGTGGAATGGATTTGAGGTGGGACCCAAGGGAGGAATCGCAATCGCAATCGGAGTCGAGCGGGACAAAATACTGGCGGGACAATCGTGCGATGTGATGAGCGACGTGAGATTCATCGCATCAGCGGGTCGGGAGCACAGAGGTTTAAATATGGTGGAGAGAAAACATGCAATGCGATGAAATAATTAAGAAATATTTTAAATCAAATTACAGCTTTTACAAAGGGAAAACAATTTTGTTTGGAGAGGGGTGGAAAGGCCTTGCAGTGGGATCGGGAGGGAATTGCAATCACAAATCAGCAGGGAAGTGGAGCGGGAGAAATGGTGCGGGAAATTCCGATTGCGATGGTGCAATGGCTTGTGAGCTGTCTGATTGAAAGGGTGGATCAACAGTGGAGATGTAATCGGTGGGAGTCAATCAGAAGAATCATGGGTGCGTGACGCTGCAGAGCTGCGATGCGATCAAGCGATGTGATTTAATGTGGGCCGTTGGATCCTTGATAAGATCAATGGTCCAGATGTGATCGGGTGGGGTCAATCGGGAATATGTGATTTGAATCGGGAGAAGGGATTGCGATGATGTGATTGCGATCGGATCGGAGGGATCGGAGATGGCTTGATCGCATCAGAGATTTGTGGGTCAAAGGGAATTTTGCGATGCGATTATGCAATTGGATCAGGAGAAAGGGGATTACAATGAAAAAACTTCAAAATTATATGAAAAGGTAAAGTTACAAAGACTAAGGGACAAATGAGAAAAGGGATAAGGTTATGCCTTTGGGGACTTTTGTTCACTTAGGCATATTTTCCCATCCAGAAGTCATTTTGGGGAGTATAATATATCGTTGGAAAGCTCTTTCCAAGCTCTTTCTGATGGACATACTTAGAACATGATTTTGTACTAAAAATATTGTGGAAATTCTCTTTGAAAAGCAGGGTGGTGGCTATGTAGAGATAGCAGCTTCTGAAGTGCAACTTATTACATATGAAGACATAATATTACATAAAAGATGATAATAAAAGCAAAGTACCATGTTTTCACCTCAAAACATGGTTTTGGGGCGAAAATTACATCAAGCTCAATAGAACAATTCTTTAATCTTTCCAGATACTGTGCCTTTGAGTTTATTTGACCTCCTCATGACCTTACTGATATTTATTGACACTTGACTCATTAATTTGACCATGACGAGACCCTAGAACCTAATGAGACCAACCCTATGAACTAATAATATGAATTGGGAGTGAAAGTGAATCATGATTGAAGAAAATAGAGAGGAGAATCAACAAGTTTTACATGAGGGAAAAATGATGAAAGACCACTACCATCAATGAATCCATGACCTAATGGAATGATGAAAATTTATGGTATGGGACTCCTAATATGCAAATGCAAAAGAGTAAGTTTGATCACTGATGGTAGTATGCCAAAACTGACACTAACATTGGCTCCAATGGGGATGGTAGCTCCTTGGAGGTGCCAAGACACTTAGACCAAGTAGCCTTATCCATTGGGAAAATATGGTCAAAATACTGAAAACTGACATAATGCAAACTGACTTTGACTCAAAATATGGCTAAAAACTTAAATAAAACCAGCAAACCTTACACATATCATTCAAGTTTTATATCCTTCACCTTAGGCCCCAAACTTCAATGACTGTGTAATTGAAATCTGACCAACAATGGCATGGTATATACAATTATTGTGACACAATTTTGGATCCATTATCTTCAATAGTGGTAGTGCTTCAATAGGCTACCATTTACTGGTCCTCTAGGGCAATCTTGGCCATCCATCTCTGAGAGAAAGAAAGCATTCTATCCCCTGTATGCTGAAATCTTGTATGGTCCTCTCCATAGGTTGTCGAACTTACCATGCTTCCCTTTGTCCTTATTTCTTGTGTCCCATCTCAACATCACATCATCCAACTGAAACTTTTCTGCTTTAGTCTTACGGTCATAGATTTTCTTTATCTTCTCCTGCAACTGAATAGTGTTTTGAGAAACTTCCTCTCTTGTCTGCTGAAGGTCGATCATTTTATTGATCCTTTGCTGGTTATCATCTTCCTCACTGCCAGCCTCTTGCAATAATCTCATGACCGGAACTATAAGTGACGTGGGAAAAACAACATCAGTACCATAAACCAACTCAAACGGTGACATACCTATGGATTTCTTGCTGTTGAATCTATCTTCCCATAACGCGTTGATGAGCTTTCGATGCCAGTTCCTCTTATTTTCTTCCATCATTTTCTTGATTATGTTTATAAAAGATTTATTTGATGATTCTGCCAGGTCGTCGCCTTGTGGGTAATATACTGTCGAATGGCCCAACACAATATTGTATTTGTTGCAGAACTCCACCATATTATTAGATATAAAGATTGCTGCGTTATCTGTTATGATTTTGTGAGGGAAACCAAAACGAGACAAGATATTTGATTCTAAAAATTGAATGATTACCGTATCTGTAGCCTGCCTTGCTGGAATGGCCTTGATCCATTTGATGAAGTAATCTGTACCTGTCAAAATCCATCGATGTTGTGCTGATGATGCGGGATGGATCTCCCATATGAAATAAAGTCCCCACTGCTGAAAAGGAGCATTTACTGAAATTGGTTTCAAATGAAGAGGAAGTAATTTCCTTTTTCCTTGGAAAACTTGACACTCATGGCAGCTCATCACTGTTTTGTACAGATCTGAAAATAAGGTGGGCCAATAATATCCTGCTCTCAACACTTTGTTAGTTATAGTTTTCCAAAACAAATGACCACCACAATCACCTTTGTGAAATTCATGCATCACGTGCTAAGCCTCATATTCAACCAAACAATTAAGCAGAATACCTCCTGGATCTTTCCAATAAAGAGCATTGTTTAAAATACATAATTTAGCAGACTTAAGTTTCAGTGATCTAACTTTGCTTCTAGACATCCCCAGAGGTGGTGAAAGATGCTGAAGAACATAAACTATGTCGGAATGCCATGGAGATTCAAGAAAAATGTCTGAAACTAAAACAAGAAAACCATCATCCTCATCCTCTGACATCGCTGCTATGAGGTTTATGTTCAGGGCACGCAGGTTGGATTGTGCCATTAGTGTTGCCAAACCTTTTCCTTTGATCAACTTTGTGGGTTTAATCTCCAAATCATATTCCAACATTGCTACTATCCACTTACCTCTTCTTCCCTCTGGATCAGTTTGCATCAGGACATCCTTCACTGCTGCATTAGGAACATATGCTATAGAATGTGAATGCAAAATGTATACTCTAAAATCCTTCAATTCTTTTATAATGGAAAATGCTTGTTTCTCAATGATATTATACTGCAAAGAAACATCTCGAATGGTCCTACTGAAACATGCAATGGGTTGTTCAATCTGATCTCTCTTTTGCATCAAAATCGCAGCCATAATATGCTCCGATGCAAATGAAAATATAATGAGATCTTGAGTATAGCCATGACTGATCAAGACTGGGGCATTGGACAGAGAAAAATTTACCAGGTTAAATGACTTGATAGCCTCCTCACTCCATTTGATAGCGCTATCCTTTTTCAACATGTTAGTCATTTCTCTTAAATGTTCGGCCAAATTGGGTATAAATCTGCGCAAGAATTTCATCTTACCATTAAATGACTGAATCTCCCTTTTGTTACGTGGAAGGTCTATGTGCCGAATTGCCTCCACTCTTGAAGTATCAATGCGGATACCATCTTTAGAGATGATATTCCCTAGCAGCTTGCCTTCATCCATAGCAAACAGAATTTTCTTTTGATTGAGAGAAATCCCAAACTTTCTGCATCGCTAAAAAACAACCTTAAAGTGGTGCAAATGTTCATCATCAGAACCAGAAAATATTGTCAGATCATCCAAATAAACAACAAGAAAAACATCCTTTTCATTGGCACAATCAATATCCATTACTCGCTAGAAAGTGGCTCTAGCATTCTTCAACCCAAATGGCATTTTGGCATACTAGAAAGTTCCCCGGGGTGTTGTGAAAGCAGTTTTGTCTTGGTATTTTTCAAGCACCAAGATCTGATTATAGCCTGAGTAGCCATCGAGTAGTGACATCCTTGATGCTCCAACTACTCTCTACAGAATATGGTCCATCTTCGAAAGTGGATATTTATCCTTTAAGGAGGCTTTATTCATATTCCAGAAATCTATGCACAACCTTATCTCTCCTGTCTTTTTACGTGCTGGGACCAAATTTGAAATCCAGTTAGAAAATCTAATTGGGAAAATGATACCAGCTTTATACAATATGTTTACCTTTTTTTCAATGGATGGCAGCAGCTTTGGGTTGATCCTTCTCAGATTCTGTATAAATGGCTTCTGATCCGGCTTGATGGGAATAGTATGCTGAATTATATTTTTGTCATACACCTTAACATTTTAATAATCCCATGCAAACACATCAGAAAATTCAGAAAGTAATTTAACATACTGTTCCTTTGCCTTTGGGGACAATGCTTTTGACAACTTCACCAGCTTAGGCTTGTCAGCTATTCCAAGATTAACCTCTTCTACTCCTTTATCAATAGGCGCCAGGCTCGGTTTCTTGGCAACATCATCCTGATCAAAAAGCTCCTCTAAAGGTATGAGATCTCTAGGAATTACATTGTCTTTCAGCTGCAACACATCCATCTGATTTTCTTCGATTTCTTGATCATCGACCTCATGATCACCTTCTATGGGAGTATCCTTGAATTTTCCTTCACTTTGCAAAAAATTATTGATTTCATTGTCATCCCAAAACATTTGCCAATACCTTAAATTATCCGAAACAACAAGCCGATTTTTGACATAAATTTCAAATTTGTTGCTAGAATTCATTGGAATCTTCAAATTTCTTGCAGTAGTGGCAAGAGAATCTGCAATAAGATTCTGCATTCAGGGTATTGTTGTCAAAGTGTACTCAGAAAACGTCCTCAAGATGTCTAGGACTGCATTTCTTTAGGTCCTCAATCGTGGATGATTTTCTTGGTACTCTCCTTTTACCTATTTGATTATCAACTCAGAATCTCCATAGACAGAAATCCTCTTTGCATTAGCTTCTTCAAAATTTTCAAACATGCAATCAAAGCTTCATACTCTACTTCATTGTTAGAGCAGTCAAAAGCCAATTTGTAAGAACATACTCTAACATTACTAGGAACTTTTTCAGGCTAGAAAACAGGGCTCCGAATCCATATTCCTATACCAGCACTGTCCTTACCAACAGCTCCATCAAAATCCATGCTCCAAAGGCCTTCTTCTTCTTATTCTAGATGCTGAAATTTTGCTTATTTCTCTACTTTATCTTAACTGATTTCTGCATCTTTCTATTGTTCACTGTCTTTTTTCTGCTGGTAGGCAGGAAGCTCATAAATGCTTATTTCTTTATCTTTTTCCTTTTTAAGGACTTCCCTAAAATTTTCTGAAATTTCAGGTATCTCATCTACTTCTACCAACTGAACATTTTCATCATTCAAACCCCCATATGAATATAATACAAATGACTCCAGATCTGTGTGGGCTGCATTAATGGGATGATTAACTGGCTTCTCTTTGCTGGTGATCATGTATTTCATTTTCTTCTCCCTATATAATTTTCTCAACCGACCGAACACGGGAATGGTCGCATAAGAGAAATCAAGCTGAATGGTCCCTTTCAGTTTTGCACCCCATGACCTAGACAAAAGCATTCCAAACCGTAGTCGAACATCGGCAACAAAAACATCCATCAAAACATTCTTGGCTAGGATTTGGTCTAGAGATACTACCAAGTCTTTGATAAGACCAATACAATGGACCCTACTAGAGTAAAAGGAATACAAATCATGGTATTTGCGGGTAATATCAAGTCCCAACTTCTCCATAATGGCCTTAGGCATCAAGTTGTGCGAGGCTCCAGAGTCCAACATGGCATTATGTAAAATGAACTCATGTAATCTAAGACTGAGGTAGAAGGGAGGGACTTCACTCTCTTTAGACTGACCTTCTATGGCTGGGCCAAAAATGAGTTCAGGATAATCATCTTCAACATTCACCATATCCGATACAGAGTCTATTTACAAAATTCTAGACACCTGATGTTTATAAGTACTATTTTTCACCAACTCAGTCAAGGGCATGGACACCTTCAGCTTAGAAATTTCATTTTCAAAATTAAAAGAAGGAAATTTTTCTACCTTTTTGATGGGAGGATATTTCTTCTCGACTTGTTCCTTTGTTGCGTTAATCTAGTTCTTTTCATTTGCTCCGTTAATTGCTGAGGATGCCTTGTCGGGAGAAGGATCAGCAAGCTCTTTCCCTTTCCTTTGAGTATTTGAGGAATCATTCTTCGATTGTAGCACTTTCCTTTTCTGAATGAGATTGAAGGGCATCTATGCTCCTCAAATAATACTGTTTCTGTTGTGCTGACAAAGCGTTCATGTATCCTCTTTGATAATCATCAGACTCTTCCTCTAACACTACATCATTGGCCAATATGAAATCTTTGTCCTTTCGAATGTCTGTAGTTGTTGTATATTCCTCATCTTCTATGAGAAAAATGGGTGCACCATCAGCAGTGAAAAAATGGTTAGCTTCAACTACCGGATCATCATCATCATCTGTTTCCATTCCCTGAACATAATTTTGCTGCAAAGGATTTCTGATTTGCTGTTGTGGCATTGCTTGGTCTTGCGTTCTACGTTCTCTCTGCTTAATTCTGAATTGTGGCTGCTGATGTCCTCTGAAATTTGGATTCTTGATTTGTGCTTCAGGTCTATCTGAAATATTCATCTGATCAACCATCTTTTCCACTGTTCATATTAAAGTGTCCATCTTACTGTATGAAGGAGAGGCTTCTTCTTTCACAGTTACCCTCTTTTCGGTCTTTGTCCGCGCTCTTCTGGCCAACAAATTTTCTTCAACGCTCATAGCTATCTTCTACATGTCTTCAAGTGTGGTAGGATCTCTTTCTCGTAGTTGATATGCCATATCAGCATCGAAAACATCTGGAAAATTGAGCAAAGCTAACCCCATGGGGGGCTTCAGATTGGCCGGAATAGCATTATATATAGCATTAAATCTCACACAATAATCCTGTACGGTTTCACCCACATTTCTTTTAATATTTTCATATTCAGACAAGATTTGAAGTGGGTTTTTCTTTACCTCCCACTGGTCTAAGAATTGTCTATGTAACTCTTGCAAAGTGTGGATAGAGCCTGCTGGTAATGCTCTAAACCATTTTCAAACTTCACCTCCAAAGCTTTGGACAAACAATCTTGTGGTTACATTTTTTGCCTCTACCTCATGAAGATCAAAAAAATCATTCATCTTATCAACATGCTGCTAGGCTATGATGCTTTGAGTGGCATCAAAGATAGGTATTTTACTTTAGTAATCAACAGCCATATCATTCAGGTTCTAAGGTAAAACCAAGGGTGCATACCGGGCAGCCATGACTCGAGGTGGATTTACAGCAGTGTTTGTGTTTCTAGGATTCAAGGGAGGTGTTGATGGAGGAGTCGAAAGCTAAGAATTGACTTCTGAAACTAGTGGGAATGCTGATGAATTAAGGGCGGGAAATGTTGTTTCTGATAACTCTGAAGGCTCAGGGATATTGGTTACAATGATAGATGTCTGAGGGGAATTCAGAATATAGTAATCAATTGATGTGTTTTCCCTTTGAACTTCGATATCTATAAGAAATTCTGGATCTAAAACGGTGTCATCAAGTGCAGTCTTAGATTTATTTCTGAACAAAGAAAACTTAAAACACTCATCAAAAGAAAGGTCTTCTACAAACAACCACTCATTTGGCTAGGTATGGGATCTGAAAATAGGCCCAGGACTTAGTGATCCTTCTTGTCTTCTGATTATCCTTGGAATGAGATTGGGATTTTCAAACATAGGGGGAGGATTTGGATCAGGGTTGGCCTTTGTGTATCTCCTCGAAGCTAGTGTGGTAAAATTTCCAGTTTACAATATTTTATTTTAGCCTAGAAAACTCTAAATCTCATCATCCAGAGTCCAAGAATTTATATGGAAGATATTACTGGGGTGATCAGTCCTTTATGCTAAACTTCCCCAGTACGATCGCCAAAAATGTTATCACCTAATTTGGACCTTAGGGTGAAGGAAGGAAAATTAGGGTAACCTCAAACCACACTCAGCCTTGTAGCTAGCCCTACACGGTCAGGAGAGGGCTCTCTCCAGGAAAAATATTCAATGAAATATAAGAGTAAACTGATTTTAGGCTAGGTGTAATAATTTGAAATTTTTTATAACTATTCAGGGTTGTAGGATAGATGGGTTGGGCAGTTTGAGACTAGGGAATTAAATCAGAGATACAGGTTATTTCATGGGGCAAGGTAGGCAGGGATTTTAACAATTCAGTTTAAATAATGATGGAATGTTTAAGACTGGTGAGGAGCTGAAAATGGCATAGGAGATGGATCCTTTTCAAATAGAAGAAAACATCGAGTATTGAATGATTTCCCAAGGCAGAGCATTATACAATGGATTCTACCTATATATCTTGAAAGCATTCAACCAGAGATATGAATAAAATGAATGGAAAACATAACAATTAATAGATGAACACAAAAGAAAGAACAATGCTAAAATCCATACCATGGGGATCCCACAAATCAGAGCTGCATTTTTTTATTAATTCCCTGCCAAACTATTGCAAATGGAGCGCAGAGTGTCCTCATTGATTTCCAACTTATTCCACACTTTATTCCCCCTTACAAATGATTCAAAAATTACATTAAATAGACAGAATTTGAGGGGAGTAGATCCACAGAAAAAAGGAGTTGTTTCACCAGCTCAGGAACCGAAATCTGAACATAGAAAAGAGACCAACAATATGCCCCTAAAAAGAAGGAGAAACAATACATTTTGACCATCTTTAGGATTTGTTGTTACATCCAAATAATGAAAATAGGAAATCTGAAGAACAAATCCCTTTTTCATCGCTGCTGTAGATGTCTCTGATTCATAATTAGTTCTTGGCCTTGACTGTTTCTTTTTCTTTTTTGAAAATCCCTTATATGTCGAGAAATGCATTTTGGAACCAATAAAAATGAAATTCGCCATTTAATGAAGAAAAATCCCCTTTTGAGTGAAAAAGAGCAAAGGAAAGGATGGCAGGGCCAAGTTGCGATCGCAAATCACAATCGCCAATCACAATCGAAAGAGGGGAGGGGTATTGGAAAGATGCGATTGGAAGAAGTGCGATGGGGTGAAAGGATAAGCCGAAGGAGTAATGGGGAAATCCCTTTAAAAAAAATACAAATAAGCTTTGCACTTTTACAAAGGAAAACCCCTTTTTTCTTTGGAAAGGTGGAAGGGATTTGAGGTGGGACCAAAGGGAGGAATCGCAATCGCAATCAAAGTGGAGCGGGACAAAAGACTGGTGGGACAATCACGCGATGCAATGAGTGACATACGATTCATCGCATCGGCGGGTCGGGACCGTGGAGGTTTAAACATGGTGGAGAGAAAACATGCGATGTGATGAAATACTTAAGAAATATTTTAAATCAAATTACAACTTTTACAAAGGGAAAGCACTTTTGTGTGGAGCGGGGATGAAAGGTGTTATGGTGGGACTGGGAGGGAATCGCAATCACAAATCGATAGGGAAGTGGAGCGGGAGCAATGCTGTAGGAAATGCCGATTGCGACGGTGTGATGGCTTGTGAGCCATCTGATCGAAAGGGCAAATCGACGATGGAGATGTAATTGGCGGGAGTCAATCGGAATAATCATGGGCACGGGGATGCTGTGGAGATGTGATGCGATCGGGCGATGCGATTTAATGTGGTTCGTCGGATTTTTGATAAGATTAACGGTCCAGATGTGATCGAGCGGGGTCAATCGAGAGTATGCGATTTGAATCGGGAGAAGGGATTGCGATGATGCGATTGCAATCGGATCGGAGGGATCAGAGATGGTTTGATCGCATCAGATATTTATGGGTCAAAGGGACTTTTGCGATGCAATTATGCAATTAGATTGGGAGAAAGGGGATTACAATGAAAAAAATTTAAAACTATATGAAAAGGTAAAGTTACAAAGACTAAGGGACAAATGAGAAAAGGGACAAGGTTAGGCCTTTGGGGACTTTTGTTCACTTAGGCATATTTTCCCATCCAGAAGTCAGTTTGGGGAGTATAATATATCGTTGGAAAGCTCTTTCTAGGATCTTTCTTATGGAAATACTTAGAACATGATTTTGTACTAAAAATACTGTGGAAATCCTCTTTGAAAATCAGGGTGGTGGCTATGTAGAGATAGCGGCTTCTGAAGTGCAACTTATTACATATGAAGACATAATATTACATAAAAGATGATAATAAAATCAAATTACCATGTTTTCACCTCAAAACATGGTTTTGAGGTGAAAATTACATCAAGCTCAATAGAACAATTCTTTGATCTTTCCAGATATTGTGCCTTTGATTTTATTTGACCTCCTCATGACCTTATTGATATTTATTGACACTTGACTCATTAATTTGACCATGATGAGACCCTAGAACCTAATGAGACCAACCCTATGACCTAATAATATGAATTGGGAGTGAAAGTGAATCATGATTGAAGATCATAGAGAGGAGAATCAACAAGTTTTACATGAGGGAAAACTGATGAAAGACCACTACCATCAATGAATCCATGACCTAATGGAATGATGAAAATTTATGGTATGGGACTCTTAATATGAAAATGAAAAAGAGTAAGTTTGATCACTGATGGCAGTATGACAAAATTGACACTAACAACTTTAATGAAATACATGTGAGCAGTCAAGAAAACCCACATAACTACTCACTTTATTATGTTCATTCTGACCTTGACTCATTCATTCTTTACAATGATGAAGACATTAATGAACAAGTAGCTGAAGAAGAAGAGGACCAGAATAGAGAATAAGCAGCTCAAATGGAAATTGTACAACACAATTCTGAATATGAACCTTTTTGGAACATGAGCTTTGATGGCTCTATTAGGTCCCCGTAGTTTTGGCAGATTGGAGATGACCAAAAAGACAAGGGTAACATCAAACCTATATTTGGAGTCCTAGGACCTAGCCTTCCTATACTCAGAGAGGGCTCTCTCTATGCTTATGTAAAATATTTAACTTGTTTGATTTTAGGCTAGTTATAGGGATTATGATTTTCTTGTTTGTTTGTTTGGTTGGATAGGTTGTCAAGAAGAATAGGTAGAGTAAGAGAGGATCAATACATTAGGCTATGGAGTCTAAAAATATTTTGAAGAGTGCAATAGATAGTTCAAGGGTGTTTCATAGGGCAAGTAAACAGGGCCAAATGCATCTAAGTAGGTTTTGAGTTTGTGAAATGAACATGGAGGAGTGAATATAGTAGTTAAGGGGCAATCAAGGATCCTTTAACAAACTAATAACAAGGAAAAGCTTTCAGCATGATTAGCATAGTAAAAACTTGAAGAGCATTGAAGGATTCTTCAACCAAACAATACTAAGCAGACCTTAGAGCAACAGATGAGTAAAATTAGAGAGTAGTAAAGGATTCTCTAAAAATTACTTGCAAAAAATTATATTTTTAACATAACATCTCAGTAAAACTAAATAGCACTTAATAATTCATTAGTTATAATTCAAGGAAGAAAACATAAAGATCAAAGGATGCAGACCAAGCAGGGTGCCAAAAAGATATATCCTACTCTAATATTTCTATCCCATGATCAAAGAAACATAATTAGAAATGAAGAAAACATGTACAAAAGGTGGAATACATCACCATTCAACAAAGCTTTATGAATCCTAAGAATGAGCTTAATCCACAGCTTCTTAGTCCAAATCCATCACAAGACCCCAAAGCCAATTTCAGAAATAAACTCAGAGTCTATATCATATTATGCTTAGCAACCAACCAACAAAAAAAAATAAGACCTCCATGCTCTATTTATCTAGCAAATGAGGGACAAAACCATAATTAGGGTTTTGGAAACCATAAATACACCATAAATGTCATTTATGTCCAAAGAGGACATGCAAGGCCCAAGGCACACAATATCTATTACAATAAATGAAAGATAACTCAAAATTAACTCCTCAACCAACTCTGGAGTGATTTGCCCAAAAAAACATTAAAATATCATTAAGTGTGTTTTGTTGAATTTTTTTGCACAAAAGCAACACAGAGGTCCAAAGGCGCAGCGCCTACACCAAAAAACTGAGTCATCTTGCAGCCAAGTTTTGAAGGCCTTCCTGATGTTGGAATGGGCTCCGTGATGGCTTGTTGGAAAACATGTTGAGCCTAATTTCCAAAAATTCCCTTGGCTTTATGATTGGGCCTCATTTGATTGTCCAAAAATCAAAAATCCCAAGGCTAGTAAAGGCGCAGCGCCAGCCCTAAAAACATGGTAGAAAGGTGAAATTTCAGGTGCTTTTGACCCTTTTGGAGGACCAAATCAATTCCAAATGACCTAAAATTTTGTGAGCATTGTTGTACTTGACCTAAAAAATCCAAAAATTTAAACCATTTCTTTTGAGGATTCCTTGAGAAAAAGCGCAACACCAAGGGCGCTATGCCTTTGGCCCTTTAAATTAGCGAAAACTCAAAATTTCCAAAAAGTTCCCAAAATTTAGATTTTCCTTGCTTTTTATGTTTGGGATGCTTGCATGGAAGAATTAGCAAGAAGGTTAAGTTTTTCTTAACCTTTTTCCTCCTTGAGGGCTTGAACTTTGGCAAGGGCTCTTTTGAGCTTGGCCCTTGCAATTTGATTTCTCAAGGCATAGTGCTTGGCCATCTTTTTCTGTAGGCCAAGGTCCCTTTGTGTCTTCTTTAGCTGCTTGTTTTCATCCTTATAATACTCAATGACATACTTCGCCATGCCAAGATTTCTTTGTAGGTCTCTGATTTGAGCATCCTTGCTTTGGAGCAAGATGCTAGTGGTCCTTTCTTCATCTTCATTTTCACTGTCAAGGTCAATGAATTCAAATTTTTGTTTAGTTCCATGCTTACCTTTCTTATCTCCAACAGTGACCTTTTCCTTGCCTTTTTCAAGCTTCTTTGTTGATGAGGAAGGCATGACCCCTTTCCTTTTAGAGGCAACAAACACATGCCTTTCTCCTCTTTGGTTTGTCAAAGGAAGAAGTTCAATATTGTTTACCTCCATGCCATATGTCTTGCTTCTATCTTTATGATCATCCTTATTTTGCTCACTAACTTCTTGGCTCACTTCTTCATTTGTATCCTTCATGTTGTAATAACTGTTTTCTTCTTTTCTGCTCTCTGTAGTGCCTTTATCCTCTTCATTGCCTTCTTTATTTCCTTCGGCACTGTCATGAAACTCATTGTGTTCCATATCATCACTGCCTTTATCAATACTATGAGCCTCACTGTATTTTGCACTATTCTCATGGGCATCATGACCGTTGTCATGACTATCACTACCTCCCCCCTTACTGCTACTTGCCTCATTGTTGTGATCTTCACTGCTATTATCATCCTCTTCATTTTCTTCACTGTTATCATTAGCGTCACTAAAATTTTGGTAATTGGGGTCACTACTGTCATTAGCACCATCATCTGTCTCTTTGTCACTTTCTTCACTTGTATCCATACTGCCTTCTACCTCTTCATTGTAATATTCCAAAATTTTAGCCTCCAAGCTAAATGGAATATTAGAGTTGTTTTATCACTAGGAGGATGAATAATTGGGTAAGGAGGCCCATTAACCTCTTTAGAAGGATCAATAACACCCTAATGAGAAAAGGGGTAAGAATAAGCAGCTAATTTGAGCACCCTTAGGTGTGAACAGAGATGGGGACATGTTGATTCAGTCAAATTTGACCAAGTCAACTAAGTTGTCTAGATACATTGAATCTCCTTTGGACAACACAATTTTGGCGGAGGACAAATTGCAAGAGCTTGATGGCACATATGGATGGAACCCAATGAGGATAGGTTCACTTGCTATATAGGAAGAGGATGGAGGCCTTATTTATTCATGCTTTTTTATTTCGATCTATTGATCTTGTCTGTTTAGACTTGGCTTCACCTTGTTTAGCAAGGTAGCACTGGGTGTTCCTGGGTGGGAATCCCACCTCTTCCCTTGAGAGGCTTCTTGGGAGATATTGTTCAATATTTCTCCACATCCAGGCTCAATTCCAAGCATCATTCTTCAATCCCAGCGTTATTTCTGCAGCAGAATATTGCTGGGTTGCAGGGTGTTGCAGTGGAGGATTATTACACCACTTACGGGTCTGTTTCTCAGTAGAAGGTGTCTTCCTCCTCTTGAAAAATCAGCTAGGAAGATTTTTTAGCACATTTCAGATCTTGGCAGTAGGCCAAAGTATTTCTCATCTCCTACATCACAGTACCTTGCAGGAACTGCGTCATTTTATGCAGAGTTGATGTAGTAGGGTTAAGACCCTTGTTTTTGAGCTAGTTTCCTAGGGAAAGGGCCAACCCTTTTCCTGGAAAACTAGAGGAAGGGATCCTCATCACTCTTTTGTATTATTCAGCTATATTTCTGTAATTTTTCAGTAAGACTACATTTTCTGAGCTGAATATTCAGATCTTCTCTTCCTTGTACATGTGTTTCATGAAACCCTTACCGGGTTAGCTTTATAATGCAATAAGGAGACCAGATCTCTGTTTTCTTGGTATATTATTCCATGTAACTCTAGATACATGTTATTTCATTATTTTACTGTAGAAACCCTCATAAAATAATGCTTTCTATGATTCATTCTTTTTTTGCATAACTTCAGTCATGGGATTTGGCTATTTTCAAGTTGTCGGGTAGCCGGGAGGTCTGTTTAACATATCAAAAGGGATTTATTTTTTATCACCTTTTGTATGTGAGACCCTAAGAGCATATGCTAAGGGAACCTAGAATTATTTCACCCAGTAATAACACAGATCTTCAGAAATAACGTTTCCAAGGTCTAATTCTTGCATTTTCCCCACTCGTGAAGGTGTAGCATTTTTCTGTTGCTTTTGTTTTACTCATTGGAGGGCTATGTGATTTTTAGCACATCATATAAGCTATATTTCTGCATCTCCAACTTCAAAATATCTTAAGATATTGTTGTTGTTGTAGAAAATTCCAGGTTTGGGATATTGCAGTGGTATCAAAGCAACAATCTTGGATCAACCTATGGAACTCAGCCATGTAGCTATCCATAGAATGAGAGATGAACAAAATGTAGACTCCATTATGTGGAGTAAAAAGGGAAGATAAGCTTACAAAGCTTCTTCCAAAATTTGTGCAATGCATCAATGAAAATATTAAGAAGATGAGAGGAGAGATGGAATCTCCTTATGAGATTGGATCTAGAGCCAGATCTAGATTGGCACATGATAGGTGTAAGCATACAGCTACACCCTATTATGCACAACGTAGTTAAATGCCCAGGGTTTCTATGAGAAAGATGAAATAAGGAGAAATGTCGAAGGAGGGAACTCTTAGCAATTTCCTGCAAGAATATGAATCTCAAGATGAGAAGTTTAGAGATCATATTACTTTCAAAGAGTTCTACAAGATCAAGGTGGAGAGGAGCCAACTGCATGACATGGATAGATTTTCTCTCTCTACCTTTGATGGGTCTCCAACTTTCTCAGCCAAAGCTTGGGTGGAGGAGTTGTGCACTTACTTGCAGCAGCACCCAGTTTCTGAAGAAGAAGCCATCAGAGTTGCAGCGCTACACTTTGAAGGTAAGGCCTATGCTTGGTGGATGTTTGAGTCATTTTCATTGAAAAATTTTAATACTTATTCTTTTTCAAAGTTCACTAAGAGATTGGTTGAAATATTTGATGCAAAACATGAAACAAACAAACCAATGAAACTTTTGCATAAGTTGGGGGAAACTGCAAACTCAAAACCACTTCAGAAACCTATTAGAGGAGATCATATCTTGCATGACACCTTGCTAAAGGTAAGATATTTATTTCATGGCCTTGGACAAGAGGGCATGAGGGGTCCTTTTGCAAAGGAGGAACCTCTTATTGAGAAGTTACCGCCTATTCATATTAAAGATGAAGAGAAAGATGGGGGTTACAGCGTTGTCACATCTAGAGCATATCTAGTGCCTCATGTAGAGGAAGGAGGAGCACATGCTCCAACAGGAGGATTTCTTTTGACATTGCAAGAATTTCCCCAGGATCTCACATGTGGGAGGCAAGGTAAATTCAATGAGCAGCTTGATTGTGAGATGGTATTGATGGAAGGAGAAGGTAGGGAGGAAGGACATCATCACTTAATGAAGAGCACACACCCCTATTTATTTCAGAGAGCTGGTGCAAGGAGGAAGGAGACTAATTTGCACTATGAGGGCAAGGGCAAGGTTTCCCAACCATATAGATAGTATTCTCTTTCCATGGATGTCTCACTACATGGAGGAATTCCATCAGGGAGACCACCAGACTTGGAGTTGGTAAGATAAATCTTGCCATTTGGTTCACCACTCTTGGATTCCAGGGAGGCGAAAACTTTGGAGGAGTCCAGTGTAGTGCAAAGATTTTGGGAAAAACTCAAGGAGGAGGAGGACATCCTCCCATTTTCAGCACCACCAACTCTCACTACCTGTACTGCGCTGACAGAGGTTGCTGCAGTTATGGAGGATGGAACCTTCATGGTACAAGGGAGCTGCTCCATGGATTTGGATAAACAGAGGGTACTTCCTTTGAGGGAGGAATCCCCCATACATTGGAGTAGATGGAGGCCACTCATGCTTGCTTTGGCCAAGATCCGAAGATTCTTCTTAGAGGAGAGCTTTTCATGGGAGGCCAACTTCCAAATATCATTGCTTCTTTTTTAGCATGAGTAGCTGCATGATGGGCATGGAAGCAATCTAGAGGATGAATTTGGCATGAGGGATGTCAAAGGAAAGGACAACATCATATGTAGAGCTTCACCTTGCAGATCACCAGCGCTATCCTTTAGGAGGATTGATCCTTATTGGAGGTCTCAACTCTTGGTAGAGTACTCCAAGGATCTTGGTTCTTGCATGATTCTTGATGATCATGATGGGGATGACAAATATATGGTGGATGATATGGTCATCTATTCTTATGGCATATTCTTCTTGACTAGAGCTTCGAAGCTCAAGGAGAAGCTGCTGCATGCAGCACATGAGGACTTCTTTTCCATGCATCTTGATGCATATCTTTCCTTGGCAAAGGAGTTCACTTAGGAGGGCATTCAGCATGATATAATTCAACATTTGGAGAGATGAATAGCCCAGATGATGATAGAGGGGATGTCACAGCCACCTTCCTACTCATTGGAAGTGAGGAAGCATCTTTAGTTGAGCCATTTCAGCTCAAGACCTCAAGTGCATGATGGAGAATGTACAATTTCACCTCATGTTTTGTACCTTTTGTCCTTTTATGAGTAGCATATTGTACCAAGGAAGATTATTCCTTCTTGCATATTGTATAATGATGTACTTGAAGCCATTTGTAGCATTGGGATTGGCTATCTCATTGGTGGTTTGTGGGGGAAGCCACATGATTTTTGGTGTGCACCATTGACACCCTTTTGTACTTTCATGCTTATATCTTGTAAAATAATTGTGGCAGAAAACAAGTGGTTGGAGAAACACTTTTTTTTGTTTGATTTTATGCAGGCAAGGAATGCACTGTGCTGGTTCCTTGTATGGGACCTTGATCCACTTTCTGGTTGTCAAGTGACAACTTGTTTCTATTGGTTTTTGCTTCCATGTTTTGCTGATATCTCTATGTTCATAGGAAGCTTTGATGGGAAAGTGGGATGTGAGTTGAAGATTTCCATTGGGAGGATGATTCTCCCTACTTTTCATGATGCATGTTTCTGAAGGAGCGATGGGCAGCCCATGATTTCCAAATTACATCTCTCTTCTTCATGTGGGAGAAGCCATATGGAGAGTTTGAGTTTTTGGAGGAGGCACTTCATGGTTTATTTGTTTGATGGGGTAGCCTGGGCCACTCTCGAAGGTCATGATATTTCAGCCCAAGATCAGCAGCAACCCCACACTTATCATAGATGGAGAAAGAAACCACTTGGTTTGGAGGATCCAATCTCTCCATGCAGCCCCAACACATTGTATGCACCGAGTGTTGAGGACATTTTTGAGCTAACTAGATTGGTTCATTTCATTTGGATGATAGCATGGGTGTGGGAGTCACTCATTGGGAATAATAATCCCCATGTTCATCATAACTCCTACCTTGAAGAGGCCATTAGATAGAAGGGAGGTTTCCACTTACATATTCCACCTTTCTATGATGTGAGCCATATGGTTTTGCATGTTTGGGAGGAGACATTGGGGGACAGATTTGTAGCAGATGATATTGAGTAGTGGAGGAGACTTTCTGATGAGGAGGCCACAAGAAGAGGAGGGGAGGATATTTCTCTCCTTATGCATTTTCTTGAGGACAAGCAACATTTTGGAGGGGAGGACTGTAATATTCCAAAATTTTAGCCTTTAAGCTAAAAGGAATATTAGAGTTTTTTAATCACTAGGAGGATGAATAATTGGGTAAGGAGGCCCATTAACATCTTTAGAAGGATCAATAACACCCTAATGAGAAAATGGGTAAGAATAAGTAGCTAATTTGAGCACCCTTAGGTGTGAACAGAGATTGGGACAGTTGATTTAGTCAACTTTGACCAAGTCAACTAAGCTGTCTAGATACATTGAATCTCCTTTGGACAGCGCACTTTTGGTGGAGGACAACTTGCAAGAGCTTGATCACACATGTGGATGGGACCCAATGAGGAGAGGTTCACTTGCTATATAGGAAGACGATGGAGGCCTTTTTTAGTCATGCTTTTGTATTTCGATCTATTGATCTTGTCTGTTTAGACTGGGCTTCACCTTGCTATTTAGCAAGGTAGCACTGGATGTTCCCGGGTGGGAATCCCACCTATTCCCTTGAGAGGCATCTTGGGAGAGATTGTTCAGTATTGCTCCACATCCAGGCTCAAGGCCAAGCATCATTCTTTATTCATAGCATTATTTCTGCAGCAGAATATTGTTGAGTTGCAGGGTGTTGCAGTGGAGGATTCTTACACCACTTCCGGGTGTGTTTCTCAGTAGAAGGTGTCTTCCTCCTCTTGAGAAATCAGCTAGGAATATTTTTGAGCACATTTCAAATCTTGGAAGTATGCCAAATTAGTTCTCATCTCTTACAGCATAGTCCATTGTAGGAACTGTGTCATTTTATGCAGAGTTGCTGCAGCAAGGTTAAGACCCTTGTTTTTGAGCTAGTTTCCTAGGGAAAGGGCCAACCCTTCTCCTGGAAAACTAGGGGAAGGGATCCTCATCCCTCTTTTATGATATTCAGCTATATTTCTATAATTTTTTAGTAATAATACATTTTTTGAGCTGAATATTCATATCTTCTCTTCCTTGTACATGTGTTTCATGAAACCCTTGCCGGGTTAGCTTTATAATGCAATAAGGAGGCTAGATCTTTGTTTTCTTGGCATATTATTCCATGTAACTCCAGATCCATGTTATTTCATTATTTTACTATAGAAACCCTCATAAAATAACGTTGTCTATGATTCATTCTTTTTCTGCATAACTTCAGTCATGGGATTTAGCTATTTTCAAGCTGTCAGGTAGTCGAGAGGTCTGTTTAACATATCAAAAGGGATTTATTTCTGATCCCATTTTGTATGTGAGACCCTAAAAACATATGCTAAGGGAACCCAATGTTATTTCACCTAGTAATAATGCATATCTTTAGAATAATGTTTCCAGGGTCTAATTCTTGCATTTTCCCCACTCGGGAAGGTGTAGGCATTCTTCTGTTGCTGTTGTATCACTCATTGGAGGGCTATGTGTTTTTTAGCACATCATATAAGCTATATTTCTGCATCTCCAACTTCAAAATATCTTAATATATTCTTGTTGTTGTATAAAATTCCAGTTTTGGGATATTACATTCATCCCCAACATCATCATTTGTTTCTTCCATGATGACATCACTACCCTCTGCCTCTTCATCTTCAAAATCATCATTTACCTTGGTTTCCATGTTTTCTGCTTCATCACTGACCTCTGTCTCTTTATTTTCTTCATTTTCTGATGCATTAGGAGAGGGTGAGGAAGGAGAATTGTCTTGAGGTGAAGGAACATGTGTAGATGGTGAAACATGCTCATCAGGAGACGATGGAGGAGTAAGGACAGGAGAATGAGATGATGAGGGCACATTTTGCTGAGGATGGGGTTGTGGGTTTGTGAAGACCTCATGGGTAATGAAAACCTCCCCTGGAATACCCTTTTTCTCCAATTTATGCAACACAACCATCTTATTCAAGGAGTGATGAAATAAAATTTGCATCTCCTGTGAAGGGTCTCTCTTTTACAAAATATAAGACATATTGCCAATAATCCTGTAGAGATAGTAGGGAAAATGTAGCATCTTAACCCTAGTGAAGTGCATGAGAATCTGATATGATAGGAATATATCCTAGGGAACCTCCCCTCACATGTAAAATATTTCATGATGACCCTCATCAAGGGTGCAAACCTCTCCAGCAAATGTGAGAAAGGGAAGATTGATTTGCAGTTTTCTTTGTAGACGGGTTTAAAGAATGGCTCATATTGGCTTATGTCCAAGCTGGCCTATTTGAACCACTTTTCACCAACACTAGGTATCCTAGTAGTAATAGCAATGGCATTTGATGACAACTCAAAGTCTACCCCTGCAAGCTTTACTTGTTTCTCATGCAAGTTGAGGATGAACATCCTAGTGAGCTCAGGGTGACTTTGTACCTGTTGTACTCTTTCACAAAAATAAAATTAACCCACATTTTGGAAACATGTGACAGTCATAGGAGAGGCATTAAGCTCCATGGTGTTTTGAGGTTCAAACCTATTAATCCTTCCACCTTTGTGTGGATGTCTCCTTGGCACTTGGCTTCCCTCACCACTATCACTGTTACCTTGCCCTGACATATTGATCACTACTGCTTTGAAAACCAAAACCTTAATTCTTCTTGTGAAATTGATGTGAAAAAGGGTAAGGGAGTAATGGTGAAAAAGGCAGCTTTTATAAAAATGACGGATGAGTGAATGAGGGTGATGGAAAAACCCTAGATGAATGGAAAATATTTTAGCAATACAACCCTCTGTGTGTCTTCTGTATGCAGATGGATGAGATTTTTTAAATAGTGATATTTTCATTATGAAAGTTAGGTTTTCATCAATTTCCTTAGCTTCAAATCATCAAAATGCTCTGGAGGGAAAATATGACATCCACACAACAATTAAAGATGCTTTGGAGACCCTTGATGGTAGCTTGGAGGTGTTCCTAAGGTAATTTTAGTGAAGGAGATGGTGTATAGGCCCTCCTGGCCAAACACGCAGCACGTGCACGTTTTGTCGAGTCTGTCAGGTCTTCTGGGCACGCAATGCCTGCCGGGCCTGTCAGGTCTCTTTGTGAAAAATGCACAGCGCTGGCCGGTGAACGAGGTATTGTGTTTTCGGGTGGCTGAACGCGCAGCAGTCGAAAAAGGTGCAGCGTCTGAGTGTTTCTGCCCGAGTCTGTCGAGTCTTCTAGGTGAAACGCGCAGCGCGCTTCTAAACGCGCAGCACGTACCTACAGGCGCACAGTGCAGAGAAATTTTTACATGGTGAAAACCTCCAAAGGCGCAGTGCCCAACTCTGAACACGCAGCATCGCCTTGAACGTGCAGTGTTGGGTAGACTTGCCCAAATTTGACCCAAAATTCACAGTCTTCTCTCCTGGACGTTTCTAATTTCCCTAAAAGGAAATAATAAGTCGAATGAGAAACAAAATGCCCTTTTATATCTTCTGGATTCAAATTAAATCATTTTTGGACCCATCTCCTAATGTTTTGAGCCTTTTCACTTTTTTCTAACTATTTTGACATTTGTTGTGCAGGAGACTTGAAAACCTTTAGTTGAATCTTCTACCTGCTCCTTGAGAGTTTACATGCTCATTTTTCATTTTGGTGTTTTAACCACATAGTAACTTCTTAAAAAAAAATTCTTGACCTGTACCTTGGAACTCAAAACATATTGTGCTGGGCATGTGCATTAGGGGAATTTTGTGGTCTAAAATGGGCCTCCTAAGGAAAATGTACAATCAAAATTCACTTTATGAGAACCAATCACATTTTAGGGGACGACATCATCCCTAATGGTTGAGGTGGCATTGCTTGAGTTAAAGGTACTTACTTGTCATGTTCTCAATGGTGGATAAAAACTCATGGTTAACCATGATAGTGCTCTAAGTACTTTTAAAGTCAAAGTAAAGTACTCATAATAAATGTCATTTCACACTTTTTGAATAAAAATATACTATTGTCATTTCATATTTATTGAAAGAAACAATGCATATCCCTATACATTTATTATATTATATTATATTTTTATAAGGTATATTAATCACATGTTATTGTACAATTTAAATAATATAAATTTTAATTAATAACATATAATATAATTAATAATTTATATATTTATATTTATATTTATATTTTATTTTAATTTATTTAAGTACTAAGAACAAATGCATTAGTTGTTTAATGATAATGAATTTTTCGTGAAAAACTCATTCTTATTTATAGTCACATCAATACAATTTTTTTATTAATTTTATTCTAGTACAACTTTTGAATTGAATTTAATTATGGTTACATGGATTGTGGTGCAAAAAGTGAATTGAAAGCTCATACATATTATTTTATTGGTTTAGCTATTATTTTATTATTTCCTTAGGAGCCCCATTTGAGACCTCAAAATTCCCCTAATGACTGAAAACTTTGTCTTCACCTTTATTATTGACCCTTACGCATGATAAACTCACCTCTGGCAAGCACTAAGAATTCCAAAAATCATGCTTGCTACCTTCTGCTAGTCACTTCTGATTTGTGAGAGCCCTTTAAAATATTGAATTGGTTTTCTCTTGCTCCTTGGATCATGAAAAGTTTACCTTTGACAATCTTAGAGAGGGTTGCACACAGTGGTATTTTCAGGGCTGTGCTTTTTTCAATATAATTCTCAACTTGTCTTTCTCACATTTTCTTACTAACAACCTTACAGTGTTTGTACGTAGGTTTGCTAAACATGGTGAATTTCGACTTTTGTAATATTGAGGCTTGATATGTTTTCCTTTGACACCTTTGAGATTAAAAACACAAGGCAACATCATCACACAACTCCTTTGACATTCACTATGGAATTCAAACAATCCTTTAACTTCTTTGGCCACCGAATGTAAGTAACTGAAATGAGAATTTGATCCTCCTCTCACTGATATTCTTTACTTCTTTGTCCTTTGAAGCAGTGAGGAATTTCACTTTGGCAAACTCTGTTGAGATTGCAACAAGATGATGAGCTTAGTGGAAAGGAGTCGCCTTCACTAAGTGGGCCCGCAGGCTATTTTTGGCGCAAAGTCTATTTTTAGACTATGTCTATTTTTAGACATATGGATCATGTTCTATGAGTTGCAAGATGCTATTTGTGGATGGTTGGTAAAGTCGGAAAAAATAGATGGACTTCTATTTTTAGACATATTGGGTGGAATCTATTTTTAGATTGCCAGTCTAAAAATAGAAATGTCGAATATTATTAGCTCTTAATAATATTTGGACTCTAAACATTATCTTATTCTCTTGGAGCACTTCAGTTAAGTGCACAGATGTGGCACAGGAGCTGACAGAAGGAATTACGCTATTCTTGAGGGTTATGTGGAGCTATTGCATGGATACTTCAGTTAGAACTCATGTGACAGAGTTTGGTGGAGTTGATTGAGGGATTTAATGGAGTTGTGTTCAGTTTAACTAATCTAAACATAGTTGAGCTATTTGTATCTAGTTTAACTAATCGATACAATTAGTGAGAGTGGTGTGAATTAATTATTAATTAATTCACTAATTATAAACTCATAAATCAACTAAATAATGCATCAGTTAACTTCAGTGCATGGACAGTTTCAGTGGAGACCAGTGCAGAAATAGGTGAAAGAGTAGGTTAACTATCAGTTGTGACTATACTGTTGCTATTTGCAACACACATATAGGTGGAGAAGCCCATGAGGATTGCGCAGTACAAGCCAGGTGGTTTATCTATTTAATGAAGCCATCCCATAGCATTGATTACGCAATAGAGGCTGGCTATCAAGTGGCAAAAGATTGGAGCATGTGTTTTGCTAGATCTAGCTTGATAGTGTGTAGCAATTGAGGGTGTGCATGAGAGATTGTGAGGAGATTTTGTACTATGATTGTTACATGATCTCCATGACATATAATATACAGATAGTTGGGGTTTTCAGCTTTAAGCTTTCCCATTAAATACTGTGTTCATATGTGTGATTGATTGTGGTTTTAATGTATGCATGCAATTGATTTTATTTCCGCATGTGATGATCAATGGTAGAAGAGATTCTGTATTATGCATGAAGCTAAAATAGTGTGTGATTAGGAGAATCTTGGTGAATAATATATCAGTTATTCAAATTTCTACATGGTATCAGAGAAATATTGATCATTGGAGCAATTGCAAAACATTGAAGCGGTTGAGTTTTGTGCTGGTGGAATTCGAATTTGCAGTAGTGTTTTCTTGGTGTCGAAGTTGAGATGTCTTTCAACGGATTGCGATTGGAGTATGCCCTTGAGGGTAGCTCAAATTATATTGCATGGAAGGACAGGATGGAGGCGGTGCTGGATGACAATGGGTTGAAGGAGTTCATAGATGCAGAAATTCCAAAACCTACTTCTAGTGATGCTGTCGTACTTGACGCATGGCAAAAGAAGACAACAAAGTGTTGAAGGATTCTGTTGGAAGGTGTGAAGGATCACATAGTGTCCAGCCTTCATGGTAAGGCTTCTCCATTCTTGATGTGGAAAGCTTTGACAGATTTATTTTAAAGCAAGAGCGACCAGAGGAAGTTGGCGCTCAAGGACAAACTCAGGAACATAAAGATGGAGAAAGGCGATAGTATGCCCAAGTACCTCACGAAGTTCATCCAATGCAGGGATGAGCTGGGAAGTGTGGGGGTGACTGTTGATGATGAGGACTTGGTGAGCTTGGCTCTCCTTGGGCTTTCGAAGAGTTGGCACTCCTATCAGGACTCTGTCAATGGTCAGGAGAAATTGCCAGGATGGGAGCGACTTTGGTCGGATCTTGTGCAAGAGGAGATAAGGCGAAGTACCAGGGACAGATCTTCATAAAATAATTCTGATGAAGAGAATTGCGCTTTGGCTACCAAAGCAAAGAAGGGGAAGAGAAAGAAAGCTTCTCAATCTGGTGCGAAAGGCAAGAAGCAGGACATGTCCAAGGTGAAGTGCTTTCACTGTCACCAACACGGACATTATGCCACTAGTTGTCCACAGAAGAAGAAAAATAAGAAGGTTGTTGGATCTGCAACTGGAGAGGCCTTAGCCTCACAGTTTGAGCTGGATTTTTTGCTGATCGCATGCTTGGTCTCAAGTATGATGAGATCAGTGTGGTTTCTTGACAGTGGTGCGTCTTTTCACATGACAGGAGATCGATATTTTCTTACTGATCTGGATGAGAAAGATCTTGGAGTCCACATCGAGATGGGCGATGATGGTAGATACAGTGCGACCGGTATCGGTACCATTTCCTTTGAGAGGGAGTCTGGTAAACCCTTCGTATTGAAGGAAGTGATGCATGTTCCAGGATTGAAGAAGAATCTTATCTCTGTGGCGATGTTAGAAGACAAAGGATATGATGTTGTCTTTAGCGAGGGAAAGGCTTTCCTGCGCAGTAAGGCAACTGGTGAGACCCGGAGGATAGGGGTTCGAGTTAAGAACCTTTATCAATTGCAGGTAGATGGCTGCGCAGCAATGGCAGGCAAGGTAGAAGGAGTGGTGAGCCAGGATGATGGCGAGTTGTGGCACTGGAGATTGGGCCACCTTCACCATGGAGCTTTGAAGATACTGTAAAAGATTTCTACTGGGCTTCCTAAAGGCACTCTTGTGCAGTCAAATCAGTGCAAGGGATGTACCTTGGGAAAATTTGTGAAAGCCACCTTTCACGAGAAGGATAGTTGCGCCATGACGATCCTTGAGAGAATTCACACAGACGTGTGTGGACCTTTCTCAGCAGCTTCGACAGCAAAGCATAGGTATTATGATGATTTTTCTCAGAAGTGATGGATCTTCTTCATGTAGAAGAAGAGCGAGACATACTCAAAGTTCTGTGAGTTCAAGGCACTGGTTGAAAAAGAATCAGGGAAGCAGGTGAAGGCTCTTAGGAGCGACAATGGTGGTGAATTCATCCCTGGCGAATTCAAGGAATTTTGTAGTGCAAAAGGAATTCGAAGAGAGCTCATAGCACCTCATAACCCACAGCAGAACGAGGTTGTTGAGCGGAAGAACAGAATGATCGTGGGTGCTGCACGGGCGATGTTGCATGATCAGGGCCTACCCATACACTTGTGGGATGAGGCATGCAATACTGCAGTATATGTACAGAACCGTTGTCCTCACAGGATACTTTGCATGAGTACACCTGAGGAGGCGTTTTCTGGTAAGAGGCCTGATATTTCCCATTTGAGGATTTTTGGTTCACCTGTTTACATTCATGTGACGAAGGATGCCAGGAAGAAGCTGGAGCTGACCGCAGAGGTTGGGATATTTGTGGGGTACATTGATATGCCCCACAACTATCGTGTGTATTTTCCGCATGGGCCGAAAGACTGTTGTGCGACGAGATATCAAATTTCATGAGGAGAAAGCCATGAAGTGTTCACTTGAGAGGGAGCCACACTTGCATGCAGATGAGGAGCTATTAGTTCCTAAGGATGAGCCTCAGGATGTGGATCATCCACAAGAGGAGGTTCATGGAGTGGAAGAGACCACTCAGGTAGCACCAACCATCAGAGGGAAGAAGCGCACTACAGAAGCTGAGCGACTGGCTCAAGATGGAGAGAAGGTTGTAGGAGCACCTACATCACAACGCAGACAGAGACAATCACCTGACTGGTATACTGGATACATGGCTCTTATGAGCAAGTGTATCATGACTGAGCCATCCTCTTTCGAGGAAGCTGTGGAGGACCCCGCATGGGTAGATGCCATGGTGGAAGAGTATGATTCAATTGTCAGAAACAGTGCATGGGAGATTGTCCCGAGGCTGGAGGGGAAATCAATGGTGGGTTCGAGATGGATCTACAAAGTGAAGCAGGTAGCTGACGGGAGTGTGGAGAAGTATAAGGCAAGATTTTTTTCCTGAGGCTTTTCACAGATTGAGGGGATCGATTATGAGGAGACCTTTGCACCTGTCACAAGGTATTCTTCCATACGGATGATTCTTTCTCTCTCAACATAGATGGGGTGGCACATTCATCAGATGGATGTGAAGACTGTGTTCCTCAATGGAGTCATTGAGGAGGAGGTGTACATAGAGTAGCCCGAAGGTTTCGAGATCTTCAGCAGCAATTCGCATGTGTGCAGGCTCAAGAGAGCGTTGTATGGGTTGAAACAAGCACCTCATGCTTGGTACACACAGATAGACAGTTATTTCACCGGACTTGGATTCTCCAAGAGTGAGGCGGATCCTAATCTATTCCAGATTATGGTGGATGGTAAGTTGCTGATCATTGTACTTTATGTAGATGATTTGATTTTGACAGGTGATGAACTGTTGATACAGTCATGCAAGGCTGATCTTGCAAAGGAGTTTGAGATGAAGGACTTGGGCCTCCTTCATTATTTCCTGGGATTGGAAATTTGGCAGCGTAGTGGTGGACTATTTGTCTCTCAGGGTAAGTATGTCTGGGAGATACTAGAGAAGTTCAACATGCATGGCTACAAGCCTGTTGATACTCCTGTTCTTGGTGTTTGGAGGAAGGAGGATGCTACTTTGATGGAGGTAGTGGATGCCACTGTTTATCGACAGTTGGTGGGGTCGCTTATGTATCTGGTCAATACACGACCCGATATATGCTATGCAGTTAACCAGCTTTCACAATCTATGGTTAACCCAACCATGCTCTTTTGGAAGGCGGGGAAGTATGTATTGAGATATCTCAGAGGCACATCGAGATATGGATTGTGGTACAGACTGTCGGATGAGGTGAAGCTATGTGGCTTCACGGATGCAGATTGGGCAGGGAGCCCAATGGACAGAAAGAGCACATCTGGAGGGATTTTCAATATCGGGTCGACAGTAGTTTCTTGGTACAGCAGGAAGCAAAGATCCATGGCACTCAGTTCAGCAGAGGCCGAGTATATGGCAGCGAGTTTGGCTGCATGCGAGGCTATATGGATGAGGAAGATTTTGGTCGGGTTGTTCGGTTCACACTTTGATCCTACTATGATTTATTGTGATAATCAAAGGTGCATCAAACTCTCAGTTAATCCAGTATTTCATGATAGATCTAAACACACTGACATCCGGTATCATCATATCAGAGATTGTGTGCAACGGAAGATCATGTTACTTTCATACATTCCCACGGAGGATCAGGATACTGATATCTTGACGAAGGCGCTCACCAAGAGCAAATTCGAATACCACAGGGGCAGGATAGGGGTTGCAGATAATCCATATCTTGTTGAGAGGGAGTGTTGAGATTGCAACAAGATGATGAGCTTAGTGGAAAGGAGTCGCCTTCACTAAGTGGGCCCACAAGCTATTTTTGGCGCAAAGTCTATTTTTAGACATATGGATCATGTTCTATGAGTTGCAGGATGCTATTTGTGGATGGTTGGTCAAGTCGAAAAAAATAGATGGACTTCTATTTTTAGACATATTGGGCGGAATCTATTTTTAGATTGCCAGTCTAAAAATAGATATGTCAAATATTATTAGCTCTTAATAATATTTGGACTATAAACATTATCTTATTCTCTTGGAGCACTTCAGTTAAGTGCACAGATGTGACACAGGAGCTGACAGAAGGAATTACGCTATTCCTGAGGGTTAAGTGGATCTATTGCATGGATACTTCAGTTAGAACTCATGTGACAGAGTTTGGTGGAGTTGATTGAGGAAGTTAGTGGAGTTGTATTCAGTTTAACTAATCTAAACATAGTTGAGCTATTTGTATTCATTTTAACTAATTGATACAATTAGTGAGAGTGGTGTGAATTAATTATTAATTAATTCACTAATTATAAACTCATTAATCAACTAAAGAATGCATCAGTTAATTTTAGTGCATGGACAGTTTCAGTGGAGACCAGTGCAGAGATAGGTGAAAGAGCAGGTTAACTATCAGTTGTTACTATACTGTTGCTATTTGCAACACACAGATAGGTGGAGAAGCCTATGAGGATTGCGCAGTACAAGCCAGGTGGTTTATCTATTTAATTAAGCCATCCCATAGCATTGAAAACGCAATAGAGGTTGGCTATCAAGTGGCAAAAGATTGGAGCATGTGTTTTGCTAGATCTAGCTTGATAGTGTGTAGCAATTGAGGGTGTGCATGAGAGCTTGTGAGGAGCTTTTGTACTATGATTGTTACATGATCTCCATGACATATAATATACAGATAGTTGGGGTTTTCAGCTTTAAGCTTTCCCATTAAATACCGTGTTCATATGTGTGATTGTTTGTGGTTTTAATGTATGCATGCAATTGATTTTATTTCCGCATGTGATGATCAATGGTAGAAGAGATTATGTATTATGCATGAAGCTAAAATAGTGTGTGATCAGGAGAATCTTGGTGAATAATATATTAGTTATTCAAATTTCTACAAACTCTAGGATGATATACACAGTAGCCCTTTAAAATCTTCTTTCTAATGTCATCATGGAGGCCTAACATCTTCATTTTACCTCCTTTGACCATCTTCAAGAAGACAAAATCCTTGGGATGAGTTTGGAATCTTTACAAACTATGATATCTTCATAAACCCTTTGATGTCATTATGGAGTCCAAACTTACCCTTTCACCTTCTCTAATCACCTTACCAAAACCCTAGGTTTTTGGGATGCTTGAGAACAATTATCAGTGTTGTCTTCTAAGTTCTCTATAGCCCTTTAAAGTTCATTCATTTCTGTCTAGTTCACCTCACCTTTTTCCATTTTTTATCTATAATGTCTAAAAAAATTTCTTTTCAGTTTTGGTTTCCTGGTGTGCCTCCTTCATGTGATTTTTTGCATTGGATATTTTCTTGGCACACTGTTGGCCCAATCAGGCTTAGCGACCCTAATTTTTCTTGAAGACAAACTGCTTCCTCTCTCTTTGTTGTGAATGTCTTCACTTTGGAGCAGGCCTCTTGTCTTACCAATTTTCTGTTGATGGTCATTTTAAACACTCCTACAGAAATGTCAAAAATTCTCATTTGTCTCTTGCAGAACTTGAAATTGGTAGAGTGGTCTTCTTAGGAGATTTTCTAATCTTTCTTGTACAAACATGTGTTGATCTTATTTTTAATTTGAACCAACTTCTATCATAAGGTAAAACAAAGCTTAAAACAACAATGAAAACCCTACAACCTATGAAACCCTAATGACTTAGTGGGAGGATCCCTTAACTTGGTCTTTGACTGAAACCTGGTTTTAGGATCTTTAAGTGAAAAAACAGATTTTTTGGCAAATTGATGTATTGAAGATCCAAAATCCAATGTACTTGATTTATCTAAAGAGCCTACATAGATAGTTTTGAGACCATCAATGCTTGAGGAACTTGGTGAACATGGGAAGGAACAGGTGGTTTGGTAACCCTAGATGGAAAGTGGAGGGGTGAGGCAAAGGCGAAACAAAGTACTGAGGTTATAGGTCGGAAGATAGGATATAGATGAGTGGCATGAGCCAATGAGTGGTATTTTAGGAATGGTAGGTTAACCATGGAATGGAAAAATAGTAAAATAGTGAAAATTTTGGAATAAGGATAATGAAGGCAGTGAGATTTCTAAAACTCACAATATTTAGGAATATTTTTTTTAGAAATCTAGAACTGATATTTAGTCATCTACAAATAGTAAAAATTACTGATGACTAATAGTGGCTCCACTTAGGGAGGGAAACTCCCTTTCAGGAGGTTTCCAGGACCTTAGAGTTTAGATCTCTGAGTTTTGAAGACTAGTGCCTTACTTGCACTTTTCATATTTCTTTCCTTCATTCGCTGATTTTCTCTTGAATGTATGATCTCAAAATTAGAAAGACATGATTTCTTCAACCTCATTTTTACCTACCCATCCTACTTGTTTAACGTTTTTTCTTCCTTTGGGTGCACTTGTACTGGAAAACCCTTGACATTATTTTTCCTTTGAAAGCAAAAAAAACTATTTACTTGTACCGTTATCACTTCCAAGGGTTCAGATTATGATGATGAACTCTTTCATTCTCTACATAATCTATTTATCTATCAATATTAAGATGTTTGATAGATTTTTTTTCTCTAGCCTACTAACATGAAATTTAAAACATGATCATACCAGGATTAAGCAATATGATTTGTCATGGGTTGTGGCATTTTGGACAAGCTGCACACAGACATTTATGTTTGTACAATCAAAACTAGAAAACATGAGGGCTGTGATTTAGAGTTTGTTAGGCATCCCTCTCTTTCTCCTTGGTTCAGATTTGAACATTGAGAACTAGCAATTTCTTTTCCTAATCTATCCTACTGACAAGTCAAGTTTAAATAGTCTGACAAGTCTTATTTCACTAATATATTAGCAGAAATTTAAACATGTCTAATCATGATTAGGTTGTATGATTAAAAAAGACTCTTTTTCTTAACAAGTAGTGGCATTTAGGCTTGCACACTTTCAGAAATACTCTTTTTTGGGTATGGGGTTGTACCTATTCTTTTCCTTCCCTCTTTTAATTTTTTTTTTGTTTTTGTGTTTTTTTTCTCTTATCTTTCATCAAGAAATGTTAAGTACAATGAATGAAAGTTTCAAACTAGGAAGTTTGAAAAATGTAGTGATTGAGTATCCTGCCATTGACAGGACCTCCAAATAACTTAGTTCCATCTATCTCTTACAAAAATAATGCATTGTTACCTCTAATTGAATGAATGATGTAAGGACCCTTCCACAAATTTTCAAATTTTCCATGATTTCCTTTGTCCTCTCTCCTTGAATCCCACTTCAGCACTTTGTCTGCAATGTGAAAATCATTATCCTTGGTCCTTCTATCAAAGATCTTCTTGATTTTTTCTTGCACTACTTGTGTTCTCTTGTAGACTTCTTCCCTTGAATGCTGCAAATGAATGGTTTGGTTCAGCCTTCTTTGCATATAATTCTATTCTGATTGCACCTCTTGGAGGAGCTTCATCACTGGAAATCCAAAGGATGTTGGGAAAATTGCATCCATGTCATACACTAGTTGATAGGGAGACATACCGACTAATTTCTTGGTGGTTAGTCTATCATCCCATGGTGCATGCACTAGTTTTCTATGCCATGATTTTTGGTTTTCTTCCAACAACTTCTTGATGATGTTCACCAAGATTTTATTAGAGGACTCAAATATCCCATTACCTTGAGGGTAATAAGTTGTTGAATGTCCTAGTGTGATGTGGTACTTGTAGCAAAATTCTACCATTCCCTTAGACTTAAATGCAGCAAAAATATCGGTGATGATCTTTCTTGGGAAACCAAACCGGGACAAGATGTTGGTTTCAAGGAATTTGATGATGACTAATTCAGTGGAATTCCTAGAAGGGATGGCTTCTATCCACTTGGTGAAATAGTCCATGGCAGTGAGGATCCAATTATGTTGGCCAGATGAGGTAGGATGGATTTCTCCAATGAAGTCCAAACCCCATTGTTGAAAAGGAGCTTCAACACTGATAGGATGAAAAGGTAAAGGTAGAAGTTTTCTCTTGCCATCAAAGATTTGGCATTTATGGCAAGTCATCACTTGGGTATCAGGGAAAAGGGTGGGCCAATAGTAGCCAGCTATAAGGATCTTGTTGGTAGTGTTTTTCCCGTAGAGGTGACCTCCGCACTCTCCCTCATGCAAATCATGCATGATTCTATCTGCATCATCTTCAAGAAAACATTTAAGCAAGATACCAACAGAATTTTTCCAATACAAAACTTTATCTATGATGCAGAAATTTAAAGCCTTTTGTTTCAAGAATCTAGCTTTTGTTTTGGATAAGGTAGGAGGAGTATTAAGATAGAGCAGCACATATAAAATATCATCATACCAAGATGAATTCAAAAATAATTCTTCAATGGGTGGAGCTATGAATTCTTCTTGTTCCTCTAATGCATCAATCATATTCATGTCTAGTGCTTGAAAATTTGATTCAACCATGAGTTTTGTGAGTCCTTCTCCTTTCATCAGTTTAGTGGTTCTGATTTCCAAATCATATTCTAAGATAATAGCAATCCATTTACCCCTTTTACCATTGGTCCTGATTTAGAATTTCTTTAACAATTGTATGTGGAACAAAAGCTATGACATGGGAATGCAAAATGTAAACTCTAAAGTCTTTCAAAGCTTTTACCAAGGCAAAGGATTTTTTTCTCCATGATATTATATTTTAGAGGTGAATCCCTCAATTCTTTACTGAAGAAAGCTATGGGTTGTTCTCGTTCCATTATGTTATTTTGAAGTAGTACTACAACAATAGTATGTTCTGATGCAAAGGAGAAAATGAAGAAATCTTTGGTAAAATCGAGGCTGATTAGAACCAGTGTATGGGTGAGTTCTTGTTTTACTAGTTCAAAGGATTGTTTGGCTTCCATGGTCCACTTGACTCCTACTCCTCTTTTCATCAGATTCGTGATGTCTCTTAGGAGTTCATCAAGGTTTGGTATGAACCTCCTTAGGAAGTTGATCTTTCCAATGAAAGATTGCAGCTCTTTAATGTTTCTAGGGTGACTGATTTGTAAGATACCTTCAATCCTTTTGGGGTCTATCTTAATCCCCTCTTCAGAAATGATGTGGCCTAAGATTTTTCCTTCTTGAAGACCAAACATTGTTTTCTTAGGATTTAAAGATAGGCCATACTTCCTACATTTTTCAAAGACCTTTCTCAAGTAGATTAGGTGTTCTTCATCAGTTTTAGAATAGACAGTGATGTCATCAAGGTATATGACTATGAAATAGCCCATGTCTTTGAAAAAATCTATTTCCATGGCTCTTTGAAAAGTAGCCCCCGCATTCATTAACCCAAAAAGCATTTTGACATACATGAAGGTGCCCCAAGGTGTAGTGAAGGAAGTTTTGTGTTGATCACTTGGAAGTACTAGTACCTGATTGTAACCTAAAAAACCATCAAGTAATGATGTTATTTTAGAACCTACCACCCTTTGTAGTATATGATCCATCATGGGTAAAGGGTGGTTGTCCTTTATGGAGGCTTTGTTCAAGTTTCTAAAGTCTATACATAGCCTAATCTCCCTAGTTTTATTCCTAACTGACACAAGGTTTGAAACCCATTCCGAACACCCGATTGGGACTATGATCCCAGCATCATACATCTTTTTTATTTCTTTCTCAACTAGAGGCACTAAGACGGGGTTTATTATTCTAAATTTTTTCTTGAATGGTTTTTATTTTCCTTGAGAGGAATTTTGTGCTGAATAATGTTTGTGTCATAGGAATTAAGGTCTTCATAACCCCATGCAAAAACATCCTTGAATTCTTTGAAGAGCTCAATGCATTGCTATTTTATGTGAGGTGGCATAGCTTTGGAAAGCTTGATCATTTTGGGTTTTTCTATACTGCCTATGTTGCATTCTTCTACATCAGCCTCGGTGGTTTCTATTTTTGGCTTCTTAGCAACATCATTGAAGTCAAACATCTCTTCTAATGGGGCAAGGCCTCTTGGTAATGAGTTATCTTTGCATTGTAAAACCTCAATGTCTTTTTGATCTAAATCTTCAAATAATTCTTCCTCAAGATGATGTTCTAGCAAATTTATATCAGCATTAGGAAATGGCTCTATTTTGTGGGCTTGATCTTCAGCAAAACAATCTTCTTGATGGATTAAGTCTGATTTTTACATTTCAAACTTAGTTTTAGGCTGCAAGAATTCTTCAATCTGTTTGTCATTTTCAAATACTTTCCAATAATCTATGTTATCTGAGACTGTTGGTCTGCATTTCACTTCTATGGTGTATTGTTCATTTGTATGAGGTGTTTCGCAAGTGCTAGCGACAAAGGCAAGTTCATTAGCAAGGGTGTTTTGAGCTCTAGGGAAGGAGGTAAGTTCATTCTTCTCAAAAGTTTTCAGGAGGTCTGAGGCAACATTCCTATATTCTCTTAGTCTACAATTTTTGGCCGAATACTCTCCTTTGATTTATCCAATAATCAGCTCGAAATCTCCCAGAACAGAAATTTTCTTAGCTCCTATGTTTTTTAGCGAATGTAAACCAAGGAGAAAAGCCTCATACTCTGCAATATTATTAGTGCATGGAAAATCTAGTTTGTAGGAGTGACCTTTATTTGTGTTGTGTATCCAAACACCAACCCCTGAACTAGATTTGCCACAAGAGCCATCAAAGCTCATGTTCCAAAGTGTTTCAAGTTCAGATTCACCATTATGTTGTTGTTCAGGGCTGCTAGAGTTTTGGTTGTCATGCTCCTTATTTGGTGATTGATTTGACTATTCTGGTAGGCCTAACTCCTTCTCATTTTCATTTTCTTGTTCATTAATTTCATATTCATTGTACAATATAAACGAGTCAAGGACTGAATGGATGGAATAGAGAGGGGTGTTGTTTGGCCTATCTTGGCTACTTACCATGTATTTCATGTGAGTTTCCTGGTACAATCTCCTTTTCTGGTTAAATTCCGGGATGGTAGCATATGACATGTCCATTTGGAGATTCCCTTGAAGTTTGGCTCCCCATGATCTAGATAAAAGCATGCCATATTTTGGGGGAATGTCAACAACAACTATGTCCATGACTAGGCTCTTGGTTAGAATTTGTGCCAAAGTGACACACAGATCCTTGATCAAACCCAAACATTTTACTCTACTTGAATCGAAAGAGTACAAGTCTTTGTAAGTTTTAGTTATTTCAAGGCCTAATATCTCCATCTCTACCTTAGGCATAAGATTGTGTGAAGCATCGGAGTCTAGCATAGCATTGTGCAAGATTTTTTCATTGATGTTTAAGCTAATATATAAAGGAGGGAAAGCTCCTTCTTGGTACTCTCCCTCTACCTCAGGTCCAAACAACAATTCTAGTTTGTCATCAGTCAAGTTTAGAGTTTCAATGTCATTTCCCATGTTCAAAACTTTCAAAGCTTGGGACCTATACACATCTTGAGTTACCAGTTCAGTAAGAGGTATGGTTATTTTGATCTTGGAAATATCTCCCTCAAAACTGAAAGGTGTTTGTGTTTTTGTCATATTTACATCAGTCTTATCAGCCATGACTTTTTATACAATTTTAGTTTGTTGATTCTGATTTGGAACCTTAGTCAAAAGAGTTTTTTCAGGGCCCCCAGTTGATGTACTAGGGAAGCTAGGGTCACTCTCTTATTGGCTAGTTTTGTATTTTTTTTGGTCAGGTTTCTTAGCCATGGTGTTTTTGTTTTCTTTTGTCCTCTTAGGAGTGCTTTCAGGTGTCTTCCTAACAACAGTGTCTAGTTTGTTCTTCTTCGAGGCATCTTGTTTTTTATTGCTCCTAAGGTCATATTGCCTATGAACCTCCATGATGGCATTCTCAAATCCTAATCTGTAGTCTTCAGAATCCTCATAGTTTGTTTCGATTTGATCTGAGGAAAATAAAACTTGTTCTTCTTCAGTGAGAAAAGTGTTATCCTCATTATCAAAGCCTATTATATTTACATGGGTTTCTTTCGGCTCTTCAGCCTCTCTTCCCTCTTCATCTACATAATTTTCTTGGAAAGGAGGTCTGACTTGTTGGTCACTTTCTCTTTGTCTGATTTGAAGAGGGTCTCTCCTGAAGTTTTGGTTCCTATTTCTATTTTCAGGATTGGCTTGGTTTTCCCTAGGAGGTGTTCTCTCATTCAAACTTATTCTCTCCATCATTCTTTCCATTTTCCTAACTAGGCTGTCAGAATTAGAAGAAGAGGTTGAGGCCACAATGTCCTCTTTGTATGTAACTCTCTCTTCTGACCTCATCCTATCCCTCTTCTCAATTAGGTATGGAGTATTTCCTAAATAACTCACTCAGCAATATATATTACGGAGGTGAGGGGAACTGGACGGGGACTAATAAATAGAAACGATGGGACCATACCATTGTAGAAAAGCTGGAGGTGAAACAATGAGCATATTAGATTCTATTCGGTCCAATGGTCAAATATCAAGTTAGGTTTTGACCCGCTTGGGCAAGGTTTCCCCTGCCTACCCAATGTCACTCGCCCGATGTACCCACTTATTGATTGTAGCGCTCTATTGGCTTCTACACTGATGGCTCCCTTTTGCATTTCTTCTAAGGTTAGGGGTTCTCTTTCTATCAACTAGTAGACCATGTCTGGGTCAAAGCCCTCTGGAAATTTTACTAAGGCTAGGCTCTGTGGGGTTTTCATGTGAGGTGGGAGAGCATTGTATACACTATTAAACCTAGTGCAGTAGTCTTAGACACTTTCCCCAACATTTATTTTAAGGTTTTTATACTCTGAAAGGATTTGAAGGGGATTTTTCGTAATCTACCACTTGTTTATGAATGTTTGATAAAGAGAAGGGAGGTCATGTATGCTGTTAGGAGTTAATTTTTTGAACCATTTCTTGGATTATCCCCCTAGAATTTGGGAAAACATCCTCATTTTCATGGTCTCCTCTTCTACTTCCATGTAGTCAAAAACATCATTCATTTTGTCTACATGTTGTTGGGCAGTGGTAGAGTTAGCTCTAGTGAAATGAGGGATTTTGGCTTGGTAGTCATTTGGAAAAGGTAGTAAAGGTTGTTGTAGTGCCAGAGGGGCATACCGTGCTTCCATGATGGGAGGTAATGGGATCTAAGGAGGATTTATAAGGGGAGGATTTGTGAGAGGAGGTGGATGAAGTGGAGTGGTTTTCACAGTGGATGTATGAGTGAGTGTAGCAGAAGTACTTGGACCAGCAAACTGATTTTGAGCAGACTTGGAATGAAATGAGCCAAAGTGATGGAGAAGCTGAAAAATAGGAGGAGTGGAAGGAGAGGTTTCTCTAATAAGATTTTGGTGAAAAATTGTGGGCTCAAGGTCTTTCTGGTCTATCCCACTTTGAGATTTAGTTCTAAATATATTTCTTTGATGATGTAATTTAAATTGGGTATCTTGCAAGGTTGTGAGATGTTCAGGGGCAGAAATTTCTCTATGGATTGTTCTAACACTAGTTGAATCTTCAACCCTAGAAGTCTTCCACAAAATCTTTTCTAGGTCATCAACTATGATAGGATGGTTAGGGTCAGGGTGAGATAGTGTTAATTCTTCGTGAAGCGATATTTCAAACCTATACTACAGAGAGGCTGGAAGTTTGGGAATTTTTTTGAAAGGCAGACCTCTCTAAATGTTTACTGAACTCACACGGTGTGTGACTAGGCCTTTAAACTACTTAGGACTGATTTGACACAATCCTAGAGGAGTCTATGAGAACTAGTGGAGTCAATAGGCCTACTGGAGGTCAGTGGAGTCACCAGGTGGATGTTTTTTACTACTTTGAGGATATGTACTTGTGGTCCACCACCAACAATTGACAAAAACCAATCTAGATATATTTTTGGGTTTTTTTTTAGTCTCTTTATACAAAAATAAGGTTTTTAATGAGTGTCCTCTGGTTGAGTCATCATTTTGCTAAGATGGTGAAAAAATTAGATTATACTTTTGGCTAACACTTAATTTTATAAGTGTGATAGGGATTTGAGAGTTCCTAAGGGATACTTAGGATGTCACTGACTCAAGGGTCCCACTGTGATCACCACTATGTTAGGTCCCTGTAGTTTTGGCATATTGGTAATGACCAAAAATACAAGGGTAGCATCAAACCAATATTTGGAGTCCTAGGAACTAGCCTTCCTGGACTCGGAGAGGGCTCTCTCTATGCTTATCTAAAGGATTTAACTTTGATTTTAGAGTTTGATTTTAGGCTAGTTATAGGGATTAGGGTTTTCTTGTTTGTTTGTTTGGTTGGATAGGTTGTCAAGAAGAATAGGTAGAGTAAGAGAGGATCAATCCATTGGGCTATGGAGTCTACAAAGATTTTGAAGAGTACAAAAGATAGTTCAAGGGTGTTTCATAGGGAAATTAAATAGGGCCAAATGGATCTAAGTAGGTTTTGAGTGAGTGAAATGAACATGGAGGAGTGAATATAGTAGTTAAGGGACAATCAAGGATCCTTTAACAAACTAATAACAAGGAAAATCTTTCAGCATGATTAGCATAGTAAAAACTTGAAGAGCAATTAAGGATTCTTCAACCAAACAAGACTAAGCATACCTTAGAGCAATAGATGAGTAAACTTAGATAGCAGTTAAGGATTCTCTGAATATTACTTGAAAAAATTAGATTTTTAACATAACATCTCAATAAAACTAAAGAGAACTTAAGAATTCATTAGTTATACTTCAAGGAAGAAAACATAAATATCAAAGGATGCAGACAAAGCAGGGTGCCAAAAATACATATCCTACTATAAGATTTCTATCCCATGATCAAAGAAACATAACTGAAGAAAGCATGTACAAAAGGTGGAATACATCACCATTCAACAAAGATTTATGAATCCAAAGAATGAGATTAATCCATAGCTTCTCATTCCAAAGCCATCACAAGACACCAAAGCCAATTTCACAAATAAAATTAGAGTCTATATCATATTATGCTCAACAACCAACCAACAAAAAACAATAAGACCTCCATGCTCTATTTATCTAGCAAAGGAGGGCCAAAACCCTAATTAGGGTTTTGGAAACCATAAATACACCATATATATCATTTATGTACAAAGAGGCCATGCCAGGCCCAAGGCACATAATATATATCACAATAAATGAAAGATAACTCAAACTGTAATATCCCAAAATGGGAACTGCTAGCAAGGCATGACTGGAAAACACATTTTCTGGGAATGGATGCTACAAGATTTGAAACCAGAACCTGGATCCTTTAGATAAATGTATCTAAAACTGAAATCCAAGAGGTGGCTCAAAATAAATCCCTCTAGGTGGGTTAAATAGATCTCCCACACCTAGTTGTCTTGAAAAAGTGCCCGATGAAGGGACTGCAACAATTCTTGAACAAGAGATGGAACAACAACGTTATTTTAATAAGCTAGGGCACATGAAGATGAAAATATCCAAAAAATTTATATTATAGCAATAATGGTATACAAATCCTTGAGGAAAGAGTCACTCAAGAAAGCAATGTAGCCTCAAAAGGGACATGTACATGAAATTAGAGAAACACTACTACACATGTATTTCTGCAGGCTAAAATGACGCAGTTTATAAGAGACACTGCATAAAAATATATGATAATAGAATGATATTACAATATTTTTCTCAATAAATGTGGGGGAGCAAGCTCTCAACCCCTGGAAACAATAATACAACATTCATTGGAAGGATTGGCTGAAATATACAAAATGGCAAAAATGCCGGAGTTGTTGGGCAGCAGCTGCAAATCAAAATTGGAAATGAATAGAGAAGGCTGAAGATGATGAAAAATCTGAATTAGACCTCTTCCAATGGATTATCTAAGTGAAGGATGATCCTATCACTGGAAATCTCACCCTCCGACAATCACTGCAACCCCTCACTGCAAGTGCACTCTGAAAATAACGCAGTCTAAGAGGGTAACTGCACTATAGGTGGAATAGAAAGTGTTGGAAAAGTGCCAAGATCTGAAATAAGCTCTAAGGGCTTCCAAACTGATCTCTCAAAGGAAAGAGAGATTCCTCCTCTGAAAAACAAGTGATGGAAGTGGTGTTGTGATCCCTCACTACAACACCCTGCAACACAACATTATTCTGTTGCAGAAATAACGTTGTACTAGAGGAGGATTGGCCTCAAGCCTGGATGTGAGGAAAATCAGTACAACTCCTTCAAGAGGCTTCTCAAGAAAGGATAAGTATTCCTAAATAGTAAATCCTTGTGCTAAGCAGCATTGCAACTCAGCTAAACAGCCGAAGACTGCAAATAGTCTAAACAGGCAAGAAATCAATAATCATATGCATGAGTAACAATCGCTGACTTGCCCTCCTTTTAAAAAATGAGATCTCCCTCTCCATGGGTCCCACTCTATAGGTTTTCCTCCATCAAGGAAACTCCCCTCATCTTTCTCTGCGTTGTCCCACAAGATGCTCTCCACCTCCTACCTCTGCGCTGTTTGACTTGGTCAAACTTGACCTTGTCTTCTTGAAAATGTCTGCTTCCACACATGACGGTGTAAAATATAGTTCCATTGATGATACTCTTTCATAGTAAGAGGGATTTCATCCATGGTTTTATTGTTTTTGGGCCTCCTCACCCAATTATTCAACTCATAAGTGAAATTAACAAAATTTAATATTCCAATTTATTGAAGGAAAAATTTGGAATATTACATTCCTCCCCTCCCAAATGTTGCTTGTCCTCAAGCAACTACAAGGATAGAAATGAGAAGTTTCTCCCAAGGCATGGAGACTGAAAAGCGTTGGGAAAAAATCTTCCCCAAATGGATCCTCCATCCCCAAGCAATCATCCATACAAAATGAGTCACCTCCCAACATGGCAACTCATGGAAATCTCCTTCCACCTCAAGTTCCGGAAATGAAGGTGGGCTGAAAATCTAAATATGGTAAGCATCATAGCCTACCCCATGTTGTCCTTCTCTCCACTCATGATGAGTGTAGAGTATGCGCTGATCCTAGGCTGCAAAATTCTTGCCCTCAAGTGGAAAAATGAAGAACATTCCTCCAAGGATCTCTCCTCGAACATTGAAGAACAAGCTGGCCCAAAACAATCCATCCATGATGAATAGGACATGGTCATCATAGAGTATCCCAGTGAGAATTTTTCTACAAGTTTTACATGATGATGCATGATACAAAAAAATATCTCAGGAGGACACAATGTAGTCTCATCCACTACAACTTCAGAAAATAGTGTGGCAAGTAACATACAAGAATCATCACATCTACTAATGAATAGTAAATGGTTGAATGTGTCAACAATACATGATCAAATACTTTCCCATGGTTATACAATGGATGGCTATCAAACTCTTAGCCCACCCAAAAAGAGAACAAATGTGTGGCTGTGGTGGCCATATCTCCTCCCATACTCCCATTAGAACATGTAGTGAAGAAAATATGGGAATTCTCTCCCCTCAAGGACACATCCAACTCATGTGTCAATCTCCCAATAATGCTCCAAAAAATAATAGAAACAATATCAGAAAATGAAGACATGATCAGTACAATAATGAAGGAAATATTGATGGCTTCATGTGTGGCTTGAAGGTACCAACAATCCCCTGAATATGTACAACACAGTTTGGAAAACTGTTGCTTCAGAAAATCATAAGGAAAAATGTTTCTTGTTACATAGTTAATCATGTATGTCATCATATGGCATATAGTCGGATAGAAAAATTGATCATACATGTAAGGAGAAATTTTTTTCCCAAGGCCACATAAAATATGGCTGCTTCCATAATATAGTTTGGCCCAACATTGATCATGGATCAATGTGAAAATTTTGCCCCCTTGTGAAGTAATGCACTGCATAGTAATGGTAAGAGTATGCAAATCAATAAATGTAAAAACATACTTCTTACCATATGCCAGAAGTAAGATGGTACATGTATCCATGAACGAGTCCTTCATAGTGTTTTTCCCTACTATGAAGAGGAATGAACCATGTGCTGCAAGAAGATCATCCTTCCCATGCTTGGAAATCCAAGTCAAGAAGAATATGTCATAATGAGAGATGCCTCCATCCACTACTCTATCATCCTCACCTCCTCCTTTTTCTCCAAGTGCATCCAATGTGAAGTGATCCTGGGGACACTCCATCCACAAGTTCCTACTCCAAGGTAACAGCACTATGAGCTCATGCAAATAAGCTCCTGTCAATACAAAGCTCTGTTCTTTGACATGCTCCTTATCAAAGACTCCTCTAGTAATGATGCTGCAAATATGGAATACCTCCCAAGATGGAAGTGCTTCCAAATCATCCAAGGCCAAGGATTAGCCCCTTTGCACCATGGGAGTGCTCTCTTCTACTCCTGCAACTTCACATAATATGTGAAATCAAATCTACCCTTGCTCTCTCAAGTACAACTCAGGCAACCAAAGTGATTGTTGCCTCCTTATGCTCCCATCATACAACTCATGTGATGAAGACATAATGAATGATATGTGTGTCACATCAACACCATGCATCCATACTCCATGTTGCCCAATGATTCAAGCACCCTGCCACCTATTCTCCATCCCCATCCTCTTTGGAAAAGGATATGCCAAGTGATGGTCAAACTCCTTTAAGAGGAGCCAGCGCAGCCAAGCCTCCTACTGCTCGGTGTCATATATTTGCAAGTAGCCTCCCAACTCCTTGCTTATCAACCACATCCACTCAATCACTTATGGATGTCTTCTCCTTCTCTTCTCCTTGGTACTCATCTCATGAGGGCTACCATTCTTCCAAACCAAATCTTTCCCTTTGCATTTCATGAGGGTTTGAAATGCAGCTCTTTGGAGACCTCCTAGAGAAGATCTCTCACCCATGACTAAGTTGAATGCACAAGGATCCAAATATGATGATGGTAATATCTCATCTTCACCATTGTTTGATAGCACTGGTAACCTCTCCAAGGATGCAATGGCTGTCTCATACTCTAACTTAGGGATGGTTTCAAGGTCTTCCATAGGAGTTTCATGGTTTTTTTCATCCTCCAAAAGTTCACACCCCAACCTCAAGGATTGTGTGCAACTCAACAAAGATGCATGAGGATGATGGTTCATCTCCTCCTTGAACCATTTTCACAGCATAGGATCCACCCAGCATAGGCTCCACCCTCCAAGTGCAGCGCTAAGATCTCAATAGCTTCTTCCCCTGCTACACGATGTAGTAGGAAAAATGCCTCCAATTTCCTCACCCAAGCTTTTGCTGTAGATGACCCATCAAAGGTAGACAACATAAATCTATTGCCTTTGATTTCTCTTCTGCTGCAGGGTCTCTTCTCTTCCTTCAACTATATGAAATGTGGAAAATCTAGATTCTCCTTGAAGGCTCTAGGTTGATATATTTTTACTCAACAAGGTAATCACTTATAATTTGATGATACAAGTGTCCTTCATGCTTGTCTTTTTCTCAATGAGAATAGGAAGTGCATGGTCCTTCCTCTTCTTCTTTCTCCTCCTCTTTGGAGAGGCTCTTCTTATTTCTGAACACTGATGAGAGTAATCTCATCTTCTTCATAATTCTGATATTCTTGGGCTGAGACTCACAGGCTAAGCTAAGAAAGTTGCTCTGATACCACTGTAATATCCCAAAATGGGAACTACTAGCAAGGCATGACTGGAAAACGAATTTTCCAGGAATGGCTGCTATAGGATTTGAAACCAAGACCTGGATCCCTTATATCAATGTATCTAATACTGAAATCAAAGAGGTGGCTCAAAATAAATCCCTCTAGGTGGGTTAAACAGATCTCCCACACCTAGTTGTCTTGAAAAAGTGCCCGATGAAGGGACTACAACAATTCTTCAACAAGAGATGGAACAACAACATTATTTTTATAAGCCAGGGCACATGAAGATGTAGATAGCCAAAAAATTTATATTGTAGCAGCAGTGGTATACAAATCCTTGAGGAAAGAGTCACTCAAGCAAGCAATGCAGCCTCAAAAGGGACATGTACATGAAATTAGAGAAACACTGCTACACATGTATTTATGCAGGCTAAGAGGACGTAGTTTATAAGAGACGCTACATCAAAATAGATGATAATAGAATGATATGAAAATATGTGGCTCAAGAAATTTGGGGGAGCAAGCTCTCAACCCCTGAAAACAATAATACAACAATCCTTGGAAGGATTGGCTGAAATATACAAAATGGAAAAAATGCTGGAGTTGTTGGGCAGCGGCTGCAACTCAAAACTGGAAATGAATAGAGAAGGATGAAGATGATGAAAAATATGAATTATACCTCCTCCAATGGATTCTCCAAGTTAAGTCTGATCCTATCACTGGAAATCTCACCCTCCGACAATCACTGCAACCCCTCACTGCAAGTGCACTCTGAAAATAATGCAGTCTAAGAGGGTAACTACGTTTTAGGTGGAATAGAAAGTGTTGGAAAAGTGCCAAGATATGAAATAAGCTCTAAGGGCTTCCAAACTGATATCTCAAAGGAAAGAGAGACTCCTCCTCTAAAAAACGAGTGATGGAAGTGGTATTGTGATCCCTCACTACAACACCCTGCAACACAACATTATTCTGCTACACAAATAATGCTGTACTGGAGGAGGATGCTTGGCCTCAAGCCTAGATGTGAGGAAAATCAGTAAAACTCCTTCAAGAGGCTTCTAAATAAAGGAGAAGGATTTCTAAATAGGAAATCCTTGTGCTAAGCAGCACTGCAACTCAGCTAAACAGCTGGAGACTACAAATAGTCTAAACAGACAAGAAATAAATAATCATATGCATGATTAACAATGGCTGCCTTGCCCTCCTTTTAAACAATGAGAGTTACCTCTCCATGTATCCCACTCTTTAGGGTTTCCTCCATCAAGGAAACTTCCCTCCTCTTTCTCTACATTATCCCACAAGATGCTCTCCACCTCCTACCTCTGCGTTGTTTGAATTGGTCAAAATTGACCTTCTTCTTGAAAATGTCTCCTTTCACACATGAGGGTGTGAAATATAGTTCCATTGATGATCCCTTTTCATACTAAGAGGGATTTCATCCATGTTTTTATTGTGTTTGGGCCTCCTCACCCAATTATTCAACTCATAAGTGAAATTAACAAAATTTAATATTCCAATTTATTGAAGGAAAATTTTGGAATGTTACACGAACTTAACTCCTCAACCAACTCTAGAGTGATTTGCCCAAAAAAAAATTAAAATATCCTGCAGTGTGTTTTGTTGAATTTTTTGCAAAAACGCAACACAGAGGTCCAAAGGTGCAGTGCCTGCACTGAAAAACTGAGTCATCTTGTAGCCAAGTTTTGAAGGCCTTCCCGGTGTTAGAATGGGCTCCGTGAAGGCTTGTTGAAAATACTGTTGAGTATACTTTCTAAAATTTCCCTTGGTTTTCTTATTGGTCCTCATTTTCCTGTCCAAAAATAAAAACTCCCAAGGCTGGTAAAGGCGCAGTGCCAGCCCTGAAAACATGGCAGAAAGGTGAAATTTCAGGTGTTTTTGACCCTTTTGGAGGACCAAATCAATTCCAAATGACCTAAAATTTTGTGAGAATGTTGTAATTGACCTGAAAAATCCAAAAATGTAAACCATTTCTCTTGAGGATGCCCTGATAAAAATCACAACGCCAAGGGCGCTGCGCCTTTGGCCCTTTAAATTAGCAAAAACTCAAAATTTCCAAAAAGTTCCCAAAAATTATATTTGCCTTGATTTTTATGTTTGGGATGCTTGCATGGAAGCATCAGAAAGAAGGTTAAGTTTTTCTTGACCTTTTTCCCCCTTGAGGGCTTGAACTTTGGTAAGGGCTCTTTTGAGCTTGGCCCTAGCAATTTGATTTTTCAAGGCATAGTGCTTGGCCATATTTTTCTGTAGGCCAAGGTCCCTTTGTATCATCTTTAGCTTCTTGTTTTCATCCTTATAATACTCAATGACATTCTTCGCCATGACAAGCTTTCTTTGTATGTTTCTGATCTAAGCATCCTTGCTTTGGAGCAAGATGCTAGTGATCCTTTCTTCATCTTCATTTTCACTATCAAGGTCAATGAATTCAAATTGTTGTCTAGTTCCATGCTTACATTTATTATCTCCAACAATGACCTTTTCCTTGCCTTTGTCAAGCTTCTTTGTTGATGAGGAAGGCATGGCCCCTTGCCTTTTAGAGGTATAAAAGACATGCCTTTCTCCTCTTCAGTATGTCAAAGGAAGAAGTTCAATATTTTTTACCTCAGTACCATATGTCTTACTTCTATCTTTATGATCATCTTTGTTTGGCTCACTAACTTCTTGGCTCACTTCTTCATTTGTATCCTTCATGATGCCATTACTGCTTTTTCCTTTGCTGCTCTCTGTAGTACCTTTATCCTCTTCACTGCCTTCTTTATTTCCTTCAACACTGCCATGAAACTCACTATGTTCCATATCATCACTAACTTTGTCAACACTATGAGCCTCATTGTCTTTTGAATTTTTCTCATAGGCATCATGAATATTGTCATGACTGTCACTGCCTCCCCCCTTTCTGTTTCTTTCCTCATTTTTGTGATCTTCACTGCTATTATCAGCCTCTTCATTTTCTGCACTGTTATCATCAGCTTCATTGAAATTTTGGTCCTTGAGGTCACTGTTGTCATTAGCACCATTATCTGTCTCTTTGTCACTTTCTTCATTTGTATCCATACTGACTTCTGACTCTTCATCCCCAACATCATCATTTGTTTCTTCCATGATGACATCACTACCCTCTGCCTCTTCATCTTCAAAATCATCATTTCCCTCGTTTTCCATGTTTTTTTCTTCATCACTGACCTCTGTCTCTTTATTTTCTTCATTGTATGATGCATTAGGAGAGGGTGAGGAAAGAGGATTGTCTTGAGGTGAAGGAACATGTGTAGATGGTGAAACATGCTCATCAGGAGATGATGGTCGAATAGTAAGGATAGGAGGATGAGATGATGAGGGCACATTATGCTGTGGATGGGGTTGTGGGTTTGTGAAGACCTCAGGGGTAATGAAAATCTCCCATGGAATACCCTTTTGCTCCAATTGATGCAACACAACCATCTTAATCAAGGAGTGATGAAATAAAATTTGCATATGCTATGAAGGGTATCTCTTTTGCATAGTATAAGACATCTTGCCAATACTCCTGTAGAGATAGTAGGGAAAATGTAGCATCTTAACCCTCGTGAAGTGCATGAGAAATCTAATATGATAGGAATATAGCCTAGAGAACCTCCCCTCACATGTAAAATATTTCATGATGACCCTCATTAAGGGTGCATACCTCTCCAGCAAATGTGAGAAAGGGAAGATAGATTTGTAGTTTTCTTTGTATCTGGGTTTAAGGAATGGCTCATAGTGTCTTATGTCCAAGCTGGCCCATTTGAACCACTTTTCACCAACACTAGGTATCCCAGTGGCAATAGAAATGGAATTTGATGACAGCTCAAAGTCTACCCCTGCAATATTTACTTGTTTCTCATGCAAGTTGAGGATGAACATCCTAGTGAGCTCAGGGTGACTTTGTACCTATTTTACTCTTTCACATAAATGAAAACAACCCACATTTTGGAAACATGTGACAGTCATAGGAGAGGCATTAAGCTCCCTGGTGTTTTCAGGTTCAAACCTATCAATCCTTCCACCTTTGTGTGGATGTCTCCTAGGCACTTGGCTTCCCTCACCACTATCACTGTTACCTTGCCCTGATGTCTTGATCACTGCTACTTTGAAAACCAAAACCTTAATTCTGCTTGTGAAATTGATGTGAAAAAGGGTAAGGGAGTGATGGTGACAAAGAAAGCTTTTATACAAATGAGGGATGAGTGAATGAGGGTGATGGAAAAACGCTAGATGAATGGACAATATTTTAGCAATACAACCCTCTCTGTGTCTTCAGTATGTAGATGGAGGAGAGTTTTAAAACAATGGTATTTTCATTATGAAATTTAATTTTTCATCGTAGGGTTTTAAATTCCTTATCTTAAAATCATCAAAATTCTCTGGAGGGAAAATAGGACCTGCACATACCATTTCAAGACGCTTTGAAGACCCTTGATGGCAGCTCGGAGGTGTTCCTAAGGTAATTTGAGCGAAGGAGCTGGTGTATAGGCCCTCCTAGCCAAACATGCAGTGCATGCATGTGTTGTCGGGTCTGTCAGGTCTGTTGGGCACGCGGCGTCTATCGGGCCTATTGGGTCTCTCTGTGTCGAACATGCAACGTTGCCTGGTGAATGAGGTGTCGGGTCTCTGAACGCACTGTCAGGTGGCTGAACATGTAGCGGTAGGCAAGGGTGCAACATCTGAGTGTTTCTTCTCGGGTTTTTGGGGTCTTCTAGGTGAAACACGCAGAGCACTTCTAAAAGCGCAGCGCATACCTACAGGCGCGTAGCGCAAAACAATTTTACACGGTGAAAACCTCCAAAGGCGTAGCGTCCAAATCTGAATGCACAACACTGCCTTGAACGTGCAGCACCAAGTAGACTTGCCCAAATTTGACCCGAAATTCACAGTCTTCTCTCCTGGACGTTTATAATTTCTCTGCAAGGAAATAATAAGTCGAATGATAAAAAAAATTCCCTTTTATATGTTTGGGATTCAAATTAAATCATTTTTGGACCCATCTCCTAATGTTTTGATCCTTTTCACTTTTTACTAACTCTTTTGACATTTGTTGTGCAGGAGATGTTGACACCTAATCTTATGGGTTGGGTGTGGATATGTAATATTGTATAATAAATAATATTAGGAAATAAGGAAGGCCAAGAGTCATTGGGAGATGAATCCCAATAGCCTCACCTCCATGTATAAATACATGTACATTCTTCAGCTAATACACATTCTGATTTGAGGAGTTACCTCCTGGTTTGACATGGTATCAGAACCAGTCCCACTATTGGCATTTTTGCCTGTGGTGTAACTCCCTCAGTCCTTTGCTCAGTCAATTTTTATGCTAGTTTCTACTGCTCCATTAAATTGCTATATTGTAATTCTGCATTTTTTTTTAATTATGTCTACAAATCATGCACAGCTCTGACATTTGCAGCTCCTGAAGATTCTGCAATTTGCAGTCTCTGAAATTCTACAATTTGCAGTTCCAGCAGATACCTGCCACTCTGCAAGTTTGCAGTCCTGCAACTCTGTCATTCCAGATTTTTTTTAACGGCCTCTCGACCTCCCTCTCTCCAACACTCCCTTCCTCTCACAACCCTATGTCCTTTCACATCTCCCCTCTTCCCTATCGCCTTCCCCAATGCCTTCTCCCTCAACGCCTGCTCCATTTAACATCACAACCACTCCGTACACTTCACATAGCATTCCACTCAGCCCTCACATTCTCCCCACGGCCTTTGGCCCTCCATTCCCATGCCGCTCCTCCCATCGCATCCACGCTTCAACCTACAGCACACCACACTTCCCCATCCCTTGTCCAGCTTTCCATTTCCCTGCAACCTGCCCCTATCTGCGATCTCTCCCAACACAGAACTCAACAAAAACACCTCCTCATAAATACCCGCCCTCGACTCCTGCAAACACCTTCCCACTACACAACGATTCCCTTGCGCCTGTGGCCTGTCGGCCCTCCCCGCGGCCTGGCTCATCATCTCCATGGCCTGTTCATTAATACGCTGTCACACATCCATATTAAAATAAACCCTCCACTGCACATATAATACTGCTCCCCTTCACGCTGTCATACGCCCTCCACTGCATATATAATACCGTTCACTGCGCCTTACCCAATCGACCCCTCCACATTTGCTATTTCTAATACAGTCATATATATATATATATATACCGCCTCCACATTTTCAATACATATATATTTTCCTTCTTCAAACACAAAAAAAATACATGTATTTTTTTGGTGCAAAATTCAGTGTATTTTTAGCAAGAGTTTTTGTCCTTTTAAATTCAGTATATTTTCCAGCAAAGAGTTTTTTTCCCCTTTAATTGAGAAAATCTCCAGAATTGAAAGTTTTCTAGCAGAATTTTTTCCTCTTCAAAAGAATTTTTTCCAGCAAACTAATGCATTCTCTCATCTCTATTGTTGGGGTGGTTCTCTCTAGCAAAGAGAACTATCTTGAATGGTCTCGGAAGATTAAACACACACTCATTTTTAATGATTTGTGGAAAGGAATTTGTGAAGGATAAGAAGGAAATCCACCAGCAAAGCCCACTTCAGACAAAGAGCTCACCATTTAGGAAAACAAGAACTGCAAGGCCTATGCCTTGATTGCAGCTTCCGTAAATGAAGAGGTGAGTCGCCACATTTCATCATTCTCAAATGCCTATGATGCCTTGAGCAAGCTAAAAAAACTCTATGACTCACATTCGGAATTAGAAAATGTTCAATTGATGATTAAGTTGTTCAGTCTTGAAATGAAGAATGATGATCCCCTTGCTTTAGCTTCAGAAGTAAGATCTATAATGCATGACATTGAAAGCACTGGTGTAAAAATGGACATATCTCTCATAGCATATGTTAAGGCATTATATCCGACTTACTCACATTATCTTGAGTCTTTGCAAGCAAGTGAAAACCTTGAGCATATCACCTTTGATACACTTGAGAAAAAGTTTGCAGAAAGAGAGAAAGATTTCGGGAAGATGACAGTCCCTTCGTCTTTCGAAGAGGATGAATACTTGGCACATAGAGAAAAAAGTCATGCTCCAGATTCATCCATAGGAAGAGGTGGCAGAAGAGGAAGAGAAAGAAGAAACTTCACAGAAAGGGGGGGCAGACAATCTGACAAATCCAATCTTCACTGCACACGTTGCAATAAAGATGGACATGATGCATCCAAATATAGAACACCTTGGGAGAAAATTGAGCAGCAAAGAAATCAAGACAAAGGTAAAACTAATGACAAAGACAAAGGTAAAGCACCTGAATCTGCTCATTATGTTCTAGCACATTGTAACAATGGAGTAACTGAAGACTTGTTTGATGTTTCATTTACTTCATGGAGAGATGATTGGTTGCTAGATTTAGGAGCAACATGTCACATGACATTTAGAAAAGATTTTTTTGAAGAATTCACTGAAAAATTTGATGGAGCAGTATATTTCGTAGATAAATCCAAACTCAAGCCATCAGGGCTTGGCACAGTCAAGCTTAAGTTGCCTGGTCTTCCAAATCATATCCTACATGAGGTTCTATACCTCCCTGAGTTGAGGAGAAACTTGTTGTCCCTGGTCCAAATCCGCCAGCAAGGACACTCCATTCACTTGTTTGATGACAAGGCAGAGGTTATAAAAGCATCAGATCACTCACTTGTCATGGAGGGAATAGAAGAAGGGAGACTCTTGAAGCTGAAAGGTTCATCTGCTCATGCTCAAAACTTTGCATTCAGTTCACACCATGATGAAGGTACATTCCCATCAAGTCTTTTATGGCATGCTAGATTTGGACACTTAAACTATGAAAGCCTTTGTTTGTTGAAGAAAAATGGTGTTAATGGATTGCCTACAATTCCTAGAAAACCTAAGGAATGTGATGCTTGTATTCTAGGAAAGCATAGCAAACAGCCATTTCATGATTCACACTCCAGAGCACATAGAAAACTTGAACTTGTTCATTCAGATTTATGTGGCCCTATGCCTATTGCTTCTGCAAATGGAAACAAATACACGATGACATTTATTGATGACTACACCAGAATGTGTTGGATTTACTTACTGAAGAATAAGTCTGATGCTTTTCAAACTTTCAAGAATTTTCATGCATGGATTGAAAATGATGCACAAACACATATTGGCTCTCTACGTACTGATAATGGAAAAGAATATACTTCAAACGAATTTGAAAATTATCTTCGTCAACATGGAATCAAACATCAAACAACTGTGCCATATAATCCACAACAGAACGGTGTAGCTGAAAGAATGAACAGAACCATTTTTAAATATGGTCTGCTCCATGTTATTTTTCAAGAATGTAAAATTGATGTTTTGGGCTGATGCAGTTCTATGTGCTGTTTACATAAAGAATAGGTGGCCTTCAAGTTCAATTAGAAACAAAACTCCTTTTTAAATGTGGCATGGCCACATTCCTTCGGTAAAGCATTTTAGGGTCTTTGGGTCCACCTGTTATGCATTGATACCCAAGGGTCAAAGGAACAAACTTGGTGCTAGAAGTAGAAAATGTATCTTCTTGGGGTACTCCAATACCTCCAAAGGATATCGTCTCTATGATGAAGAAAATAAGAAGTTTGTGATAGCAAGAGATGTCATATTCCTTGAATCTTCCAAGAGTGACAAGGTTGTTGAGCGGCAACTTGATCGCCTGGATAGATTCACACATGCAAAGTCCTTCCAAGAATTTGATAATGTGATTCCACATCTTGAAGGGAGGATTCCGATATTGAATCAAACTGTGGAATCATGTCCTGAAGCACTCTCTCCCCCACATGAAGAAACAACCACGGATGACACATTGGATGATGTGATTGACAGAATTGGGAGATTGAATCTTGAATCAATCCCAACTCAGTCAAATGACCAGCCTGGGCCATCTCAGAAAGGTCCTCCCAAATGGATGACAAAGACACTGGAGAATGTTCATCCTGATGAGGTTGGAAAAACAGGAACAAGAAGTTCCACTCAACAAATCGAAGGTGATGTAGATAATTCTGATTCTCCTGTTGATATGGATATTGCTTATAACTGTGAATTGAGTTTGTCTACAGATCGTGAACCAAATTCCTTCAAAGAAGCCGCTTCTCATGATGAATGGAAAGAAGCGATGCCGAAGGAGTATGATGCCTTGATAAAGAATGGCACTTGGAAGCTGGTTGATCCGCCTTTGGGAAAAAAACCAATTGGCTGTAAGTGGGTCTACAAGAACAAGTATAAAGTAGATGGCTCACTTGACAAGCACAAGGCCAGGCTTGTGGCAAAATTTTTTGCACAAAAAGAAGGAATCGATTATGAAGAAACTTTTGCTCCCACAGAAAAATGGACCACCATCCGGACTCTCTTTGCCCTAGCAGCTCAGAATGGATGGAAAGTCCATCAGATGGATGTAAAAACTGCCTTTTTGAATGGAGATCTAAAGGAGAAAGTTTATATGTCCTAGCCAGAAGGATTTGTGGTAAAGGGTCAAGAACACAAAGTTCGCAAGCTTATAAAATCCTTGTATGGCCTCAAGCAAGCACCACGAGCATGGTATGAGAAATTAACCGAGCATCTTCTGAAACTTGACTTCAAACATTTTGATCTTGATGATGTAACTTTGTTTGTTAAGAAAGTTGGAAAAACAGTTGTATATCTTGTGGTATATGTAGATGATATTTTTATAATAGGGAATAATGAGAGCTATATTGCATCCATGAAGAAAGAATTGAAGAAAGGTTTTGAAATGACTAATTTGGGTCATGTTCATTACTATATGGGTTTTGAAGTAATTCAACATCCTAAATTTATATTTCTTTCTCAAAAGAAGTACATTGGAGATCTCTTGAACAATTTTGGCATGGATAAATGTAATCCCTTAACCACTCCAATGGAACAAAACTTGAAGCTCACATCTATTGAAGGGAAGGAATTTGAGGATGCAACTAAGTATAGACAACTTATAGGAAGTCTTATCTACTTGACCACCACCAGACCTGACATTTCATTTGCTGTTGGAATCCTCTCAAGGTTCATGCAAAAACCTTGTGAAGGACATTGGTCTGCTACAAAAAGAGTGTTAAGGTACTTGAAGGGGACTCAAGACTTTGGACTCAAATACACACAGGTAGGCGACTTCAGCTTGATTGGATACTCTGATTCAGACTTTGACGGCGACAAAGAAACAGGGGCGTCTACTACAGGTTACACCATGAGTTTTGGATCAGGAGTTGTCTCATGGAGATCACGCAAACAGTCAGTTCCAGCAGATTCCACGACTGAGGCAGAATATGTTGCAGCAGTTGAAGCAACAAAGGAAATTGTGTGGCTCCGAAAAATCCTGGAAGATTTGCAGATGAAACAAATGTACTCCACACCACTCATGATCGACAACACTTATGCAATAAAGTTGGCCAAGAACCCAAAGTTCCATGATCGAACAAAGCACATCAATACAAAGTACCATCTAATTCGACATCATGTTCAGGACAAAACCATCCATCTACATCATTGTTTCACAAATGAGAAAACTGCTGATATCTTCACCAAAGCACTTGGAAGAGAAAAGTTTGAAAAGTTCAGATTGATGCTTGGCCTCACCAACATCCCTTTGGATTAAAGGGGGGAATGTTGACACCTAATCCTATGGGTTGGGTGTGGATATGTAGTATTGTATAATAAATAATATTAGGAAATAAGGAAGGCCAAGAGTCATTGGGAGATGAATCCCAATAGCCTCACCTCCATGTATAAATACATGTATATTCTTCAGCTAATACACATTTTGATTTGAGGAGTTACCTCCTGGTTTGACAGGAGACTTGAAAACCTTTAGTTGACTCTTCTTGCTACTCCTTGAGAGTTTACATGCTCATTTGTCATTTTGGTGTTTTAATGACACAGTAACTTCTTAAAAAACTTTTCTTGACTTGTACCTTGGAACTCAAAACATTTTGTGCTAGGAATGTGACTGAAAACTCTGTCTTCACCTTTCTTACTGACCCTTAGACATGATAAAATCACCTCTGGAAAGCACTATGAATTCCAAAAATCATGCTTGCTACCTTTTGCTGGTCACTGCTGATTTGTGAGAGCCCTTTAAAATACTGACTTGGTTTTCTCTTGCTCCTTGGATCATGAAAAATTTACCTTTGACAATCTTAGAGAGGGTTGCACACAGTGGTATTTTCAAGGTTGTGTTTTTTCAATATAATTTTCAACTTGTCTTTCTCACATTTTCTTACTAACAACCTTACAGTGTTTGTATGTAGGTTTGCTAAACATCATGAATTTTGACTTATGTAATCTTGAGGCTTGATATGTTTTCCTTTGACACCATTGAGACTAAAAACACAAGGCAACATCATCACAACACTCCTTTGACATGCATTATGGAATTAAAACAACCCTTTAACTTTTTTGGCCACTGAGTGTAAGTAACTGAAATGAGAATTTGATCCTCCTCTCACTGATATGATTTACTTCTTTGTCCTTTGAAGCAGTGAGGAATTTCACTTTGGCAAACTCTAGGATGATATACACAGTAGCCCTCTTCTATCATCATGGAGGCCTAACATCTTCATTTTACCTCCTTTGACCATATTTGGCATGAAAAACTCCTTGGGATGAGTTTAGAATATTTACAAACAGTGATATCTTCAGAAACCCTTTGTTGTCATTATGGAGTCCAAACTCACCCTTTCACCTTCTCTGATCACCTTACCAAAACCCTAGGTTTCTGGGATGCTTGAGAAAAATTATCAGTGTTGTCTTCTAAGTTCTCTATAGCCCTTCCAAGTTCATTTATTTTTGTATAGTTCATCTCACCTTTTTCCCTTTTTTATCTATAATGTCTAAAAAAACTTCTTTTCAGGTTTTGTTTCCTGGTGTGCCTCCTTCATGTGATTTGCTACATTAGATCTTTGCTTGGCACATTGTTGGCCCAATCAGGCTTAGAAACCCTGATTTTTCTTGAACACAAACTGCTTCCTCTCTCTTTGCTGTGAATGTCTTCACTTTGGAGCAGGCCTCTCGTCTTACCAATTTTCTGTTGATGGTCATTTTAAACACTCCTATAGAAATGTCAAAAATTCTCATTTGTCTCTTGCAGAACTTGAAATTGGTAGAGTGGTCTTCTTAGGAGATTTTCTGACATTTCTTGTAAAACCATGTGCTGATATTTTTTTTTCATTTGAACCAACTTCTAGCATAAGGAAAAACAGAGCTTAAAACACCAATGAAAACCCTACAACCTATGAAACCCTAATGAATTAGTGGGAGGATCCCTTGACTTGGTCTTTGACTTAAACCTGGTTTTAGGATCTTTAAGTGAAAAAATAGAGTTTTTGGCAAATTGATGTATTGAAGATCCAAAATCCAATGTACTTGATTTATCTAAAGAGCCTATAGAGATAGCTTTGAGACCATCAATGCTTGAGGAACCTAGTGAACATGGGAAGAAATAGGTTGTTTGGTAACCCTAGATGGAAAGTGGAGGGGTGAGGAAAAGGTGAAACAAAGTACTGAGGTTATAGGTGGGAAGATAGGATATAGATGAGTGGCATGAGACCATAAGTGGTCTTTTAGGAATGGAAGGTTAACCATGGAATGGAAAAATATTAAAATTGTGAAAATTTTGGTATAAGGATAATGAAGGCAGTGAGATTTCTAAAACTCACAATATTCAGGATTCTTATTTTTAGAAATCTAGAACTGATATTTAGTCATCTACAGATAGTAAAAATTACTGATGACTAACGGGCTCTTGTGGAAAATCAGGCTCAGGAGCAGGGGTGTGGGTATGCAATACTAAAAATAACCAGGCAGAGGGTCATTCCTACAAACTTAATTTCTGGTGCACCAAAATATAGCAGACTATGAGGCACTCCTTTTGGGTTTAAAACTCCTGAAGAGATTAGGAGCCAAAATAATTTATGTTCATGGGGATTTTGAGCTAGTTATTAGAAAAATCAAGGGAGAATATTCAACCAAGCATCCCATATTGAGAGCATACAAGAACACTGCCCTTGACTTCCTGAAAACATTTGAAGAGTATGACCTTGTTGCAGCTCAAAGAAATTAGAATATCCTTTCCAATGGGTTAGCATTTTCAGCTAGAACTTGTCAATTACCTCATCCTAACAAACAATATAAAGTGCAGGTTAAACATCGCCCAACATTCCTTGATAATATGAGATATTGGCAAGTCTTTGGAGATGACAACTAGATTGAGAATTTCCTGCAATCTGAAGGTGATTTTGAAGAATCCAGCTTGGATCTAGATTGTGAAGAAGATTGTCCCATTGAAGAAAAAATGTGTAGGGATGAGCCTCTTCATAATTCTAATATCAATATTTCAGTAAATAAAGATATACATGGAATAGATATACATGAATACCTAGAAAAATAAGAGTTTGAAGTACTACAATTCAGAGATAACATCCTTCCTAGAGGACTTGTCCCTTTGGAGGAAATATTTTATTTCAATGATGTGGCCAGAAAACCAAAGATGGAACTTATAGAAGTACACATTGAGGGATGCAATCTGGGTAGCGAGCATGACCCCAAGATGATAGAGCTATCAAACACATTGCCAGCGTCTACAACACATAAATACATTACTTTGTTTAAGGAGTTCATTGATGTGTTTTCTTGGAGCTATGAATACCTGAAATTTTATGATACTAATATTATCTAGCACAAGATTCCAGTCAAGGAGAACCAAAAGCCTTTCAAACAGAAACTGCGCAAGATAAATCCTACCCTAATTCCCTTGGTTGAGAAGGAGATCAAGAAGATGTATGATTCTAAAATAATAGTCCCATTTAGGTACTACGAATGGGTTTCCAATATTGTGCCTATAAGAAAGAAAATAGGCGAGATCAGGCTCTGCATTGACTTTAGAAATCTAAACAAGGTATCACTTAAGGACAACGACCCTTTACCAAATTTGAACCAAATATTGCAAAAGGTATTAGGCTCCAGGAGGATCTATTTGATAGATGGCTTTTCAGGGTATAATCAAGTGTTGGTGCATCTGGATGATCAACACAAAAAAACTGTCACCACTCCTTAGGGAACCTTCATGTATGTAAAAATTCCTTTGGATTAACAAATTTTGGTGCCACTTTCTAGAGAGCAATTGAAATTCATTTTTTAGAATAAATTGGTCTTTTCATTTTGATTTATCTTGATGATATTACAGTATATTCAAAAATCGATGAAGAGCATTTGGCCCATTTGAGAAGAGTTTTGGAAAGGTACAGAAGGTACATACTATCTCTGAATCCTAAGAAATCATTATTTGGTTTTGAAGAAGGAAATATTCTGGGCCATATTATATCTGAAGAGAGAATCAAAATTTACCCTAGCAGGATTGAGGGCATACTTCAAATCGGTCATCCCAGGAACGTCAAAGAGCTTCAATCTTTCATTGGAAAGATAATTTTTTTGGGAAGGTTTATACCAAACCTTGCAGAACTATTGAGAAACATCACCAACATGCTCAAGAGAGATTCAAGAGTTAAGTGGACCATGGAAGCTAAAAAATCCTTTGACATGGTAAAGCAGGCACTGCCTAAAGCACCAGTTCTGATCAACCCCGATTTCACCAAGGACTTCTTTATTTTTTCCTTTGCATCAGTGCACACTATTTTTGTTGTATTTCTACAAAAAAATAAGGAAGGAAAAGGGCATCCCATAGAATTTTTTAGCCAAGCTTTAAGAGATGCACCCTTGAAATACAGTATCATGGAAAATCAAGCCTTTGCCTTGATCAAAGCACCAAAGGATTTTAGGGTGTACATTCTACATTCACATATCATTGCCTTTGTGCCCAATACAGTTTTCAAAGACATCCTAATGCAGGATCCTGATGGAAAAAGAGGCAAGTGGATTATTGTTATCTTGGAGTATGAATTAGAGATCAGACCCACCAAACTAATCAAGGGATAGGGATTAGCCAAATTGATGGCTAAAACCAATTTTCAAGCACTAGATATCAACATGATTCATTTACTGGATGAAAAAGAGGAGCTAGCGACTCCACCTATTGAGGAAGAATTCCTGAATTCTCCCTGGTACATAGATATATTATATGTTCTATTTAATTTAAATACTCCTCCTCGTTTGTCCAAAACAAAAGCTAGATTCTTGGAATTGAAAGCTGTAAAATTCTCCATCTTGGGAAATGTCTTGTACTGAAAAGATTTTGGGGGCATATTTCTTAAATTTTTTCTTAAGGAAGATGTAGATAGGGTTATGCAAGAGTTTCATGTAGGGGATTATGGAGGCCATCTCTACTGGAAAACCACTACTAAACAAATCCTTATGGCTGGTTTCTATCGGCCTACTCTTTTCCTAGATATCCAAAAAATTGTAGCTACCTGTCACAAATGCCAAATTTTTGAGGGAAAAATAAATTTTTTGCCTTTTCCCTTATAGCCAATCTCTGTTGAGGCTCCTTTGCAACAATGGGGTTTAGACTTCATTGGAGAAATACACCCCTCCTCCTCTACCCAACATAAGTGGATCCTTACTGCCACAGACTATTACCAAATGGATAGAAGCCATTCCTTCTATAACTGCTACTGACTCAGTGATTATTAAATTCCTTGTGGCCAACATCCTATCTAGATTTTGTTTTCCTAGGAAAATCATTACAGATTACGTTGTTGCTTTTAAGTCCAAGAAGATGGTGGATTTCAACCACAGATATCTTTGGGGCACTCTACATATTATTACCATCAAGGTAATGGACTAGTTAAATCCTCCAACAAGAGTTTTGTTAAAATCATCAAGAAGTTGTTGGAAGACAATAAGAAATCCTGGCATAACAAATTGGTGCATGCCTTATGGGCTGACAGGTTGACAACTAAGAAATCAATTGGCATGTCACCATACTAGTTGGTCTATGGGATGGATGCAGTTTTCCCAACATCCTTAGGAGTGCAAGCCATGAAAATCATTCAAGAGGTATAGGCTAAAGAGAATGATGTACAAAGAAGAATAAGCCAGGCCATTCAACTACAACAATCCAGAGAAGAGGTTTACAATAGAAATCAAGTGATGCAAGAAAATATAAAGAAGCTCTTTGAAAAAATAACAAAATCAAATGATTTAAATATTGGAGACAAAGTACTGAAATGGGATTCCAGGAGAGAAGACAAAGGTAGACATGGCAAGTTTGAAAACCTCTGGAAGGGCCCATATATTGTCCATTCTTTCAGGGGAAATAATGCATTTTTTCTTCAAGAAATGGATGGAACAGAGCTTCCTGTAGGTCCTATCAATGGGAGGATGTTGAAAAATTGCTTCTTCTAAATATAGAGAAGTTTCCCACTCCATTGTAAATATCGCAAATTTTTGGTTTAGATCATGTTTGTAGGCCACCTTTTTGTGCTAAAAAATAGCAAGACAAATTCATGAAAAAAACAAGAGAAAATTCATGAATGACATTGCAGAGAATAATATACAAGGCTACCGGTCTTGGTGTTCTTGACACTTTCCTAAACGAAAGCCCCATCCCTAGCTGGAGCCACTGTTAGAGTCCTATAATTTACAATATCACAAGGTGACTGTGTATTTATTACTTGCAAACTTTCATATTGTACATATATTTCAATATTCAAAAGCATTTCCAAAGAAGATAAAAAGAAACAAAAAGAAGAATAAAAAAGGTTAGGTTTGTAGTTTGGGTAGGTAAATTGCTGAAAAAGAGGGATGAAGAAAAATGTAAAATTAATCTTATGAATAATAAGCCTCAAAAGTTTCTTTTTATTTCCTATGATAATAGAAGGGAAATCAGAATGAAAAAAATATTTATATTCTAAAGGCCCAGAAAAGGGGTTATTTTATAAATTTTGGAACCTTATGGTATGTTTTTATCCCTAAATTCCCGACCAAATTTATTTCTTCTTATTCCTCACCCCATGCATATTTTCCCTATCCTAAAGTCCTACACTACCCCTCGGCCTTCATATATCCACCCCACCATCCCATCGCTTGTCCCGTCACACCCCACGTCACTCGTCCCCACCTGCATTAATCACCCTGCAACTCCCCTCATCTCCACGCACTCTCCATCCATCAGAAATCCCACGTTACATTCCATCCCTCCCTCACCCTCTGAAAATTAACAACGGGGGGGGGGGGGAGGGTGGGTCCAAAATGGGCGGTACCCAATACCGCCCAGCTCGCTATGTGTCGCACCCTGGTGCTGTTCGCACCCTCCCCCCCCGCCAATACAGCTTACCGCTTTAACCCCCCTCCGAAAGTGATTTCCACCTCCACATAAAAACATTCCCCCACTGACCGTTGGACTATCCATTGCCCACTTTCACCATGCCATGTCCTCACTGACCTGTCCCCCCGTCCAATCGCATTCACTCCCGCTAAGATGGTCGTTGCACCATGAATGGTCGGGGCATTGTCCAATGGAACCGCGCCACCTCAACATCTCACAATCACCGATTAAAATCTAAAATCATGCCCGATGTACAGTTTACTGTGCTTAATTTTATTACAGATTGCAGGTATCGGAATTATAGAGAATTGCAAAAAATATCACAGTTAAAAAAATGTTGCAGGAGAAAATATGATTCATCAAAAGAATCAATAGCTCTCGGTCGACCAGATTACAGTCTCTCCTTCGATATTTCCATTCTGATCATGGTCACTTCATTTATATCCTTTCCCCCATACTAGTTGATATCAATTCCCTTATTTTATCCCTTTTCTTACATCCCATTCTCCATTTGCAGATTGAAAATAAGTCACAAAAGGAAAATAATGCCTCCTAAGAAGGACCAAGAACCTTTCAACCCCTTGGTTTACCCACAACTGGACCTAGATCATACAGCCCTGGCAGACCGAGATTAAAAAATTCATGAGACAGAGTCATAATTTAACTTGTTCGATGTCTACTATTGGCTCAAGGACAAATTTCTCGATGAAGCCAATGAGATTAGCCTTTGGGAGACTTAGCTACCTTTGTGTATCTTTAAAAAAACCCATAATTTCCACGGATTCATTAGAAAATGTCAGGCTTGCTATGCCATTAATCACAGGACCATAGTCACCCCAACAAGAGAGATCCTATTCACCAGTAATGCCCAATCCATTCAGTAGATGATGCAGGCCCCCACCCTTGAACAAGCAATCCCCTTCTCTTATGAATCCCCTAGGGAACTTTATCAAAGAATTTACTTTTCCAGCAAAGCCAATAATTTTCAAATTTTCATGGCAACTGATGCACCAATGCCTATAAAAAATCCACCATACCATTCATCTATTTTTCCCGAAAGGACCAAGCAGATTATCACTGTTTTATCTTATTTTTTAGGTTATCACTCTGATCAGTGGGTCAATGAAGCTGTGATAGGATTTTTTTCCCTTCTATCCTCAAAATCTAAGCCTGCAATCATGTTTAATTATGCCCAATTTCTAGCAGATGCCATTCATGAATAGTTTCTAAGGTTTAAAATAGAGGAGGTTTTCAAATACACCTCTGTGTTGGTGTATATGTTTGTGTATTTTCAGTCCAGCAGATTTCAATTTCAGATGGCCAACGTAAATGAAGATGTTGAGCCTCAATCTATCATCTTCTGGACCACCCCGTTGTTTAAGGAACATAAGAAATATACATATAATGATTTTTTGGATTTTTTTGTGCATCTAGCCATCAGCACACTCAATAGTGCAACAGAGGCCAAGATAAGTGAAGAAATTAGGAATACCATGCATCTAACAAAGCAGGTGAAGACAATATATTGGTACTTGTACCAAAATCACACAAAGATCCGAGTCTATGGAAGTGAGCTATCCCCTTACAAATTGCCAAAGTTTCTCTCCATGAGGGTATTTGAATTGGAGTACATAAGGAAAATGATAGATGCAGATGAGCTCCACTTTGTTTCTACAAAGAAGAAGACTCATTTAAATATCAAGACACAAGTTGGGCCTTTCATCTACAACAACAGAGTAGCAGGGGAGGAGGTAGATAAGATACTAAAGGAGATGGGTTTCAGTCACAGTTTCACTTGGTATTATGACCTTGTAGGGATTATCTCCAAGAAAAGGGTGGAAAATAGATCCACACCCTATGTTCATATAGACAGACCTACAATTGAGAAGTATTCCAACCAAACAGAATGGGTGGCGAACACCCTCCAAGAATATGAAGAACAAATTATCTCCACTTCAGGCATTCAGACCCCAACACCATAAGAAAGGGGAAATGTAGAAGAAAAAGAGGACAAGGGGAAAGAACTAGAGAAAGAGATAGGGAGAAAGAGGCCAAGAGAGGATCAGTCACCTTCAGTGGCTGATACCTCTAGCAAATAGTTCAAGATAAAATATAGGAAAAGGGCCTGAATTCATATGGAGATTGACCAAGGAGGTGAATTAGAGCAACAAACAGTGACTCACATCATGGATACTCCTAAGTCATCATCAGTAGGTGGAGAGACAATGGCCTCACCGACATCATCAGCCATAGTATCTGCTCAGCAACAAGGTCTACAAGCATCTGCTTCCAGACCTGCCATAGAAGGCCAAGAGAAGTCTGTCTTTGAGATATTCAAAGAGATAAATTTGAGGAATGAGTTGCTGAAGACCAATACATCCAACCAATTTTGGAAGGAGACCTCAATTTCACAAAGTAGGCCAATGTATGCTTTTGACACTGAAAAAGGAAGGATGAAGATGGCATTCCTAGAAGCCTTGGTCCCACAACCTTAAGGAGTAGGAGATTATAATAAATTATCATTCCAGTTCAATGCTAAGGTAATCCATCCTATTGACCAAATGGAATTACACAAGTAGACTGGGAAGATGGTAGGCTCAACATTGACAAGTACTGCTATGATATTATCGAAACTGTAGGTGTCCTTATCCAGTACCCAATCATAGCTTAAGGTAGAGAGGATATTCGCCATGGCCAGAGACTCAAGGATCAAGACTTTAGAAGATATAATAGTGAAGCTTGGGCATGACCCAAACAATGTTCAAGTTGTGGAGGAGATTTTGAAGAAAAAGAATGCTGACATAGCATCCCTCAAGAAATAGCTCAAGATGCCAGTGACAGAAGACCTCTTATAAAAGGGCATTGAGGAAGATGAGACACAGAAGGAAGAATTGATGAATTTACTTATTAAACAGTCTGCCCAAATCAAACAGATGGAGATCGAGATGGAGAAACTACTGAAGGAAAAAGAAGAAGCAGCTCGAGGGTCACTCATCCCATTAGAATATGTCCCTATCCCATCAATTCCATCAGCTGTTCCAGAAACTATTGGAACATCCAGTGGGACAGATTAGTTTTCTAAAGCTATGGAAAGCTTGACCCTACAATCACAAGAGATCAAGAAGTTGGAAGCACAGATTGGCATCTTGAGGGATCAAAAGGCCAGATCAAAAAATGCTCATGAGATAGCCAAAAAGTAGATTGAGAGGTTGGAGAAGGTATAAAAGGAGTTTTCTTCCATCAGCATATTGGGCCAAATGAAGTTGATGATTTGGGGTAGTATCATAGAGACACTGGATGGGATCTGGCATTCCATCCACATTATTTTTTAACGGAACGAGCTAATTGACAAATGCAAGTTGGCTATCGAGAAAGAAAATTAGGAGTTGGGGGATATGCGAATAAAAACCCCTAAAATGATTAAATTCTTGAATTCCAAGACTAGTTTTGAGCTAGAAAAGCTAGATGTGTAGGATAGAACAACAACCATACTGGAGGCAAGAAGGGTCCTCACTAAGAGGAATTATTGAGGCAACTGGAGGAGAAGTGTCATGAATTGGACATAGCCATCGGTATGTTCTAAACATGATTGAGCCTCTGAGGGAGAAGGGACTCCCCTCATTATATGTAATCAACAACAAGTTGGTCCAAAATGGATATTACATAACCAAGCTTAGGGAAGTAGCTAAGGATACCACCAAATTTTCCAACATTAAGGGAAATGTGACTAGGAAGGTTGTCTTGGATCTACTAAGCAATGATATCTTCATTCAACATGAGCCAAAGCACGTTTTTCTCACCAAGACTACCTTCAGAAAATACACAGAGGTGGATGAAGTGTACCGACATGTCATAGGTACGATAATTCCAAGAAATAAGGAATGGGGAAAATTGTGCATGTATCAGGACTGAAAAGGCACGATGGACATGTCAGCACAACCACCGATCGATCTGAAAAGACAACATCACGTATATTTAATAATCCAGTAGCAATGACCCAAAAAAGAAGATCCATATGTCAAGGCCACTATCATTGCCTCTTTGTGACCACCTGAACCACCTTTAGCCTACTTTTTGATTTACGAAGAGTTGCGAAAGCTAAAGTTACAGTCATAAGTTAATGTTACAATCGGTGTTTTTCCAAAGATATTTTTTGTTCGGGCCTTGCATGGCCACAGTTGTGAAGTTCTAATTAAATTGTAGTTAATGAAGATAGTCGAAGTAGATTAGGGAAACCAACATAGTTGTAGTCAAATACTGCTTGTATTTTCATTATCAAGGGTTGGACCTTGTTAGACTCTGTGTTGTAAAATATCATTGTATTGAAGCACTATAGTTTTTTTGGGCATCTATAACAGGAGATCGTTCCAAGGATTCTTGAGCTATGTTAATGGTGATGTTTTTTCCTCTGTGTTAATGTTTTTCTCTGTCTTTAATGTTGTGCATCAATTTATCTGATTGTAAAACAAAAAATTTAGATTAAGATTTGCTGAGAGAACACCTTAATTCTGTATGTGTTTACTATCTTAATGTTTTCTTCTAAAGTATAATTAAATAATTCTTAAATTATCTTTAGCTATCACTGAACTCAATTCTTTCTTTCATCTCATATTCACACTACCAATAAGATCTAGTCTGCATAGTTATCTTGCCTTGTGAATGCCCTTGAAAAGTTGATGCACAATTCAGCCTTTTATGACTCCATAGCCCAATGGATTAATTTTCACAGTTATATCTGTCCAACCACACAATCAATCAAAAAAAAAACACTCATAATTTGTATAACTAGCCTAATATCAAAATTTATAACCATCAAGCTAAATCATAAAAAATATAGGGAGCCCTCTCTAAGTCTAGGAAGGCTAGATCGTGGACTCCAAAGCGGTTTGATGTTGTCCTCTATCGTTTATTCCTGGAAATCTTATAAATTATAGGGCCACAACATAATGATGACCATACTAGGGAATCATTAAAGAAGCTTAGTATTTCATAAGAACTCAGAAACCCTAGTCCAAATATTGTGTGATTTAAGTATTTTCCACAGATTGTTTTTTCATCTTTTGTAAAACATTCAGCATGTCTATGCTTTGGGTCCAAATTCTGGCTCTAGAAGAATCTTTACCAAATCTCATCCTAACCCAAATCCTCATGCAATAGTTGACAATCCAGAGAAAATTCTAAGAAAAACCCCCAGAGCAGAGATTCCAACAATTAGCAAGCCTCTTCACAGAGAAAGTTCTCTCCCTGAAAACCTTGCAACCTTGTAGGACATCCAGTTCGACTCACATTTTGAACATAGCTTGTTCAGGACCAAATCTCAGAATTGGAAAGCCCAGAAATTTTTTGACCCATCAATCTTACAACAAAGTCTAGTTGAGGAAGCCTCCACCTCCACCCAAACTGATCTTTAGCTTCTCCAACACTTTGACTCCCTTCAAGGTCTAGTAGTAGAACTCACCTCAGTTATTAATGATGCTTACCTGCAGCAGTCTATAGAATTATTTTCTCTTACTACAAAAACTCCCTCTGTTATTTTCAAGTCTTCTCATCCTCATTCAATTTTTCCAGGTGTATCTGTAGCTCCTACCATTTCCTTGAACATTTCCCACCAAAGTGTCCAAACCCCCACTCATACAGCCACTGTCCACCTTCCTCCATTTAATCCTCCACCTCCATTGGTCAACCCTCCTCTTATTAACCCCCCTTGGGTCCCCCCCCCACCAATAATGGCATCCTAGTATGCTCCATTGGTGCTACCACAACTATGGCGCCCATGCCATAGGATTATCAGTCCAAAAACCCACTATTTGATGAAACTAGTCATGCAACCACTCAACAACATGTGGATAAAATGAATGAATATTTTGACTGACAAGAGATACACAATGGAACTATTAATTTGAGGATTATTGCTCAAACTTTGGGGGGGAGAAGTAATAAAATGGTTTAAAGGATTGACTCTGAATAGTGCCCATGACCTCCCTGCTCTTCACCAACTAATCATAAATAAATGGGAAGTTAAGAAAAATCCCTCTTCAAATCTTGTCATAATATGAAAACATCGATAGAAATGTTGGAGAGAGTGTCCAAGACTATTGTAATAGGTTTAACAACGTATACAACACACTCCCTCCTCACATGAAACCCCCACAAGGTTTAGCCTTGATGAAATTCCCAGATGGTTTCAACCCAGAAATGGCTTATCAGCTTAGAGAAAGATATCCTGCCACATTATAAGACATGCATAGGGGTGTAGTAATTGTAGAAGGCAGTCTAATTTCAAAAAGGGCTAGAATGAGAAATGAGAAGAAATTCACTATTAGGGAAGAGCCTGCAGCCTCCACATCTGATGCTAAGATTGATAACTTAGTTAGAAATATGGAGAGAATGATGGAGAGGATCAGCCTGAATGAGAAAGCCATCCCTAGGGATAATCAGCCAATTCCTAAAAATAGAAACCAAAACTTTAGAAGAAACCCCCCTAAAATAAGACAGAGAGGCCATGACCAGCAAATTAAGACTCCATTCCAAGAAAATTATGTTGATGAAGATGAGGGAGTGGTTGAAGGACTAGAAAAAATTCAAATTAATCTAATGGGGATTAATGATGAGGATTTTGTTTTCCTCACTGAATAAGAACAAGGTTTATTTTCTCTAACTCAAACTAAAGTAGAATCTGAAGAGTCTAAAGATTATAAAAAATGGTTTGAGAATGCCATCATGGAGGTACATAGATAATATAATATTAGAAGCAAGAAAAACTATGATATTCCCAAGAGATATAATTCTAAAAGTTCTGCTAAAAAGGTCCCTGAAACTGATCCCAAGAAAACAACAAAAAGCTCATATAACGTTGTTAATATCCCTGGAAAGAATGATCTGGAAAGAAGCACTAGTAAACCAGTTGTCAACCCTAGAAAAAATTTTCAAGCTGATATCCTCACTACAAGTCAACAAACTGAAGTTCCTGCTAAAATAGTGCCTGAGAAGACTGATTTTTAATCTACCAAAAACACAGACACAATTCAACATTGAGAATGAAATTGCTAAAACAAAAATCTCCATCCCTCTCACTGAATTGGTAAACAGAGGTTTATACAGATATCAGGTCCTAAAGGCACTGAACATAGGAGAAATTATTGACACTGTCAATATAAATGATGATAAACCTGAACTGTTGTTTGGGCCAAAAATAGAAGGGAAGTGTTCCCCCATTTTATATCAGTTTGAAAATTCATGATAAAATCTTCCACAATGCCATGTTAGATTTAGGTTCCTCTCATAATCTTATGCCAAAGGTAGTCATGGAGAAACTTGGCCTTGAGATAACTAGACCCTACAAATATTTGTACTCATTCGATTCTAGCAAGGTCAAATTTCTAGGCCTCATCAAAGATCTTTGTGTTACTTTAGCCCAAATACCAGCCAAGAGTCTAGTGATGGATATAGTAGTGGCTGACATCCCTCCTAAATATGGCATGCTTTTATCATGCTCATGGTGAACCAAGCTTCGAGGGACCCTCCAAATGGATATGACTTATGCTACCATACCAATATTTGGTCAGTAAAGAAGATTGTGTAGGGAGACTTTAATGAAATACATGGTGAGAAGTCAAGAAAACCCACATAACTACCCGCTTTATTCTGTTCATTTTGACCTTGACTCATTCGTTATTTACAATGGTGAAGACATTAATGAACAAGTAGCTAGAGAAGAAGAGGACCAGAATAGAGAACAAGTAGATCAAATGGAAATTGTACAACACAAGTTTGAATATGAAGCTTTTTGGAACATGAGTTTTGATGGCTCTTGTGGAAAAGTAGGCTCAAGAGTAGGGGTGTGGGTATGCAATACTGAAAATAACCACGCAAAGGGTCATTCCTACAAAATTAATTTTTAGTGCACCAAAATATAGCAGAGTATGAGGCACTCCTTTTGGGTTTACAACTACTAAAGAGATTAGGAGACAAAATAATTTATGTTAATGGGGATTATGAGCTGGATATTAGAAAAATCAAGGGAGAATATTCATCCAAGCATCCCAGATTGACAGCATACAACAATGTTGCCCTTGACCTCCTAAAGAAATTTGAAGAGTATGACCTTGCTGTAGTTCCAAGAAATCAGAATATCCTTGCCAATGTGGCATGAGCCATACATTGTAAAACATGTTTTTCAAAAACGGTCCTATGATCTAATTGAATGGGTAGGTAACCCTTTCGATAAGTCCCGAAACGAGATTTATCTGAAGAAGTATTATGCGTGAATTTTCTTGTGTAATTACTTTTGTACATTAGTGTGCTTTTCATTTTTGTACAATTTTGGTTTGGTGTGCATTTGCAAGCAGTTTTCCTGCTTATCTTGTTTTACCTGATTTTCAAATGTCTTAGATCCTTATGTCGATTTTGCTGATGGTGCCTGCCATAGTACTTGAAATTTAACTTCTACGACATGGGTTATTTATGACCCTAATGGTGAGTTAGTAGATCTGCAAGGTATATGTTTAGTTCGTACAACCAACAATATTGTTGAGTACAGTGCAGTCATTGAACTTATGTCATAAGTAATCACTCTTGGCATTAGATATTTGGTTGTAAACCTAGATTCACAGCTTGTTTTCCTACAGCTCAATGAGAAATATTCTGTCAAACACCCTTAGATTTTGAGAATGAATCTACGTGTTTGTATTTTAGAAAGGAATTTTGATTACATTACATATCAGCACATTCCACGAAACATGAATACATTAACAGATGCATTGGCTAATTATGTTCTAGATGAACATTTGCGAAATTTTTAAAATTATGATCATAATTACATCATGTATAAAACAGGAAATATATCTATATATATGTGTATATATATATATATATATATATATATATATATATATATATATATATATATATATAGATATATATATAGATATATATATATATATATAGATAGATAGATAGATAGATATCGATTTGGTTTGCAAAAAAATTTTAAGTACATCATAACCCCAAAAATATACATGTTCTAGTACATGATTAGTCTAGTTTTTTTCATCATAACAAGACTTGCAGGACCCAAAAATATTACAACTGCAGAAATAAAAATTAGACTAATCAGCATGGTGGTCATGGTAGCAAGGCACTGCTCGAATTACTCTAGTTAGTAGTCGGTGAATGCGATCAGACACCCCTACAGTATGCCTCTGGTAACGTCAGGGAATATCCTAAACACGAGTGTATTCCGGAATATCGGTAGTCAAAGCATCCAGTTTTCAGGCAATCTCTTCTTCAACATATGCTTCCTCCTCGTATGGAGGAGCCTCGAACTCCCTTGCCACCCTTTTGGTGATAGGGGACATCCCTGCTGGTCTCTGCGGTCTGACATCTGTGGCACACAAGTTTCAATATCAAAACATATATATATATAAATATATAAACAGGAAAAAGTTAACAAAAAACATTTTTTACCTCTGTCATCCCAATGCTCGCCTTCTGGAAGTGGTAGATCTAGATCACCTCAGAAATCAATCCTAGAGTACAGTCAGTCCTCTACGAAAATGAGTTATCGCCCCAGCCACACAAAGAAGGTAGATTTGTATGAAATCTATTACCCACCTCTTGAACAAGGCATCAACTCAGTCCATCTAATCAAATGTGGATCTTGTGGTGTCAGTGCAGCTACTTCTGCCCACTGGAATTGGAATAGCAATACCCAATCCAAGAATATTGTTGTTAAGATCAATACATAACCAAACTGCTTCATTCAACTATTCTTGCACTTTGAGAGTTGTTTCTTCATATTTTCTAGTATGAGCTCCACCCAGTTAAAAATGGTAGGCGACATACAATCCATGGAAGTTTCTAGCTGAGACTTGGTAGCCTCATGCGGTTTTTGTGCCCAGTGGCATGTGTGATGGTGTATAGGATTAATTTGAGTGGAAAATTTATAATTCTACTTATATATATATATATATATATAATTTAAAATTTAATTATATGATTATATATATATATATATATATATATATATATATCTTCCCACTGGAAGATTTCACTGCCTCTAAACACACCCTCCCTATGAGCATATCCATACTTTCATCCATGATTCAACCCCCAGTCAGACACATTTTTTCTCCTCTATGTGATAGGTCGGTTATGATGTAAATATCAGCCACCTTGATTTCGAGCTCTTAGTCACCAATGATAAATATCTCCCATCCCGTATTTCAAATTCTTACCAGGAACTACAGTAATTATGGTCGTGCTCTTAAGCCAGAGGTCATAAAGAATTTGAGAAGCTAGAAGTTCCTCAAAGTGGCAAGAAAATCTCAATTTTCCATAGATTCTATGTCTCTTCGTCATGCTTTCTCTCCCTCCACTCAATCACCATGATTTCTCAGTTTTTTCCCTCTTGTCATAAAATTTACAAGGCCTCTTGTCAATATCCATGCTTGAAAATCAATTTTGAATTGAGATTTTTGGAGAACTTTTGGAATTTTTTCATGCTCTATGATTGACATGGCCGTTTTAAAAAAAACTGCGTTGATTGGCGCTCAACCTGTGTTTAAAATATTAGACCGACGCGATCTCGATATGGGGTCCCGCGCCAATCCACCACGACACCGTGTTTAAATATATTCTCCAAAAAATTATTATGCATTGTAAAAAATACTAAAACATGTATGAAAATGACGAGGATGAGTGCGGCTATTACCTGGTGTTGACGGCTTGTCGATCAGCTTCCTGGATCACCCGTGATATGGTCCTAAAGGGCTGAGGTAAATAAGGGTAAAAATCTCTTCCAAAACCTATGAAGGTAAAAAATAAAAATGTTTTTACTTTCCTTATTTTTTATAAGTTTTCAAGTAAATTTTAGGGTTTTTGTCATATTTTAATATATTTTAATGACTTTTTACCTCGAAAACAGATAATGGGTTTATCCTTGTGCAACAATAGGGTTAATTTCTTCATGGATGACATGTACACAAGTTCCAGTTTATTACTTTTTTTCAGACTCGATAAAAATAAATGAAGGAGTCACCCCCAGGAGTCATCTTTTAGCTCTTGTTGATTTCTTGTCATTTTGAACTCGTTAAAGTGCATGAAACATCATTTACCTAGTATACGTTTACCCCTTTTTCGAGTTGGGATAAATTATTTATGAAAATGGATACATTAGTTAATTGCAGCTAAGAGGTTCTCTCAAAATTTGTTTTCTACCTTTTCTTGTTCAAGGGACTATTTGTTGAGATTCAACAAGATGATGATCCTAGTGAAAATTAAGCACCTATGCCAGGTGGGGCTCATAGGCTATTTTTAGGTGTATGTCTATTTTAAGAATATTGAGCAAATTCTATTTATAACGGGAGTATATTTTTAGAATGGTGAGAAAATTCTATTTATAGATGATGTTCTATTTTTAGATGCATGTGAAAAGTCTATTTATAGAATGCATGTCTAAAAATAGAATGCATGTCAGTTATTATTATCTCTTAGTAATAATTGGACAATAAATATTAATATATTCTCTTGAAGCACTTTATTTCAGTTAATTGAAGTGGAAAACCAGTTAGCTGATGGAATTTCAAGTTCTAAGGTTGGTTGGTGAGACGTGCAAGTGGACTTAGTTGTAACTGAGTGATTCAAAGTTGTAACAAAGTTGGATGTGTAGTTATGTGAGTTGTAAAGTAGTTTAACTCATGTAAGTGAGTTAAACTCAGTTGTGCTAGTTGTAACTAGTTGTAACTAAAGATACACTAGTGAAAGATTAGTAAATTAAATATTAAATTAGTTCACATGGAGTGATCTCACATGCAACTAAAGATATACTACTGTTAACTACATGCACGTCAGATCCAGTGGAGACCCAATTGAGAGATAGGTGAAAGGGACAGTTCGACTATCAGTTGTGACATTAGTGAGTGCACTCATGCAACCACACACACATTGGATATCCCAATGAGGATTGCGTAGTCAAGACAAGGCAGGATCTCATTCATTTAGGTATTTTCATCAGCAGGGATTGCGCAGTGGAGGCAGGCTGCCAGGAGGCAGTAAATTGGCACATGTATTTGCCAATTTTTGTATGATAGTGTGAGACTATTGTATATTGTACTGAGAGCTCTTGGATTAGAGTTTTGTATGAGATTGTTTCATGATACATGATATATACATAATATATTATAGTGGGGTTTTTAGCTTTATGCTTTCTCGGTAAAAACATTTGTGTTATGTGTGATTGATCTTTCTTCATGTGTTTGCAATTGGCGATTAAATTTCCGTGAGAATTTTTTGTAGAAGAAATTATGTATTTAACAGTGGCATATAATTGTTAGATCAGGAGAATCTAGGAAAAAAATAATTGTATTAAAACTTCTACATGGTATCCAAGAAAAGAAGATTGAAATTTTGAAGCAATAGCTGAGTTTGCTGGTGGAAACAATTCGAATTTGCTGTAAGAATTTCTTAGTACGACAGTTGAGTAAACATCGAAATGGATTTCAATGGCTTGCAGCTAGAGTATTCACTCAAGGGTAGCTCGAAATACATTTCCTGGAAGGACAAGATGGAGGTGGTACTTGAAGATAATTGCTTGAAGGAATTCATTGACAGTGATGTTCCTAAGCCCACTTCGATGAATGTTGTGTTACTTGACGCATGGCAAAAGAAAGTAGTGAAGACGAGAAGGATTCTATTGGAAGGTGTACGAGACCACATTGTCTCAAGCCTTCATGGGAAATCCACTCCATTTTCTTTGTGGAAGGCTTTGAAGGGTCTTTTCTAGAGCAACATCGACCATAGGAAATTGGCGCTGAAGGATAAACTCAGAAAGATCAAGATGGAGAAGGGCAACAATATTCCTAAGTATCTCACAAAGTTTTTCCAATGTCGAGATGACTAGGGAGTGTGGGAATCATGGTTGCTGATGATGATTTGGTGAGCTTGGCTCTCTTGGGACTTCCTAAGAGTTGGCACAGTTATCAAGACTCTATGAATAGACAGGAAAAAATACCAGATTGGGACCGACTGTGGTCGGATCTAGTGCAGGAGGAGTTCAGGCGGAACACCAGAGATGGCTCTTCATCAAAGCATGATGAAGAAAAGGATTTTTCTTTGGCTACCAAGGAAAGGAAAGGTAAGGGGAAGAAATTCCGTTCAAAATTAGAGTCTAAAGGCAAGAAGCTGGATTTATCCAAGGTGAAGTGTTTTCATTGTCACGAACATGGGCATCTCGCCACTAACTGCCCACAGAAAAAGAAGGTTGTTGGAGTTGCAACTGGTGAGGCCCTTTCCTCGCAATTTGAACTCTATTTCCCCTTGATCACATGCTTGGTTTCAAGCGCAATGGGATTGGTGTGGTATCTTGATAGTGGTGCTTCCTTCCACATGATGGCAGATCTCTAGATGCATATAGAAATGGGCGACGATGGATGATACACTACGACCGTTGTTGGTACCATTTCCTTTGAGAGGGAGTCAAGTAAACCATTTCAATTGAAATATGTTATGCATGTTCCAAGTCTAAAGAAAAACTTGGTCTCATTTGCGATGTTAGAGGACAAAGGCTATGATGTTGTTTTCAGCGATGGAAAATCTTTCCTACAACATAAAACTATGGTTCAAGCCAAGAGGATATGGATTCAAGTTAAGAACCTCTACAAGCTAGAGGTAGAAGGTTGCATTGCCATGGTGGGCAAGGTAGAAAAAGTGGTGATCCGGGATGAGGGAAAATTATGGCACAATCGATTGTGCCATCTTCACCATGGAGCCTTGAAATTCATGCAGCAAATATCAACTCAACTTCCAATGGGAACACTTGCTCAGTTATATCAGTGCAAGGGTTACACCATGGGGAAGTATGTAAATTCCACCTTTCATGAAAAGGAGAACCGTGCTTCGGTGATCCTGGAGAGAGTTCCCACACACGTGTGTGGACCATTCTCAGTTGCTTCAATAACAAAACACAGGTATTATGTTATTTTCGCTGATGACTTTTCTCGTAAATTTTGGATCTTCTTCATGTGGAAGAAGGATCAAACATCCTAAAATTTATGTGAGTTTAAGGCATTGGTTGAGAAAGAGTCGGGGAAGCAAGTGAAGGCTCTACGGAGCAATAGTGGTGGAGAGTACATCTCTAACGAATTGAAAGACTTTTGTAGAAAAGAAGGAATTAGAAGAGCTCTCATAGTGCCTCATAACCCACAACAAAATGGGGTCATGGAGAGGAAGAACAGAACGATCATGGGTGCTTCATGAGCGATGTTGCATGATCAGGGCCTACCAATGCATTTGTGGGTGGAAGCATGCAACACTGTGGTTTGTGTGAAAAACCGTTGTCCTCATAGAGGACTTGGCATGAGTACACCTGAAGAAGCTTTTACTGGTAAGAAATTGGATGTTTCTCACTTTAAGATTTTTGGCTCATCTCTTTATGTGCATGTGACCAAGAATAGGAAGAAGCTGGAATCGGCTGCTGATGTTGGGATATTTTTGGGGTACACAGAAACACCCCATAATTATCATGTGTATTTTCCAAACAGTCGAATGATTGTGGTGCGACGGGATATAAAATTCAATGAGGAGAAAGCCATGAATTTGTCAATTGAGAGGGAGCTAGACTTACATGCAGAGGAGGAAATTTTGGTTCACAAATATGAGTCTCTAGATGTGGATCAGCCACAGGAGGAGGTTCATGGAGTGGAGGAATCCACTCACACAAAGCCAAACATCAGAACTAGCAGAAGGCGTACCACAGAAGCTGAGAGGTTGAAGCGAGATGCAGCATAGAATGTAGGAGTCCCTACTTCACAACATAGAAAGAGACAATCTCCTGACTGATTCACTAGATATATGGATCTCATGAGAAAATGTATTGTGATTGAGCCATATTACTTTTAGTAAGCAGTGCAGGAGCCCACATGGGTAGATGCAATGGTGGAGGAGTATGACTCCATTGTCAGAAATAGTGCTTGGGAAATTGTTCCAAGGCTAGTTGATAAATTAGTGGTAGGTTCAAGATGGATCTACACGGTAAAGCAAGCTGCTAATGGGAGTTTTGAGAAGTATAAGGCAAGATTTGTGGTCTGGGGATTCTCACAGATCGAGGGGATTGATTATGAAGAAACCTTTGCACATGTCGCACGATATTCTTCCATAAGGACCATCCTTGCGCTCTCAGCGCAGATGGGTTGGCACATTCATCAGATGGATGTGAAGACTGCATTATTTAATGGGATAATTAAGGAAGAAGTGTACATTGAGTATCCTAAAGGATTTGAGATCTTCAGTAGTGAGTCGCATGTGTGCAGACTCAAAAGCGCGTTGTATGGGCTGAAGCAAGCACCTCGTGCTTGGTACACTGGGATCAACAACTATTTCACCAGACTTGGCTTCACCAAGAGTGAGGAGGATGCAAACCTATACCAAATTGTGGTAGAGGGTAAGATTTTAATCACTGTTCTTTATGTTAATTATTTAATACTGATTGGTGATGAGAAGCTGATACAATCATGCAAGGATGACCTTACAAAGGAGTTCGAGATGAAGGATATGGGCCTCCTTAATTATATTATTGCAATGGAAATATGGCAGTGAGAAGGTGAAATTTTTGTGTCTCAAGGCAAGTATGAAAGGGACATACTGGGTAACTTTCACATGGTGGGTTGCAAACCCATGTATACTCCTCTTCTAGGAAACTAGAGGAAATAAAAATGCTACATCTGGAGAGGTAGTGGATGCTACTGTTTATCGATAGTTAGTGGGTTCACTAATTTATTTAGTAAATACAAGATCAGACATATGATATGCAGTGAACAAGCTTAGTCAAGTGATGGTTAAGCCTACCATGCTCCTTTGGAAGGTGGGAAAGCATGTCCTAAGATATCTCAGGGGCACATCTGAGTATGTCTTATGGTACAGATAAACAGATGAGGTGAAGTTGCATGGCTTCACAGATGTAGATTTGGCGGGCAACCCAACAGACAGAAATAGCACATCAGGAGGGATCTTCAGTATCAGATCTACAACTTTTTCTTAGTATAGCAGGAAACAAATATCCGTGGCACTCATTTCAGCAGAACCGAAATATGTGGCAACAATTCAAACTGCATGTGAGGCTATCTAGATGAGAAAGATCCTGGTTGGTTTGTTTGGTTCCCATTTAGATCCTATAGTGATTCATTATGATAATTAGAGTTGCATTAAACCCTCAATTAATCCTGTGTTTCATGATATATCTAAGCATATAGATATCTGGTATTATTATATTAGAGATTGTGTGCAGCGGAAGATCATGTTGCTTCAGTACATTCCTATGGAAGATTAGGATGTAGATATTCTGATGAAGACACTCACCAGGAGAAAATTCGAATACCATAGAGACAGGATCGGGGTGAAGGATAATCCCTTTCTTGTTGAGATGGAGGGTTGAGATTGAACAAGATGATGATCCTATTGAAAATTAACCACCTACACTAGGTGGGGCCCGCAGGCCATTTTTAGGTGTATGTCTATTTTTAGAATGTTGAGAAAATTCTATTTATAGCGGGAATCTATTTTTATAATGGTGAGAAAATTATATTTATAGATGATGTTATATTTTTATATGCATGTGAGAAGTCTATTTATAGATCGCATGTCTAAAAATAGAATGCATATCGGTTATTATTATCTCTTAATAATAATTAGACAATAAATATTCATCTATGCTCTTGAAGCAATTGATTTCAGTTAACTGAAGTGGAAAATTAGTTAGCTGAAGGAATTTCGATTTCTAAGGTTGGTTGGTGGGACATGCAAGTCGACTTAGTTGTAACTGAGTGATTCGAAGTTGTAACAGAGTTGGATGTGTAGTTATGTGAGTTGTAAAGTAGTTTAACCGAGTTAAGTGAGTTAAAATTAGTTGTGCTGGTTGTAACTAGTTGTAACTAAAGATACGCTAGTTAGAGATCAGTGAATTATATATTAAATTAATTCACATGGAGTGATCTCACATGAAACTGAAGATTTACTAATGTTAACTTCATGCATGTCAAATCCAGTGGAGACCCAGTTGAGTGATAGGTGAAAGGGACAGTTTGACTATCAGTTGTGACATTAGTGGGTGCACTCATGCAAACACATACACATTGGAGATGCCAATGAGGATTGCATAGTCAAGGCAAGGCAGGATCTCATTCATTCAGGGATTTTCATCAGCAGGGATTGCACAGTGGAGGTAGGTTGTTAGGAGGTAGTAAATTGGCACATATATTTGCCAATTTTTGTATGACAGCGTGAGATGATTGTATATTGTACTGAGAGCTCTTGGAATAGATTTTTGTATGATATTGTTTCATGATCCATGATATATACATAATATATGATAATGGGGTTTTTAGCTTATGCTTTCCTAGTAAAAGAATATGTGTTGTGTGTGATTGATCTTTCTTCATTTGTTTGCAATTGGAAATTAAATTTCCGCAAGAATTTTTTGTAGAAGCGATTTTGTATTTAACAGTGGCATATAATTTTTAGATCAGGAGAATCCAAGCAATACATAATTGTATTAAAATTTCTACACTATTTACGAAAAGGGCCATTTGGATTTTTCTTTTCACCTCTTTTCAAACTTTCTAAACATGAAAAGGTGTTGAGTTCCACCTTTGTCGAACTCGTTAAAATTTAATGGAATTGGACCTGTCACCATGACGACACTAAGTTCCTCCTTCCTAGGGCTCGTAAAATTTACTAGGATGGATTTGTCAGAAGGAAAATCTTATATGACAAGCATATGCTATCCCCTTCAATATTTTATTCAAAAATAATTGGGGTACTCACCAAAAATGGTGGGGGGAAATGAAAGTATTTATCATTTGCATTGGCAGTATGTCGCTCTTCAACATGACACATCTTTTGAATCATGTCAGGTTGGGGAAATCCTACATTCGTCACATTTCCTCCATGGGTTTTGGAAATCTATTTTCCTCTCATTCAATTACCAATTTCGTCAACATGACCTCTGATTCTATTTTGATTCAAATACTTCCAAGCTTCTGAGTTGTGTTGTCGATATGCTCAAGAGAAGTTCCTTTTGCGTCTTATTCATTGCCTAGTGCTTTGTTCAGTTTCATCATTATCTTATTTCCTTTGTCTCGTGTCAATGATGTGGGACACATTATGTCCCTCCTCTGGAGGATCCCTTCCTATTGACTTCAACTCATTATCCAGGAATTTGATTTGGAGATCCCTTTTCAATATCTTATGTTAGAGTCAATATCTTCATCCCTCCGTCAGAGATCAAATTTCTCTTATTGCATTTCATTTTAGGTGTCTCATTCAGTTCAGTCAGCTGCATTCCATTAGGAGCTTGGATCATATGATGGGAGGGGATTTTCTTTCATATCCCTCATGTCTTGTACCTGTTGGCCTAGGTCTGTTCATCAAAGTTCATCGAAATCATTTACAGTCATTTACAGTCATGTTTGGTCTCTTGGTCAAAAAAGGGTCATTTTAGGGTTTTTAGTCTCATTAGGTCTAGGGTTTCATTAATTTAGTCTTTAGAATGTCTAATAATGTTAGCAGGCACATGAGGAAGCTTCAAATAAGGTTTCAGTGCAAAAATTTCATCGTCATAATGCTTGATAATGATTTTTATTCAAAACTCTGTTTTGAAGAAAAATTGTCTATTTTATCCGTTTGTAATAAATGCAATGTAATTTTCAAAAAAAATTCAGTTGTAAAGTTCTTCAGGCGTAGCCCTAGTCACCGTTGCCAAAATCCCATGCCTGCTATCCCTGCAAAGACAGACAGGAAACTCATCATCAGTCCAAAAAGCACAAAGGAAACCAAATAGATTTTATTTAAAAAGTGCCAAAGTCTGCAACATTAGAAAGTGGGTTTGCCAAATGAAAAATCAAATTCTTTAATATATATAAGATATTTTCATTATCAACAATCCATTTGCATACCAAGAGACATCATTGAGCCAAGACAAATCATGGAGGGCGAAACAGTGTTTGAATGGCGGACTGTGGGTGAGATTGACTGTCGCGGCACATTGGTTGTTGGGCGCGACGCACTGGTTGAGCACGGCACATTGGGCCGCTCACCACTATGCATTTTTAAACTGGCACGGCGCACACAACGGTCACGGTACACTAGGCCATTATTGCGGCGCACATGGCTGACACCCAAATTTTTCTCATTGCCTCCAAAAAATTCCAAATTGCTCGGTCTAAATTGTCCAAGTAAGTTCAAGTGATCTTGTAATTGCCATTAAACAATGTTTGGTGTTGTTTGAAAAGGGAATATAAGATTTTGAATGAAAAAACTATAAACCCTATCATCTGGTTGAAGTGCCTCCTTAGGGTTTTGAAATTGGAGTTCTAAAATTGATTTTGGTGCCAAATACTTCATTTCCCTCTTGCTATTCCTCCCTCTCACTGTTAATATTATCATTACAGTCCATCCCCTATCCCCTTACATCCCTAAATCCCACTCATACCATCTCATTCCCATTATCCCTATCCCTAAGTCATTTTATTTCCTATCACTCTCCCTTTCCCATCTCACTTATAAAAATTCCTAAACCCCAAGTTTCCCAAACAGTCAAGTGGTTGTCCATTGTCCCTACATTTGTCAAAATTCCAAAAGGAAAATTATCTCTTGATTGAACCCCATTGTCCCCCTACTGCCCTATTTCTTCACAGTCACTCTCTTACCATCATATATTTGGAAATTGAAACAAAAGCACCAAATTCTCATTTTCATCTCACACAAGCCAACATATACCTTGCATGGACATCATGGAGACAAAAACTGATACATCATACGATAGAGATAGTGGTTCTACCACTGAGCTACATGCACCTAGAAGGCCTCGTAAAGGTGGCAAACATGTGAGAGAAGAGCCCACCTCATTGACTCAATTGCAGGCTTGCCCACTTGCCATGGCATGTTTTCGAGAGCAGTAATGCTATCAGTATTGTGAGATGATTGCTAGGATCCGTCATCATCAAGAGTTGGCTTGTTTTTTTGTATTGCATTTACATGATGTTCAGGTAACTCTTGCTAGTGTAAATTTCACTTTGACACCGGAAACCATCTCTTAAGCAACCAGAATACCGAATGTGGGTGAACAGTGGAACAAAAGACAGTAGGTGGACAGAGTGCATTATGAACCATACATCAGGCCTAGCTTTGTGAGGCAGCTCAGCAGAGTGTTCCCATTCCGGTTCCTAAAGGAATCCTATGCGCCTCTGATGAAACTCATTATCAAATACTTCAGTTGTGAGGGCCGTTTTTCACGCCTCTATGCCTACCATATCAGGTTATTGATGCATTTCACAAGGGTGAGGATGATGAACATACCTTATTTCATGTGTCGGAACATCTAGAGAATGACCACTCTTGTGTAGAAGACAACTCTCGAGCAGCAGTACAACAGTATTTATCACTATGCACTCATCAAGATCGTGGTTGTACATCAGCTTAGATTACAGGGTATTTCATGGGAGGATTTCATTTCCCATGACTTCTTCACAGCTCCTCAGGTTCCTCCGGAGGTTTTCCATGATGCAGGTGAACCTTCACATTAACTTGAAGGTCACGAGACAGAGCTTATCAGTGTGCCAGTGTTTGTTACTTATCAGAGAGGCACCAGAGTATTATTTGCAGCAGCCCGATGAGTATTATCTCCACCTGGGGTGGAAGGGGTCTCGTTTCCATCATCAGCAACACAGGTACAGGTACAGGACAGAGGTAAGAGGCCTATGCAGGATGAGGGCCCTTCAGGAGGCCAGGATACTGATTTCATACTTGTTGATGAGGATTTGAGTACTCCAAGCTCAAAGTTGAGAGAGACCATTTAGGAGCAGAAGGCAGAGATAGACACATTGACCATCAAGTTTCAGAGATCCCAATGGATCATAAAATACCTGGAGCAGCGAAAAAAATATTTAGAAGATCAGCAAACAATCATGGAGTTTCAAAACATCCGTGAGAACTGGCAAGCTGCCCAAAGAAGCCAAACCGAGATGACACCCATTGAGCAAAAGATCGAGGCTGATAGAGAGACTTGGCTTGAGAGGGTCAATATTCATCTTGAGAAGCTGTTGGAGAAGTAAAATAAGGAAAATAACATGCTCAGGCACATGAAGAATCATTATTGGGTGCGAAATCATGTTTGCAAAGCAAGGATCAAAATCCTGAAGGCAAAGCTAAGGAGGGCACTAAAGCGTCTCAAAAGGCATGATAGACTCCAAATTTTGGCTGAAGCTTCTTTGGCCCAGCATAGTGCTTGATGGTGGACATTCAGCCCAAATTTCAAGAAATTTGGGAAACATTTTGTCAATTTTGAATTTTTTGGCCTAAACATAGATTTTTCCGCCCGACACGTAGCGCCACTTGACGCGCGCTTATAATTGGTAGCTCTTTTGGAGGAAAACTTTTCATTTCTAGATTTTTCATCAAAATATATTCATGCCTACCCATTACCTAAGGATTTTGACAATTTTTTGATTGCCTAAAGGGTCAAAAACACCTCAAAAATGGCCTTTCTGCCACCTTTTGGACACACAGGAAGTAGTGTTGGGAGATTGGATTTTTGGAGGGGAAAATGGCAACCAAATTTAGAAATTCCACTTGGGTTGGAAATTATACAGGCAGGGCTTTCCAACGAGCTATCCTGCGGTCAATTTGGACTTTGGGAAGGCCCTCAAAATTAGCCTCAAAGTTGTGCTATGCATAGAGATTTCAGGCGCGGCGCATTGGGAAATTTGGCCTATTTTTCACTCAGCAGCTCAGATTTTCGCCTAGTCTTGGCTAGTTTGAATTTTTCATGTAACTCTTGATGTAAATTGATGAAAATTCATGAATTTGATGTAATTTTGGCACATTTTTACTCATTCTAGTAGATTCATTCACCAAAAAGTGAAATGTAAGTGAATGAATCAGTTTCCTATCATATAGAGGCAAGTTGTTTCATTGCCTATATTTCAGTTCTTAGTTTAGATATGGTTGAAAAAGCTCCTAGAATGATGAGCTCGACCCCTAGAGGCATGGGGATGAGTTAGGCTTGTCTATATCATGTAGTTCTTCAGTCATTTTCAGGGTTGGACACTTGGGATTGCTTGGCACTTCATTGTACATTTCATCTCTGCAATTTTGGCAAAGGAATAGACCAGGGTTTGCAGCACTCTTTGGGATCCATGTGCCTCTATGTTTTGATGGTGTTTTTCTCTCTGTGATTGTAAGTTCATTGATGTTTTATGTGTATCATTTCCCTTCTTATTTCTTCTTAGATTAAACAAATGAGTGATAAAGGTGGAATTCATTAGATTGCTTTGCTCTGCCTTCAGTTTTGTTTAATTTTCCATGTTTTCATCTGTTTGAAGAGGATTCTCAAAGCCACTTTCCCTTTTCAGCTCCTCACTGGTTTGAATTATCCATTCATTCAATTCAAATCATCAAAACAATTTCCTTCATTGCCCCATTCAGAACTCTGCAAAAACTAGGCCTCATCCCCGGACCCAAAACTGTCTTTCCCTTTGATTCCAAAAAAACCCCCAAAATCAAAATTAAACTCTTTAACTTATATACCTAGCCTAAAATCAGCCTTTATTTCAAGTCATCTCAAGCCTCATTGATTATTTTTGTTGATATTGACCCGGAGAGAGCCCTCTCCTGTTCTGGTAGGGCTAGCTATCAGACTGAGCGTGGTTTGATGTTACCCTGAACTCTGCCTTCCTTCAGCCTGAGGTAGATTTAGGCAATAACACCTTAGATCTTGCATGTCCTAATGGTAGGTTGTTCATGTCTGAAGACAATTTCACATCATTGGCCTTTAATTAAATGATTTCATGAGTGTTCGACGTCAACTCCTTATTCGCATCTCGTGGATTGTACTTCTAGTACCTTGAGGACCATTTTAATTATTGGTGGTCTATCTTGCACCTATTAACAATTTACATAATTGACTGGTAATTAGGTGATTTTCTTGCATGTTCGAATTCAACTCACTCATTCACATGCCTAAATTTGTACTTAGTCAAGTCATTACAAAGCAGAAGACCCTGGGTTTTGTCTAATAAAGTCCAGGTTGCGAGGTGATATGTATTATTCATGATTGTACACATGACTATTTTATCTGGATGCTTGTGAACATACCAGATTCCATATTTGTGGTCCCCTTTATTTCTAGATGGCTATGACCATACCATGGATCCTGTTTCATGATATCTTTTATAGATGGTTGCATCCATACCTCATGTCATGTGTTTATCTCATAGATTTTAGTTATGTATATATGTTCTTGATTTCATAGGTTTTCCAATGACAACATCTTGGTCCTGGCACATACTCGTAAATAATTTCATCCCTCTCTCTTGTTCAACCTTCATGCTTTAGGGAGCATATGTTACACAACAATTTGTCACTATCCTTGTACTCCTTGTTCCCGAATCCTGGAAGACCTTCAACAGTGACCCCTGTGTCTATTTTCCATCATGAAAATGTGCCATTATATCCCTTATAGTATACTTAACAAAATCTTTGTTAATCATTCATAGATTAGCTCCTTAAAAACATGTTAATTTGGGGCAGCACACCCTTTTTTTGTCTCACTTGCATTAATGCCTCATATTAAGCCTGGAGTAGAGCTGGTCGGCGCTAGAATGAAGATCATACCCACGTTGATCCACTTCTAGAAGGTTTTTAAAAATTGAAATGAAGCTTTTAGATCTAGAAGCTTCGTGGGCGGAGAGCTGGATGTTTGTTCATGGGGATAGGGTCGAGCTTCTCCCTTTGGGATTCTTGTTCCTACAAAAGAGGAACCACCCAAGGAGATAAAAAATTTCCCCACCTTAAGTGGATAAATGTTCCCTTTACCTTCACTATAAAATGGACATGCTCCCATACCTATGGTAGTTATAACAAAGATATAAGAACAATATAGAGAGAATTGTTGCTATAGGCATTGAAGGAGAGTTGAGACTTTTGGCCTTTTCGTACCAAGTTGAAACAAGTGCTTTGGAGACGTTCCTAGATCCGGACCCATTGAAGGAGAGCTTCGACATCAAGGCACGGGTTGTAACTTCCCCTCTTATATTAATATGATACAACTGATTCTTACTTTCCACTCTTGTCTATGATACATGATTTGATTTATAGTATTCCTTGATCAACTAGATATATTTTTTATGTGAAATATATGTTGTCCTTTCATGTTTTGTGTTGTTTGATCTCTTGTGTAGGTAACTAAGAATTGGTGATAGCGAGAATATAACTAGGAAGAGCAAAGGATCAAAGGAATCGAGTGAGAATCAACATCAAATCGAGATAGGTCATATCCATATGATCTATGTCCATTTACAATCTAGGAAAGTAGGTGTTAGATTGTTCCCTTTGTTACTAGACCCATCCTAGGGCTAGAGGGATCGTCTCTATCCACAGAGAGGATTTTCCTACATAACACAATGTTCCACCAGCGTTTCTATCTGGGCTTGAGCTATACTTCAACTTGTATTGTACAAGCCCAGGTGCCATATTTTTTAGCACCTATCATTGTACTCTTTCCCCACAAAGATTAATAAAATGGCTCAGATGATTTTGGCTACATTTCCTGTGTCTTAATGTCATTTTTTGTCCCCTTGTAGTTTTTAGTATCGTGTGCTTTTTATTTTTGTTTGTTCCCAATTTGGGATATTATAGTGGTATCAGAGTTCATAGACCTGGCTCAGTCTGTGTAGCACGCAGTCTATGACACCGAAGGATAGGAAAAATGTCATTTACTAGAGACAGTGGTATAGGAATAGAGAAAGGAGGCTCGAGATTACACCAAGCTAGGTAGATATCATTCTGATGGAAGAAGAGAGATGAAAGGCACCCATGGCAGAGGAAAGAGATGAGGGAAATGAGTTTTATCAATTCCTTTTGAAGTTAGTACAAGAGCTCACCATAAGGATTAAGGAGATGGGGTAGAATATTGGTGGAGATAACAAGCAAAAGGAAATTCCATGGGAATTCCATATTGGACAAGGATCTAGCACTTCCCATCACCGACCTAAGCCTAACACTACGCAGCAATTCATGCCACACACTCCACCATGTTCTACCATTCCTACATTCCTGGCTTCAGGAGCAGGAGGAGGAGGGCCACAAGAGTCGGAGGTGGCTCCTTATGGAGAGTATTTTGTGAAGTATCAGTCCTATGGACTATAGTTTAGAGGTGCTATTACCTTCAATGAGTTTTTTCAGCTGAAAAAAAATAGTAGACCCAGAGGCCAGACAAAAGGAGGAAGGTACGTGCAAGGAAATGACCTGTAGCATACCGCAAGCAGGATTTTACTATCAAATTTCGATGGGTCATAAAAATGTTTAGCCAAAGCTTAGGTGGAAAAGATGGAAATTTATTTCTAGCTCAATCAGATGACAGAGGTAGAGGCCATCACGATGGCAGTGCTACACCTAGAGGGAGAAGCCCATGACTGGTGGTTCCATGGGATGACTACGTTGGGTCACTCATGAGTGACATCGTATGATGATTTCACTCAAAGAGTGCTAAAGAGGTTTGATCAGAAGGATCCGGAGGAGAATTTTGTTGAGTTAACCAAGATCAAGCAGACAGGGAACCTAGAGACTTACATATTTGAGTCCTTGAGTCTCTCAGTGATGGTTCCAAACTTGTCTGTGCATAGGAGGATCTACATGTTTATTTATGGTTTGGCATAGCCCTTGTGTGGGTTAGTGAGCTCTACTCGACCCACCACGCTGCAGGACGCAGTGGGGAGAACCAGAGACTTGCGGGACGATTTTTTGCGGATGAGGGATCCCATGCCCAACAGTCTAGCATTCCAAAAAAGAGGGAGGGACATGAGAACCACACCTCTGAGAGGGAATCAAGGCCGATGGCCTTTGGATGATGATACCCGGAGGAATTTTAGATGGAGGAAGCTTTGCTTCACCTGTCAAGAGCCATGGGAACCAAGTCACAGATGTGCTAGAGGGAAGGCACATTACATTGAGGTCTTCTCTGACAATGAGGGAGAATAGGAAGTATATTATGAGATGGTAGGAGATGCCGGCACCAGATTACCAAGAGAAGATCCTCCACTACCACCTCCTATAGCATTAGGAGGATCAATGTTTACACCTACCAGAGTGGTTCTTCCATCTTTGTGGGGAGTACCCAAGTACCTAACACTAAGGATTCGGGGGATAGTTCAGGGGCAACGTGTCTTAGTGCTGGTGGATAGCGGGGCTATGCAGAACTTCATTGATGCCCAGTTGGTGCTGAGGAGAGGCATACAGACAAAGAGATTTGATGGGTTTTTTGTGTTGGTTCCATAGGCTAGTACCATGCAGTGCGTGCGTTATGTTTCGGCGTTGTCAGTGACCATGGGGACATACACCTTGACAGATCATTTATTTGCAGTCGCTATTCTAGACACCAATTTAGTGTTGGGAGTCAAGTGGCTCATCACCCTTGGGAGGGTCACCACTAATTGGCAGACACTGGAGATGGATTTTGTGGATAAGAAGAGTGGGAAGCAGGCAATTCTCAGGGGCATACACACATACCCTCCTCAGACAGTATCTGCGCATGGGATGGAGGAAGATTTCCAAAAAGTAGATATAGTGTGGGCCTTGGATTCAAGGATTTCAGATACAGGTGTCTCAGGCCAGCCTACACACCCAGATCTACAGACTCTCCTAAACCATTACTCTATGGTTTTGGGGGATATTCCACTGGGGCAGCCACTAGATCAGGGGTTTGAGCAAACTATTGAGCTGGAGCCCAGAATTCAGGTCGTGATCACTACCCCCTACAAGTATCCTAATTCCTATAGGGATGAGATTGAGAGGTCTATCCATGAGCTCTTAGCATTGGGGAAAATCATGGCCAACATGAGTCCATTCGCTTCTTCAGTTTTTCTAGTGAAGAAGAAGTATGGGACACTGTGTATTTTCATAGACTACAGGGCCCTAAACAAGAACACCATGAAGAACTGCTACCCTATTCCCAGGATCGATTAGTTTATGGATGAGCTGAGGGGAGCGAAGTTCTTCTTCAATATTTATGTGAGGTTGGGATACCACCAAATCAGGGTGAGGGACAAGGATGTCCCCAAGACTATGTTGCATTTTCATTATGGCCATTTCAAGCTCTTAGTGATGCCCTTTGGGCTGACCAATGCTCTGGCTACCTTCCAGTATTGCATGAACCACATCTTCCATGGTCAACTGAGGAAATTTGTGCTGGTATTCTTTGACGATATCTTGATATAGAGCCACACATGGGAGGAGCACTTGCAACATATAGAGGTAGTGTTTCATATCTTGGTGGAGCATCATTTATATGCCAAGATATACAAGTGTGATTTTGGTTTAATGAATATGCTCTATTTAGGGCATATCATTGGGGTGGATGGAGTGAGAGTCCACGAGGAGAAGATCAGGGCCATCAGAGATTGGCTGGAGCTGAATAATGTGATGGAATTTCAGGGGTTTGTGGGTATTTGTACCTACTACAGGAAGTTTGTCAAAGGATTTTTGTAGCTTGCAGCACCTCTCACAGACCTCACTAAAATGGGGGCTTTCAGTTGGACTGAGATTTCGTAGAGGATTTTGACAGGCTCAAGGAGGAGATGAGAATTTTTCTAGTACTAGCCCTGCCAGACTTCATGCAACCATTTGTGTTGGAGTGTGATGCTTTAGGGGAAGGATTAGGCACAATACTGATGCAGGGGGGACACCCCATATATTTCGAGAGTCGGAAGCTATTGCCGCATAAGAGGATATACCCCATTTACAACAAGGATATCTTAGCCATCATGCATGTGTTAGCTAAGTTTTGGCAGTATCTAGTGGGGAACAGGTTTTGGGTGAGGACAGCTCACAACAACCTCAAATATTTCCTTGAGCAGAAGCAACTACAAGAGAGGAAGTATAAATGGGTCAGAAAGATCCAAACATACGACTTTGAAATTGAGTATGTCAAAGGGAATAAAAATTTAGTTGTGGATGCATTATACCAGAGACCATCATCTTTATCCTTGATGAGAATTGAAACTGATTGGAGGGTTTGGTTGTTGGTGGAGTACTCCAAAGATCAGTTTGCATGCGAGGTGTTGGATGGGCAAGTGACAAATGACCGGTACAGGGTGATGGATGAGGTCATTTACTACTATGACTGCATCTTTTTAAAGGCTAACTCTTGGTTATGGGAGAAGAATTTTCATGCAACGCATGAATCTCCACTCTCATGGCACTAGGGATTCACCAAGATGTACAAGGTCATTAAAGAGAGGTTCTCCTAGAAGGGCCTCAAGGAAGACATACTCGGACATTTCATGGAGTGTGTAGTCTGCCAGAAGAACAAGGGAGAGTTGAACCATCCGGCGGGGTTGTTGCAGCTGCTTCCCATTCCAGAGGGGAAATGGGAAAGAATCTCTATGGATTTCATCACAGGGATACCCATGGTATAGGGCAAGGATTGCATCTTCATGGTTGTTGACCGGTTGACGAAGTATGCCCATTTATTTTCCATTTCAGCTTGATATGTGGCTTCACAAGTGGCTGATTTGTTTTTAAGGGACATCTTCTGACTCAATGGTCTTCCAAAGACCATAGCCAGCGACAGGGACAACCAATTCATGGGAGGTTTCTGGCAGGGGCTATTCCTTTTGGTGGGCACAAAAATAACACCCAGCACGAGCTACCACCCACAGACAGATGGACAGACCAAAACAATTAATAAATGGTTGGAGGGCTACTTGAGGAACTATATCAGAGGGCAACAAAAGGCTTGGTTATGTTGGTTTCACTTACAAGAATATTGCTACAACACGACATTTCACATGTCCATCGGTATGTCTCCATTTTATGCTTTGTATGGTTATAATGCACTGAATTTTGTTGATGTGATGTTTGGAGCTAGCAAGGCCCCCAGGGAAAAATACTAGATCCAGGAGAGACAAGACATTCTTAGGGCTCTCAAGGATAACTTGGCAACAACCCAGAATCAAAAAAAGATGTATGCATATAGAGGTCGTGTGGAGAGACAGTTTGAGGTGGATGAATTAGTGTATCTTTGGCTTCAGCCATACATACAGACTACGTTGAAGCATAAGGGAGCTAAGAAGCCCAAGACATGCTTCTATGGGCCATATAGAGTGATCCGACAAGTTGGTGAGGTGGCATATGAGCTGGAGTTGCCAGAGGGGAGACAGATTCATAACATTTTCCATGTCTCATTCCTGAAGAAGGCTCTGGGACAACAGGTGACAACAACTATAAAGCTCCCTCCTACTGATGATGAGGGGAATTTGGTGCTAAGCCAGAGGCCATCCTAGATACTAGGGAGAGACACCTGAGGAGCGGGGTGGTGAAGGAGTATCTGATCAGGTGGAGGAACCTTCCAAATGAGGATGCCACTTCGGAGGGAGAGAATATCTTGCAATATCCATATTTGTAGTTGCTTGAGGACAGGAAACATTTTGGTGGGGAGGACTGTAATATTCTAAATTAGTAGTAAACTAATTGGAATATTAATTTTGATTAATTTTTCCATTTTCCTAATGTTCAGTAGAAAGAAAGTGGGTAAGGGGGCGCACAAATAAACTATGCAGTTAAATTTCTTTCCTAAAGTCACTAGACGAAAATATTGAGGCTGAAGTGGGGCCCATTTGGCCACCCACTCGAATGAGACATTGTCTCAGTGGCAGTGTGGGAGAGGCAGCATAGTGGGCAGCATAGAGATAGGTCGGAGGAGGGGAAGTGAATTCTATGTGGGCCCAAGGGAACGTTAGAGGATCAGCTTGGACAAAAGAGGGTGAGAGTAGCTCATTCCTCATTCATTCATCCATCTATTTTCCATCTGATTTATTGTAGCACACTTGAGATGTTTATCCAAGTCTGTACTGTTGTTTAGCATAGAAATTTCCAAGCGAAGATATCAGCTCTACCTTGGAGGACTTCGAGTGCCCACTCAGGAGAGGAGTACTATCCATTTTGTGAGTATATTACAGATCCATACCAGCAAGAGTTACACAATTCCTCAGGGTAGTGTAGAGGTTTTACAAACAACGTAAAGATTACACAGTTCAGTGAGAGAAGGTGTTGGGAAGTAGGGGAGCAGTGAAGCTTCAAAATGAGGATTTGGAGGGGAGGCTAGCCACCTCCTACCAGGGATTCTAGCATATTTTTGAGGAAATTTTCTCATTAGTTTAGCCAGGAGACCAATCTCCCTAGAAGAGCAGTGTGCCAAGTCCAAGGGGGCTATTTTCTGGGGTCATAATTTCTGGAAACCCTTTGTGGGTTTGTGGGTCTTGTGAGTAGAGCCTAAGGTTTTAATCCTAGAATTTTCTAAGAATAGAAGCAGGCCCAATTCACAGTCTGATTCCAGCCAATGGCAATAGTCCAACATTGGAAGCACAGAGAGGGAGCCACATAGAGCAGTGTTCCAACAATGTTTATGTTCGAGTTTGAGCTATACTTCAGCCTATCTTGTACATGCCCATGTGACATATTTTTGAGAACCTCTCATTGTACTCTTTCCCAAAAAAGATTAATAAAAATGCTCAGATGATTTTGGCTACATTTCCTATGTCTTAATGTCATTTTATGTTTTGTTGTAGTTTTTAGTCTTGTGTGCTTTGTATTGTTGCTTGTTCCTAATTTGGGATATTACAGACTATATACAAAAATACATTCAAGACAAGATGGAGTCCTGGACATTTCCTTGCTCGACGCTACATATTGATATGTCGTCAAGGTCAAGAAAAAAATTTAAACAAAAGAAGCGAGATAATGTTCTAGAAGCTTGACGACAGCTGTGGGTTGAGATATTAGTCATGGAATCCCTAGTTGGAACAAATGCTTTGGAGCCCTGGAAATCATGGGTAGATTCCAATATGTTAATGGTTAGTGATGTCCGACCATGAGGTGGAATCACTGATTTAGGGTTGAGGTGGTTTGGCCTCTAGAAGCCCTATTTTGGTTTTGGTTGATTTTTTTTATGAGATCCCACATTCATGCTTGGAATATGGCACGGGGGTGATTGTTTGAAAGAGAGATTTGGTTTAGCCCAATCTATGGGTGATTCATGGAAGTCCCATACCTGGTCGTCCTATGAAATCAGCAATAAGAGCTATTTCTCCTTGGTATTTAATGGTTAAATATACTTTTTATGTGGTTTATATGGTTGTTATATCCTTGATATTTTTTTTGGTTATGAGTGAGTTTTATGCCAACAATGATGTATGACTCTCATCATATTTTGACTAATCAATGAATGTACAATGAATATATGGCTTAATAAATGGTAATGCAATTATTGTGATGAGGAATCATTGCTTCTTATAAATTCTCAGATAAGTGTGAGACCCCTATGCTCAGATTTGTTGTATTAACCTGTAGAATGCATATTTATGATATGTTTGACGAAATTTCTGTCATGGCTAGTAGGGATCCAATCAATTCCTTGTTCAAGTATTTTAATTTGTATCATTATTTTGATGTTAATTTTAATTTCTATAATTTTCATGGAGTTCTAGGCAGTGGCCTAAGTCCTAACCCTGAAAATTTGGCATAAAATCCATCCAGAGTCGTCGGTATAGAACTACTTGGAAGAGTCCCTAGTTGCAGGCATGCTCTTGTTTTGGGAGCGAGTGGAGGATCCTAGTGGCATGAATGCCCATTTATGGGAGTGTTTGAGGCTCTGATGCAGTAAAATGCTAGGTTTTCTCAGGGGCTAGTCACCTGGAAGGGTTGGATGGCTCTTAGGGATTCTGTTGCATGTGTAGAAGGTCAGGATGGTTGTGTTTCGTCGGTTCCACTTCCTTAACTAATACATAAGGACTCGAATCATATCATAGTAATTCCTCGTCATATGTTTACCTAGGTTGGTTGGTTACTTGGGTAGATGTAGGAGGAGAGAATTACATAGTGGTATCAGAGCGTGTTTCATTCACTTTGGGTAGTGTCTGGTTTCTGTTCTCTTTGTGTGATTTTTGATACCACAAAGTGGTATCATAGCATGGTTTCTTTCTCTTTGGGTGGTTTTTTTTCCAATCTCTTTGTTTGATATAGGATACCACATAGTGGTATCAAATAATGGTTCACCCCTTGGACTGGATGGACGGTGTGTGTTGGTGATGCATTCATTTCGATTGCATGTGTTCCTTATGCTTGTGGTCTATGTGCTTGTCACATTAGGAGAATTTTGAGGTTTAAAATGGGCCTCCTACGAAAAATGCACAACCAAAATAAAATTTATAAGAACCAATAGGATTCAAGATGATGATGTCAACCATGGGGGATGATTCACCATTTTTGGAGTAAAAAATTAAAAATAATAAAACAATAATAAAACAATAAAATTGTTTTTTCAACTCGTATTTTAAACTTATCTCCCTAAGGTTTTACTCAAATTTCAAGTAGGAGTACTCGTTGGATGCAAAATTTAATTCCGCATCCAAGGAGTACCCATGTTGCATACTTTTGATGGACTCTACTACATGAAAAAAATGAGAAATACATGAACAAATGTGTTTGCAATCACGTTTTTCATGTAGCAGGGTCCATCGAAAGTATGAAACATGGGTACTCCTTTGACGAGGAATCAATTTTGCATCCAACTAGTGTTACCGCTCAAAATTTGAGTAAACCCATAGGGAGATAAGTTGAAAATACGAGTTGAAATTTTTCTTTTTTCTTTTTTCCCTTTAAAATTTGATGATGTAATCTAATCTTATTTTATTATTTCCACTATTATTTTATAATTTCCTTAGGAGGCCCATTTTAGACCTCAAAATTCCCATAATGGAATATGCATGACATTGGTCATAGTTGCAGTGGTGTCGCCATGTGAAATTTGGTGGTGTTTTTTATTGAATGTATTCATCATGAGTGTATTTCGGTTATGCATTTGTTATGATGCATGTCAGTGTCTATAGGTTGTTGTGCATGCATTGTAATGGTTATGGTTATGCATGCATAATAGGTTAGATATGCATTTTGAGGTCATCGTATGTAGTTTGTATCATCATGATGTTGTTGGTTGTTGTGATGTTAATGCATTGGTTGAGATAGAGCAAGAGATGCAGACTATTAGAGCGAGGTTGCAGCACTAGAATTTGGGGTAAGAGCATATCGTCATACATGTATTGTATGTTTGGAATGTGTGTATGTTAGTTAATGGATTGTTATATGCATTATATTTATATACATGTTTTTCATTTTATTGTTTTTTTTGTTACATGCATGGTAGATGCTAGTGAATCAATGTGGTCATATACACATGTGTTGAATAGTCATGAATGTTAGTAACTTGTTGGTATATTCTTTGTTGTTGTTGTTTTATGTTAGTTAAGTTGATGATTATGCTATATGTTATTGATAAGTTTGTTATATGTTAACTTATTGATTGTTATATGATACTTAAATTGATGATCATGTTATATGCCTATGATGAGTATGTTATATGTTAACTTGTTGTTGTTATATGTTAGTTAACTTGATGATTATGGTTATTGCATCAATATGTTGATTTTATATGTATCATGTTGATATGGATTGGTCCTTGTAGATGGTTATGTTTGTGAAATTCTGGTATGAGATGATATAGTTGTGACGTTGTGTCATATTAATATGGAATGAATTGTGCAAATGTGATAGCCTCCCCTAAGATACATTGAGGTATGAGTTTGATTATGTCGTCAATTTGGTTATCTACCATGGTATGTTTACACGTTGATTGAATGTTTGATTCATTAGAGAAATTTTGTGGTCTAAAATGGGCCTCCTAAGAAAAATGTACCATGAAAATAAAATTTATAAGAACCAATAGGATTCAAGATGATGATGTAAACCATGGGGGATGATTCACCATTTTTGGAGTTAAAAAGTAAAAAGATTAAAAAATAATAAAATAATAAAACTATTTTTTCAACTCATATTTTCAACTTATTTCCCTAAGGTTTTATTAAAATTTCAAGCGGGAGTACTAGTTGGATGCAAATTTAACTCCTCATCCAAGGAGTACCCATGTTGCATACTTTCGATGGACCCTGCTACACGAAAAATGAGAAATACATGAAAAAATGTGATTCCAATCACATTTTTTCATGTATTTCTAATTTTTCGTGTAGCAGCATCCATCTAAAGTATGAAACCTAGGTACTATTTGGATTATGAATTAAATTATACATCCAACGAGTGTTGCCGCTCGAAATTTGAGTAAACGCATAAGGAGATAAGTTGAAAATACAAGTTGAAAAAATAGTTTTTCCTTTTTTCCCTCTAAAATTTGATGATGTAATCTAATCTTATTTTATTATTTCCACTATTATTTTATAATTTCCTTAGGAGGCCCATTTTAGACCTCAAAATTCACCTAATTAATTGCATGAAGGAATGATATTGTTTTAAGATGGTTGTACTAACATTATATGTGTTGAGACAACTGATATGCACTTGAGTAGGAGTGGGTGATAATTGTAGTATTATGAATAATGACTTTGAGTTGATTGTTGATTATGACATGATTGATAGTCTTGGTAAATGTTAATTTAAATTACTAGATATGATTTCTCAATCTTTGGAACATGTGACTAACATGTGTGACCAATTGTAGGGAAACATGCTTGGCATTAGTGTGACAAGATAATAGTTGATTTGTTTATATGACTAACACTTGGGTAATGTGACAATAGATAGTAAGACTTGATTGCAGCAAGGTAAAAAGGTAAAACAAAGTAATTGGGTGAGGATTCCTTTGGCTATGTTTGGAAATCACAATTCCGAACGAATGAGTGCTTTGTATGAACACATGAAGTCTTCTTAACCTTGATTTTTCCTAACATTATGTGGTTATGTGTTATATTCATGAATATGTATTTGATAGGTATATTAGCTAGATTCTAGTTATAGTTAGATTCGTCAAGGGAATTAGATTCCCTTGAGAAATGATATATGTATGTGTTCAGTTACAAGGCAATGTGCTTGTCACAACAAGGTAAGGTAACTCGTATGTTTTTATTTTTATTTATGCACTGAAAATTATGTGTTTATGGAAATAAGATGAAGAGTATTGCATGTCAAAGAGATTTCCATGCAATTCCAAATAAGGCTAAGGTTAGAATTTCCTTTGGAAGCACTAGGAACCATGGGGATTGAGTCATGGTGTTTGTTGCTATTCTTGTTATTTCGGTATTTTATGAATTGTTTGTGCTTGATCTGTAGTTTTGGTTATGTCTAGTGCAAGTCCTTGCCACTTTGTTTGTGGTTTCATATTGTCATTGGTTTTTTCATGTTTTTCTTCTTGTTGTCTCTTGTTATTGTCTTGTATTTTTTGAGGGTCTTGGGAATTAGTTGGGAAAGAGGAAATTTAATGGAGTTTGGGAAGAGATGAATGAAACCCAATAGGTAATGTAAGACCTAGATGAAGCTCAGTGCATGTATAAGGGTAGCTGAAGGTAAGAGTATGACAATCGATTGAGTTGGTTGGGTCCATTGGGATAAATGGATGATGGAAGAGAAATCATGAGAAAGGTAATCAAGTAAGCTAAAGTGAATAAACTTGTGGTGTCAGATGCCTTGACTATGTTGGGAATGGTTGTTTTCAATATTGTGCATGCTGTGCACAAATAAAGGGATTTATCTTAATTTAAAATTTATGATATCTGGTAATTATGTTGTGATTATGATTATGTTGATGTTTATTTATGTATAGATGTATGTATGTATGTCGCTTTCTGAAAGTATCATGATTATTTTATGCTAGTGATTATATATATATATATATATATATATATATATATATGACAGGGTTGTTAGGTATCATTCTTGTGGAGGAATGATTTCTTATGCAGGTGAATGACATGAAGAGCTTCTTGGTCTTATGAGGAATAAAGTGGGAAGAGTAGCTCTGAAAAATTTATGAGTTCAGTATCATGTGGATATGAGTTGATATTATGTGTTATACTATGCCTATGTTTATGTTATGGATATGTAATTTTGAGAAATACGTCAGCGGAATGAAAACAACATGATCCACGACATGTTAGGACAAGTATGGATGGCAGAGAGACACTGGAAGCAAGGTTTCTTGGTAGAGAAAATGTGGTTTTGGATGTGCAGTACTGGTGTTGTGTACATGTAACATATATAGTATTTGGTATATGGTGTTGTGTGTATATTGCATATGTATTGCTAGGTATAGATGGTGTTATGTACATGTTGGATATGGGTTGTTGTGTACATATCGTACTATGCACATGTTTGATATGTGGTGTTATGTGCATATGGTGTTATGCACATGTTGGATATGCAGTGTTGTGTACATATGATTCTATGTACATGTTGTATATGCAGTGATATGTACATATGGTGCTGTGTGCATGTTTTACATTTGGTACTATTTATATATGGTGTTGTGTGCATGATTGTACATGTGGTGTTGTGTGCATGTGGTTCTGTGTACCTATTGTACATGTGATGTTTTGTGCATGTGGTGTTGTGTACATGTTGTACATGTGGCGTTGTGTGCAGGTGGTGTTGTACACATGGTGTTGTGTACACGTTTTACAAGTGGTGTTGTGTAAATTTGGTTTTGTGTACATGTTTTGCAAGTGGTTTCGTGTACATGTGATATTGTGCAGGCGTTGTGCAGGTGGTGCTATGTACAAGTGGTACTGTGTACATGTTGTACTTAAGGTATTGGTGTACATGTGGTATTGCATGCATGTTGTACATGTTGCATTGCGAGCATGTGGTACTATGTATGTGCATTGTGTAGTCGTAGTATTGTGACATGTGTATTCATTGTGTTGTACTCTGTGTATGTATATTTATTGTGTTTTACACTCAATGTAGGTGTATTTGTTGTACACCGGGTGTAGGTGTATGTTTTGTATTGTGGGACGGGTGTGGGTGTATGCATTGTGTGGTGTTATATGTTTTTTTTGGATGTACATGTTGTGATATAAAATGTGTGTATGTGTACGTGATTGAAGAGAAGTGTAATATTCCCAATTCAGGACAGTTAGCTAGGCATGGCTGGAAAATGCATTTTCCAGTAATGGAAACTACAGGAATTGAAACTAGGACCTGGATCCCTTAGATAAATACATCTAAGGCTGAAATCCAAGAGATGGCTCCAAATAAATCCTTCTAGAGTGGTTAAACAGATCTCCCACTACTAGATGTCCTCAGAAAGTGCTCGATGAGGGACTGCAACAATGTAAGCACAAGAGCTAGAGAGACAGCATTATTTTGAAACCATTAGCATATGAAGATCTGAATAGCCATCAAATAATGTTATAGTAGCAAAATTAGTACAAGTTATTAAGGAAACATCTACTCAAGAAAAGCAATGCAAGCCTCAACAAGACAAGTACATGAAATACAAGACCACTACTATTTCTGCATAAACCCAGGCTAAGAGGACACAGTTTATAAAAAGGTACTGCTCCATATTACATGATAACTATAAGATATGGCAAGATATGGCTCAAATACAATAGGGGAGAAAAGCTATAACCCTTAGAAACAATAATACATCAATCCTCCAAGGGATTGGATGAAATACACAAAATGGAAAAAATGTCGGAGTTGCTGGGCAACTTCTGCAACTCAAATCTGGAACTCAATAGAGAAGGCTGAAGATGATAAGAAATCTGAAGTAGAACTCCTCAAATAGATCTCCAAAGTGGAAGGCTGATCCTTACACTTGAGATCTCACCCTCCAATCAACTTGCAATCCCTCACTACAAGTGCTCCATGAAAATAACACAGTCTAAGAGGGTACCTGCACTGTAGGTGGAATAAAATGAAGTGAAAAAGTGCCAAGATCTACAAATAATATCCAAGGCTTCTAAGCTAACCATTCAAAGGAAAGAGAGAGTCTCCCTCTGAAAAGCAAGCAATCGAAGAGGTGTTGTGACTTCTCATTGCAACACCCTGCAACACAGAATTATGCTGCTGCAGCAATAACGTTGTCCTAGAGGAGGATGCTTGGCCTCAAGACTAGATTTGAGAAAAATCAATACAACTCCTTCAAGAGGCTTCTCAAGAAAGTATGAGGAATCCTAAATAGGAATTCCCCGGCAATTCTTGCTAAACAACAAAAGAATGCACAATGTTTGAATAGATATGAAATGAATAATACAAGCATGTTCTACAATGGTTGCCTTGCCCTCCTTTTATACAATGTTAGCTCCCTCTCCATGGGTCCAACTCTATTAGGGTTTCTTCCATAAAGGAATATTCCCTCCTCTATCTCTGCACTGTCCCATGTAGTGTTTTCCACCTCATACCCTGCATTGTTTGACTTGGTCAAACTTAACCAAGCCTCTTTGCAAATGTCTCCTTTCACACATGAGGGTGTGAAATATAGTTCCAAGGCTGATCCCCTTTCATACTAGAGGGATTTTATCCATGTTTTTATTGTCTTTGGGCCTCCTTACCCAATTATTCAACTTATAAGTGAATTTATCAAAATCTAATGTTCCAATTTATTGAAGGAAAAAATGGGAACATTACAGTCCTCCCCTCCCAAATGTTGCTTGTCCTCAAGAAACTGCAAGGATAGAACTAAGAAGTTTCCCCCAAGGCATGGAGACAAATTTTTTTTGGGAAAACATCTTCCCCAAATGGATTCTCCATCCCCAAGCAATCATCTAGATAAAATGAGCTACCTCCCAACAAGGCAACTCCTGAAAATATCCTTCCACCTCAAGCTCCGGAAATGAAGGTGGGATGAAATCTAAACATGGAAAGCATCATAGCCTACCCCATGCTATACTCCTCTCCACTTATGATAAGTGTAGATTATGTGTTGATCCTAGGCTGCAAAAGTATTGCCCTCAAATGGCAAAGTGAAGGACAATCCTCCCAAGAGTCTTCCTCCAACATTGAAGAACAAGCTAGCCCAAAATATTTCATCCCTGATGAAGAGGACATGATCATCATAGAGTATCCCAAAGAGAAGTTTGCTACAATTTTTACATTATGATGCATGATACAAACAATTTCTCTCACGGATACAACGCAGTCCCATTCACTGCAACTTCAGAAAATAGCATGGAAAGTAATGTTATCTCCCTGTAATTAGCAAGATTGGAAAAGTCCAACTGCAGGGAGAACACTTATTTCAACCACTTTGGGATCCTAGGATCTAGCCCTCCTAAATCCGGAGAGGGATCTCTCCAACAAGGTGCAAAGATTGATTTATCGTTAAGGCTTATGGGTAATGATATTAGGCTAGTTATGAAGTCCGAGGGTTTTGTTTTGTTTTGGATGGTTGAGCATGATTATTATTTGAGTGGAAAGTTCTAAATGCAAAGAGTTTCAAAGGTGTGAAGTTGCAAGCAATAAGAACAAGTTTTGGCTGAAAATATAGATTTAATGTTGGTTTTTAGTCCATTGAGCTATGGAGTCATAATAGGGTTTAATTGAAACAACAAGGTCCAAGAGTGGTCCATGGGGCAAGTCATCTATGTCTAAGGATCTCTTTAAAGTTGATTTTATGGAATGAAATGATACAACAAGAAGGGGAAATAAAAAAATGAAGAACAAAGAGCAGCCTAAGATCAGGTAAGTACTTTGAAAATATCCTGCTTTCGACATACACTTAAGAGAGACATAAAAGTAATCTAAGATCTGGTAAGTACTTCGAAACTAGCCAGCTTTTGATGCACTTTCAATAGAAAAACATTTTAAACACAAAGGGAAACTTTAAAAGCAACTGTTGGAGAAGAAACTAGAGGACAGGGCTCACCATAAACTTCCCTAGCTCTGCTTTACTTGGTAAAATTTCAAGACAAATACATAAGATAACAAAGAATAAAGATCAGGTAAGGACTTTTAACCTAGCTTGCTTTCAACACATTCTTAGGGAAACTTTCAGATAGTTTTTGGGGATAAAAATAGGACAGGTTTCACCATCACTTCCTTAGTTCATCTCTACTTAACATAAACTTAAAATAACATTCAAGAACAACATTTAGCTAAGACAGTAGGACGAGGGAATGCCAACATTCCTAACTGCTTAAACTGAATTAAATCATTCCTGAACAACACAATTTGGAAGAAAACATATAGATAAAGCTTATCAGTCAGAGAAGGGTACTGATATACAGTAAATCCTAACTCTATGCTTGTTGTTCTTTATCAAAGAATATGGACAAAGAAAAAACAAAAATAAAATAACAATTTACAATAAGAAATAACATCACCATTGACATAGACCAAGATCCCATAAATCATCTTGTATTGATGCTTCAAACTAGTTACAGCTTTAAGTCCAATGTTCCAGTTCAGAAATCATATTCACTTCTCAGACTAACTTCTTTAATCACAAGAAGAGCTTCAAGAGCCTGTGAACACTGTTTACAAGTAGAAGTTTCAAGCTCAAGTATATTTCAAAGTTCTGCAACCAACGTTTACAATGAACTCCTCAATGATATTTTATAGAAGGATGAGAAGGTCGAAAGAGAAAAGATCTAAGAGTTCAATTAATATATATTTAGTACTTCTCGGCCTTTGAGGGGCTGAATGGAGAAGTTTACAGATATTTTCCCGTATTAATTGGTTTACATTAAGTATTTAAGCTCGGTGGGATGATTTTTTTGACTTTGAGGCTCTGTGTCATCTCTGTAGTAACTCAGCAGATATTTTGCAATAAGTTCTTTGGCTAGAGTAACTGTTCGACTATCATGTGGAAAATATCCTCTGTTCTGGTCATTACTTGGCCCTCTGTCGAATGCTTTGAGGCTACAGGTGGCATAAGGTAGTTGAGAGGAATCAATTTGCCTCTTATGTGGAAGTGGAGGCTCTCTGTCTAATAGATATTATTGATTTTTCCTTAACTGTGTTTAATTGAATGGATTAGGCTTTTGATAATCGATCTTAGCCGTAATCCATTAAACTATAGAATTAATCCTCAATCATCTGTTCTGCTGTGTTTAAGTCTTCAACACTGATACTCTTTTGAATTTCACTGTGTCTTGTTTATGTGCAGGTATAATAGGGCTCATATGGCATCAGTGCTCATGATGCACTGACGAAACATGACTTTGAACCTTTTAGATGGCTTTTCCTTTGATAAAAAAAAGTCTGGAGGATCGTCATCCTCGGCTTTCATTTCCTTTATAATCCTTCGAAAAAACCTTTAAAGTCCTGCATAAAACAATAAAAATTAATAAATCCTGTGTTTTTAAGGTTTAACTGCTTCAGAGGTAGCGTGTTAGGTCGCAACCGTTTGATGAAAGCATCCAACGGTGGAGATGTGCTTGCAAGGGTCAGATAAAAGGTGGATTGAAGAAATGGTGCACAGGTTTAAGTCAGGACCGTAGATCTGTTTTGATCAATGGTCTAGATCAATCGGGGAAAAAAATGTGAAGGGGTCACATATACTATGTAAATGGCGGAAAATGTGAAAAATACAAAGGAAAAGGGGAAAAATCCCTTCGGCGAAGGAAATGCATTGAAAATGGAAATTGGGGTTTCAGCATGATCGTGGGCCGTCGGATGAGATCAGCCCACGAGATCAACGGTGGAGATCGCTCTGAGAATTCCTTCGGTGAAGGTGGAGGGTGATAGTGTATGGCCAGATTAGATCTGAGCCGTTGATCTGCAAAGATCAAGGGCAAGGGGCGCACGCGATACAACACAATACAAAATGAGGAAATTGGTTTCAGAGGGCGGGCGGTATTTCCTTTTCAAACGCGATATGCATCAAGAGGTGACACCCGTCTTTTGAAAGAAACCTATATCGTGTAATTTTTTATAATTAACCTCTGTGGTTAAACTTACACAAAAACGCGCATGAACCGTTAGATCTGGGGTCTCAGATCTGACGGCGGAGAGCGAGCGCAATATTGGATAGATGCACGGGCAGAAGTGAGAAGGGAAATTTCAATCTGAGACGTTGGATCAAGGATTGGAAGGCTGAGATTAAAAACTGAGGAAGGCAGGACCCATAGGAGGCGGGCTTGTCAGGATTAATATGAGCCGTTGGATGCGCAGGATCAACGGCGGAGATCACATCTGGGGATAAATGGAAAAATAAATGAGGCAAAGAAAGGTTTAATAAGGACCATTGATCTTCAGAGATCAATGGCTGTGATTGGCCAAAAAAAATTTATGAAGAGGGCACATAAATTTAACCAAATTCGTGAGATGCAATCTGGGCCGTCCGATCTGGACATGTGGATGGTCCAAATGCAATCGGAGGCATGCGATCGGCGGGGGGAGAACTTTGAATGGCACCGATGAGATTAACTGTGGGCCATCGATCTGCCAATCAGATCAATGGCGGAGAACTCATCAGGGGTTGACCAATTGGGGATAGCATAATATTAACGTGCCCAATGAAAAAATTCCGATGCGAGATTGCGCAGGCCATCAGATTGGCCCGAGATCAATGGCGGAGAAAAGATTTGACCAACGAACGAGCGGGGCCATGTTATAATATATAAAACCAAATTTTAATAGAAAAAAAAGGTTTTATGGTGTTGGGCAGGTTATATAAAAGGCTTGGCACCCATCTGCGGGGGCCTGTGGATATATGGGAAAACAAAAAGGCCCAGGGCTTATAAGTCACAAAGGGCCAATCGGATCGGAACGTATGAGATGGGCTTTTCAATCTACCCATTAGAATTCTTCGATGCGATTAGCACTTATGGAATTTAACTCTTGGTCCCGAGCATAGGTTTATATGAAGAGAGGCGGAAGGCGGGGGTTTATACAACGGGGCTCAATCGCATCGAAACAATGATGTGGGACTTTTCAATCTACCCTTTTTCATTAAAAAACATTGTTTTGGCAGGTTTAGACCAAAACTTAGGAAAAGTGGGTTTATGAATTTACAAAGGGAAATATGCATCGAAGAAGGTTTATATAAAAATTAAAGTGCCCAATTGTGGGCTCATGGGTTTTATGAAGTGGTAATGGGATTGGGGGTTATATGCAAAGGGCTAATCGCATCAGAGGTTTTTACGAAAGAAATAGACTTGCGCGCTCTGATTTCTCTGATGCGATAAGCACCAAAAGGGCTTAGCACTTGGTTCCAGCACCAAGGCATATGGTGGGGAAGTGGTTAGGACTTTAGCCCAAAGGGGCTTAATCCTTAACACAAAAATGTATTTTTTATGAAATTTTCAGGGTTTTCTGATGGATTTGGGGGTTTCGGCAAGGCTCAAAAATGAGTTTTAAACCTTGCAAAAGGATTTTCATGAAGGGGAAAGGGGAATAAATGGAAAGTAGAGGAATTTGATGGGGGGAAAAGGGAATAAAATGAAGGTTATTTTTTGAGTGGAGGAGGGGAAAAATAAGATTTTGCAGCATTCTTTTCTCTATGAAAATAGCAGAATTTCTAAGTTCAAAAGGGAAACAGTAGTGAAGATTTAAACAAAAGTGTAGGATGTCTTCATGAGTCTTCATGAGTCTTCAAGAGATAACATTTTTTGCAATAAAACGTGTTCCTTGAAGGCTCCAAATGTTTTAGCCACCTTTTGATATAACAAATTTTATATGTGGCTAATAGTGGCTACACTTGGGGATGGTGCCTTCTTGAAGGCATCAAGAACTTTAGACTTGCATTCTCTGGGAGGCTGATCAGTGCCTCATCCATTGGGTTGCCATTTTTTACTTGGATGGTCTTCTTTTTCTCTAAAAAAAATGTTAGCAGCCATGAAAAAACAATGGATCTTTATCAACACAAGATTTCTACCTATCCAATCCTACTGATCTAACATTTTTTCTTCTTTAGAGTGCGCTTGGATTGGAAAACTCTCTACAAACATTTTGTTCTTTTGAAAGAAAAAAATGTAATCTATTTCTACTTATTTTTTCTCCATGAACTCAGATTAAATAGTTGAGTTCATATGTTTCTCTACCTAATCTACTATCTGTTAGGATTAAACAATCTAACAGATTTTTATTTTCTAATTTCCAAAACAGAAATTTAAAATCATACAAGTCAGGATTGAATAGTCTAACTTGTAGCTAATCTATGGCATATAAAACAAGCTACACATATATATTATTTTACAGAAAATTAAATCAAAATGGAAGGCTTAATATATGAAAATTCAAAACATGGCCTTCTCTTTTTCCAGCTCTGTTTTTACTTCTGTTTGAGCTGTTCTTTGTTTTTTTCCCTGGTTCAGATTTTGAGCATGTTTGAACCTTTAATTTCTAGCCTAATCTACCTACTGATAAGCCAAGATTAAGTTGTTTTGGAAAATCAAATTCATTATCCTATCAGCAGTCAATCTAAAAATAATTAGTCATGATTAGGCTGTATGACTAATTAGAAGTGTGTTCTTCAGGAGTGGCATTTAAGCTTGCACACTTTCAGATGTGTTTCTCTTTTTTGGTATGGGGTTGTACCTTTATTGTTTTTACAAACTGCCCTCTTTTCTTTTTTCTATTGTTTTTGTATTTTAGTTTTTCTAACTTTGAATGCAATGGTGGATGAAATATCTATAATGGAAAAAATATAAAAAGGCTTCAAAACATGGCATGGATCAAGATAAGTAATGTTTAAGCATCCTACCATTGACAGGACCCCCAAACAGTTCAACTCCATACAAATCCTACAAGAAAAAGGCATTGTTACCAGTAGCAGAATGAATGAGGTAAGGGCCAAGCCATAAGTTATCAAATTTTCCATGCTTTCCCTTGTCTTATCTCCTTGAGTCCCACTTTAAAACTTTGTCCCCAACATTGAAATTGCTGGCCTTTGTTCTTCTATCAAAAAGATTTTTGATGCTATCCTGATTTTGCAATGCTTTGTTATAAACCTCCTCTATGGTTTGATGAAGATGAATAGTCTGATTTATCCTTCTGATCATGTCATTATCTTCAGTTTGCAACTCTTGAATCAACTTCATAACTGGTACACCAAGGCTAGTAGGAAAAATTGCATATGTACCATACACAAGCTGGTAGGGTGACATGCCAATAGATTTCTTCAATGTCAATTTGTAAGCCCAAAGTGCATGAACAAGATTTGTGTGCCAAGACTTCTTGCTATCCTCTAACAGCTTCTTAATTATGTTCACCAAACTCTTGTTTGAGGATTCTGCTAGTCCATTACCTTGAGGGTAATAGGCCGTGGAATGACCCAATGTAATCTGATATTTATGATAGAATTCAACCATCTTCTTTGATCCAAATGCTACTGCATTATCAGTGATGATCTTGGTAGGACAGCCAAATCTAGAGAGAATATTAGTCTCCATGAATTTTATAATGACAGAATCATTGGCTTGTCTACAGGGGGTGGCTTCTATCCATTTGGTGAAGTACTCTGTGGCAGTGAGAATCCATCTATGTTGAGAAGAGGATGGTGGATGGATCTCTCCTATGAAGTCAAGTCCCCACTATTGAAAATGAGCTTCAACAGTGATTGGATGCAGAGGTAAGGGTAGCAACTTCCTTTTTCCTTCAAAAAGTTGGCATTTATGACAAGAAATTATCATTTTATGGACATCTAGAAAGAGAGTAGGCCAATAGTAACCAGCCCTTAAGATTTTTTCGGATGTCGTCTTCTAGTAGAGGTGGCCTCCACATTCTCCTTCATGGAATTCGTGCTTAACCTTCCCTGCATCATACTCAGGAAAAAATTTAAGAAATATCCCACTTGCATTTTTCCAATAAAGACATTTATCAATAATGCAGTAGTTTATAGCTTTTAACTTTAGAAACATTGCCTTTGTTTTTGTCAAACCAGGAGGTGTGTTCAAATTTAAGCAAAACATAAAGAATATCAGCATACCAAGAGGAATTCATAAAATGATCTTCAAAAATGGGAGTTGAGAGTTCCTCTTGTTCATCTAAAGCATTAATCATATTAATATCAAGAACTTCAAATTTTGATTCAGCCATTAATCTAGCTAGACCTTGGCCTTTGATGAGTTTAGTGGGCTTTATCTCTAAATCATATTCAAGAATAACAGCTATCCACTTACCTCTCTTACCATCTAGGTCCTGTGTTAGAATGTCTTTCACAATTGAATTTGGGACAAAGGCAATGATGTGTGAGTGCAAGATGTATACTCTGAAGTCTTTTAAAGCCTTAACCAAAGCAAAGGCTTGATTTTCCATAATGTTATACTTCAAAGGAGAATCTCTCAATGCCTTGCTAAAGAATGCAATAGGCTGCTCTTTTCCTTGTGGATTTTTATGTAAAAGGACAACAGCTATTGTATGTTCTGATGAAAATGAAAAAATATAAAAATATTTTGATAAATCAGGACTTATAAGAACCGGTGTTTTGGTTAACGCTTGTTTCACCAGCTCAAAGGACTTCTTTTCTTCCAAGGTCCATTTTACCCATTGCTCCTTCTTCAGCATGTTTGTAATGTTTCTAAGGAGCTTAGGCAAGTTAGGTATGAACCTTCTCAAGAAATTAATCTTTCCAATGAAATATTGTAGTTCCTTGATGTTTCGAGGATGAGAGATTTGCAATATGGCCTCAATCCTCTTTGGATATATCTTTATACCCTCCTTGGAAATAATGTGCACAGGAAGTTTACCTTCTTGGAGACCGAATAGTGGTTTCTTAGGGTTTAAAGATATCCCAAACTTTCTGCATTTCTCAAAAACTTTCCTCAAATGTTCTAAGTGCTCTTCATCTGTTTTTGAAAACACAGTAACATAATCATGGTAGATAAATGATGAAGTAGCCCAATTATTCCGAGAATGTTATGTCCATGGCTCTCTGAAATGTTGCTCCAACATTCATTAGACCAAAGGGCATTTTCACGTACATGAAAGTGCCCCAAGGTGTGGTAAATGTTGTCTTTAGTTGATCATCAAGGTGGACTAAAATCTGATTGTACCCTAAATAGCCGTCAAGCAAAGAAATTCTTTTTGAACCAACTACCCTTTGTAATATATGGTCCATCTTGGGTAAAGGGTAGTTGTCCTTGAGTGAAGCTTTTTTTAAGTCTCTGAAGTCTATACAAAGCCTAATCTCTCCTATTTTCTTCCTGACTAATACCAGATTAGACACCCACTCAGAATATCTAATAGGGACAATAATACCAGCTTCATACATTTTCTTGATCTCCTTCTCAACCAAAGGTAACTGATCAGGGTTTATTCTGTGCAGTTTCTGTTTGAATAGTTTTTGGTTTTCCTTGAGAGGGATTTTTTGCTGAATTATTTCGGTGTCATAGGATTTCATATCTTCGTAACTCCACGCAAAAACATCAGAAAAATATTTAAACAACTCTATGTATTTGAGTTTAATGTGATTTGGTAAAGTCTTAGACAATTTGATCATCATTGGTTTTAGTTTACTGCCTATATTTCACTCCTCCACTTCAGTCGCTACAGGCTCCAGTTTTGGCTTCTTGGCCACATCATTAAAATCAAACAACTCTTCTAAAGGGGCCAGACCCTTTGGCAAACTCTGATTGTTAGACTGCAGGGTTTCTAAGTCCTCTGTTTCTATTCCTATAGTCAATTCTATTTTATTTTCAATTTTGCTCGACAATAGATTTATATCAACAAGCTCAGGAGATGGTTCTTCTTCACCAAGAAAATTTTCTTCACTAGGGCAGTCTGTTTCATAATCTAAATTCGAACTTGGTAGTTCAAATTCGTTTCTGAACTGCATGAAGTCTTCTATTTTTTTGTCTCCGTCGAAAACTTGCCAATATTTTTCGTTATCAGGGACAACCAGTCTGAACTTAATCTGAGTTGTACATTCTTTGGTTTCATATGGCGTTAAACATGTTCTAGCTGCGAAATCTAAGCTGTGGGCCATGTTATTTTTCTCCTTGGGACAAAAATTAAATGGGATTCCTTGAATGTTTTAAAAATATCCACAACACCGTTTCGATAGGCCCTAAGTCTGGGATGATTAGCATTGTATTCCCTGTTGACCTGCTTAATGATTATTTATGAATCCCCATGCACTCTAATTATTTTGGCTCCTAAATTTTTCAACAAATGTAAGCCTAAAAGAAGGGATTCATATTCTGCTATGTTATTCGAACACTGGAAGTTTAATCTACAGGAAATTCTTTCAGTGTGGTCATTTTTAGTGTTACAAATCCAGACACCTGCACCAGCATTGCTCCTAGTGCAGGACCCATCAAATTTCATACTCCATAGAGGACTAGTCTCGAGTTCATCTTGGTTACTGTCCTCTTCAATCGCAGTGCTTTCGAATTGTTCTTGAGTATCAACACTTAGTTGAATTTGTTTCAACTCCTCAGGTTTTTCAATATGTTAAGGAACATTTCCTTGACTCTCAAGGTTAAATAGTGATGGATGCATGATTTGTATCTCAAGACACATGTTTGGTTTGCTGTAGCTTACGGGTTCAACCAATTGTTTTGAAAGTTTTGTGGTGTTTACCTCCTCCTCTCTATCGACCATTAACTCTGTTAAAGTGACTTTTTCACTGAATGATTCATCATTAAACAGGATAAAATATTCGAGGCCTGTATTTATAGAATATAGAGGAGAGTTTTGTGGCCGATCTTGACTAGTCACCATGTATTGCATATGGGACTCCCTGTATAGTTTTTTTGTCTGATTGAAAACAAGGATGGTCGCGTAGGTCATGTCCATCTTCATAGTTCCTTGTAACTTAGCCCCCCCAAAATCTTGATAATAACATTCCATACTTTGGGGGTACATCAGCCACAACAATATCCATGACTAAGCATTTGGCTAGAATCTGTGCTAAGTTAACGCAGAGGTCTTTTATTAATCCTAAACATTTCACTCTGCTTGAGTCAAAGGAGTAAAGGTCTTTATAAGGTCTGGTGATTTCTAGACCCAGACTCTCCATTACAGCTTTGGGCATTAAATTGTGAGAGGCCCCGGAATCATGCATAGCGTTATGTAAAATCTTGCAATGAATGTTTAAACTTACATAAAAGGGAGGAATAGGTCCCTCTTGATACCTACCTTCAATCTTTGGACCAAAAATAAGCTCTGGTTGGTCATCATTAATATTAACTGTATCATTATTCTCCTTTGTGTTTAAAGCCTTCAAAATTTGGGTTCTATATACATTCTGGGCAGCTAGTTCAGAGAGAGGAATAGAGATTTTAATTTTGGAAATTTCCTGCTCCAGGCTGAAAGGAATTTGATTCTTTGAAGTGCTCGTCTTAGTCTTATTAACTGCCACTCTGTCAGAAAAATCTGTTTGCTGATTTTTTCTATTTACATTTGAAAAAATGGTTTTAACAGGAGTACTAGCTGAGTTGCTAGTACTACTAAGGTCTACACTCTGTTTTTCATTGTTTTGAGTGATTTTCTCTTTACCTTTATCAGAATTTCCAGCCACTGTTTTTTCCTTTTGTTTTACAATTTTGGGTTTATTTTCAGTGTTGTTTTGTGAAGATTTGTCAGAGGTTTTATTGTTGGGAGTTTGTTGATTGGTTTTAATTCTAAGGTCATACTCTTTTTGAGACTCTATGATGACACTCTTCATATATTGATAATAAATTTCATCCTCATCTCTTTTTTCATCATAAGGTGTGTATAGACCTTGTTTTCTATCATAATGAACATCAAAGTCATCATTATCTACTCCCAGCATGTTGATATCATCTTCCTCTATTCGCTCATATGTTTCTTCAACCTCACTCACGTAGTTTTGATGAAAGGGAGGAGTGATCTGTTGATCATCTTCCCTTGGTCTATTTTGAGGCTGGCTCCTTCTAAAATTATGATTTTGGTTCTGATTTCTGTTTTGAGGAGCTGTTTGGTTTTGACTAGCTTGTGCTCTCTCAAGAATGCTCATTTTCTTCATCATCTCCTCAATCATTCTTTCCATCTTTGAGATAGAAGTAGAAGGTGTGGATTCCTCTCTAAAGGACACTCTCTTCTCATTCTTCATTCTTGCTCTTCAGATAAGGTACTTTTAAACCTAGTCTGCTTTCAGCAACACTTAGGGAAACTTCCAGAATCTACCTCTGGAGCAAGAAGCTAGAAAATAGGGCTCACCATCACTTTTCTATTCTAACTTTTAATAGCAAACAATGGGAATAACATTCAAGAACAAAGTTTAAAGCAAACAGTAGGATGAGGGAACGCAAGCATTCCTAACTGCTTAGACTGTATTGAATCATTCTTAAATAAACAGATTGGAGGAAAACATTAAGATAAAGCTTATCAGTCAGAGAAGAGTACTGGTAAACAGTAAATCCTAACTCTATGCTTGTTGTTCTTTATCAGAGAATAATGGACAATGTGGCATACATGAAAGGAGAAACAAATAACAAAGAAAGAAGCACTTCACCAGTGACATAGACCAGGATCCCAAGAAACAGCTTGTATATTGAAGTCAAACCAGTTACATCTTCAAGCCCAATGTTTCAGTTCAGTAATCATCTTCACTTATCAGCCTAACTTATCTATTACAAGCAAAGCTCCAAGAGCCAGTGAACACTATTTACAGGTAGGAGTTTCAAGCTCAATTACATTCCAAGGTTCAGCAACTAAATCAACCAACAATATCTCATCTTCTATAGAGGTATTTCTAGAAGAATGAGGAGGTGAGATCTGATAAAAGATCTCCAAAGATAATTAATACAGACTTAATAGCTTCTCAGCCTTTGGGAGGCTTGATGAAGAAGCTTACATAGGTGTCCTCTGTATTAAATAATTTATATTTAAGATTTGAGCTCTGTGAGAGCTCTTTTTGACTTTTGAGGCTCTCTTTTGTATTCAAGTCACTCTGCTGATGTTTTTTCATTAAGTTTGTTTGTAGAATTCACTCTTTGGCTGTACTTTGAGACAAATATCTGATCCTGATCAATAACTTCGGCCTCTGATATGAATGCTTTGAGGTACAGGTGGCAACGTGGTAGCTGGGAGGAATCGATTTGCCTCAGATTTGGCGGTGGAGGCCTTCCTGTCTGATAGATCTTTTGATTTACCCTTAATTCTATTTTTAATTTGGGGATTAGGCTTTTGATAATCATTCTTAGCCATGATCCCCGCAAATATGTCTTCAAGCTTCTAATTCTGCTGTGTTCCTGTCTTTGACACTGATACTCTCTGACTGTGGTTGACTTCACTGTGTTTTGCTGGTGTGCAGGGCTATGCAGGGGTGATATGGCATCAATGCCTCATGAATCATTGATGAAATGTGGATTTTAAACCCTGCGAATGATTCTCTCTAATGAATCGAAGGCAGGAGGATCGTCACCCTCAACCTGTGAATTTTCTTCAGCATGGCGGAAAAACCATTTAAACCCTGCAAAATATGAGAAATATTATGAAATCCTACATATATAGGTTTAATTATTTGGAAGGAAATGTGGGGAGAGCATGGCCGTTGGATGGAATCATCCAACGGTCAAGATTGATCAGAGGGAGTCAAAAGGAAACGGGGGAGGAATTAAATCGGAACCATCGATTGTGCAGAGATCGACGGTCGGGATCGGAGGCAGAAAGTCAAAACAAATGAGTTATTTTTTGAAAAAATGGGAAAATGGGTTAAAACCTTTGTTTCAACGAAAAATGGTCAAAAATCAAGATTGGAAATCAGAACGATTGTGGGCCGTCGGATGAGAGCGGCCCAAGCGATCAATGGTGGGGATCGGGTACCAAAAAACCTTAGAAACATGCCTCGGACTTCAAACCTTTAATTAATCCACATTGTATAATTGTTTCGGGTCACAAAATAGGCTTGCTGGCTGTGCGCGGAGCGATGGAGTATGGGCCGTCGATCTGCAAACTAGATTGACAGCAAAGGAGTTCAATGAAACGCGTCGTACCTTGAACTAACACATGGGCTTCTCCAAAGCGTGATCACCATCCGATGAGCTGGCCTCAGATCGGATGGTGGACGCTAATATCGCGTCGGGCCCATGTCCAAATTTTAATGTGCGATGAGGGTGGTATTTCAAAAGGGCCCGAAAACCACGTGTTGGCCGTTGAATGGCATCACTGCAAAACGAAAAATATTGCCCCCCTCTCAAAAGCGGTGCGATGAATTTCGCCTGGTTTTCAATAGTTAATGACCGAAAACATTTAAAACCCAAAATTTTAATAAAACAAAGGTTTTTCATGGCAGGAGGGTTTTATAT